>CM016623.1:69748385-71108261 GCA_005393395.2 Gossypium australe | reverse complement strand
AAACCCTCAACAAACCTTCGGTAGTATCCGGCCAAAACCAGAAAACTACGAATCTCAGCCACTGACCTAGGCGGCTTCCAATCCAAAACTGCCTCAATCTTACGAGGATCTACCCGAATCCCCTCAGCTGACACTACATGACCCAAGAAAGTCACTTCTCTAAGCCAGAACTCGCACTTACTGAACTTAGCATAGAGCTGCTTTTCCCTCAGAATCTGCAGCACCACTCTCAAATGCTTATCATGTTCTTCCTCTGTCCTTGAGTACACTAAGATGTCGTCTATGAAAACCATAACGAACTGATCCAGATACTGCTGAAACACCCTATTCATCATATCCATAAACGCTGCCGGTGCGTTAGTCAACCCGAATGGCATTACCAGGAATTCGTAGTGCCCATACCGAGTCCGAAACGCTGTTTTATGGATATCAGCCTCCTTGACCTTCAACTGATGGTACCCAGACCTCAGATCAATCTTAGAGAATACCGCTGCACCCTTCAGCTAATTAAACAAGTCATCTATCCGTGGCAACGGATACTTGTTTTTAATCGTCAGCTTGTTCAACTGGCGGTAGTCTATACACATCCGCATCGTACCATCTTTCTTCTTAACAAAAAGTACCGGCGCACCCCACGGCGAAATACTCGGCCTGATAAAACCCCTATCCAATAACTCCTGGATCTGAGCCTTAAGCTCCACCAATTCCTTTGGTGCCATCCTATACGGAGCAATAGACACTGGTGCAGTCCCGGGTAACAGATCTATACCGAACTCTACTTCGCGATCTGGTGGCAAACCCGGAAGCTCCTCAGGAAAAACATCAGCAAATTCCTTAACAGTACGAACCTTCTCAACCGCAGACTCTTTAGCCTCCAAGGCATACACATGAACCACATACGCTTCGCAGCCCTTCCTGACCATCTTCTCCGCTTTCAAAGCAGATACCACATTTGATAAGTAATCCCTCCTATTACCTATCATAGCCACATCATCACCCTCAACCGTCTTAAGAACCATGCGCTTGGCCGCGCAATCCAATCTCGCCTGATACTTGACCAACCAATCCATCCCAAGAATCAGATCGAACTCCCCAAACGGCAGTTCCATCAGATCAGCAGCAAACACTACCCCTTGGAGTTCTAGGGGTACCTCTCTAAACAGTTTATCTACTACTACAGAGTGACCTAAAGGACTAATCACAGTCATCTGCCTAGAAGATATCTCAGAGTCTAAATCCATGGTCTCTATTATACTACTGGCAACATAAGAGTGCGTGGAACCCACATCAATTAAAGCAGTATAAGGAGTACCAAAAATCAAAAACGTACCGGTTATGACGTCCGGTGCGTCGCCCTCCTCTCGGCGCCTCGCAGCATATACCAATCCAGACTGCCTAGCCTCAGAACTACCTGCACCTCTGCCCGGTGCTCCACGGCCCTGACCAGAACCATTACCACCTCTGCCATTACCACGGCCCCTCTGCGGTGGCGGTCCATTACCTTTGAACTGATTACGGCCCTGACTCTCCGACTGAATCCTGGCCATCCTACGCGGACAGTCCCTTATGCGATGCTCCAGAGAACCACACTCGAAGCAACCTTTTCCACCAGTCCAACAACCACCCCAATGAGATTTCCCACACTGATTACACTGCGGCGGTCCCTGTCTAGCAGCAACAAACCTAACAGGCTGATTCGGCCCACTCGGTCTAGCCCTCTTCTGCGGATTACCCGACGATCCAGAAGACCCAAAGCTCCTCTTAAGCCTACTCCTGTCCATGCCCTGACTCACTGACTCCTTAATACCCTCGGCTACCTTAGCCTTCTCAACTAAGACAGCAAACTCGCGCTCCTGCTGAGGAGCAATCAGCAGCCTCAACTCGTCTCGCAGACCATCCTCGAAACGAACACACCTCTCATGCTCCGTGGCCACAATGCCCCTGGCATACCTACTCAGCTTCAAGAACTCAGCCTCATACTCAGAAACAGATTTACTCCCCTGAACAAGCCTCAGAAATGCCTTTCGCTGAGAGTCTATATAACTAGCTCCGATGTACTTCTTTTGATATGCAGCCCTGAAATAATCCCATGTCAAATCCTCTGCGGCCACACTGTCCCGAACCGTGAGCCACCACTGGTATGACTCATCTCGGAGAAGCGATACGATACCCTTCAGCTTCTCTTCAGCCGTCAAGTCCAGATCATCCATGATCCGCCCAGTTGCCTCCAGCCAATATTCAGCAGTGCTAGGAGCAACACCAGATACACCTCGAAAGAATTCGGCCCCATTAGCCCGGAGTCGTTCAGGAACAGATTTCCTGACTCCTGCACCACCACCTACACCAGCTACTCTTTCCAACACTCGCAGCATCGCCTGTGACACTGCGTCATCTCCAGTCTGATCTTGGAACTCACCACCTCCAGCTGGTGGCGGAACCGGTATCTCATTCTCTGAACCCTGCCCAGATCCTACGGGCTCAGAAACTGTCATCCTACCCCTACCTCTACCACGAGTATTACGACCACGTCCACCTCGAGTGCTCATGACTAATCTTTCTACGTATCTGGTTAAAGAATTTTATGCATCAGTGTTTATTCCACTTGTTTAAAAGCAAATCTTATGAATATTAAAGAGGATTTGTTCTCGCGAGTTCACAGAATCCTATCAGTTTCAATCTCTAAAGTAGCATACTATTGCTATTTATCAAATCATATCACATCCAATCAATTCACAAAGAATAGTCCGGGGTACTTACCTGGGCGAACTGGTGCCGGAGACTCGGTGCCATGCCTTTCAAACCATACTTTAAAAACAAACACTAAAAACAGACTTTTGAAAACATTTTTGGGCCTCAGGCCCACAGCCGAGCCTTTGAACTTGGCTCTGATACCACAATTGTAACACCCCAAACCCGGATAGGACACCACGCCCGGATTTGTTATGTTACGGGGGAAAACGGTTTTTGAAAGGTTAAATTTTTCGTTTAAAAGCCGTGAGGAAACACAGTGTATTTTTGAAGACAATTTGAGTGGACTTGTTTGAAATCAGATGGTGTATTTGAAACCCGGAGATTTTGAAAACTTAACCCGAATGTGTGGTTAAAACGAGTTTAAACCATTTAAAACCTTAATAGTTTCTTAGTGTTACTTAAAACATTTTTAGACTTAGGAGTAACACAAGTTTGATTTGAAAATCATTTGAATTTGCTTATTAAAAAGACATAATGTGATACCCGATGGTATGGTTTAAAAACACATTGCGTTATAATTTTGAAATCATTATCTTTCCAAGTTTTAGTAAAATTCATACCAACTTGTTTTGTTAAGGCATATTAAAATTTAATTAAAACATGAACATCACAAAACATAAATTAAAGGCCTTTTACAAATCCAATATAAAAACCAAAGTAAATAAGCTAAAGTACCCAAATGCAATAGTCTGAGCAAACTTTTATTAAAGTATGGCATGTGCACCCCGAGTCCATCCCGGCTCCATGTCCGCGTCTACGAGTCACCTGAAATGTCAAAGGAGAGGGTGAGTCGAGTGACTCAGTGTGTAAATCCCGCTCCCGAAGAAACAACATGCTAACACATATCATACATAGCAACATAATTAATGCAACCCGATCCTAACCATCCATTCACCTTTTCTACCCCGTGTGGTACCAAACCACTGGTGGTGCCAAACCACTGGTGACATATAGTCACAATGTGTTACCAAAACACTGGTGTCCCAAAGACACAATATCCGTCAATGTGGTACCAAACCACTGGTGTCCCAAAGACACAGTTGTGCTACCAAAGCACTGGTGACCGTAGTCACAAATCTGGTGATGGGGCCAACCCATCGTGTGATACCAAATCACTAGCAGACGATCCCATATCTCATGTGGGGCCAACCCACGGTGGTCAAACCACAGGGACAAGTCGCAATGAGGTGCCAAACCTCTGGTGTCCCAAAGACACAATGTGGTACCAAAGCACTGGTGACCGTAGTCACAAATCTGGTGATGGGGCCAACCCATCGTGTGATACCAAATAACTGGCGTCAATCCCATATCGCACAAGTGGGGCCAACCCACGGTGGTGTTACCCACAGGGACGAGACACTGAGGTACCAAACCTCTGGAGGTGCCAAACCTCTGGTGACCCAAAGTCACAAAGTGTGTTACCAAAACACTGGTGCTCGTCAGCACAAAATATCACTGCTCCCTCCACTCGTATCACCCATCAACATACCATACTCATGTAATCATGCACATCATACAATCATGCATATCATGCTAACATGTCTAATCTCATATCCCATGTCACATATATCCACAGCCATGGTATCATGTAAATCATCAGTAAATTTATAACAATAATGATACTGACTTACCCGAGTCCAGAATCATACCCATTAGGGTATCATAACAATCATCACTGTTACAGTAATTGTCACACAGGTTATCAATCATATTACTACACAGAAGTGTGTTAGTTTACACACCTGATAATACCAGTCTAAGAATCCCAACGAATCGATCTAAGGCCCCTTGATGACTAGCTCCTACAATCGGCCAACATAGGGGTTAGGCATCACTAACATTCGGCCAACAACCATTAACCAAGGGATCAACATTAAGCCATTACCTTACACTTGCGAATGGTTTGGTTTCCAACTAAACCCCGAACCAGTAGTGGTTCTCTTTGACAATCGGCCTCCACCTAGAAAAAGAACCATTAATCCCTAATTAACTTGGCTTAATGAGATAAAGGAATCAACTAATAGTACTGACCCTTACCAATACTTACCCCACTTGGCTGATCAGAGAACGAAAGCTCCACTTGATCGTATCCAAAATCCAAATGGCCTATAATGCAATCGGTTTCAATACCAAGGATTAACTCTCAACAACAAGGCCACATTCGGCTCTTAACCAATCCAAACGATCAAGAACAGAAAAAGAAAAGGAGAAATGGCCATTCGGCCAAGAGCTTACCAACACCAACCGATTGAAGCAAGGCCTCCAATACACCACTGATATTCGGCCAAAAGAGACTACTAGGAGAAGGAGAGAATATTCGGCTATGTTGGAAACAATAGAAAGAAGAAATCGGCACTAGGTGCTTAACTCGTCTTTTTTCGGCTTTGAGGGAAAACAATGTGAAATGGGAGCAGAGTTTCGGCAATTAAGCTTAGGAAAAGAAAATGAAATTTGAGAAGTAAAATGATGGTAGTTTCGGCACAAAAGAAATGGGGAGAACAGATGGGTGATTCGGCTATCACGGTTTCAAGAAGAAAAAGAGAGTTGGAGTAAGGGAGAAACTAGTTTCGGTTTACCTACATGAAAAAAAAAGGGGAAGAAATGGGAAGGGATATTCGGCTATCAAGTAGTCTAAGAAACAACAATACAACTTTCGGCAGCCCTTGGACACTTAGTCTTTCGGTTTCAAAAGATGCAAACAAAGCAAAGAAAATGGAACCACCCTTAGCACATTCGGCTACCAAAAGACCCAAGAGACTTTTCTCTTGACAAAAAGATGACCGAAAATTACCTAGGTTGCTAAGATGAATTTCGGCCAACAAGCTCCCACACCTAGTCGTCCACTTCCCCCTTCCAACTCCCCCAAAAATTCGGCCATAATCCCCAAACACACTCACCACCACTCATTTCAAATGAGTGGACCAAGTCACACTCCCCTTTTTCCTCTCTTCCCACCACCTCATCACTTGACCAAGTCTTAAGCAGAGTTTGAACTGCCACAAACTCCTCCCTCCATGCCGTCCAAAATAAGTGACAAAAAGGGGACTCTGCTGCTTGAACTCTGGACCTCCCTCACATGCAGATGACGCCACACCAAGCTCCTCCCTTGCCACTCTGCCATCTCTTCACTTGTGCAATAAAACACCAAAGAAAACCCTTATACCCTAGCTCCCACAGCTCCCCTGACTTAACACCCAAAAATCAAAATTTTCCCATTCACTCAGGCACACTCCTAGCCTACAATTAAGCCCCTAAAACACCGAAATAGCAACACAGCACACCAAACACATGCAATAACATGCAACAACAAAATAGCCCCTAACCCGGGATATTACATGATTGAACGAGGATATCCGATTGTTAGTGGGAATTCTTGAAATTAAAGAATTAGTGGTACTAGTTGAAAGAGCTATCAAGGCTGAAGACTTGAGCAAAGAGAAAAGAAAGGTGGAAAGTGAAGTAAGAGATGCAAGAAAAAGATCAATGGGCAAGTCATTCCAGTCTCAAGCAAAGAAATCTAGAGAAATGAATACTCGATCGAATGTTTCTAGTGTGAATTTTCAAAGAGATCGAGGAAGACAAAATCCAAGTTCTAAAGCTCAAGCAACTTCTATGGCAAGTGTAGTTAGTGTTAAACCTATTAGACCGGAATGTCAACATTGTGGAAAACGACATTTGGGAGAATGTTATTTTATTAGCCGAGCATG
This sequence comes from Gossypium australe, assembly GCA_005393395.2. NCBI lineage: Eukaryota > Viridiplantae > Streptophyta > Magnoliopsida > Malvales > Malvaceae > Gossypium > Gossypium australe. The sequence continues at coordinate 71,101,803 of CM016623.1, read as the reverse complement.
TTTCAAGTGTGGATCTCAAGATCATTTTGTGAAATATTGTCCAGAAATAAAAGAGATAGAAAAGTTTCAAAATGTGAAATCGAGCAGTGCGACTACTAGAGGAAGACCACCAAGAAATGTAGGGACTGGAACTAGTGGTAAAGGTATAATAAAAGACACCACCGTAAGATCCGAAGTGAGAGCTCCAGCAAGAACTTATGCCATCTGAGCTAGAGAAGAAGCATCTTCCCCTGATGTGATCACTGTATATTTTCTCTTTGCGACACTAATGTTCTTGCATTGATTGATCCCAGTTCTACTCATTCGTATGTATGCATGAATTTAGTGTCTGATAAGAATTTTGTGTGTTGAATCGACTGAGTATGTAGTTAAAGTTTTGAATCCTTTAGACAAGCATGTGATAGTTGATAAAATATGTAAAAATTGTCCTTTGATGATACAAAGTCATTGTTTCCCTGCCAACTTGATGTTGTTGCCATTTGATAAGTTTGATGTTATTTTGGGAATGGATTGGTTGACATTACATACGGCCAAGATAGATTGTAGTCAGAAAATTCTTGAGTTGAAGTGTAGTAGCGGTAAAGTTCTTTGGGTTAAAACAGATAAGTCAAATGTGATGCTAATTGTGATTTCTGCCATGTCTACTCAGAAATGTTTAAAAAATGGTTGTGAAACATATCTTGCATATGTGTTGAATACAAAAGTGACTGAAATAAAGATTGAATCAATGCCTGTGGTATGTGAATATTTAGATGTGTTTCCAGAATAGTTGCCAGGTTTGCCTCCGGTTAGAGAAGTGGAATTTGGTATTGAAGTAATGCCCGGTATCGCTCCAATATCGATTACTCCCTACAGAATGGCACCAACTGAACTGAAAGAATTAAAAGTGCAATTACAAGAGTTGACTGATAAAGGATTTGTGAGACCAAGTTACTCCCCGTGGGGTGCTCCCATGCTATTTATGAAGAAAAAGGATGGGACATTGAGATTATGTATTGATTATCGTCAACTTAACAAAGTGACAGTGAAAAATAAGTATCCATTTCCTCGAATAGATGATTTGTTTGATTAGTTAAAGGATGCCACTGTGTTTTCCAAAATTGATTTGAGATCCGGATATTACCAATTGAGGGTTAAAGAGTCAGATGTGCCAAAGACTACTTTCAGAACCAGGTATGGGTATAATGAGTTTCTGGTTATGCTGTTTGGGTTAACTAATGCACCTGCAGTATTCATGGATTTGATCAACCGGATATTCAGGCCGTACTTAGACAGATTTGTTGTAGTATTCATTGATGATATTTTGGTTTATTCTCGTGATGAAGAAGAACACGTAGAACATTTGAGAATTGTGTTGCAAATTCTGCGTGAGAAGCAGTTATATGCTAAATTCAATAAATGTGAATTTTGGCTTCGAGAAGTGGGTTTTCTTGGACATATTATATCCACCGAAGGCATCAGGGTAGATCCAAGTAAAATCTCAGCTATTGATAATTGGAGTCCACCGAAGAATGTATCTGAAGTTAGAAGTTTCTTGAGTTTAGCTGGTTATTATCAGATATTTGTAGAGGCATTCTCTATGATAGCTTCTCCAATGACTCGATTATTGCAGAAAGATGTAAAGTTCGAGTGGACTGATGAATGTCAGCAGAGTTTCAACCGACTGAAAGATCTACTAACGAAAGCACCCGTATTAGTGCAGCCTGAATCGGGTAAGGAATTTGTTTTTTACAGTGATGCCTCATTAAATGGTTTAGGTTGTGTCGTGATGCAAGAAGGTAAAGTAATAGCCTATGCTTCAAAACAACTTAAACCACATGAAAGAAATTACCCAGTACATGATCTTGAATTAGCTGCTCTTGTATTTGCGCTGAAGATATGGCGGCATTACTTGTACGGTGAGAAATGTCATATTTATACTGATCATAAAAGCTTAAAATATTTGATGACATAGAAAGATTTGCATTTGAGACAGCGCAGGTGGCTTGAACTGATAAAGGACTATGATTTGATTATTTATTACCATCCGGGTAAGGCTAATGTTGTAGCTGATGCTTTGAGTCAGAAATCTCTATTTGCTTTACGAGCTATGAATACCCAGTTGTCACTGACTGATGATGGTTCAATTATAGCTGAATTGAGAGCTAAATCGACATTTCTATAGCAAATATGTGAAGCTCAGAAGAATTATGAGAAAGTACAGGATAAACGAGTACAATGTGAGTCAGGTAATGATTCAGGATTTCAGATTGAGACTGATGGTTGTTTATTATTCAGAGGCAGAGTTTGTGTACCGAAAAATTCAGAGCTTGTACAGAAGATTTTACACGAGGCACACAGTGGTATTATGTCTGTACATTCGGGAAGTAATAAAATGTATAATGATTTGAAGAAGATGTACTGGTGGCCAGGTATGAAACGTGATATTTTTGAGTTTGTATCAAAATGTCTAATATGTCAACAGGTCAAAGCAGAATATCAGGTACCTTCGGGATTACTCCAGCCAATTACTATACCAGAATGGAAATGGGAAAGAATTACTATGGATTTTGTGTCGGGATTACCATTGTCACCGAAAAATAAAGACTCAATTTGGGTGATAGTTGATCGATTGACTAAGTCGGCTGATTTCATTCCTATGCGAATGAATTTTTCACTTGACAAGTTAGCCGAATTGTATATTGTTGAAATAGTCCGATTACATGGTGTGCCTATGTCTATTATATCTGATCGAGATCCACGATTTACTTCAAGGTTTTGGAAGAAGTTACAAGAGGCATTGGGTACTAAATTGAATTTTAGTACAGCATTCCATCCCCAAACTGATGGACAGTCTGAAAGAGTAATTCAAGTACTCGAAGACATGTTGAGATGTTGTGTATTGGAATTTGAAGGTAATTAGGAAAGATATCTACCTTTGGTGGAATTTGCATATAATAATAGTTATCAATCGAGCATAAAAATGGCACCTTATGAAGCGTTGTATGGAAGTAAGTGTCAGACTCCATTATACTGGACTGAACTTAAAGAAAATCGATTGCATGGAGTTGATTTGGTAAAAGAAATCGAAGAAAAAGTGAAGATAATCCGTGATTGTTTGAAAGCTGCATCAGATCGACAGAAGTCATATGCGGACTTGAAAAGAAAAGAGATTGAATTTCAAGTGGGTGATAAAGTATTTTTGAAAGTGTCTCCATGGAAGAAAATTTTGAGATTTGGCCATAAAGGTAAATTAAGTCCAAGATTTATTGGTCCATATAAAGTGATAGAAAGAATCGGTCCAGTGGCTTATTAATTGTCTTTACCATCAGAATTAGAAATAATTCATAATGTGTTTCATGTTTCTATGTTGAGGCGATATCGATCGGACCCATCGCATGTGATTTCACCAGCTGAAGTGGAAATTCGATCGGATATGACATACGAAGAAGAGCCGATTCAAATCTTAGCACGAGAAGTGAAACAGTTGAGAAACAAAGAAATTGTTTTAGTGAAAGTGTTATGGCAACGACATGGAGTGGGAGAGGTAACATGGGAAACTGAGAAGGCTATGAGGAAACATTATCCCAACTTAATCACTGGTAAGATTTTCGGGGACGAAAATCCTTAAAGGGGGAGAATTGTGATAGCCCGAAATATGGCCTAATTGAAATAGTGGTTGTGAAGCCACAAATTCGAGATATAAAAGTTTATTATGATTAATTATTATGATTTACCGAGTGATTAAATACATGTGTTAGAGTATCAATAAGAAATTTTATTGATTGCATGCTTAAATTGCCTATTAGAACTTGTTTGCAAAATTGCTAAATAGTGGTTCTAATTATACAGTACTTGATTGTAATGGGGGTTTGAAGTAGGAGTCCTTAAATGATAATTATACCATTATATTTCTATGGACAAAAATGGACATACATAGGTAGAAATAACCAAAGTTTTTAATGAAGGGTATTTTAGTCATCTAGTAATTAAAAGATTAAAAAAAGGAAAAAGATGGAAAAATATGTCCATATTTTTCATTATAGCGAAATTTCAGGGGTTCTCCATAGCTAGGGTTTGTTTCAAGCTTCCAAGCTCCATAGTAAGTGATTCCAAGCCCCGTTTTTAATGTTCTTTACGTTTTTGGAGTCCCGGTAACTTGATTTAGCTTATACTAGCAATAATTTAACCTAGGTTCATATTTGGAAAAATACCCATAGGTGAAATGTCTTTATTTTTATGTTTTATGATAGAATATGAGGTTTGAAATTATGTTAAATAACTTTTGCGAAGAGATTTTAAGTGAAAACGAGTAAGACGGCTTAATCGGTAAAAATACCTAATGTTCATAAGTATATGTTAGAGTGAGAATTTGATGTCGTCATAGAAGGGAAAAATGATCAACATGTCATAAAACATAAGAATAAGGGACAAAGTTTAATTTTCGAGCTTTGGGGCAAAAGTGTAAATATATGAAACTTTGGAGTAAAACATAATTTTGCCAAAATATTTTGTATGAATTGTATTTGAATGGATTGTTGGTAAAATGTATTAAATTGTGTTAATATAGATCAAGAAAGAAGGAATAGTGAAGGTGATCGGGGAAAAGAGAAGTTTGTCGACTAATTTACGAAAATAGTTGTTTTGCATCCGAGGTAAGATATGTGTAAATAATAGCAATATTTTTATAAATTGTGAATTATATTTGATATGTGAATTAATATTTAATGTGGAAGGAAAATTGTTCATGAATTATTCAAGTGATAAAGTGTTTAAAATAAGTGTTAAGACTAAATTCCCGGTTGAACTTAGGAATAGAAATGGATACAATTGATATATCACTAGAGACCAGTGTTACAGTCTTACAGTGAGTCCCGGGTGCTGGGTGATCTAGCATGTGTTGCAGACACCTGACAACTTGTGTGAGCAGGCCCGTGGACATTTCCAGTTTTATTGATCAATGGTAGCTTGGGCTACATTACAGTGGTAGCTTCGGCTACATATCAGTGGTAGATTCGGCTCATATCAGTGTGGCACTTATGTGCTAATTATCTACGTATCTGTGTGTATTCCGAATGTTCAATGGGATTAATAATAAATTAAAGTGAATATGAGATGAAGTGTGTATGCAGGTATAATTGAAAGAATGAGCATACGTGATAATGATTAAGTACTTAAATGTATGTGCAAGTGAACTGGTAAGATTGTACATGTGTAAGTGATTAAATTTGTTAAGAAGGATATTAATTAATTGCATGTGAAAATGTTAATTATTGATTGAGTGCTTATTGTTTACATGTCACTTACTAAGCTATTAGTAGCTTACTCGTTCTTTTCCTTTCGTTTGTTTTACAGTGTTTTGAACTTAGTTGGATTGGAGATCGTCGGAGCCTTGTATCACACTATCAAGCCTTTACTTTGGTATATAAATGTTTTTGAAATATTTTAAGTTATAGCATGTACAGGGATAGAGTTATTTTGTGTGGATACCTAAGTGATGTTTACTAGAAAGAAAGTATGAAAAAGTAAAAATTTGCAATGAAATAGTTTTTGGACAATAGCAGTAACGTGACTTTGAAAAATCACCAAAAATAGGAGACAGCTTAAGATGAACATAAGTGAATAGTAAATAATGCGTAAATAATGCATTTATACTTGCACATTCTTAATATGCTAATTAGTGTGTAGCATGAATGAGAATGATTGATAACCCATGTGGTTCAAGTGGAATGAATGTGGTAGACATTATGAATGGATGAATGATTGAGTAAGTGGATGTGAATGTGTAGTGATAATGTTAGGTGGTGAGCTAAGTGCAATACTATCCTAATGCATATTGACAATGAGCTAGGCTGTGTGCGATGCTATCGTTAAGTATATTTATCTAGTGGGGATAAGTGCGAGACCACTATGATTACCTTTGTGGTGGGCTAAGTGCGATAATACGTTATTAATAGATATTGGTGTGCTAAGTGTGAAACCATTGAGATATTAGCTGTGTGGATTAGTTATGTAAACCAGCTGTGTGGTTGATATATCGAGTAAGATAACTGTGTGGATTAGTTATGTAAACTAGCTATGTGGCTGTTATATTGAATAAGATAACTGTGTGGATTAGTTATGTGAACTAGCTGTGTGGTTGTTATTCTGAAAAAGGTAGCTGTGTGGATGTATGATCTGTTGTATATTGTGTAAATGTGAGATTGAATGCAGGGGTGCATTTCAATGGTTATGAGTAGGGGACTCATGATGTGTTGGAAATGTGGTAAGGAATAGAAAGAGTAAGCATAGTGGTACATTATAAGTTAGTATAATGCTATTTATTGTTTAGCTTATACTATGGTGCTTAATTGTTTATGTGCAAACTTACTAAGCTCAAAGCTTACTCCCTTTCTTTTCCTTTGTTTTATAGAGTAAAAGTGGTGAACCGAGATACAAGGATCATTGGAAGATAGCCCACATATCAGCACACTCTGGTACATGACTCAATGTTTTGTATATGGCATGTATTGGAACTAGACAAGTTAGTGAATTTTTGGTGTAAATGGCTAGTATGTGTTGGCCTTTAAATGGACAGTGTATTTTGTATAATGCCATAATTGTTGGCTATTACATTATGTGAAAAGATATAGTTATCTATGTGAGATTGTTCTTTAATTTGAGTTGATTATGGATGTGTTGGATGAGTGCTTGTTGTGTATACTATAGGGGTGTGAAGAACTTAGCAATTAGCTTTGTTTTTGTCCATGTGGATAGCCACACAGGCGTGTGACTAAACTTTAAGGCCGTGTAACATAGCCCAGGTTTACCACGGGTGGAACACGAGCGTGTGCCTTAACCGTGGTGTGAAAACAGAATGCTGGAGTTTTAAGCACGGGTTGAGGACATGGGCGTGGGTGCAAACCCACGAGCGTCTTACATAATACACGGGCGTGTAAGCCCTGTTCAAAAGAGAAAATTTTTAAGATTCAAAAAGTTCTGATTTAGTCTCGAGAGCCCTCGTGTGTATGAGTAAGGCCTTGTAAGTCGAGAATGAGGTTACTGAGTGGACTAAAGAGAGGTAATAGTCAAGATGAGCCTAAGTGGCGATCATGGGATTATTACGGTAACGCCTCGGGCCCAGTTCCGGCATAGAACCCGGGTAAGGGGTGTTACAGACAATTCATTCATATTTTGTCAACTAACACATACTTACCTAAGGGGTTCGATACTTTAATTACAAATTCTGTAGATTCGACAGGCAATTTCTTACTAGACACTACATTCTCACAAACATACGAATGTGTCAATCCAAGATCAATTAAAGCAATCACATTAGTGTCGTAAAGAGAAAATGTATAGGTGATAACATCTGGCGACGATGCTTCTTCGTGAGAATGAATAGCGTAAGCTTTAGCTGGTGTTCTAGCTTCAGATCTCACAGCTTAATCCTTAGCCACTCCTCAACCACTGGACACAATTCCCATATTTCTCGGTGGTCTCCCTCTCGTAGTCATATTACTTGGTCTTGCATTCAGAAATTTATCTTTCTTAGATAACTCTGGGCAATCTCGAATAAAGTGATCTATCGAGCCATATTTGAAACAAGCTTTAGCACTCTTACTCCAGCATTCTCTAAAATGACATCGCCAACACTGTTGACACTCGGGTTTGTTGTTTCTTACACTGCCAACACTCGAGACTATAGTTGCTTGAGCTTTAGAACTCACATGTTGGTTTCTACGATCTCTATTCTGATATCCCACTGATGCATTTGATCGACTATATGAATCTTGAGATTTCTTTGATGAAGAATGATAAGGTTTATCCATTAGTCTTTTTCTCGAATCTCTAGCCTCTGAATTAGCTTTCCTCTTTTCTCGGCTAAAGTCTTCGGCTTTACAAGCCCGATCAACTAACATGATGAATTCTTTTAAATCCAATATCCCGACCAGAAGCTTAATATCCTTGTTCAACCCATCAACAAACCGCTTGGCCATAATCTCTTCAGTAGAAACATACTCCTGAGCATACTTGCTCAACCGTACAAATTCTCTTTCATATTCGGTTACAGTCATGTGGCCTTGTTTCAGTTCTAAAAAGTATTTAGCTTTTGATCCAAAAATCATTGACTGATGTATTTCTTTTGAAACTCAGACTGAAAGAACTCCCAAGTTACTGTCTCTCTTGGTGATACTAATGTATTCCACCATTAATACATGGTGTCTCTCAAAAGTGATATAGCACATTTTAAACATTCAGCTGTGTGTGTAAGAAAGCTCATCAAACACTCAAATTGTATTTTGAAGCCAAAACTCGGCTCTCTCAGGATCATCATCAACTGTAGCTCTAAACTATTTAGCCCTGTACTTTTGAATTTTATCAACAAGTGGTCTACTCATATGTAAAGGTTCCAAACCTTGAGGAGCTACGAGAACTGATTGGGGAACAGGAGGGGGTGGAGGTTGTTGAGCAGCCCAGTTCCTTCAGACATACTTCGTGAACCATTCATTTATCATTTGGAAGAAAGCTTCTTTAGCCTCTCCTCCCTAGCTACTCGATACGGGTCTAGATCCAGATGGCGTTGTCCATTGAGCGAGAACTGGTGCATTACTTTAAACCTTGTCAGCTATAGCTTGATTGGGATCCATTTGCTATATGAAAACACACTTTAAATGTCAAGAGTCATCACACTATCACAGTTCATATATGGCATGTATAGCTAGACTCTCACACATGCTACGTTAGTCCTAGAATCGACTAAACCGTAGTTCTGATACAAATAAATGTAACACCCCTCACCCGTATTCAACGTTGAAATAGGGTTACGGAGCATTAGTAGACTTACAACACATTTACACAAACTTATCTTATACATTTAATCAATACATACAATCATCATTCAATCTCAATTATTTTGTCCCTAATACGAGCCTACAAGGCCCTAAACATGTATTGGGAGTGGTTTGGGACTAAACCAATAACTTAAGAAACTTTCACGAAACTTTAAAAATTTTTCTCAAAACAAGGGACATACGCCCATGTGGCCAGGCTGTGTGTCTCACACGACCACCAGACACATCTGTGTCACATGCTATGTGGACATCTGAAATGGGAGCACATGGCCGTGTCCCAGCCCGAGACTGACCCCATGTAACTCTCTGACTTGGGTCGCACGGCCAACACTCACACCCGTGTGACTCGCTAGTATGCCCTAAAAATAGGCATGTGTGTCAGACCGTGTACTAGGCCGTGTCAAACCTGTAGGGTATACTGACTTATGCCACACGGCCAAGTCACACGCCCATGTGTGAGGCCGTGTGGAGCATACTGACTTGATTTCTAAAACCACAACAGGGGACACACGGTCGTGTAACATAACTGTGTGTCACACATGGCTGAGACACATGCCCTTGTCTCTGCCCGTGTGGACTAAAATAGGCTATTTACCAAGCCATTTTGCCACCCAAATTTGTATGTACCTAAACAATCCAAATGGTACAAATTCAAGGCACAAATATGCAGCCAAATACCATCAACAATTGTTCAAATCATACCATTTCTTTACCATCAATACAAATCACAAATATACCACAATTTACATCTAATTTCATACCTATTTCACATATACAATTAAATTAACTATACCATTCCAAACATGCATTATCATGTACCAATTCATAGGTACATAGCTTCCCAATTATCAACCCTTTAACATTCAAAATGCCTAATATCATTAAACATCATAATTCCAACCTCAATCTCACAAGATAGGTCAATTACCAAACCTAAAACAAAACCATTAGCACATTTATAAACACATCCAAATTAACCAATGTAACGCCCTGAATTTGGGCCTAGAAGAATTGGGCCCAAAGAGCCTTGGGAATAGGAGCGTTTAAAATTTTTTTTTGAGATAGGTGTAGCACTTAGAATAATAATATTAAGGTACTATCAGGATTATTTGAAGCCTTAGAGATAGGGGAGACCATAGGGAAAAAAATTATTTTTCTTGCTTAGTGGACCCTAGTCTCAGACATGAGACCTCTTAAGTAGATTAAGTGAAAATAGGACAAAAATGGGCTTGTGGTCCAGCGGAAAGTGGCGTCACTTGAGAGCCATGAGGTGGCATGTGTGAAAGCTGAAGAGGTCCAATGTTCGAGCAGGAGGAGTGTATTTTGGAGTGTTTTATTTTGCATAGGTGGACGGCAAGAGTTATGTTGGTTTTGTACTCTTGCCGTATAGAGTTTGTAGTAAGCAAGACTGATGGATGTGGAGGATATTTCGGATAAGATTAAGGTATTATCAAAGAGAAAAGATAGGAGATGAGGAGGGTGCAGTGTTGGGGCCGAATAGGACTGTGGGGGAAAGGTAGTTCGGCTTTGGCTATAAAAGGGGGTGTTGAAATCCTTAGAAGGGGTTCTTGGAGTTTCCATCTATCTTTATTTTTTTTCCCCTCGTCCTTATTTTTTTCCATTTCCGAATACCACCACCCTTGTTTGCTGAAATCCCTATTTACCAAAATCCCTGTTTGCCGAAATCCCTATTTGCTGAAATCCCTGTTTGTCGAAATCCCTATTTATGCTGATTCTTGGTTGTTTCTTCCTCCACTTCAATCGATTATTATCTACTCTTAGTCATATTTGGAAACCGAATCTTGTTCAAGTAGATATCTAAGCCGCAGGGTCAAAGGAGAATTTCGGTAAGTGCTTAGTTAAACTTTTTAATGCGTTTTGTTAAAAGCCGAAGGGCTATCTAACCCCTCATTGTTGTTAACATGTATTAACAAGGGTAAGACTCATCAATCGCCAGCGTAGTAGGTAAGGATCCTTAGCAAGGTGGTAAGTGTTCTCGACTCAGTCATGGTTTAGTAAATGGCCGAATTTAATGTGGCTCGTAGGGGTGACTCCTGTACAATATGGGTCACTTGGTTTTGACGATATAGGTGTTTGAGTGCAGATCTAGAGGATAATCGCAAATAGTAGCAAAGGAAGGCTACTAGAACGTGAGGCACACGGTAAGGGTACGGTGAGGTTTCAGTTTTTGATAAGTATGTGTTAAAGCTTTGGTTAATCGCTAGTAATGTCAATTGTAGGTTCGTGACTAAGGGGTTTGCAGCACGCGACGTTACCAGGTGTGTACAAACACTACACACACAATATCAGCAATGCCGAAAAGTCCAAAAGCCGAAAGTGGCTAAATGGGCCCGGTGGGCCCTGAGGCTAAGTTTGATGAAATGGTTTGGTTTGTTAAACGTATTGAGTTAGTCATGCATGACACTCGATTTGGATTTTTTTTTGGGCCTAGTAGGCCGTATGATAAGATTTGGCCCTAATGGGCCGTAAGGTTGTAATTTGGGTTTGATGGGCTTTATGGGGACGTAGACAAGTAAGTTAGGGTTAATGGACTTTAGGCCTAGTTTGAACAACTCTTAAATTTCATAAGACTTAATCTAATTAAACATGTCTGTGAACAAGTTGCTGGGTTAGGGTGTGGCAACGGGCATACGCATGTCTAGGATTGGATTTAGGGAGAGCTTGGTCCTTAAGCGGTCCTAGTGGCCCACCTCCTCTTCTCTGGAATCCAACCTGGTGCGTAGTGTCTGTTCACTTTAGCCGCGAGGACTTGTTGATGGGCCAAAGTTCATAACTAAAACCCGAAAGGGACCAAATACCCTATCCTCATAAAATTACTAAAACACCCCTAGTTTTGTAAATTACCAAAATACCCCTATTTTGCAAATTTACCCAAAATACCCCTATTTTGTGAAAGTACCAAAATACTCCTATTTTGCAAAATTACCTAGATACCTCTATTTTTCCAAATTACCAAAATACCCTTGTAGGGTAGAATTACGAAAGTACCCCTAGGTAGTGAAATGACGAAAATACCGCTACGTGACGAACATAAGTTTATAGATTTACTTGTGTGTTTGATGCATTCATATGATATTCTACTTAGGATGCATATGGGTGGGAATTATGGTACAGAGGAAGATTTGAGGATCGCATGGCCGTATGGTATGGAACCAGAGAAGGCTTTCAGCCCAACATATGATTAGCAACTTTGCTGCAACGTTCGGTAGTACCACAACCGGGCTACCCTTGGTGTGTAGCGGAGGGGTGGGTCGAGCTAGAATTCCCCACATGAGTCATAAGGTTGGAAGGGAAATGGTGTGTGTAGCGGATGGACTTTTGGGGTGGGTTTTGCATTATCTTGTTTGTGAATGATGCGATATGATATTATATGAGGTCATGGTGGGCTAAGGCCCATGACCACTGACATTGATAAGGCTTAGGCCCAATGTGAATATTTGTATGTGTTTTGTTTGCCAAGGGTTGTACACACTGAGTTTCAAAACTCACACCCTTAATTTAAATGTTTCAGGTAATCCTGAGTAGATGGCTCGACGTGGGAGAGGACTTGGAGATGGCCACACTACAAGCTGATCAAATGTTTTATTTTGTTTAAATGAATTTATTTTAAATACTTTGTTTCTCCCATTGGATTGTACTAAGGCGATGTAACTCCTAAATGCCTTTAGATTTTGGGTTATTATTATTGTTTCAACTACCCACTTAAGAAATTTCATAAAATTATTAAACTGTTAATATGGTTTTTGAAATAAACTTATGTTTTGGGCTTTTGGGCCTTAAAATGTTAAATTGAAAGATCGTTTTGGAGTGTGCCTTTATTGTGACATTCCGGACTCGGGCCTAACTTCTAGGCTGGGTTTGAGGAGTTACATTTAGTGGTATTAGAGCTCAGTTACAAAGCTCGGGCTGTGAAATGGGCCTTAGATTTTGGGTTTTAAAAAGTTTTTTGGCAGGATTCTTGAAGTGTGGTTCACCGAGCACTCGACGTCGAGCCAAGTAAGTTTTCTGTGTTTACCTTTGCTTAAATTACTAAACTGTATAGATAATAGGCTACTTAAAAATAGGATTTTAGAGACTAAATCCCGTAGGGAACCTAGGCCTGTAGTGGATTCTCGACCACGGAATAACTTTAAGAAAATTGTTGTTACTTACATAAGACATGTGCCCTAAACAAGTGGAACAAAGTATTAATTTCATAAAATTCTTAATTCAGAAATACGCAACAATAAGCGCTAGAAGAGGAGCAAGGGGTCACGGAAGAGGCTGTGGAAGTGCTAGGGCTGATATGCTGACTCAGCTAGTTAGGGAGATATTGAAGAAGGTTAAAGAAACTGGTGAAACACTTCGGGTTAGGTACGTGGACTGTAAGAAAAAAAAGAGATCGTAGTTTTCTAGGGTCGCAGTCTCGTTTTGTGAAGCATGTTAAGGTACGCCCAAACTTTCTGGCTTGCGAATATTGCCGAAGGCGTCATCTGGGTAAATGCTGGAGGAAGTCAGGAACGTGTTTAAGATGCGGGACTGAAGAGCATAAGGCTCGGGATTGTTCAATCACCATTAAGTCGGGTATGTTTTGTGTAGATGCTATATTCTTGGGTATAGAAACTGTATGCGTGAAATGTTTATATGTTATTAAATCAGAGTGCGCAACGAAAGCATAGTGGTGTGACTTGAGCGGTGCGTTTAGTAGTTAGTTGGAAATTTCGAGGACAAAATTTCTTTAAGGAACATAGAATTGTAACACCCCGAATTTGGGCCTAGAAGAATTGGGCCCAATGGGCCTTGGGAATGGGAACGTTTAAATTTTTTTTGAGATTAGTGTAGCACTTAGAATAATAATATTAAGGTACTATCGAGATTATTTGAAGCCTTAGAGATAGGGGAGACCGTAGGGAACAAAATTTATTTTTCTTGCTTAGTGGACCCTAGTCTCAGGCATGAGGCCTCTTAAGTAGATTAAGCGAAAATAGGACACAAATGGGCTTGGTCCAGTGGAAAGTGGCGTCACTTGGGAGCTATGAGGTGGCGTGTGTGAAAGCTGAAGAGGTCCAAGGTTCGAGCAGGAGGAATGTATTTTGGAGTGTTTTATTTTACATAGGTGGATGGCAAGAGTTGTGTTGGTTTTGTACTCTTCCCGTAGAGAGTTTGTAGTAAGCAGGACTGATGGATGTGGAGGATATTTTGGATAAGACTAAGGTATTATCAGAGAGAAAAGATTGGAGATCATGAGGGTGCAGTGTTAGGGCCGAATAGGACTATGGGGGGAAGGTAGTTCGGCTTTGGCTATAAAAGGGGGGTGTTGAAATCCTTAGAAGGGGTTTTTGGAGTTTCCATCTATCTTTCTTTTTTTCCCCTCATCCTTATTTTCTTCCATTTTCGAATACCACCACCCCTGTTTGCCGAAATCCCTATTTGCCAAAATCCCTGTTTGTCGAAATCCCTATTTGCTGAAATCCCTGTTTGCCGAAACCGTTGTTTATGTCGATTCTTGGTTGTTTGTTCATCCACCTCAATCAAATATTATCTACTCTTAGTCACGTTTGGAAGCCGAATCTTGTTCAAGAAGATATCTAAGCCGCAGGGTCAAAGGAGAATTTCGGTAAGTGCTTAGTTGAACTTTTTAGTGTGTTTTGTTAAAAGCCGAAGGGCTATCTAACCCCTCATTGTCGTTAACATGTATTAACAAGGGTAAGACTCAACAACCGCAAGCGTAGTAGGTAAGGATAGTTAGCAAGATGGTAAGTGTTCTCGACTCAGTCATGGTTTAGTAAATGACCGAATTTAATGTGACTCGTAGGGGTGACTTATGTACAATATGGGTCACTTGGTTTGGCGATATAGGTGTTTGAGTGCAGATCTAGAGGATAATCGCAAATAGTAGCAAAGGAAGGGCTACTAGAATGTGAGGCACACAGTAAGGGTACGGTGAGGTTTCAGTTTTTGATAAGTATGTGTTAAAGCTTTGGTTAATCACTAGTAATGTCAATTGTAGGTTCGTGACTAAGGGGTTTGCAGCATGCGAGGTTACCAGATGTGTACAAACACTACACACACAATATCGGCAATGTCGAAAAGCTGAAAAGCCAAAAGTGGCTAAATGGGCCCGGTGGGCCCTGAGGCTAAGTTTGATGAAATGGTTTGGTTTGTTAAACGTATTGAGTTAGTCATGCATGACACTCGATTTGGATTTTTTTTTGGGCCTAGTAGGCCGTATGATAAGATTTGGCCCTAATGGGCCGTAAGGTTGTAATTTGGGTTTGATGGGCTTTATGGGGACGTAGACAAGAAAGTTAGGGTTAATGGACTTTAGGCCTAGTTTGAACAACTCTTAAATTTCATAAGACTTAATCTAATTAAACATGTCCGTGAACAAGTTGCTGGGTTAGGTGTGGCAACGGGCATACGCATGTCTAGGATTAGATCTAGGGAGAGCTTGGAACTTAAGCTGTCCTAGTGGCCCACCTCCTCTTCTTTGGAATCCTGCCTGGTGCGTAGTGTCTGTTCACTTTAGCCGCGAGAACTTGATGGGCCAAAGTTCATAACTAAAACCCGAAAGGGACCAACTACCCTATCCTCGTAAAATTATTTAAACACCCCTAGTTTTGTAAATTACCAAAATACCTATGTTTTGCAAATTTACCCAAAACACCCATGTATTGCGAAAGTACCAAAATACCCCTGTTTTGCAAAATTACCTAGATACCCCTATTTTGCCAAATTACCAAAATACCCCTGTAAGGTAGAATTACGAAAATACCCCTGGGTAGTGAAATGACGAAAATACCTATACGTGACGAACATAAGCTTATAGATGTTACTTGTGTGTTTGATGCATTTATATGATATTCTGCTTAGGATGCATATTGGTGGGAATTATGGTACGAAGGAAGATTTGAGGATCGCATGGCCGTATGGTATGGATCCAGGATCGCATGGCCATTTGGTATGGATCCACAGAAGGCTTTAAGCCCAACATATGATTAGCAGCTTTGCTACAACGTTCGGTAGTACCGCAATCGGGCTACCCTTGGCGTGTAGCAGAGGGGTGGGTCGAGCTAGAATTCCCCACATGAGTCATAAGGTTGGAAGGGAAATGGTGTGTGTAGCGGATGGACTTTTGGGGTGGGTTTTGCATTATCTTGTTTGTGAATGATACGATATGATATTATATGAGGTCATGGTGGGCTAAGGTGCATGACCACCGATATTGATGGGGCTTAGGCCCAATGTGAATATTTGTATGTGATTTGTTTGCCAAGGGTTGTATACACTGAGTTTCGAAACTCACACCCTTAATTTTAATGTTTCAGGTAATCCTGATTAGACGGCTCGACGTGGGAGAGGACTCGGAGATGGCCACACTACAAGCTGATCAAATGTTTTATTTTGTTTAAATGAATTTATTTTAAATACTTTATTTTTTCCCATTAGATTGTAATAAGGCGATGTAACTCCTAAATGCCTTTAGATTTTGGGTTATTATTATTATTGTTTCAACTACCTACTTAAGAAATTTCATAAAATTATTACACTATTAATATGGTTTTCGAAATTAACTTATGTTTTGGGCTTTTGGGCCTTAAAATGTTAAATTGAAATATTGTTTTGGAGTGTGCCTTTAATGTGACATTCTGGACTCAGGCCTAACTTCTAGGCTAGGTTTGGGGTGTTACAACCAAAATATGCCAACTTCCTTGGCTATATACAAACCAAACATAGTTATTTACAAGCCAACTCAAAAGGCTACATCATTTACCAAAATTGACCCAAAGTCCCTATACATGCCAGATGACCCAAAACATAGTTTCAACAGTACCAAAGTGTCAGCGGATAGTGTGATGAAATCTCCGATGATCCCTGAATCCGAGCTAGCTTTGAAATCACTATAAAACATGGAAAAGTAACAAAGTAAGCTATATAACTTAGTAAGCTCGTATGTTAACAATTGTAACATCCCCAAACCCGGCCCATACACCACGGCCGAATTTAGAATGCCACTGCGGAAAAACATTTGAAAACCGATTTCACTTATAGGTAAAAACCTAAAAATTTATTGTCTTAACAAAAACATTGTGTATTTAAAATTCCAATTAAAATTAAGTTGTTGCAAATTCTTCAATGTAAGACTTTAACATATATTTTTAAGATATACATTGCTAAATCATAAACTCATCTCCACATAGTAATTTAGTTGTCTAAACCATAATAAAAATAATAACAAATACTATAACGCCCTTATTACAATAAATGGATACTTAAAATACTGAAAATATAAATTTTATTGAATAAGGAAACCAACTTCTTCTGCATGGGCCACCTCGCATCCACTCCAACCCGGTCCAAGCATCACGAATCACTTGCGATGTTGGGTAAAATTTTGGGTGAGTCAAACAGACTCAGTGTGTAATTAGTCAACTGAATTCCACCCACATGGGCTTAGCCCACAACCAAACCATATCATATAAAATGCAAGTTATCCACATAATTCCATATATTGGGCTTGGCCCATTATCACATTAATCCTCATGTCAGATAATCAAGACAAATAATTCACATGATTTCACTTATTTGGCTTGGCCCATATCCACATCACATATTATATAATAAGGCAATTTATCCACATGAGTCCACATATTAGGCTTGGCCCATTTCCACATTAATCCACATCACATATTGGGCTTGGCCCATTTCCACATTAATCCACATGTCAAATAATGAGTTTATGCAAAGTGCACCCAGCCCAGCCTAGGGTCCATCCTCTACACACCCCCGTACCCAGCCACCACACACCAAGGGATTACTAAATCGCCCTCCAACCTCTACACACCAATTTCGCAATTAATGCCGTCCACGCAAACTAAATCGTAATTAATCCACAACGCGACCTCAGTCAGCGCCAATCCACGATGTAGCTCGTAGCTAACATCAAAATTACGATGAGGCACATAGCTACTCATCAAACCACGATATGGCACATAGCCTATATCAACCACGATGAGGCACATAGCCACTCATCATTCTACGTGAGGCTCGTAGCCATCACTAAACCACGTACTCGAAGTACACCCTGTCCTTCTTTCATATTCATTTCCCATCCCATGCACATGCAACATACAATAGTATCATGATAAATAATGCATGTACATGTTATTCAGCATACCATACATATACACATTAATAACCACATTTCCATCAGATTTGATACTGACCTGATTATCGGCATATCCATTTCATAATGATCACTGCACTTATTAACACATACATAACACATACAAATATAAGCATATACCCGAAAAACGGTGGGTTAATCACACACCTGATCACTTGAAGTACTACGCTCTCGATCCCGATGCTATCACTAAGCGACACTACGGCTATCTGCCTACTTTCCTG
Organism: Gossypium australe; assembly: GCA_005393395.2. Lineage (NCBI taxonomy): Eukaryota > Viridiplantae > Streptophyta > Magnoliopsida > Malvales > Malvaceae > Gossypium > Gossypium australe. The sequence continues at coordinate 71,083,579 of CM016623.1, read as the reverse complement.
TTCTAACGCTGGCCCACACCCCGGTGGCCAATCCCCAACTACAGAGACGGATCTCCTCTTAAACTTAGGGATAGGAGTTACCCCTTGTCCTCCTTGACTGGTATTCGCCTCCATCAATAATATCTCTAATCAAAACCCGATTAATACAAGATCTTAAACGAATAAACCATAATCTAAACATCCTTACCGAAATGGATCGAAATCCCAAAAAGCTTCTCTTACTTTTGTCGATTTGCCCTTAAAAGCCAATGTCAGAATCGGCCAACACTTAAATACCAATATATGGCCTATGGCCGAATATTAGCAACCACTTACCTAGCTCGTCTAAATCCCGAAATCTTTGCTTGCACCTGAAGTTGTCGAAATCCCTATAATCAACTGTTAGAATCGGCTTCCATACCAAAAAGCATTAGAAAATGCCTATGGCCGAATGCTATAACTGCTTCCCTTGAGTAGTCGAATCCAAGAGACTCCCCTAAGGCTTCCTTCGTTCGGCTACACACAAAAGAACACGTAACATTATGTCCTATGACATTCAGCCAACCTAAATCCAAGGCTAACCATTGATTTCGGCACACTAAAGAATAAGAACCCAAACCGATTACTTAAAGAAATACTTACCACTATCATTTCCTTAAAGAGACTAAAAGAGAGTGGTCAACAGCACCTTCCTTGGGGATTCGAAAATGGCTCATCAAATGAATATGAGATATTCGGCTAACAATAAAAAGGAAAAAGCTTGAGAGAAAGAAGTAGGTTCGGCCAAGAAGCAAATAGATTCAAAGTGATCAAAGTTTCGGCTTTAATGCTCTCCACAAGATTCGGCAAAGGCTTTAAAAAGGGTGATTGCATATTCGGTCATACAATAAAAAAGATGGAGAATGAAGGTTGAAAGAACAGAAAAAGAATAAGAAGAGAAAAGTTAAAAGAGTTTCGGCAATGGTGACAAAGGGGAATTCGGCTTCAAATAACACAGAAGAAAAAGAGAAAATAAAAGATGGACACTCCAAAATTCGGCACTACCCCTTTCCTATGCTTCAAAATCGATTAAGCAACCCCAAAGAGTCCCACATTCGGCCATAGCTTCACCCTCTTATCATATCCCATTTTTCTCTCCTCATTTATCTCTTATCTGCTCATTTAAACTAAATAAAAATAAATCAACCTTTATCATTATCCTAGCCGAATTTTTAAAAGAAACCAAAGCTTATCCTCATCTTTTCAAAGCCCCTATGCCGTCCAACACTCCCCCTCTCTCTTGACGCCAAACTAAAAAAAAGAAAAAGCACACTTCATGCTGCCAACATGACTCGAACCTGGGCCCTTCTCCCTTGCTTGAGGCATCATTCACCAAAGCCCTAAGTGGCACCTTCATGCCATTTTACCAAGCCCGATCTTATGTCCAATTCCCCTTATAATTTTCCTTAAGGCCTCCTTGGCCTAGCTCCCCTTAACTAACACTCAAAACAAAATTTTCCTAGGACACTCTAATACATCCTAGGGTTCTAGGAACCCCTAAAACACATCCAATCACACACTAAACCCACTATCACTTGGATTATGCACTAAACGCATAACCCCTAAATCTAGGATATTACAGTTCTACCCTCCTTAAAAATAATTTCGCCCTCGAAATTACTTACTAACGAACAATCGTACATCCTAACTCACCACTCTACACTACTGCTGCGCACTCTGATCTTAATAAAACCCACACACTTCCTATGCACAATCTCAAAGTTCACAGTTAAGGTTCCATACACTTCACTAAGAATATAAGAACGAACTAACTCTATAACAAACAAGGCAATAACGGACATTCCAGAAATAAGGAACGTACCCGATATCACATCTGGCACATTTTCCTCCTTGCGGCGACTGGCCGCCTAACCCGAACTTGATTGTCTCGCGTCTGAACCTTCAGCACCTCTGCTTGGTGTTCCACGACCTCGGCCAGAACCATTCCTTCCATGGTTCGGACCACGACTCCTTGTCACCTGCTGACCATTCTGCCAGGCTGCACAAAACCTTGGCCTACTGTCCGAGCCCTATCCATCACTTGAGGACATTTTCTAACCAGATGAGCCTTAGATCCACACCGGAAACATTCTTTACTATTTCCCCAACACTCTCCTGCATAAGCTCTCCCACACTGAGTACATGGACAACTCCGATTCTCAGCAACTGGTACAGGTGCACGTACAGAATTCTCAATCGTTGGCCTTTTCTGAAAATCTCTAGATAATTCTAACGATCCAAAACTCCTCTTGTTTCTGTTCCTATCTTTATCTCGGTTCTCTCTCACCGTCCTCTTAACTTCTTCAGCAATCTGAGCTTTCTCCACTAGAATAGCAAAATCCCTTTCTCTCTGCGGAGCAATCAGCACCCGCAGCTCATCTCGCAATCCATCTTCGAATCGAACACACCTCTCGTAGTCAGTAGCCATGATCCCCTTAGCATACTGACTTAACCGCAAAAATTCCGCTTCGTACTCTGCTACCGACTTACTTCCTTGTACCAAGTTTAGAAATGCCTTCCTCTGCGAGTCTAGGTAACTAGCTCCAACATACTTCCCTTCAAACTTAGCCTCGAAATATCCCCAATCCACTCGATCCACTGGGGTACCTTGTCTGACAGTGAGCCACCACCGATAAGCCTCATCCCGAAGCAGCGAAATAGCACCTTTCAGGTTTTCCTCCATCGTGCAATTCAAATCGTACATGATCCTTTCGACTGCCTCTAGCCAGTACTCTGCCACGTTCGGAGCCACCCCAGACACTCCTCTAAAAACCTCGGCTCCGTTCGACCTAAGTCTCTCAGGCACTGATTTTCGAGCTCCATTGCCCACATGAGCTCCTGCGACTCTCTCTAGCACTCGCAGCATAGCTTGCAATACTGCATCATCTCCTCCAGTCTGATCTTGATCCTTCATGCCCACCGTTGGCAGCGACACATCATTTTCTGACCCATGGCCAGACCCGACCGGTTCCGATACTGTCATTCTACCTCGACCACGTCCACTAGAACTCATATCTAACGTCGTGATTTAATTTGATTAAAAAGTTTTATGCAGTAGTACTTTGTTCCACTGTTTATCCGCGAGCAGTTTTATGAAAAGAAGTTTAATAATGGTTCTTTCGATCAATCAAAGTTTCATCTCAAGTTTACTATTCTAATTCAGAGATTCGCATTCATGCATTCACATCATTCAACACACTACTATGGCCATCCTTGTCCATTCCCAACCTAGGGGTATTTTCGTCATTTGTCCTATAGGGGTATTTTAGTAAATTTTCCCGAATCAGGGTATCTTGATATTTTGTAAAATGAGTGTTCTTGATATTTTTGTAAAGTAAGAATAATTTAACAAAAGTTGAGGGTATTATGGTAATTTTTTTATAAACCAAGGGCATTTAGGAAATTTTACAACCAGGGGTATTTAGGTAATTTTGTAAATCCGGAATATTTTGGAAAAATTTTCAAAAAAATAATCTTTCTTCAAATCAAAGGGGTAATTTGGTGATTTTAAAACTAAGGTTCTTATAAAACTGTGCGGCTAGTCCCTTTCGGGTTTTAATTATCGGGTTTAGCCCGTGAATAAGTCCCCTTGGTTAGGGTGAACCGTCACTACGCACCAGGTAGGATTCGAGTAAAGAGGAGGTGAGTCACTAGGACAGCTTAAATACCAAGCTCTTACCGAATCCACTCCTATACATGCGCCCAATGGTTGCCACACCCTAACTCCGCGACTTACTTCACAGGTTTGTTCGGTCGTTCTTAAGTCTTATGTATCTTGTGTTGGAGTAGACTAGTCCTAGGGTTCAATAGCCCTAATCTACTAATCTACGATCCCATATTGCCCATAAAGTTCACATATACAAATCACTTCAATAGCTAGGGGTACTTACCTGGTGGACTTCGGGTCGGAGGTACAGGTGCCATGCCAGAATAACCTGAAAAATTTCGTGAAAATCCATATTTTTGAAAAGCCCATCTTAAAAAAAATGTTTTTGGACCCAAAACCCTCAAAGCCGAGTTTTGAACCGGGCTCTAATACCATACTGTAACATCTCCAAACCCAGCCCATACACCACGGCCGAATTTAGAATGCCACTGCGGAAAAACGTTTGAAAACCGATTTCACTTATAGGTAAAAACCTAAAAATTTATTGTCTTAAAAAAACATTGTGTATTTAGAATTCCAATTAAAATTAAGTTGTTTCAAATTCTTCAATGTAAAACTTTAACATATATTTTTAAGATATACGTTGCTAAATCATAAACTCATCTCCACATAGTAATTTAGTTGTCTAACCATAATAAAAATAGTAACAAATACTATAAGGCCCTTATTACAATAAATGGATACTTAAAATACTGAAAATATAAATTTTATTGAATAAGGAAAACAACTTCTTCTGCATGGGCCACCTCGCATCCACTCCAACCCGGTCCAAGCATCACGAATCACCTGCGATGTTGGGTAAAAATTTGGGTGAGCCAAACAGACTCAGTGTGTAATTAGTCCAATGAATTCCACCCACATGGGCTTAGCCCACAACCAAACCATATCATATAAAATGCAAGTTATCCACATAATTCCATATATTGGGCTTGGCCCATTATCACATTAATCCTCATGTCAGATAATCAAGACAAATAATTCACATGATTTCACTTATTGGGCTTGGCCCATATCCACATCACATATTATATAATAAGGCAATTTATCCACATGAGTCCACATATTAGGCTTGGCACATTTCCACATTAATCCACATCACATATTGGGCTTGGCCCATTTCCACATTAATCCACATGTCAGATAATGAGTTTATGCAAAGTGCACCCAACCCAGCCAGGGTCTATCCTCTACACACCCCCGTACCCAGCCACCACACACCAGGGGATTACTAAATCGCCCTCCAACCTCTACACACCAATTCGGCAATTAATGCCGTCCACATGAACTAAATCGCAATTAATCCACAACGCGACCTCAATCAGCGGCAATCCACGATGTAGCTCGTAGCTAACATCAAAATTACGATGAGGCACATAGCTACTCATCAAACCACGATATGGCACATAGCCTATATCAATCACGATGAGGCACAGAGCCACTCATCATTCCACGTGAGGCTCGTAGCCATCACTAAACCACGTACTCGAAGTACACCCTGTCCTTCTTTCATATTCATTTCCCATCCCATGCACATGCAACATACAATAGTGTCATGATAAATAATGCATGTACATGTTATTCAGCATACCATACATATACACATTAATAACCATATTTCCATCAGATTTGATACTGACCTGATTATCGGCATATCCATTTCATAATGATCACTGCACTTATTAACACATACATAACACATACAAATATAAGCATATACCCGGAAAACGGTGGGTTAATCACACACCTGATCACTTGAAGTACTACGCTCTCGATCCCGATGCTATCACTAAGCGACACTACGGCTATCTGCCTACTTTCCTGTTCTGACACTGGCCCACACCCCGGTGGCCAATCCCGAACTGCAGAGACGGATCTCCTCTTAAACTTATGGATAGGAGTTACCCCTTGTCCTCCTTGACTGGTATTCGCCTCCATCAACAATATCTCTAATCAAAACCCGATTAATACAAGATCTTAAACGAATAAACCATAATCTAAACATCCTTACCGAAATGGATCGAAATCCCGAAAAGCTTCTCTTACTTCTATCGATTTGCCCTTAAAAGCCAATGTCAGAATCGGCCAACACTTAAATACCAATATATGGCCTATGGCCGAATATTAGCAACCACTTACCTAGCTCATCTAAATCCCGAAATCTTTGCTTGCACCTGAAGTTGTCGAAATCCCTATAATCAACTGTTGGAATCGGCTTCCATACCAAAAAGCATTAGAAAATGCCTATGGCCGAATGCTATAACTGCTTACCTTGAGTAGTCGAATCCAAGAGACTCCCCTAAGGCTTCCTTCATTCAGCTACACACAAAAGAACACATAACATTATGGCCTATGACATTCGGCCAACCTAAATCCAAGGCTAACCATTGATTTCGGCACACTAAAGAATAAGAACCCAAACCGATTACTTAAAGAAATACTTACCACTATCGTTTCCTTGAAGAGACTAAAAGAGAGTGGTCGACAGCACCTTCCTTGGGGATTCGACTATGGCTCATCAAATGAATATGAGATATTTGGCTAACAATAAAAAGGAAAAAGCTTGAGAGAAAGAAGTAGGTTCGGCCAAGAAGCAAATAGATTCAAAGTGATCAAAGTTTCGACTTTAATGCTCTCCACAAGATTCGGCTAAGGCTTTAAAAAGGGTGATTGCATATTCGGTCATACAATAAAAAGATGGAGAAATAAGGTTGAAAGAACAGAAAAAGAATAAGAAGAGAAAAGTTAAAAGAGTTTCGGCAATGGTGACAAAGGGGAATTCGGCTTCAAATAACACAGAAGAAAAAGAGAAAATAAAAGATGGACACTCCAAAATTCGGCACTACCCCTTTCCTATGCTTCAAAACCGATTAAGCAACCCCAAAGAGTCCCACATTCGGCCATAGCTTCACCCTCTTATCATATCCCATTTTTCTCTCCTCATTTATCTCTTATCTGCTCATTTAAACTAAATAAAAATAAATCAACCTTTATCATTATCATGGCCGAATTTTTAAAAGAAAACCAAAGCTTATCCTCATCTTTTCAAAGGCCCTATGCCGTCCAACACTCCCCCTCTCTCTTGACGCCAAACTAAAAAAAATATAAAAGCACATTCCATGCTGCCAACATGACTCGAACCTGGGCCCTTCTCCCTTGCTTGAGGCGTCATTCACCAAAGCCCTAAGTGGCGCCTTCATGCCACTTTACCAAGCCCGATCTTATGTCCAATTCCTCTTATAATTTTCCTTAAGGCCTCCTTGGCCTAGCTCCCCTTAACTAACACTCAAAACAAAATTTTCCTAGGACACTCTCCTACATCCTAGGGTTCTAGGAACCCCTAAAACACATCCAATCACACACTAAACCCACTATCACTTGGATTATGCACTAAACGCATAACCCCTAAATCTAGGATATTACAACAATGAGGAAATATCACAATTCATTAATCATTAAATAATAGAAAGCAATATACAACAATTCTGTTAAATCACAAAGCTATCAATGATTATTCACATAACTTACCAAGGAACTCATCAATTCCATAATTTCAATCACTCAATTCATTTTCGTACGTACCTATACCATCTTATACCAATCTCATACTCAACCACATCTTTCATTTACCTGTTGAACCATTTGGAATAGGATTCAGATACTCAAGGGTCTCACACGACAAGTACCTATACCATGGCCCAAAGCCAAATCAAGGTAACTTATATCCAAAGTTCTGATATCATGGCCTGAAGCCAAATCAGCCGATATGCATTGCTCAAAGCCAAATAAGTTTATCTCGCACCCGAAGTGCTAAATCATGGCCCGAAGCCAACTCAAAGTATCCCTAATGACATGTCACTAGTATCCTAAACTATTCCTAAGGTTCAATCGGGATTTCAATACCAAATCGTAGTTGAATCACTTTCAATGTAACATCCCCAAACCCGGCCCATTCACTACGACCGAATCTGGTTATGTCACTGCAGAAAGGCAGTTGGAAATCCTTGTTAACTTCGAATAAAACAGTAAGATTTACTAACTTTTTGGTAAAACCCATGTACTTTTAAAACGCTACTTTAAAACTTTGATACTATAAAAATGTCCACATTAAAAACACTTTATTAACTTATAAATACTTTGAATAAGTAGATTAGAATAAAATTATTTTTCACAAGCTAGTAATTTAATTTAATCCAACCATAATTTAAAATAATAATAAAGTAGTTCCCAAAATAAATAAAATCAGAAAGGCCCTTATTACATCAATATTTAAACCCAAATACTTAATATAAATAAGCTTAAAAATATTTAAACTCTTCTTTCTGCATGGGCCACCATGTGTCCTCTCCGATCCCGATCCAATTCTACGCATCACTTGAAATGGTTAGGAAAAATAGAGTGAGTCCACTGACTCAGTGCATAATCACAACACTAATTTCCACACGTATGGGCTTGGCCCATACCCACACAGCCATCAAAACAAATCATGCAAAAATGCATTTCAGCCCAACCTACTATCCAACCGTGACACCAACCTTAGCAGACTCCCTGCCTAAGGCCGTGGCTAATCCACCACTGATCACATCGTGATCCATAAACCTTACCTTGGCAAACTCGCTGCTCAAGGCCATGGCTGAGCCACCGATCAACCAAAGTGATCTCAACATCATAATCTGTCTACGGTGACGCACATAGCCATCAACCGCCGAGATGGGTACCTAGCCAACATCTCCCTTGAGGTAGCACAAAGCTAACCATCAAGCCCTAATGTAGCCTGAGCTAACATTAGACCACGTACATCATGTGTACACTTCTTCCTTCATCGATTCCATCCACCTCCTATGTATGTATGCATAAGTATAACATGTCAGGTTATAACAAAAACAGAGAGTAGACATCACATGTTAATTATCATATCATAAACATATTTACATTACAATAACATAATATCACCACTTACTCGCCCGGCATCTGATTACCCAAAATAGGCATTAGCAAGCAATTAATTGAAGGAAATAGCACGATGATTACGCACCTAATTGATACAAATGACTCAAACCCGAAACGCTACTCTATGCCTCTACAACCGCTGACTATACCACCTCCCGAAAGATCTCTTGCGCTAGGCTCTTCTCCCCCTACAATCGGCCTTAGCATCATATACTTAACAACCTTAGATAAAATTGAAATACCAAATACAAAGCTTACCCAAAACCTTACCACCACTTACCAAGCTGACTGCCACAAACGGAGGCTTGACTGACTACTTAAACCCCCTTTAACAACGATTGCTACGGAACCCGAAGAGATCTATGCTAACATTTGGCCAAAGTGTTACCAAATAAGGGAAAAGGAACACGGCACAAAGGTGGGGTGTAAATTCGGTTAATAATGAAAAACAAAGGAAAAGGGAGTAGGGGTTTCGGCCAAAGGTTTGAGAAGAGGGAAAGAAAAGTATAGGGTGTACTTTCGGTTTAGCAAGATGGAAGAAAAGAGAGATGAAAGATGAGTGGTTCGGCCAAGGCTCCAAAAGAAAAGAAAGAAAAGAATGGCAATGGAGGTTTCGGTTTAGGAGGAGTGGATGAACAATGGAGAATTGTGAAGCAATTTCGGCAGGCAAGCAAATGGGGAAAAAACCAAAAAGATGAACACCTCCCCCTATTTATACTACTAAAAACGGCACCCCCAACACCCTCCAAAAACCGAAATTGCCCTTCCCCAAGCTCCCCATAACCGGCCACTACTCAAACCCTCACACAAAATCCCAAAATTCACTCCTAAAACACCTCCCTATCATCCATTCAAAAAGGTTTGAATGAGTCAAACCTTACTCCTTACCTACCTAGCCGAATTCAAAAAAAGGAAGACCAAGTCTTCATCTATCTTTTAAGCCTTCAAAAACCGTCCAACCTCCTTACCAAGTTGACGCAAAAACAAAGTCCTCCTGTTGCCCTTGTGAATCGAACACTGGCCCCCTTCTGCTCCCTGAGGCGTCACTTCTCCATGCCTTATGTGGCGCCTCCTTGCCACTCTGCCAAAGCCAATTCTGTGTCTTAACCTCCCAAATAATTCTCTTAAGGCCCCCTCTATCCAAGCTCCCCTTTTAACCACTGAAAATCAAAAATTTCCTAAGGCCTTCCCTACCTTCCAGGGTTCTCCAAACCCCCTATAAACTCGCCCAAGCACACAAGAAACCTACCAACACCTGAGAAATGCACTAAATGCATAACCCCTAGAACCCGGGTGTTACATTCAATCTATTGTCGAATCATTCCCGAATCATTGTTGACCATTTTCGTAGTCTCGTTTCCACAGTTCATGCAATATCAAAGCATTTAAACACAATCATAAATAAAGCTTATTTCATACTAACTTACCTCGGATGTGGAATTGACAAAATAAGTCGTTTAGTCGATAACTTTCGTTTTCCTCCGATCTAGATCCTATTTCCGCTTTTCTTGATCTAAATATATTAAAAATTAACTTATTTAATCATCTATTATTTCAATTCAATCCAAAATATATAGTTAAGCATATTTACACTTTTACCCCTAAGATTATAGCACTTTTACAATTTAGTCCTTATTACACAAAATTACAAATTCACGAAATTCAAAATAAACCCATGCTAGCCAAATTACTATAGTACCCCTAGAAACCCATATTTTTCACTTATTTCACATTTTAACCACAAATTTTCAACATTACTCCATTTAATCCCTATTTTGCATTTTCACTAAAAATCACTTAACAAAACTTGTATATCTATCAACAATCATTCATAATCTATCAAGAAACTTCAAAATAAACATGTATTCATCAATAGAATGATTCAAAAGCTTTACCATTTTTACAAAGTAGTCCCTGGGCTAGTTAGAACTAGTTGCAACAATCACAAAAACATAAAAATCATTAAAAACGAGACAAAACATATACCTAATTGCATCAATTTGCCTTAGCCGAATGAAGAACCCTAATATTTTCTTTTCTTCTTCTTCAATTTCGGTTAAAAGATGAGAATGAATGCCTTTAATTTGGTTTTGTTTTATTTATTATATGTTATTTACCAATTTACACATATACCCATAATGATAAACCAAATAAAACATCCATTTAATGTCCAATATTGTCCACTTACCATCAAAATGGTCTAATTACTATTTAAGGACCCTTACTTTAAGGTTCTATAGCTATTTGACACCTTTAACTAATAGAACATCACTTTAACACATTACATGATATAGTCCTTTTTCTCAAATTGACCATTTAAACAATAAAATTTCTTAATGAAATTTTGACACAATCATCATACCATTTTATAAACATTAAAATAATAATAAAATAAATATTTTGACTTCAAATTTATGGTCTTGAAACTATTGTTCTGATTTAACTGAAAATGGGTTGTTACATTTACAGTACCAAATGAAACAAAAGTAAAATCAATCCATAACTCAAAACCACACTTAGCCGAAATTTTTTTCTCGACGAAAGTGTAAAAAAAATGGCGAACAAGAAACAGAAATTGAGTAGCGAAAATGGCACAACATTGATGACAAGGGAACAAAGTTTTCAGAAGTAAAAGACCATAATTTGAAAATTGGTGGAGAGAAATAAAGACATAAGAATAGCAGATATGAGAAGAAAATAGAACGTGAAAATTTTATGGGAAAACTTCCTATTTTCAAATTAAAATTAAAATAATCAATTAATTAAAACTTTAAAACAAAACAAAACTTAAACCAAAACCAGAATAAAATTAATTCCTCTTTAACACAATTGAGGATTTGAACCCAAGACCCATAGGTAAACTAGCACACCCACATCCATTGAACTCGCGAGCTCATTCTACTCTTAAAATGCAAGGAGAAACATAAAAATCTACATGAAACCACTAACTTATTTGCAAACCTAAATCCTTTTAACCCCTAATTTTGGGATGTTACACTCATGCTGTGGAAATGCGCATTGAGTCCTTCATTATCTGAATTTGCATCATTAAGATTATCAAGATCTAATTCTACCATGTACTCTTCAAAATATGGATCACCTAAGTGCCATCTACGAATGAAATTATGAAGTATGCAACATGCTAACACGATCTAACCTTGTTTTCTTTTTTGTCATGCTAAGGTAATGTTGTTAATATGTGAAATCATTTTTTTAGAACATTAAATGTCCTTTCAACCACATTTCACAACTTTGAATGTCTCAAATTAAAGAGTTCATTAGCTATCTATACTGCTTATATACGACTTCATTCTCTTAAATGTATATAGTACCTCATGATATGGTGCAAGAAAATCTTTTACATTTGTATAACCAACATTTACCTCATAATATTTTCTTACAAAAATAATATGTAATAGTTTAAATAATTTATATGAAAAATCAAATAATTAATGGCAGGGTGATGATAATATTAGTGGATCACTAAATGTAATTTTTAACCTATTTTGGGATTTCTCCCAAGCAACATTTCTTAGCACTGTAGAATCAAAAGTAGAACCCTCCCAACCAAATAATAAATGATGAAATTTATTGATAGGTGGGATCAATAAAAGGTAGGATTGAAAAAGGTGAATGGTAGTTCACCCTTAAAGGGCGAAGAGCCATATTTAGGTAAGGTGGTGAAAAAGGAGGAATAAGAAAAGAGAAGAGAAGAGTAAATAGAGCTTTTGTATAGAGATAAAGTTAGAGGAGAGGGAGTGTGGGGGGAGAGAAAGAGAGATGAACCCCTCCAGTTCTGTGTTCATCTTCTTTATATATGAAGCATGGGGATGCCATGTGTAAACATCTTATTAGCAGTAGGGTAACATCTTTTTGCCTTGTAGAGGTGGCGACGTGAGCTCATAGATTGGGGATGATAGCGCAGGATAGCTTAGTAATAAATGGTTGTACCATCATAATTAAAGAGCCCTATGTACTTTCTGTGAAGGTATTCTTGGTGGTGATGTGATGCTCAATAGTGACACGTGAATGTTCATGAAGGTATGACAGAGATGGTATACCAATTGTCCTCCAGTTAAGGGGGAGGTTATAAAGTGAAATCTACTAAGATTGCTGAAGAGTCTTTAAAATCAAAGAAAGTTAGAGAAGTTTAGGGTTAAGTTTAAGGAAGCTAGATTTTAGGTTTTCGAAAATAAAAAATTAAATATTGAATTTCGAAATGTAGATGAAATTTGGGTGCTGAGATGAATATGTAGAGCAATGTGTGAAGTGACAATGTGTCTTTTGGGAGTTTGACCCAATTATAAACTACTAAGTTTTTCTCGATTTTCCTCTTTTGTCTTCCTGTTATTTCATTTCTCCACTTTTTTTTGTATTTTTGTATTTTCTCCATTTCTTTGTGGGGGTGAAGAGTTTGAGGATTTTGTTCTAATTTGACAAGTTTATGTTCTACTTTTTTTATATTTCATTTTAGTTTTTGTTATTATAATAGACAAGAGGGATGATCCAAAATGGAAAAAAGAATAGAAGAGACTCGAGGATATTGTCTATGAGAGTGACTTGATTGAATGTATTGCGAATGTGGAAGAGATGATGAGATTATTAGAGTTCAGAGGAATTGAAATTGATTCAAAATTTAATTATGAGTTTTCAGTTCTCATATGGAGGCATTGGTTGAGCGAAGTTGGTTTGAAGGGCGAAGATTAACTTTACTTTTTACTTCCTTTGTATACTTTAAAATGGGATTCCACTTGGCCCTTCATCCTTTCTTTGTTAGTGTTTTCAATTTGTAAAAATTTGAAGCTAATGCTTTTAGGATAATTGTGAAAACTGTGCAAGTTTTGAAATTGGGACTAAATTACATAAGGGGTAAAGTTTTGGTTTAATTTTTTAAAGTTTGAATAAAAGGGTTTAAAAGCATAAATTTGATTGTTTATGTTGTTTGAATTGATTAATTAAATTAAGCTATACTTTAGATCAAAAATTTCAACGACCAAAAGACATATGAGGAAAAGGAAAAGTTATCGATTAGTGTAACATCCTTAAATTAGGGGTCTGGCATTTTTGTGTTGTTGCATGCGTTTAGCTCGCTTAGCTTGTTATTTAGGTGTGTTTGGAGGTCCTGGGGAGGCTCAGGTTTGTAACACCCCATACCTGAGTCCGAGGCTGAGACCGGATATGAGACATTACTATGCTTTAACTTTCTTAACATGCACTTACGGGCTGTAAAATTTTGTTCTGAATTGAAAACTTCTCTTTATTAATCTAATCATACATTTCATGGGCCTACGAGGCCTTAAACACGTATCTGAAAACTTTTGAAACTTAATCGAAAACTTTCCTTTAAAACAGGGTTCACACGCCCATGTGACTTGGAACACGCCCGTGTACCCTTAAACACGCCCATGTCTTCCAACCGTGGGCGACACTGACTATATTCACATGACCTTGACACGCTCGTGGACTGAGACCGTGTGCTATTCCTTGATATACTGACTTGATCACACGGCCTGGGGCACACGCCCGTGGACTTAGACCGTGTGCTATTCCTTGATATACTGACTTGATCACACGGCCTGGGGCACACGCCCATATTCTAACCGTGTGTCATACACGGCTTAAACAAACGGCCATGAGATTTGCCCGTGGCCTATCCTGACTTCAATTATAAAGGTGCAGGGTATGCATGGCCAAGACACACGCCCGTGTGGGCACTTAGAGGCTATTTACCAAGCCACTTGCCTCCCTGAAATCAAGATCAAACTCATGCACAATTCAACAATTCAATTTAACCCATCTTTCATGAATAACACTACATACTTCATTGATATCTATACATATACATACTTAATCAAACATGGCCAATCACTTAGCCATATACAACAGAATAATGATCTTAATAGCCAATACTTTGGCTCTTCTTAAAACATATTCTCAGAATGAAATACTTCCTATACATGCCATACTTAATATAATCAACTTGGCTATACCAAAATAGAGATTGATAGTGTGCTTCGAGCTCCGATGATGATGATCCACGAGATTAGCTTGGCGGGACTACATGAAAAGAAAGAATAAAGGACGTAAGCATTTAGCTTAGTAAGTTTGCATATTATGCACATAGCAACATACTTGATTGATATAAACCATTTGACGTACACAATGATATCATAATTTTCAACCATAAAGCTTACCTACTCATACTGATTCTTACATATCTCATGATACTTACTAGTCTCATACTCGTGAGGTAAACAAGGTACCTGTATCACTTGATCACATAGATCAGCATACTTTACAATAATAATCATAATCTCTAGTTCATCATTCATAATATGAATAATACTCATTTCTTATTAATAGCTTTGCTTACTTATCTTTCTTGTTATCTCATTTCAACTTTACTCATTTGCCCGATGAATTTTTGTGAATAACCGAGGATACTAAATCTCACTCCACATATAACTTGATGCCAAAGCCATATCCTAGATACGGTCTTACATGGAATATCTCATCTTGGGTTCGAGGCCATGTCTTGACATGGACTTATACGAAGACTTTCTCGTGTGTTCCCTTGGAACTTACCATTGCCATGTCTTGACATGGTCTTACTTGGTATCTTTACTCATGAACTGGTCAATGCCGAGCCTTGGCTTGGATGTACATGAAATCTTTCTTGTTCTCACCAATTCCATGCCTTGGCTTGGACTTACATGGGATCTTTATCTCTTGCTAGCTTTTCAATGCCAAGACTTGTCTTAGACTTACATGACATCTTTGCTTGGAAACTCACCAATGCCATGCCTTGGCTTGGGCTTATATGGGTCTTCATCTCATAATAACTCTTTAATGCCAAGACTTGTCTTGGACTTACATGATAACTTGCTTGATTGCCGATGCCATGCCTTGGCTTGGTCTTATACGGACTTTCTCATTTCATGTGGTAGATCGAGTATCCTGGGTAATTCATCTTCAATCGGGACTTTGTCTTGCCTATTCTCACTGATTTCTTTGTTTAACATAGCATTAAACATTTCATGACAATAGTGTACATTATACTAAGCAATTCAATGATAAAATCGTAAAGCTTAGAAATTATACAAATTTACCTCAATATACAAAATGTATGTAAATATGCAATTTAGTCCTCGACTTTGTTCCTGCCTCGGTTTTGATCCGGGCTTCATTTTTCTTGATCTATAATCATAAATAGATCATTTAATACTCACATTGACTAAATTGACTCTTTACTCATACTTTGACAAAATTACTATTTTACCCCTATACTTTCTTATATTTACACTTTTGCCCCAAGGCTCGTAAAATGATTTTCATTCCACTTTTTTAAACTTCATACTTAGCCAATTCATTTTCTCTACTATAACAATCATCAATTCTCACTATTTCTAATAGGTATGACCAATTTCATAACTATTACAAATTAGTCCAAACTATTATTTTTCACGAAATTCACTTAGAAAAAGATGTCTATCTAACATCAAGCTCTCATAAACTTCCATAAAACATCATTTAACAAACATATCATTCATCGGTAGATTTTTGAACATGCACCTTAGCTCATTTTATAGCTAAAAATAGCTAATTCATAATACGAGAACTTCAAAAATACGAAGAATATTAAAAACGGGGCTAAGATGAACTTACTAGCAAGCTTGAAAAATTGAAGAACCCTAGCTATGGAGTCTCTCCAATTTTCGGCACAAGGGGGAAGAAGATGAATAGATTTTTATCATCTTTTTCCTATTTTAATCGTTTAATAGACAAATGACCAAAATGCCCTTCTCTTTAAAATTTTCCATTTTACTAACTCATGTCCAATTTTGTCCAAAAATTATAATTTGAGCAAATTGCTATTTAAGGGCTTCTAATTAATAATCTAAAGCTATTTCATACAAAAAGCTTCTAGAAACTCATATTTTGCAACTTTTTGCAATTTAGTCCTTTTGGACCATTCAACCTCAGTTTAACAAAATTGCTTCATGAAACTTTCACACTAGCATGCAGACATGGCATAAACCATAGAAACTCATCAATTCACCTCGGATTCGTGGCCTTGCACCACTAATCTGACTAGGCCGTAAATCGGGCTGTTATAGGGTTCGAGCCAGAGCTTTGGTAATTTTTTTCTTTTTGGGCACTTAAGGGGGGAGAGCTTGTGGAAGCAGGCATTAAGAATAATTGTTTGTGTTTGATGACACAAATGAGCACTTGGTGGAGTGGTGTTGGCATCACCAGGGAGCATGGAATGGGGGGAGAGTGTTCGAATCCCATCTGCTGCAACGAAGGCTTTATTTTTGTGCTCAAGGTGGAGAAGAGGTGGTATTCGGCTGGGACTCTACCAAGGAGTTGAAAGGGGTCAAACAGGTTTGAATGGATGGTGTAGAGGATATTGAGGAGGGGGACTTGGTCAACCACTTCAAATGGTGGATGGAGAGTGAGTGGGGGAGGAAATCAAGGAGAGAATCGTGTGTGTAGGTGTGTGAAGTGTTTGGCCGAAAGTGGGAGAGGTGCCTAAGGAGCATTTTTAGTTTTTGCTAGTAGGTGTGTGTGCCGATTTTCCTTTGTTCTTTAGGCATTTTTCAACATTCAGTCATAAGTGGATGTGGGAGTGCCGTTCTTCAAGTGTCATTTGAGAGAGAGTAAAACTGAAACCCCTTTTAGAAGTCCTTCTTTGCTTTTGCATTTTCGGTCATCTTGCTTCACTTCTTCTTTACCAAAAACGCAGCACACTCTTACCTCTTCTCTTTTTTTCTTTCTCTTCAAACAATTCTGTTATTTACTGATTGCTTGAACAGTATTATTCAACTTCTTTTCCTAACCTTTCCTTGCTATAGTCGAATCTCCTACTATTGTCTTTCCTCTCCAATACTTTACCTTCTTCTTCTACTCTTGTCAAGTGTTGAACATTCCTGCTCCGTTTTTCCCTTCTCTTGATAGCAGCCGATTAGTCATAAGCTGATTTTGGTAAGGCCTCTTTTACTCTTTTTGTGCTTTCTTTCTTTCTCCTCTTCCCACATCTCCTTCGCTGGAGCTTCTCTATCAACCGAATTGTCCCTTTCACATCTTCTAAAGCGGTTTCTCTGTGTTGTGTTTTTAGCCGAATAGTAGAAGTGGGAAATGGGGTGTTCTCTGATCGTTAATTTTAGTTTGCTTATCTGATTCAGATATGATCACAAGGTATGATATTCATGCTTTTCTTTCTCTTCTTTTCGATCTTAAGTTGCACATAGCTGAAGGGGCTATTTCTCCTAATCCAAGTTCTCGACTAATTTCTTTTTCTTCTCTCATCATGCCATAACCGAATGTGTGGAAGGTCGGTTCCTCGCTGAGCAAGGTAGGGAGTTCTCTCTCTGGTTTAATGTCGACTTCTCTCGTTTCATTCACTTGTTTTAACTTAATCTACAACTTTGTTTAGGCCAAATATCGTTGGGATGAAGCAACTCTCATCTTTGCTCATTAATCTTTCGAAATTCGGGGAGTGGTGGTAAGAGCCGAAACCCCTTGTTAGACAACCGTTGGTTTCACTGTGATACCTTACTGGTCAAATTCTCTTCATAGAGGCAAGGAAAAACCAGTTTAAGGAGGTTGCGCTAAGGGAGCCCAAGGGGAGTGGACTCGTAGCCTCTGCTCCTAAGTTCAAACGACGTAGAGTGTCAGCGATTCGGGATTTCCCGCCAGGTTATGGAATGGAGGTAACATTCGATTCGGATAAGGGCATCATTGTTGTTCGTGATAGTGAGGGTAAGTGTTAACAAATCGTTGTTTAGATGTGGGTTATGGATCTCAAATTGTTTGGCTATAAGCTAATTTTACGATATATTGTCTTAGGTGACGTCGATCGAGAGTGTCTAATTCTTCACGTGATCAGGTTTGTAATCACACTTTTATTTGTTTTGCTATGAGACTTTCTATGTGTCGGCTAAAAGCTAAAATACCCTTAATGGGTAAGTCAATGAAATATCCCTAGTGGGGTAGTTTGGTTACAGCCCAGGTGAGTAAATTTACTATCATACCTTAAAGGGTAGGCTGAGCATGTTTGTGTACTCTGTATATCTGCCATGTTGGTACATTAATATATACATGAATTACTATGACATGATATGTTGCATGGGCTTGGGACATGATATTGATGATCGGGGAAGTGTATTTCGGTGGCTCTGCCACATATTTTGGTGGCTGCCACATATTTCGGCTCAGATAGTTCATAACAGATTTGCACAGCCAACTGGAAGTGTTCAGTAGCTGCAGAGAGGCCGTGGACCAGGTCGAGGTGGTAATGGTGTAGGATGAGGTCAGGGTGCACCGGGTAGAGGTATCGGTAATAGGGGTAACTCGGAGGCAAGACAGCCAGGGTTGGTCTATGTGGTTAGACGTCGAGAGGATGGCGATGCACCTGATGTCATAACCGGTATGTTTTTCATAGCTGATGTACCTGTTACTGCTTTGATAGATATTGGATCCACCCATTCGTATGTTGATTGTGCTGTGTCTGGAACTTTGAATATTAGATCTGAGATTACTGATAAAGAAACAACTGTGATTAGCCCTTTAGGATAGTCGGTGGTAGTAAATAAGTTATTTAGAGATGTGCCCTCAGAAATTCAAGGGGAAGTATTTCTGGCGGATTTGATGGAACAGCCATTCGGTGAGTTCGATCTTATTTTAGGCATGGACTGGCTGGTTAAGCATCGTGCGAATTTGGACTGTGCTGCAAAGCAGATGGTACTAAGAACTTCAGAGGATAAGGGAGTGAAGATTATAGGTGAAAGAAGAAACTATCTTTCTAATGTGGTATCTACTTTAAAGGCAGAAAAGTTGGTGCGAAAGGGGTGTGGAGCGTTCATAGCTTTTATCAGTGTTTTAGATGCCAAAGAGCTGTGGGTTGAGAGTGTTAAAACAGTGAAAGAGTTTTCAGATGTTTTACTCGAGGAGCTTTTAGGATTGCCTCCGGATTGGGAAGTAGAATTTTGTATTGAGCTGTTGCCAGGAATGGCTCCGATGTCTATTGCTCCTTATAGAATGGCGCCAAAGGAGCTAGCGGAGCTTAAAACTCAAATTCAGGAGTTGTTGGATCGTGGATTTATTCGACCAAGTGTATCACCGTGGGGAGCGCTGGTCTTGTTCGTTAAGAAAAAGGACGGGTCGATACGTATGTGCATCGATTATAAACAGTTGAACAAGTTGACGATCAAGAACAATTATCCGTTACCGAGGATTGATGATCTGTTCCATCAACTGCGAGGAGCTTCGATCTTCTCAAAGATAGACTTGAGATCGGGGTATCATCAGTTAAAAGTCAAGAAGGCGGATATTCATAAGACTGTGTTTCGAACTTGTTATGGACATTACGAGTTCTTAGTGATGCCGTTCGGGTTGACTAATGCACCAGCTGCACTTATGGACATGATGAACTGAGTCTTCCAACCCTATCTAGACTGGTTTGTGGTTGTGTTCATAGATGACATCTTGGTGTACTCAAAGACTGAAGAGGAGCATGATTCGCATTTACGGGTCGTATTGCAGATATTAAGGGAGAAGCAATTGTATGCCAAATTTAGTAAGTGCGAATTTTGGCTGAAGGAGGTGACCTTTTTGGGGCATGTTGTGTCTGCCGAAGGAATTAGAGTTGATCCCCGAAAGGTCGAGGCTGTATTGGATTAGAAACCACCGAAGTCAGTGGCAAAAATCAGAGTTTTCTAGGTTTGGCTGGGTATTACAAGCGTTTCGTTGAGGGGTTTTCATTGATTGCTGCACCCCTAACTAAACTGTTGCGTAAGGGAGTACCGTTTGTGTGGTCAAATAAATACAGGAGAGCTTTGAGAAATTGAAGAAGATTCTGACAGAAGGGCCAGTGAGGCTAGTAAGGAGTTTATTGTTTATTGTGATGTGTCACACATGGGCTTGGGTTGTGTGCTGATGCAAGGGGGAAAAGTAGTGGCTTATGCATCTCGTCAATTAAGGCTGCATGAGGCAAACTATCCCACACATGATTTGGAGTTAGCTGTAGTGGTGTTTGCTCTGAAGATTTGGAGACACTATCTGTACGGGGAGAAGTCGATTATCTTTACGGATCATAAGAGTTTGAAGTACCTCCTTACCCAGAAGGAGTTGAACTTAAGACAGCGGAGGTGAACAGAATTGTTGAAGGATTATGATCTCTCAATCGAGTATCATCCAGGAAAAGCAAACGTAGTGGCAGATGCATTGAGTCGTATGGTGATATCGGAATTGAGAGCGATGTTCACTCATCTCAGTCTATATGAAGATGGTAGCTTATTAGCCAAACTTCAGGTGAAGCCTGTGTGGGTAAGTCAGATTAAGGAAAAGCAGTTATTAGATGAAGTGTTGGGTTCTTGACTTTAGCAAGTGGAAAGTAGTGAGGTAGGGGATTTTGAATTAGATGGTGATGGAGTATTGTGTTTCTGCGGAAGAATTTGTATGCCCAGGGATTCGGAATTGAGACAAATGATTTTGCGTAAGGTGCATAGTAGCCCATATGCTATGCAGCCCGGAGGAAATAAGATGTACCGAGACCTCTGTGAGCACTATTGGTGGCCAGGGTTGAAACGGGAGGTTATCGACTTCGTGAGTAAGTGCTTGACATGTCAGCAGGTGAAGGCGGAATAGCAACTGCCGTCAGGGTTGCTACAACCAGTGAAAATTCCATTATGGAAATGGGAAAGGATAACGATGGACTTTGTTAGTGGGTTACCCTTAACGCATACTAAGAAAGATTTCGTATGGGTGATAGTGGATAGGTTAACGAAGACTGCTCATTTCTTGCCTGTTCGTACAGACTATTCGTTGTAGAAGTTGGCCAAGTTGTATGTAGCAGAGATCGCAAGGTTGCATGGGGTACCAGTGTCTATTATATTGGACAGGGATCCTAGGTTCACATCATAGTTTTGGAAGGCTTTACACGAAGGTTTGGGTACAAG
The DNA here is from genome assembly GCA_005393395.2 of Gossypium australe. Lineage (NCBI taxonomy): Eukaryota > Viridiplantae > Streptophyta > Magnoliopsida > Malvales > Malvaceae > Gossypium > Gossypium australe. The sequence continues at coordinate 71,061,988 of CM016623.1, read as the reverse complement.
GTTAAACTTTAGCACGGCGTTTCATCCGCAGACTGATGGTCAGTCGGAGAGAGTAATCCAGATTCTAGAAGACATGTTAAGGGGCTGTGTAATTGACTTCAGGAGAAGTTGGGAAGATCTCCTACCATTGGCAGAGTTTGCATACAACGACAGCTATCAATCCAGCATCCAGATGGCACCCTACAAGGAGTTGTATGGTCGTAGGTGTCGTACTCCTACTTGTTGGACTGAGTTGGGGGAGTGACAGTTATTGGGTCCTGAGTTGATCTCGGAGACGGAGGAAAAAGTTAAGGTAATTCGGGCTCGGTTAAAATGAAGCTTCGGATAGACAAAAATCATATGCGGATCTGAAGCGTAATGAGATAGAATTTGCAGTGGGTGATCAGGTCTTTCTAAAGGTCTCACCTTGGAAAAAGATTTTTAGATTTGGGTGGAAAGGCAAGTTGAGCCCTAGGTTCATCGGACCATACCGTGTACTGAAGCGTGTTGGGCCAGTGGCTTATCAGCTGGAGTTACCTCCGGAGTTAAGTCAGATACATAGCGTATTTAATGTCTCGATGTTAATGTGTTATCTTTTGGATCCGTCTCATGTTGTACCAGTGGAGGAAGTTGAGTTAAGACCTGGCTTGTCTTTTGAAGAGGAGTCAGTGCAGATTTTAGATCGGGATGTTAAGGTGCTAAGAAAGAAGTCGATTCTGTTACTCAAAGTATTATGGCGTAATCATTGGTCAGAGGAAGCTACCTGGGAGCCGGAGGACACGATTCGACAGCAATATCCTCATCTTTTTTAACCAGGTAAATTTCAAGGCCAAAATTTTCTTTAAGGGGGTAGAATTGTAACACCCTAAAATTTAGAATTTTATGTTTTGCATTATATCATGCAATAGGCTAATTAAGAATATTAATTGTGTATGTTTAGGGGTCCTAATAAGGCTTGGGGTTGAGTTGGGCCTTAGTATAATTTTTGTGTTTAAGCACTTTAAGGAGAGATAGTAAGTGGCATCAATGCTTAAGGAAATAAGTGTGTATTTTGCTAGCATAAATGAGCATATGGCAAGTAGGTTGTGGCGTCAAGTGGAGAGCATGGAGGGAAGGGGTTCAAATCCCATCTTTTGTAAATTTTGGATTTATTTTTGTGTTTCTCTTCCAAGTGTCAGCCATTGCATTATTAAAGGAAAGGAAGACTTTTCAAGTCATGGAAAGAAGACTAAGAAAATAAGGTAAGGAGGAAAACAAGGAAAAAGGAAGGAAAAAAGTAAAGGAAAGGAGTAAGAAGGGGGATATGTTGGCTGAATATTTGGAAGGTACTTGGAATAGAATTTTGGTCAACATTCATCCTTTTGGCAAAAGTGATACATGGTTTTGTTGGGAGAAAGGAGGAGCCGAACTTTACTAGTCATTTTGCTAGTTTTGGTGCAAGAAAGGCCTATTTTCTGTTTAGCACATTGGTGTTTTCTCTTCCCAATTCTTTCCCTTTGTTTTGGCCGAAACTCTCATTGCATTTTGCTCATTTTTCCCTTGTTGTGCCGTAACCCTTAATCCATCCTTGTTCATTCTTCTTTGGTTACCGAAATACTCACATCTTTTGGTTCATTTCTCTTTTGGTGATTGGCCAAAACCTCTAAACACCTCTTGTCCATCTTCCCTTTTCTTTTTGATTATTTCTTTAACCTTTCTTTCACTTCTTAAATCAACATTACATTGTGATCGAATTTTATTTATTCATTTCTCTCCATAATCGAACCTATTAGCATCCTACCTCCTCTCTATTTCTTTTTCATTCATGTTGGGCACTATCTTCTTGATCGAATCGGTAAGTAATCCTCTTCTTTTCAATTTCTTTTCTTCATGTTGAATATGTGCCCTTGTCATGGGGTGGCTTTTCTTGACCGAAAACATCACTTTCTTCTACTCTCTTAAAATGTGATCATTTTTCTTTTCGTAGTGTTCTAGTGAGTGGCCGGATATCACATTCTTATCGATTCCTCTCTAATCTTAAGTCCAATCGGTGAAAGTTGGATCTATTATTGTCAAGGTAAGGGATTTCTTTAAAGTTCATCTTGATATCTCTCAATACTTGGTTATTACGTTAAATCGTCTGTTATTATTCACTCGTTAATCCTCGGAAGTAGTGTTAAGCCGAATCCTATCCCTGAACTATTATATCCACTCATCATAGTACTTTCTAACCGAGATCTTTTCAATGGAGACAAGTGGTAACGATTTGAAAGGAAAAGCGATAGTAGGAGACAAAAGGAGTGGATTTGCAATTCCTACTCCTAAGTTCAAACGAAGGGCGGTATCGGCGGTTCGGGATTTTCTACCGGGTTGTGGACCATCATCCAATGAAAATAGACAAATCGTGGTCGTTCACGATACTAAGAGTAAGCGTTTCAATAGATCGTTTGATTTAGATTTAGATTAATAAAATCTCGTTTGTTGGATTAATCGAGTGTAACGGTCATTTAGGTGCCGACGATCAAGAAGGATTAATCCTTACTGTAATCAAGTGTTTAATCTCACACCGAAATCCCGTAGATTCATGATTTGATATCACATTGGAAAATAGATCGTTATTATACATATGGCTAAAAATCGTAATATGGCATAAATCGAGAAATTTGCTTAAATTACATTATTTCTATAGATTGTCAAAATCGGTATTAAAATTGTTGAAATTACGAAAATGCCCCTATGGGTCGATTTACGAAAATGCCCTTATGGGCCGAATTACAAAAATGCCCCTATGGGCCGAATTGCTAGAATGCTTTAGTGGGCCAAATTACAAAGTTCTATAGTTGGTTGATTTACCGTAATAAATTATTGGATTAATGATTGTTGTACATATATGTGGATATTATGCTTTATTATGTATGTTGCATGTTACATATCGCATAGGTTGGGAAAAATCTATGAAGAGTAGTGTAGCCTGGTGGCATTGCCACAAAATATTCATTATAATGTTACTTATGATATCGGTGGCTTGGCCACAATAAAAATATATGATAAGCAGGTTGACTGTAAATTTTAGTGTGAGCGGCAGGGTGGGTTGACTTGATCCCCACAGGTGTGATTGTGATACGGGGACGCCCGGGGCACCACGAATTCTAATTTGTGGAGCTCGTTATTAGCTCACCTCTTAGCTCATTCTAATTATTTAATTGTTGGAATAAAAATTAGTTAACTTAGTTTAATTTAATTAAATTAATTCAGTCATTTATTATTTCGCTACATGTTATTTCATACTAATTAAATTGTTTAATTAATATAGTTTTTAATATATCTGGTGTTTAAAATAAAGTATTTTAATTTTTTGGTTCAAGTTAAATTTTATTCAAATTAATGTTTGGGTTATGTGTTTTATAGGAAATCACGCAAGGTTGCATGTGGTCATGGACGATATGGTGCTTGGGAGTGAAGTCCAAATATTTTTAAAAGGAGAACATGAAGGCCGAATGTTCAATAGTGAAGGATTAAATGTAAGCTTTGCATTAAATAAACAAATGGAAATTCAAGCATGAAATGGTAGCTGAAATTCAAAACAAATGGGCAAGTGGAAATGCATGTGCAAGCATAAACGGCACCATGCTTTGACTTTGTAGTAAAATAATCACCATGGTGTATTTATCAAGATGAACATGCGGCACTAGCTACCTAAGCATGATGAAAGGGAATTTTAAATTCTAGCATTTGGGGGGGGAGCAAACGGCAAAGTATGAAGCACCATGGAGGAATTAATGAATTAAACAATTGAAGAATATTTTTAATTGAAGCCTTACATGATAATGGGATTTGAAGAGCAATGTGCGTGTGGGTGATGAAAAAAAAAACATGTTTGTTGGTTGATTAAACAAATGTGAAAATTGAAAGTGTGCAAATGGGTGGGTATGAAGGCATGGACGGCAATATGGAGGCATGTTGTGATAAACAAATGGCATGGAATTAAAATATACCAAGCAACATTCATCATATGCTGGACGGCATGGCCTTGGGAAGAGCTTGGTAGTGGACGGCCAAATGGAGCTAATGGGTGAATAAATAAATTAAAAGTTGCAAGGTGTTGAAATGAGCACTAGTGAAGAATATTTAAAGCAAGATAGAAGCAACTTGGACAAGAAACTTGGACGGCACATCTTGGTGGAAATAAACATGTGTCAAAAGAAATTAAATAAATAATTGAGGTGTTGAATTATGGTTTTGGACGGCAATGAATCTTATATTGCCTTGAAATTTTTAAATCAAAATAGAGTGGGATATAATGGATGCATGGTCAGCATGGACGGCAATTGAAGACCAAAATTCTTGCTATTTGTTTTTATTTGTAAGGCACATTGGCTATAAATATTTGGCCATTTTTATTTTGCAAACAGAACTTTGAATTTGAATGAAAGAAGCATTTCTTTTGGTGAGTATTCACTCTCCTAATTCTCGAGGTTTGAATTGACTTATCTAGTTTTCTAGTGGCGTCGTTCTTCCCTTATTTTGAACTTATCATCCTTTCGGGTGTGGCGTTCATCTACCTATACCGTTGGTTCCTATCTCGCTAGATAGTGGGTCTCAGTTTTATCTCAAAACTCATTCCATCAATTTGAAACTTATAAGATTCGGGTCTTTAATTTTTATTAAAGGTTCTTTCTTGTTTCAAATACGTATCCATTTCGACCTCTCACCTATCTTTACCTTTCAAAGATATCATTTCCAATAAAATTAACCCTTTTGATAATTGAAAGAGAAACTACCTAATTTACGATTGGGCAACATTTACGATTCGCCTCCTAACCCGAGACGGACCGTATCAGATTGGCTGGTCGGGGGTGTGATGGATGGATGGATTCGGTTCATTAAATTTATTTCATTTTGTTATTGATTATGTAAATGGGCTTAAGCCCAAGTTATTACTAAATGGATTCAGGCCCAGTGGTTAATGGTAAGTGGATTATACAATGAGTTCTAGTAACTCACCCCATTTCCTTAACCCTTGCAGGTAATGCTCAATGATGTGGACTTGGGCCATGAATGACTCGGTGGAGGCCATACTTCAGAAATGGTGGTTTTTTGAACTTTAGATTTCTATTTATATTTACTTAATTACTTTTACTATTTTGGGTTTTTAAGTTGTAATAAGGCCTCTGGAATATTTTATTTTTGTTTTATGTTTGACGTACTTATTATCTTGCTTGATTTATTTCAAATGGGAATTTTCTAAAAATCATAAATAACGATTTCCAAAATTGATTAACAAAAGGTTTTTATAAATATGTACAAATATTTTAACTCGAATTCTCTTTCAAATTACCAACGACATTTTCAAAAGTCACGGTTTTAACATTCACTACCTCGATTTTTGATTCATCAATCAACCTCTCAAAAATAGTTGTATTTTATCAAATATTTACATCCAAACTTGTTTTCATAACCATAACCAAATAACACTTGTTTTAGTACAAATAACAAGGACTTTATACGTTTTCCTCATGTGACATGTCAGATCCGGTTGTAACGCATGGGCCGGGTTTGGGGTGTTACACCATTTATACTCCAATTCAACAAGCATTTCTACTCCAATTTGTACGTTCCAATTTACCATTCATTCCAGCAAGTTTAAAGTTTTAAAAAAAATCAAATTAGACAACATTTATACAGCAGATTTAAATCGAAATTTTAGCGTTCCTTCAGTAGAACAATTTCTCAAAAATAAAACCCAATACAGTACAAATTAGATGATAAACAAAAAATTATTTGATGGTAATAAAAAATTTGATGAAAGCACAGTTTAAAAAATAGAAAAGAACACAAGTTATATTGCACTTACAAGTAAAACTGGCAACAAAAAGCGCAAACTACCATAAAAATGGATCCATTAAGCTAACGATTAAAGATGTCATTTTATACCAGTTGAAACAATATAATAAAGAACAATATAATAAACAGAATATATAGCAGTTCAAACAATATAATGGACAGCAATTTGGACAACAATTTTTTAAGATTCACCATACGTGGCATTGTTACACCTAGGGAGGATCCATTATATCTTACAATGAGATATAAGGCAACCCATCAGGTTTCCATCCTATATACTTTGAATCTTTTTTTTTGGACAGCAATATAATAAACAACATATATACCAGTTCAAACAATATAATAAACAGCAATTTGGACAGGAATTTTTTAAGATTCATCATAAGTGGCATTGTTACACCTAGGGAGGATCCATTATATCTTACAATGAGATATAAGGCAACCCATCAGGTTTCTAGCCTATATACTTTGAATCTTTTTTTTGGACAGCAATATAATAAATAGCATATATACTAGTTCAAACAATATAATAAACAACAATTTGGACAGCGAATTTTTAAGATTCATCATACGTGGCATTGTTACACCTAGGGAGGATCCATTATATCTTACAATGAGATATAAGGCAACCCATCAAGTTTCCAGCCTATATACTTTGAATCTTTTTTTTTTGGATAGCAATATAATAAACAGCATATATACCAGTTCAAACAATATAATAAACAGCAATTTTGACAGCAATTTTTTAAGATTCATCATACGTGGAATTGTTACACCTAGGGAGGATCCATTATATCTTACAATGAGATATAAGGCAACCCATCAGGTTTCCAGCCTATATACTTTGAATCTTTTTTTTTTGGACAACAATATATTAAACAACATATATACCAGTTCAAATAATATAATAAACAGCAATTTGGACAGCAATTTGGACAAATTCATCATGATATAACTGTTACTGATTAGAATTTTGAACTAAAACTTACCTTAATGATTTCAAGAAGCTGGTCTACTCCACTCTCACTAAGAACCAGAGGCTGCAGTCAGAAATACAAACAACATTAACTCACTAATACTTTAAATTAAAAATAAAAAACTAAAAATAAAAATAATATCAAACAACATTAATTTAAGTTAACATTTTACCAATGGAAGTATAAGTGTTGATATCTGCTGGAATTTTTTTTATAAATATCAAGCAAGAGCTTTTTTAACCTCAAGGCAAGAAGCGTGGAACCTACAAATAGGGGGCCACACTTTACTAGAATAAAACAAAGTCAAAACAATTAAGATAAAAGGATCCAAAACAAAGTCTCATAAAAATTCAACAAAGACAATAATCTATACCTATAGAAAATTCCAAGTACCAAAACAACAGTTATATCATCCACTTTCTGTCTCTGTCGCTCTCTTCTCTTACAGGGTTACTGCAAATTTGGAGTAATTTTTGTTTCTAACTATTCTCTGAGGTAAAAAGAAGTAGTTTGCAGCAGAATTATAGCAATGGAAGCCTGCAACCACGAGAAAGATAGACCAGATACAGAAAAGGGTTATGAAATAATGGTTGTAATTTTAATTAGAGAATAATCAAGATACATTCAATGATAGTTCAAGCTTAAAATAACATTGAGAGAAAAAAATGCAATAATAAAAAAATAAGCCATTTAGGGTTTCAAAAAAAAAACTTTGTTATGTGAATAAAGAAAGAAAAGAAATATTTTATCTCCCTTTCACAGGCAAAACTAACAAAAAGATATACTTAAAACCTCTTAAATATATTAGGATATTCTTTAAGTCATTTTTGCTAAATTGACATATGATTAAGATCCTGGCCACTAATGGATAATGTTATAAGAAATTTAATTGTGAAGTGCTCTTCCAAGAGAAATTATTTTGCTACTTAACCTAGAAAAACCTCTTCAATAATAGACTATGCTATCAAAACTGATGACTTGTTGTCATCATCAAAACCATGCAAGAACATTTAAAATGATCCAAAAAGACAGGAAATGATTTTTTTTTTTCGAAAGGAGGAAATTAAATTTTCAAAAATAAAGAGGCAACTGCTACAATGGAATTCATTTACCAAAAAACAGAGAGCCTCAAGAAAGTAATTAGATTTTATTAATGAAACAATGCTTGACAAAATAGGCAACTTTCATCCTGTTGTATTAGAAAACAATATATTGCATACAGTGCAAACTAAAGGGTTGATCATATAGGTAAAGAATTCAACATCAACCTATGGGTCAGTGACATCATGATGAAAGGGAGATGCTGTGTGAAACACACCATCACAACCTTCAACACCAGAATCAAAGGAAACTTTTTCCAATAAGTTTGCTTTAAACAACTTGAGCCTTTCCTCAGCACCCTCAAGTGCAAGTCAGTGCTGTGTCTTTCTTGGATCACCTATTCATGAATAATAACGTATTACTATGATTGAAATAATTTAGAAACGTCTAGGTAACACTTATAAGAACAACAAAGAGTTAATGCAAAAGATTATGCATCTAAACAAACAATACAATATGCTAGAAACAAGAAGTTGTGTCCTTATAAACAACAGATGCCCGTATATAATTTGTTCTACTATGTATGGTTGGTAGGAGAGAATATTGGAAAAGGATGGGTTGCCAAAAAAAAAAGAGAACTAACATAACAAAAAAATCTTATCCTTATTAAAATATTCAATTAGAGCACATAAGAATGTTACAATGTCAGAGATATGGCAGTTTCTTGTTTTGCATGCACGAGTGCAAATTACAAGAATACAAGAATTAACATGAAAAAAATCAGATATAAAACAAAATAAAATGAAACAATGTAACACCCCCAAACCCGGCCCACGAGCCACGGCCGAATTCAAAAATGCCACTACGGAAAACGTTCGAAAAGTATTTTGACTTAGAAGTGGAAACATAAAAATTCATTGCCTTTAAGAAATCAGTGGGTATTTAAAAGCCCATTAAAATTTTCGTTGTTACAAATTATCCGAATTTAAAAACTTTAATATATATTTTTGAAGATATAATTTGCTTTTAAAGTAAAACTTACAAAGTGTTGACTTAATTATAGATCCAACTTAAACATAACAAAATTTAAATACTTTAAGGCCCTTATTACAATGATTGAATACTTAAAATACTAAATTCATAAACTATATAAAGTAAGAAAAACAACTTCTTCTGCATGGGCCACCTCATATCCACTCCAACCCGGTCCGATCAACTAATCACCTGCGATGTTAATAAAAATTGGGTGAGTCATACAGACTCAGTGTGCAATTAGTCCACTGAATTCCACCCACATATAAACCACATATTAACCCATAAATCAGATATCAATGCACTTAATCACATGATTTCACTTATTGGGCTTGGCCAATTATCAGATCACCTATCAGATAACAATTCAACCTGTTCACATAATTCCATGATTTGGGCTTGGCCCATATCCATACCACATTTCGTATAATAATATATTTAACCACGTGTTTCCACATACTGGGCTTGGCCCATTACCACATTTATCCACTTCACTTACTGGGCTTGGCCCATTTCACATTAATTCACATAGCATATTGGGCTTGGCCCATTTCCACATTTATTCACATACAAAATTATGCAATTATGAAGCCCAACCCAGCCTAGGGTCCATCCTCTACACACCCCCGTATCCAGCCTACCACACACCAGGGGATTATTAAATCACCCTCCCCTTTTTACTCCAATAAGGCAACAAATGCCATCCACGCGAACTTAATCGCAAATAATCCACAATGCGACCTTAGTCAGCGTCAATCCACGATGTAGCCGAAGCTATCATCAAAACCACGATGAGCACAAAGCCATAAGTAACCACGATATGGCACATAGCCTATATCAACCACGTACTCGAAGTACACCCTGTCCTTCTTTCATATCATATCCCACCCATGCACATGCAACATAAAATATTGCCATGATAATGCATGTACATGTTATTTAGCATATTATCATATATTCACATCAATAATCACATTTCATCAGATTCGGTACTTACCGGTTCATCGACATACCCCATGAAGGTATCCATATCACCATTTCCACTGCACTAGTTAGCACATTCATAACACACACAAAGATATCACATACAATCATAAACCCGGAAAACGGTAGGCCAACTACACACCTGATCACTTGGAGAACTATGCTTTCAATACTGATGCTATCACCAAGTGACACTATGGCTATCTGCCTACTTTCTTGTTCTGACGCTGGCCCACACCCCAGTGGCCAATCCCGAACTGCCAAAACGGCTCTCCTTTTAAACTTGGGGATAGGAACTACCCCTTGGCCTCCTTGACTGGTATTCGCATCCATTAATGATATCTAATCAAAACCCGATTAAACGATAATGTACTAAATCTTAATCGAATAAACTACAACTTATCAACCTTACCAGAGGTGGATCAGAATCCCAAAGACTTCTCTTAACTCCTGTCGATTTGCTCCTAAGAACCATAATACACAATCGGTCATCACTTGGAACTCTTAATGTGGCCTATGGCCGAATATCATAATTCACTTACCAAGCTCACTTATTTCCCGAATCACCACTTATTCCTGTCGAAACCCCTGCTAAATAATTATTAGATTCGGCCAAACCAAAATCAAGACCTTAAACACTTGCTTTCGGCACACAAATGAAAGAGAACCTCTAACCGATTGCTAGGACAGAAAATACTTACCACAATCACCCGTTTGAAGTGCAAGAGAGAGTGTATTCGACAAAAGAGAGAAAACGCTTGATCTTCGGCTTTTGAGACTTGCGACAAAAGAATAGGAATAAGGGTACTTGATATTCGGTTATGGCTTTTTAATAAAAATAACATACAAATGGGAGTATGAGCACTTACAAGGTTCGGCTACGCCCTTTAATGAGGTTGGAATATTCGGCAACCACTCTTAATGGCAAAGGGGCATTCGGCTTTCAAGAAATAGGAAGGAATTTGGTGTTGAAAGAAAATAAGGAAGAAGAGGAGAAGAGTAGGGGAATTTCGGCACAAAGAAAATTAAAGAAGAAAAAGATATGAAGGATGATTACTCCCCCTTATAAAGAATTCGGCTACTACATCCTTACTCTTATCAAACTCCAAATCAATCTCCTATTTTACCTCTTGATCACTTATTCAAGATAAATAAAATAAATCCATATTCATCTCTTCTTTATCTTGCACAAAAATAATTAAATCCACAATTATCCTACCTATTTAAAATAAAATAAACCATCACATTATCTCTTATCTACCTATCTAAAAATAAATAAAATTAACAACAATATCCCTTACTAATATCCCATTTAATCTCTATCCTATCTCCTAAAATAAATAAAATAAAATCTCATTTAATCTAAATAAAACCACAATTATCCTATATTAAAATAAATAAATAAAACTACAATTATCTTATATCTACCAGCTTAAAATAAATAATTAAAACAACCCTTATCCTACTCTTAGCCGAAATTTAAGAGGAGAAACAAGCGTAATCCCCAACCAATTAGAAGTCCAATTACCGTCCAATCTATCTCCAATTTGACGCCAACAACCAAAAAATAAAACCCCACTCATTGCTGCAGGCGTGATTCGAACCAAAGCCCTTGTCATTGCACCTGGCGTTCCACTGCCACTTTACCACATGATTTCTTGTGGCATAAATCCTTCACAATTTCCTCTTAAAGCCTCCTTAGCCCAGTTTCCCTTCTTGACGCAAAGAGCAAAAATAAAACATACTCCTATGCCACCAACGTGATTCGAACTTGAGCCCCCTTTGACGCAACACTCCAAGCCCCTAAGGTAGCGTCCCAAGCCACTCTACTAAGGTGCTTTTTGTGACATGCTTTGCCCAGGATTCCTTTTAAAACTTCCTTAGCCAAGCTCCTACTTGTCGCAAAAATAAACTCCCATTCGCTTCTTCTGCAACTCGAACCAAGGCGTCACATACCAAGGCCCTAAGTGGCGCCTTGCAGCCACTTTACCAAGGCATTTCTTATGTCCTAAACTCCACATAAATTTCCTTAAGCCTTCTTTACAAGCTTCCCCCCTTTAGACTTAAATTCTAAAAATTTTCAATATCATTCTCCTTCATCCTAGACTTCTAAAAACCCTTAAAACACCTCCAAACATATTTAAAGCCTACTAACACTTGAGTTATGCATCAAATGCATAACCCCTAATTTAGGATATTACAGTTCTACCCTCCCTAAAAATAATTTCGTCATCGAAATTACTTACTATCGAACAATCCTATTCATCACACTACGCCTCTGCTGCGCACTCTGATCTTAATAAAACTAACACATTTCTTAGACACTATCTCAAGGTTCGCATTCAAGGTTTCAGGCACTTCACTAGCGATACAAGAACGAATTAACTAGCTTTATAACAATCAAGGCAATAAAAAGATTCCAGGTTTAGAGAACATACCCGATCCTAATTGGTCCAACTTCCTCCTTGCTATGACTGATTGCCTAAGCCAACCTTGCTTGCCTTGCGTCTGAACCTTCAGCACCTCTGCTTGGGGTTCCACGACCTTGGCCTCGAGCCCTATCCATCACTTGAGGACATTTCTTAACCAAATGAGCCTTAGATCCACACCGAAAACATTCCTTGCTATTTCCCCAACATTCTCCTACATGAGTTCTCCCACATTGAGCACATGAACGACTCCAATTCTTAGCGACTGGTACAGGTGTACGCACAGGATTCTCAATCCTTGGCCTTTTCTGAAAATCTCCAGATACTTCTGGCGATCCAAAACTTCTCTTATTTCGGTTCCTATTCTTTTCTCGGTTCTGTCTCACAGTCCTCTTAACTTCTTCAGCTATCCGAGCCTTCTCCACTAGAATAGCAAAATCTCTTTCCCTTTGCGGAGCAATCAACACTCGCAGCTCATCTCGCAACCCATCTTCGAATCGAACACACCTTTCGTAATCAGCAGCCACTATCCCCTTAGCATACTGACTTAGCCGCACAAATTCCGCTTCATACTCTGCTACCGACATACTTCCTTGTACCAAATTCAGAAACGCCTTCCTTTGCGAGTCCAAATAGCTAGCTCCAACCTACTTCCCTTCAAACTTAACCTTAAAGTACTCCCAATCTACTCGATCTGCAGGGGTACCTTGCCTGATAGTGAGCGACTATCGATAAGCTTCATCTCGAAGCAACGAGACAGCACTTTTAAGCTTTTCCTCAGCAGTTAAATCCAAATCATCCATAATCCTTTCAACTGCTTCTAGCCAATACTCCGCTACATTCGGAGCTACTCCAGACACTCCTCTAAAAATCTCGGCTCCGTTTGACTTAAGTCTTTCCGGCACTGATTTTTGAGCTCCATTGCCCGCATTGGCTCCTGCGACTCGCTCTAGCACTCGCAGCATGGCTAACGATACTGCGTCATCTCCTCCAGTTTGATCCTGATCCTCCGCGCCCACTGCTGGCGGTGGCACATCACTTTCTGACCCATGGCCAGACCCTACTGGTTCCGATACTGTCATTCTACCTTGACTACGTCCACTAGAGCTCATATCTAAAGTCGCGGTTTAATCTGATTCAAAAGTTTTATGCATTAGTATTTTTGTTCCACTGGTTATCCGCAAACAGTTTTATGAAAAGGAGTTTATTAGTGGTTCTTTCGATCAATCAATGTTTCAGTTCAAGTTCACTATTCTAATTCAGAGAATCACATTCACATTCACATTCATCCATCTCGATAGAGACACATTCATTCATTCACAACATTTACCATGCTACTATGGCATCCTTGTCCATTCCCCACCCAGGGGTAATTTCGTCATTTTTCCTATAAGGGTATTTTGGTAATTAATCGGGATTACTTCGAAAATATTTTAGAAATCAAGGGGATTTCAGAATTTACAAAACCTCGGGGGTTATCTTGAAAATTTTCTAAATCGAAAGTATTGCAGAAATTTTCAGAAAAATTGAGGTCATTTTGGTAATTTTAGAAGTCAGGGGCATCTTCGTAATTTTTCCAAATCAGGGTATCTTGGTATTTTGCAAATAGGGTTTTTGACATTTTATAAAGTAAGAACATTTTAACAAAAGTCGAGGGTATTTTGATAATCTTGAAACTAAGGGTATTTTAGTGATTTACAACACAGGGGTATTTAGGTAATTTTGTCAATCAGGGGTAATTTCGTAAAATTTTCAAATCAGGATATCTTGAATTTTCATAAGTTAGGGTTTCATGGATACTTTTGCAAAGTAAGAAAATTTTATTCAAATCGAGGGTAATATGATAAATTTAGAAACCAAGGGCATTTTTGTAATTTTACCACTAGGGGTATTTTAGTAATTTTGTAAACCGGAAAAATTTTTCGAGAAATTTCCAAAATAGATTTTGTTACAAATTGAAGGGGTAATTTAAGGATTTAAAAACTAAGGTGTTTATAAAACAGTATGGCTAGTCCCTTCCGGGTTTTAATTATCGGGTTTAGCCTGTGAATAAGTCCTCTTGGTTAGGGTGAACCGTAGCTACGCACCAGGTAGGATTCGAGTAAAGAGGAGGTGAGTCGCTAGGACTCTTAAGTACCAGGCTCTTCCGGATCCAATGCTAGACATGCGCACAATGGTTACCACACCTTAACTCGGCGACTTAGTTCACAGGTTTGTTTGATTGTCCTTAAGTCTTATGCATGTGTTTGAGTGTACTAGTCCTAGGGTCCAATAGCCCTAATATTCTAATCTACAAGCCCAAATAAGCTCATAACATTCACATATTCAAATCACTTCAGAAGTTAGAGGTACTTACCTGGTGGACTTCGGGTCGAAGATACAGGTGCCCTGCCAGAATAACCTGAAAAAAATTATTCATAAAAGTCCATATTTTTGAAAAGCCCATTTTGAAAAATGTTTTTGGGCCCAAAACCCTCAAAGCCGAGTTTTGAACCGGGCTCTGATACCAAACTGTAACACCCCCAAACCCGGCCCACGAGCCAAGGCCGAATTCAGAAATGCCACTGCGAAAAACATTCGAAAAGTATTGACTTAGAAGTGGAAACATAAAAATTCATTGCCTTTAAGAAATCAGTGGGTATTTAAAAGCCCATTAAAAATTTCGTTGTTACAAATTATCCGAATTTAAAAACTTTAATATATATTTTTGAAGATATAATTTGCTTTTAAAGTAAAACTTACAAAGTATTGACTTAATTATAGATCCAACTTAAACAAAACAAAATTTAAATACTTTAAGGCCCTTATTACAATGATTGAATACTTAAAATACTAAATTCATAAACTATATAAAGTAAGAAAAACAACTTCTTCTGCATGGGCCACCTCGTATCCATCCAACCCGGTCCGATCAACTAATCACCTGCGATGTTAATAAAAATTGGGTGAGTCATACAGACTCAGTGTGCAATTAGTTCACTGAATTCCACCCACATATAAACCACATATTAACCCATAAATCAGATATCAATGCACTTAATCACATGATCTCACTTATTGGGCTTGGCCCATTATCAGATCACCTATCAGATAACAATTCAACTTGTTCACGTAATTCCATGAATTGGGCTTGGCCCATATCCATACCACATTTCATATAATAACATATTTAACCACGTGTTTCCACATACTGGGCTTGGCCCATTACCACATTTATCCACTTCACTTACTGGGCTTGGCCCATTTCACATTAATTCACATAGCATATTGGGCTTGGCCCATTTCCACATTTATTCACATACAAAATTATGCAATTATGAAGCCTAACCCAGCCTAGGGTCCATCCTCTACATACCCCCGTATCTAGCCTACCACACACCAGGGGATTATTAAATCACCCTTCCCTTTTTACTCCAATAAGGCAACAAATGCCATCCACGCGAACTTAATCGCAAATAATCCACAACGCGACCTTAGTCAGCGTCAATCCACGATGTAGCCGAAGCTATCATCAAAACCACGATGAGCACAAAGCCATCAGTAACCACGATATGGCACATAGCCTATATCAACCACGTACTCGAAGTACACCCTGTCCTTCTTTTATATCATATCCCACCCATGCACATGCAACATAAAATAATGCCATGATAATGCATGTACATGTTATTTAGCATATTATCACATATTGACATCAATAATCACATTTCATCAGATTCGGTACTTACCGGTTCATCGACATACCCCATGAAGGTATCCATATCACCATTTCCACTGCACTAGTTAGCACATTCATAACACACACAAAGATATCACATACAATCATAAACCCGGAAAACGGTAGGCTAACTACACACCTGATCACTTGGAGAACTATGCTTTCAATACTGATGCTATCACTAAGTGACATTACGGCTATCTGCCTACTTTCTTGTTCTGACACTGGCCCACACCCCGGTGGCCAATCCCGAAATGCCGAAACGGCTCTCCTTTTAAACTTGGGGATAGGAACTACCCCTTGGCCTCCTTGACTGGTATTCGCATCCATTAATGATATCTAATCAAAACCCGATTAAACGATAATGTACTAAATCTTAATTGAATAAACTACAACTTATCAACCTTACCAGAGATAGATCAGAATCCTGAAGACTTCTCTTAACTCCTGTCGATTTGCTCCTAAGAACCATAATACACAATCGGTAATCACTTGGAACTCTTAATGTAGCCTATGGCCGAATATCACAATTCACTTACCAAGCTTACCTATTTCCCGAATCACCACTTATTCCTGTCGAAACCCCTGCTAAACAATTATTAGATTCGGCCAAACCAAAACCAAGGCCTTAAACACTTACTTTCGACACACAAATGGAAGAGAACCTATAACCAATTGCTAGGACAGAAAATACTTACCACAATTACCCGTTTGAAGTGTAAGAGAGAGTGTATTCGACAAAAGAGAGAAAACGCTTGATCTTCGGCTTTTGAGACTTGCGACAAAAGAATAGGAATAAGGGTACTTGATATTCGGCTATGGCTTTTTAATAAAAATAACATACAAATGGGAGTATGAGCACTTACAAGGTTCGGCTACGCCCTCTAATGAGGTTGGAATATTCGGTAACCACTCTTAATGGCAAAGGGGCATTCGGCTTTCAAGAAATAGGAAGGAATTTGGTGTTGAAAGAAAATAAGGAAGAAGAGGAGAAGAGTAGGGGAATTTCGGCACAAAGAAAATTAAAGAAGAAAAAGATATGAAGGATGATTACTTCCCCTTATAAAGAATTCGGCTACTACATCCTTGCTCTTATCAAACTCCAAATCAATCTTCTATTTTACCTCTTGATCACTTATTCAAGATAAATAAAATAAATCCATATTCATCTCTTCTTTATCTTGCACAAAAATAATTAAATCCACAATTATCCTACCTATTTAAAATAAAATAAACCATCACATTATCTCTTATCTACCTATCTAAAATTAAATAAAATTAACAACAATATCCCTTACTAATATCCCATTTAATCTCTTATCCTATCTCCTAAAATAAATAAAATAAAATCCCATTTAATCTAAATAAAACCACAATTATCCTATATTAAAATAAATAAATAAAACTACAATTATCTTATATCTACCAACTTAAAATAAATAATTAAAACAACCCTTATCCTACTCTTAGCCGAAATTTAAGAGGAGAAACAAACGTAATCCCCAACCAATTAGAAGTCCAATTACCGTCCAATCTATCTCCAATTTGACGCCAACAACCAAAAAATAAAACCCCACTCATTGCTGCAGGCGTGATTCGAACCAAAGCCCTTGTCATTGCACCTGGCGCTCCACTGCCACTTTACCACATGATTTCTTGTGGCATAAATCCTTCACAATTTCCTCTTAAAGCCTCCTTAGCCCAGTTTCCCTTCTTGACGCAAAGAGCAAAAATAAAACATACTCCTATGCCACCAACGTGATTCGAACTTGAGCCCCCTTTGACGCAACACTCCAAGCCCCTAAGGTAGCGTCCCAAGCCACTCTACTAAGGCGCTTTTTGTGACATGCTTCGCCCAGAATTCCTTTTAAAACTTCCTGAGCCAAGCTCCTACTTGTCGCAAAAATAAACTCCCATTCGCTTCCTCTGCAACTCGAACCAAGGCGTCACATACCAAGGCCCTAAGTGGCGCCTTGCAGCCACTTTACCAAGGCATTTCTTATGTCCTAAACTCCACATAAATTTCCTTAAGCCTTCTTTACCAAGCTTCCCCCCTTTAGACTTAAATTCTAAAAATTTTCCATATCATTCTCCTTCATCCTAGACTTCTAAAAACCCTTAAAACACCTCCAAACATATTTAAAGCCTACTAACACTTGAGTTATGCACCAAATGCATAACCCCTAATTTAGGATATTACAAACAAAGCGATTGAAATCCGAGAAAGAAGATGAACAAAGGATGAAGATGCGAGAGGATGAAAAGAAAAACAACATTAATTTAAGTTAACATTTTACCATCCCAAGTAACATGGATTCACATAATACATTTTACACATTATTAGCAACACGTTTCTTTCTATCCGCACCAATCAAGCAGGGGATTTTGGGATAGGTCAAAGCAACTACCGTTACTATCATGATCTTGGATATTGAGATGAGTAAACATAATTTCCACAGTTAACCACCTTTCTTATATGCGTGTGCTACTTAAACCACTCATAGAATTTACTCGATAAAACCACTTAAATAATAAGAGAACCATCCAAACTGCAAGCACCAAAATCATATTTTTGCCATCCTGTAGGTAGCACCAAATTCAAGCTTCCAACATGCAATCCAGCCTAGAATGTATTTAGTTTGCCGTAGTTTCATCAATGCCAAAACTAACAAAAAGAAATACTTAAAACCTCTTAAATATATTAGGATATTCTTTAAGTCATTTTTGCTAAATTGACTTCTCTTTCACAAATATATAGCACATGATGAAACCAAGAAAAAGAATCTTCTACTCAGTACAATAATAGACAAGAAGATGGAATGTTTGATACAAGTGGAATGAATGATTGTAACTAATACTGACCTGTTGTAGGGTCCATTTTGAATTATAAAAATGGATTGTTGAGTCAAATGTTGTTATTCCCACCATAGTTCGAGGACCTTCCTGCAATAAGCAATTAATACCTCAACAAACTGAATTTCTTTGCCTTGTATGAGTGTTCAGAATGAAAAAAAGCAGATGGAAGACCATGTATCAACACAACCAAAACTGGAATAGAAATCCATGCCGAGAAGCAAATAAATAAAATTTGGGGGATGACATTCAAAATGCTAAAAAACAATAAATAAATACTTGATGGGGGGGAAGTAATCAATTTGGGGAAGTATTCCGCACCAGAATCGAAGAAGAAATTAGGGATTCAGAGGGGAAAGCTAAAGGGGATGAAGAAATTAGGGGTTTCGGGAAATAGAAGAAATAGGGGAACAGACGCAACGACTTAAGGTTTTTGAGTAATTAAAATGGATGGAAAAAGAACGACGCCGTTTCTGTATAATAATTATCCCTATTGCGGTGCTTTTAAATAAACGCCACTAAATAAATTATCAAAAACGCAATCGTTTTTTCTCAAATTTGTGGCGTTTTGGGCTAAAACGCTAATAATAACATGGATAAAACGAACATATTTGTGGCGTTTTATTAAAGGTGCCACTAATAAGAACGGAAAACGGTATCGTTTCCTTAACGCCTAAAACATATTTGCAGTGTTTTTATATTAATATAAAACTAAAAACTGATTCTAACATCGCCACCAAAAACGATGCCGTTTTATATTAAATATCATGACTTTTGCGGCGTTTTTTACATAAACGCCGCTAATGCCTTCCATGCCAATTAATATTTAAAAATTCAACAAAATTTAAAATTGTTTATAATTTCTTTAAAATTATATATACACCAACAATAAAATACAAATATACTAACACATGAGTTCTCAAATTAGTGTCATCCAAGATTCAAGTCAAATTGATCCAAAATTAAAACAAAAGTTATAAAATGGAAATATTAATTAATAAAAAAGGAGAGAATAATGAATTTTTAAAAATAAATACACATTTTTAAAAATAAATACATCAATATATTTTTATATTGAATAAATATAAATATTTATGTATGCAATATATAAATAGGAAATGATGTTAAAATATTATATCAATAATTGGGTTAATGTATATAATTGAACATTAAACCATTGTTCATGCCTGCTTCTGGGATTTAACCCATTTTGACATATATATTTTTAAAAATAATAATTTATATTTATCTTATAACCCTAAACCTAAAACCCTAAACCATAAGCCCATAAACTTTAAAACCTAAACCAATAAACCACAAACACCTAGCTAAAACCAAACCCCAAAATCCACCCCCAATATACAATAAACCTTAAACCATAAATCCAAAACCTTAAAACCAAAACCATAAACTCTAAATCGTAAACCCTAAACCATAATCATAAACCATATCTTTGGGAATTCGTGTGGCCAGACTATAAATCATAAATCATTAAATACAAAACCCTAAACTCTTAAATCCTAAACCCTAAAACTGAAACAATCATCCCTTAAACCATTAAATACAAATCCTAGGTCCTAAAACTATAAACCTTAAACCTTAAATCATTAAACAGTAAACCCTAAACCTACACCATACACACTAAACCCAAAACCCTAAACACTAAACCATTGGCACTAAATCATAAACCCTAAACACTAACCCCAAAATAAAATAATTTTTATATTGAATTATTATACGAGGACCAAAACGGCGTCGCTATAGTTGTGAAACAATTTGCTGTTTTTGTGGCGTTTTTAATAAAAACGCCGCTATTGCTTGGCCTTATTAAACGGGAACCAAAACGGTGCCGTTTCAGTCTTGAAATAATTAGATATTTTGTGGCGTTTTTGATACAAATGTCGCTATTGCTTACCTTTAGTTGCGTTTCTAGAAAAACATCGCTATATCTTTAACCTTTTGCGACGTTTAAGAGAAAACGCTGCTATTTCTTAGTTTTTGGCGGTGCTTGTTCCAAAAACACCGCTATTGCGCAGTTTTTTGCGGTGTTTTCTTGCAAACGCCACTAATGTATAATCTTTGCGGCGTTTTTTGTCCAAACACCACAAAAAGCACCGCTAAAGCCCTATTTTCCTGTAGTGATACTTACTTATGTTATTATATTCTGTAGATTTTGGATACTTTAAACGTGTCGATTGGATCAACGGGAGCTCACACCCACCATCTTTTGACTTTTTGGATTTTGAAGTTTGAAATTGTGGTTACTTGTGGCATGTATATAGGATGTCTACTTTGCAAATCTTGAATATGTTTTAGTACTTTTACTTGGAAGTGCACTTATATGCGTACTTGATGTATGTAATGAATATTTGATGTTTTGGTAACCTGTGGTTATAAGTCAAGTTTGAATGGTATTTTAGATGTTTAGGTGATAGCAAGTTTTGGTATGAATATTGCAATTTTTTTTTTTTTTTGAATGAATGAGTTGAATGCTTTGGATGGTTGTTGTTTTATGATTATAATGTGGTGCCATTGAAGGCATATTGGTTAGGCACTTAAGTTGAAAGATTTTGGTATATTTTGGGCATGTTTAAATGTGTTTTGAATGGGCCACACAGGCTAGTCTCTGTCACACAGTCGTGTGATTCCTGTTTACACTTTTTACTCAAAATCTTTAGAAGTTTCTATTTAATCCAAATTGATTCCAATTTGTAGAAATTGCTGAAAGTGTTGTGAACAAAATAAAAGGGGTGACAAAAGTGTAGAAAGGAAGAAAAGTGAAGCAGAAGGAAGTAAAATTTAAAAAGAATAGGTAAGTACTTTTATGAATTTTTCTTACCATGTTAAGTTTTAATGAAAACAAAGACATGAATTAAGAAAATATTAAAGAATATGATAAACCCTTAAACTATAATAGTTTATTTGAATAAGTTCCAGTAATCTTTTTTTACCTAAATAAGACTCATTTTCATACTCGTAAAGACCTTAAACCATAATTTTTTTTATTTACGTGTTCGTTCAATTAAACAAATAATTTATATATAATTTTGTCAATTTAAATTTCATGTCATAAAAAATTACGCAAAAAAATATTTAAAACAAAATGTTTTACGAGTGTATTAAAAAAAGCTATTAAAGTTAGGACTCTTTTAATATATGTAACATATAAATAATTCTTTTTCTCTTTATCCATAGATTTTTTTTAAACTTTGCCAATGAGTTTTTTTCATTTTCCAATAAAATTCTTTAATTTCATGACTTAAAGCCTCCAGAAGTCTAACTTTATCTTTTCATTGATTGGATTACTTTAATTATATGGTAAAGATGCGAATGTGCATGATGAAGACATTCCTAAAATTTATTCAAAAAAGTTTTACGTAGTTTAAAATGTTGAATGATATTTATATCACCGTCAAGCGTATGATTGGATACGGATGCCAAAGGATCATATGTAAGACGCCTTGCAATAATCTACTTTCTTTTATGAGAAAACGAAATACGAAATTAAGAAAACTCCACTTAAATTTTAGAGACCCAAATTAATATTAAAATATTATATTACTCTTTTGAATAATATTATATTTTATAATTAAAAACATTAACACCGTCCAAATATCATAATCATGATTGGATTAGGAGTCAATGGATCAAAGCATTACTTAATTATTATATTTTTTATTGTTAGAATCTCATGGAACAATGCATGCAGATTCTAAAGACGGTTAGAAAGAGATCTTTCACGTGTATTTAAGTACTTGATATATCATTGAAATCACCTACGGGCAAATAAGAACAAACTACAAAGTCAGGAATTATTTGATAGATTTCTTTTTATTCTTAGATATTTGAATTCAAATAAAAAATACACAATTATTCTTTGAAGAATTGGATCCAAATAATATTATAAATACATAGAATAAAAGAGAAGTATTATTGCATGACATGCTACATCTGAAATATATGTTCCGAAATACCATCTCTTTGCTGATTAAATCAACAAAAATAAAAATAAAAAGTAATAATAATTGATCTTAGGTATTCATGGATCATGACATACTAAAATAAATTTGTGTTGCTTGCCCCGAATCAATATTAGATATAAAAGTTGGTTTTTGCTATTTTAAAAGGGAAACTGTAATATTTGGCATTTATATTTTTATACAATATTGAATGTAGTTTATGCATTTAAAAACTGTTCATTATGGTACTTAAATTATCAATATATATTTAATTATGATATTTGTACTTTCATAAAATATTCAATGTGATATCTGTAATTTGAAAATGCTCAATGTTGTATCTAGACTATTGATATGCTTTTTTATTACTGAACCTAATGTTAACATCGTTACTGAATTTCTAAACAAACCAATAAATTTCAACACATAGAAATTCTTTTTCCAAATCATCAAGTTTGTATGGATAATATAATATTACGTGAGAGACAAATAAAACAAAAAAATAAATAAAATAAAAAAGAAGTAAATACTAAACTTAAGAAAAAAAAAGTCATATTTTCCATTTTAAAAGAGTTTTTCATTTGAAATAATAATTTTCATTGATTTTTAAATAATATTTTTATTATATATTCCAGAGAGTTATGCATTTACTTCTTTTTTTTACTAACCATATATTTAGCTATTTACCTTTTAATTGAATTTATTTTTTTTTATTTAGTTTTTCACATAATCTTATATTATCTATGTGGGTTTGATGATTTAAAAATAAAAAATTCCAAGTGTCAAATTTTCATTGGTTAGTTTAGCAATTCTCTAACTATGTTAGCACCAGGTACCATAATAAAATACATTTTGATTGTTCAGGTACCATACTGGACATTTTATGAAAGTAAAGGTGTCATAATAAAATACATATTGATAGGTCAGGTACTACATTAAACATTTTATGAAAGTACAAGTACCAAATGTGATATTATCCTTTGATGTATTGAAAGCTTGAGTTCAATTGGTAATAGAGCCGGAAGCTAGTATAATTGAGTATACAACTTCTGTATGACATGGCTTCCTTTAGAGTAGTGGAAGTCATAGCCCAATAAAGGGTAAATGATATCCTTTCATAGGCATTACATGGTTGATAGAAAAGTAATGTGACAATGAGTCGTTTGTCTAGGAAAATGATTTAATTACTATGTGTTAGTAATTGAATTTTTCATCAAAGAAGATGTAATGGTTACCATGAGATAAAATGGGATCATATTGAGTGAATTGTTTTAACCCAAAAAGATAAAGTATCTTATGAGGTTAAACATATACAATAAGGTCAATGGATGAGCCTAAAATAAGTTACATTTGTAATGGTATACAATATGGGAGAGTTCAGTCATGGTACTTTCAGTCAATTGATTCTATAACTAAATAATATTATATTTAATAGACAAAGAGTTGCAACTTAACTACATATTATTTCGGCCCTAATTATATATGTCTAATCGGTCCCTTCGCTAGCTCAATACAACCCTTTACGGATTGCATTTGAACTAATACGATGAACTAGAAAAAATAGATCGCATGTATCAATAATTGTCGTGAATGCGCTTACTCACTAGGAGCAAAGACGACTCAGTGATTAAATTAATTTCTTCAAGTTATTGTTTAATTGATTGTAATTAAATAATTGAAGTTCGTAGTGGAAATTAAATATATTAATCATCCAGCTTTGTTGAACAAGACAAATAAATTTATTTAATTAAAGATTCTAGTACAGTAAAATCACCATGACGTTAACAAAATTAGAATTGAGTTGAGAAAATAATTTAATTGAGTAGCTTAATTTAAATTTATTTTAATTAATTAATTAACTAACTAATTAATTAATTAGTACTTTGAGAATAGAAATGTAACACCCCAAACTCGACGTAGACTTTATGACCAAATTTTGAATGTTACATCTTCTATTCGTTTTAAAATTCTAGATATATCCATTTAAACCTCGATACGAGTGTATTTTCAAAATCGTTCATTTACTACCACTTGAATAAATTTAAAAACGCATTGATAGCTTATCTATTATTTAGAGCACTCGTTTTGATTATTTGGATTTGCAGCAGAAAACTTTAGAGTTTTCAATTTTTGAAAACAGTGATTTAGTATGTGAAAATACAAAAACTTGCAGTTAGTGAAACCAAAACTATCAAAGTTCAACGAACAATCCAAAAATCGAAAATAATGTCCAAAAACATTTCATAGTCCAAAAGTTTGATAGTTAAATTTGAAGTTTCCTTAAAATCATCTTTTATAAGAGAATCTAGATCGAGCTCCCGAACGCTGCCCAATCCTAAGTTTGCTGATTTCCTAAAAGGATAAAAAAAATTGGTGAGCTATAAAGCCCGATGTGCGACTTAGCCCACTTACAGAACATATAGAAAAGAATAACACAGATCGTAATAGAGCAAATACAAATGGTATGGCATGCTTAGCGATGCAAAAATAACAAACAGATCAGATCCTACCCCAATCCGCTACACACCATCTCCGTCCCACCCAGCACAGAAAATAAGGTAATTAAAAACCATCCAACCCCATACACCAAATAGTGATAATATGTCACTGTATAGAAATATGCAGTCAAGCTGCCTTATAATTGTAGAAATTTGTTGTAATCAGATATTGCTGTTTAAACTGCCAGATACAAATATTGTGATTTTACCGCCAGAAATTGCAGAACGTAGTCTGCCAAAACACCCTCTATCACATTATCATATCCCAGCCCAATGAACATGGAAAATCATAATACATATTCAGATGTAATCGGAATAAACATGCTATTGCATGCTTATCAAAAAGAAAACATGCTAACAATACTCACAGATTACAAATCAGATTTACAATTTATATGACTACTATGCTTTCAGAACATATGCAAACACATTGGATCAACAGTTTTAATTATTGCACCACATACATATCACGAATCAGAACCCTAGCTGACCTCAAAATGCATTACAAAACACAACCCTAACTAATCTTACCCAAAAAGAGCCTACTGGTCGTACTTGGCGCAGCCCGTGTGGCATTGGCAGATTCAATTTTTCACTGTTTTATGGAATTTTGAGTTAATGCCACATACTTGATTGATCCTATGATGTTGGCTGTAACAGCCCGATTTTAGCTAAATCGAAATAGTGGTTTCAGAACAACAAATTCGATGTCAGAAAATTATTTTCATATTAGTTTATGTGTTTACAGCATGACAACATGTATGTGTGAAAATTCTGTGAGCTAATTTTATCGTTTAATAGCTCAATTTGAGAAAAAGGACTTGAAATGCAAAAGTTGCATTCTATTTGTTAAAGGTGTTTAATTGCTATGAATTATTAAATGAAAGGTCCTTATGATGTTATTAGACCATTGATAGTGGAATTTGACATAGATGGCCTTATATTAGATGATTTTAATGGCTTTTATTAAAGGTTAATATGGTAATTTGGTTATTAAATTAAAATTAATAAAACAAAATAAAAATTTGACGTCATTATCATCTTTTTGAAATAGAAATTAGAGAAGAAGAGAGCCAAGGGATTAGGTTTTCCATTTGGCACATTCATAGCTTGATTGATGTACGGCTTTAGCTTAGTTTTTGATGATTTCTATGTTTTGTAATCGTTACTTCGTACTCTAGCTAGCCTGTGCCTTGATTTTCAATTTTTTCATGATTTTGTGAAGTGTCATCGATGAATATTTGAGCTTTTGAAAGGTTGATAATGGAAAATAACATTTTGTTAATAGTTAAACATGTTTTTTAAAGTGATTTTTGACAAAAATGTCAAATAAGGATTAAATTGTGAAATATGTAAATTGTGTGGTTGAAATGTGAAATAAATGAAAGTTTAAGGATGCTAAGGACCCTATAGAAATTCAGCACTCATGAATTTAGAAATAAATTGTGTAATTTGTGTTTTTATGTGATAAGGACTAAATTGTAAAAATATGGAACTTTAGGGGCTAAAGTGTAAAAAGCCCAAATATGTGTTTGTGGACTGAATTGAATGATTTGATGAATAAATAGGTTAATTTGAAATATATATAGATCAAGAACCAAAGAATTAGATTTAGATCGAGGAAAATCAAAGGTTATCGAATAGTCGGTCCAGTCCATTTATCCTGAATAAGAGGCAAGTTCATATGCAAATAAATGTATTTAAATTGAATTATACATGTTTAATTGTCATTGAACTACTATGAATGTTGAATGATCAAATACGAGCAAGAATCGACAAGGTTACAATATCTGAAAGTCTCGTACAAACCTTAGGAAAAGTATAGAATCCTAATGTCATGACATTAGGATTAACAAGATGTGATTATGTGTAAAACCATGTCTAGGATATTGGCATCATTATGTGATTATGTGTAAGACCATGTCGGGGACATTGGCATCGTTATTTGATTTTGAGTAAGACCATAGCTGGGCTATCGGCATCGATATGTGATAACATGTAAGATCATATCTGGGATATGGCATTATATGAGCTATATGTGATTTCTGAGTATCCTTAACAATTTGAAAAAGGTTCAACGAGCAAAGTCAAGTTGAGAAAGAATGTGTGAATGAGTTAAGTGACTCAGGTATGTACGAGATTCATACAAGTATTGAAAAGGGAAGTATTTGATGAATTCACTTATGACATTGAATATGTATACATTGGAAAAGTTTGTGAGCTTATATGTGCTTACTCATAGTTTACCTATTGATGGAAATGATGTTGATTCATGTGTAATTTTATTTGTATATGGCTTACTAAGCTTTTAAAGCTTACTTTGTGTGTTCTTTCCCTGTTTTATAGATAATCAAAGCTAGTTCAGACTCGAGAATTATCAGGAACATCGTCACACTATCAATCAACTTATTGGTACTTTTGGTGCTTTGTAAATATGGTATATGGCATGTATAGGCTAGTGATATGATGATGTGTTTTGAGATATGATTTTAGCCATGAGAGTTGGCTCATAAATGAAGTAAATTTTGGTGTGTATTTAGCCATTTGAGTTGGCTTATTTTATGAGTTTGGTAAGTGAAATATGATGTATATAAATGGCCTTGTGTTTTGGCATGTTTGTCATGGATGTTGTGATGATTAATTGGTATGATTTGAGGTTTAAAATAGATGATAATATGATGAGAAAAATGTATAGAGAAGATAGGTGAAATTGTTGGTAATGGCATATTGTTTTAGTATGTTTTGGATTATGATTAGAGTAGTGAAATGGATGGATTTTAAATGGCATGATTCGTATATGAAATAGCATGTTTTGATTGCCTATGAATGTACTGAAATGGTATGAAATGATGTGGTTTTTGTTTGCTTGAGGAGGGTGAGAAATGTGGCTTAAACCAAGCCTATTTGCGCCTTACACGGTTGAGCACACGGGTGTGTGACTTTACCGTGTGTCTACTGTAACTTAATTAAACGAGTCAGTGAGTTACACGGCTTAGACACACGGGCGTGTCTACTGGCCGTGTGTGACACACGGGCTGGCACATGGGCGTGTGGCCTACCCGTGACCCAAGTCAATACACCCTTCAGATTTCACACGGCCAAGGCACACGGACGTGTCTCCGGCCATGTGATGCAAGTCAATATATATGCCCTGTTTCCACACGGCTTACGACACGGGCGTGTCTGGTGGCCGTTTGAGGCACATGGCCTGTTCACACGAACGTACGATCCCTGTATGCTTGAAATTCTATAAGTTTTCTAAAGTTTTTAAATGTTATCGGTTTAGTCTTGAACCTCTTCCAAGTATGTTTTAAGGTCTCGTAGAGCCTTATAAGGGACAATGTGATTATGTTGGATTGATGTTTATGTATTAATGGGTTCTTGGATGAGAAATGTATGTTGTATGTTGTATGTTGTGATTTGATAGGTAATGCCCCGTAACCCTATTCCAGTGACGGATACGGGTTAGGGGTGTTACATTGGCACTACAATAGCTCTAAAATTTGTAGTCAATATTCACAACCTAATTAATTAATACGAAATATGCTCGAAACTGAACTATGTATTCGACCCCTAAACAATTAGGGAATCCAACAAAAATCAATTGAGTAATCGATCACTTACCCAAATAAGAGCGGTTTATAGGCTCTTAATCTATTGAGGAGTTATTTTCCACACGCAACTCACCGGAACAGAATCAAAAGTTGATCAAACCTCACAAACTTACACTTATCAACCAATGAAACAACTACCTCCTAAAAGTATGAAACTGAAATGAATCAGCCAACCTTAAGAAATATAGAAAGTACTTACAGACGGATGTAAATATAGTGTTAAATTCCTTCTAGTCGTGCACAACCAGCACCAAATCACAAAAAAAAACTACACAAAATCAAATGGATGACAATAAGACAAAGAAAAGAATGACAAGTGAGAAAGGAACGAAAAGAACAGAAAGCCAAGAAGGGAAGATAAGTAAAATTTCGCAAAATAAATGAAAACTTCTGTCATAAAAACGAACAAAAAGGGGAATGAAAATGAACGTGCGAATTGAGAAAAGAGAGGATGACAAACTAGGGAGAAATTTTAAGAGAAAAATTCTCAAAAATAAAATAAAATCTCACCAAATCCTAACCTATCAAATTAGTTGTGATTAGCAAAACGAATTCCACTTTTGCACACAACAATATATGAACTCAGGACTTAAAGGAAAACTAAGGCCTCACCAATAAATCAGCAAGCTTATTCTTATCAATAGATGTAACATCCTAAAATTAGAGTATTATTTGTGTTGGCTCGGGTATGAATTTTGTGTGTTTAGCTTAGTATTGTGAATGCTTGATTTTATTCATGAAGCTAGAATAATTCTTTGTATAAAAATTTAGTGAAGTGGATTAGGTGAACTTGACACTTAAGTTAATTTAAGTGTTAAATTAATCACATATGGAGTTAGTGGTAAGGTGGTTAGGATGCATGAAGGGTAACTTGAGGATAGAGGTTCGAGTAGCATGATTAGCATTTTGAAGACTTTAATTTTTTTTATGTATCCTAGTATTAATGGACGGTCAAGCTTTACATATGGTAGGTTGGACTTTCAAATTTTCTTTATGGCAAGTTGAATATTAGTTTAAGGCAAGCTTGATATTTGGGAAAGAAATCAATGGTTTTAAGGCTAATGGGAGAACATAAGGCATGATATAGGGTGTCTTGTTATGGAAAGAATTGTGTGGAAAGATTTGACTTGGAAGCCCATGTATTTGGACGGTTTTGGGGTATATGGGGGAGTGATCAAATTTTGGTTTTGATGGTAGCTAGTTAGTGCCGAATTTTCCTTTGGTTAGTAGTCATTTTTTCAGCTAGCTTGGTAAGCCTTCAACCTTTGCTTTGTGTCAAAATCGAAACCCCTTTGAACCTTACCAATTCTTCTCTTTTGTGCACCATTTGGTATTTTATTTCTTTCCTCTCCAAAGCAATCCTCCTTAGCCGAATGTACCTTGATCTTTAGGTGCAATTTTGTTTTGTTTTAGCTCTCATTCTTGTTGGAACCAAATCTTATTTTTCTCTCTTTTCTTTCTTTGATATTGTTCAATATCACAACATTTCTTTTACTTTCTTCTTGGCCGAATCTCTTTCTGTCCCATTCCTCTTGATTTTTCTTTCATTGGTTGTTAAAGCCGAATCATCCTTCTTCCCTTTTCATTTTTCTTTGCCATACTAATTCTTCATCTCTTTCGAGCCGAATATCAATTGTTTTCTTTATTCAAAAACCATAGCCAAAACTTCTCATATCCATTTGATTTGTTTTGGCCGAATATCATCAAGGGTAGGACTTCATTTGGTTTTCTTCAATCGGTTTTGGAAGATAGGTATGTGTTCATGGCCGTATTTTCCTTTGTTTCGTTTCTCTTTTTTATGTCATTTCTCTTGAGGTCAACGGCCGAATTTTTTTTTGGGCACTTGTTAGCAAGGTTCTAATCATTCTTAGAAGCCGATTTCTTTTAGGCTCCTCGGGACGTTGGAAGCGATCAATCTAAGCCTCATTTCTTTGTCAATCGTTTTGGGTAAGCTTTTAGGTAAGACTTGGTATTTCAAGTGATAACTCATCAGGATTTAGTGGTACGGCCGAATGGCCATTGTTTATAATCGAAGTTTTGGCTGCATGTAGGACAAGGCGATCTAGTGCGGTAGATCGGGTCTTCGGATTTTAGTCCTTGCGGTAGTGACAGGTGTGCACCTTACACACTTTATAACTCGGTTTGTGTATATTATTTATGAATAACTAATCATGTTAATAAAGTGGAAAATTATGAGATCTTGATATGATACCATGATGGGTATGTGCAAGGATTCGGGTAAGTCCGTTTCGATATGATATTAATATATGTTGATTGATATCATGATCTACGATTTAAATATGTTATATGATCATATCAAAGTATGATGGCATGATTGATATTCTTAATACATTGGTTTGGGAATATGAGTGGAGGGGGAAGGGTTTGATATCCGTGCCTTTGGGACACCAGAGGTTTGGCACCTCCAGTGGTTTGGTACCACAATGTTTTGTGTCTTTGGGACACCAGAGGTTTGGCACCTCATAGCGACTCGTCCCTGTGGTCTAGCACCACCGTGGGTTGGCCCCACTTTTGAGATATGGGATCGTCGCCAGTGATTTGGTATCACACGTGGGTTGGCCCCACAACTTGATTATTCGTGACTTTGGGTCACCAGTGATTTGGTATCACATTATTGGATATCGTGACTTTGGGTCACCAGTGGTTTGGCACCACTGGTGGTTTGGTACCACACGGGGTAGAAAAGGAGTTATGGATGGCTAGGTTGGGTGCATTTTATATTTATAAATATATACATTGTTTGGTTATAAAATTGTGTAAGAATGTTGCATCAAACGGGAGAAGGATTTATGCACTGAGTCTTGGTGACTCACCTTCTCCCTTATCTTTTCAGGTGACTCGTAGATCGCGGATGAGGAGCCGGATGAGCTCGAGGAGGCCATGCAATTAAAAACTTGGTTTTACATAAACTTCCATTTGGGTACTTTATTTTATTTCAATTTGGTTTTCACCTTTATATGGATTTGTAATAAGGCCTCTTTAATTATGTTTGGATTATTCATATGCTTTGAATATGTTTTAAATATAGCTTATAAATTATTTGGTTAATTTAATAATTGAGCCCAAGGTTTTTCTAAAATTATAAAAAAAAATAAAACGCAATGGTTTTAAAATCTTACCATCGGGTAATATAAATCGTTTGAAAGTAAAATATAAATTATGTGTTTTCTACAATTTAAATGATTTACAAATATTAAGTTTCTACATTCAAATGCAAATGGTTTTCAAAGTAATATTTTGAGTTTTCTTAAAATGATATAAATGTTTTCTAACCTATGATTTATCAACTAAGTTTTAAAGTCTTAATTATGAATTTTCAAAGTAAATTATTAGTTTAAACTTATTATACACCTGATTTTTATAAATATAGAATTTTCAAAGAGTTTTTCACTAAATTTAAATTGTTAATTCGATTCTTTTCAAAATGTTTTCCTCTGTGACATACCAGATTCGGTCGTGGCGTATTGACCGGGTTTGGGGTGTTACAAATTGGTATCAGAGCTAAGTTCAAAAGCTCGGCTGTGGGCCCAAGGCCCAAAATGATTTAAAGTATAGTTTTAAAATGTTATTGTTTAAAATTATATGGTTGGAAAAGCATGGCACCGAGTCTCCGGCACCGATCCGCCCGGGTAAGTAATTCAAATTGTTGATTTTGATGATATGATGATGATGGTATGACAGTATTGTAGTAGAAACTACTTTAGAGACCCAAAACTATAGGTTGGATGTACTCGCGAAACAATCTCTTATTAAATTATTCATAAAATTGTGCTTGAAGAAAGTGGAATAATGACTAATTCATAAAACTTTTAAATCAGATAAGTCGAGACTTTAGTTATGAGTACTCGAGGTCGGGGTCGTGTTATGCGTGGACACGGTCGTGGTAGGATGGCTGTGTCTGAGCCAGTGAGGTCTGATCAAGGACCCGAGAATGAGGTACCACCACCCCCACCACCAGCGGTTGGAGTTGAGCATCAGGATCAAACGGGGGATGATGCAGTGTCTCAGGCGATGCTGCGAGTACTTAAGAGGGTAGCTGGAGTAGGTGGAGGCGCGGGAGCTCGGAAATCTGTACCCGAGCGACTCCGAGCCAATGGAGCTGAGGTATTTCGAGGTGTTTCGGGTGTAGCTCCCAGTTCGGCCGAATATTGGTTAGAGGCGACGGAGCGAATCATGGATGATCTGGATCTGAATGCTGAGGAAAAGCTGAAAGGGATAGTATCGCTTCTTCGGGATGGGTCATATCAGTGGTGGCTCACGGTGAGGAATAGTGCTGCAGCGGAGGATCTCACTTGGGACTATTTTAAGGCAGCATATCAGAAGAAATATTTTGGAGCTAGCTATGTTGATGCGCAGCGTAAGGCATTTCTGAGTTTGGTCCAAGGGAGTAAGTCCGTATCAGAATATGAGGCAGAGTTCTTAAGATTGAGCCGATATGCTGGAGGTATTGTGGCTTCGGAGCATGAGCGATGTGTTCGATTCGAGGATGGTTTGAGAGACGAGCTGAGGTTGCTGATTGCTCCACATCAGGAGCGAGAGTTTGCTGCGCTAGTTGAAAAGACTAAGATTTCTGAAGGGATAAAGGAATCTGCAAGGCAGAGTCACGACAGGAATAAGCACAAGAGAGGTTTTGGATCATCCGGGTCAGCCGGTAATTCTCAGAAGAGGGTTAGGCAGAGTGGATCGAATCAGTTTGGAAGGCCTGTTACTGCTAATCAGAGACCAGCACAGTGTAACCGATGCAGGAAATTTCATTGGGGCGAATGTTGGACCGGAGGGAAAGGATGTTTTAAGTGTGGCTCGCTGGATCATCGTGTGAGGGACTGTCCACGTAAGCTAGCCAGGAATCAGTCTGAGGGTCAAGGTCATGCTTAGTTCAGAAAAGAGGGACCGTCATCGCAGAGAGGTCGTGGTAATGGTAGAGGAGTTAATGGTTCTGGTCGAGGTCGCGGTGCATCGGGCAGAGGTGCAGGCAGCACTGAGGCTAGGCAGCCTGGTTTGGTGTATGCTGCGAGACGTCGAGAGGAGGGCGATGCACCGGACGTCATAACCGGTACGTTCTTAATCTTTGGTGTTCCATATACTGCTTTGATAGATGTGGGTTCGACGCATTCGTATGTTGCTAGTAGCATAGTAGAGACCATGAATCTAGACTCTGAGACTACTTCTAGGAGGATGACAGTACTTAGCCCTCTAGGTCACTCTGTAGTAGTAAATAAGCTGTATAGGGATGTACCCCTAGAACTCCAAGGGGTAGTGTTTGTGGCTGATCTGATGGAACTGCCGTTTGGGGAGTTCGATCTGATTCTTGGGATGGACTGGTTGGTCAAGTATCAAGCAAGTTTGGATTGTGCTGCTAAGCGCATGGTTTTGAAGACAGCTGAGGGTAAAGAGGTGGTCATGATAGGTAATAGAAGAGATTATCTATCCAACGTGGTATCTGCGTTGAAAGTTGTGAAGATGGTCAGGAAGGGCTGTGAGGCATATGTAGTCCATGTGTGTGCGTTGGAGGCTAAGGAGTCTACTGTGGGGAATGTCCGAACGGTAAAGGAATATGCTGACGTATTTCCAGAAGAACTTCTGGGACTGCCTCCAGATCGTGAAGTCGAATTTGGTATAGATCTGTTACCCGGAACTGCGCCAGTGTCTATCGCTCCGTATAGGATGGCACCGAAGGAATTGATGGAATTGAAGGCTCAGATTCAGGAGCTGTTGGATCGAGGTTTCATTCGACCAAGTGTTTCGCCTTGGGGAGCGCCGGTACTTTTTGTCAAGAAGAAGGATGGTACGATGCGGATGTGTATAGACTACCGCCAGCTGAATAAGCTGACGATCAAAAACAAGTATCCTTTACCGATGATAGATGACTTGTTTGATCAGCTTAAAGGGGAAGCGGTTTTCTCCAAGATTGATTTAAGGTCTGGGTATCATCAGTTAAAGGTGAAAGAGGCTGATATCCATAAGACGGCATTTCGCACTCGATATGGGCACTACGAGTTTCTGGTGATGCCGTTTGGGTTGACTAACGCGCCGGCAGCATTCATGGACATGATGAATCGGGTATTTCAACAGTTTTTGGATCAGTTTGTTGTGGTTTTTATAGACGATATTTTGGTATACTCAAAGTCAGAGGAGGAGCATGATGCGCATTTACGAGTAGTGTTGCAGATTTTGAGGGAAAAGCAGCTTTATGCTAAATTTAGTAAGTGCGAGTTCTGGCTTAGGGTTGGGTCACGTAGTATCAGCTGAGGGGATTAGAGTGGATCCTCGAAAGATTGAGGCAGTGTTGGAGTGGAAGCCGCCTAAGTCAGTGGCTGAGATTCGGAGTTTTCTAGGTTTGGCGGGGTATTACCGAAGATTTGTAGAGGGATTTTCTTTGATAGCAGCACCGATGACTAAGTTATTGAGGAAAGGAGTTCCATTTGTGTGGTCCGAGAAGTAGCAAGAAAGTTTTGACAAGTTGAAGAAGATTCTGACTGAAGCTTCGGTTTTGATTCAACCTGAGGCAGGCAAGGAATTCACGGTTTATTGTGATGCATCACATACTGGTTTGGGATGTGTGCTGGTGCAGGAAGGGAAGGTAGTGGCTTATGCATCTCGACAGTTGAGACCACATGAGGTTAATTATCCGATGCATGACTTGGAATTAGCAGCAGTGGTTTTCGCTTTGAAGATTTGGAGACATTATTTGTACGGAGAGAAGTCGATAGTTTACACGGATCACAAGAGTCTTAAGTATCTTTTAACTCAAAAGGATTTGAACTTGAGGCAATGTAGATGGATTGAGTTGTTGAAAGACTACGACTGTTCGATCGAGTATCATCTGGGCAAGGCTAACGTGGTAGCAGACGCGTTGAGCCGTAAGGTGGTATCAGACTTAAGATCGATGTTTGCTCGTCTAAGCTTATACGACGATGGGAGTATTTTGGCAGAATTGCAAGTCAAGCCGACTTGGTTAGAGCAAATCAAGAAGAAACAGTTAGAGGATGATGGTTTGAATAATCGGAGGTTGCAGGTTCAGAATGGTGGTTTAGAGGATTATAGTTTGTCTAGTGATGGAGTATTGTGTTTTCAAGGGAGAGCTTGTATGTCGAAGGATGTTGAGTTGAGGCAAAGGATTCTTCGGGACGCACATAGCAGCCCATATGCTATGCATCCTGGAGGTAGCAAGATGTATTGGGATTTAAGAGAGCAGTTTTGGTGGCCGTGTCTGAAGCGGGAGGTAACTGAGTTTGTGGGTAAATGTCTGACGTGTCAGCAGGTCAAGGCTGAACATCAGTTGCCGTCTGGATTACTTCAGCCGGTGAAGATTCCACAGTGGAAGTGGGAGAGAATCACTATGGACTTTGTCAGTGGATTACCTCTTGCACCTAGTAAGAAGGACTCAGTTTGGGTGATTGTGGATCGTTTGACTAAGTCAGCTCATTTCATTCCAGTTAGGGTGGATTACGCGCTTCAGAGGTTAGCTAAGTTGTATGTGGCGGAGATAGTGAGGTTGCACGGTGTGCCAGTGTCGATCATCTCAGACAGAGATCCTAGATTTACGTTGAGGTTTTGGAGAGCGTTACATCAGGCTTTGGGTACGCGGTTGGATTTCAGTACGACATTTCATCCACAGTCTGACGGACAGTCGGAAAGGGTTATTCAGATTTTAGAGGATATGTTGAGAAGTTGTGTTTTGGACTTTCGAGGCAGCTGGGAAGAGTTTTTGCCATCAGCTGAGTTCGCGTACAACAATAGTTATCAGGCAAGCATTAAGATGGCACCATATGAGGCGTTGTATGGTAGGAGGTGTCGCACGCCTACATGCTGGAGAGATTTGGGTGAACGTCAGATGTTAGGACCAGAGTTGGTTGCAGAAACTGAGAATAAGGTTAAGTTGATTCAGGTTCGTCTGAAGGAAGCTTCGGATAGACAGAAGTCATATGTCGATCTCAAGCGGAGGGATATAGAGTTTGCCGTGGGTGACAAGGTCTTTTTGAAGGTCTCGCCATGGAAGAAAGTGTTAAGATTTGGGAAAAAAGGCAAGTTAAGTCCGAGGTTTATTGGGCCGTATAAGGTGATGAGATGAGTGGGACCAGTAGCTTATCAGCTTGAGTTGCCAGTAGAACTGAGTCAGATTCACGATGTGTTCCATGTCTCCATGCTTAGACGCTATCGTTCTGATCCATCGCATGTTGTGGCAGTAGAGGAAATAGAGGTGAGTCCAGATTTGACGATAGAAGAAGAACCTGTGTAGATTTTAGATCGAGATGTGAAAGTTTTGCGTAGGAAGTCAGTTCCTTTAGTGCAGGTTTTATGGCGAAACCATGGCGTAGAAGAAGCTACGTGGGAACCGGAGGATGCGATGAGGCAGCAGTATCCTCAACTCTTTTCATCAGGTAATTTCGAGGACGAAATTTTCTTAAGGGGGTAGAATTGTAACATCCTAAAATTAGAGTATTATTTGTGTTGGCTCGGGTATGAATTTTGTGTGTTTAGCTTAGTATTTTGAATGCTTGATTTTATTCATGAAGCTAGAATAATTCTTTGTATAAAAATTTAGTGAAGTGGATTAGGTGAACTTGACACTTAAGTTAATTTAAGTGTTAAATTAAGCACATGTGGAGTTAGTGGCAAGGTGGTTAGGATGCATGAAGGGTAACTTGAGGATAGAGGTTCGAGTAGCATGATTAGCATTTTGAAGATTTTAATTTTTTTTTATGTATCCTAGTATTAATGGACGGTCAAGCTTTACATATGGTAGGTTGGACTTTCAAATTTTCTTTATGGCAAGTTGAATATTAGTTTAAGGCAAGCTTGATATTTGGGAAAGAAATCAATGGTTTTAAGGCTAATGGGAGAACATAAGGCATGATATAGGGTGTCTTGTTATGGAAAGAATTGTGTGGAAAGATTTGACTTGGAAGTCCATGTATTTGGACGGTTTTGGGGTATATGGGGGAGTGACCAAATTTTGGTTTTGATGGTAGCTAGTTAGTGCCGAATTTTCCTTTGGTTAGTAGTCATTTTTTCGGCTAGCTTGGTAAGCCTTCAACCTTTGCTTTGTGTCAAAATCGAAACCCCTTTGAACCTTACCAATTCTTCTCTTTCGTGCACCATTTGGTATTTTATTTCTTTCCTCTCCAAAGCTATCCTCCTTAGCCAAATGTACCTTGATCTTTAGGTGCAATTTTGTTTTGTTTTAGCTCTCATTCTTGTTGGAACCAAATCTTATTTTTCTCTCTTTTCTTTCTTTGATATTGTTCAATATCACAACATTTCTTTTACTTTCTTCTTGGTCAAATCTCTTTCTATCCCATTCCTCTTGATTTTTCTTTCATTGGTTGTTAAAGCCGAATCATCCTTCTTCCCTTTTCATTTTTCTTTGCCATACTAATTCTTCATCTCTTTCGAGCCGAATATCAATTGTTTTCTTCATTCAAAAACCATAGCCGAAACTTCTCATATCCATTTGATTTGTTTTGGCTGAATATCATCAAGGGTAGGACTTCATTTGGTTTTCTTCAATCGGTTTTGGAAGATAGGTATGTGTTCATGGCCGTATTTTCCTTTGTTTCTTTTCTCTTTTTTATGTCATTTCTCTTGAGGTCAAAGGCCGGATTTTTTTTTTGGGCACTTGTTAGCAAGGTTCTAATCATTCTTAGAAACCGATTTCTTTTAGGCTCCTCGGGACGTTGGAAGCGATCAATCTAAGCCTCATTTCTTTGTCAATCATTTTGGGTAAGCTTTTAGGTAAGACTTGGTATTTCAAGTGATAACTCATCAGGATATAGTGGCATGGCCGAATGGCCATTGTTTATAATCGAAGTTTTGGCCGAATGTAGGACAAGGCGATCTAGTGCGGTAGATCGGGTCTTCAGATTTTAGTACTTGCGGTAGTGACAGGTGTGTACCTTACACACTTTATAACTCGGTTTGTGTATATTATTTATGAATAACTAATCATGTTAATAAAGCGGAAAATTATGAGATCTTTATATGATACCATGATGGGTATGTGCAAGGATTCGGGTAAGTCTGTTTCGATATGATATTAATATATGTTGATTGATATCATGATCTATGATTTAAATATGTTATATGATCATATCAAAGTATGATGGCATGATTGATATTCTTAATACATTGGTTTAGGAATATGAGTGGAGGGGGAAGGATTTGATATCCGTGTCTTTGGGACACCAGAGGTTTGGCACCTCCAGTGGTTTGGTACCACAATATTTTGTGTCTTTAGGACACCAGAGGTTTGGCACCTCATAGCGACTCGTCCCTGTGGTCTAGCACCACCGTGGGTTGGCCCCACTTTTGAGATATGGGATCGTCGCCAGTGATTTGGTATCACACGTGGGTTGGCCCCACAACTTGATTATTCGTGACTTTGGGTCACCAGTGATTTGGTATCACATTATTGGATATCGTGACTTTGGGTCACCAGTGGTTT
Organism: Gossypium australe; assembly: GCA_005393395.2. Taxonomy (NCBI): domain Eukaryota; kingdom Viridiplantae; phylum Streptophyta; class Magnoliopsida; order Malvales; family Malvaceae; genus Gossypium; species Gossypium australe. The sequence continues at coordinate 71,022,616 of CM016623.1, read as the reverse complement.
GGCACCACCAGTGGTTTGGTACCACACGGGGTAGAAAAGGAGTTATGGATGGCTAGGTTGGGTGCATTTTATATTTATAAATATATACATTGCTTGGTTATAAAATTGTGTAAGAATGTTGCATCAAACGGGAGAAGGATTTATGCACTGAGTCTTGGTGACTCACCTTCTCCCTTATCTTTTCAGGTGACTCGTAGATCGCGGATGAGGAGCCGGATGAGCTCGAGGAGGCCATGCAATTAAAAACTTGGTTTTACATAAACTTCCATTTGGGTACTTTATTTTATTTCAATTTGGTTTTCACCTTTATATGGATTTGTAATAAGGCCTCTTTAATTATGTTTGGATTATTTATATGCTTTGAATATGTTTTAAATATAGCTTATAAATTATTTGGTTAATTTAATAATTGAGCCCAAAGTTTTTCTAAAATTATAAAAACAATAAAACGCAATGGTTTTAAAATCTTACCATCAGGTAATATAAATTGTTTGAAAGTAAAATATAAATTATGTGTTTTCTACAATTTAAATGATTTACAAATATTAAGTTTCTACATTCAAATGCAAATGGTTTTCAAAGTAATATTTTGAGTTTTCTTAAAATGATATAAATGTTTTCTAACCTATGATTTATCAACTAAGTTTTAAAGTCTTAATTATGAAATTTCAAAGTAAATTATTAGTTTAAACTTATTATACACCTGATTTTTATAAATATAGAATTTTCAAAGAGTTTTTCACTAAAATTAAATTGTTAATTCGATTCTTTTCAAAACGTTTTCCTCTGTGACATACCAGATTCGGTCGTGGCGTATTGACCGGGTTTGGGGTGTTACAATAGACTTACAAAAATTAAAGATAACTCTTTTGAACCAAATCAGATATAGAATCAAAATTAATAAAGAAATTCTTTAGGAAAGGGAATTGAATACAAGACCTCCAGCACATAACTCGACACATAATCACTGAACCAAATTAAATTATTTGACATAATCTATCAGTTTCAAAACTAAAATGTAACACCCCAAACCCGGCCTAGACGTTATGGTCGAATCTGGCGATGCCACATTGAAGGGTCAAAAACATAGTTTCATTGGAAAAACCCGTTCTAAAATCTCATTTATGATATTAACGAAAAATTAAGGGTATCCGATTCATTTAAAACTTAAGTTGTTTTTAGCAGAATGTTAATCATATTGGTTTGTTATTATTCTTTAAAACAATGTTTGATGCAGAAGCTTTTATCGAATGTTGCGAAAACATGGTGCTTTGAAAAACATTTATCTTTTAAAAATCTGCGTCCTACTTCTTTCAGATATGAATTAAATAAGAAAAATCCCAAATTAAAAGTTACAATTTAAAGAGGCCTTATTACATAAGAAAAACCCAAATTATTTATTGGAATTAAACTCAAATATAAAAGCAAGTGCTATTGTATGGCCACCTCCGAATCCTTCTTAGCACTGATCTGCCTAAGACTGGGGATTACCTATACAGATAAATAGAGGGGTAAGTTTACGGAAACTTAGTGTGTAACCCCATGTAAGTAAATAGCCAATGTAATTACAGTCTGGGCCTAAGCCTAAATTAATAACGGTTCAGTTCAGTTGGGCCTTAGCCCATTACAGTATCAGTATCAGTGTGGGCCTTAGCCCATAACAAATTCAGTATCAGTGTGGGCCTTAGCCTATTTCAGTGACAGTAACAGTTTAAGCATGCAATCAGAATCCAACCCATCCAGCCTCTACACTCCACTCCGTCTAGCCCAACACTCCATGTGGGGATAAAATCACCCACCCATTCCTACACTCTAAAAATTAGCACCGGTTGCGGCATTAAACAGTATTTGCAGCAGGGCTGCCAGTACAATACACTTCCTCCAATCATAATAATCCCATCCCCATGCAACATATCATACATGGATGCAACAAATATATATCTTGGCATGCTCATATACAGTCATACATAACATAAGGCATACAGTCAATTAATATCTTAGGGGCATAACTGCCATTTTATCAACTTGAGGTCTAGGTATACTTATCGACCCATCAGTTGATCAACAGTCATCTCGGGCGACCCGTGCAACCTTAACAGTCAAACAGTGAAAATGGGCCCAAGGCCCACAATGCGGGCCCACACGCCGATGTGGCCCACATAGCCCAGAATTGGCCTCAGCCATGTAAATTACACATCTTGGCCCAATAATCTCCACACGTTCGTGCGATTTACCCATGTGGGGCCCACAAGCCCGTTGGGCCCACACGACCCATTTCGGCCCAACGTAGCCAAAAATGGCCTAAGACCACGAAATCGCTCGTGCTGGCCTTAACAGTCTAACGCCCATATTTTATGCATTAGGATTACCACATGAGCGAGTGCATGCTCGTGTAGCGTCAATTACCATATTTTTCGGCTTTTGCCGGTTTGTGATTTGTGCAGTGTTTACACACCTTTTGGCATTTCACCGATATTGTTTGTTAGAGTACTGTTACACACCTGGTTTCTATTTGTTGAGAAAACTGCAAACAGCTTTGAAATCTACACTTGATCAATAATTCCCAATTAATCATTTAAACGTTTACTCAAACGAATACACACAAGATCCCAATCGTTAAACTCACACCATGTTACCTTCGATCGAGTAAAGGGGGAAGTTTCGCCTACCTAACCGTTGATTACAAGCCTTCTACCCTTCGAAAGGTTCCTAAGCACAAACCAAAAATGGGTAAGTACTTAATCGACCAGTAACATGATAACATTATACTATTACCCTTACCAACAACGCGAGGAGAAAAACTAACTACACAGTGCAAGACTTAAGAGCAAGTAGAATGCTTACCAGAAGACAGAGAAGAGAAAATGGTCGGCCCCAAGAGAAAAGGAAAGATTCGGCAACAGGAAAAGAAAAGGAAAGATGAAAGAAAGGAGATTTGGCCAAGGGAAAACAATGTGGAAAGAAGGAGGAAGAACCGAATAGCCATACACACAACCTTACACAATTCGGCAAAAAGAAGAAGATGAAGGAGGAGAGGGACAGTAGACTTGAGAGCAGGAAAGAAAAAGTAAAAACTAATATTGCAAAAGTGAGCGAAAAGAGAAGGAGGCACTAGGAGTAATTTTGGCCAAAAGGTTGTCAAAAACGAGAGAATGAAGAATTTGCCACAAACTCCTACTACATTCAGCGAAAGAGAGAAAGAGCAATTCAAAACCGAAATGAGGCATACCAAATGAGTAGTATACCACTGTACCCAAATTTCTTGAGTGCCAGAGTCCACTTTCGGCACACTTCTACCTCTCCCCTCACTTCCTTTGATTTTCTTCTAAAATCCCTCCTCAAATTTCTCCACCTGGTCACACCTCCCCTCAACTACTGAATTTGAATTCTCCTCATCCACTTCAGTGTTTCAGTCAAACTCCAACACCCCCACGGTATAGCAGCAAAATAAACACTCTCTTGCCTCCAGCAAGATTCGAACCTTAGACCACTGGCATAGATAACATGCCACTTACCCCCTAGACCAGCAAGCATTTTAGTCATGCTTTACCCCCAATAATTTAAAAGCCTACTAACTATAGGCAAGGATTTTATTCCCTAAACAAAACTTCTGCACAAGCCCAGACTTGAACCTATGACTTCTCAGACACTCCCAAACACACCCAAATCACTCAATCACAGAAGCAAACAGGTATTTGTGTTAAAAACATGCAACAATAGATACTTAAATTTTTGGGGCATTACAACTCTACCCCCTAAAAGAAAATTTCAGCCTCGAAATTTACCTAATCAAAACAGAGGAGGGTATTGTTGTCGCATTGCCTCTTCAAGTTCCCACGTGGCCTTCTATGACCTGTGATTGTGCCAAGGTACCTTAACCAGTGTAATAGACTTCTTCTTCAGAACTTTCAGATCACGATCTACAATCTGAACCAGTTCTTCCTCAAAAGCCAGGTCCAGTCTAACCTCAATCTCCTAGTCGAAATCACGTTTGTGGGATCAGAGTGATAACGCCTCAGCATAGAGACATGAAACACATCATGAATCCGATCCAACTCTGGGGGTGACTCAAGTTGATAGGCAACCGGTCCCACACGTTTCAGTATGCGATAAGGCCCAATAAACCTAGGGCTCAACTTGCCGTTCTGTCCAAATCTCAGTACCTTCTTCCATGGCGAGACCTTAAGAAAAACGAAGTCCCCCACAAAATATTCAATCTCCTTACGCTTCAAATCTGCATATGACTTCTGTCTGTCGGATACTGCTTTCAATCGTTTCTGAATTAATCTAACTTTTTCCTTGGTATTAGAAACCAATTTAGGGCCTAGAACACGCCGCTCGCCCAACTCAGTCCAACACTTAGTAGTACGACACCTACGGCCATATAATGCCTCATACGGTGCCATCTGTATTCTAGACTGGTAACTATTGTTATACACAAATTCTTCCAATGGCAAATAGTTTTCCCAACAGCCTCGAAAATCTATTACACAACTCCTTAACATATCCTTCAATATCTAAATTACCCTCTTTGATTGACCATCTGTCTGAGGATGAAATGTAGTACTGAAGTCCAGACAAAAAGTACCCCTTTACGCAACAGTTTAGTTAGAGGTGCAGCAATAAACGAAAACCCCTCAACAAAGAGTCTATAATACCCTGCCAGACCCAGAAAACTTTGAATCTCAGATACCGTCTTAGGCGGCTTCCAATCCACAACAACTTCAATTTTTCGAGGATCAACTCTAACCCCTTTAGTCGATACCATATGGCTCAGAAACGTTACCTCTCATTGCCAGAATTCACACTTGCTGAACTTAGCGTACAATTGTTTCTCCCTCAGAATCAACAAAACAATTCGGAGATAAGCATCATGTTCATCCTCAGTTCTCAAATATACTAAGATGTCATCTATAAAAACCACTACGAACTCATCTAGATAAGGCTAGAACACTTGGTTCATCAAATTCATAAAAGCTGTTGGTGTATTCGTCAGTCCAAAAGGCATCATAAGGAACTCGTAATGACCATAACAAGTCCTAAATGCTATTGTGAACATCAGCCTCTTTGACTCTTAGTTGATGGTACCCCGATCAGAGATCAATCTTAGAGAAGACCAAAGCTCCTTGAAACTGGTCGAATAGATCATCAATCCTCAACAGGGGGTACTTATTCTTGCTAGTCAATTTATTTAGTTACGATAGTCGATGCACATGCGTATGGATCCATCCATATTTTTTACAAATAACACTGGTGCTCTTCATGGAGACACACTAGGGCGGATGAACCCTCGATCCAATAACTTCTGAATTTGAGCCTTAAGCTCCACTAGCTCTTTTGGTGCCATTCTATAAGGAGCGATGGACACCAGAGCCGTATCCGGTAGGAGCTCAATCCCAAATTCAACTTCACAGTTTGGGGGTAGTCTAGGTAATTCATCGGGAAAAACATCCAAAAAATCTTTGACTGTTCTGATATATTTAACAAACGGAACCTCAGAATTAACACCACTGATGTAGGCTATATAAGCCTCACAACTCTTATGAACCAACTTCTCAGCCCTCAAGGCAGAAATCACATTTGACAGATAATTTCAACGCTACCCTATTACCACCAACTCATCACCCTCCATAGTTTTCAGTACCATCCACTTAGCAACACAGTCCAAATTCACTTGATGCTTAACCAGCCAATCCATGCTCAGTATTAAATCAAATTCTCCAAAAGGGAGTTCCATTAAGTCCGTTAAAAAGGTGGTTCCTTGCACCTCCAAAGGTACATCTCTGAACAATTTGTTTACCTTAACTAACTGCCCTAAAGGGCTCAACACAGTAATTTCACTCGCATTGGTTTCAACCATTAAACCCAAAGTCTCAGACACCGAGCATGCTATGTAAGAATACGTAGACCCAACATCAATCAGTGAAGTATAAGGTACATTGTAGATAAGGAACGTACCAATAATAACATCTGGGGCATCTCCATCCTCTTGACGACATCCAGGATAAACCAAAGCTGGTTGCCTCACCTCAGTATGACCAGCACCTTTGTCCGGTGCTTCACGACCACGACCCATACCATTTCTATTTCTGACCTGACCATGGCCTCTCGACGGCTAATGAACACCTCTCGGTGGCTGAACAGTACCCCAACCTGTAGCTTGCATCGGCTCAGGCCTCCGTGGATAGTCTCTGATTTGGTGCTTTGATGATCTGCACCTCAGACATGCCCCGGTCCTTTTCCAGCACTCGCCCTGATGGCGTCTACCACTGTCAACACATGGATGTGGTCCAGTAGCAGCAATAGGGGCCCTTACTTTGACCAGCCCATCCATTCTGGCCTTTTTATTCAGCCTCTGATCAAAACTTGAGGGCTCCGATTGCCTCTTATTTCTACCTTTTTCTCGGTTCGGACGCTCAGTACGCTTCACCTCCTCGGCTATCTTCGCCTTATCTACTAGTGCGGCAAAATCTCGCTCCATCTGCGGAGCTATCAACACTCTCAAATAATCCCTGAGGCCGTCCTCGAAACGAACACACCGCTTATAATCAGTTGCCACCATCCCACGTGCATAGCAGCTTAACCGCAAGAATTCAGCTCTATATTCAGCCACTGATTTATCCCCCTGTGTTAAATTTAGAAATTCTCTCCTCCGGGCATCTACATAACTAGCGCCCACATATTTCCCTTGGAACGCAGTCTTGAAGAATTTCCATGTCAATCGGTCAGCCTGAGTACCCTCTTTAATTGTAAGCCACCATTGATAGGCTTCACCTCGTAACAGTGACACTGCACCTTTTAGTTTCTGTTCGGGGGTTCAGTCGAGGTTATCCATGATCCTCTCTGTGGCTTTAATCCAATATTCAGCCACGTTAGGGGCAACTCCAGCAATACCCCTAAAAATCTCAGCCCCATTAGACCGTTGTCGTTCCGTAACCGACCCACGACCCACAGTACCAGTGTTGGGCCCAGCGACCCTCTCCAGAATTCGCAACATAGCTTGGGACAATGCGTCGTCCCCAGCCGCTCGGTCGTGAGACCCAGTCTCAGTCACAGGTGAAGCCGGTGCCTCTCTAGCTTTATGTTAGGCATGTGGCCCAATGACGAAGACCCAGCCCAAGCACCTTTAGGGCCTCCACCATGGCCTCTTGTACCCCTTCCACGAGTACCTCTGGTGCTCATTATCTATTTGCGTATTATCTATTTTTAAAAATTTAATGCATTAGTTTACAGTTCCAGTGTTAATTAACAAATATCTTATGAAAGTACTATCAGTATTTAAGAGTTTGTTTTCGCAGAACGCAGTCTTACTATAGTTTCAGTTTTCCCTAAATAAAATATTTCAGTACAGTCTACTATCTATAGTAGTCTCGATATTTCATTTCAAACAAATAGAAGTTTTAGAGGGCTTACCAAATCGGCGCCGCAGACTCGGTGTGCCACACATTCAGTAAAAATATTTCAAAATACCTCCCAATTGTTTGGAACAATTCTTTTTGAAAATTCCAAGTCTTACAAAAATTCAAAAACTACAATCGAGTTTGAAACTGGGCTCTGATACCACTAAATGTAACATCCCAAATTCGGCCTAGACATTATGGTCGAATCTGGCGATGTCACATTGAAGTGTCTTTCCAAAACATAGTTTCATTGGAAAAACCCGTTCTAAAATCTCGTTTATGATCTTAATGGAAAATTAAGGGTATCTGGTTCATTTAAAACTCGAGTTTTTTTAGCATAATATTAAGCATATTGGTTTGTTATTATTCTTTAAAACAATGTTTGATGCTGAAGCTTTTATCGAATGTTGCAAAAATGTGGTGCTTTGAAAAACATTTATCTTTTGAAAATTCGAGTCATACTTCTTTCAGATATGAATTAAATAAGAAAAATCCCAAATTAAAAGTTAAAATTTAAATAGGCCTTATTACATAAGGAAAACAAAAATTAAATTTATTGGAATTAAACTCAATATAAAAGCAGGTGCAGTTGTGTGGCCACCTCCAAATCCCTCGCAGCACTGATTTGCCTAAGACTGGGGATTACCTGTATAGATAAATAGAGGGGTGAGTTTATGAAAACTCAATGTGTAACCCCATGTAAGTAAATAGCCAATGCAAATACAGTCTAGGCCTAAGCCCAAATCAATAACAGTTCAGTTCAGTTGGGCCTTAGCCCATTATAGTATCAGTATCAGTATGGGCCTTAGCCCATAACAATTTCTGTATCACTGTGGGCCTTGGCCCATTTCAGTGACAGTAACAGTTTAGGCATGCAATCAGAATCCTACCCATCCAGCCTCTACACTCCACTCCGTCTATCCCAACATTCCATGTGGGGATAAAATCACCCACCCATCCCTACACTCCAAAAATTAGCACCAGTTGCGGCACTAAACAGTATTTGCAGCAGGGCTGCCAATACAGTACACTTCCTCTAATCATAATAATCCCATCCCCATGCAACATATCATACATGGATGCAACATATATATATCGTGGCATGCTCATATACAGTCATACATAACATAAGGCATACAGTCAATTAATATCATAGGGGCATAACAGTCATTTTACCATAGGGCATAACAGTCATTTTATCAGTTTAGGGTCCAGGTATACTTACCGACCCATCAGTTGGTCAACAGTCGTCTCGGGCGACCCGTGCAACCTTAACAGTCAAACAGTAAAAATGGGCCCTATGACCATAATGCGGGCCCACATAGCCCAGAATTGGCCTCGGCCATGTAAATTACACAACTTGGCCCAATAATCTCCACACGTTCGTGCGATTTACCCGTGTGGGGCCCACAAGCCCGTTGGGCCCACATGGCCCATTTCGGCCCAACGTAGCCCAAAATGGCCTAAGACCATGAAATCACTCACGTTGACCTCAACAGTCTAACGTCCATATTTTATGCGTTCGGATTACCACATGAGCGAGCGCACGCTCGTGTAGCGTCAATTGCCATATTTTTTGGCTTTTGCCAGTTTGCGATTTGTGCAGTGTTTACACATTTTTTGGCATTTCACCGATATCGTTTGTTAGAGTACTGTTACACACATGGTTTCTATTTGTTGAGAAAATTGCCCACACCTTTGAAGCCTACACTTGATCAACAATTCCCAAATAATCACTGAAACATTTACTCAAACGAATACACACAAGATGCCAATCGTTAAAATCACACCACATTACCTTCGATCGAGTAAAGGGGGAATTTTCACCTACCCAACGTTGATTACAAGCCTTCTACCCTTTGAAAGGTTCCTAGGCACAAACTGAAAATGGGTAAGTACTTAATCAACCAGCAACAAGATAACATTATACCATTACCCTTACCAACAACGCGAGGAGGAGAACCAACTACACAGTGTAAGACTTAACAACAAGTAGAATGCTTACTAGAAAATAAAAAAGGGAACATGGCCGGCCCCAAAAGAAAAGGAAAGATTTGACAATAGGAAAAGAAAGGGAAAGATGAAAAAAGGAGATTTGGCCAAGGGAAAACAACTTGGAAAGAATGAGGAAGAACCGAATAGCCGTACAAACAACCTTACACAATTCGACAAAAAGAAGAAGACGAAGGAGGAGAGAGACAGTAGACTTGAGAGCAGATAAGAAAAAGTAAAAACTAATATTGCAAAAGTGAGCAAAAAGGGAAGGAGGCACTATGAGTAATTTCGGCCAAAAGGTTGTCAAAAACTAGAGAAAGAAGAATATGCCACAAACTCCTACTACATTCGGCCAAAGAGAGAAAAAGTAATTCAAAACTGAAATGAGGCATACCAAATGAGAAGTATACCACTCTAGCTGAATTTCTTGAGTGCCAGAGCCCACTTTCAGCATACTTCTATCTCTCCCCTAACTTCCCTTGATTTTCTCCTAAAATCCCTCCTCAAATCTCTCCACCTGATCACACCTCCCCTCAACCACTCAATTTGAATTCTCCTCAACCACTTCAGTGCTTCAGTCAAACTCCAACACCCCCACGGTACAGCAGCAAAATAAACACTCCCTTGCCTCCAGCAAGATTCGAACCTTAGACCATTGGCATAGATAACACTCCACCTACCCCCTAGACTAGCAGGCTTTTTATTTCATGCTTTACCCCTAATAATTTAAAAGCCTACTAACTATAGGCAATGGTTTTATTCCCTAAAAATAAAACTTTTGCACAAGCCCAGACTTGAACCCAGGACTTCTTAGACACTCCCAAACACACCCAAATCACTCAACCATAGAAGCAAACATGTATTTGTGTTAAAAACATGCAAAAATATATACTTAGATTTTTGGGGAGTAACATAAAAAATTTGGGGCGTTACAAGAAAACTCGTTATTGGGTTGGATAAATTATTTGCGTTGGTTTAAGGCCCATATAACACATATAATTGTACCTAATTCTTAAGACATGCCTATATGATATTAGATGGGCGACAAACCTTAGTTCGAGGTAGGGTTTTTGGTGCTCATATCATAGTCAGAGTGGGACTATGTGTATTTTCTATTAAAATAATAATATTATTATGTTATATCTTATTTAACTAAAATTCTTGTGATTTTCTCTATAAGTATAGGTTATGGAGTGGGTTAAATATACATTCTTGAGACCAGTTACTATAATGAAATTTACTGATATTTCTTTTTAAGTAAATTCTATTTTTTGTGAAAACTCGTATTAGGTTTTTAGCCAATAGAGAGAAATTAGTTTTTCCCATTGAAAAGTTAATAGTTTTCATTGTGTTATTGGTTCGTGAATTTAGAGCCCACTGTCTAAGCATACTAAGGGTTTGAGAATAGTAGAGAATATCATGTCGGTAAAAGGTCAAAAAAAGACCAAACCGCTTAGCACAAAAACATAGGTACTAATTTTGTAAGAGTATTTTATATAAATAAAAAAAGGCTAGAATTTAGAAAACAATTTTTTTCATTGTACAACAAATCTATTTTCTAAACCAAAATCTTCCAGCAATTAGTATCAAATCCATGTTATGTTTATAGTATAAACTGATTACCGAATTTATTCTCTCTCTTTGATGATTAAATTGATTAGAAGTGACGTTTTTAAGTCATATACATGTTTTGGAATTGTATGTGTGAATGGATGGTTATATTATATTATATTATATTATATATATTATATTATATTATATTATATATATTATTTATATTATTTATATTATATTATATTATATTATTATATTATATTATATTATATTATATTATATTATTTATGTTATGTTATGTTGTAATGTAATTTTGTCAAAAATTGTGGTTCTTAAAAATTAGCCAAATTGTATTTTTAGGTTTTTAATTAGATCATGGACTCTAATTTAGTGAAGATTTTTTTATTTTATTTTTGTAAAATTAGAAAGACATAAAAGATGGAAATGGACTAGGATTTTATGTAACCTTAAATAGTTTTTGGTGGAACCCAAAAAAGAGTGGCAAACCCATAACCCAAACTAGATGGAGAGTGTCAATCAGACGAAGGACGACTAGCCGCCTGGGTGGTGATCAATGTGAGGCGATGTCAACGGAATAGCCCAAAGCATTACAGAATCACATGGCTAGCGCGAGATGAGATGGGACGTTAGGGCATCATGCTCAAACCGGATGCTTAACATGTGACAGCTATTAAAGCATTATGCCTCAGTAGACACAAGCAATTCTCAACGATGGTTAGGCGCAATTGCACAACTAGATAGACAAACAGGGTTTTTACACCCTAAGCTATTGTAAATGCCTGATAGAACTAGTTTAGAGGTTGAGGCATCATGACCTATATAGGTCACTAGAAAGTGGCACAAAGCCACGAGGGTGTTGGCTAATGCACCTAGCAAGAGACAATGCGGAAGTAGTAATCTCCACACAATGCACAAAATTGTTGCAGGGCGACTAATGGGCACTAGGCCTACGCCTTAGCGTAGGCAGAAGGTGCAACACGAGTGACCGGAGGTGTGTGGTGGCAGCGTTCTTGTGAACGGCTTTCCTTAGTCATTCATGTACGACAAACTTATTTTGGACTTTCCTAATTATTTTGGTTAATAGGTTCTTTTTGGGGGAAAACTAAGCATGTTTGGCTTATTTTTAATTATGTTTATGATATTTAGATATTGTATGTGATCAAATGATGATTAATCGATAACATGCCCATATATATAAATTAAACCATATAAATTTATTTTTTTCATGAAGGAAGATGTAATTACCATGAGCTAAAATAAGATTATATTGGGTGAATGGATTTAGCCCAAAGAGATAAGGGATACCCTCTGAGGGTAACACAAATATGGCAAGGTCATTGAACAAGCATAAAATAAGTTGCTTGCGTAATGGTATATAAGAAGGGAATGTTCAATAATGGTACTTTTAGTGGATTGACTCTTTGACTCAATATGTTGTAATTAATAGACATAGATTCAGAATTTAATTACAAATTATTTGAGCCTTAATTATATAAGTCTAATCCCACCGCTAGCTCAACACGACCCTTTATAAATTGCATTTAAACTGATACAATAAATAAATCAAAATGATGAAATAGAGAAATAGATCACATGTGAAATAAACATTGAAAAGATTATGAAAATGGCATGAAATTTGCTAGTAGGAACTTGAAATGTGATTTTGTGTTATGAATGAAATTTGTTATAAATATGAGTATCATTATAAACATATTTTAAGATTTAATCCATTCAATTGGTAAAAAGTGTAAAATGCCTTAGTAACTTAGTCAAATAGTTGGGATACAATTGCATGCTAATACGGAATGTATGTGTGTTAGAAGATGTGATCATTAATTGTGGTTTATGCTACAAGGCGGAGCACTTTAGTGTGTTATGGATCCATTACTTATAGTTTCAGACATAAGTACTTCAACATGTTATCTTGGTGTGAATGGTTGTTAGTCCTTAATATCTAACATTTAATTTGCTAAGTTGGACAAAGTGTTGAAAATTTTGTGCTAATAAGATTTATAAATAAGTCCTATTATTAGTAGGATGATAAAATGGTATAAGTTAAGCAAGCAAATAATGAATAATGAAGTGTAAACAAGCTACAGTGAGTAAGAAATATGTTATCAAGAGATGTCACTAAACCACTATGTGTGAAATGTTAAGGAGGTATTGCATAATGAGCTTCCCACTAACTATTATACGGTTAATTTGTGGAGAAAGCATGTGCTTGAAATGATGAGGTAAATACACAATATGTTAATGGTACTAAGAAATTCGTGATGTAAATAACTTATACACACATGAACATAAGTGTTACTAAGTGGTAATCACCATGATATTAGCACGTAACTAGTGTAAAGGGCTTATGTCTAAGTTGTTGAATCTTAGAAAGAATTCAAGAATGAGTGGACTTATACCCTTTATCTAAGAAATTTAATTGGCCATAAAATGTAAAGGTGTAGAAGACTCAACATCAAAAAGGAATAAGGTACAGTAGGAAATCCTAGAGTATTTATTGAGCTCATCAAACTCACATGTTAGTGACTTTAAACAAGTAAGTCAAGGATTTGTCTAAGAAGCATGGTACTTCAAATTGAGAGCATCGCATCACCAACACCACTTGAGGTTGAATTATGCATTATTGAGGTACTAAAATGGTTTTTAAGAATTAACACACTGACATTTGAAAATGAGTTGAGTCGGGATGTGTATAAGCTTGAATTTACATGTTTTACATCGGTCATTATGGGTATGCTTTGTAATTGTTTATTAGGAGGTGATTTGGGGTGTGTTCAAATTGTTTTAAACTTGAAATTTTGGTCCCCTACATCAATTCTTTGTGAATTTGACTTAAAGTATTAGAACTTTGCAAGTTAGTGGCCAAAATTTGGAACAGTGCAGGGCCAAGGTACCGATACCTTGCCCCTGATTAGTGGCCACTTTTCTGTTTTGAACTATCCCAAGCACTTATAGGGTCTAAAGCACCTTTAATCATCCACAAATTGTTTTTAAATGATTTTAGAATTGTTCTAAAACCTTCAAATTGTTTTTAACTTAATGAATTAAATTGGGACTTTCACTAAGATATGTGCTTGCGACTTGTCCCTATTAGTATTTAATGATTTCAAATAACTTCAAATTACATCTAAATATTCTAAATGTGGCCACGTACTTAAAAAAATGTACCATGAAGAGGTTATTTTATATGTAACAGTCCATTTTTAGTTAAATCAGAACAGTGTTTGAGGACCACAAATTCAAAGTTGAAATAATTATTTTATGACTATTTTAATGTCTACAGCATGATAGTATGATTGTGTGAAAATTTTGTTAAGAAATTTTATTGTTTGAGTGCTTAATTTGATAAAAATGACTAAATCGCGTAAAGTGTAAAACTTGTGTTCTATTATCTAAAGGTGTCTAATAGCTATAGAAATTTAAAGTAAATATCCTTAAGTGGTAATTAACCCATTAATGAGTTAATGGATGATAATGGTTTGGCATTTAGTGAAATAATTAATATTCATTAAAGTTAATTTGGTAAATTAGTTAATATAGAATTATTAAATGAAATAAAATCACATATCATCTTTTTATTTCTTCATCTTCAACCAAATACTCAAAAGGGAGGAATCCATTTTTATGCATTTAGGGTTCAGTCACTTTGAGGCTAAATTGGTAAGTGATTTTTGTCCTGTTTTTAATGATTTCTATATTTTTGAGATCGTTGCAGCATAATCTAGCTAGCTTAGGGACTATTTTGCAAAACTGTTAAAGGTTTAGGGTTTTTCCATTGATGAATCTATGTGTATTTTAATGTTTAATGATAGAAAATGTATGGTTTTTGTTAGATAAACAACATTTGTTAAGTGATTTTTAGTAAAATGTCCAAATAGGGATTAATTTGTGAAATGTGTAAAATTCATAGTTAAAATGTGAAATAAATTAAAAATGTGGGCTGCTAGGGACCTAATTGAAATTTGGCTAGCATGGGTGTCGGTTGAATTGCATGAATTTGTATTTTTATGAGATAAGGACTAAATTGTAAAAATGTTGAAATATTAGGGGTAAAAGTGTAAAGTTGCCTTAATGTGTATTTTGGATTAAATTGAGTAGAGTGATGATTAATAAGCTAAACTTGATATTATATAGATCAAGAAAAGAAAAATTTAGAATTAGATCGAGGGAAGAACAAGGTTTTGGATTAATCGACTCGTTTCGTCGTTTTTGCATTCAAGGTAAGTTCGTATCTAATAAGCATTGCTATTTTTGTGTTTTAAATGCTTTGATATTGCATAATTTGTGAATCTGGCCTTATAGACATATTCGACTACGATTCGACAAATGTGAAATCCCGGCTGAACCTTAGGAATAGATTAGGATATGAATGACATGTCATTAGGGGTTATGTGATTTGGGTGCTAGTCCATACGTCCTACCGGTGGTTGACTTATTTGGTATGTTTTGTGGATACTCGTCAACTTGTGTGAGTAGCACTGGGTAGCTTCGTCATGACCGTCAGCTTGTGTGAGCAGACCCGTTGATAGCTAGAGAGTGAGCATTATATGTGATATGAGATTGAGATAGCTTCGACTATGTATATGGCACTTAGGGTGCGAGATTCCTATAACACCCCTTAGCCGTGTCCGACGCTGGGACAGGATACCAGGCATTACCGTACTTAACCTTACTTGAACATGAAGTAATGGGCTATAAATTTCCTTCCAACTTAAAACTTCTCCTTCTTAATCATAACTTACATATCATGGGCCTACGAGGCCTTAAACATATATCCGGATGGTTTCGAAGTTCAACCGAAAACTTTTACACTCTTTGAAAATTTTTGCCTAAACAGGGGTCACATGCCCATGTGACTCGGGACACACCCGTGTGGTCACACACGCCCATGTCCCTAGCCGGTGTAGAATTTATTTTTATTTCGAACCTACAGGGGTTTTCACACGGCCGGACACATGCCCGTGTCAATGGCCCGTGTCCTTCACACGGCCTAGATGTAACACCCCAAACCTGGCCTAGAAGTTAAGCCCAAATCTGACGTGTCACATGGAAGTTTTTTTTTTTAAACCATCTCTGAGATTGTTAAAAACTTGTTTGAGAATTACAGCCTCTTTGTTAAAACCCAAAACACTTAAGCAATTGTTATTTACTTGAAAACATAATTATCTTTAAAAACCTTTTTGGTTGTGAAAACATATTTGAAATAAACAATTTACTAAAATGGGACATTTGGGAATAGAGTTGCAGAAGCATTTTGAAATAAAATCCGAGGCCTTATTACAACATTTAACCCCAAATAGTAAAGTAATAAAATAAACGAGAAAGAAGTCTAAAGTCCAAATAAACCATTTCTGAAGTATGGTCTCCACCGAGTCATCCATTGCCCAAGTCCGCGTCACTGAGCATCACCTGAAAAGGTTAAGAGAAAGGGGGTGAGTTACAAGAACTCAGTGTGTAATCCCCTTACCGTTATCCATTGGGTCGGAACACATATAGCAATATTTTGGGCCTAAGCCCATTTACAATTATAACATAATAACATGTATATAATATGCATATGATATGCAAATCCCAAACCAAACCTAATGTCCATCCGCTACACACCACCCGTACCAACCAGCACACCTGTGGGGATCAAGTCAACCCACCCCGCCAACACACCAATTGCAGGCATCAAGCCATTTAAAATGTTTGTGGCAGAGCCACTGAACTAGATTGTGACAGAGTCATCGAACTAGATTGTGGCAGAGCCACCGAACTGGATTGTGACAGAGTCACCGAACTATATTGTGGCACAAGCACCGAACTAGATTGTGACAGAGTCACCGAACTAGATTGTGGCAGAGCCACTAGCACTTCTCTTCAATTTTATCCCAACCCATGCAATCATGTATGCATATACAAAGCATAACAATATTCATAGAATAATTTCATTATAAGGCCCATAATACAAGTTGGCCCATTAAGCAATCTAGCAATTTGGCCCATTAATCAATCTTAACAATTTGGCCCATTAATCGATCTAGCAAATTTTGGCCCATTAATCGATCTAGCAAATTTTGGCCCGTTAATTGATCTAGCAAAATTTGGCCCATTAATCGATCTAGCAAATTTTGGCCCATTAATCGATCTAGCAAAATTTGGCCCATTAATCACATGAGGCCTTTTTTTTTTTCAAATTTCACACTTGGCCAATTTATCAAAATAATTCATATGGCCCAAAATATCACTTTTTAACAAAATAACCCATTAAGGGAAAATCCGTAATTCCCACAACCTTAATACCGATTTCATGCATTTACACAAAAAGTGTTATTATACCGTATTTTTCAATTTTACAAATTTTACGATTTATTCTAATGCTTACGGCATAATATCTAACCCATGAGATGAGTGTGAAATTACACACTCTGGCCCATATCACAAATATCAAACTGCCCATATATCAAATATTACATTTGGCCCATAAAGGGTATTTTCGTAATTCGGTCCATAGGGACATTTCGTAATTCAGCCCATTAGGGGCATTTTCGTAATTCGACCTGTAAGGGCATTTTTATAATTCGGTAATCGTATCCACTAAGGGTAATTCGGTAATTTACTCTCTAAGGGTAATTCAGAAATGTTGCCCACCAAGGGTAATTCGGTAATTTACCTTCCAAAGGTAAATTCGGTAATTTACTCTCCAAGGGTAATTCGATAATTTACCCACCAAGGGTAATTCGGTAATTTACTCTCTAAGGGTAATTCAAAAATTTTACCCACAAGGGTAATTCGGTAATTTACCTTCCAAAGGTAAATTCGGTAATTTACCCTCCAAGGGTAATTTGGTAATTTACTCTCTAAGGGTAATTCAGAAATTTTACCCACCAAGGGTAATTCGGTAATTTACCTTCCAAAGGTAAATCCGATAATTTACCATCCAAGGGTATTCGATAATTTCGCAACCCAGGGGTATTTCGATAACTTACCCTCCAAGGGTATTTCGGTAATTTTGCAACCCAGGGGTATTTCGGTAATTTGCCCTCTAAGGGTATTTCGGTAATTTTGCAACCCAGGGGTATTTCGGTAATTTACTCTCTAAGGGTATTTTGGTAATTTTGCAACCCAGAGGTATTTCGGTAATTTACCCTCCAAGGGTATTTCGGTAATTTCGCAACCCATAGGTATTTCGGTAATTTACCCTCTAAGGGTATTTCAGTAATTTCGCAACCCAGGGGTATTTCGGTAATTTACCCTCTAAGGGTATTTCAGTAATTTCGCAACCCAGAGGTATTTCGGTAATTTACCCTCTAAGGGTATTTCGATAATTTCGCAACCCAGAGGTATTTCGGTAATTTACCCTCTAAGGGTATTTCGATAATTTCGCAACCCAGGGGTATTTCGTTAAATTACCCTTCAAGGGTATTTCGGTAATTTCGCAACCCAGGGGTATTTCGGTAATTTACCCTCTAAGGGTATTTCGGTAATTTCGCAACCCAGGGGTATTTCGGTAATTTACCCTCTAAGGGTATTTCAGTAATTTCGCAACCCAGAGGTATTTCGATAATTTACCCTCTAAGGGTATTTCAGTAATTTTGCAACCTAGGGGTATTTCAGTAATTGCACAACCCAGGGGTATTTCGGTAATTTGCACAACCCAGGGGTATTTCGGTAATTTTTCCCTCTAAGGGTAATTCAGTAGTTTTACCCACCAAGGGTAATTCGGTAATTTACCTTCCAAGGGTAAACTCGATAGTTTTACCCACCAAGGGTAATTCGGTAATTTACCTTCTAAGGGTAAATTTGGTAGTTTTACCCACCAAGGGTAATTCGGTAATTTACCCTCCAAGGGTAATTTCGGTAATTTCATATTCAACGGTGTTTCCGAAGGCCTACTATCGCCTCGAGTGGCATAGAATTCTATTTGGGTCTCTTCGGAACTATTGGGTCAAAAATCCATTTTAGGCCCAAATGGGGTAATTTCGCAATTCTGGACTTAACTACTAATTTGGGCATAAAAATTTAAAATTGTCCATCTGCGTCATATTGACTAAATTGATTATAACTCGAGTTAGGAAACTCAAAATTTAGATCCGTAAAATTTCCTTGAGACTAGACTCATATATCTTCTTACTGTAATGTTTCCAGAATTTTTGGCTTAGCCATTTAGTACAGTTTATTCCTTAAAGTTTCCCTTGTTTCACTGTCCAATGATTCTGACCTCTCTTACCTTAATTTCAAATATCTCACTGTACGGTTTTCATATACTGTTCCAACTTGTTTCTCTTGAAAATAAGCTCACTAAGGAATCCATACATATAAATTATAACCCATAATTCATTTTGTACAATTTTATATGATTTTTCCAAAACAGATCAGTGAACCCGAAGTTAATCAGAACCAGTCTCACTAAAATCAAGATATCTCAAAATATAAAATTCCTTTTCCTTCTCCGTTTCTTCCATATTAAAAAAGACACAGTAAGATTTAATTTTATATCTTATTCACTTTCTAATTCTTTTTCTCCTATTTTTAGCCATTTTTCAAAAACACATCACTGCTTCTAACCGAAACTGTTTTATTACGAAATACGATTACCACTACGATCATACGCACACCCGAGTGATTACGGATGCTGGTTTTTAGTTTTCTTCGGTATTTCGACCGATTAACAGCATATTTCATACAAACTTTTAGAGAAGTGTGAGATTTCACACCATTTCAGATATGTATATGGAAGGGTATGAGATTACACACCTTGTTCGGAATCCGTAACGCGATGCTCTCGGCGACACCAAAAATACGAGTCACTTATTACGAGGGATAGATGATCAGGCGGTTTGATTCCTATCGTGACCGATTAGTCCAAACTATTAATCCATTTAGGAACCAATCGAATAAAGAACGATATTAAATAATCCATAAGGAACTCCTTACCTTGTTGACATTGGATTCGATTTCCACCACTTGACTTATGGCTAGAATGATACACGGCCACCCACTTAGAACACAATCTAATCGAAGAAAAGAGTGTCTACCCAAATGAGAAAGAATTTATGAAGGAGTGATTGTGGATTAAGAGTTTAGGCAAAACAAGGGAGAAAGATGAGCAAATGTGCTAGAGTGTTGACCAAATTTCTATCCATAAATTTCTATCCAAACTTCTCACCTCAATTCCCATAAATTTGCTTCTCTTTTTTTTATCCACCTACTCCACTCTCCAAATTCTTTTATTTCTTTTTCATCCACCTACTCCACTCCTCAAATTCTTTTATTTCTTTTTCATCCACCTACTCCACTCCTCAAATTCTTTTATTTCTTTCCTTTCTTTTTCCTTATTTTCCTCCTTACCTTATCTTTTTAGTCATCATTTCATTTTTCTTTTATTTCTTTCCTTTAATAATACCATGGTTGACACTTGGAAGAGCATACAAAAATAAATCCAAAATTTGCAAAAGATGGGATTTGAACCCCTTCCCTCAAGGTACTTCACTTGATGCCATAACCTCCTTGCCATATGCTCATTTATGCTAGCAATTTACTCTTTTATTTCCATAAGCCTTAATGCCACTTACTATCTCTCCTTAATAGGCTTAAACACAAAATTTTACTAAGGCCCAACTTGAACTCGAAACTTTATAGAACCCCGTAACTTTCTAAAATCATCTTCTTAATAAGTCCAACTTGAAATAATGTCATTCTCTTGTTCTCAAAAATTTTAGACACTCCTATGCCCAAGGCCCAATGGGCCCAATCCTACTAGGCCCAATTTCGGGATGTTACACTAGACACGCCTGTGTACTCACCCGTGTGTGAAAACTAAGGGTATTCTGTTTATGACGTTAGCAACCCCTTAAGGAGCACACGGCCTAAAGAAACGTCTGTGTGTTGGCTCGTGTAACGAATCGAATTCACACAATTAAATGCAGGGGACACACGACCTGTCAACTCACCCATAGGGGTTGACCGTGTGTCACACACGGCTGAGACACACGCCCGTGTGTCTACCCGTGCGGACATTGAGAGGCTAGTTTTCAAGCCAATTGTCACTCTGAAACATCAACACACTTATACCAACTCAAGCAATACATAGCATGTCCTTTATACACTATGAATAACCCTTGAAACATCACTTGTAGAATTCATAAAACTCATCATCAATAAGATATGGAACTTAATAAATATTAGCCAATTTCTTTGGCTATATACAAAAAGAATGCATAATCCTAATAGCCAAGCCTTTAACTTACAATATGACATAACTCAAAATGATCAAACTCCTATACATGCCAAACTCAATCTAAATCAACTTTGCGATAACAAAATAGTAGTTGATAGTGTGATCCGAGCTCCCACGTTCTTCGATTCCTGAATTAGCTTAGCGATACTACAAGGAAAAAGGAAAAGAAGGGTAAGCATATAGCTTAGTAAGTTTGCATGAAATTTTACATAGCAACATAATAGCTTGTAATTAAACTCATCCATCATAAGACTAAAGCAACATAAATCTCAAGTGCTTGAACTTACTCATACTCACTCTTACTCATCACATTATAATTGTATACTTGTAATTTAATCAGGGTACCTGTATCATTTACTCACATTGATTAGCACTTTTGCTAATATAACATAAACTCAAATCATTATCTTCCTTAACATAGGTAGAACTCTCTATAATTCTTGAATGACTTAACCCGTTACTACTCTGCTTACTTAGCTCTCTTGTTACTTCTTTCATACTTGACTCATTTGCCTGTTGAATTACTCAGAATATCAGAGGATACTCAATCTCATCAAACATGTATCTCGATGCCAATGCCATATCCCAGATATGGCCTTACATGGGTTCGCCTCATGATGCCGATGTTATATCCCATATATGGTCTTACATGGGATCTCTTAGCTCGATGTTGATGCCATCTCCCAGACATGGTCTTACACGAGATCTTCCATGTATGGCATCAATGCCATGTCCCAAGCATGGTCTTATACGTGACCTTCCTTAAATGGTGTCGATGCCATGTCCCAAACATGGTCTTATACGAGACCTTCCTTATTCGATGCTGATGCCATGTCCCAGACATGGTGTTATACAGGATCTACATTCGGTGCCGATGACATGTCCCAGACATGGTCTTATATGGGACCTGCATTCCTCGAGTGCCGATGCCATGTCCCAGACATGGTCTTACACGGGCTTTCCTTATCTCATGTTGTGACATAGGTATCCTCGTTATTCCGAATCTTCAACCGGGACTTCCACTTACTTGTTCTCATTGAATTTCTTATTATGCATTTTTAATCAACTTCATGAAAATAATGTACATTATACAACATAGTAAGTAATTTAATCATAAAAGTATATGTAGCAGCCTTAAATTCATACAAACTTACCTTGGTACTCCAAAATATGTGTAGATGTACAATTTAGTCCACGACTTTGTTCTTGCCTCGGTTTCGGTCCGGGCTTAGTGTTTCTTGATCTATAATAATAATTTAACTTGTTTAATACTTACATTGACTAAATTGACTCATATTTCATACTTTTCCAGCAATTACATTTTTGCCCTTAAACTTTATCATGATTACACTTTTACCCCTAGGCTCGTAAAATGATTTCCATTCAACTTTCTTGCATTTCAAGCCTAGCTGAATCATATTCTCAACTATAACAACATTCAATTTCCACCATTTCACTCATGTATGACCATTTCTACAACTTTTACAACTTGGTCCTTTTATGCATTTTTCATGAAAATCACTTAGAAAAAGATGTTTATCATGCTTCAAGCTTTCATATTCTTCCATAAAACATCAAAATGCATGCATGTAATACATGGGTAATTTTTTGAACATAAACCCTAGCTCAAAATATAGCTAGAGATAACTAAACTGAGCTACGAAGAACATTAAAAACGGGGCTAGGATGCACTTACTATCAAGCTTGAAAGTTGAAGAAACCCTAGCTATGTCTTCCTTGTGATTTTCGGCCAAAGGGGAGGAAGATGGACACCATTTTTTACTTATTTTCCCTTTTAATTCTTTTATTAACTAAATGACAAAAATGCCCTTAATGATCATTTCTTGAGATTTTTCCTTCCCATGTCCATTTTTGTCCATCTTATTTAATGGTCTAATTGCTAAATAAGGACCTCTAGTAATTTTTATAATTCTATTTCATACTTAAATCTTCTAGAATCTCATATTTTCTAATCTTTGCAATATAGTCCTAATGGACAAGTTATTCACTAATTAATAAAATTTCTTCATGAAATTTTTCATACAATCATGCAAGCATCTCATAAGCCTTATAAAAATCACTAAAACAAATATTTCTACTTCAGATATGTGGTCTTGCACCACTATTCCGACTAGGCCCTAAATCGGGCTGTTACAATTCCCGAGTATCTGATAGTATTCCGAATTGGAATTGTGTATTTATGATTAATTGAGTTTATTGTTATACAAACTTACTAAGCTTTATAGCTTACTTTGTTTATTTTTTCGTGTTTTATAGTGAAATCAAAGCTAGCTCGGATTCGGGAATCGTCTAATATCTCATCACACAATCAAGCTATCACTTTGGTACTTTTGAATTTATGTTTTTAGGATATATGGAATGTATAGGAGTTTGGTCATTTTGGTACATAAGTGATAATAATGAATTTAGCCATTTGAGTTGGCTTGTAAATGTTTAATGTTTGGTTTGGTATATAGCCATGAGAGTTGGCTTTTTTTTTGGTTTATTTGGATGTGTATATATTTGTGCAAATAGCTCTTATTATGTGCTTGATTATGGATATGTGATGCTATTTGGTATTTGGTATTTGGTAATTATGGGTACTAAATGGTTGAGAATTGAATTTAGTATGTTTGTGAGATTAGGCCAAATAATGCATGTTCGAAAAGTGTCCATCTAGTTGATTTGTGACTTTGAATTTGGTATAAATTGAATGACATATTGTGATATTGTGTGCCTTATATTTGTTGGTATTGAAATGGTATAAATGATGCATGGTTGAGGTTGGTTGAGTGCCTATTTATGCCATTTTTTGGTGCCATTTGGTTTGATGTAGGTGTATGCAAGTTTGGGTGGCAAAATGGCTTGGTAAATAGCCTATTTTTGTTCACACGAGCAGAGAAACGAGCGTGTGTCTCAGCCATGTGTGATACACGGTCAAATTATACGGCCGTGTGTTCCCTGGTGTTGAATTAAAAATCAAGTTAGTATGCTCCACACGGGCATATGACCTGGCCGTGTGGCATAAGTCAATATACCCTACAGGTTTGGCACGACCTGCACACGGCCCGACACATGGGCGTGTAAGGCCATTTCGAAGGGCAGATGGGCTGGTCACACGGGCGTGTGGTTGGCCGTGTGACCCAAGTCAGTGAGTTACACGAGGTCGAACACGGGTTGGGACACGACCATGTGATCCCATTTTGAATGTCCACACAGCCTGTGAGATGGACGTGTTTTCAGCCGTGTGTCCCCTATATTTTGCAAAATTTTCTAAGTGTTCCAAAAGTTTCCTAAGTTATCGGTTTAGTCTTGAACTGTAACACCCCAAACCAGGTCTATACGTTAAGACGAGAGTTGGTTTGTCACACAGATCGAACATCCATTAAATCTCTAATGATTTAGGTAAAACAGTTCTACAAAACCTTTTGAAAGTGAAGTTTAGTAAAAATTAAGAAAAATGATTTAAAATCGATGAATTAAGAAATACTAGTCTGAAATCTTACCATTTAGTATTTAATTGTCAAAAAATCTTAAAGTAGTTTTTAAAGAGTTCAAAAGAATTTGAAATCAAGAATAGTTACAGTATCTCAAATGTTTTAAAACAAAATTAAATCCATCCACACATAAAAATCCATAAAAATATTAATAAAGGCCTTATTACATCATACCCAAAATAGTAATTAAAAGAAATCACTTAATAAAAGTTCATAGTTTGTAAAACCCATATTTGCAGTATGGCCTCCACGAAGTCATCCTCGGCCCAAGCCTCCGTCAATTGCCATTACCTGAGATGGATAATTAAATAGAGTGAGTTACTCAAAACTCAGGGTATAACTCACTTACCACATTCATTGGGCCAGATCATCAAGATATTATTTTGGGCTTGAGCCCATTTATGGATTTAACAATATAATAAATGAAATGCATGTAAAATGAAATTTTCCAACCAAACCTAATTTCCATCCGCTACACACCACCCGTACCAACCAACACACCTGTGGGGATCAAGTCAACCCACCCCACCAACACACCAATCGTAGGCATAAAGCCATTTTTAAATAATATTGTGGTGCACCACCAAACTAGATTGTGACAAAGTCACCGAACTAGAGGCATTAAGCCATTAAAAATTTGTGGCAGAGCCACCGAACTAGATTTTGGCAACAGGCCTTTCTTCTCTTCATCAATTATCCCAACCCATGCAATCATGTATGCATAACACTCTATATCCATATGATAATTTAACAAGAAGCCCATAATACATGTGAGTCTATATTTCAAATTTTAATTTTGGCCCATAAGACAAAATAGCATTTAGCCCATTTAGCAATCTAGCAAACTTTGGCCCATATATTGATCTAGCAGTTTTTCAGCCCATTTAACGATCTAGCAGTTTTTCGGCCCATTTAACATCTAGCAGTTTTTTGGCCCATTTAACGATCTAGCAGTTTTTTGTAAATTTTACGACTTTAACTGTTTTCATGTATTTACACAAAAGTGTTAATTACTACGTATTTTCTGATTTTGCCATCTTTACGATTTTATCCCAATACTTACAGTATAGTATCTAACCCGAGATAAGTATGAAGTTACACACCTTGTTACTGTGAGAACTAGACTTTCCCGCTCGTCGATACCTAAACGCATCACGATAAATTAGAACACTATAATTTATTTACAAATCGAATCTTAGAAATAACGATCTAGACTTTTTACCCTCAGAATTTCAAACCACTTTTCTTTGCGGTTTCTCCTCGATTGTTGGTTCGTTACCTGATGAAAATCCACGAACAAACAAAGGTTCGGGAGTACGAACGACTTCAAACAACTGATTCTCCTCGAATGAGCGTCCATAACCCGGTGGAAAATCTCGGATTCCCGAAATAGCCCTTCGCTTAAACTTAGGGGGAATAGCGGAACCACCCCTCTTCCGAACACTATTCACCGCCCTTTTCGTCCCTATCTTGATTGTCTCCATTGACAAAAGATCATCAGTCCGACTTAATAATATATCAAAATTATGACTAACGATTTTAAGGGTGAGATTGGCTTACCACAAATATCCTTGTTCCATAATATGTAAATCGAGCGATAACGTCCCCTATATTGAAATCGATTAATAATCCATCTATATCAATATGACGAGTAATATGAGAATCCTTGAATAAACTCCTTACCTTAACTCTTTAGATCGATTCCAGCGATTCACGATGCTCACGAACACTTGAGTTTTGGCCAACCCCCTTAGTCCACAATGCCGTCTATGTTCATGGTCAAAATGGCCACGAAAAAGTTACCAAAACATCAACCTTGATTCAAGCCTTGCAATCCTCCATTTTCCTAAAGTTTGAGAATCCTATCCCCAAAATCAAGCAATTCAATCCCTAAAATCATGCTTGCCATAAACTTTAGTCTTCATACCATAAAAGTTAGTCCATCTTATCCATGAATGATGCTTGGCCGACACATGCTAGGAAAAAGCAAATAAAAAAGCTCCCAATTTGCATGCTAGGAGATTCGAACCTCTCCCCTCAAGTCCAACTTATGTCGCCATCACCACTTTGCCAATTACTCATCTTATGCCATCTTTTATCACTTAATTAACTTAAACTTCAAGGTCACCTGATTCCTCTACAGTAAAGTACTTTTTACTAAAATTTATTCTAACTCTAATTAAACCTGAGCCTTCTCAAGCCTATATTAAGCACACAATAAAATCATACCCGAGCTAACACAAGCAACATAATGATACTCAAATTTTTAGGATGTTACAATTCTACCCCCTTAAAGAAAATTTCGTCCTCGAAATTTACCTGATTAAAAGAGGTGAGGATATTGTTACCGAATTGCATCCTCAGGCTCCCACGTAGCTTCCTCCACTCCGTGATTACGCCATAAAACCTTGACCAACGGCACAGTCTTCTTTCTTAGCACCTTAACATCTCGGTCTAAGATTTCCACTGGTTCCTCCTCGAAAGACAAATCTGATCTCAACTCCACTTCTTCTACCGGTACTATGTGAGACGGATCCGATCTATAGCGCCTCAGCATGGAAACATGGAAAACATTATGAATTTGACTCAACTCCGGAGGTAATTCAATCTGATAGGCTACTGGACCAACACGCTTCATCACATGATATGGTCCAATGAACCTAGGGCTCAACTTGCCCTTCCTTCCAAATCTGAAAATCTTCTTCCAGGGTGAGACTTTCAAAAAAACCTGATCCCCCACAGCAAACTCGATATCCTTACGTTTCAGATCTGCATACGACTTCTGTCTATCCGAAGCTTCCTTTAACCGTGCTCGAATAACTTTTACCTTTTCTTCCGTCTCAGATATCAACTTAGGACCCAACATCTGCCGTTCGCCCAATTCAGTCCAACAAGTAGGAGTACGACACATCGTCCATACAATGCCTCATAGGGTGCCATCTGAATGCTAGACTGATAGCTGTTGTTATACGCAAATTCTGCCAACGGTAGAAAATCCTCCTAACTACCTTTGAAATCAATCACACATCCCCTTAACATGTCTTCCAATAACTAAATTACTCTTTCCGACTGACCATCTGACTGAGGATGAAAAGCCGTACTGAAGTTTAACTTTGTTCCCAAAGCTTCATGCAGAGCTTTCCAAAATCATGATGTAAACCTAGGATCCCTATTTGATATAATAGACACTGGTACCCCATGCAACCTCACGATTTCAGATACATACAGCTTAGCCAACTTCTGTAATGAGTAATTCGTACGAACTGGTAGAAAATAAGCAGTCTTCGTCAACCGATCAACTATTACCCAAACGGAATTTTTCTTAGTAGGTGTTAAAGGTAACCCGCTAACAAAATCCATTGTTATCCGCTCCCATTTCCAAAGAGGAATCTTTACCGGTTGTAATAAGCCTGACGGCAATTGATGCTCCGCCTTCACTTGTTGACAAGTCAAACATTTTCCTACAAACTCAGAAATCTCACGCTTCAACCCTGGCTACCAATACTGTTCACGGAGATCTCGGTACATCTTATTTCCTCCGGGGTGCATAGCATAAGGGTTACTATGCGCCTCCCGCAGAATCATTTGTTTCAAATCTGAATCCTTAGGCATACAAACTCTTCCACGAAAACATAGCACTCTATCCGTGTTTATACCAAAATCCCCTATTTCACCACTTTCAACTTGCTAAATTAAGGATCCCAACTTTTTATCTGATATCTGCTTTTCCTTGATTTGTTCTAACCACAGAGGCTTCACCTGAAGTTCCGCTAACAGACTACCATCCTTATACAAACTCAGATGAGCAAACATTGCTCTCAAATCAGATACCACCTTATGACTTAACGCGTCAGCTACACATTAGCCTTTCCAAGATGATACTCGATTGAGAAATCATAATCCTTTAACAATTCTACCCATCTTATCTGTCTCAAGTTTAACTCCTTCTGAGTAAGAAGATACTTAAGACTCTTATGATCCGTATAGATGATAGACTTCTCGCCGTAGAGATAGTGCCTCCAAACCTTTAAAGCAAACACTACCGCAGCTAACTCCAAGTCATGAGTAGGGTAGTTTATTTCATGCGGTCTCAACTGACGAGAAGCATAAGCCACCACTTTTCTATTTTGCATCAGTTCACAACCTAAACCCGTGTGAGACGCATCACAATAAACGATAAATTCTTTTCCAGCCTCAGGCTGAATCAAAACTGGTGCTTCCGTCAGAATCTTCTTCAATTTCTCGAAACTCTCTTGTTATTTTTCAGTCCATATATACGGTACTCCCTTCCGCAACAGCTTAGTTAGGGGTGCAGCAATCAGCGAAAACCCCTCAACAAAGCGTCTATAATAACCAGCCAAACCTAAGAAACTCCGAATCTCAGTTACTGACTTTGGTGGTTTCCAATCCAGTACAGCCTCAATCTTCCGAGTATCCACTCTTATTCCTTCAGTTGATACCACATGACCCAAGAAAGTCACTTTCCCTTAACCAGAATTCACATTTACTGAATTTGGCATAAAGTTGCTTATCTTGAAGTAACTACAATACTATACGCAAATGCGAGTCATGTTCCTCTTCATTCCTTGAATATACCAAAATGTCATCTATGAACACTACCACAAACCGGTCTAAATATGGTTGAAAGACCCGGTTCATCATGTCCATAAATGCAGCTGGTGCATTGGTCAACCCAAACGGCATCACCAAAAACTCGTAATGTCCATAACGAGTTCGGAATGTCGTCTTATGAATATCTGCTTCTTTCACCTTAAGTTGGTGATAACCCGATCTCAAATCAATTTTGGAGAAAACTGAAGCTCCTTTCAATTGATCAAACAGGTCATCAATTCTCGGCAAAGGATACCTATTCTTGATCGTCAATTTATTCAACTGCCTGTAATCAATGCACATACCATCGACCCATCCTTCTTCTTAACGAACAAAACCGGTGCTCCCCACGGAGACACACTCGGTCGAATAAAACCCTGATCCAGCAATTCTTGAATTTGAGCTTTAAGCTCCGCCAACTCCTTCGGTGCCATTCTATAAGGAGCAATGGACACTAGAGCCGTTCCGGGCAAATGCTCAATACCAAATTCTACTTCCCGATCTGGAGGTATACCAGGAAGTTCTTCGGGAAATACATTTGGAAATTCCTTCACCGTTCTCACATCTTCCACTGATAACTCTTTGGCATCCAACATACTAATAAAAGATAGGAATGCTCCATACCCTTTCTGCACCAACTTTTCTGCCTTTAACGCAGATACCACATTTGCCAAGTAATTCCTTCGTTCGCTTATCATTACTACTTCCTTATCATCCGAAGTCCTTATTGACATCCGCTTTTCAGCACAATCCAAATGCGCCTGGTGCTTAACCAACCAATCCATGCCCAGAATGAGATCGAACTCGCCGAAAGGCAATCCCATCAAATTCGCCAAAAATATTTCTCTTTGGATTTCTAAGGGCACGTCTCTAAACAATTTATTTACAATTACTGACTGTCCTAAAGGACTAATTACCGTCATCTCACTACCGATAATTTCAGATTCTAGATTCAAGTTTCCAGATATGGTACTAGCAACATACGAGTGGGTAGAACCAATATCTATCAAAGCAGTAACAGGTACATCAAAGATGAAGAACGTACCAGTTATCACATCAGGTGCATTGCCATCCTCGCGGCGTCTAACTGCATATATCAATCCTGGCTGTCTTGCATCCGCGTTACCTCTATAACCATTGCCTCGACCCGGTGCACCTTGACCACGTCTAGCCCCATTACCACCACGACTTGGTCCACGGCCTCCCGGTGGCTGCTGAATTCCTCTGGCCGGTTGTGCATCAGGATTACGAGCTTTCTGAGTTGTATCCATCCGTCGAGGGCAATTCTTATATTGATGATCCATTGAACCACATTTATAACAAGCACCAGTTTTCCTCCAGCACTCTCTAAAATGTCGTTTCCCACATTCAGTACAGTCTTGACTCTGATTAATAGCTACAGATGCTCTACCTTGAGCTGGCTCATCATTCCAAGGACTCTTCTGAAACCTTTTTGAAGAATCTGAATACTTTATATCTCTCTTGCCTCTAACTCTTTCCCGATTCTAACATTCTGAGCTCTTAGCCTCTTCGGCTATCTTGGCTTTCTCCACAAGCGTGGCAAAAGTTCTAACTTGTTATGGGGCTATCAGAACCCGCAACTCATCATTCAACCCATCCTCAAAGCGTACACAATGCTCATGATCCGTTGGCACTATTGTCCGAGCATAGCGACTTAAGCGTAAAAACTCAGCCTCATACGCTGCCACCATCTTATTTCCTTAAACCAGATTCAAAAATTCCTTCCTTCAGGCATCCACATAACTTGTTCCTACATATTTCCCCTGAAAGTCAGCTTTGAAGAATTCCCAAGTAACTAATGCAGCTTCAGTGCCTTCTCGGACAGTAAGCCACCATAGATATGCTTCGTCCCTTAACAAGGACGCCGCTCCTCTTAGTTTCTGTTCTACAGTGCACTCTAGGTCGTCCATAATTCGCTCCACCGCCTCAAGCCAATATTTAGCAACATTTGGAGCTACACCTGAGACACCTATGAAAACCTCAGCACCACTTGATTTCAGTCGCTCCGATATCGACCCACGAGCTGCTGGCCCAGCTCTAGTTCCAGCGACCCTTTCAAGGACTCGCAACATTGCTCGTGTCAAAGCATTATCTTCTCTCCTATTCTCTTGTGATTCATTTTCCGACGCTGGTGATGCCGGTGCATCCATTTCTGGAATATGTCCCGATTCCGCAGACACAACTCTAGCTCCTCGGCCTCTACCACGGCTACGTCTACCACGTCCACGTCCACGTCCTCTGGCGCTCATACTAACTAACTTGTTTTAATTTGGTTATGAATTTTCTGAATTAGAAAACTGTTTCAGTGTTTATTAACGATATTTTATGAGATTCAAGAGATAAAGTTCTTTTTCACAAACACATCCTATAGTCTCAATCTCTACGATTTTCAACATCTAAAACTAGAAGTACTAGAGTGTTCCTATGATCATATCGTCATAATAATCATTCAGTAAAGAATACTTACTTGACTTGGTGCCGGATGCTTGTGGTGCCATACTAACTTTAAAACATAATTAAAATAATTTCATACGGAAGTTATTTGTTGAACCCAACCACAGCCGAGTTTTGAAACTGGCTCTGATACCATTAAATGTAACACCCCACACCAGGTCCATGCGTTAAGACGAGATTTGGTTTGTCACACAGATCGAACATCCATTAAATTCTCTAATGATTTAGGTAAAACAGTTCTACAAAACCTTTTGAAAGTGAAGTTTAGTAAAAATTAAGAAAAATGATTTAAAATCGATGAATTAAGAAATTCTAGTTTGAAATCTTATCATTTAGTATTTAATTGTCAAAAATCTTAAAGTAGTTTTTAAAGAGTTCAAAAGAATTTGAAATCAAGAATAGTTAAAGTATCTCAAATGTTTTAAAACAAAATTAAATCCATCCACACATAAAAATCCATAAAAATATTAATAAAGGCCTTATTACATCATACCCAAAATAGTAATTAAAAGAAATCACTTAATAAAAGTTCATAGTTTATAAAACCTATATTTGTAGTATGGCATCCACGAAGTCATCCTCGGCCCAACCCTCTGTCAATTGCCATTACCTGAGATGGATAATTAAACAGAGTGAGTTACTCAGAACTTAGTGTATAACTCACTTACCACATTCATTGGGCCAGATCATCAAGATATTATTTTGGGCTTGAGCCCATTTACGGATTTAACAATATAATAAATGAAATGCATGTAAAATAAAATTTCCCAACCAAACCTAATTTCCATCCGCTACACACCACCCGTACCAACCAACACACCTGTGGGGATCAAGCCAACCCACCCCGCCAACACACCAATCGTAGGCATAAAGCCATTTTTAAATAATATTATGGTGCACCACCGAACTAGATTGTGACAAAGTCACCGAACTAGAGGCATTAAGCCATTAAAAGTTTGTGGCAGAGCCACCGAACTAGATTTTGGCAACAGGCCTTTCTTCTCTTCATCAATTATCCCAACCCATGCAATCATGTATGCATAACACTCTATATCCATATGATAATTTAACAAGAAGCCCATAATACATGTGAGTCTATATTTCAAATTTTCATTTTGGCCCATAAGACAAAATAGCATTTAGCCCATTTAGCAATCTAGCAAACTTTGGCCCATATATCGATCTAGCAGGTTTTCGGCCCATTTAACGATCTAGCAGTTTTTCGGCCCATTAAACGATCTAGCAGTTTTTCGGCCCATTTAACGATCTAGCAGTTTTTCGGCCCATTTAACGATCTAGTAGTTTTTCAGCCCATTTAACGATCTAGCTATTTTTCGGCCCATTTAACGATCTAGCAGTTTTTTGTAAATTTCACGACTTTAACTGTTTTCATGCATTTACACAAAAGTGTTAATTACTACGTATTTTCTGATTTTGCCATCTTTACGATTTTCTCCCAATACTTACAGCATAGTATCTAACCCGAGATAAGTGTGAAGTTACACACCTTGTTACTGTGAGAACTAGACTTTCCCACTCGTTGATACCTAAACGCATCACGATAAATTAGAACACTATAATTTATTTACCAATCGAATCTTAGAAATAACAATCTAGACTTTTTATCCTCAGAATTTCGAACCACTTCTCTTTGCGATTTCTCCCCAATTTTTGGTTCGTTACCCGATGAAAATCCACGAACAAACAAAGGTTCGGGAGTATGAACAACTTCAAACAACTGATTCTCCTCGGATTAGCGTCCACAACCCGGTGGAAAATCTCAGATTCCCGAAACAGCCCTTCGCTTAAACTTAGGGGGAATAGCAAAACCACCCCTCTTCCGAACACTATTCACCGTCCTTTTTGTCCCTATCTTGATTGTCTCCATTGACAAAAGATCATCAGTCCGACTTAATAATATATCAAAATTATGACTAACGGTTTTAAGGGCGAGATTGTCTTACCACAAATATCCTTGTTCCACAATATGTAAATCGAGCGATAACGTCCCCTAAATCGAAATCGATTAATAATCCATCTATATCAATATGATAAGTAATATGAGAATCCTTGAATAAACTCCTTACCTTAACTCTTTAGATCGATTCCAACGATTCACGATGCTCACGAACACTTGAGTTTCGGCCCTCCAAAATCACACTAAAATATAACGAAAGGAAACGTTTAAGAGAATGAACAATGATTTCGATCAAAGAGATTCTTCCTATCATCATTAAGATTCGGCCAAAGCAACTAATAACCAACATAAACTAAAAAAAAACTCTTATCTATTGTCCACAGTTGAAAAAGAAATGATTGAGAAGAATACTTATGTATAATGGGAGATTCGGCTATGAATAAACAAAGAAAAGAAAAAAGATTCGGCAATGGAGTAAACTAACATTCGGCCATAAGAGAAAAATAATGAAGAAAGTGTTTGAATGATAAAAATGAAGAAGAAGAGAGAATGGGAAGAAGGTGTTAAAATTCAGTTTTCAAAGAGAAGAAAGGAGAATGAAGAAAAGAGATGAGTTTAGGAACAATGTGTATTCGGCAATAGAGGAGGAGAAGGAAAAGAAAATGATCTTGGCTTTGGTATTTCGGCAAAAAGAGAAAAGTGTCTTGAGATGCTAAGCAAAAATGTGCCCAAATGGTAGCATGAAAATGAAATGGTCAAAAGAACAAGGCTTACCAAAAGCTCAAATTCGGCTAAGAGAAAAGGTTGAGAAGAGAATTGCAAATTTTGCACAAAAAATGCTAGGAATGACAAAAGCTAACTCCTAATCCTAGCCAAGCTACTAACACATTCGGCCAACCCCCTTAGTCCACAATGCTGTCTATGTTCATGGTCAAAATGGCCACGAAAAAGTTACCAAAACATCAACCTTGATTCAAGCCTTGCAATCCTCCATTTTCCTAAAGTTTGAGAATCCTATCCCCAAAATCAAGCAATTCCATCCTTAAAATCATGCTTGCCATAAACTTTAGTCTTCATACCATAAAAGTTAGTCCATCTTATCCATGAATGATGCTTGGCTGACACATGCTAGGAAAAAGCAAATAAAAAAGCTCCCAATTTGCATGCTAGGAGATTCGAACCTCTCCCCTCAAGTCCAACTTATGTCGCCATCACCACTTTGCCAATTACTCATCTTATGCCATCTTTTATCACTTAATTAACTTAAACTTCAAGGTCACCTGATTCCTCTACAGTAAAGTACTTTTTACTAAAATTTATTCTAACTCCAATTAAACCCAAGCCTTCTCAAGACTATATTAAGCACACAATAAAATCATACCCGAGCTAACACAAGCAACATAATGATACTCAAATTTTTAGGATGTTACATGAACCACCCCGAATGCATGTTTTGGGTCTCATAGGCTCGTATTAGGGACTTTGATGGGACCCAACCCGGGGCAACCAACGTTTTGGAATTTGATGAGCTCAGATCAAAAGATTCAAGATGCCGTGCATCTTGGAGCAAGCTAATTTCAGCTCGATTTCAGCTCCCTGAGCTCCGTCCAGCTCAATTCAGCTCATTTGAGCTTATTTCAGCTCGTTTGAGCTCAATCAAGCTTACTTTCAGCTCGTTCTTTATTTCAGTAAATTAAGCTAAGTTTTAGTCTATTACTAATTAGTTTGCTACAGCTCATTAATGGAAATCCTAGCTTAAATAAGTTCACTAAATGTTTTCACTTTGTTTAAGCTAGTCGAACTTAATGCTACTAGCTAGTCTTTAATTAATGTGTTTAGTTTAGCTTAGCATGATATTTATGATGTCCAGTTCATGATCTTAACATGTTCAGCCGAATATATATTGGGATTTAATGTGTTCATTTTGCTTGTAGGTTCAGCCGAATGTATTGGGTACATTTAATGAGATTCATGCACGGCTAGGTGCATGGATTCATGCATGAACGAATTTATGCATGGTGGGCTGGCTATTGGTGATCCCTAAGCAGCCTTTTGGCCAAGAGTTAAGTTCCTCAAGGTGATCGAATGCATGAAGGAGCTATTAATGCAAGTAAATGCATGGCTTAATACATCGTATGAGAAGATACAAGCACAACTAGTGTTCAATGGATGGCATCTGAAGGAATTCATGTATTAGGGACGTTCATGCAATTGGAGACTATTTCATGTACATGTATTTGAAGATTCATGGACCGTAATTAAGGAAGAACCTACATGGGGACGTTTTATGCATGTTTCATGCATATCCAAGTTGACCATTCAAGTATTCAAGGTACATTCAATCTTCATTCGACCAAGGGAGATGTAGGGACACTTAAGGGGCTGCACATCCATGGAATCAAGCTTTCTTCAAGGTTAAGGATGCATGAATGCATCAAATGAAACAACATGTTGATTCGGCCATCCATGCATCATCACCAAGTATGAACCGAAATTTTAATGCTTCATTCATGCCCATTCAGTTGAATTTAGCCATGGCATTTTAAGGGATTTGTTCCAGAATTTTCTAGCTAATTCTTGCTGAAATTACTTAGTCACTAAGTTTTTGAATTAGGCCATTCGGCTACCTAGGCTATTAGTATAAAGAGATTTTCATTTGCTCTTGTAAAAAAACTTTTGCCAATTTTAATATATGAACTTTTGTTCAAAGAGTGAGATTACTCCTCTGCTCATTCATACGAGTTTTCGGTTGACTTATCAAGCTAGCTTGTAGCGTCTTCGATTCTTGTTTTGAACTTATCACTCTTCAACCCGAGTGTGGCATTCATTCCTATTCCATCATCCACCTTAACCGTATAAGAACCGGGGTGACACTTCTTAGTGTTGAATCGCTCTTGGTTAAGTTCTATTTTCCATCATCCACAACCCCATTACCCAACTTCAACCCGAACCAATTGTTTCTTTTCTATTCGACCTTCTTCCTCAATTTCTAAACTGAACCATCCTATTATACCTTTTTTCATTCCTTACTAACCCGAGAAACCATATCATCCATTTTTTCTTTCTATCACCTACAACTGAACCTATTCTTTCCCGACTTTGAACTTGCTTCTATTATTCTTAAAACCTCCATTCCTAACTTAATTAAATATAATTATAAAACCTATCAAAAGCTTCCGCATTTCAACTTTTTTATATGTTATCTTCCGAGTTATCTAACCACTCATCGTCGACGATCGGGCAACTCTTGTAATATCCCAAATTATGGCTTATGCATAATTGCTTAATTGAATGTGTAAGCATGCTTATGTGTGTTGTGAATGTGTTCTATGAATTTTTTTGAACCTTAGTATGTAGTCAAGTGCCTTAGAAATTATTAGATTTTAATTCTAAAAGAGGGAGCTAAGCCTGAGAGGCCTTAAGAAAATAAATAGGGGAAATATGTCACACAATTGGGCTTGGTAAAGTGGTTACAAGGTGCCACTTAGGGCCTAGTAGGTGATGCCACAAGCAAGGGAAAAGGGGCCTAGGTTCGAGTCACAAGAGGAGCAATAAGGGAATTTTTATTTTTCAGCAGAGATGAACAGCAAGGGACGGCACCAAGGCTATATTTTAGGAGTTTAAATCCTTTTATTTTTAAGAGATAAAAGGGGTGATAAAATAATTAAGATAAGGGATAAATAAATGATTATTTCTTTTTATTTTATTAATTTTAGATGAGGTGTTAAGAGGAGAAAAATGAGGGATTTGATGAGGGAGCATGTGATGGTCGGCCAAGGGACTCTCTTTGTGTATTTTCGGCCAAAAGGAGGATTGTGAGGCCAATTGTTCTTTTCTTCTCTTTTGCCGAATTCCTTAGCCAACCTTCTCTTTTCTCTTAAAATTTTGTCAAGCCAAAAACTCAAGAAATCATTGCCGAATTCTTCATCTTTCTCTTCTCACCTTTTTGTTCCATTCTACTTAGGCCGAATCTCTCCCTCCCAAAGGTTCATCTTTGTCGAAATTCTTAGATCAAAATACCTTAGTTGCCGAACCTTTGTAAGTTTCATCTCTTTTATTTCTCAAGTGCTAAGGTCGAACATCTCTGTAGGTTCAACAAGGAGCAGTCGATTTCCGTAATAAGGGTAAGAGGGTAATTATAGATCCTTTTCTTTCTTTTATTTGACTGAAAAATGGAAGCTAACCCCAACAATGTGCTTGGCTGAAACTATGAAGGTGAATTTCGGGATTTCCATAGTAGCCGGATTCTAGGGAGAGCATTCAGGATATCAGATCTACGGTAAGTAAGGTATAAGTTTAGGCCGAAGGCCATTTATTAGTATTTAAATGTTAGAAATTGATCTAACATGTGTTTATAGGGGTTTCGACAGATACCAAGAGTAATTAGCAATTTCGGGATTTAGATTTATAAGGTAAGTGTACATGTACATTCGGCCAAGGCCCTATTTTGGTACTTAGATCTATTTCTTACTTCGTTTAAAAGCCGAAAACTAACCAAGTAGAATGATCTAGCATTGGCCGATTGAAGGAAGGAATAACACAAAGTTTTCGGGATTTTATTTATAGTCCAATCGGCAATAAGGTAAGTTTTCGGGTTATGACAATCCTTCGGGATTTGATTCTTTAGCCGAATGGCTCTTTGCTAACATATTCAGGGTTGGCCGAATATAGGAACTAAGGATCTAGGACGTTAGATCGAGGATTTTGGGATTTCAATAAATTCGCTAAGTATATCAGGTGTGTACCCCACACTAACTCTTAATAGATGTATGGCTATATTTTGATATATGTGTTTATAAGAATGTGAATGTGGCTAAGGTACCATGTGATGGTACAAAGTACTCAGGTACGTTTTCCTACTCCTATTATGAGTATGATAAATATCTGTTATGGCACATAAATGCAGTTATAAGAATGTGAATGAAGTATAAGGCATAATATTGGCATGTTTTGTATGACATGGGCATTTGGGTGATTATGAAAGGGGAAGTGAATGTGGTGACTATTGTCACGATATATGAATGTGGTGACTTCGGTCACATTATCTAAATGTGGTGACTCCGGTCACATTATCTGAATGTGGTGTCTCATGACACAAAATATTATCTGGTGGCTATGCCACGAATTTTATAAGGGCGATGAGCACGTCGACTGCAGCGACTGCCTTCGATGGTGTGTAGCGGATGGAGGGTTGACTTAGTAGTCCCCACGGTGTGCAGGTTGGTACGGGTGATGTGTAGCGGTTGGTAACTAGGCTTGGGTTCGGGAATGCATCATTAATTGTAAAATTATGATATGTATGTGTATGATTCGATATGCCTGATTCTATTTGGATTTAGTGTTGGTTACACATTGAGTCTATTTGACTCACCCCGTTGTGGGAACATTTTTCAGGTGACGATCAGTGATGGACCGGGTCGGCAGGAGCTTAGTGGTGGCCATGCTCATCAAGGAATTTACTTTATTTGGACATTTTATTTTATTTAAGTACTTTAAAATTATTTGGGTATATTTTGATGTAATAAGGCCATAGTATGAACTCGTTTATGCATGCATTTTTAATTGCTTTGTTATGTTTTGAATTTTTTATCAAATTTAAAGTTAAGTAATTTTTCTTAATAATAATTGAAAAATGTTTTGACACTTAAATTCAATTGATTCTTAATTTAAAGTAAAATTTTCAAAACCAAAATCGACATGTCTTTTAATATAAAAATAAAGTTTTCAATTGGACCCAACATGAGCAAATCTTTCTTCAAAACCACTCGAATTTTTCCGAAGTAACAAACGGATTTTTCAAATGTTTTCTCGAGAAACATACCAGATCTGGTCGAGGCTTGTAGGCCGGGTTTGGGGTGTTTCAACTCTGCAACTCGTGTCTATCGTGGACCCGGGGTGCATCAGACTTGATGAATGATTATTTTGAATTTGATAATTGTATGGGAAATGTATACTCTATTGTGTAATAAGTTCTGTAATGCTCCGTAAACCCTATTCCAACGACGAATACGGGTGAGGGGTGTTAAATTATAAAAGCCCAATTTTGTAAAAGCTTGTAAGTGTCAGTATTGAATCACATGCCCATACAGATTATCAAGACAGGTAATAAGTATTTGTAGCATCCTGCAATTTCCAACTAAACATGTGACACTATTTTGGTAACAAATATATTGAATTTTTTAGAAAATTAACAAAATTGTTAGACACAATATTTCTTATTATAACAAAGTCATTTCGAATATGTGGATTAATGAAAAGAATTTTATAAGTGAAAATATGATGAAACAGCCAAATCACAACATTCAAAAAGTTTGAAGATTAAAGTTCAATTTGCCCATAATGTGAAGATCTAGTATTGATTAATAGGCATAAAAATAGGTTTGAATATGTATTTGTATGATGAGAATTCCATTTGGGACCAAATTGGAAAGATTTGATAATACATGGAATAAAACTGCAAATTTCCAATTTTTCCAAGAAAATGGTAAAAGTATAATTTTCAGTATCCAATGATGTGTATTAAGTGTTAAATGATAGTAATGGAATTTAGGTTGATTAATAACTTTTTTTTGAAAGAAATTATGATTTGAGGCATAATGGGGAAAAGATGTAATTTGACCCAAAAGGGTATTTTGGTCATTTCTTAAGTATTTTTCATTGGAAATGCTAATTAGATGATCTACTTGATTTATGAAATTATTATGGACCATTGGTCTAATGAGATAAAGAATTGGGCCACAAATTTTAAATCTTTGGACTTGTATGAGTGGACTTGGGCCTTAAGCCCACTTGGATTTTTTTTAAAGGAAAAAGATGGAGAACCAGCCCCTCCATCAAGCCTTATTACAGTCAACCAATGCTATCCATGGAGGCTTCTTCTTCTTCTCTCATTTTCCTTGCCTTTTTTTTTTTGCAATTCTTCTCAAAAATCTCAATATCCACCGTTAATGAAATCACTTGGAAAATTACCTCCAAACTCATTTCTTGTATCATCTTAACCAAATTTTAGCTAGGTTTAGGTATTTCATGAGAGAGAAAATAGAAGCTAGTAAGAGAAAGCTTCAAAATGGTAAGTAATGGAATTTTCTACCTCTCATAGCATGGTATTTGAGTTTAATGATTATGAGGAAGATTGGATAGATTGGAAAGATTATAAAGATTGTATATGGATATTTTGATATATTTTGGTGTATGGAAAAAGAGGAAATGTTGAGAATGGTATTTCTAAGCTTAGTTAAGAATATATTAAAGCTTACAGAAGCAATATTTTATGTTATAGAGCATTGAAAAAGGTAAGTACCTTTGATATTCTTACATATCTTATATTAAGGTTTATGAGTAGGTAATATCTATGTGATAAATATGGAATAATTAGATAATGTACATATGTAAATTTCATGGCTTAAAAGTGATGAAAGTAGTTATTATTAAGTTTTTCTAAAAGCTTGAATGTGAGATGATATATTAATCAATGAGGTATTATGAAACTTTGGTTGTCACAGAAGTACTAGTAAGTTTGATTTGATAAGTATGAATTATGTTATTAATGTGAAAATGTAAATAATGTCATTATGGCCAAGAATGAGATGAATTAATCAATTCTTGCTAATTATCAATAGAGTCGACATATTAATACCTGTAGAAACATATGTATAATCATGAAGTTTGGAAAATTGGTTTAAAGTGAGGCCATAAATACTCTTCTTGAATTTTTGTTATGGAAATGTTGGTAAATGAAAGAAATGGTCATAAATGATCCTTTGAGAGATAGTGAGAATCATGAATGTGAAATTAGGGGCTAGGATGATTTTGTATAATGTATTTGTATTAGGCACTTAATGTGGTAATATGTGTGTTTAGACAAGAATGGTTTAAACGATCTCTAAACTTTGTTACTTTGATTATGCTTTTCTATGAGTAATTAAATGTGTTAATGGCCTTAAATAAATAATTCTATTTGTGACCTTAAGTGTCCTAGTAAACATAGTGAAATAGTTAGGATACGATTAGCATGCCAATAGGGATTATGTGTACCTAGAGTTCTATACCTGGATTTTTGTTGCCTTCGGGCTTTACAGATATCATGTGGACTCTCTATTGCCTTTGTGTTATGCAGTCACATGCATATATTGACACCTTCAGGCTTGGCACGTCGATTCTTTTTGGTTTGTTTGGAGGGATGTGTTTTGTTGCCTTCGAGCTTAGCACTTCGATGCTATTTGGTGTGTTTTGGTGGCTTGACACTTTGGTACCCCTTGGTGTGTTAGGAGGTATGTGGTTTTGATACCTAGCCTTATGTGCTCATTGGTGTGGTCTGGAGAGTGTGTCATGTATCTAAGTTATTTTACTTGTGTTTATGACCAAACATATTAAAATTTGATAATGTAATCATAATTGTAAGGCATTTACTAAGATGGTACGGGATAATAGCTTAATGAGTTAGAACAAAAGAGAAACCAATTTGAATAAACATTGTGTTAAAGATTATCATGTCATGATACTATGTTCCCACCACTTGTGACATAACTGAAATATAAGGTAACTCAACAGTTAGATAAACAAAGTTATGATTTGCACAAGGAAAAAAATGACCATAAGTGAAATTGAGTTAAATGAATTTGGTTAGAAAGATGAACACATATAAGGTCTAATGCTCATTAGAGCCACTTGTTTAAAATCCATAATAGGAATAACTAATATGTCCTCATGATTGGGTAATTAGATAAGAATCCATAGAAAGGCTAAATTTAAAATTAATGAATTCTAAGAAAAAAAATTGTCTTAGGGGCTCAACATTAAGAACATAATATGAAGAGTTTGATTGTCCTTGTGTACTTACTGAGCTTTCTAAGCTCACGTGGTAGTTGTTTTAAACTTGTAGGTTTTAGACTTATTGAGAAGTCATGGTGTCAGCTTAGGAGCATTGCATCATCATTCAAGTTTAAAGATTTTATTTTAAACATTTAAATATCATTAGTATTTTGTTATTGACATGTATAACTTAGATTGATTGTATAATTGTGAAGTTAAATGACAATTTTGAAACGCTTTTGCATTTGTCTTAGTAAAGGCATGTTTATTTTCAATTTAGATGTGTTTATGTTTATGCATACAATCTTGAAAGAGTTAAAAATTTTGTTCTATAATGCTTTAAAACATATTGAAATGATATGGTGGTGTTTGGAAATGTTTTAAGGTGTTTTTGAGCAAATTTTTAATTTTAGGGGCCTAGGGTCTGGTACCTTTATCATAGGTA
Source organism: Gossypium australe (assembly GCA_005393395.2). Lineage (NCBI taxonomy): Eukaryota > Viridiplantae > Streptophyta > Magnoliopsida > Malvales > Malvaceae > Gossypium > Gossypium australe. Next base: position 70,979,655 of record CM016623.1, on the reverse strand, counting down.
TCAGACTAGAATAAGTAATTAGCTAAAATGCTATAATACATTGATCATGTACCAATACATAGGCCTTAGGTATCAATACCTTGGCCCCTGGACAAGGCCATTACACTATTTTGGTCGTTTTTTAGCCCCTTGAGGCTCATACTTGACCTCGGGACCTCTGATCACTTGGAAAATGTTTTTAAATGATTTTAAGATGATTTTAAAGTGTTTTAAAATGTTGTTATATTTTTGATTTTATTTATAGTTTTAAGGTTTTAAACAATGATAAAACTTTTGTTTTTCTCAACTCGAATGACCTTGTTTTTAAGTCGATGAGCTTTGAACACTCGCTTTATGATTTAGTAATGTGCCTATATGTATTAAATGACCCAAAATTATTTCTAATAGTATTTAAATCATTCTAAACTCCGTTAATTTTATTTAAAGAACACTATTATGTTGCGAAATGAATATTTTTATAAAAGTAAATTTTTTGTACAAGTCTGAAAATGCTCCAATAACACCTCTTACTCGTACTGTACGTCGGGACGATGCGAGGGGTGTTACATTGTATAAATTTTGAACATAATAAACAATAATATATATATATATATATATATATATTAGTTTAAAAGATTCTCTACATTTAATTTTTTATATGTTACTAGTTTCTAATGTCATATGTGATTTTACGCGTTTAACTTTTAATTAGTTTTTCAATAACATATTTTTAATTGTTATTTCCTATCATTGATAATGATAATTTCTACTGTTTTTATATATATAAATTTGAGACTATATAAGAAAACAAACTATAATGTTAATTTGAGTTTTTTTTAAAAAAAATTAGGTTAAACAATATACATCCATTATAATAATAGCTCATGATAAATAGGAAAATATTTAAACTAAATTAATAAGCACATTTAATAATAGTGATTAAAATATAATTGATGAAGTTTAACTTTCTTTTTAAATCAAACCCAAAAAATATTTTCACTTGCACCAAATAAATAACGAATCGATAAAAAAAGAAATGGTTTTAATAGTGTTTGCTTTACATGATATAAAACAACTTACAAAAAAAATGTAAAGAATAATATAATGATATTATAGTACCTCATCATCAATAACAATAATTTTTATCACTGTCTAGTGCCATTGTTGTTCAATTATGGTTCAATATTGCCTTTTCGAAGAATCATTGCTTTAATGCCCCATTCTTTTGTTATTATATAATTTTAAATTATTTATACTAGCAATCTCCATTTGTTTATTGGTAATTTTTCTTAAATGCTACTTGATTGAATATGTCTAACTATTGAATCATATTTATAAAGTTAAACTTAAATTTTAATTGATGTATAACTCTAATATTAACTAAGTGATATGCTTACATCAATAAAATTAGCACAATTTAAATAAAAAAAATCATAACTCAATTTTTTTACTTCAATTTCTTTTAACTAAAAACTAAAAATTAAAAAGTAGATTATAATTATAATTATCACAATATTTTTTCTATTTTTTTATACTTGGAGTTCTATTCATGTAATAACTTTATTTTAAAATTAGAACAACTTCATTTAAATAATATTTCTAAATTAAATTATATATATATTTAAATTAAATATTGTAATATGGTGAAAAATCAATGGTATTTTTATCCTTTCGAAATTTCTTCAAATTCATACTTCTATATATATTAGTCTTCGATATCATGTGTGTTGCATATAAATATATACATTTATATTTTATTATTTTGTAAAATATTAAAAAAATCATATTTGTACTATGTTTAAAAGATGAACATATTTTAGATCTATAATTTCAATCTTTACAAAATTGATGTAAATAAAATAATAAAATAATTTAAAATAATAAGATATTATTTTTTGATTAAATTGAATAGTTTAAATTATAATGAAATTGCAATTAAAGTTAAATTACATCTAACATTTCTTATGATTTTGAATAAAAGTAAAAAAAAAAAAACAATACTATCTTTAAATTTTATGTAAATATATTAAAAGATTAAATTTCAAGAAATAAAAATTATTTTTCAAAATTGAGTTTAAAATTTGATTTACTTTTTATGTACACACTAATAATATATAAAAATTAATTATGATCTTAATGGATTAAAATGATAAAATTAACTATTGATTTTTAAAATTAATTTTAAAATATTAATTTAATTTTTGAAAAATTTTAGTATAAAAAACTATTTTAGCATTTTTTTTCAATTTAAAACTAAATAGCATTTTTATTAATTAAAATGAAAATCCAAATTCTATAAATATAATCAAATTAAACTTTACAAATCATAATATAATTTCTTATAGTTTATTTTCTTAAGTAAAGTAAATAGTCTAATTGTATTTAAAAAAAACAATGGAATCAATTAAAGATAAATTAAAAATCCAAACTTCCATAAAAGTTCAAATAAAATCTAATTTAAAAATAAATTCTAATATTATTACAAATATATTTAAAATTTTCTATCTTAATTTTCTAGTACAGTCTATCATTCTTGTCATCATCTTCTATCTTAATCTTCTTTAATCTATTTATCTATCTATTTATTTATCATCATCATCTTTGTTCAATATTGGACTTTTAATGCAATTAATTGTTTTGGAGTTGCAAATTACTTAAACAATAATAACAAATTAAAGATTTTTATAAATTTATAATTGTAATATAATAAGAAGAATAGTATAAAGAAAATTAAAATTATTAAGAACATAAAATTATAAAGTGAAGCTTTCATATTAGACAATGGTAAGGAGAAATAAATAATGGTGAGTTTAAAACAAAATCAGTATTATATTGTATTATAAACTAAATAAATGTGTGATGATGATGAATGAATATTATAATTTTACCTCATCATTGATTGAACGATATTTCATCTTTTTTCAGTGTCATTGTCATTTGACGATGACTTGAAATTTCCTCTTTAAAAATTCATTACTATAATACTTCATTATTTTTAAGACACATCAAACTTATTAGTGCTAATAATCTCCCTTTGTTCATACTATTTATAATGATAAACCTTAATTTTAATTTGTATATAACTATAACACTAATTAAATGATAATATTATATTGCTAATAATTAATATATTCAATTGTGTAGTTCAAACCAATAAAAAACTATATTACCAAAAATATTATTATTAATATGATTTTATCTACTATTTTTATAATAGATTTTATCTGTTATTCTTAAGGGTAATTGTGCAAATGAATAAAAATTTGATTATTAAAATTAAATTTATTTATTTAATGTTAGTACAGTAATTAAATGAACATTAAAGGTTATTTTCGTTGATTTAAAAGTTTATCTAAACTCATATTTTTTTTATATATTACTAGCTTTTAATGTCACATGCGTTGCATGTAATTTTACCCATTTAAAATTTAATTAATTTTTAAATATTTTATTTGTTGTTACAGAAATTAGTATAAAGTAATATATTTTATTTGAATTATTGAATATAATTTAAATATACTAGCTTATCAATTCAAATATTATAATAAAAAATTTTAAATAATAATTAAAGCATTTTTAACATATTCAACATGAAATATAGTTTTACTTTATGTAATTAATGCAAAGTAACATTATTCAAAATAATAACAAATGTAACATCCCGAAATTGGGCCTAGTAGGATTGGGCCCATTGGGCCTTGGGCGTAGGAGTGTTTAAAATTTTTGAGAATAAGAGAATGGCATTATTTCAAGTTGGACTTATTAAGAAGATGATTTTAGAAAGTTACGGGGTTCTATGAAGTTTCGGGTTCAAGTTGGGCCTTAATGAAAGTTAGTGTTTAAGCCTATTAAGGAGAAATAGTAAGAGGCATCAAAACTTATGGAAATAAGTGAGTAAATTGTTATCATAAATGAACTATTGGTAAAGAGGTTATGGCATCAAGTGGAGAGAATGGAGGGAAGGGGTTCAAATCTCATCTTTTGCAAATTTTGGATTTATTTTGATGTGCTCTTCCAAGTGTCATCCATGACATCATTAAAGGATGAAATAAAAGAAAAAGAATAAATAAAGAAATGGGAGAAAAAGGAATGATGGAGAGTGATTTGTGGAAAAAGGAATGATGGAGAGTGATTTGTTGAAAAAGAAAAAAAAAATATAATGATGAGATTTGAAAAGAATGGGGTAGGTGAGAAAAAAAAATGCATGGAGGGTGTAATAGCCCGATTTAGGGGATAGTCGGAACAGTGATCTCAGAATCACTAAACCGAGAATAGAGAAAATTATTTTTATGTTATTCTATGTGTTATAACATGTTTATAAACATGCATGAAATTTTTGGTGTCTCAATTTTAGCGATTGATGGCTTAATTTCGAAAAAGGACTAAATCGCATAAAGTGCTAAAGTTTAATTTTAATTGCTAAAGGTGCCAAATAGCTATGGGCTATTAATTGGAGGCCCCAATTGTGCAATTTGGCCTTGTTTTAAGTGAGTAGGCCGGCCATGTGACATAGGGGACAATAATTTTTAATTTTGGTCAAAATAGGTGGGAATTAGGTGATAAAATGAATAAAACAAGATGAGTAAAAGATGCTATCATCTTTTACTATTCATCTATCTTCTCTCCACCGAAAATTGATGAAGAAATGGAGCTTTGGGGGTTTGAACTTTCAGCCATGCTATCTCCCATATTAGTAAGTGATTCTGATGGCTTTAGTTGATAATTTTTGCATTTTTGGAACCCCCAAAGCTTAAGCTAGCTAATGAGGGGACTAATTTGTAACATGGTTGAGAGTTTAGGGACTTGCCATGAGAGAGTTTATGCTGGTTGCAAGGTCTAGAAGTACTTTATCAAAGGGTCAATCGAAAACCTATCCCTCGTAAGAAGTGACTCGGATTTTTGGTGCCGTGGAGAGCATCGCATTACGGATTCCGAATAAGGTGTGTAATCTCATACTCTTCCGAATATACGTTTGAAATGGTGAGTAAATCTCACATCTCTGTGAAAGTTTACATGAATTATTCTGTGATTCGGTAGAAATATCGAAGAAAACCGATAACCGGTATCCGTGATCACTCGGACGTGCGTATGATCGTAGTGATAATCGTATTTTGTAATAAAACAGTTTGGGTCAGTGGCAGTGACGTGATTTAGAAAAATCATGAAAAATAAGATAAGTGGAATTAGAAAGTGAATGAGATATCAAATTAAATCTTACTGTGTCTATTTTAATATGGAAGAAACGTAGAAGAGAAAGGAATTTTATATTCTGAGATATCTTGATTTTAGTGAGACTGGTTCTGATTAACTTTGGGGTTCACTGATCTGTTTTGGAAAAATCTTATAAAATTGTAAAAAATGAATTATGGATTATAATTTATATGTATGGATTCCTTAGTGAGTCTATTTTCAAGAGAAACAAGTTGGAACAGTATATGAAAACCGTACAGTAAGATATATGAGATTAAGTTAAGAGAGGTCAGAATCGTTGGACAGTGAAACAAGGGAAACTTTAATGAATAAACTGTACTAAATGGCTAGGCTAAAAATTCTGGAAAAATTACAGTAAGAAGATACATGAGTCTAGTTTCAAGGAAATTTTAAGGATCTAGATTTTGAGTTTTCTAACTCGAGTTATAGCCAATTTAGTCAGTATGACGCTAATAGACAGTTTAAATTTCTATGCCCCAAATTACTAGTTAAGTTTTAGTTGCGAAGTTACCCTGTTTGGGCCTAAAATGGATTTTGACCCAATAGTTCCGTAGAGACCCAAATAGAGTTCTGTATCACTCGAGGCGATAGTGAATCTTCGGAAACACCGTTAAATATGAAATTACCGAATTACCCTTGGTGGGTAAAACTACTGAATTACCCTTGGAGGGTAAATTACCGAATTACCCTTAGAGGGTAAATTATTGAAATACGCTTGGGTTGTGAAATTACCAAAATGCCCTTGGAGGGTAAATTACCGAAATACCCTTGGGTTGTAAAAAAATTACCAAAATGCCCTTGGAGGGTAAATTACCAAAATACCCTTGGGTTGCGAAATTACTGAAATACCCGTGGAGGGTAAATTACCGAAATACCCTGGGTTGTGAAATTTCTGAAATACCCTTGGAGGGTAAGTTACCGAAATACCTTTGGGTTACGAAATTATCGAAATACCCGTTGAGGGTAAATTATCGAAATACCTCTGGGTTGCGAAATTACCGAAATACCCTTGGAGGGTAAGTTACCGAAATACCTTTGGGTTGCGAAATTATCGAAATACCCGTGGAGGGTAAATTACCGAAATACCCAGTGGTTGCAAAATTACCGAAATACCCTTAGAGGGTAAATTACTGAAATACCCTTGGGTGGCGAAAATTATCGAATTACCCTTGGTGGGTAAAATTTATGAATTCCCCTTATAGAGTAAATTACCGAATTACCCTTAGTGGGTACGATTACCGAATTATGAAAATGCCCTTACGGGCCGAGTTACGAAAATACCCCTAATGGGTCGAATTACGAAATGTCCATATGGACCAAACTACGAAAATACCCTTTATGGGCCAAAAAGTTATATTTGCTATATGGGCCAAATGTTATATTTGCTATATGGGCCAAATGTGATATTTGTTATATGGGCCAAAATGTTATATTTGCTATATGGGCCAAATGTGATATTTGTTATATGGGCCAAATGTTATATTTGCTATATAGGCCAAATGTGATATTTGTTATATGGGCCAAATGTGATATTTGCTATATGGGCCAAATGTTATATTTGATATATGGGCCAAATGTGATATTTTCTATATGGACCAAATGTTATATTTGATATATGGGCCAAATGTGATATTTGTTATGTGGGCCAAATGTGAAATTTGCTAGATCGATTAATGGGCCAAATTTTCTAGATTGTTTAATGGGCCAACTTGTGTTATGGGCCTTATGTTGTAATTATTTTATGAATATTGTTATGCTTTGTATATGCATACATGATTGCATGGGTTGGGATAATTGATGAAGAGAAGAAAGGCCTGTTGCCAAAATCTAGTTCGGTGGCTCTGCCACAATCATTTTAAAAGGCTTTGTGCCATGTTATAAAAAGGCTTCGTGCCATGTTATACAAAGGCTTTGTGCCATGTTATAAAAAGGCTTCGTGCCATGTTATACAAAGGCTTTGTGCCATGTTATAAAAAGGCTTTGTGCCATGTTATACAAAGGCTTTGTGCCATGATATAAAAAGGCTTTGTGCCATGTTATACAAAGGCTTTGTGCCATTTTATAAAAAGGCTTTGTGCCATGTTATAAAAAGGCTTTGTGCCATGTTATAAAAAGGCTTCGTGCCATGTTATTAAAAGGCTTCGTGCCTACGTTTTAAATGGCTTTATGCCTGCGATTGGTGTGTTGGCGGGGTGGGTTGACTTATCCCCACAGGTGTGCTGGTTGGTACGGGTGGTGTGTAGCGGATGGAAATTAGGTTTGGTTTGGGATTTGCATATCATATGCATATTATATACATGTTATTATGTTATAATTGTAAATGGGCTTAGGCCCAAAATATTGCTATGTGTGTTCCTACCCAGTGGATGATGGTAAGGGGATTACACACTGAGTTCTTGTAACTTATCCCCCTTTCTCTTAACCTTTTCAGGTAATGCTCAGTGACGTGGACTTGGGCCATGGATGACTCGATGGAGACCATACTTCAGAAATGGTTTATTCGGACTTCAGACTTCTTTCTTGTTTATTTTATTACTCTACCATTTTGGGTTAAATGTTGTAATAAGGCCTAAGATTTTCTTTCAAAATGCATCTGCAACTCTATTCCCAAACATCCCATTTTCGTAAATTTTTTATTTCAAATATGTTTTCACAACAAAAAGGGGTCTTTAAAGATAATTACGTTTTCAAGTAGATAACAATTGCTTAAGTGTTTTGGGTTTTAACAAAGAGGCTGTAAATCTCGAACAAGTTTTTAACAATCTCAAAGATGGTTTAAAAAAAAAAAACTTCCATGTGACACGCCAAATTCGGGCTTAACTTCTAGGCCGGGTTTGGGGTGTCACAACAAATTAACATAATTAACTCTAATATTAATTAAGAATATAAATTAAGTGATAATTAATACGTTTAGAATTCTATTAAAGTAATAACTTTATTCTACAACTATGAAATGAATAAAAGTTTTGTTTATGCAAAAAAAAAAAAAAAAATCTAATAGTTGCGAATTAATCATAATTATAAGTATCACAACGTTTTTCCTTTTTTTTTAAGGTAAACTACACCCATGCTCACTTTTATTTACCTCAGATTACATTTTAGTTAGTTATGTTTAAAAATGTTACGTTTTTAGTCACCTTAGTCACTGAGCAGTTAATTGTTGCTAATAGTTTAATGGTAAGCTAACGTGTCACATTAAATCATCATTTCAAATACAAATTTTACGTTAAATTATACAGTGGGTCCCTCTATTTTTTCTTTTTGAACAATTTAATTTTTTTTTCATTTTATGTTCTTTTAACTATCCTTTTTTTTCCTTTATTTTTCATTCTCTTCTGCTGGGGATCGACTTGATTAAGCAACGAACAAGTGAAAAGTAGTGGAACAAATTGAGAAATTGAACACACAAATTTAACGTGGAAAAGCCCCTCTAAAGAGGGCAAAAAACCACAAGTAAAGATAATTTACTATAATGGCAAAAGAACGAAGAGTACACAAGATGGAGATAAAAACTAAACTCTGAAACTCAAAAACAAAGAACCCTCAAACCGTAAACACAAAATTCTCCAAAAGTGTTATGAGTTCTGATATTTTAATGGGCCATTTTTCTAAGATTGTAAAAGAGTCTATTTATAGGTTAAATTTGTAGGTCAAATAATAATAAAATAATCTAGACTAATCAGAGTTTGACTGAAACAAATAAACAGAGTTTAACTGGGAGATTATCTCCCAAATTTGATTGAAATATGAGTCATACTCGACATTTTCCCTTCGTTTTCCTACCGTCTCCATTTCTTTTAACGTATCAAAAAGTCAAATTGGCAGTGAAGAAAGAAGTAGTAAGTTGAAAGCCATCAAAACCCATAAACCCATACCATCTGCTAACTATCAAAACCCTCCACCACCACCCATCATCTTCATTTCATCTATTGACACCTTCACCTTCACCACTACCATTACCTCATTCATGACAAACCCAACAATATCATCCACTCACCAAATAAACCCATATTCAAATCAATCAAGAATCTAAGTAAACAACAATTAATAAGCCCAAAAAAATTACAGAGAGTCAAAGATTAGACAATGATCAGTGATGGGGGAGCACATATTAAAAAATCGAGCCGGCCTAATGACCAGTGACAAAGATTCGATCTTGGGTAGTCCAAAAGTTGGGGATTTTTTGAGATGTTTTTGAAAGGAGGTGATGGTAGTGGTGAACGTGTTAGTGGATGAAATGACGATGATGGCTGGTGGTGGCTAGTTTGGATAGTGAGCAGATGGTATGAGTTTATGGGTTTTGGTTATGGGCAATAGTGGCTTTCAATTTCCTGCTTCTGTCTTCATTGTCAATTCGACTTCTTGATATGTTAAAAGAAATGGAGAAGGTAGGAAAACAGAGTGAGAAGCAGAAGAGAACGAGAAAAAAAAAAGAAAAAAGATTAAAGAACATAAATGAAAAAAATTAAATTGCTCAAAATGAAAAAAAAAATAAGGACCAATTGTATAATTTAACCTAAATTTTTTATTTGAATGATGATTTAACGTGCCACACAAGTTACTGTTACACTGTTAATGGCGATTAGCGACTCAATGACTAAAATGTTACAACATGATAACGTAACTAAAATATAATATTTCAAACATAAGTTATTAAAATGCAACCTGAGGTAAACAAAAGTGACCATGAGTGTGGTTTACCCTTTTATTTTTCTTAAAGTTTAATTAATTAATAACTCTATTTTAAAATTAGAATAAAATTTTAACTAATAATCGTAATTTAAATTCTAGTTATTTTTAAATGTATAATTATCACGTCTATTTTATTTCAATTTTTTTAACTAATAATTATAAATTAAATATTATAATTATTTTTAAATGTGAAGTTAATAATATGATAAAAATAAAAAATATTCTCGTTAATTTAAAAAAAAAACTTGTATTTATATATATTATAGATAGATAGATTCTAGATTATGGATAGATTATAAATTAAATTAAAAATAAGTAATAGAAATGATGAACCATTATGGATGTAACTGAAAATAATTAAAAATAAATAGCATATAGTTATATTATAGCATATATTTGAAAATAGAGAGAGAGGATGAATAAGACATCTATTGAACTCATTCTATTATCTTCCTAATTAATTCCCTCAGTTCTAATATAATACTATAAAAATTCACAATATTAACAAAACTTTATAAAATATTAGAGACTTGCCCACCAATACCAATCATTGTTTTGATTGCACTCTTCAAATTAATTAGTTAATTAATTTCTTCTGAGTTGCTTAACATTAATTTTTGCTTCTTCTAGCTGAGATTTATGAGGAAATGAAGAAAAGAAAAAAAAAAGGCATTAAGTTTCTCATTAAATTGAAAATTGCTAAATGATTATCAAATAATTCTCTTATATTCAAACAACACAAATGATTGGTATGCTGTGGTTGGAAAACCACCCAAAATTTGACCAAAATTGAAGACTAATAATGACCTCCAGTTGATTTACATTACCTGCGGCATCTTTTAGGTTTAATCATAACCCTTTTAAATGAGTTTAATATTTTTTTTTGGCTAATAAAAATATTTATATTTATTTATTTTCATATAGGAAATTTAACTTGTAGTAATATATGTTTTTTAATATAACCAGGTTTAGATTATAAATGAAAAACTGAAATTTCGAAAACAAAATCACGATATAAACTGCCAAATCCCAAGCAGACAAATAATTTATAGATGCAATTATCTTAAGTTTTGCCGTTGGATTTAAAGGGGAATATTTAATGTAAGAGACGTATCTTATTATAGGAAATAATATATCAATAATTAATAAGTAGTGGATTCTCATTAGTCAAATAAGGAATCACAAAGTCGAATGGAAGATTACAAAGGGAAAATAACTACTATAACTACTACATACACATACATATATAATGTAAAGACCCAAAATTCTTAATTTTGCTTTTGTGAAAATGTAATATAGATGTGTATTTGCTTCAGTGGTTAAGTATTTTGGGGGTGTCTGAGAGGATCTAAGTTCAAGCTTTACATTTGGCAAATTTTGATATTTTTTCTAAGCTAAGCCTTGTGTTTGGGCAGTGGGTTATATTTGATTGCCTGCAACTTCATATCAAAATGGATTTCTTGGTTTGGTGGTTAAGTTAAGTATTAGTTTGCTGAATGTCTTGTGTTCAAATCTTTGCTTAAGCGTGGGTATTTATTTTTGATCGGTTTCGGGGGAGAGAGTTCTGATTGAATTAAAAGGCTGTGTGAGTGGGTAGTTATCAGTTAGTAGTGGGATTGAAGGGGATTTTGAAGTCTTTTTATTTCCCAAAAATCTTTTCATCTGTTTCTTTCGAAATTTGTTTTCTCCTTCTTTGACAAAATCTTGGCTTTTCTTGCTTCTTCAATTTTTGCCAGCACTTTTAGTTTTCACCGTCATCATTGGTATTTTGGGGTTTTCTCGCTTGGTTAAGGTATGTAAGCATAGATTGGTTTACTTGAGTAGGGGTTCTTTAAATCCGTTATTGTATTTTCGAAATCTTCGTTTGGAACCTTATTGTTTGTTTTGGTAGCAGTGAATCAGGAAGATAGTGAATCAGTGAATCAGAATCATAACCAAATCATTTGGGGTGTTTGAGTAAGTGTTAAACGTTTAATTTTAAATATTGTTGATTTCGTGATGTCGGTTTAATCGAGAATTGTAACTGAGTTTGGAAGGTTTGCGGTATCATTTTTATGTGTTGGTTTGTTCGGGAGTGTTTTTGCAGCGAAACAATACCAGGTGTGTACTCGAAAACGTAGAAAATGGGATTCGGCAAAAGCCGAAATTGCAAACTGTCGATGCCACACGGTCGTGTGGTTGCCCGTGTGGTAGGCCGTGTGCTATAACACGGCCGTGTGATCGATGAAGGCTAGGTCGTGCACAAGACAAGGCATGTGATGACCAGGGTGCGGCCATGTGGGCCATACGGGTTAAACCAAACTGGGCATGTGGGCTCACACAGACAAGCCACACGGGCGTGTGATATCTGGGCCAGGCCGTGTGATCCACACGGGTAAGACCAATCTGGGTGTGTGGGCCACACGGGCGTGTGGGCCCACATGGGCAAACCACATGGGCGTGTGGGCTGATTTAGCTAAAATGTTTCCTAGGGTTGCATGGGTCGCCCAAGTTGACTGTGAACCTATTGTAGGGTCGGTAGGCTGTAACACCCCAAACCCGGCCCATGCGTTATGACCGGATCTGACCTGTCACATTAGGAAAATGTATAAAATCCTTGTGATTTGTACTAAAATAAATGTTGTTTGGTTATGGTTAAGAAAACAAGTTTGGACGTAAATATTTGATAAAATACAACTATTTTTGAGATGTTGTTTGATGAATAAAAAATTAAGGTAGTGAACTTTAAAACCGTGACTTTTGAATATGTCATTGATATTTTGAAAGAAAGTCCGAATTAAATCATTTGTAAAAGTTTGTTATAAAATCCAACTATTAATCAATTTTGGAAAACCTTTGGTTATGCTTTTAGAAAAATCCCCATTTAAAAATAATTCAAGCAAAATAATAAATACGTCAAACATAATGCAAAAATAAAATATTCCAGAGGCCTTATTACAACATAAAAACCCAAAATAGTAAAAGTAGTAAAGTAAACGGAAATAGATAACTAAAGTTCAATAAAAACCATTTCTGAAGTATGGCCTCCACCGAGTCATCCATGGCCCAAGTCCCACGTCACTGAGCATTACCTGCAAGGGTTAAGGAAAAAGGGGTGAGTTACTAGAACTCAGTGTATAATCCCCTTACCGCCATCCATTGGGCCTGAATCCATTTAGCAAAAACCTGGGCCTGAGCCCATAAAGCATAATCTTGGGTCGAAGCCCATTTACAAAACAGAACATGTATATATATGTGCAATGTATGCAACCCAACCCATCCTAGTAATCCATCCGCTACACACCACCCGTACCATCCCATCACACCTGTGGGGATCAAGTCAACCCACCCCGCCAAATACACCAATCGCAGGCAAGTTGCCATTTATAATATTTTATTGTGGCTAAGCCACCGATATCACGATGGCACGAAGCCATATTTACGATGGCACAAAGCCATATTCACGATGGCACAAAGCCATTATCAAAATCTGTGGTAGAGCCACCGAAATCATAATGAAACATAATAACAAACATTTTTGTGGCAATGCCACCAGGCTACACTTCTCTTCAACATTTTTCCCATCCCATGCAAAATATGTAAATGCAACATACATAATAAAGCATAATATCCACATATATAAACAACAATCATTAGTCCAGTAATTTATTACGGTAAATCAGCCAATTATAGAACTTTGTAAATTGGTCCACTAAAGCATTCTAGCAATTCGGCCCATAGGGGCATTTTCGTAAATCGGCCCGTAGGGGCATTTTTGTAAATCAGCCCCTTAGGGGTATTTTTGTAATTCGGCCCATAGGGGCATTTTTGTAATTTAAAAATTTCACCCACTAAGGGTAATTCGGTAATTTACCCTCTAGGGGTATTTTGGTAATTTCGCAACCCAGACTTAACTACTAATGTGGGGCATAAAAATTGAAACTGTCTATCTGCGTCATATTGACTAAACTGACTATAACTCGAGTTAGAAAACTCAAAATTTAGATCCGTAAATTTTCCTTGAAAATAGACTCATATATCTTCTTACTAAAAGTTTTCTAGAATTTTTGGCTTAGCCATTTAGTATATTTTATTCATTAAAGTTTCCCTTGTTTCACTGACCAACGGTTCTAACCTCTCTTACCCGAAATTCATATATCTCACTTTACAGTTTTCATATGTTGTTCCCACTTGTTTTTATAGAAAATAGGCTCACTAAGGAATCTATACATATAAATTATAACTCATAATTCACTTTGTACAATTTTAAATGATTGTTTCAAGACAAAACAAGGAACCACAAAGTCATTCAGAACCAGTCTCACTAAAATTAAAATATCATAGAATATAAAATTCTTTTTTCTACTCTATTTCTTTCATATAAAAATAGACACAATAAGCTTTAATTCTATATCTTATACACTTTCTAATTCTCTTTCTCCTATTTTTCGTGATTTTTCAAAATCATGTCACTGCTGCTAACCAAAACAGTTTCATTGCAAAATATGGTTACTACTACGAATATACGCACGCCCAAGTGATCGCAGATGCCAGTTTTCAGTTTTCTTTAGTATTTCGACCGAATTACAGAACATTTCATGCAAACATTCAGAGAGGTGTGAGATTACACACCATTTCAAACATGTATTCGGAAGGGTACGAGATTACACACCTGATTTGGATTTCCTAAAGAACCACTCTTCGTTGCCCCCTAAAAATAAAATCGATTAAAAGTTAGCCTCAATTTCTTAAAGGTTCCAAAAGCCCAAAAGTACTCACTCACAAGAGTCACTTACCACAATCGCGATCCTTCCCTACCAGGCTCTAAAATTCGACCTTGCACATTGGCTATTGCAACGAGTTCCTAAAGTAAATAAGTGATGTACCAAAGGGGTTAGCCTTCATCCAATATTCGGCCCTTCCACAAGAGCAGGAAGTTGAAATCATAACCGCAAAATAGAATCACATGAGCGGCGTGAAACATCGAAATAAAGAGTACCATCTTACCACCAATATTCGGCCTAATCACCCACTTACCAATCAGCTTCCGAAACTAAGGCTAAGAGAATGATAAGTAGCAGCAAAGGATGGCTTGATTCGACCCTTATCAAAAGAGAACAAGAGGAGTTTAAAATAAAAACAAGTGGCTAAGTTCAGCTTAGCCAAGGGATGAGAGTTTCGGCTTAGCCAAGTCAATAGAAGAAAGAACAAACAACATGAAATAAGAAGAAAGAACCTTTACCTTGATAATAAGGGTGAACCGAAAGGAATAACACGGTTTGGCACTAGTAGCAAGACAACAAGGAAAGTGTCAAAGTTTCGGCCAAAACAAGGAAAATGGTGTACAATATTGGCTTTAGAGTTCCAGCAAGGGAGAGAAGAAATTAGGAAAAGAGCAAACTCAAAAAAAATGCTCAAAAGAATAAGCCTCTCATGCACCGAAATTGCAAAATGCCTATAGGAATTCGGCTCCCAACTCTCCCTAACAAATCCGTGCATTCATCTTTACCAAAAAGATGAGTGTTGACCAATTCTATCCTAGGCAACTACTAATATTTGGCCAACATGTCCCCCTCCCTTATCCCTTTCTTTGATTTCCTTCCTTATTTTTCCCTTATCTTCCTCCTTTCCATAATCCTTAGTCATCTTTCCATAATTAAAAGTATTCCTTACCATATTAAAGCCTTGGTCGACACTTACCTTATTAGTACAAAAATTTAATCCAAAATATTTGCACTAGGTGGGATTCGAACCTCAGACCATTAGTACACTCCACATGCCACTTTCCACCTTTACCAATAGGCTCATTGTGCTAGCAAAATGCACACTTATTTCCTTAAGTCTTGATGCCACTTACCTTCTCTCCTTAAAGTGCTTAAACACAAAAATTTTCCTACAGCCTAACTTGAACCCAGAACTTTCTAAAAACCTCGTAACTTTACAAAATCACCTTTCTAATAAGTCCAACTTGAAATAATGGTGTTCTCTTGTTCTCAAAATTTTAAACACTCCTACGCCCAAGGCCCAATGTGCCCAATTCTACTAGGCCCAAATTTGGGTCGTTATATAAGCACGACTTAGACCTTAAATCGTGTGATCTGATTATACTGTATGTATTGAGCATGTTAAATTTATGCATGTGTACTGATCTATGTGTATGACTGATAATTGAATTGTAACATGTAAGTATGTAATTATGTATGTCTGCATTGAGCATGTTTAGTTGCATCTGCATTAGGGGGGATGTTTGATTATTGGAGGAAGTGTACTGAAAGGCTTTCATGCCTATTTTCTGATAGCTCAGTAGCAATATTACTGATATGTGCCGCATTCGGTATGACTTGGTGTGTAGGGCTGGGTGGTTGTTTTAAACCCCACATGGTGTGTAGGGATGGTCGGAGATGGTGTGTAGAGGCTAGTGGGTAGGATACTGATTTTTGTTACTATATGCACATTGTTTCTGAGATGGGCTAAGGCCCTAATTTTTAAACAAAAACTGTATCTGAATCTGTAATGGGCTTAGGCCCCAAACTGTGTATGTCTTCTGTGGGGATTACATACTGAGTTTACGTAAACTCACCCCTTTCTGTTTTATTTGTACAAGTAATCCCCTGACTTAGACGGATCAGTGCGGCGGAGGACTCAACAGTGACCACGTGACTATTGAACTGAGTTAATTCCATTTAAGGTTTTTAATTTTTATTTTTTTGGTATATTTCGATGTAAATTGGAACTTTTGGACTGTTTGCTTTTATTTTGGATTTTACCTGTTTTCATGGATTTCTAAATAGTAAAACTCAATGAGAACTCGGTTTAATTATAAACAACGTTTTCCCTAAACACGAATGATTTTTCTTTAAAATATCTCGGTTTTAAAAACTTCCGCTACAGAATATGTTTTTTAACAAATCGAATTAACGAGAAATTACTTTTGAAATTGAAGAGAGATAAATAGAAGCTAATAAACAAAAATGGTCTAAACTTGATAAATTTGTTTTCAAATTCCATTCTATGTGACATCGCCAAATTCGACCATAACGTCTAGGCTGGATTTGGGGTGTTACATATAGTGGTATCAGAGTCAGGTTGCAAAACTCGGCTTTGGATTTTGGATTTTAAAACTTGGTTTTTTAAGAACTGATTTTCAAATGATTTGAAATGATTTGACTGAGAATGTGGTACACTGAGTCTCTGGCACCGATCCTATAAGTATTCTGATAAACTATCATAATATTATAGATAGTCTGTTCTGAAAACACTCTAGTTAGTGTATACTGAAAATGTAGTGAAACTGAAACTAATAGAGATTGTGACTACGAAAAACAAACTTTGAAATTATGATACTGCTTTACATAAAACATTTGTTAATAAACACTGAAACTGTAACTGATTCATAAAATTTGTAATACAAATCAATCCAAATAGACATGAGCGCACGAGGTTCCGTGGACGTGGTACTCGAGGCCAAGGTAGAGGCCGTAGGGGGCTCGAGCTGAGTCCT
The DNA here is from genome assembly GCA_005393395.2 of Gossypium australe. Lineage (NCBI taxonomy): Eukaryota > Viridiplantae > Streptophyta > Magnoliopsida > Malvales > Malvaceae > Gossypium > Gossypium australe. The sequence continues at coordinate 70,962,293 of CM016623.1, read as the reverse complement.
CTTCTCTGGGCAGCATGCTGAATCTGGACACGAGTGAGACACATGTGTCACCTGCTACCGAGACTGGGTCTCATAGTTGATTGGCTGGGGACGACGCACTATCCCAAGCCATGCTAAAGATATTAGAGAGGGTCATTGGACCCAATTCTAGATCTAGGGGCCGAGGGTCAGTGATTGAGCAACTCTGGTCTAATGGAGCTGAGTTGTTTAGGGGTGTCACAGGAGTTGCCCCTAATGTGGCTGAGTATTGGATAGAGCCCACAGAGAGGATTATGGACAATATAGACTGCACTTCCGAGCAGAAATTGAAGGATACGGTCTCCTTGCTTCGCGATGAGGCTTATAAGTGGTGGCTGACTGTTAAGTAGGGTACTCAGCCTAACTGTCTGACTTGATATCTCTTTAAGACTTCGTTCTAGAGTAAGTATGTGGGAGCTAGTTACATTGATGCTCGTAGGAGTGAGTTCCTGAATCTCACTCAGGGAGATCGATCCGTGGCTGAGTATGAGGCCGGATTCTTGAGGCTAAGCCGCTATGCTCGAGGCATGGTGGCGGATGAGTATGAGACATGTTTCCATTTTGAGGACGACCTTAGGGATAATTTGAGCGTTTTGATAGCTCCGTAGAGGGAGCGAGAGTTCTCTATTTTGGTAGAAAAGACAAAGATCACCAAATAGGTTAAGTGCGTTGAGCGCCAAAATAGAGATTGTGATAGGGGTAAGAACAGGAGGGATTTAGAGCCCTCGAGTTCGGTACAAAGGCCTAAGAAAAAGGCCAAGACTGATAGGCCGGTTAGAGCTGGGCCCCCTGTTACTCTTACTGGATTATAGTTGTTTGGAGACTGTGGTAGATGCCATCAAGACGAGTGTTGGAAGAGCATTGGGGCGTGTCTGAGGTGTGGGTCGTTAGAGCACCACATTCGAGATTGTCTGCTGAGGGTCGATCAGGTGCAAGCTCCAGGTTCTAGTACTGCACAGCCACAGAGGATAGTTCAACAGCCACCGAGGGGCCATGGTCAGGCTAAAGGTGGTAACGATATAGGTCGTGGACAGGGAGCACCAGACAGAGGTGCTGGACAGACTGAGGCGAGATAGTCTGCTCTTGTTTATGCTACTCATCACCGAGAGGACAGAGATGCTCCAGACATCATTATCGATACATTCTTTATTAATAAAGTACCTTACTTTGCTTTGATAGACATAGGTTCCACACATTCCTATGTAGCTAGCACTGTGTTTGAAAACTTAGGGATTTTGGTTAAGAGTACTTCTAGTGAGGTGACTGTATTGAGTCCACTAGGGCAATCGGTTTGGGTTAGCAAACTGTATAGAGATGTTTCGCTAGAGGTTCAAGGGTCGGTATTTCTGGCTAATCTGATAGAGCTTCCGTTTGGGGAGTTCGACCTGATTCTGAGTATGGACTGGTTGGTCAAGCACCATGTCAGTTTGGACTGTGCAACTAAGAGGGTCGTCTTGAGAACTGAGGAGGATAATGAGGTAGTCATGATTGGAGAACGTTGGAATTATTTGGCTAATGTGACCTCTACACTAGTGGTTGAGAAACTGGTTCGTAAGGGATGTAAGGTGTTCTTCGCCTATATTAGTGTTTCTGTTTCTGGGGTCTCTACGATAAAGGACATCAGAACTGTAACGGATTTTTCGAACGTCTTTCCTGAGGAGCTACCGGGTTTACCTCTGAATCGAGAAGTGGAATTTGGGATTAAGCTTCTTCCTGGTATAGCTCCGGTGTCTATCGCTCTCTATCGAATGGCACCGAATGAGCTTACAAAGCTTAAGGCTCAACTGAACTTTTGGACTGTGGTTTCATCTGTCCTAGTGTGTCTCCGTAGGGAGCACCAGTTTTGTTTGTTAAGAAGAAGGATGGGACCATGAGGATGTACATTGGCTATCGACAGTTGACAAGCTGACCATTAAGAACAAGTATCCACTTCCGAGGATCGAGAACTTATTTGATCAATTCCGATGGGCTTTTATATTCTCTAATATTGATCTCCGATCAAGGTATCATCGGTTAAGGGTTAAGGATGTGGATATTAATAAGACTTCTTTTAGGACTCGTTATGGGCATTACGAGTTCCTAGTTATGCCTTTTAGGTTAACGAATGCACCGGCCGCATTCATGGATCTGATGAATCGAGTGTTTCAGCCCTATTTTGACCAGTTCGTCGTGGTTTTCATCTACAACATTTTTGTATACACTAAGACTGAGGATGAGCATGATGAGCATCTTAGAGTTGTGCTTCAGATTCTGTATGAGAAGCAACTGTATGCTAAACTCAGCAAGTGTGAATTCTGGCTGAGTGAAGTAACTTTTTTGGGGCATGTAGTGTCTGCTGAGGGGATCCGAGTTGATCCTAAGAAGATTGAAGCTGTACTGGATTGAAAATAGCCTAAGAATGTGTCTGAGATCTGTAATTTTCTGGGTCTGGTGGGTTATTATCAACAGTTTGTGGAAGGTTTCTCACTGATTATAGCGCCCTTAATTAAGCTGCTACGTAAGGGTGTTCCGTTTGTCTGGACTGATGTGCAGCAAGAGAGCTTCGAGAAGCTCAAGACTATTCTGACTCAGGCTCCTATTTTGATACAACCTGAATCTGGGAAGGAGTTTGTGGTATATAGTGATGTGTCCCATGTCAGTTTGGGATGTGTTCTGATGCAGGAAGGTAAGTTTGTGGCATATGTGTCTCGTTAGCTCAAGACGCATAAGGCAAACTATCTGACGCATGATTTGGAATTGGTTGTCATAGTCTTTGCTTTGAAAATCTAAAGGCACTATCTATACGGTGAGAGGTGTGTTTTCTACATTGATCACAAGAGACCCAAGTACCTCCTGACTCAGAAGGAGTTGAATCTTAGGCAGCATAGATGGATTGAGCTGCTTAAGGACTATGACTGTACTATTGAGTACCATCCTGGCAAGGCCAATGTGGTGGCTAATGTGTTGAGCCATAGGTTAAACTGACTTGGATGGAAGAGATTCAAGATAGTCAGTTAGAGGATGAATCTTTGGGTATTTGGTTCCATCAGATTGAGAGTGGCAGCACTACAGACTTTGGGCTGAATAATGACGGGGTGCTCTATTTCTATGGTCAAATTTGTGTACCGAATGATACTGATCTAAGGTAGTCTATTATGAGGGAGGCGCATAGTAGCCCATGCTATGCATCCTGGTGGGAATAAGATGTACCGATTATTTCTGACAGAGATCGTCACTTCATGTCTCAGTTATGGAAAAAGTTACATGAGGCTCTAGGTTCGAGATTGGACTTCAGTACTGCGTTCCATCCTCAGACCGATGGTCAATTTGAGAGGGTTATTTAGATATAGAATGATATGTTGAGGAGCTGTGTTATCGATATTCGAGGCAGTTGGGAGGATTATCTGCCGTTAGTCAAGTTCGCTTACAATAATAGTTTCCAGTCGAGTATTCAGATGACACTTACGAGGCTCTGTATGATCGTAAGCATTGTACTCCGTTGTGTTGGACTGAGTTGGACGAAAGGTGAGTTTTGGGTCTTGAGCCGGTTTCTGAGACTGAGGATAAGGTACGACTGATTCGGGATCGTTTAAAGGCAGCTTTTGACAGACAGACGTCTTATGCAGATCTGAAGAGGCATGAAATTGAATATTCTGTGGGGAATTTTGTGTTTCTTAATGTCTCTCCATGGAAGAAGGTTCTGAGGTTCAGTCGTAAGGGCAAGCTGAGCCCTAGGTTTATTGAGCCTTACCAAATTCTGAAGCGAGTGGGACCGACCGCTTATCAGTTGGAGTTACCTCCAGAGCTAGATCGTATTCATGACGTATTCCACGTCTCGATATTGAGGTGTTAGCGCTCTGATCTTACTCATATTACCCCTGTTGAGGAAATTGAGTTAGGCTAGATTTGACCTTTGAGGAGGAGCTGGTTCAGATTCTGGATCGCAATGTAAAGGTTCTTCGGAAGAAGTCTATTGATGTGATCCAGCTCAGGAATGTCGAGTCGATTCATTTGTTTACCCGATCGTCGACGAGGAGAATGTTCAAGTTGTTGAAGAAAATTTAATTTTGATTATGGTAGTGGAAATCTTAACAAGGGGTTTAAAAGAAAAGATAAGTTTATAAGTTTTAGTAGGTTCGGTTAACAAATAAATAATAGGTAAGATAGAAGGTGGATAGAGAAGTTAGAACTTAAGCGTCAAGAAGGATTCGATACTATAGCGAGTATCACCCCCGGACTTATATGGCTTAAGGTGAAAGATGGAAATAGGTTGATGGACCTCAACACGTTACTTAGCAAAGTAGGAACCGAAGGTATATTTAGATGGATGAACGCCACACCAAGGTTGGTGATAAGTTTGGAAAGAGTTCGGGTTGACGCCACTAGCACGCTAGATAAGTCAATCGAGACTAACACGAAATATGAGAGGAAAAACCTCACAAGAACAATAGTTCATTCAATAAAAATGGCAAAAGTCCTTTACAAATGAAATAAACAAACTATTTATAGCCTAACAAAAGGCTAGTCCAATGGTCCATCTAGCAAGCTTAAAAGTTAAGTAAATTCGGCTAGAACGTGCTAGAAAATTCTAGAATAAAAACATTAAACACCAAGGCTAGGTTCGACTGAATGGGAGCTCTAATGGACAGCTTCATGCTTAAGCAAATAAGATTGCATGTACTTGGATTCTTGAGAAGTGCAAAGCACTAGTCTAGGTTCAGCCATGGGTCTTAATGAACTCATTCAAGTTGCAATATTTGGCTGAATAGGTATGAGTATTAATGTGGGTCTTTGAACAGCCAAATGGAGTGTGAATGGTCGGCCTTGAAAAGTCTCTTGTGTGTGAACATGACCAACCGATTGGTCATTAGGTGTGAACACCAAATGTGAACGGCATTGATGCTGCCTTGGGGAAGTGGTCGGCCAAGCTTGGGAAATTAACTTGCTGGTAACTCTTGGCAGAATGGACACCTTGGGAAGCCAAATGAATCAGCCACCATTCATTGAAACTAGCTGTACATGCATCCTTGCCATGCTCTGAACCCAAAAATTCATGAACCCTAACATTAATGTACCCCAACATTCGGCTCACCTAAAAAAATGAACTAATTCAAAACAAGCCAAATTCGGCTGAACTATGCATAAATATAATTTAAACAAACTAATTAACATATTAATTAATTTAAGACAAATTTAATATAGACTTATTAAGACACATTAATATTCGACTATGACATGAAAACATCTTAAAGACTTGTAATAATCTAAAACAAATTTATGAGCTGTAATAATATTATCTAATTTAATTAAGCACTTAATTTATTCAAACATTAAATTAAATGAGGTGAAAAGAAATTAGAAACGAGCTCAATGAGCTAAATTGAGCTCATGCGAGCTGACTCGAGCTAAAGGGAGCTCGGGGAACTGAGTTCGAGCTAAAATTAGCTTGCATTAGGGTGCGAAAAGCTCTTGGATTGCTGGCCCAAGCTGGTTTCAAAGGCATCTCGCACGACCTCGTATATTCCTTGCTCGAATTGGAACAATCCACGACTGTGCTCACATCATTTCCCTCTTCTTCAAAATGACTTGTCCTCAAGTCCAGCTGTTGGTTAACTCAAAAATATTTACGCGGCTTGCCTTGGTCAAACAGGGCGAATGGCAAATGAGTCAACTAATATTTATAGCCATGAGTTAGCAAAAAGCGATCCAAAATATGTGAGTCATGCATAGTCGCATCAAAACAAGTATGACTTAAGACACCATTTTTACAATCATGCAGACAAACCATTTTACTCGCTAATGCCACGTTAATTGTTCGAAATAAAGATGAACATGTTTCAAGGCATTCAAACATCTCAAATTGTTTCCTCAAGTTATGATTTAAATAAATGGAATGCGAGTAATGAGTCAAATGGTGTACATAGTCATCACAAACAAGTAAATGAAAAGTTTCACATGATTCTTGATTTTGTTTACTTGAACCTTGCAATGGGCGATTGACTATTGACTTACTAACAAACGCATCAACAAAATTTTCGTCACCGACCGAAGAGAAGAAAGATGTTAAAATTTCAAGAGTCTTACCTTTATGAGCAGAAAAATAAGGGCCAGTTTTACCTTTTTCAGTTAACACAAACCTTCTCTCCTTGGAAAGGTAGTGTAATCGAAGCTCCTTACCCAGATTAACCTGAAATGAGGGGAAAACGTAAAGACAAGTCACGCTTTTCAAAGTGTTGTGTGCACAATAATGAAAGATGTTAATATCTCTATGGACGATGGACACAAAGGGACATGCTGAAATGTAACTCACAAGTTGAACATACGTATCGATGCCAGGTTTAAAAATATGAGTCGATCTTACCTTTTCTGGATGAAATATGACTTTTATGTATAGCCACGTATAATGATCAAGGAATGATTTTAAATCATAATCAAAATCATTAAGTTTCATTCCCTTAGTCAAAAACCAAACATAAATCAAATATAAACTATTCGCACAAAATTTAAGATGCTTGATTTCCCCACAAAACGAACCAAAACAAATTCCTGGTTTGAACACGTGAGTTTGATTACTTATGCCAAAGTGTAGCAAAGGTTTCATTAATTCAAACATGTTGAACCAAAAGGATTTTTGCGTACAAAAAAAAACAATCAAACCTCTTTACAGTCATTAGAATAGTTTTGCACAAGTTCAAAGATTTCACACAAAACTTTAGAAGGTGCACGTTAAATTCACATTCAAACAGATTAAGCGCTTTTTGTGAAAACCCATTATCACACAAGATCATATTTTGTGTTTTTTGATCTGATCGAACAATATCAACAAAAATTTTATCACAAGATAAATGAAGAGAACAACTACTCACGCTTCCCCTTGGAATGAATTTATCAACCACAATTAGAGAATAACAATTAACCGGATCAAAATAAGGAGACCGTTTAAAAACTAAGTCACCGAAAATGTTATCAACAACTTTCAAACCTGATTGCTGTGACTCGGTTGTTAAAAATTCCTTATCTTCGAGCTCTTGTGGTTTGCTAATCATACGAAAGCATCTCTCATCAGGAAGGTATTGAAGTTGAAAATTATCATTCGCCCTTTCAGAAACCTGTAAAGATACAACACGAGGAAAACTCACAAGTTGGTTAGTGGAAACATTCCTTTCTTATACTCGCTCGTCTTTTTCTTTCATTTCTAACTCGTTTTCTTTTCTTTCTTCCATCTCGCTCTCTTTTTCAATTTCATTTTCGTTTTAACATTCTTTTTCGATTTCTTTTTCTTTTTCAATTTCTCTTTCGTTTCCTTTTTCTTTTTCTTTCACTTCTTGTTTTCTTTTCTCGATTTCATTCAAGATCCGCTCATTTTCTCTCATGACCTTCTCTTGTCTCTCTTTTCTTTTTATTTCTTTTTCTTTTTCTCTCGTTTTTTCTTTACAATATGAAGATGTTACAAATGATGAAGAAAGAGATGATTTTAGTAGGGTATGAGTGGAATGATTTACATTCGAACCACATTTACTTCGACGCAAGGACTCCTCCGTGGATGATTTCTTTGAGGCATACGAAGAGTAACTTGTACTTTCTCATTCGTCACCTTGACAGATCTCAGACTCGAAGTTGGCTTCTCTTTATCTCGAATGCCTTGTTGAATAGGAATCTTGATAAGAGTCTCTTCTCGAATAGTCATCGGATATACGTCTCCGTGATGGTCGTGACTCTGTTTTCTGACTAGGTGGAATTTGCTTCTATCGGGCTCTTTCCTCCACTCGGTCTAATCGTCTTTGTAATGGTCCTAGTTTTCGATAAAATAATTGGTCCATATCTTGCACCAAATATAGAAATTTAAATTCTAAAAATTCTTCTCGTAACATTATTTTATTGCTGAAAAGAAAAGTGATTAAAACAAACAAAGAGCAAATACCTCACCACAAAGTCTCACGAGTTCACTCAGATAGAAAGTAAAAATTTCACTCACACCCGTGTTTTCACTCATTTTAGGATTTTTCTCCAACACTCTAATGCGCTCATACACTCTTTGCCTTTTACCATTTGACCTCTCTCTCACAATTCGATACTTTGTCTCGAAAAGACCTATTTGCTTCTTCGGGGTCGGTTTCAAAGGGGGTTGGGTGTAAGGTACGCTGAAACAAAAAGAAAATTTGGGGTTAAGTGTGGCGTTGGGGAATGAAAATGACAGAAGAACAATCTCAAAGATCAAAATAGTAAGGGAATGAATACAAAACTTTCAACACTTCACTTTTTTTATACTCGAATTTCTTTTTTTATTATTTAATTTCATTAAATTTTTCTTTACACTTCAATACAATATGCTGAATACAAATTGAAAACAACTTTGAAATATTTTTTTCTTCACGAACCTACTCTAGGCTTGCAATAACGTCGGCGCTCCTCGTTTTCAAGCTTTGATACCAAATGATGTGATCCGACTCGAGAATGTCGAGTCAATTCACTTGTTTTCCAGATCGTTGACGAGGAGAATGTTCGAGTTCTCGAAGAAGGTTTAATTTTGATTATGGTAGCGGAAGTCTTAACAAGGGGTTTAAAATAAAAGATAATCTTATAAGTTTTAGTAGGTTCGGTTAACAAATAAATAATAGGTAAGATAGAAGGTAGATACGGAAATTAGAACTTAAGCGTCAAGAATGATACTATAGCGAGTATCACCCCCGGGACTTATATGGCTTAAGGTCAAAGATAGAAATAGGTTGATGGACCTTGACCCGTTACATAGCAAAGTAGGAACTGAAGGTATATTTAGATGGACGAACGCCACACCAAGGTTGGTGATAAGTTCAGAAAGAGTTCGGGTTGACGCCACTAGCACGCTAGACAAGTCAATCGAGACTAACACGAATATGAGAGGAAGAACCTTACAAGAACAATAGTTTATTCAATAAAAATGGAAAAAGTCCTTTACAAATGAAATAAACAAACTATTTATAGCCTAACATAAGGCTAGTCGAATGGTCCATCTAGCAAGCTTAAAGGCTAAGTAAATTCGGCTAGAAGGTACTAGAAAATTCTAGAATAAAAACATTAAACACCAAGGCTAGGTTCGGCTGAATGAGAGCTCCAATGGACAGCTTCATGCTTAAGCAAATAAGATTGCATGTACTTAGATTCTTGAGAAGTGCAAAGCACTAGTCTAGGTTCGGCCATGGGTCTTAATGAACTCATTCAAGTTGCAATATTTGGCTGAATAGGTATGAGTATTAATGTGGGTCTTTGAACAGCCAAATGGAGTGTGAATGGTCGGCCTTGAAAAGTCTCTTGTGTGTGAACATGACCAACCGATTGGTCATTAGGTGTGAACACCAAATGTGAACGGCATTGATGCTGCCTTGGGGAAGTGGTCGGCCAAGCTTGGGAAATTAACTTACTGGTAACTCTTGGCAGAATGGACACCTTGGGAAGCCAAATGAATCAGCCACCATTCATTGAAACTAGCTGTACATGCATCCTTGCCATGCTCTGAACCCAAACATTCATGAACCCTAACATTAATGTACCCCAACATTCGGCTTACCTAAAAAAAATGAACTAATTCAAAACAAGCCAAATTCGGCTGAAGTATGCATAAATATAATTTAAACAAACTAATTAACATATTAATTAATTTAAGACAAATTTAATATAGACTTATTAAGACACATTAATATTCGGCTATGACATGAAAACATATTAAAGACTTGTAATAATCTAAAACAAATTTATGAGCTGTAATAATATTATCTAATTTAATTAAACAGTTAATTTATTCAAACATTAAATTAAATGAGCTGGACAAAAGTTAGAAACGAGCTCAATGAGCTGAATTGAGCTCATACGAGCTAAAGGGAGCTCAGGGAGTTGAGTTCGAGCTAAAATTAATTTGCATTAGGGTGTGAAGAGCTCTTGGATTGCTGGCCCAATCTGGTTTCAAAGGCATCTCACACGACCTCGTATATTCCTTGCTTGAGTTGGAACAATCCATGACCGTGCTCACATCATCTATTCCTTTAGTGAAGGTGCTATGGCGGAATCATAGCACTGAGGAGGCCACGTGGGAGTATGAGGATGCGATGTATCAACAGTATCCTCATCTGTTCTAACCAGGTAAATTTTGAGGCCAAAATTTCTTTTAAGGGGTAGAGTTGTAACGCCGCAAAATTCTTATTTCTGCATTGTGAAAATGTGACACAAATGTGTATCTGCTTCAGTGGTTAAGTGTTTTAGGAGTGTCTGAGAGGTCCTAAGTTCAAGCCCTGCATTTGGAAAATTTTGATATTTTTCTGAGCTAAGCCTTGTGTTTAGGTAGTAGGCTTATATTTGATTGCCTGCAACTTCATATCAGAATGGGCCTACTAGTCTGGTGGTTAAGTTGAGTGTTAGTTTGCTGAAGGTCTTGTGTTTGAATCCCTACGTAAGCATGGGTATTTATTTTTGATCGATTTTGGGGGAGAGAGTTCTGATTGAATTAAAAGGCTGTGCGAGTGGGTAGTTATTAGTTAGTAGTGGATTTAGTGGGATTGAAGGGGATTTTGAAATCTTTTTAGTTCCCAAAAATATTTTCATTTGTTTCTTTTGACGTTTGTTTTCTACTTCTTTGACAAAATCTTTGCTTTTCTTGCTTCTTCAATTTTTGCCATCATTTTTAGTTTTCACCATCATCTTTAGTATTTTGGGGTATTCTCGCTTGGTTATGGTATGTGGGCATAGATTGGTTTACTTGAGTAGGGGCTCTTTAAATCCGTTATTGTATTTTCGAAATCTTCGTTTGGAACCTTATTGTCTGTTTTGGCAGCAATGAATCACGAAGATAGAGGCTCTCCTCGTTCAGAATAGTAATCAAATTGTTCGAGGTGTTTGAGTAAGTGTTAAACATTCTATTTGAAATATTGTTGATTTCGTGATGTCGATTTAATCGAGAATTATAACTGAGTTTGGAAGGTTTATGGTATCGTTTTTAGGTGTTGGTCTGTTCGAGAGTGTTTTTATAACGAAACAATACCAGGTTTGTACCCAAAAACACAGAAAATAGAATTCAGTGAAAGCCGAAATTGCAAACTGTCGACTCCACATAGGTGTGTGGTCGCCCGTGTGGTAGGCCATGTGCTATAACACAGTCGTGTGAACGACGACGGCCAGGTCGTGCGCAAGACACGATTGTGTGATGCCAGGGTGTGGCTGTGTGGGCCACACGGATTAAACCGAACGGGTGTGTGGGCCCATATAGACACGCCACACGGGCGTGCGATATTTGGGCCAGGCCGTGAGATCCACACGGGCAAGGCTAATCTGGGTGTGAAGGCCACACGGGCATGTGGGCCCACACGGGCAAACCACATGGGTGTGTGGGCCTATTTAGCTAAAATGTTTCCTAGGGTTGCACGGGTCACTCAAGTCGACTGTGAACCTACTGTATGGTCGGTAAGCGCTACTTAGACCATAGATCGTGTGATCTGATTATACTATATGTATTGAGCATGTTAAATTTATGCATGTGTATTGATCTGTGTGTATGACTGATAAGTAAATTGTAACATGTAAGCATGTAATTCTGTATGTCTGCATTGAGCATGTTTAGTTGCATCTGCATTGGGGGGATGTTTTATTATTGGAGGAAGTGTACTGAAAGGCTTTCATGCCTATTTTCTGGTAGCTCAGCTGCAATATTACTGATATGTGCCGCTCGGTACGACTTGGTGTGTAGGGCTGGGTGGGTGTTTTAAACCCCACATGGTGTGTAGGGATGGTCGGAGATAGTGTGTAGAGGCTGGTGGGTAGGATACTGATTATTGTTACTATATGCACACTGTATCTGAGATGGGCTAAGGCCCTAATTTTTAAACTAAAACTGTATCTGAACCTGTAATGAGCGTAGGCCCCAAACTGTGCATGTCTTCTGTGGGGATTACACACTGAGTTTACGTAAACTCACCCCTTTCTGTTTTATCTGTACAGGTAATCCCCCGACTTAGATAGATTAATGCGCCTATTGAATTGAGGGCTCAACGGTGACCACATGAGTATTGAACTGAGTTAATTCCATTTAAGGTTTTCAATTTCTATTATTTTTGGGGTATTTCGATGTAAATTGAGACTTTTGGACTGTTTGCTTTTATTTTGGATTTTACTTGTATTCATGGATTTCTAAACAAAAAAACTCAATGAAAACTAAGTTTAATTATAAACAATGTTTTCCCTAAACGCGAACGATTTTTTTTTAAAATATCTCGATTTTAAAAGCTTCCGCTACAGAAAATTTTTTTAACAAATCAAATTAGCGAGAAAATACTTTTGAAATTGACGAGAGATAAATAGAAGCTAATAAAAGGAAATGGTCTTAACTTGATAAATTCGTTTTCAAATTCCATTCCATGTGACATCGCCAGATTCGGCCATAACATCTAGGCCGGGTTTGGGGTGTTACATATAAACTACACTTAAGTTACTAGATTATTATTGTATATACGTTTTGATAATTTATCTTTAAAAAGTTATAAAATGATCATTAAATTATTTAAAATTTTCATTTAAATAACTGGGCTATTAAATTTATTATTGTATAGTTTGTTTTTCCACCACATGCACCAATTGAAAGTTCTCTTTCTATAGTTCATTTTTTTATGATATTATCATAAACTTAAGAACCAAATTTCAAACAGCTTTCTTCTTTGACTTTCGACGTAGACTATCAGATTCACTTGAATATAATGTATATTATTCTACTTGTTTACGGGCATCTACTGTACCGATTGTTAAACCATTTCTTAGAGCTTGCAAGCCAAACTTAAAAAAAAAAAAACTTAACAACTTACTGGCTTAAATAAAAATTCTCAAATAATTTAGTGATTAAAAAAATCTTTAGAATAAATTAGAAATCATTTTATATCTTTTTGAAGTTAAAAGACTAAAATATATATATTAAAATAAAATAATTGTTTTTGAGAGTTGAGAAGCTTTCAAAGTTGCTTTGTACGAATATTATATAGTTTACATTTTCTCCCAAGTTTATTTTATTATTCCATTGATTCTCAGCAGCTCAAGTTTCCATGTGACCCTTATTTTATGATGGAAACATATGCAATCCTTACATTCACATGCCAATATATATAAAGGTTTTATTTTTTATATCTCAGAACAACATTCAAAAAAAGTTGCTGGAAAAATTTTGCAACTTTATGGACCCTTTAATTTAAACAAATCTTGTAATAATTTGAACCTAGCATTACATATTCAAAATTGTATTTCAAACTCAATTCATAATTTGTATTTGCAAACATATTCAATTTGAACATTTTTGTGCCATAACCACGCCATTGGAATTGTTTAGTAAAAGGTCCTTTTTTCTCTGGATGTATTAAAAAGATAGTTCGGTAGGACATACATTCATTGTTTTAAAATATTTTATTTTTCTTACTCGAGGGCCATCTACATCAATCCATAGATTTGAATTAAACTTAATATAAAAAATTAATATTTAATATTTTTAATTAAACTTAAATATAAATATTTTTATACGATTTCATCAGTATTTTATGGGATATATGGCTACAAAGGAATGAATGTTGCTTTCAAGGGAAGGAAGCAAGGACGGAATTTACTGTAGGCATTTTCAAAAAATAATGTAAAGTTTTCCAAATATATCAAGATAAGAATATAGACATGAACTGGAAGCTTGAAAAACATCGACATCACTCACATATGTAATAAAAGTAATTATATGTTATTATTTACTATCATAAAATATTAACACAAAAAAAAGTGATCTAATTTGGTTATAATTTATTGAGCTTCAGTTATTAAATAAAGTATGAGTCAAATATGTGTAAATACTCTAATAACTAGTTTTTAATTAATGATGGACTGATTAGAAATTATGTTAATGTCAAAAGTTATATATTAGGGTTATAATACCAAATTACACATACGTAACTTTTCTAATATTTCATCTTTAGAAAAGAGAGAATCACCTTCTCTAAATTATTTGTGTGCTACTTTTGAAAATCAAATCTGTAATATCCATAGACCTGAAGAAATTGATGAATTAACGTAAGCTTCTGCATCTAGTTTTATTCTTGATGATTTGACATGACAAATCCTAGTTTATGGTTTGTTAAGTTTTATATCTAATGATTTTACGGTTCTAACAAGTGGTATCGGAGCCTCGTTATGTTGAACAATTGAGAACGAATTAATTCTCTATTTTTAGGTTGATTTGTTTTTAAACTTTTATGGGTTTAAATTATGAATTCGTTGTTTCAAGCATACACACATTAAAAATTCTCGGTTCAAAATTTTAAGGTTTATATTTTATTTTATTTTTTAATTTTGGTGATTTTGATTTTTCATGCTTCAATTGAAACTCAACATGCTTAAATTCAGAATTGAAGCTTCGCGATTGAAAGATTATGGATTGATTTTGACTTTTCTAACGATTGCTTTGGTTTCTTGTTCATAATGTCAATAATTAATAGATAAGATAGATTATGGATTTGTGTGGTTCAAATTCTAGAAGGTTGAATTTGAATGCACGTTTATTTTTTATTAGAGAAGTCAATAATATTTTTTTTTATGATTATGCTTCAATTTAGTGTACATAGTTCGTTTAAAAACCAAAATTGATGATATCAACCTCGCTGTTTGCTTTATTTACATATGTTTCGAGTTATGCATGTTTTGATTGGTTGAATACGTGAATTACATTTGTGTATTAAACTTTATTGTTTGATTAAGTGTACGGTTTATGTAATGGTATGGTTTGAAGGTAGTCAAGTTTTGAACTTTATGTCACGATTATTTTTATTATGAGATTAAAGTTACAACTTTAATGGATGCTAGATAAATGATTCAATTAATATTCTTGAAAACTATAATAGTATAAATGATTTAGTTAATAGTTAAAGAATAAGGTATTTTGGTTTCTGATGGTGTCATTTAAACTTTTATTTTGGTTATTTCCACAAACATAACACAATCAGAAATTTCAGTTTTAAACTTTGAGTGTTATGAAAATATTAAATTTCACTATTGGTAAGTTTATATATATATATTACAATAATTTAAAAGTTGTGTTCATGTAACTTAGGTTACGTTAGTATTGATTGACCCAAAGGAATCTAATATTTAACAAAATTACATGTACAACTGTGGTAATAAACATGTGACGATTATTCTATTTTACACGTGAGCAATAAATCGGCCCAAAGGAAGATTTATTGTTCAACATATTTTTATTGTCAGTCTTTGATTACTATAATAAAGATACCACTTACAAGTAAATATTTTTGTCCAAAGATGAAATATTAATGGAGTGTCCGATATCTTGAGATGTGATTTACTTTTATTCAAATTATTTTGGTTTAAATTTGAAATATTTTGAAACAAATAAATTCATATTTTGACATTGAGATTTAATTAAGGATATCTAATATTTTAAATTGATTAGTTGAAACAAGATGCCACCAAAGTGACCTCTTTTGCGTAGATTAATTTTTAAAATATCAAGATGATTATATGCTTTTGTGATTCATGCATTTATTAATTGACCCAAAGGTAAGTTAATATTTGGGAAAATGTCAACGACATCTGTGGTGATAAATGTGTGGTAATTATGAGGTAAATTATGTGAGCAATAAGAAAGTTTAAAGATTGAGTCATTGTTTGACATAATTTATTGTCAATGTTTGATAGATACGACAAGAGTATCGCTTACTATAAATATTACTGTCAAAAGACTTCATATTAATGTTTTGTTTGGTATCTTGAGATGAGATTAGCCTATTTTGAATTTATTGTTTACTTATGAATATTCATGTGAGCTTGTCTTTATCTATTTTTTTTTATATTCTGCTAGTTCATCTTCTGCTGCCACAATATCTGCTAATATAAATTCTATACTCATGCTTATTGGGAATAACTTCAAGGAATGAAAAAAAAAAAAAACTTATAGTGCTCGGTTGTATAGACATAGACCTTGTACTAAGGGAAGAACAACCTGCATTTCTCACTACAGAAAGCAACCCTGAAGCTAAAAGGGATTTTGAGAGGTGGGATCGTTCAAATCGTATGAGTCTAATGATCATTAAGAGCAACATTCCTAAAGCCTTTAAGGACGCAGAATCTAAAGAGATTACTCAGGGCAATGATTTTCTTGACGAACTTGAGAAATATTTTTCCAAAAACGATAAGGTTGAGATGACATCACATTTGACTTTTTTGATATCTATGAAGTATAATGGGAAAGGAAACGTGAGGGAATACATTATTGAGATGTTCTATGTTGCCTCAAGACTTAAGACACTTAAGATCGAACTTTCTGAGGAATTGTTTATTCTTATGGTTTTGGTATCGCTTGCTGCACAATTTAACCAATTTAAAATTAGTTACAACTGTCAAAAGGAGAATTTGACTCTAAATGAGTTCATTTCTCATTGTTTGCAAGAGGAAGAAAGGTTGAAACATGACAAAAGCTTACATTCTAAATAGAATATCCACTAAAGTAGTTGCAAAAACACATTATAAGCTTTGGACAGGTCAAAAGCCTAGTCTAAAACATTTTCACATTTGGGGATGCCTAGTTGAGGCAAGACCTTATAGGCCACATGAAAAGAAATTGGACCTGAAAACAGTGAACAATTGGTTTATTGGTTATTCTGAGGGATCAAGGGGCTATGACTTTTATGATACCACAATTAGGAATATTTTTGAGACAAGAATTGCAACATTTTTGAGGATGTTGAGTTTGGAGGGAGAAATATGTAACAACCCGTTTTTAGTCAAATCGGAACAGTAGTTTTGGGACCAAAAATCTGAATTTAGAATATTTATTTTATTATTATTTTAATTTTTACGGTATGATTGAATGATTGTGTGAAAATTTCGTCAAGAAATTATATCGTTTGGTTGGTCAATTTGATAAAAAGGACTAAATCGTGTAAAGTGCAAAAGTGGAGTTCTATTAGCTAAAAGTATTAAAAAGCTATAAAAACTTAAATTAAGGGTCCTTATGTTGTAATTAGACCATTAATGGCATGAGTGGACATTTATGAACATATATTAAGGTGTTTAAATGGTTTTATAATAAGGTTAATTTAGTAATTTATTTATAAGGTTAACTAAAACAAAACAAAAACAAATTTTTGTCCATCTTTCTCACCATAGCCAGAAATTGAAGAGAAGAAAAACCTTTTTCTTTAGGGTTCATTCGTCCAAGCTATTTTGGGCAATTAAGGTACGATTTTTGTCCTATTTTTAATTATTTCTATGTTTTTGAGATCCTTGCAGCTAGTACTAGTTAGCCCAGGGACTAATTTGCAAAACTGTTAAATATTTTGAATGTTTCCATTGATGAATATGTAAGATTTTTGATGATTGATGATAGATTTTGAATGTTTGTTAATAGTTAAACAAGTTTTGTAAAGTGATTTTGAGTAAAAATGTAAAATATGGATTTATTTGTGAAAATGTGAAAATCTGTGGTTAAATGTGTGAATAAATGAAAAATATGGGCTGTTAGGGGCATAATAGTAATTCGGCTAGCATGGGTATATTTGGAATTTCATTAATTTGTGATTTTGTGTAATAAGGACTAAATTGTAAAAATGTGAAAGTTTAGGGGCTAATGTGTAAATTGGCTCAAATGTATATTTTGGATTGAATTGAATAAATAGATGATTAAATAAGTTAATTTTGAATATATTTACTAGATTAAGTAAAGCGAAATTTGGATCAAGATTGGGGGAAACTAAAGTTATCGATTAATCGACTTATTTCATTGTTTTCACATCTGAGGTAAGTTCGTATGTAATAAGCATTGTTATAATTATGCTTTAAATGCTTTGATATTGCATAAATTGTATATAAGAGACTACAGTAGTGTTTGACGACAATTCGGTTATGTATGGCACTTAGTGTGCGATTCAAGATAACTTCGGCTATGTATGGCACTAAGTGTGCTATTCAAGATAGCTTCCGCTATGTATGCCACTTAGTGTGTGATTCGAGATAGTTTTGGCTATGTATGACACTTAGTGTGCGAGATTAAAATAGCTTCGGCTATGTATTGACACTTAGTGTGCGAGAATTCAGGTATTCGACATCATTTTGTTTGGGTATGAGTTTGTTACGGATTGGTTCAGGTATGTATATGAATCATACGAGCTTAAAATTGAAGAAGTTATGAAGTTTGTATATAAGCATATGATTAAGCATGTGGAAGGTTTGTTAGTATTTATGAATTACAAGCTAACAAGTTCTAATTGATGATTTATGTATTTATGATTAATTGAGTTTATTTCATACGAGCTTACTAAGCTATAAAGCTTACTTTGTTCTCTTTTCCCATGTTTTGTAGTGTTATCAAAGCTAGCTCGCATTTGAGGATCGTCAGAGATCGTTTCACACTATCCACCTTTCACTCGGTACCAATGAACTTGGTATTTTAAGTATATGGCATATATAGGGACTTTGGTCATTTTGGTTATGACTTGCTAGTGATTTTGGCCAATTGAATTGGCTTGTAAATTTACATTTTTTGGTTTGTATATATATATAGCCTTGAGTAATGGCTTATTTGGGGATATTTGGGTATGGTTGAATCATGTATTGATATATGTGTTTATGCTTTGTGATATGAATGGTATGATGGTTGGGCGATGCTTGATGGTTATAGATGTTATAGGTGTTCAAATGGTTGAATTCTGGATATTGGTATACTTGTGAAATTAGGCCAAATGATGCATATTTGTTAATGGTCATTTTGATGATTAGAGAAGATATCGAATTGTATGAATTTAATTGGCATAATGTGGTATTATGTTTTGTATTAGTTGGTGTTAGAAATGGTATAAATTATGCATTGGTGTGGAGTTGAATTATATGCCTATTGATGTATGTTTTGTGCCATATGGTTGTGTAGGTGTGCTTAAGTTTGGGGTGGCAAAATGGCTTTGTAAATAGCCTATTTTTGTCCACATGGGCAGAGACACGAGCGTGTGTCTCAGCCGTGTGTGACACACGATTATGTTACATGGCCGTGTGTCCCTTGGTTTTGAAATTGAAATCAAGTCAGTATACTCCACACGGCCTCACACATGGGCGTATGTGTAACATCCTGAATTTTTGGGTCTATGCGTTTAGTGTGTGTATATGTTTAATGTGTTAATTTAACTGTTAGGGGTCCAAATTGGGCTCAGGATGTGGACAAGGCCTTGGTGAAATTCTTGCTTGGGCATTATAATGTTTAAAAGGTGGTATCTGAGTTTAAAATATCAAAATGGGCTTGTGGCCCAGTGGTCAGTGGCGCCACTTAGGGAGCAAGGATGGTGACGCCACACAAGGGAGTAAGGGGCCCAAATTTAAGTTTCATGGAGCCCAATTCTTTTAATTTAAATTAGCTAATTTTCGGTATTAGGGTTAGGTGGAGTGGATGGCAACAAGGCTCAAAAATAGGAGGATTTATGTGAATAAGATAATGTAGATATTATAGTTGATAACATGGAAGATAAAAGGAGAAAAGATAGGAGCTATCTGCAAGGCTAGGTGTTGGCCGAAATTCCATCACCTAGAGGAGTGAAGAAATCGGTTTCTTTATGGCAAAAGGGTGCCTAATTATCCCTTTTTAATTTGCTTAATTTTTAGTTATCAGGAAGGGCACTTTCGGTTTTTGATATGTAAGTGCCGAAATTTCTATAAATAGGGGGGTAGCTCATCAATTCCAGCATTGGGAACCCTATTCTTTTCTTCATTCTCTATGCCAAAATCCTTAGCCATCCTCTGCAATCTCTTCTTTTGATTTCTTCAAAAGTCGAAACCTCTTATTTCACTTTTGTCTTCATTCTTTTTCTCTTGTGCCAATTCCTCCATAAAAGCCGAAAACTCCACTGTTCTTTTCTCTTCTTTCTTCTAAAAGCCGAAACCTCAAAATCCTTTCTCCATATTTCTTTTGATCCTTGCTAAGGCCGAACCTACCCCTAGTCTGCCGAAATTCTCTTTTCTTCTTCCTACCGATTTCTTCAACCAAAAAGCCGAAACTACTTAGATTTATTCTTCTCTTCTTGATCTTCTCAAAAAGCTGGAACCCTCTGGGAGTAGCCGAATCTTCTCTAGCAAGATTTCTTAAATCTAAAAGCCAGAAACACTAGTCCCTGAATCTCATATCACTTTTTGGGATTTCAAGCCTCTGAACAACACATAGGGCGGATAGCAGTTGTGTTGACTACGGATAGCGTTGACGTAGAAAGTCTTGTTCTAACGATAACCAGGTGTGTAGATCTCTAACACACTAATTAATCTATACTAAATATATGTTATGGGCTAAAAGTTGAAAAGAGGCTGTGTAGACAGTCGAATAAAACCCTAAAAGGGTTAGGCAGATGATACCAGGTATGTAATCATAGAAATCTCTATGTGTATCGATATATATATATATATATATATATATATATGAAAGCCTGTTTTCTTGAAGATGGTATGATGTTTCAATTTTCCATGTGTGTATGCATGGGGTGGGATTATCATAATGAAGGGGAAGTGCATGATAGGTCACTTGGTGATCGGTGGTTAAACCAAAAATTCAAATGTTAGGTCACATAGTGATCGGTGGCTGAGCCACGTTATATTATAAGGTCACATAGTGATCGGTGGCTATGCCACGTTTAATGATTCCTGAATAATAGGAATAGGCAGTGCGGCTGTCGTTTGGTGTGTAGCGGATGGAGGGTTGATTGTAGAAATCCTCAAGGTGTGATGGTTGGTACGGGTTGGTGTGTAGAGGATGGATTTCTAGGTTTGGGTTGGGCCATTCATCATTTATTATTTATCATATAATTATGATTGTTGCCATTGTGTATGGGCTAAGGCCCATAATGTGTTTATGGGCCCCAGCCTTTTATGTGTTTTCAGGATTTGCACACTGAGTCTTGGTGACTCACCCTATTATTTTTTCTACTCTTTCAGATAAGCAGTAGATCATGGACATGGGAGCCGAGGCGGACTCGAGGGGCCATCAAGTTTTATTGCTATAGATTATTTTTGGTTTTCTTTAAGTTTCTTTTATTTATTATTTTGGGAATATTTATGTAATAAGGCCCCATAGTTTATATTCATCTAAGTAGTTTTTATTATTTGCAACTCCTAAAATTATGTCAAAGGTTTAATTATACGGAATAATAATAATACAAGGTTTTCTTTTCAAATGTCACTTATTTATTCAAATATTGTCTAATTAACTTATGATTTCCAAAAACCAACAAAGCAAAAGTTTTCAATGTATAACCCGTAGCATACCAGATCTGGTCGAAACTTATGGGCCGGGTTTGGGGTGTTACAGTATGGCTTGGCCGTGTGGCTTAAGTCAATATACCCTACAGGTTTGGCACGGCCTAGCACACGGCCTGGCACACGGGCGTGTGTAGCCATTTTAGGGCATACAGGCTAGCCACACGAGCGTGTGTATTGGTCGTGTGACCCAAGTCAGAGAGTTACACAGGGTCGGACATGGGCTGGGTCACGGCCTTGTAATCCCATTTTGAATGTCCACACAGTCTCTGACACGGCCATGTCTGGTGGCCGTTTGAGACACACGGCCTAACCACACAAGCGTGTGTCCCATATTTTAAGAAAAAAATTCAAAGTTTGTGAAAGTTTCTTAAGTTATCAGTTTAGTCCCGAACCACTCCCAATGTATGTTTAAGGCCTTGTAGGCTCGTATTAGGGACAAATTGAGTGAGATTGAATGATGATTGTATGAATTGATTAAATGTATGTGAAAAGTATGTACAAATGTGTTGTAAGTCCGATAATGCTCCGTAACCCTATTTAGGCATTGAATAAGGGTGAGGGGTGTTATATTTATTGGTATCAAAGCTACGGTCGAGTCGATTCTAGGATAACGTAAAGCGTGTGAGAGTCTAGCTATACATGCCATATATAAACTGTGATAGTGTGATGACTCCTAACATTTTAAAATGTGTTTTTATATAATAAATGGATCCCAATCGAGCTATAGCTGATGAGAGGAGAGGCTAAAGAAGCCTTCTTCCAAATGATGAATGAGTGGTTCACACAATATATCCGGATTAACCTGGCTACTCAACAACTCCACCCCCTCCTATTCCTCAACCAGTTCCCATAGCTATTCAAGGTGTCGAGCTTTTAAGATTGAATAAGCCTTCAGTTGATAAGATCTTAAACACGGGGCTAAAGAGTTTAGAGCTAATGTTGATGATGATCCTAAGAGAGTTGAGTTTGGGCTTGAAAATACGATTCGAGTGTTTGATGAGCTTTCTTGCACACCTGTTGAATGTTTAAAATATGCTATATCACTTCTGAGAGACACCGCGTATCAGTGGTGGAATACGTTAGTATCGGTGGTGCCGAGAGAAAGAGTCACCTAGGAGTTCTTTCAGACCGAGTTCTGGAAGAAATACATCAGCCAACGTTTTTTGGATCAAAAGCTTAAAGAGTATCTAGAGTTGAAATAGGGTCAGATGACTGTGACTAAGTACGAAAGAGAATTTGTACGGTTGAGCAAGTATGCTCGAGAATATGTTTCCACCGAAGAAATCATGTGCAAGCGATTTGTAGATGGGTTGAATGAAGACATTATACTCCTAGTTGGAATTTAAGAACTGAAGGAATTTTTTGTTTTAGTCGACAGAGCCTGCAAAGCAAAGGAACGTAGCAAAGAAAAGAGAAAGGCTGATTCAGAAGCAAGAGATTCGAGGAAGAGATCGATGAGTAAACCTTATCATTCCACATTGAAGAATTCCAAAGATTATTTTAATCAATCAACAACTTCAGCGGGATATTCCAATAGAGATCGCGAAAAGCAATACACCAGTCCTAAAACTCAAGCCACATCACTGTCGAGTGTTAGTAACGTGAAAGACATTAAACCCAAGTGTCAACAACGTGGAAGAGGAAATTTTGGAGATTGTTGGGTGAAAAATAATAATAGAGCTTGTTACAGTTGTGGTTCGCAAGATCATTTTATCCGAGATTGTCCTGAGTTAAATGAAAAAGATAAATCTCAGAATGCAAGATCAAGTAATACAACTATTTGAGGGAGGCCGCTAAGAAATGCGGGAAATGCTAGTGGTAATCATGGTACAACGAGAGATTCTACAGTGAGACCGAAGACCAGAGTACCTGCTAGAGCTTACGCTATTCGCGCTCGCGAAGATGCGTCATCACCAGATTTTATTACCGATACATTTTCACTTTACGGCACTAATGTTATTGCATTGATTGATCCTCGGTCGACTCATTCGTATATATGTATGAACTTGGTGTCTAATAAGAGTTTGCCTGTTGAGTCTACTAAGTTTGTGATTAAAGTATCGAACCCCTTAGGCAAGTGTGTTCTAGTTGATAAAGTTTGCAAGAACTATCCTTTAATGGCTCAGGATTACTGTTTTTTGGCAGACTTGATGCTTTTACCATTTAATGAGTTTGATGTAATTTTGGGAATGGATTGGTTGACTCTACATGATGCTGTTGTGAACTATAGATGAAAGATTATAGAATTGAAGTGTCAGAATAATAAAATTATTCAGATTGAATCAAATGAATCGAATGAATTGCCTGTGGTAATTTCGTCTATGTCAGCTCAGAGATGTGTGAGAAAAGGTTGCGAAGCTTATCTTGCTTATGTTTTGGATACAAAAGTGTCTGAATCAAAGATTGAATTAGTGCCAGTTGTCTGTGAATATCCGGATGTGTTTCTTGAAGAATTACCAGGGTTGCCACCTATAAGAGAGGTTGAATTTGCTATTGAAATAGTAACTGGAACATCACCGATAGTTATAGCTCCGTATTGAATGGCTCCGACAGAGTTGAAAGAATTGAAAGCTCAGTTGCAAGAGTGAACAGATAGAGGTTTTGCATGACGGATTCGCCCTGGGTACGGCAGTATTGTTTGTTAAGAAGAAAGATGAGACAATGAGAATGTGTATTGATTATCGTCAGCTCAAGAAGGTTACAATAAAGAACAAGTATACATTGCCAAGAATAGATGATTTGTTTGATCAGTTGAAAGGTGCAACAGTGTTTTCAAAGATTTATTTGAGATCTGGTTATTATCAGTTGCGAGTTAAAGACTCAATGTGTCGAAAACTGCATTCAGAACGAGGTACGGACATTATGAATTCCTTGTTATGCCTTTGGGACTAACTAATGCTCCTGCCATTTTTATAGATATGATGAATCGGATCTTTATACCGTATATAGACAGATTTGTTGTTGTGTTCATTGATGACATTCTGATCTATTCACGAGATGAGTCTGAGCATGCTAAACATTTGAGGATTGTGTTGCAAACCTTAAGAGATAAGCAACTGTATGCTAAGTTCAATAAATGTGAGTTTTGGCTCCAAGAAGTTGGATTTTTGGGACATATTGTCTTGCTAGATGGCATTCGAGTTGATCCGAGCAAGATTTCTACAATTATTGACTGGAAACCACCTAAAAATATATTTGAGGTCAAAAGCTTTCTGGGATTGGTTGGTTACTATCGACGTTTTGTAAAAGGGTTCTCGATGATTGCTACACCGATGACCAGACTGCTATAAAAAGATGTAATGTTTGAATGGTCCAAAAAATGTCAACAAAGCTTCGATCAGACTACTACAGAAAGATTATTGATGACTTTATTAGTCAATGGAATAGTGATGAAGTTGAAAAGATATTTGAATGCAGCTGTTATATTTGGGGATATTACAGCAGTATCTTCTGGGTACTCTATAAGTTTTGTTATTCTCAGAGGCATATGAAATTGTTCATGTTCAGATGCAATATTTATCATATTTGAAAGCTAGCTAATTATATTAGATGGAATTACTGTAAGTTTGGTTGATTCATGAGCGGTATTGCTCTACCTTACTTGGGTTCTCTAATTCATCATGATTGATATAAGATTTGAGAATAAGATTCATATGATGTTGTTTTCTACTTCTACTGAATGAAGCCCTGAATTGTGAATATGCAAAGTTATATTGTCTTTGTCACAGTTGTTTCTACTGAGTATGTGTGATATTACTCTTCTAAATTTTCTCTGAGATATCATTAATCTCTTTATTATTCAAACATGGTTTATCTGTAAAAGATATTCATTGGTCAGAGGTAATCATACTTACTACTGTTATGAACTTTGACTTGATCATGGGAATTTGGTAATATGGAACACAGATTATAGAAACTGTATTATTGCACTGGTTGATAATGGAGCCACCCTTGGTTTTCCTCTTTTATCTGAAAAATATTATTGAAGTTGAGAAATTGCTCCATTTATATTATGGAAACGTCAAATCTATTATAGTATTATGGTTTTAACCTATCTTAAGATTGTGAGCTCGAAATAATTTAAAGCTTCAACATCCTTTTTAATTTTTGTGAAAGTATTTTCTATGATAGCTACATCAATGATATGGATATTACAGAAAGATGTAAGATTTGAATGGACTAACAAATGTTAGTAAAGTTTTGATCAATTGGAAGCCCTGATGACTGAATCATCAGTTCTGGTTCAGTCCGAATCAGGTAAGGAATTTATTGTCACAGTGATATATCATTAAATGGATTAGACTGTATTTTGATGAAGAAAGGTAAAGTAATGGTTTATACTTCCAGCCAGATAAAACTATAGGAAAATAATTACTCGAAATATGATCTTGAATTGACAATTATTGTGTTTGCACTGAGAATTTGGTAACAGTATCTGTATGGTGAAAACATCATATAAGTATTGATCATAAAATTTTAAAACACCCGATGGTATAGAAAGATTTGAATCTAACACAGAGTAGATGGTTTGAATTATTGAAAGACCCTGATTTGGTAATTAATGATCATTCAGGAAAAGTACATATAGTTGCTGATATTTTGAGTAGAAAATTCTTTGTTTGCTTTATGAGCAATAAATACTTGATTGCTATTGTCTGATGAAAGAATAATTATAGCTGAGCTTAAAGCTAAGCTGATGTTTCTACAATAGATCTGTAAAGCCCATAAAAGTGATAATGAGTTGTAGGTTAAACGGGTATAGAATGAAATAATTATTGAATCAGGATAGCATATTTGAATTTGATGATTGTCTGATATTTCGAGATAAAGCCTGTGTACTGAAGAACTTTGAACTCTTACAAAAAATTTTACATGAACGATCACTGTGGTACTATGTTTGTTTATCTGGAGAATGATAAAATGCATAGTGATTTGAAAAAGATGTATTCGTAGCTCGAAAATGAAATGTGGTATTTCTGAAATTGTATTTAAATGTTGGATGTACCAGCAAGATAAGGATGAAACTTTTAGAATGGGTATAGCCAGCGAAGATACCGAAATGGAGACGGGATAAAGTTACTATAAATTTTATATCAAAATATCCCTGTCTATGATAAAGAAAGATATGATTTGAGTATTTGTCGGTTGTTCGATGAAGCCTGCACATTTTATCCTGGTATGAAAAGATTTCTCACTTGATAGATAGCTTGAATAACTTGTTTTTGAGATTGTCAAATTACATGATGTGCTAGCTTTTGTTATTTCTGATAGAGATCTATAGTTCATATTCCAACTCTGAAACAAGTTACAATAAACTCTGGGCATAAGGTTACATTTTAGTACCGTATTTCATTTTCAGAAGGATGATCAATCTGAACATATGATTCAGATTTTGGAAAATATGCGTCGATGTTGTGTACTTGAATTTGAAGGTAATTGAGAAAAGTATTTACCTTGGGTTGAATTTGCTTATTATAATAGTTAACAGTCAAGTACAAAATTATACTGTACAAGGCTTTATATGGTCACAAATGTAAAACTCCGGTGTTTTGGACAGAGTTCAGTGAGAAAAGATACATGTAGAAGGTTTAATTCTTTGAAACTAAAGAAAGGTGAAAGTGATCTGAAACAGTTTAAAAGCAATATTTGATCGTCAGAAATCTGATGTGGATCTAAAATGAAAAGAAATAGAGTTTCCAATGGTAACAAGGTATTTCTAAAAATTCACCATGAAAGAAAGTTATTCAGATTGGTTGTTTAGGCAAAATTAAGTCTGCTGCTTACTGAGTCATATAAGATTATTGAAAAAAGTTGGACCTATTCCGTATTGATTGGCATTATTGATAGAGTTGGACAGAATTTATAATGTTTTTCCTGTGATTATGTTATAACAGTAACGATCTAATCCATCACATGTTATTTTTCTGATAGATATTGAAGTTCAGCCTGACATGATTTACAATGAAGAATCGATCAGAATTCTAGCACATGAAGTGAAAGAATTAAAAAAAAAGGGTAGCTTTAGTAAAAGTTTTCTATCAATGACATGATATTGAAGGAGCTACCTAGGAATTGGAAAAAACTATGAGAAAGCAATATCTAAATCACTTTACTGGTAAAAATTTTCGATGACGAAAATTCCTTAAAGGGGGAAAGTTGTAACAACCCAATTTCGGTGAAATCGGAACAGTGGTTTCAAGACCACAAATCCAAGCCGAAAATAAAATTTATTTTTATTTTATTATATGGACCGTATTATGTTAGAAATGTAATGTGAAAATTTTGAAAAGAAAGTTTTATCGATTCTGTGCTTAATTACGAGAAGGACCAAATTGCATAAAATGCAAAAGTTGAATTCTAGTAGTTATAAGGATTAAATAGCTATGGAATTCAAATCTTAATGTCCTTATATGATATTAGACAATTAATGAAAAGTTAGTAGATATTTTTAGATGATTCATCCATGGAAAATTAGAAAAAGGCTAAGGACTGAATTGGAAATTAAAATAATTTAATTAATTAAAAGATGATAAAAGAGATATCATCTTTTTTTCTCATCTTCTTCCCCAAAATAATACATGGAAACCTTAGGAGAGAGAGAAGAAACTTTCATGGCCGAATTACGTAAGTTTCCTTGTCCCGTTTTTAGTAATTTTGATATTTTTGAAACCGGGATAGCCTAATCTATCTATTTAGGGGATTAATTTGAAAAGTTCTCAACGTATGAAATTTGAGTCATGGATGAATATGCTGAAAATTAGAAATTTATTGTAGAAAATGAAAGGTTGTTGATAGATAAACAACTTTTACAAAGTGATTTTTGATGAAAACATGATTTAGGGACTAAAATGCAAAGTTGTGAAAATTGATGAAAAATTTTGAAATTTATAGAAAATATGTGCTGTAAATTTTATGTTGGAATTTCCTTTAGGCTTGGAATAGGGAGTAAATTGCATAAATTTCATTTTCTCAGCCTAGGGACGAAATGGGAATTTATGGAAAAGTTAAGGGCAAAATCGTAATTTTGCCTACGATGAAAATTGAGTCCACTTGAATGAAAAATATGATAAATTGATGTTAAATTTACTCTTATAGATCCGGATAGACAAAATTCGGAGCTAGAACGAGGAAAAGAGGAAAATGTCGGATTAATAGATTTTACGTACACGAACATTTGTCGAGGTAAGTTCGTGTAACTAAATTATGTATATTCATATGCTTGTATTGAATGTGTATATGTGTGAATTATTTGAATGTTAAATATGAACTTTGTTACATGATCAAGAATACTTAACAAACGTTAAGTCCTTTAAACATGTTCGAGAAATACCAGATAAATGATAATGCCTGATTTAAATGATAAAATGTTATTCTTGTACCTGGTTTGAATAGTGAATGTGATTAAAGGAATTATTGGATATAATTGTGAGAAATATATGAAATAATCACATGGGTAATTATGTTCAGAAAATGTTAAATCCCGTTTGAATAAATGAAAATCAATAGTTATGTGATTTCCCAAAATGAATGAGGTCCTGCATTTGTTGCTGGAGGGATTTAGCTCGGACGAGAAATCTTATTGACCTCATTTATAAAAGGATATATCCCAGACGGGTAATCTTGATATAATTCCTCTCGAGCATATGTTATGGATTGGATTTAGCTCGGATGGGTAATCCAGATCAAGCTCTTTAGAGCATATGTCATAAAAAGGATTTAGCCTGGACTGGTAATCATGTTGTTTTATATATGTGAATCGAGAGTGTACTCTCTGAAATAGTACCTTATGGGTACCATTGGACATGAATTGGTGGATTCTGATTCGTACAGCTCGAATGTACTACCTGTGTACCCATCGATGTTTCAAATAAATTCAACAGGTAAAAGTTCTTGACATGTGAAGACATGAATAAGAAATGAGTTATTACACATAACGGCCTGAAATACATGAAAATGACGATACGTGACGATTGATATGTGGAAATAGGAAATGATGATATTGTACATGGAATTTATTTAATGGGTATGTACATCCTTGATTATAAACTTGTACACCTTGAGTGTACCAACCGTGACCTTGATATTCAGAGTGATATGGGTAAAGTTTGATATGAAATGATCTGAACTAGAGATGAACTATTATGAAATTATACATGTCTAATGAATACATGTTGAAGAAAGCATGTAATAGTCCAAATTTGGCCTTAATCGGAATGGTGGTTTTGGGACCATGAATCCGAGTCTGAGATATATTTAAATAATATATTCTGTGCTTATTATATGTGAATTAATGTGTGTGAAAGTTTCGTAGAAAAACTTAATCGTTTGTGTGTTTAATTTGACAAAAGGACTTAATCGCGTAAAATATAAAAGTTGCAAACTATAGTAAAATGTGCTAAATTGATGGTGGCTTTTTAATATGGGGTATTAAAAGGGCAATTAGCACATCCTAAGAGTTAGTGGACGTCATATACCAAGAATAACCTTAGTATTATTTGTTTATATATTAAAGTATAAAGGTTAATTTAGTAATCAAACAATTACTTAACATATATGTTAATTAAAACACAAAAATAAACATGTTTACTTCATCTTTCTCTTGGCCGAATATTGAAGAAAGAAAAGGGAGCTAGTTTCTTTTGATTTTCGGTTACTTTCAAGCCAAATTCAAGGTAAGTTTTTAGTCGATTTTCGTTAATTTTTACGTTTTTGATATCGTTGCTTCGAACGTTAGTTGACCCATGTTAGAATTTTTAAAGTTGAGCATGCTTGATGTTCGGCCATTGACATGTTCTTGTGGTTTTTGATTTTTGATGATTTTATATTAAAGATTTGTTAAAGATTAGCATGTTTTGTATTGGAAATTTTAGTGAATTTGAGTATTTTGGGCTAAATTGCAAAAATGAATTTTTGAGGGGGCTAAAATACAAAATAAATGAAATAAATGGACTAGTATGGTCCCTATGAACATTCGGCCCTTAGGTGATATAATGAAATTTTGTGTATTTTGTGTTTTGTGCAAATAGGACTAAATTGTAAAAATGTGAAACATTAGGGGTGAAATGGTAATTTGTTTGTTTATGTGTTTTGGGACTAAATTGTGATGAAATGTACTTGAATGAGCTGAATTTTAATGTGTTTAGATCAAGAACATAGAAAAACGAATTTGGATCGGGGAAAGGCGAAGGTTATCGAATAGCCGGTCTACGTTGTCCGTTGATAGTCGAGGTAAGTCCTTAGGCAAATATATGTCAAATAATTATTTATGAATATAGTAAATGATGAAATTTGGAAATTTTAAGCATAAATATATGAGATGGCCGAATGTGGGGGTATTATATTGGATTGACTTTATTTTGTTTAATGTAATGTGAATAAGTATGTTCGATTTGATATGTGAAGGTAATATGAATTATATGAGATGTTTGTGATGTTAGGATTAAGAAATGTGTATTGAATGGTTAATTATATTGATATTCAGGCTTCGAACCTAGCAGGCCTCGTGCCGGTGAAATATTTCGGGCTTATTACCTAGCAAGCTCAATGCCGGTGTTCAAACTTTGGACCTTTGGTCTAGCAGGCTCAATGTCGGTGTGTAATTCGGGCTATAATGCCTAGCAGGCTTAATGCCGGTGATATGCTATAAATGGAGAATCCGAGAATTAAACAAGGTGAGACACATTTAATGCAATGTGCTAAAAACTCGGGTAAGTGTAAGTCTATTGTATTAGTAGGAAATGTGGTTAGTTGGTATATTATCATTGAGTTGAGTATGATATGATTAAGTTGATAATTCAATAAGGATTTTATTATGTGTTATTAAGCTATCCATGATGAGTATGAGCATTATATATCTAAAATTGAGTTTTATATGTATATTACTTTGAAGAATCGGCTATAAGGGGAGATGTTTATGGTAAAAGAGTTTGAAGGTATTTGCATGTGCGTACAAGTATAAATATGTGATTGATGTTTAAAATATGTTCATTCAACTTGGAATATACAAATGCATATGATAATTATGTGACTTGACAATGTTCAAGCTTAGGGTGATAAAGTGTTAATACTTAGGTTAATAGTATTAAAAGCATTCGGTTATGATTTATTTACATAATGAAATGCTTATATTCTATGTTACGAATTCAATGATTAAAAGGGCTTTTATGTTTAAATGTTGTATTGAATTTGCTTAAGACTTACTAAGCTAGTATGCTTACTTTGTGTGTTCAATGATCTGTTTTATAGATTTTGGTCAAGCTACGGGCTCGGGAAATTGTCAGCAAAGTCAACCACACTATCATCTTTTTGGTACTCCTTTAGTTTGGTTTATTTTGGATAAAGGCATGTATAGGATGATAAATGTCCTTGTTTGAGTTGGAAACTTTGTTATTATATGTATTATAGCCATACGAATATGGCTTATGTTCTATGTTAGTTAATGTGGAGACATACGGTTTTTAATGATCTAATGGTGCATATGGATATGTTATTATGATGCATGGATAATATGGATTTTATTTGGATATATTCGGCTATAGTCTAGGTGCATATCGTAGATATAATTTGGTCATGGCATATATGTGTGGTGTGTTTAGTTATGCATTTGGCTAGTAAAGAGATGGTGATGATACTTGATGATTTATGTAGGTATATATAAATATAGTAGTTAGGTGAAAATCTTGTTATATATTTGGATCAATATACCGAGCCTTGAGTTATGTATATATACTGAACATGGGTGTTGCATTGTATGAATGATCTTGTTCAAGGGCTATTCGTGAGTTACTTGCTAATATACATTACTAATAATGATTGAGTTGTGACATAGGCTTCGGCAATATAGTAAATGATGTATACTTGAGGTAGTTGGTATTTGTAATATTTCATTTAGGCATGAATCTCAAATGGTATCTGATAACGGTATGGTTTGATCTCAATATTTGAAACACTGCGATATGCTTATGATATTGGTAATAGTATGGCCGAACCTTTGAATGGTTAAATAAATTGCAAGGTTCAGGTACATTAATAAATGTATGCGAATTTAGTGTATGATATTTGAATAATCCTGTGCAAGTATAAATGTGACATTGTTATAAGGAAATGCATGCGGTATAAATTCCTGATATCAATTGTATGTTTGGTCAAGATGTAATTTGATATGCTTGTATATGCATTATAGATTTATAAATGAATATCAGATTTTGTTATGTGATACATAGGGATCGCTTTACTTGTGTCAAATTCAACTGAATGTCCATTCGGAACGGTGTTTAGTTTGGTAATGCCTCATAACCCTAATCCGGCGACGGGTACGGGTTAGGGATGTTACATTTGATTGGTATCAGAGCTTACTGTTTAGTCGATTCTAAGACTATCGTAGCGCATGTGAGTCTAGCTATACATGCCTTTATTATATATACGATAGTGTGGTGACTTCTGACATTTCAAATTGTGTTCTTTTTAGTAAATGGATCCTGATAGAGCCGTAGCGGATGATGTAGAAAGTGTAGCTCTTGATTGCGCACGTGGCTCAGCGCCGGTAGACTCTTGACCTGTCTCAGGTAGCCATGAGGGGGAGGCTAAGCAAGCCTTCTACCAGATGATGAATGAATGGTTTACCCAGTTTATTCAGACTAACCCGGCTATGCAACAACCTCCACCCTCGAATAATCCAACTTCGATACCTTCCGCACGTCCGATGAGATCTGGTAGGCCTCCCGTTGATAAAATCAGAAAATATGGGGCCGAAGAATTCAAAGCTAATGATGATGATGACGCAGAGCGAGCTGAGGTGTGGCTTGATAACACTATTCTGGTACTTGATGAGCTATCCTGTACTCCAAATGAAAGCCTGAAGTGTGCTATACTATGCTACACTGCATATCACTGGTGGAATACACTAGTATCGGTGGTCCCAAAAGAAAAAGTGACTTGGGAATTCTTCCAGATCGAGTTTCGTAAGAAATATATTAGCCAGAGATTCATCGATCAGAAACGGAAAGAATTTCTAGAACTAAAATAGGGTCGCATGACTGTGACTGAATATGAGCGAAAATTTGTCAGATTGAGCCGATATGCCCGAAAGTGTATCAACTGAAGCCATTATGTGCAAAAGATTTGAAGACGGTCTGAATGAAGACATAAAGTTGCTTGTTGGCATTCTTGAAATCAAAGAGTTCGTGGTACTTGTCGAGCGAGCTTGCAAAGCTGAAGAGCTTGGGAAAGAGAAAAGAAAGGCTGAAATGGAAGCTAGAGACACTCGTAAAAGATCATCGAGTAAGACTTTCCATTCTGTATCTAAGAAGTTCAAAGATGACTTCGGCCGACATAAAGTTATTTCAGACATGTCTAGACGAGATCGATCACCTGCGGGTTCCCGGGCTACTTCGATGGCCAGTGTTGGTAATGTTCAGCAGAATCTGGTTGAATGCAAGCATTGTGATAAATGGCATTCTGGGAGCTGTAGATTTCGTGATTGGTCCTGCTTTAAATGTGGATCGTCAGATCATTTTATTAGAGAGTGCCCGATGTTAACTAAGCAAAATACGGCCCAGAATATCAGATCGAGTAATGTGTCAGTGCGAGGAAGACCACCTAGGCATTCGGGAAATGTAAGTGGCAGTCAGAAAGGAACTAAAGACACTGCGGTTCGATCGGAGGCTCGTGCACCAGCTAGAGCATATGCTATTCGTGCCAGAGAGGATGCTTCTTCCCCAGATGTTATCACTGGTACTTTCACTCTTTATGATACTACTGTGATTGCATTGATTGATCATGGTTCGACTCACTCATATGTGTGTGAAACTTTAGTATCCAGTAAGACTCTACCTATTGAGTCTACTGAGTTTGTGATTCGTGTGTCCAACCCCTTGGGTCGATGTGTACTTGTTGATAACGTGTGTAAAGGTTGCCCATTGATGATTCAGGATTCCTGCTTTCAAGCTGATTTAATGTTGTTGCCTTTCGATGAGTTCGATATAATTTTGGGAATGGACTGGTTAACTTTGCATGATGCTGTGGTGAATTGCAAAAGAAAGACTATTGATTTGAGATGTCAGAGCGGTGAGATTATGTGGGTTGAATCTAATGATCTGAATGGGTTACCAGCAGTAATATCCTCGAATGTTAGCTCGTAAGTATGTGATAAAAGGATGTGAAGCTTACTTGGCCTATGTGTTGGATAATAGAGTGTCTGAACACCAGATTGAATCAGTACCAGTTGTGTGTGAATACCTAGATGTATTTACTAATGAATTACCAGGTTTGCCACCAGTTCGAGAGATTGAGTTTGGTATTGAATTAGTACTAGGGATGACTCCGATTTCAATAGCTCTATATCGGATGGCACCTACTGAGTTGAAAGAGTTGAAAGCACAGTTGCAAGAGTTGACAGATAGGGGCTTCGCACGACCGAGTTTCTCTCCTTGGGGTGCGCCAGTTCTATTTGTGAAAAAGAAAGATGGGACAATGCGAATGTGTATTAATTACCACCAATTAAATAAAGTGACAATAAAGAATAAATACTCGTTGCCTCGAATTGATGACTTGTTTGACCAATTGAAAGGGGCTTCAGTGTTTTTAAAGATAGATCTGAGATCGGGTTATTATCAGTTGCGAGTCAGAGATTCCGATGTGCCAAAGACTGCATTCTGAATGAGGTACGAACATTTTGAGTTTCTGGTTATGCCTTTTGGACTTACTAATGCACATGCTGTTTTTATGGATTTGATGAATCGGGTTTTCAGAAAGTATTTGGATCGATTTGTGGTAGTGTTTATAGATGATATCCTGATCTACTCTAGAGATGAAACCGAACATGCCGAGCATTTGAGATTGGTGCTACAAACTTTGCGAGATCAGCAGTTGTATGCAAAGTTTAGTAAGTGTGAGTTCTGGATGAGTGAAGTCAGTTTTCTGGGTCATGTTGACTCAGCATCAGGCATTCGGGTTGATCCGAATAAAATATCGACTATACTTGATTGGAAGCCACCAAAGAATATTTTTGAAATTCGAAGCTTTCTGGGACTTGCGGGATACTACAGACGATTTGTGAAAGGTTTTTCTATGATAGCTACACCTTTGACGAAGCTACTGCGGAAAGATGTCAAGTTCGAGTGGACGGAAAAATGTCAGAAAAGTTTTGATCAGTTGAAAGCTCTTTTGACCGAATAATTCAGCCTGAAATGGGTAAAGAATTTGTTGGTATAGTGATGCTTCTTTGAATGGTTTGGGTTACGTCTTAATGCAAGAAGGCAAAGTAGTAGCCTATGCTTTGAGACAGTTGAAGCCTCATGAAAGTAATTATCCGACTCATGATCTGGAGTTAGCAACCATTGTTTTCGCATTGAAAATTTGGCGTCATTACTTATTCGGCGAGAAATGTCATGTTTATTCGGATCATAAAAGTTTGAAGTATTTGATGACTCAAAAAGACCTGAACTTGAGACAATGCAGATGGTTAGAACTGTTGAAAGATTATGAATTGGTGATTGATTACCATCTGGGGAAAGCCAACGTTGTTGCGGATGCCTTAAGTCGAAAATCATTGTTTGCTCTACATGCGTTGAATGCACATATGGTTATGTCTGGTGATGGTTCTATCATAGCCGAGTTGAAGGCAAGACCGTTGTTTACTCAACAAATTTGTGATGCACAGAAAATTGACAAAGATATGATTGCTAGACGAGTTCAGTGTGAAAATGATGCAGAGTCGGAGTTTCGAATTGATGAAAATGATTGTTTGAAATTCAAAGGCCGATTATGTGTTTCGAGGAATGTGGATTTGGTTCAGATGATTTTGAACGAGGCTCATAATAGTTGATTGTCGGTACATCTGGGTAGCACGAAAATGTATAATGATTTGAAACAGTTCTATTGGTGGCCTGGCATGAAACGGGATATATCTGAATTTGTTTCAAAGTGTTTAATTTGTCAGCAAGTAAAAGCCGAGCATCAAGTGCCTTCTGGGTTACTTCAGCCGATCATGATACCTGAATGGAAATGGGATAGAATTACTATGGATTTTGTATCCGGCTTGCCTATGACACCGAGCAAGAAAGATGCAATCTGGGTTATAGTGGATAGACTGACCAAATTAGCTCACTTTGTTCCAGTTCGTACGGACTATTTGCTTGATAAACTTGCTGAGTTGTATGTACCTCAAATTGTGAGATTACATGGTGTGCCGAGTTCCATTATTTCAGACAGAGACCCGAGATTCACATCGCAGTTTTGGAAGAAGTTGCAAGATGCTTTAGGTACTAAACTCCACTTTAGCACAGCCTTTCATCCGCAGACAGACGGTCAGTCTGAACGAACCATTCAGATACTTGAGGACATGTTGAGATGTTGCGTCCTTGAGTTTGAAGGTACGTGGGAAAAATACTTACCTTTTATTGAATTTGCTTATAATAACAGTTTTCAATCTAGTATCAAAATGGCACCTTACGAAGCTCTATATGGTCGCAAGTGTCGTACTCCGTTGTACTGGACCGAGCTCAATGAAAATAAGATACACGAGGTTGATTTGATTAAAGAGACTGAACAGAAAGTGGCTATAATCAGAGATAGTTTGAAAGCTACCTCGGATCGTCAAAAGTCCTATGCTGATTTGAAACGTAAAGATATTGAGTTTCAAGTCGGAGACCGAGTATTTTTGAAAGTTTCACCGTGGAAGAAAGTACTCCGATTTGGTCGAAAGGGCAAACTAAGTTCGAGATTCATCAGACCATATGAAATCATCAAACCTATCGGACCTGTTGCTTATAGACTAAAGTTACCTTCTGAATTAGAAAAGATACACAATGTTTTTCATGTTTCGATGCTCCGTAGATACAGATCAGATCCATCACATGTGATTTCTCCGTCTGAAATTGAAATCCGATCCGATATGATGTACGAGGAGGAACCGATTCGTATTTTAGCCAGGGAAATAAAAGAGTTGAGAAATAAGAAAATTCCGTTAGTGAAAGTACTATGGAATCATCACGGAGTTGAAGAGGCTACGTGGGAGCCTGAGGATTCAATGAGGCAACAACATCCGACTTTGTTTAACGGTAAGATTTTTGGGGACGAAAATCCCTAAGGGGGGAGAGTTGTAACAGTCCAAATTTGGCCTTATTCGGAATGGTGGTTTCAGGACCACGAATCCGAGTCCGAGATATATTTAAATAATATAATCTGTGCTTATTATATGTGAATTAATGTGTGTGAAAGTTTCATAGGAAAATTTAATCGTTTGTGTGTTTAATTTGACAAAAGGACTTAATCGCGTAAAATGTAAAAGTTGCAAACTATAGTGAAATGTGCTAAATTGATGGTGGCTTTTTAATATGGGGTATTAAAACGACAATTAGCCCATCCTAAGAGTTAGTGGACGGCATATACCAAGAATAACCTTAGTATTATTTGTTTATATATTAAAGTATAAAGGTTAATTTAGTAATCAAACAATTACTTAACATATATGTTAATTAAAACACAAAAACAAACATGTTTACTTCATCTTTCTCTTGGCCGAATATTGAAGAAAGAAAAGGGATCTAGTTTCTTTTGATTTTCGGTTACTTTCAAGCCAAATTCAAGGTAAGTTTTTAGTCAGTTTTCGTTAATTTTTACGTTTTTGAGATCGTTGCTTCGAACATTAGTTGACCCATGTTAGAATTTTTAAAGTTGAGCATGCTTGATGTTCGGCCATTGACATGTTCTTGTGGTTTTTGATGTTTGATGATTTTATATTAAAGATTTGTTAAAGATTAGCATGTTTTGTATTGGAAATTTTAGTGAATTTGAGTATTTTGGGCTAAATTGCAAAAATAAATTTTTGAGGGGGCTAAAATACAAAATAAATGAAATAAATGGACTAGTATTGTCCCTATGAACATTCGGCCCTTAGGTGATATGATGAAATTTTGTGTATTTTGTGTTTTGTGCAAATAGGACTAAATTGTAAAAATGTGAAACATTAGGGGTAAAATGGTAATTTGTCTGTTTATGTGTTTTGGGACTAAATTGTGATGAAATGTACTTGAATGAGCTGAATTTTAATGTGTTTAGATCAAGAACAAAGAAAAACGGATTTGGATCGGGGAAAGGCGAAGGTTATCGAATAGCCGGTCTACGTTGTCCGTCGATAGTCGAGGTAAGTCCTTAAGCAAATATATTTCAAAGAATTATTTATGAATATAGTAAATGCTGAAATTTGGAAATTTTAAGCATAAATAAATGAGATGGCCGAATGTGGGGGTATTATAATGGATTGACTTTATTTTGTTTAATGTAATGTGAATAAGTATGTTCGGTTTGATATGTGAAGGTAATATGAATTATATGAGATGTTTGTGATGTTAGCATTAAGAAATGTGTATTGAATGGCTAATTATATTGATATTCGAGCTTCGAGCCTAGCAGGCCTCGTGCCGATGAATTATTTCGGGCTTATTACCTAACAGGCTCAATGCCGGTGTTCAAACTTTGGACCTTTGGTCTAGCAGGCTCAATGCCGGTGTGTAATTCGGGCTATAATGCCTAGTAGGCTTAATGCCAGTGATATGGTATAAACGAAGAATCCGAGAATTAAACAAGGTGAGACACATTTAATGCAATGTGCTACAAACTCGGGTAAGTGTAAGTCTATTATATTAGTAGGAAATATGGTAAGTTGGTATAATATCATTGAGTTGAGTATGATATGATTAAGTTGATAATTCAATAAGGATTTTATTATGTGCTATTAAGCTATCCATGATGAGTATGAACATTATATATGTGAAATTGAGTTTTATATGTATATTACTTTGAAGAATCGGCTATAAGGAGAGATGTTTATGGTAATAGAGTTTGAAGGTATTTGCATGTGCGTACAAGAATGAATATGTGATTGATGTTTAAAATATGTTCATTCAACTTGGAATATACAAATGCATATGATAATTATGTGACTTGACAATGTACAAGCTTAGGGTGATAAAGTGTTAATACTTAGGTTAATAGTATTAAAAGCATTCGGTTATGATTTATTTACATAATGAAATGCTTATATTCTATGTTACGAATTCAATGATTAAAAGGGCCTTTATGTTTAAATGATGTATTGAATTTTCTTGAGACTTACTAAGCTAGTAAGCTTACTTTGTGTGTTCAATGATCTGTTTTATAGATTTTGGTCAAGCTACGGGCTCGGGAAATTGTCAGCAAAGTCAACCACACTATCATCTTTTTAGTACTCCTTTAGTTTGGTTTATTTTGGATAAAGGTATGTATAGGATGATAGATGTCCTTATTTGAGTTGGAAACTTTGTTATTATATGTATTATAGCCATACGAATATGGCTTATGTTCTATGTTAGTTAATGTGGAGACATACGGTTTTTCATGATCTAATGGTGCATATGGATATGTTATTATGATGCATGGATAATATGGATTTTATTTGGTTATATTCGGCTATAGTCTAGGTGCATATCATAGATATAATTTGGTCATGGCATATATGTGTGATGTGTTTAGTTATGCATTTGGCTAGTAAAGAGATGGTGATGATACTTGATGATTTATGTAGGTATATATAAATATAGTAGTTAGGTGAAAATCTTGTTATATTTTTGGATCAATATACCGAGCCTTGAATTATGTATATATACTGAACATGGGTGTTGCATTGTATGAATGATCTTGGTCAAGGGCTATTCGTGAGTTACTTGCTAATATACATTACTAATGATGATTGAGTTGTGACATAGGCTTCGGCAATATAGTAAATGATGTATACTTGAGGTAGTTAGTATTTGTAATATTTCGTTTAGGCATGAATCTCAAATGGTATGTGATAACGGTATGCTTTGATCTCAATATTTGAAACACTGCGATATGCTTATGATATTGGTAATAGTATGGCCGGACCTTTGAATGGTTAAATAAATAAATTGCAAGGTTCAGGTACATTAATAAATGTATGTGAATTTAGTGTATGATATTTGAATAATCATGTGCAAGTATAAATGTCACATTGTTATAAGGAAATGCATGCGGTATAAGTTCAAGATATCAATTGTATGTTTGGTCAGGATGTAATTTGATATGCTTGTATATGCATTATAGATTTATAAATGAATACCAGATTTTGTTATGTGATACATAGGGATCGCTTTACTTGTGTCGAGTTCAACTGAATGTCCATTCGGAATAGTATTTAGTTTGGTAATGCCTCATAACCCTAATCCAGCGACGGGTACGGGTTAGGGGTGTTACAAAGCATATGTTCCTGGAAACTTGATTGTTTTTGAACCTATACATGTTTTGATGTTATTATGGAATATATGACTAACAAGGGAAATGAGGATATGTGTAGGGCTTGGGGGCAAATTTATTGAATATGCCTTACATAGTTACCTCAAAATATAATGAATGGTAAGTTAAGTACCATGTATACGAACTTACTAAGCATGTAATGCTTACTTAGTTTTATTTCCCTGTTTCAAAGTAAATCAGAAGTTCGTTCGATTGGAAGCTCGGCAGACATCACTCACACTATCCATTGGCCTATATCGGTATATATATGGTGAATCAATTATGGTTGTAATGGCATGTATAGGTTATATTGGTCATATTGGCATGTAAATGTAAATGATGCTTGTAATCTAGCCATTGGAATGGCTAGTAATGGATTGTTTGATGTACTTGTAATGTCATACTATGGTAGCTACATATATGTTAAGTAGTTGATTAAATTATGCCTAATATCTGGACTAGGCTAAGGTAAGGTTATAAACATGTATGCATGTAATGATATGCCTTGTTGGATGATGGAGTTTGCTTAATTTGAATGCTTGGAATGGTTGGTATTTGGATGTGAGTTTAAGTGTAGGTCATTGGTGTGATTTTGGGTGAGAAATGAAGCTAGAGATGGCTTTATTTCGTTCACACAGGCAGACACACGGGCGTGTGTCTAGACCATGTGTGACACATGGCCTGGTACATGGGCATGTAGTTAGGCTGTTTATCCCTTACACCTTAAATTTGAGAAACATAATGCTCAGAGTTGAGCAAACGGGCAGAGACACAATCGTGTGTCTCAGCCGTGTGGGAGACACGGCCTTGAACACGGGCGTGTGTCTTGGCCGTGTGAAACCCGCACCTAATTTTGAAAGAATTTAATTAACCACATGGCCTAGCACACAGGCATGTGGCATGGCTGTGTGCACAAGTCAGCGAGTTACACGGGGTCGAACACAAGTCAGCAAGGAACATGGGAAACGAGATTGACCGAACTGGGTGGATTGAAATTGTAACAACCCGAATTAGGGCCTAGCCGGAATAGTGGTTTCGAGATCACAAATCCGACGAGGAAAATTTTATTTTTATTATATTTTTATGGTCTACAATTTTACAGAAATATTTCGTAAAAGTTTTGTTTAAAAAAAATTTGACATTTGAGCACTCAATTTAGTCAAAAGGACTAAATTATAAAAAGTGAAAAAGTTGAGTTCTATATATTAGAGGTGTCAAATTCCATGAGTTTTAAATTGGAGGTCCTTAAAAGGTAATTAGGCCATTGGATAACTTGATGGACAAAAATGGGCATGGATAGGACAAAATTGAAAAAAAGCCTTAAGGGTATTTTAGTCATTTAGTGTTTTTAATGAATAAAAAGACAAAATACAAGAAAAAAATCTGCTCATCTTCTTCAAGCTACTTCCGAAAATTTCTAGACTCCATGGCTAAGGGTTTCAAGCTTTTCAAGCTTCATAGTAAGTGTTTCTGAGCCCCGTTTTTAATGTTCATCGTATTTTTGAAATCCCGGTAACTTAGTTTAGCTATTTCTACCATTATTTTGAGCTAGAGTTTAATTTTAAAAATTGACCCATGTAGAATAATTGTGTATTTTGATGAATTTTGGTAGATTATGCATGTTTATGATTAGAGAAACGAGTTTTATTAGATGATTTTTGATGAAATCGTAAAAAAGGGGTTAAATTGTAAAAGTTATAAATTGGTCATAAGTGTGTGAATTAGTGAGAAATTGAGGTTCCCATAGAAGAGAAAAATGATCAGCATGTTATAAAACATAAGAATAAGGGCATTGGGGCAAAAGTGCAGATATGTGAAAGTTTAGGGGTCAAAGTACAATTCGTAAAAAAATATGATTTTTGGACCCATATGAATAATGTGACTAACTAGTAGGCTAAATGTGATATAGATCAAGGAAATCGAGATTTGGGCTTAAATCGGGAAAATACAAGGTTATGGATTAAAATAGTAAATTGTTGTTTCTGGATCCGAGCTAAGTTTGTGTGTTAATAATAATGCAATAATGTCGTAATGTATATTTGAAACCTAAATTGTGGTACTAAATTGATTTTTCTGAATTACATGTTTAGTATATTATGTTGGTGAATTGATTTAATAATATGTTTATCATAAAAGGTGACGTAGATGACATGGAAAATGGGTTGAAATGTTGTGCTTAAAGGTGTTTTCTATGACAATGGTTATTATGTGAAATGGAATGTTTATATGTAAATAATGCATTTATTTTACTTGTTCAATAATTATTTTGCTAGATATTATGGAAATCATTGGGTGATAACTAAAATATGAAAATGTATGGAATGAGAAATTCTCGATTGAACCTTCGAAAAACCGAGAGATACGAACAATATGTAGCTAGGTCACAAGATTGATAAGGGACCTTCACCGTGTGCACAAGAAAGCTACGAGATGGCAAAATTTGATATGTAGCTAGGGCACATGGATGATAAGGGACTTTCACCATGTGTGCAAGAAAGCTACGGGATAATAATTTCATATATAACTAGGTCACATGTGTAATACTGTGTGTATACCATGTGTACAAGAAAGTTACGGGTTATAAGTAGCTAGGTCACATGAATGGTTCCTAGTGTTGGACGCCATGTAGACAAGAAAGCTACGAGATGGAATGGCTAGGTCACATGGGTGATAAGGGACCTTCACCATGTGTACAAGAAAGCCAAATTATGTGTAGGTGGAGCTATGTGCTGAGACCATCGAGTATTGGGCGTTTTCCAAAGGGGTTTAACAAAATAACTTACTAATGGTGATTGGTGTGATCATGTTATGAATAAGTGCAGGTGTGAATATGACCAATTGAGAAATGTGGCATATGTACGTGTGAGCAAGTGTTTGTGTGAACAAGGGTGCATGTGACCATGTGTGTATGTGCATAATATGTTTGATATGTGATACGTGATTGAAATGGTGGTAAGGCTGATATGGTGTAAGCGCCACTATGAATACTCATAAATATTGGTGATTATTATGCATTTGTA
Organism: Gossypium australe; assembly: GCA_005393395.2. Classification (NCBI taxonomy): domain Eukaryota; kingdom Viridiplantae; phylum Streptophyta; class Magnoliopsida; order Malvales; family Malvaceae; genus Gossypium; species Gossypium australe. The sequence goes on along the minus strand of CM016623.1, from coordinate 70,918,701 downwards.
TGGCTAGTATTGAACATGCTTGGTGTTATGTATGCATATATAGAAGTAATATAAAGAAAACATGGGAGAGTAAAATTTTCAGTAAAATAGATCGAAACAGCAGCAGTTACATGATTTTGAAAAATCACCATAAATAGTAGAAATTGAATTATATACTGAATGAGAGATGAAATTAAAGCCTATTGAGTCTATCTTCAGATAAAAGAAATGGGGTGAGTAAATAAATTTTCTATTATGAGATATTTAAATTTTGGTGAGATAGGGTTTGAATGGTTTCGGAAATCCCCTGTTCCGAATTTGGAAAATCACTAAAAATTTTATAAAAATTGTTGTGGTGTGTAATTTACATTCTTAGATTCCTTGGTGAGTCTACTTTCGAGAGAGACAAACGGGAAGGTTATCCAAACTCTGTATAATGAGAAATTTTAATTTTAGTGAAGAGGTGTTAGAGCTATCGAATAGTAAAATAGGGGAATCTTTAATGAATAAACTATATTGATTGGCCACACCAAATATTCTGGAAATTTTCTGATAAGAAGATATGTGAATCTAGTTTTAGGGAAAATTTACGGATATTAATTTGGAGTTCTGTACCTCCAGATATAAATAATTTAATGACTCTGACTCGAGAAAACAACTTAATTGAAATTTGAATAAATAGAAAGAATACGAAAATAGCATGTTATTGCGTTGCTTATTATTTTCATGCGAGCTTTCTAAGCGTAAAGCTTACTCCCTCCTTTCCATTTCTTTTAGTTTTGTCAAGTTAGCTCAGGGTTGGAGATCGTCGGAGGTAGCATCACACTATCGAGCCATTATCCTTACAGTATTGGCATATGTATGTTAAATGTTTTCAAATGAGTGACATGTATAGAGACTTAATTTTTATATGATGGATGTTGTTGTGTTTAGTCAAATGTATTGACTTACATTGATTTGTTGATTATAGCCATGAGATGTGGCTTATGATGATTTTGGCTTGTAAGCCTATTTGTTCATGGTATGTGTTAATGTCTTGTTATGTGGTATAAGTGACTAAATAGATGACAAGGTCAAATGCATGTGTTTGAAAAGTTTTAATTTTGGGCGAAATTTGGTAACCCAATTTTGTATGATTGTGAATGTTTAAGGTATGTAACGCCTTGAACCCTATCCCAAAGTTGGATACGAGTGAGGGGTGTTACATTTAGTGGTATCAGAGCTATGGTTTAGTCGGTTCTCGGGCTAAGCTAGCATGAATGAGAGTCTAGCTATACATGCCACCAATCTGTGATAGTGTGATGTCTTCCGATGCAAATGAGAACCATCTTGTTTGGACAGAGGTACTCTCCAACCGAGCTACACCAACCATGTTAAATGTGATGCTAAGGTATTCGGGTAAAGTATAGTTATGATAAGCCTGGATTCAGAAAACTATGAATAAAAGTTCATGATATACGTGATAACATGTGAGATGGAAGTTCATGTTGTATTGAATACTCATGCTTGTTTGATGCTCATATGATGTTGTACACTTGACTTACTTGATTAAGTGAGTATGATAAATAGAAATCCACAAAGGTGTGAATAAAGGATTATACTATGATGAGCTTACATATGTTTAAACGATGATTCCATGATGCATATGATTGATTTACTTGAACGAGTGCATATGTTTGGGTGACATATCATAAATAATGATAGAACAAATGTCTACGTATGCTTGTTTGAATAAGTATGATTGGAAAACTCGCATAGCTTAAATAAATGTGCTAAATTGATTGAACTGAGTTATATGACTACAATGATGAAATAGTGTCACATGTACATGTGTATGGGAGACGAGTCAGGGATCTTACGACCCCACCCCTTTACCAGAGTGGTGTTTTGTGAAGGAATTTCACGAGATTCGTATTGAATAAGTTCACAAGTATGATACTAAAGGGTTCAGCTATAGAATGATTATTAACATGATCAGAGATGAAATTGGATTGGATTGATAAGTAACGACAGGACTAGTAAGGTAAGATGTTGGGAAATGTATTAACTGGAAATTTCTTCAGAACTGAACTTCTTTAATGAAAAGCATAATGTGAGATTTACGATGGCAGAAATAATTGAAGGAATAATGTTGAAAGGTAAGATACCAGATTATGGCAGTCTTTTCCGAGGTATTCTGTATGTTTAGCTATTTTAAGAAATATTTTTTTTCGGTTACTACCCCACTGATAAAATCCTTGTTTTATGGGAGTGCTTTCTAATCACGATGTATAGACGAAAGTATTGATAGCCCGACTGGTACATAATCTGTATTGCTCTATGTCTCTTTAGCATTTCATTACATTCCATCTAATGGGACTTTATGAAATAATACGCATGAGGATATAAATCTGTTTCTCCTAATTGATGCTCTTTCAATATACATATATGGGAAGGCATATTATCCTTATTTCCATTAATCCCAGTGGCTTGGATTGATGTATTCTTCTGGACTTCTTTTCTCTGAAGAATTATCAAGATCCTTCATATTTTTCTTATCAACATTTTTCTGGGTCTTTCTTTATGATATGGTATCTTAGATTTCTGTACCTTGGATATCTTTATCTTGGATTCCACTGTCTTGGATTTCTTTATTCTGGTTTTCTTGTTATCTTTATCTCATAAATTACCAATGATCGCTCGTATCCAAGGTATGTTTTTCAACTTATGATGGCTATGTCGATTATGAATGTGCTTCTAACTTGATTATAGTAACATGACGACCCCCGTATCTGGATTTCTCTAAATCTTCGTGTAAAGAACTGATATCAATAAAGGCATAAATGATGGAATTTCAGTTTCAATTTGTATGGTAGATTCATTTCCTCAAGTAAGTTAATCAAAGTTAATGCATTCAATTGAAGCATTTTTGTTATCTTAAGCTAAATAAGACCCTAGATTTTAATGAAGGCTAAAATAAAAGTTCTTTAGCACTAATTATGTGATAGTAAAGATTATGAGGAACTAAACCACTCTTCTTGTAACACCCCAAACCCGGTCAATATGTTACAACCAAATATGGTATGTTACTGGAAAGGTAGTTTTGAAAATCGTTTAATGGAACATCGTAATTTGAGAAAAACATTTTTTTTCTTTTTGTTTGGTAAATCCAAGTTGAGGGTGATTTGATTAGAGTGTATTATACTTTAACCACTGCTTACTAAAACATCAAGAAGTAGAAATCGGGTTAAATTCGTAAAACCATACTTAGAAAATTTTGTTGAAAATAGTGTTGAGTAATGTGACTTTTGGAGAAAAGAAAGAAATAATAATATTGTTAGTAGTTCTAAGAAAATTCCAAGTTTTAATTACTTATTTCTTGTGATCCGTTTGTTAATATTTAGAAAACCTTGATTTACGTTTTTAAGAAAACCCCATTTTTGACAGTTTATAACATAAATAAAATCGGCATTTAAAACCAAACCCAAATTTAAGTTAAAGTGGCCTTATTACATAATAGAATCCCAAATTAAACTAAGTTCAAATAAAGTAATGAAATTTACCAGAGAAATAGCAACGCATGGCCACCTCGAGTCCACCTGGCTCCAAAATCCACGATCTACTGATTACCTGCAAAATTCAGCATAGGGGTGAGTCACTGAGACACAGTGTGTAAATCCCCTTAGACGCAAATTGGGCCTTAAGCCCACAGATGCACATTGAGCCTTACCCCACTCCATATGTCATATATCACATGCATGCAATGCAGCCCAACCCAGTCTAGCTCTCCATCCAAATACCCATGGCATTATGCCACTGTGGTTCTTGACCACTGTGGTCCTAGACCACTCGTGACAAAGTCACTATCATATATAATCGTGGGGCCAACCTGGTCTTAGACCACCGTGACGATCTTTGATATATTACGCATACGTGGGGCTAACCCACTATGGTACTTGACCACCGAGACAAGTCACTGATTAAAACATTCGTGGTTTCAACCACCGTGGTATTTAGACCACTTGTGACGTTAGTCACTGATTCTCCCTCCTCCTTTCATTCAATCCCGAGCCCATGCTCTTTACATATTGCAAAATATGAATGCAACCAGAATCACAATGCGTAACAGATAACTAATTCATACATGCATAACGTCGAACATACATACATGCATATAATCAGAAATATCATCATCGAGAACTTACCCGGTGTCTCCAACCTTACCCACAAGGGTATTTTGACTAACATCGTAGTCAATACGACTTTCAGCCTTCACAGTTAATAACGTAAACAGTAAAGAAATGTGTGGGTAATACACACCTGATAACATGTAACACTAATCTTTCTACATCGACGCTTTCACTAGCAGGAATGACGACTATTTGCCTATCCCAGGCAGACGCCGACTCTCTACCACAGCCCGTCCCGAACTGTCGACACAGCTCACCTTTTGAACTTAAGAGCCGGAACTATGGGTTCGCTCCCTTCCTTAGACTGTCGAGTGCTCGCATCCATGGAGAATCTTTGATCAGTACACAAGGAGAGGCATAGATTGTCTAATAATAGAATAGGTTAAGGCATAACACAATTAATAGGAATAAGTGATCAAGAAATCACAAGTTGGCTGCTTACCTTAAGAATCCAAATGGAGTGATTCAACTCGGCAAACAACAACCCTTCAACTTTGGATTACAAGCACTCGACTAAAGGAGTTTCCCGGAGTAAGCGTCCCAAATGAGAAAAGAAAAGAGTAAGAGGGTGCTAACCGAAACAAGCATGCCAAGCCAACTGGCCATTCGGCTTTGGCCAAGTAAACCAAAAAGAATAAAAGAAAATAGTCAACAGAATCTCCCTTACCTTAACAACAGAACCGATTGAAATGATCCCCCTCCTGACTAACGATTCCTAACTCCCTGCTATGATGTTTGGCTTGGAGCAAAGGATGTAAGAAACAAATTCAGTTGTTTACAAAATAGGTTCGGCGTCACCACGAAAAGAAAGAACAGAGGGATTGATCATGAGAAAAACAAAAGAGAGAATCTTACCTTATCGCAGAGAGACCGAATGACATACAAGGAAATTCGGCCTAGGAACAAGATGATAGAAACAAGGAAGATAGAAGGTGATCAAAAGGAGATTTCGGCTAAAGAGGAGAAAAGAAAATGAAGCGCAAGAAGAAGAAAAAGATGAAGAGAAGGGTTCGGCTTTGGAAAAAGAGTAGCAAAGAGAATAAAGAGAAGTTGAACGATAATGGAGGATGACAACAGTGAAATGGAAAGGTTCGGCCAACACCTACAAGTCAAAGAGAAAATGTGACGCAAAAGAAAGGAGATGGAGGTTTCGGCTATGGGAAGATATGAAGAGAAAAGAATGATGAGAGAAAAAGAGTTGAAAAAGATGCCACCGTTTTCTTTGGTAAACAAAAAAAAAATGAAGCCTAATGACCCAAAGTGTAAAGAAAAGAAAAAAGAAAATCTCTATGGACGGTTTCGACTCAACTCCACACTTAAAAATGTCACTTGCACAAACGACACTATATCGCACCCCTATGACCGATTGAACAAAACAAAAAGAGAAGAGCCAAGTGCCACCCGCCTTAAGAATTTCGGCACACACCTTTAGCTTAGCACTAAACCGATTTCTCCCCCTCCTCAAGCTTCCCACAACCGGCCATCACTTCCACCAACTTGAAATCCCTTGATTTCCTCCCCCTTTCACTCCTCTTCACTCATTCAAACTTTGTTGACCCGTTCAAACCCGACCAACACCTCATGTCCATCCATTGAAACTCCTTTGACCCATTCAACCAACAACATTGGAGAGTCCTTGCCGAAACTGCCCTCTCCCCGTCCATGTGCCAAAAGTGAAGCTCCAAAGTGAAGCTTGTGGGACTCGAACCTCCTCCCTGTTGCTTCCCCCTTGTGACGCCACTTCCCTGCACCCTATGTAGCGTCTCCTTACCACTTTACCACCTCTCTTCTTGTGTCATCAAACACAAGTATTTTTACCTAAGACCTGCCTCTGCTAGCTCCCCCCCTAAAGTGCCTAAAAACAGAATTTTCGCTAAGGCTCAAGCTTAACCCCGAGCCTTCCCGGGACCCCCAAACACACCAAATTAACAAACAAAACATGCCAAACACACAGCAACATACAATAATGCAGCGCCCCTAATTCCAAGATGTTACACTTCTACCCCTTAAAGAAATTTAGGCCTCAAAATTTACCTGGTCAAAAGAGGTGAGGGTATTGCTGTCGTATCACATCCTCTGGCTCCCACGTGGCTTCCTCTGAACCTTGATTCTGCCACAACACTTTTACCAGCGGAACCGTCTTTCTCCGCAATGCCTTAACATCTCGGTGTAGGATTTGAACTGGTTCCTCTTCAAAAGATAAATTAGGTCTTATCTCGATTTCTTCCACCGGCACTATGTAAAACGGATCCGAACAGTAGTGCCTTAACATCGAGACATGGAATACATCATGAATCTGCCTCAATTCCGATGGTAGCTCGAGTTGATAAGCTACTGGTCCCACACGCTTCAACACACGATAAGGCCCGATGAACCTGGGGCTCAGCTTGCCCTTCCGTCCAAACCTTAGAACTTTCTTCAACGGTGAAACCTTCAGAAAAACCTGATCACCCATAGAGAACTCTATATCCTTACGCTTTAGATCTGCATAAGATTTCTGCCTGTCGGAAGCTTCCTTTAACTGAGTCCGAATCAACTTAACTTTTTCCTCTGTCTCCGCAACCAATTCTGGACCCAACAACTGACGCTCATCCAACTCTGTCCAGCAAGTAGGAGTGCGACACTTCCGAACATATATCACTTCATAGGGTGCCATATGAATACTGGATTGATAGTTGTTGTTGGATGCGAATTCTTCCAACAGTAGGAACTCCTCCCAACTACCCCTGAAGTTGATGAGATAGCCTCTCAACATGTCTTCTAGGATCTGAATTACCCTCTCAGACTAACCATCCGTTTGTGGAAGAAACACTGTGCTAAAATCCAATCTTGTACCGAACGCTTGATGCAACGCCTTCCAAAACCATGATGTAAACCTGGGGTCTCTGTCTGATATGATAGACACGGGTACCCCATGTAACCTCACAATCTCCACCACATACAGCTTGGCTAACTTCTATAATGAGTAATCAACCTGAATCGGTATGAAGTGAGCAGACTTCGTCAACCGATCTACAATTACCCACACTGAATCTTTCTTCGTAGGCGTAAGAGGTAGCCCATCACAAAGTCCATCGTTATCGCTCCCACTTCCAAAGTGGAATCTTTACTGGCTGTAGCAACCCTGAAGGTAATTGGTGTTCCGCCTTCACCCGCTGACACGTCAAGCATTTACTCACAAATTCAGTCACCTCTTGCTTCAGACCTGGCCACCAAAACTGTTCTCGCAGATCCCGATACATCTTACTCCCACCAGGATGCATAGCGTGTGGGCTACTATGTGCTTCCTGTAGAATCTTTTGCCTCAACTCAGAATCCTTTGGCATACAAGCTTTTCCCCGAAAGCACAATACCCCATCACTGCTCACATTAAAATCTGCTATCTCACCACCTGCCACTAGCTGAAATTTAGGACTTAACGATTCATCTGATAACTGCTTCTCTTTTATCTGACTGACCCAAGAAGGCTTCACTTGCAGTTCAGTTAGCATACTTCCATCATCATACAAGTTGAGATGGGCAAACATTGCCCTCAAGTCCGATATCACCTTACGGCTCAACGCATCTCCCACTACGTTAGCTTTACCCATATGATACTCGATCGAACAATCATAGTCCTTCAACAATTCAATCCACCTCCGCTGCTTTAAATTCAACTCCTTCTGGGTATGGAGGTATTTCATGCTCTTGTGGTTGGTGTAAATAATGGACTTTTCCCCATATAGGTAATGTCTCCAAATCTTCGGAGCTAACATCACCGCAGCTAACTCCAGATCATGAGTGGGATAATTCACCTCATGCGGTCTCAACTGCCGAGACGTATATGCTACCACCTTCCCTTCTTGCATCAACATGCATCCTAACCCCGTGTGGGACGCATCGTAGTAAACGAAAAACTCCTTCCCAACCTCAGGCTGAATCAACACTGGAGCCTCAGTCAAGATCTTCTTTAACTTCTCAAAGCTTTCCTGTCGCTTTCCGACCAGACAAACGGTACCCCTTTCCGTAACAACTTGGTCAACAGTGCAGCTATTAACGAGAATCCCTCAGCAAGCCTCCTGTAGTACCCAGCCAAACCAAGAAAACTCTGAATTTCTGCCACAGACTTAGGCGGTTTCCAGCCCAACACAGCTTCAACTTTTCGGGGATCAACCCTAATTCCCTTAGCAGACACAACATGTCCCAGAAAGGTAACTTCCCTTAACCAAAATTCGCACTTACTAAATTTTGTACAGCTGCTTTTCTCTTAGAATCTGCAAAAACACCCGAAGATACAAATCGTGTTCCTCTTCCGTACTTGAATAAACCAAGATATCGTCTATGAACACCACAATAAACCAGTCCAGATAGGGTTGGAATACCCGGTTCATCATGTGCATAAACACAGCTGGTGCATTTGTCAACCCAAACGGCATCACCAAGAACTCGTAGTGACCATAACGAGTTCGGAAAGCTGTCTTATGGATATATGCCTTCTTGACCTTAAGTTGGTGATAACCCGACCTCAAATCTATCTTTGAGAAGACCGAAGTGCCTCGCAACTGATTGAACAGATCGTCTATTCTAGGCAACGGGTACTTGTTCTTAATCGTCAACTTGTTCAGTTGCCTATAGTCAATGCACATCCGCATCGACCTCTCCTTCTTCTTAACAAATAACATCGGTGCTCCCCAAGGTGACACACTGGGTCGAATAAAACCCCAGTGCAACAGTTCCTGAATCTGCGCTTTAAGTTCCACCAACTCCTTCGGCGCCATTCTATATGGGGCAATAGACACTGGCACTGTTCTAGGAAGAAGATCAATACCGAACTCCACCTCGCGATCCGGAGGTAACCCTAGAAGCTCTTCTGGAAAAACATCGGAGAATTCCTTCACCGTTCTAACATCCTTTACAGTCATCTCCTTCTCCTCCAAAGCACTGATGAAAGCTAAGAACGCTTCACACCCTTTTCGCACCATCCATTCATTCTTTAAAGCAGACACTACATTAGACAATTAGTTCCTCCTTTCACCTACCACCATCACCTCATCATCTTGAGCAGTCCTTAACACTATGTGCTTAGCAGCACAATCCAAGTTTGCTCGATATCTTACTAACCAGTCCATGCCTAAGATCAAATCAAACTCCCTGAACGGTAGTTTCATCAAATTAGCCGGGAAAACCATCCATTGTACTTCTAGAGGTACACTCCTAAAGAGTTTGTTCACCACTCTAGATTGTCCTAAAGGGATAAGTACAGTCATCTCCCTAGAAGCAATCTCAGAGTCTATGTTCAGAGTTCCAGACACCATACTAGCAACATAGGAATGTGTTGACCCAATATCAATTAGTGCAGTAAAAGGCAAACTGAAAATAAAGAATGTACCGATTATGACGTCCGGTGCATCGCCCTCCTCTCGGCGTCTAGCTGCATAGATCAACCCAGGCTGTCTTGCATCTGTGTTCCCAGCACCTCTGCCCAGTGCTCCACGTCCACGACCAAAACCATTTCCTCTTCTGGCCAGACCACGACCTCTCTGTGGTTGTTGACCACCACTACCAGGCTAAATATAATTCTGACCCACTAGCCGCGCTCTGTTTGGCTCTTGCGGACAGTCCCGTACCCGATGATCTATTGATCCACATCTATAGCATCCATTAGTCCTTGCCCAACACTCTCCTAAATGAAACTTCCCACACGTAGCACATTGCTGTGGCTGACCCCCAACAACAGGCCTCGCAGTTCGACCCAGCCCATCTGTAACATCCCCAAACCCGGCCCATACACCACGGCCAAATTTAGAATGCCACTGCGGAAAAACGTTTGAAAACCGATTTCACTTATAGGTAAAAACCTAAAAATTTATTGTCTTTAATAAAACATTGTGTATTTAAAATTCCAATTAAAATTAAGTTGTTACAAATTCTTCAATGTAAAACTTTAACATATATTTTTAAGTTATAAGTTGCTAAATCATAAACTCATCTCCACATAGTAATTTAGTTGTCTAACCATAATAAAAATAATAACAAATACTATAAGGCCCTTATTACAATAAATGGATACTTAAAATACTGAAAATATAAATTTTATTGAATAAGGAAAACAACTTCTTCTGCATGGGCCACCTTGCATCCTCTCCAACCCGGTCCAAGCATCACGAATCACCTGCGATGTTGGGTAAAAATTTGGGTGAGTCAAACAGACTAAGTGTGTAATTAGTCCACTGAATTCCACCCACATGGGCTTAGCCCACAACCAAACCATATCATATAAAATGCAAGTTATCCACATAATTCCATATATTGGGCTTGGCCCATTATCACATTAATCCTCATGTCAGATAATCAAGACAAATAATTCACATGATTTCACTTATTGGGCTTGGCCCATATCCACATCAGATATTATATAATAAGGCAATTTATCCACATGAGTCCACATATTGGGCTTGGCCCATTTCCACATTAATCCACATCACATATTGGGCTTGGCCCATTTCCACATTAATCCACATGTTCGATAATGAGTTTATGCAAAGTGCACCCAACCCAGCCTAGGGTCCATCCTCTACACACCCCCGTATCCAGCCACCACACACCAGGGGATTACTAAATTTCCCTCCAACCTCTACACACCAATTTTGGCAATTTAATGCCGTCCGCGCGAACTAAATCGCAAATAATCCACAACGCGACCTCAGTCAGCACCAATCCACGATGTAGCCCGTAGCTAACATCAAAACTACGATGAGGCACATAGCTACTCATCAAACCACGATATAGCACATAGCTGATATCAACCACGATGAGGCACAGAGCCATTCATCAATCCACGTGAGGCTCGTAGCCATCACTAAACCACGTACTCGAAGTACACCCTGTCCTTCTTTCATATTCATTTCCCATCCCATGCACATGCAACATACAATAGTGTCATGATAAATAATGCATGAGCATGTTCATCAAGCATACCCTCACATATACACATTAATAACCACATTTCATCAGATTTGGTACTTACCTGATTATCGACATACCCCTTAAGGGTATCCATTTCATAGTGATCACTGCACTTATTAACACATTCATAACACATACAAATATAAGCATATACCCAGAAAACGGTGGGTTAATCACACACCTGATCACTTGAAGTACTACTCTCTCGATCCCGATGCTATCACTAAGCGACACTACGGCTATCTGCCTACTTTCCTGTTCTGACGCTGGCCCACACCCTGGTGGCCAATCCCGGACTGCAGAGACTGATCTCTTCTTAAATTTAGGGATAGAGACTACCCCTTTACCTCCTTGACTGGTATCCGCGTCCATCGAAAGTCACTTAATCAGAATCAACCGGTTAATACGAAATCTTAAACGAATACAAACCACAACTTAATATCCTTACCAAAAATGGATTTGAATCCCGAAACTTGCCCTACTTCTGTCGATTCGCCCCTAAGTAAACATAGCCAAAATCGATCAAAACTAATAACCAAACTATGGTCTAAGGCCGAATATTACTTTGACTTACCTTGATCACTTCAAATCCCGAAACTCTCCTTATTCCTGTCGATATGCTCCTAAAAACCAAGGTTAGAAATCGGTCATCACTTGAACTCATAAAATGGCCTATGGCCGAATACCACATGCCTTCTTACCTTGATGAATCGAATCCCGAAAGACTCCGTGCTGCTCCTTAACGTTGGCTACCTTTAACATAAACACATAACACATGACTTAAAGAATATTCGGCCATCCCTAAGGCCTAACTACATGGTTTCGGCACACTAAAAGAAAGGGAACCCCAAACCGATTGCTAGGATAGATAATACTTACCACAATCACACGTTTTGAAAGGCCTAGGAGAAAGTAGTCGTCGGCACTATTCCTCTAGATGAACGGCTTTTGAGAACCAAGGTAGAGATGATGTTTCGGCACTTAATGGAGAAGAGAGATCACGCCAAAGTGGAGAGGGTTTAATGCTTAGAGGATTCGGCTATGGTGTTTCAAAATGAAGATGTAATATTCGGCAATGGCAACCTTAAGGGAGATTTCGGTTTAAGCAAAATAAAAGAAAAGAAAGAGATGTGAAAGAAGAAACATAATACATGCACAAATGGTTCTAACTTTCGGCTCTTGTCAAAGGAACATAAGGTGCAAATTTCGGCAACACACCAAGATGAAAAGAAAGTTCGAAAGAGAGAATTTAGGACACACACAAAGGCTAAATTTCGGCAAATGGATGGACGCTCTCACAACTAAAATTTGGCACTTAATCCCCCCTACAAAACCGAAAAATACCATCACAAAGAACCCCACATTCGGCCACTACATCCTTCTCTTATCAAATCCCTTGATAATCTCCTATTTTATCTCTTTAACACCCATTTAAAATAAATAAAATAAAGCCACAATTATCTTCTATCTATAGCAAAAATTTAAAAAGAAATCAAGCCTAATCCTCATCCCTTTGAAGTCCCAATGCCGTCCAACACTCCCCCTATCTATCTTGACGCAAAAGCAAAATAAAACCACACTCATTACTGCCAACATGATTCGAACCTGAGCCCTTCCTCCTGGCTTAAGGCGTCACATACCAAGGCCCTAAGTGGCGCATCCAAGCCACTTTACCAAGCCAATTCTTATGTCCAAGAACCCTTATAAATTTTCTTAAGGCCTCCTTAGCTTAGCTCCCTCTTTTAACTTAAATCCGATATTTTTCCAAGGCACTCTCCTACACCCCAGGGTTCTCAAAACCCTTAAAACACATCCAACACACACTAAGCCCACTTGCTCATGAATTATGCACAAACGCATAACCCCTAAATCCCGGGTATTACACCATCCACCCTAGGCCTCTTCAGAAAATTCCCAGTAGATCTTGACGGTCCAAAACTTCTTTCATTCCTACCATTGTCCCTATCCTGGATCTGCCTTTCAGATCGCTTTGCCTCTTCGGCTATCTTAGCCTTTTCCACCAAAATAGCGAACTCCCTTTCCCGTTGCGGAGCTATCAGTACTCGCAACTCATCCCTCAGACCATCCTCAAATCGGACACAACGCTCATGATCTGTTCACACAATACCCCGGGCATACCGGCTAAGATGTAGGAATTTCGCCTCATACTCGCCCACTGACTTACTCCCCTGAACCAAGTTAAGGAAAGCCTTACGCTGAGCGTCCACATAGCTCGACCCAATGTATTTTCCCTGGAACACAGAATTAAAGAAGTCCCAAGTAATGTGATTCGCTACTGTACCATCCCTAACCGTGAGCCACCATTGGTAAGCCTCATCGCGGAGAAGTGATACAGCTCCTGTTAGTTTCTCTTCCGCGGTGTAGTCAAGATCATCCATGATACGCTCAACCACCTCGAGCCAATACTCAGCTACATTAGGAGCTACACTAGAAACGCCCCTAAACATTTCAGCCCTGTTCGCTCGAAGTCACTCTGACACAGATTTTCGGGCCACTGATCCCGTGCTCGCTCCTGCAACTCTCTCCAGAACACGTAACGTTGCCTGAGACACCGCATTGTCTCCCCCAGTTTGATCCTGAAATTTCGCTTCTGCAACTGGTGATACTGGCACCTCACTTTCTGGCCCATGCTCAGATTTCGAGGGCTCAGCCCCAACATCTCGGCCTCTTCTGCGGCCACGTATACCGCGTCCACGTCCTCTAGCACTCATTACTAGTAATGCGATTTAATCTGATTAAAAGTTTTAAGAATTAGTGTTTTCTTCCACTATTTATTGCAGAGCAGTTTTATGAAAAATAGCATTATGAGTAATTCTCGCCAATTCATGTATACCTAAGGTTTCAGTCTCTAGAGTTGAATTTCTTAATACAAGTAATCATAACACATTACATTTACTTCATGTAAAACAACCGATAGTCAGAAGACTTACTATGCGGATTTGGTGCTTGAGACCCGGGTGCCATGCTTCCAGAAGACGTGTATATATTTTTTTCTAAACTGTTTTCTAAACCAACTTTTGAAAACATTTTTTTTTGAACCTCATACCCATAGCCGAGTTTTTGAAACTGGCTCTGGTACCAAAATTGTAACACCCCAAACCCGGTCAATACGTTACGACCAAATCTGGTATGTTACTGGAAAGGTAGTTTTGAAAATCATTTAATGGAACATCGTAATTTGAGAAAAACATTTTTTTCTTTTTGTTTGGTAAATCCAAGTTGAAGGTGTTTTGATTAGAGTGTATTATACTTTAACCACTGCTTACTAAAATATCAAGAAGTAGAAATTGGGTTAACTTCGTAAAACCATACTTAGAAAATTTTGTTGAAAATAGTGTTGAGTAATGTGACTTTTGGAGAAAAGAAAGAAATAATAATATTGTTAGTAGTTCTAAGAAAATTCCAAGTTTTAATTACTTATTTCTTGTGATCCATTTGTTAATATTTGGAAAACCTTGATTTACGTTTTTAAGAAAACCCCATTTTTGACAGTTTATAACATAAATAAAATCGGCATTTAAAATCAAACCAAAATTTAAGTTAAAGCGGCCTTATTACATAATAGAACCCCAAATTAAACTAAGTTCAAAATAAAGTAATGAAATTTACGAGAGAAATAGCAACGCATGGCCACCTCGAGTCCACCTGGCTCCAAAATCCACGATCTACTGATTACCTGTAAAATTCAGCATAAGGGTGAGTCATCGAGACTCAGTGTGTAAATCCCCTTAGACGTAAATTGGGCCTTAAGCCCACAGATGCACATTGAGCCTTAGCCCACTCCATATGGCATATATAACATGCATGCAATACAGCCCAACCCAGTCTAGCTCTCCATCCAAACACCCGTGGCATTATGCCACTGTGGTTCTTGAACACCGTGGTCCTAGACCACTCGTGACAAAGTCATTATAGTATATAATCGTGGGGCCAACCCACTATGGTCTTAGACCACCGTGACGATCTCTGATATATTACGCATACGTGGGGCCAACCCAATGTGGTACTTGACCACCGAGACAAGTCACTGATTAAAACATTTGTGGTTTCAACCACCGTGGTACTTAGACCACTCGTGACATTAGCCACTGATTATCCCTCCTCCTTTCATTCAATCCCGAGCCCATGTTCTTTACATCGTGCAAAATATGAATGCAACCATAATCACAATGCGTAACAGATAACTAATTCATACATGCATATCGTCGAACATACATACATGCATATAATCAGAAATATCATCATCGAGAACTTACCCAATGTCTCCAACCTTACCCACAAGGGTATTTTGACTAACATCGCAGTCAATACGGCTTTCAGCCTTCATAGTTAATAACGTAAACAGTAAAGAAATGTGTGGGTAATACACACCTGATAACACGTAACACTAACCTTTCTACATCGACGCTTTCACTAGAAGGAACGATAGCTATTTGCCTATCCCAGGCAGACGCCGGCTCTCTACCACAGCTCGGTGGAAAGTCCCGAACTATCGACACAGCTTACCTTTTGAACTTAGGAGCCGAAACTATGGGTTCGCTCCCTTCCTTAGACTGGCTAGCGCTCCCATCCATGGAGAATCTTTGATCAGTACACAAGGAGAGGCGTAGATTGACTAATAATAGAATTGGTTAAGGCATAACACAATTAATAAGAATAAGTGATCAAGAAATCACAAGTTGGCTCCTTACCTTAAGAATCCGAATGGAGTGATTCAACTCGACAAACAACAACCCTTAGACTTTGGATTACAAGCACTCGGCTAAAGGATTTTCCCGGAATAAGCGTCCCAAACGAGAAAAGAAATGAGTAAGAGGGTGCTAACCGAAACATGCATGCCAAGCCAACTGGCCATTCGGCTTTGGCCAAGTAAACTGAAAAGAAGAAAAGAAAATAGGCAATAGAATCTCCCTTACCTTAACAACAGAACTGATTGAAAAGATCCCCCTCTTGACCAACGATTCCTAACTCCCTGCTGTGATGTTTGACTTGGAGCAAAGGATGTAAGAAACAAATTCAGTTGTTTACAAAATAGGTTCGGCTTCACCACGAAAAGAAAGAACAGAGGGATTGATCATGAGAAAAACAAAAGAGAGAATCTTACCTTATCCTAGAGAGACCGAATGACATACAAGGAGATTCGGCCTAGGAACAAGATGATAGAAACAAGGAAGATAGAAGGTGATCAAAAAGGAGATTTCGGCTAAAGAGGAGAAATGAAAATGAAACGCAAGAAGAAGAAAAAGATGAAGAGAAGGGTCCGGCTTTGGAAAAAGAGTAGCAAAGAGAAGAAAGAGGAAGTTGAACGATAAGGGAGGATGACAATGGTGAAATGGCAAGGTTCGGTAAACACCTACAAGTCAAAGAGAAAAGGTGACGCAAAAGAAAGGAGATGGAGGTTTCAGCTATGGAAAGATATGAAGAGAAAAGAATGATGAGAGAAAAAGAGTTAAAAAGATGTCACCGTTTTCTTTGGTAAACAAAAGAAAATGAAGCCTAATAACCCAAAGTGTAAAGAAGAGAGAAAAGAAAATCTCTATGGATGGTTTCGGCTCAACTCCACACTAAAAAATGTCACTTGCACAAACGACACTATATTGCACCCCTATGACCGATTGAACAAAACAAAAAGAGAAGAGCCAAGTGCCACCCGCCTTAAGAATTTTAGCATACACCTTTAGCTTAGCACAAACCGATTTCTCCCCCCTCCTCAAGCTTCCCACAACCGGCCATCACTTCCACCAACTTGAAATCCCTTGATTTCCTAACCTTTCACTCCTCTTCACTCATTCAAACTTTTGTTGACCTGTTCAAACCCCACCAACACCTCGTGTCCATCCATTCAAACTCCTTTGACCCATTCAACCAACAACATTGGAGAGTCCTTGCCGAAACCGCCCTCTCCCCATCCATGTGCCAAAAATAAAGCTCCAAAGTGAGGCTTGTGGGATTCGAACCTCCTCCCTACTGCTTCCCCCTTGTGACGCCACTTCCCTGCACCCTAAGTGGCGTCTCCTTACCACTTTACCACCTCTTTTCTTGTGTCATCAAACACAAGTATATTTACCTAAGACCTGCCTCTGCTAGCCCCCCTAAAGTGCCTAAAAATAGAATTTTCGCCAAGGCTCAAGCTTAACCCCGAGCCTTCCCGGGACCCCCAAACACACCAAATTAACAAACAAAATATGCCAAACACACAGCAACATATAATAATGCAGGGCCCCTAATTCCAGGATGTTACACTTCTGGTAAGATTTTTGAGGACGAAAATCCTTAAAGGGGGAGAAATGTAACATCCCGAATTAGGGTCTAGTCGGAACAGTGGTTTCAAGATCACAAATTCGACGAGGAAAATTTTATTTTTATTATATTTTTATGGTCTACAATTTTACAAAAAGATTTTGTAAAAATTTTGTTTAAAAAAATTTTGACGTTTGAGCACTCAATTTAGTCAAAAGGACTAAATTGTAAAAAAGTGCAAAAGTTGAGTTCTATATATTAGAGGTGTCAAATTGCTATGAGTTTTAAATTGGAGGTCATTAAAAGGTAATTAGACCATTGGATAACTTGATGGACAAAAATGGGCATGAATAGGACAAAATTGAAAGAAAAGCCTTAAGGGTATTTTAGTCATTTAGTGTTTTTAATGAATAAAAAGACAAAATACAAGAAAAAAATCTGCTCATCTTCTTCAAGCTGCTACCGAAAATTTCTAGACTCCATGGCTAAGGGTTTCAAGCTTTTCAAGCTTCATAATAAGTGTTTTTGAGCCCCGTTTTTAATGTTCATCATATTTTTGAAATCCCGATAACTTAGTTTAGCTATTTCTACCATTATTTTGAGCTAGAGTTTAATTTTAAAAATAGACCCATGTTGAATAATTGTGTATTTTGATGAATTTTGGTAGATTATGCATGTTTATGATTAGAGAAATGAGTTTTATTAGATGATTTTCGATGAAATCGTATAAAAGTGGTTAAATTGTAAAAGTTATAAATTGGTCATAACTGTGTGAATTAGTGAGAAATTGAAGTTGCCATAAGAGAAAAATGATCAGCATGCCATAAAACATAAGAATAAGGGATGAAGTTTAATTTACGAGCATTGGGGCAAAAGTACAAATATGTGAAAGTTTAGGGGTTAAAGTGCAATTCGTAAAAAAATATGATTTTTGGACCCATATGAATAATGTGACCAAGTAGTAGGCTAAATGTGATATAGATCAAGGAAATTGAGTTTCGGGCTTAAATCGGGAAAATACAAGGTTATGGATTAAAATGGTAAATTGCCGTTTCAGGATCCGAGGTAAGTTGGTGTGTTAATAATAATGCAATAATGTCGTAATGTATATTTGAAACCTAAATTGTGGTATTAAATTGATTTTTTTGAATTACATGTTTAGTATATTATGTTGGTGAATTGATTTCATAATATGTTTATGATAAAATGTGACGTAGGTGACATGGAAAATGGGTTGAAATGTTGTGCTTAAAGGTGTTTTCTATGACTATGCTTATTATGTGAAATGGAAAGTTTATATGTAAATAATGCATTTATTTTACTTGTTCAATAATTATTTTGCTAGATATTATGGAAATCATTGGGTGATAACTAAAATATGAAAAAGTATGGAATGAGAAATTCTCAATTGAACCTCCGAAAAACCGAGAGATACGGACAATATGTAGCTAGGTCACACGAGTGATAAGGGACCTTCACCGTGTGCAAAAGAAAGCTACGAGATGGCAAAATTTGATATGTAGCTAGGCCACATGGATGATAAGAGACTTTCACCATGTGCGCAAGAAAGCTATGGGATAATAATTTCATATGTAACTTGGTCACATGTGTAATACTGTGTGTATACCATGTGTACAAGAAAGTTACAGGTTATGAGTAGCTAGGTCACATAAGTGGTTCCTAGTGCTGGATGCCATGTAGACAAGAAAGCTACGAGATGGAATGGCTAGGTCACATGGGTGATAAGGGACCTTCACCATGTGTACAAGAAAACCAAATTATGTGTAGATGGAGCTATGTGCTGAGACCATCGAGTATTGGGCGTTTTCTGAAGGGGTTCAACAAGATAACTTACTAATGGTGATTGGTGCGATCATGTTATGAATAAGTGCAGCTGTGAATATGTCCAATTGAGAAATGTGGCAAATGTACGTGTGAGCAAGTGTTTGTGTGAACAAGGGTGCATGTGACCATGTGCGTATGTGCATAATGTGTTTGATATGTGATACGTGATTGAAATAGTGGTAAGGCGATATGGTGTAAGCGCCACTATGAATACTCGTAAATATTGGTGATGATTATTCATTTGCATGGCTAGTATTGAACATGCCTGGTGCTATGTGTGCATATATGGAAGTAATATAAAGAAAACATGGGAGAGTAAAATTTTCAGTAAAATAGATTGAAACAACATCAGTTATTTGATTTTGAAAAATCACCATAAATAGTAGAAATTGAATTATATACTGAATGAGAGATGAAATTAAAGCTTATTGAATCTATTTTCAGATAAAAGAAATGGAAGCTTATTTAAATTTTAGTGAGAGAGGGTCTGAATGGTTTCGGAAATCCCCTATTCCAAATTTAGAAAGTCATTGAAAATTGTATAAAAAATGGTTATGGTATGTAATTTATATTCTCAGAATCCTTGGTGAGTCTACTTTCGGGAGAGACAAACAAGAAGGTTATCCAAACTCTGTATAATGAGAAATTTTATTTTTAGAGAAGAGGTGTTAGAGCTATCGAACAGCAAAACAGAGGAATCTTTAATGAATAAACTGTATTGATTGGATAAACCAAAAATTCTGGAAATTTTATGGTAAGAAGATATGTGAGTCTAGTTTTAGGGAAAATTTACAGATCTTAATTTGGAGTTCTGTAGCTCTAGACATAAATAATTTAATGACTATGACTCGAGAAAACAGCTTAACTAGAATGTGAATAAATAGAAAGAATATGAAAATAGCATGTTATCGCATTGCTTATTATTTTCATGCGAGCTTACTAAGCATAAAGCTTACTCCCTCCTTTCCATTTCTTTTAGTTTTGTCAAGTCAGCTTAGGGTTGGAGATCATCGGAGGCAGCATCACACTATCAAGCCATTATCCTTAGAGTATTGGCATATGTATGTTACATGTTTTCAAGTGAGTGGCATGTATAGGGACTTAATTTTTATATGATGGATGTTGTTTTGATTAGTCAAATGTATTGACTTATATTGATTTGTTGATTATAGCCATGAGATGTGGCTTATGATGATTTTGGCTTGTAAGCCTATTTGTCCATGGTATGTGTTAATGTCTTGTTATGTGGTATAACTGATTAAATAGATGACAAGGTCAAATGCATGTGTTTTAAAAGTTTTAATTTTGGGTCAAATTTGGTAACCCAGTTTTGTATGATTGTGAATGTTTAAGTCCGGTAACGCCTTGAACCCTATCCCAGAGTTGGATACGGGTGAGGGGTGTTACAGAAACAAAGAGTAGATTGTGAAATCTAAAGTCATTCCTTAGAAAGTAGACGATTGGGAAATAGTTGTAACGCGATAAAAAACCAAGTTGAGACTAAAGATATGGTTGGTAGATCTGAAGCTCGGGAACCTGTCAACTATTCAAACTTATTAGTAGACACAACTCCTGATATTAATATTGATATATTTTCTTTAATTCGATATTTCTATATTCTCATTTATTAATTTTGAATCATTGCATTCTTACAGTTACACTCCATTCATAACCGAAAGAAATTGCTAATAGTGTTCATTGAATATGATGTTAGAGTAACGAACCTATTAAGTTAGTATGTTATCATTATTGAGATAGGTAGAAAATGTCCATTGAAAATTCGGAACCATGAACTCTCTGTTGATCTAATGTTATTTCCATTGGTAATTTTGATATTGTTCTTGATACAGATTGATTGACTTTGTATGATATGTTAGAAACTTTAAACAGAAGTGAATTCTACTAATGTTAGAAGAATGAATTGATTAATGTTAGTGATTGACAGATCTTAATGTTCCACCAATAATATGGCAGTGTTATTGCTCAAATACTAATTAGAGAAGGTCGTGCATTTTAGATACAGAATACAGATATTGAAGATAAAACAAGTACAACGGTTAATGTATTCTTTAATGTGTTCTTAGAAGATTTTCCAAAGCTCTCACCCAAAAGAAAAGTTAAATTTGTTATTGAATTAGCACTAGAAACTGGTTCAATATCTATTGTTCCATAGCAATGACATCTTGATTTACTCAAGGAACAGAACCAAACATGATCAACATCTGAGATATGTACTATATACTTTACGAGAAAAATAGTTGTATGCAAAATTCATCTAATGTGGATTGTGACTCCTAGAAGCAAGATTTCTGGAACATGTAATATAGGCTAAAGGTTTTTGTATTGATCCGAACAAAAGATCATCAGATTTGATGTGTAAATATTTGAAGACTACATATGAAACACCCCAAACCCGGCCCACAAGCCCGGACCGGATCTAGCATGTTCCCTGAGTAAAACTTTAATTAAATCTCGTTTTGTCGTCTTGGAAAATATTGTGGTTTTGAAGCAAGTAAATTTGTCTTATGATCAAGTTGAAAACCGTGTTGTTATTAAAGTTTGTATTTCATTAAAACATTACCTTCATGTTTCAAAAAGTATAGGTTGAAAGGAATGCCGAATTATGGAGCTTATTATTACGTTGAAAACCGTAGGTGTTTAGGTGTCAAAACAATTGAAGTTGTTTTACGAAAAATGTTTAATCATTTGTTTGATGTTGATCGTATCAGAATAAAAATTAAAATGCATAAATAAAACAGTTAAATAGTGGCCTTATTACAACAAAACAGAACCCGAAATAAATCCCGAAAACATAATAAGAAAAACGTGATAAGTTTAATTATAAGAAAACCCAAAAATGCTGAGCTGAGCATGGCCACCACAAAGTCCCCACTGACCCGATCCATCTCGCTAAGTATCACCTGCAAAAAGTTATCCCACTAAGGGCGAGTCAACAGACTCAATGTGTAACGGCTACACCAAAAACCCAAACGATCATAGCCTTATTCTTATCATTTTGGCAAAGCCCAATTTAGTCATATTCGGCCATAGGCCCATAATATAGCATATCGAATCGTAACATATTATATCAAAATTATACATAAAATGAAGTGCAATCCCGAGCCCACCTAGATATCCATCCTCTACACACCACCCGTACCTGCCAAACTGTAACATCCTAGATTAGGGGTTATGCGTTCGTGCGTAATTCATGAGATAGTGGGCTCAGTGGGTGTGTTGGATGTGTTCTGAGGAGTTTTAGGAACCCTAAGATATGAGAAAATGTAAGGAAATGTATGGAAATGTATGGAAATGTAAGGAAATGTAAGGAAATGTGAGGAAATGTGAGGAAATGTAAGGAAATGTAAGGAAATGTCCTGGAAATGTAAGGAAATATCTTGTCTTGGAAATGTAGGGAAATGTCCTGGAAATGTAAGGAAATGCTTTAGGAATGTTAAGTTTCAAAAGAGGAAAGTAAACATTTTTGGAAACTTGGAAATGTAAGGAAATGATTTAGAAATGTTAAGTTTAAAGGAGGCAAACGAACATTTTTGGAAACTTGGAAATGTAAGGAAATGTTAAGTTTTAAAGCTTAAAAGGAGAAAGCTAAGGCAAGGTTGCCTTAAGAAAATTAAAGGAAGAAATTTGGCACACAAATAGGCTTGGTAAAGTGGCTATAGGGCGCCACTTAAAAGCCCAGCAAGTGACGCCACATACAAGGGTATTGGGCCAAGGTTCGAGTCACATGAGAAGCAAATAAAAGAATTTTATTTTGCTACAAGGAGCAGAGAGGTGGACGGCACCAAGGAACTCAAGGGAGGAGTTTAAATTCTCTTAAAATTTCGGCTAAGGGGTGGATAAATGATGATTTATTTTAGATTATTTTTAAGAGATAAATGATGGATAAAAAAGGGATAAATAATGGATTTATTTTAAGAGATAAATGAGGATTTTTCTTTAATTTTAAAATAAGGAGATAAGGAGGAAAATAAGGAAGAGTGGTGGCCAAGTAGGGGACTCTGGCCTAGTAAATTCGGTTATAAAAGGAAAAGAGAGGCCAATCAGCATTATTTTCTCTTCCTTGATAACCTCTGCCGAATTTTCTCTGCAACCCCTTTTCTTTTCTCTTCAATTCTTCTCCTCTCAATATTCCAAAAGCCGAAACTAGGAAATCTAACCCCATTATTGTGTTAGTCGAAACTTGGAAAGAAGGCTCTTCGGGATTTTTGCTATTGTCGACAACTTCATAAGACAAGTCAACTATTTCGGGATTTAAGAATCTAAGGTAAGTCATATTTAACATTCGGCTATTTGTTGTGAATAAATGTTAGAAATTGATCTAACATGTAGTTATAGGGATTTCGACAGACATCTAAGGCAAGGAATACTTTCGGGATTTACTAAGTGTCGACTACAAGGAAGGAGAAGTTCTTTTCCCGAAGGTACACCATAGGCTGCGTGTTCCCTAGTTATTCGGTGAGTTTCGGGATTTAAAATCCACAAGGTAAGTGTCTATAGCATTCAGCCAAGGCTTATTTTGGTATGAAGATCTATTTCTTAGTTCGTTTAAAAGCCGAAACTAATTAGTTAAGTGATTTTAGTGCCTAGCCGATTGCAAGGGGAGAACTCTACGAAGTTTCGGGATTTGACTATAGTCAATTCGACACCAAGGTAAGTTTTAATGTACTAATCCGACTAGGATTTGGATTTATGGCTGAATGGCTCTTTACTAAGTATTAAATGATTGGTTAAATGTAGAGATTTAAGATCTAAGGCACTAGATCAAGCATTTCGGGATTTGGATTGGAAACCTTAAGCAAATCAGGTGTGTACCCCACACTATCTTTAATATGTTTTATGGCAGTATTTAAATATAAGTATGTATAAGAATGTGAATATGGCTAAGGTACCCTAATGTGGTACAAAGTACTCAGGTACGTTTCCTACTCCTGCTAGGATTACAAAAAATGTTATATTTTAACTTGTGAAAAGTGACATGAATGTGAATTTAAGTATGATATGCATGATATGAATAAAATGGGGCATTCGGGTTATATGAGAAAGGGGAAGTGAATGTGGTGACTTCGGTCTCACTATCTGAATGTGGTGGCTTCGGTCACATTATCTGAATGTGGTAACTTCGGTTACATTATCTGAATGTGGTGTCTCATGACACAATTATTTAATCTGGTGGCTATGCCACGAATTATATATGGGCGATGAGCACGTCGACTGCAGCGACTGCCTTCGATGGAGTGTAGCGAAAGGAGGGTTGACTTAGTAGTCCCCACAGTGTGCAGGTTGGTACGAGGATGTGTAGCGGATGGCATCTAGGTATGGGTTCGGGTTTGCATCATTATCTTGAATTATTATGTGAACATGATATGTATGGTATGCCTAAATCTATTAAATTTTAGTGTTGGTTACACATTGAGTCTGTTTGACTCACCCCGTTGGGGAATATTTTTCAGGTGATGAGCAGTAATGGACCGGGTCGGCAGGAGCTCAAAGGTGGCCATTCACAGCAAGCAAATTATTTAATCTGGACATTTTATTTTATTTAAGTACTCTACAATTTTATTTTGGGTTTTGTTTTATGTAATAAG
The DNA here is from genome assembly GCA_005393395.2 of Gossypium australe. Taxonomy (NCBI): domain Eukaryota; kingdom Viridiplantae; phylum Streptophyta; class Magnoliopsida; order Malvales; family Malvaceae; genus Gossypium; species Gossypium australe. The sequence goes on along the minus strand of CM016623.1, from coordinate 70,893,896 downwards.
GTCATAGTTGAACTACTTTATTTTTCCTTTATTTATTACGGTACAAATTTTTTTATTGATTAAATATCAAGTGAAATTTATTTTCAAATAAACTCTAAGTGTTTTGTCACCTCAAATAAACTCGTTTTCAACTCAAGCCCAACCCCAAAACAAACTTTCTTTCAAAACACCCAAGTTTTTCCTAAGTCACAAAAAAATTTGAAGCGGTTTACACGGGGAACATACCAGATCCGGTCGAGGCTCGTGGGCCGGGTTTGGGGTGTTTCACAAACACACCGTGGGGATTACTAAATCGACCCTCCATCCGCTACACACCCTCGAAGGCAGTCGCTGCAGTCAACTGCACATCACCCTTATAATCGTGGAATAGCCACCAGATAATGTGACAGAGTCACCGGATACATAATATGTGACATAAGTCATCGAATAATGTGGTAAAAACCACCGGAACACTTCCCCTTTATCATTAACACCCATATGCCCATGCAACATACATATTATTAAGATATCATGCAATATACCTTACCCCAAAGTCATAATGAAATCACACATATTTCATATAAATGTATATAACATTATTAACTGAGTATTAAGGGGTAACGTACCTGAATGCACTGTACCATTGAATGGTACCCTTAGCCATGATCTTACATATTTCTTATTAACACATGCTTAACATTAAGACTATTAATCTATCGGGAAGTTAGTGTAGGGTTACACACCTGATAACGCTGAGAACGACACTCTCGATACCGACACTCTCGCTAGTAGGGATAACAGCGATTTGCTTATCCCTTTCCGATGCTGGCCCACAACCCGATGGCCAATCACGTACGGCAGAAACCGAGCGTTTCCTGAATCTAGGGGTAGGAACTGCATTTCCAACCCCCTCCTTTGATTGGCTAGAACTCGACTCCATGAGAGTAACTTAAACAGGAAAACACACTTGAGTGAAAGAATCTAAAAATATAGATATTAAACGAATAGGGCTTACCTAGATCGACAGAATACTAAAGCTTCCGACTTTTACTTTGGGAATTGATTGAGTACCTACACAATCTTTTATGAGAAATCGGCTAATAGAGAATATGGCCTTTGGCCGAATATCAATATCCCTTACCTCGCTTGCTTAAATCCCGAAACTATCGTTTGCCCTTGAAGATGTCGAAATCCCTACATAGCTTATGTCAGATTCGGCTTATTGCATAAGATCTATAAGAATGGCCCTTGGCCGAATGGTATACCTTACTTACCTTGGATCTCCAACATCTCGAAAGATCTCCTTCTAATCGTCGGCTACAAAGAATCCCGAAATCCACCTTCATGGTTTCGGCCAAATGAGATATAGAGATTAGTATCCATGATTTCGATAAGCTAAAATAAGAGGAAGAGATTTGAACCAAAAGAGATCCCTTACCAAACAAGAGTGACCAAACGCAATGATCACTGGCTCTAAGAAATTGACAAGAGGAGAAAGATGATCGGCTTTCGGCTTTTAGTGCTTCAGAACTATCGGCTATAGCCTAGAGATACCTTCGGCTTTTGAAGAATCGTGAAAAGAAGAAGAAAAGAGGTTGAAGTTTAATGCGATTCGGCTTTTGAAGAATCGTGAAAAGAAGAAGAAAAGAAGACAAGAGGAAGGTTCGGCCTTAACAAAAGAGAAGAGAAGTTTGGAACCTTTGAGAGTTGCGGCAATGGTGAGAATGAAAGAGTTTCGGCCTTAGCAAAATAAAAGAGAAGAGAAGAAGATGATCAAGGAAGAAAAGTGCACGAGTGGTCTGTTGTGGTTTACGGTCTCAAATGGCAACAGAATACGAAGGCTTTCGGGAAAAAGAAATCGCACAAAAGATGCCAACACCACCTTATGCATATTCGGCTTCCTCCCCCCAACTTCATGGCCGAAAATGTCATCCTATGAGTCCCTTGGCCGGCCAACTCTCCCCCTCTTCTCAAATCCCTTCTTTTTCTCCTACTTTTCCTCTTCCCCCCTCATTCAAAAATATTTGAATGAGTCAACACTTATCTTTCTCTCTTAGCCGAATTTTCAAATGAATTTGACCAAGTCTAAGACTCATCCCTTCAGAATCCTTGTGCCGTCCAACACTGCATTTCCTAGCCGAAAAATAAAAGCCCAAAACGCTACCTGTGCTGCTCGAACCTAGGTCCCTTCACACTCCCTGAGGCGTCACTCTCCTGTGCTCTAAGTGGCGCCTCCCTTGCCACTTTACCAGTTAAGTTCTTGTGTCATAAGCCACACCCTAAACTCCTTAAGGCCTAGTTCCCTTAGCCTTTCTTTAAGGCTAAAAATCAAATATTTTTCTCAGGCATCCACCTACACCCCAAGGTTCCCGAAGCCCCCAAAACCCGTACAAATCACACACAAGCATGCTACCACATACATTTAAGTTAAAACGCATAACCCTTAAATCCCGGATATTACAGTTCTACCCCCTTAAAACAATTTCGTCCTCGAAATTACCTGGCTAAAATAAGTGAGGGTATTGTTGTCGTATTGCTTCCTCTGGCTCCCACGAAGCTTCTTCCGATCCATGGTTACACCATAACACTTTGACTAGAGGAACTGATTTCCTCCGTAACACCTTCACATCCCGTTCCAAAATCCGAATCGGCTCTTCCTCGTAGGACAAATCTAGTCTTATCTCCACCTCCTCAACTGGAACTACATGAGATGGATCCAACCGGTAACGATATAACATCGAAACATGAAACACATCGTGCATCTGCTTCAATTCCAAAGGCAACTCCAACTGATATGCCACTGGTCCAACCCGCTTCAAAACCCGATAAGGTCCTATAAACCTGGGACTTAACTTACCCTTGCGACCAAATCTCATCACCTTTTTCCATGGTGAAACTTTCAGAAACACCTGGTCCCCCACTGCAAACTCTATCTCCTTCCGCTTGAGATCTGCATATGACTTTTGTCGGTCAGATGCCTCCTTCAACCGTGCCCTTACCTTAACCTTTTCTTCGGATTCTGCCACAATCTCCAGACACAAAACATGACGTTCCCCCAATTCTGTCCAACACGTAGGAGTACGACACTTCCGTCCATACAGCGCTTCGTACGGTGCCATCCGAATACTTGCTTGATAGCTGTTATTGTACGCAAACTCCGCTAAAGGAAAGAACTCCTCCCAACTTCCTCTGAAGTCTATCACGCAACCCGTTAACATATCCTCTAACACTTGAATTACCCGTTCCGACTGGCCGTCCGTCTGCGGATGAAATGCCATGCTGAAATCTAATCTGGTGCCTAATGCCTGATGTAGTGCTTTCCAAAATCGAGACGTAAACTTCGGATCCCTATCCGAGATAATCGATACCGGCACTCCGTGCAACCTCACAATTTCTGTTGCATACAACTTTGCCAACCTCTGCAGAGAATAGTCAACCCGCACTGGTATGAAATGTGCAGACTTTGTCAACCGATCTACTATCACCCATACCGAGTCCTTCTTAGTAGGCGTAAGGGGAAGCCCACTAACGAAGTCCATGATACTTCTCTCCCACTTCCACTGCGGAATTTTTATCGGCTGAAGCAACCCTGGTACTTGGTGTTCAGCTTTGACTTGCTGACACGTTAAGCACTTCCCTACAAATTCTGTAACTTCCCGCTTAAGACCAGGCCACCAAAACTGATCCCGTAGATCCCTGTATAACTTACTTCCTCCAGGATGCATAGCGTAAGGGCTACTATGCGATTCCTGAAGAATTCTCTACCTTAGTTCCTCATCCTTCGGCATACAGACCTTACCCCGAAAACACAACACTCCATCGCTGTTCACACCATAACCTTCCAATTCCCCATTCTGCACTTGTCGTAGTTTAGCACTCAGATCATCGTCTACCAACTGTTTCTCTTTCACTTGACTCAACCATGTCGGCTTCACCTGTAACTCTGCTAACAAACTTCCGTCGTCATACAGGCTAAGATGTGCAAACATCGCCCTCAGATCCGACACCACTTTCTGACTTAGGGCATCTGCCACTACATTCGACTTACCCGGGTGATACTCTATTGAGCAATCATAGTCTTTCAACAATTCCACCCACCTTCGCTGTCTCAAATTTAGCTCCTTTTGAGTTAACAAATACTTCAGACTCTTGTGGTCCGTGTAGATCACTGACTTTTCTCTATATAAATAGTGCCTCCACACTTTTAGAGCGAACACTACTGCAGCCAACTCCAGATCATGTGTTGGATAATTAACCTCATGTAGCCTTAATTGTCGAGACGCATAAGCGACCACCTTCCCATCTTGCATCAGAACACATCCCAATCCTGTGTGAGAAGTATCACAGTACACCACGAAGTCCTTCCCTGCCTCAGGCTGAATCAAAACTGGAGCTTCTGTCAATACTCTCTTAAGCTTTTCAAAACTCTCCTGTTGCTTATCTACCCATACGAAAGGTACCTCCTTTCTTAACAACTTCGTCAGAGGTGCTGCTATTGATGAGAACCCCTCGACAAATCTTCTGTAGTAGCCTGCTAACCCCAAGAAACTGCGAATCTCAGCCACAGACTTAGGTGGTTTCCAATCTAACACTGCCTCAGTGTTCCGAGGATCCACCCTTATCCCTTCTGCAGACACCACATGACCCAAAAACGTAACTTCCTTCAACCAAAATTTGCACTTTCTAAACTTGGCATACAACTTCTTCTCCCTTAACACCTGCAATACTACCCGGAGATGCACATCGTGCTCTTCCTCGGACATGGAATACACTAGAATGTCTTCTATAAACACAACGACGAACTGATTCAAGTAGGGTTGGAAAACCCGATTCATCATATCCATGAATGCAGCTGGGGCATTCGTCAATCCGAACGGCATTATTAAGAACTCATAATGCCCGTATCTTGTCCGGAAAGCTGTCTTATGGGTATCTACTTCCTTCACCTTAAGCTGATGATATCCCGACCTTATATCTATCTTTGAAAATACCGCGGCCCCCTTAAGCTGATCAAACAAGTCGTCTATCCTCGGCAACGAGTACTTGTTCTTGATGGTCAGATGCCGGTAATCTATGCACATGCGCATAGTCCCATCCTTCTTCTTCACGAACAGGACCGGTGCTCCCCATGGAGACACACTGGGTCGGATAAACCCACGATCCAGTAACTCTTGGATTTGAGCCTTGAGCTCTACTAACTCCTTTGGTGCCATTCTGTACGGAGCGATAGATACTGGTGCAGTACCAGACAACAAGTCAATCCCGAATTGCACCTCACGATCCGGTGGCAATCCTGCAAGTTCTTCTGGAAAGACATCCGCAAACTCTTTTACCGTTCTCACCCCTTCTACAGCTGTTTCTTCAGCCTCCAAAGCACTGACCAACATCAGAAAAGCCAGACATCCTTTCCTTACCATCTTCTCCGCCTTAAGGGCAGACACTACATTTGACAGATAATTCCGTCTCTCGCCCATCACTACAACTTCATTGTCGTCAGAAGTTCTCAATGACATGCGCTTAGCAGCACAGTCCATATTCGTACGATACTTCACTAGCCAGTCCATGCCTAATATTAGGTCAAATTCCCTGAATGGCAACTCCATTAAGTCAGCTGGAAACTGCGCCCCCTGAACTTCTAAAGGCACTTCCCTAAAGAGTTTGTCTACTACCACTGATTGCCCTAAAGGACTAAGTACAGTTATCTCCCTAGGTACAATCTCAGAGTTCACATGCAGAGTTCCAGACACCTCACTAGCGATATATGAATGAGTTGACCCTATATCTATCAGAGCAATAAAGGGTAATCCAGAAATAAGGAACGTACCCGTTATGACATCAGGTGCGTTCACCATCTTCTCTCCGACGAACCGCATATACTAGACCCGGCTGTCTCACCTCTGTGTTACCACTACCTCTGCCTGGTGTTCCGCGACCTCTACCAGAACCATTACCTCTGCCATTCGGACCACAACCTCTCGACGGCTGCTGTCCACCTCTGCCAGCCTGATTAAAACCTTGACCTGTTGGTCGGTTCCTATCTGTATCCACCGGACAATCCCTAATCATGTGATTCTTCGACCCACACTTGAAACATCCCCCGGTCTTTTTCCAACACTCTCCCGAGTGCGTTTTTCTACACTGAGCACAAGTACGATACTGTCCTCCCGCAGCAACCTGCTGACCTCGCAGCCCATCAACTCAATGTCTCTTTTGAAAATTCCCGGATGATCCTGAAGACTCATAGCTCCTCTTGTTCTTACTTTGACCTCTATCCCGGTTGTGTCTCTTGGTCCGCTTAACTTCTTCAGCTATCCGAGCCTTATCCACTAAGATTGCAAAGTCTCTCTCCCGCTGCGGGGCAATCAACACTCGCAGCTCATCTCTCAGTCCATCCTCAAATCTAACACATTGCTCATAATCAGTAGCTACAATCCCTCTAGCATACCGGCTTAACCGCAAAAACTCCGCTTCGTATTCCGCTACTGACTTGCCTCCCTACACTAAGTTTAAAAATGCTTTTCTCTTCGAGTCTACGTAGCTAGCTCCGACATATTTCCCCTCAAACTTAATCTTAAAATACCCCCAATCCACTTGATCTGCAGGGGTACCCTCTCTGACAGTGAGCCACCACTGGTAGGCCTCATCCCGAAGCAGTGAAACAACACCTTTTAGTTTCTCCTCAGCAGTGCAGTCCAAATCGTCCATGATTCTCTCGACTGCCTCCAACCAGTACTCTGCTACATTCGAAGCTACCCCAGATACTCCTCTGAAAACCTCGGCTCCATTCGCTCTAAGTCTCTAGGATACTGACTTTCGAGCCCCATTTCCCATGTTAACTCCTGCGACTCGCTCTAAAACTCGCAGCATAGCCTGCGATACTGCGTCATCTCCTCCTGTCGACTCCTGAAATTCCGCCCCTATAGCTGGTGGCGGCGCCTCATTTTCGGAACCCTGACCAGACCCGACTGGTTCCGACACAGTCATTCTGCCTCTGCCGCGCCCACAAGTATTACGACCACGTCCCCTAGAACTCATGTCTACTGTCGCGGTTTATCTATTTTTACGAAATTTTATGCATTAGATTCTTTTCACTTCTTGTTTAAAGGGAAGTTTTATGCAATAGAGGTTTAATCAGTGGTGTTTCTGTAGAAGTACACATATACCTAGGGTCCGCGTCTCTATAGTATAGTTTCCTAAGCCTATCAGCTAAAGTATCACACATCAACATACCCAAATCAATTTATCAACCAAAATAACTTACCTGGCGGACCTGGGTCGAGAACTCGGGTGCCATGCTCCCATAGGACCATTTTAACCAAAAATTTTCAAAAACCCGTTTTGGATCAAATTCTGAAAACGTTGTGGGCTTCAAAACCCAAGGCCGAGTGTTTAAAACTGGGCTCTGATACCAAGTTGAAACACCCCAAACCCGGCCCACAAGCCCCGACCGGATCAAGCATGTTCCCTGAGTAAAACTTTAATTAAATCTCGTTTTGTCGTCTTGGAAAATATTGTGGTTTTGAAGCAAATAAATTTGTGTTATGATCAAGTTGAAAACCTTGTTGTTATTAAAGTTTGTATTTCATTAAAACATTACCTTCATGTTTCAAAAAGTATAGGTTGAAAGGAATGCCGAATTATGGAGCTTATTATTACGTTGAAAACCGTAGGTGTTTAGGTGTCAAAACAATTGAAGTTGTTTTACGAAAAATGTTTAATCATTTGTTTGATGATGATCGTATTAGAATAAAAATTAAAATGCATAAATAAAACAGTTAAATAGTGGCCTTATTACAACAAAACAAAACCCAAAATAAATCTCGAAAACATAATAAGAAAAACATGATAAGTTTAATTATAAGAAAACCCGAAAATGCTGAGCTGAGCATGGCCACCACAAAGTCCCCGCTGACCCGATCCATCTCGCTAAGTATCACCTGTAAAAAGTTATCCCACGAAGGATGAGTCAACAGACTCAATGTGTAACGGCTACACCAAAAACCCAAACGATCATAGCCTTATTCTTATCATTTCGGCAAAGCCCAATTTAGTCATATTCGGCCATAGGCCCATAATATAGCATATCGAATCGTAACATATTAAATCACAATTATACATAAAATGAAGTGCAATCCCGAGCCCACCTAGATATCCATCCTCTACACACCACCCGTACCTGCCAAACACACCGTGGGGATTACTAAATCGACCCTCCATCCGCTACACACCCTCGAAGGCAGTCACTTCAGTCAACTGCACATCGCCCTTATAATCGTGGCATAGCCACCAGATAATGTGACAGAGTCATCGGATACATAATATGTGACATAAGTCACCGGATAATGTGGCAAAAATCACTGGAATACTTCCCCTTTATCATTAACACCCATATGCCCATGCAACATACATATTATTCAGATATCATGCAATATACCTTACCCCAAAGTCATAACGAAATCACACATATTTCATATAAATGTATATAACATTATTAACTGAGTATTAAGGGGTAACGTACCTGAATGCACTGTACCATTGAATGGTACCTTTAGCCATGATCGTACATATTTCTTATTAACACATGCTTAACATTAAGACTATTAATCTATCAGGAAGTTAGTGTAGGGTTACACACCTGATAACGCTGAGAACGACACTCTCGATACCGACACTCTCGCTAGCAGGGATAACAGCGATTTACTTATCCCTTTCCGATGCTGACCTACAACCCGGTGGCCAATCACGTACGGCAGAAACTGAGCATTTCCTGAATCTAGGGGTAGGAACTGCGTTTCCAACCCCCTCCTTTGATTGGCTAGAACCCGACTCCATGAGAGTAACTTAATCAGGAAAACACACTTGAGTGAAAGAATCTAAAAATATAGATATTAAACGAATAGAGCTTACCTAGATCGACAGAATACTAAAGCTTTCGGCTTTTACTTTGGGAATTGATTGAGTACCTACACAACCTTTTAAGAGAAATCGGCTAATAGAGAATATGGCCTTTGGCTGAATATCAATATCCCTTACCTCGCTTGCTTAAATCCCGAAACTATCGTTTGCCCTTGAAGATGTCGAAATCCCTACATAACTTATGTCAGATTCGGCTTATTGCATGAGATCTATAAGAATGGCCATTGGCCGAATGATATACCTTACTTACCTTGGATCTCCAACATCCCGAAAGATCTCCTTCTAATCGTCGGCTACAAAGAATCCCAAAATCCACCTTCATGGTTTCGGCCAAATGAGATATAGAGATTAGTATCCTTGATTTCGATAAGCTAAAATAAGAAGAAGAGATTTCAACCAGAAGAGATCCCTTACCGAACAAGAGTGACCAAACGAAATGATCACTGGCTCTAAGAAATCGACAAGAGGAGAAAGATGATCGGCTTTCAGCTTTTAGTGCTTCAAACTATCGGCTATAGTTATAACATCCTAGATTAGGGGTTATGCGTTCGTGCGTAATTCTTGAGATAGTGGGCTCAGTGGGTGTGTTGGATGTGTTCTGAGGAGTTTTAGGAACCCTAAGATGTTAGGAAATGTATGAAATGTAAGGAAATGTAAGGAAATGTATGGAAATGTATGGAAATGTAAGGAAATGTAAGGAAACGTAAGGAAATATATGGAAATGTAAGGAAATGTATGGACATGTAAGGGAATGTAAGGAAATGTAAGGAAATGTGAGGAAATGTGAGGAAATGTAAGGTAATGATCTACGAATGATTCAAAAGAGGAAAGTGAACATTTCTGGAAACTTGGAAACGTAAGGAAATGTTAAGTTTAAAGGAGGCAAACGAAAATTTTTGGAAACTTGGAAATGTAAAGAAATGTCAAGTTTTAAAGTTTAAAAAGAGGAAATTAAGGCAAGGTGGCCTTAAGAAAATTTATGGAGGAAATATGACATGAAATTGGGCTTGTAAAAGTGGCCTGGAAATGCCACTTAAAGGCTTAGCATGTGACGCCACCTACATGTGCAATTGGGCCAGGGCTCGAAACACTTAGGAAGCAGAAGAAAGCTTTTATTTTTTGCGGCAACAAGAGGAAGAGATGGAAGGCTTGGGGAGTCTTTGGGAGGAGTTTAAAATGAGGTTTTATTCTTATTAAAATTCGGCTAAAAGGGGTGATAAATGTGGATATTATTTCTTTTATTTTGATAGATAAGGAAGAGATAAAAGAGGATTATTATTAGTATTATTTTTATTAGGAAATACGAGATAAATATTGGATTAAGTTTTGTTGATAATTAAAGTGATAAATCAAGGGATAAAGTTATCAAAATAGAAGAATGGTGGCCAAGTAAGGGATTCTAGCTTAGTAAATTCGGCTATAAAAGGAAAAGAGAGGCCATTCTTCATTCATTCTTTTCTCTTCAAGCAAACCTCTGCCGAAAATTCCCTAGCAAACTTTCTTCTTTCTCTTTTATTTTTGCCAAGCCGACATACCTTGTGTTCTAGCCGAATCCTCCATCTTTATTCTTCCTTCTCTTTTCTTTCTAATCCCTCCAAAACCCGAAAGCTTGCTAAGATCAAGGCCATAACCGAATAGTTTGAGACTTCAAGCAAAGGAACTGTCAATATCTAAAGTAAGGGTAAGATCTCATTCGGTTTCATCCTTTTTCTTTTAAGATTTGCCAAAATCTAGTACTAACCCCATTAATATCTTGTTGTCGAAACCTTGAAGAGATCTTTCGGGATTTACTAAGTGTCGACTACAAGGAAGGAGAAGTTTTTTTCCCGAAGGTACACCATAAGCCGCGTGTGCCCTAGTTATTCGGTGAGTTTCGGGATTTAAAATCCACAAGGTAAGTGTCTATAGCATTCAGCCAAGGCTTATTTTGGTATGAGGATCTATTTCTTAGTTCGTTTAAAAGCCGAAACTAATTAGTTAAGTGATTTTAGTGCCTAGCCGATTGCTAGGGGAGAACTCTGCGAAGTTTCGGGATTTGACTATAGTCAATTCGACAACAAGGAATTGAGATCTAAGGCATTAGATCAAGCTTTTCGGGATTTAAGTGAATCGCTAAGCAAATCAGGTGTGTACCCTACCCTAAGTTTTGATATGATCATGGCTATGTTTAAATTAATTGTAATATTAAGAATGTGAAAATATGGCTAAGTATCATGTTATGGTACAAAGTACACAGGTACGTTTCCTACTCCCACTAGGATTAAGAAATATGTTATATTTAACATGAGAATAATGATAAGAATGTGAATTTTGGCATGTTAATGCATAATATGATATGGGGCATATGGGTTATTGAAAAGGGGATGTGAATGTGACTATGCCTGTGGAAATGTGATTGATTGCCTTAATAACATGTGCATGCATTTATTATTATTATTATGCCACTATTACATGTTGCATGTGCATGGGTTGGGATATGAAAAAAGGTACGGGTGTACTTCGAGTACGTGGTTTGATGTTAGCCTTGAGCTATATCGTGGATTGACGTTGACTGAGGTCACGTCGTGGATTTATTTACGATTAAGTTCGCGTGGTTTGATGAGTAGCTCTGTGCCTCATCGTGGTTGATATAGGCTATGTGCCATATCGTGGTTGATGAGTGACTATGTGTCCCATCGTGGTTTTGGTGTTAGCTACGGCTACATCGTGGATTGGCGCTGACTGAGGTCGCGTTGTGGATTATTGTGCTTAATTGCACGTGGACGGCATTGATTGCCTTTAGAGTGAAAAGGAGAGGGTGATTTGTTAATCCCCTGGTGTGTGGTAGGCTGGATACGGGGGTGTGTAGAGAATGGACCCTAGGTTGGGTTGGGTGCACTTTGCATATTATATCTAATATGAATATTTAATGTGGAAATGGGCCAAGCCCAGTTGATATGTGGATTATTTAGAAAAGGGCCAAGCCCAGTATATGAATGTGGATCAGTGTGGAAATGGGCTAAGCCCAGTATGGGGAAATTATGTGGTTAACTACCCTATTATAAGAATGTGATATGGTTATGGGCCAAGCCCAATAAGTGAGCACATGTGAATAAGTTGCATTACTATTTGCTATATGGGTTATTATATGGTTTGATATGTTTGGTATGCCTAAATCTATTTGGACTTAGTGTTGTGTACACATTGAGTCTGTTGACTCACCCCGTTGTGGGACTATTTTCAGGTGACGATCAGTAATGGACCGGGTCGGCAGGAGCTCAAAGGTGGCCATGCACAACAAGGAAAATTTCATTATTTGGACTTTTATTCTATTTAAGTACTTTAATTTAATTTTGGGAATTATTTTGATGTAATTATTTACTATGTTACGAAATTTTAATTATTAAAGATTAAGTCAATTTATTTTAAGATAAACCCTAATTATTTGTCACCTGAAATAAATGGGTTTTCAATATAAAATAAACTCTTTTTCAACTCAAGCCCAACCCAAAACAAACTTTCTTTCAAAACACACAAGTTTTCCTGAGTCACAAAAGAATTTGAAACGGTTTACACCGGGGAACATACCAGATCTGGTCAAGGCTCGTGGGCCGGGTTTGAGGTGTTTCAGTTTGGTATCAGAGCCCAGTTTTAAACTCTCGGCCTGGGGTTTAAGGCCCAAAACGTTTTCAAATCGAGCCCAAATGAGTTTTATGAAAGTATTTTTAAATAAGCAGGTTTTTCTGGCATGGCACCTAAGTCTCCGACCCGAAGTCCACCAGGTAAGTACCCCTAACCTCTGTGTGATTTATATTGTGATCTGTAGAAGGGTAGAAGTGGAATGGAACGTAGATTAGTATGATAGTAACTTGAACTCTAAGGCTAGCTTACCCCAACAGTTACATAAGACTTAAATGCCTAATAAACAAACCTATGGTTAAGTCGCCGAGTTAGGGTGTGGCAACCATTGTGCGCATGTCTAGGATTGGTATTCGGTGGGAGCTTGGTATTTAAGCAGTCCGCGTGACTCACCTCCTCTCCACTCGAATCCTACCTGGTGCGTAGCTTCGGTTCACCCTAACCAAGAGGACTTATTCATGGGCTAAACCCGATAATTAAAACCCGAAAGGGACTAGCCATACTGTTTTATAAACACCTTAGTTTTTAAAATCCTTAAATTTCCCCTTCGATTTGTAACAAAATCTATTTTGAAAATTTCTCGAAAAATTTTTTCGGTTTGCCAAATTACTAAAATACCCCTAGTGGTAAAATTACAAAAATGCCCTTGGTTTCTAAAATTACCATATTACCCTCGATTTTAATAAAATATTCCTACTTTGTAAAAGTATTCAAAAACCATATTTTACAAAATACCAAAATACCTTGATTTTGGAAAATCACAAAATTGCCCCTAACTTACAAAATTACCAAAATGGCCCTGATTTTCAAAATTTTTGCAACATCACCGATTTGGAAAATAGATTCTCAAAAAGAACCCTCAAGTTTTACAAATTTTGAAATATCCTTGATTTATTAAGATTTACAAATTTACCCTGGTTAATTACCAAAATACCCCTGTAATTTCAAAATTTCCGAAATATCCCTGGGATTTCAAAAAAATTACCAAAATACCCTTATTGACAAAATCAACAAGGAACCTTATTTTGACAAATTATGAAAATACCCCTGTAGGGCAAATTACGAAAATACCCCTGGGAAGTGAGAAAACAGCAACAATGGAAACTACAACATTTCTCTGAATGAACGAAAGTTCATAACTGATTGATGAATGTATGAATGTAAAGACTGTGTGCATGTATGAATACGAAAGAATCACTCCTAAAAATTCTTTTCATAAAACTTCTTCGCGGGTAATCAGTGGAATAAAGGCTAATTCATAAAATTCTTAAGATCAGAGTGCGCAGCAGTAGCGTAGTGAGCTAGGATGTACGACTGTTCGTTAGTAAGTAATTTCGAGGACAAAATTATTTTTAAGGAGGGTAGAACTGTAACATCCTAGATTAGGGGTTATGCGTTCGTGCATAATTCTTGAGATTGTGGGCTCAGTGGGTGTGTTGGATGTGTTCTGAGGAGTTTTAGGAACCCTAAGATGTAAGGAAATGTATGAAATGTAAGGAAATGTAAGGAAATGTATGGAAATGTATGGAAATGTAAGGAAATGTAAGGAAATGTATGGAAATGTAAGGAAATGTATGGAAATGTAAGGGAATGTAAGGAAATGTAAGGAAATGTGAGGAAATGTGAGGAAATGTAAGGAAATGATTTAGGAATGATTCAAAAGAGGAAAGTGAACATTTCTGGAAACTTGGAAATGTAAGGAAATGTTAAGTTTAAAGGAGGCAAACGAAAATTTTTGGAAACTTGGAAATGTAAAGAAATGTCAAGTTTTAAAGTTTAAAAAGAGGAAATTAAGGCAAGGTGGCCTTAAGAAAATTTATGGAGGAAATATGACATGAAATTGGGCTTGTAAAAGTGGCCTGGAAATGCCACTTAAAGGCTTAGCATGTGACGCCACCTACATGTGCAATTGGGCCAGGGTTCGAATCACTTAGGAAGCAGAGAAAGCTTTTATTTTTGCGGCAACAAGAGGAAGAGATGGACGGCTTGGGGAGTCTTTGGGAGGAGTTTAAGATGAGGTTTTATTCTTATTAAAATTCGGCTAAAAGGGTTGATAAATGTGGATATTATTTCTTTTATTTTGATAGATAAGGAAGAGATAACAGAGGATTATTATTAGTATTATTTTTATTAGGAGATAAGAGATAAATATTGGATTAAGTTTTGTTGATAATTAAAGTGATAAATCAAGGGATAAAGTTATCAAAATAGAAGAGTGGTGGCCAAGTAAGGGACTCTAGCTTAGTAAATTCGGCTATAAAAGGAAAAGAGAGGCCATTCTTCATTCATTCTTTTCTCTTCAAGGAAACCTCTGCCGAAAATTCCCTAGCAAACTTTCTTCTTTCTCTTTTATTTTTTCCAAGCCGACATACCTTGTGTTCTAGCCGAATCCTCCATCTTTATTCTTCCTTCTCTTTTCTTTCTAATCCCTCCAAAAGCCGAAAGCTTGCTAAGATCAAGGCCATAACCGAATAGTTTGAGACTTCAAGCAAAGGAACTGTCGATATCTAAAGTAAGGGTAAGATCTCATTCGGTTTCATCCTTTTTCTTTTAAGATTTGCCGAAATCTAGGACTAACCCCATTAATATCTTGTTGTCGAAACCTTGAAGAGATCTTTCGAGATTTACTAAGTGTCGACTACAAGGAAGGAGAAGTTTTTTTCCCGAAGGTACACCATAAGCCGCGTGTTCCCTAGTTATTCGGTGAGTTTCGGGATTTAAAATCCACAAGGTAAGTGTCTATAGCATTCAGCCAAGGCTTATTTTGGTATGAGGATCTATTTCTTAGTTCGTTTAAAAGCCGAAACTAATTAGTTAAGTGATTTTAGTGCCTAGCAGATTGCTAGGGGAGAACTCTGCGAAGTTTCGGGATTTGACTATAGTCAATTCGACAACAAGGAATTGAGATCTAAGGCATTAGATCAAGCTTTTCGGGATTTAAGTGAATCGCTAAGCAAATTAGGTGTGTACCCTACCCTAAGTTTTGATATGATCATGGCTATGTTTAAATTAATTGTAATATTAAGAATGTGAAAATATGGCTAAGTATCATGTTATGGTACAAAGTACTCAGGTACGTTTCCTACTCCCACTAGGATTATGAAATATATTATATTTAACATGAGAATAATGATAAGAATGTGAATTTTGGCATGTTAATGCATAATATGATATGGGGCATATGGGTTATTGAAAAGGGGATGTGAATGTGACTATGCCTGTGGAAATGTGATTGATTGCCTTAATAACATGTGCATGCATTTATTATTATTATTATGCCACTATTACATGTTGCATGTGCATGGGTTGGGATATGAAAGAAGGTACGGGTGTACTTCGAGTACGTGGTTTGATGTTAGCCTTGAGCTACATCGTGGATTGACGTTGACTGAGGTCACATCGTGGATTTATTTGCGATTAAGTTCGCGTGGTTTGATGAGTAGCTCTGTGCCTCATCGTGGTTGATATAGGCTATGTGCCATATCGTGGTTGATGAGTGACTATGTGTCCCATCGTGGTTTTGGTGTTAGCTACGGCTACATCGTGGATTGGCGCTGACTGAGGTCGCGTTGTGGATTATTGTGCTTAATTGCACGTGGACGGCATTGATTGCCTTTGGAGTGAAAAGGAGAGGGTGATTTGTTAATCCCCTGGTGTGTGGTAGGCTGGATACGGGGGTGTGTAGAGGATGGACCCTAGGTTGGGTTGGGTGCACTTTGCATATTATATCTAATATGAATATTTAATGTGGAAATGGGCCAAGCCCAGTTGATATGTGGATTATTTAGAAAAGGGCCAAGCCCAGTATATGAATGTGGATCAGTGTGGAAATGGGCTAAGCCCAGTATGGGGAAATTATGTGGTTAACTACCCTATTATAAGAATGTGATATGGTTATGGGCCAAGCCCAATAAGTGAGCACATGTGAATAAGTTGCATTTCTATTTGCTATATGGGTTATTATATGGTTTGATATGTATCGTATGCCTAAATCTATTTGGACTTAGTGTTGTGTACACATTGAGTCTGTTGACTCACCCCGTTGTGGGACTATTTTCAGGTGACGATCAGTAATGGACCGGGTCGGCAGGAGCTCAAAGGTGGCCATGCACAAGAAGGAAAATTTCATTATTTGGACTTTTATTCTATTTAAGTACTTTAATTTAATTTTGGGAATTATTTTGATGTAATTATTTACTATGTTACGAAATTTTAATTATTAAAGATTAAGTCAATTTATTTTAAGATAAACCCTAATTATTTGTCACCTGAAATAAATGGGTTTTCAATATAAAATAAACTCTTTTTCAACTCAAGCCCAACCCAAAACAAACTTTCTTTCAAAACACACAAGTTTTCCTGAGTCACAAAAGAATTTGAAACGGTTTACACCGGGGAACATACCAGATCCGGTCAAGGCTCGTGGGCCGGGTTTGGGGTGTTTCAATAGCCCAGAGATACCTTCGGCTTTTGAAGAATCGTGAAAAGAAGAAGAAAAAAGGTTGAAGTTTGATGCGATTCGGCTTTTGAAGAATCGTGAAAAGAAGAAGAAAAGAAGACAAGAGGAAGGTTCGGCCTTAACAAAAGAGAAGAGAAGAGAAGTTTGGAACCTTTGAGAGTTGCGGCAATGGTGAGAATGAAAGAGTTTCGGCCTTAGCAAAATAAAAGAGAAGAGAAGAAGATGATCAAGGAAGAAAAGTGCACGAGTGGTCTCTTGTGGTTTACGGTCTCAAATGGCAACAGAATACGAAGGCTTTCGGGAAAAAGAAATCGCACAAAAGATGCCTAACACCACCTTATGCATATTCGGCTTCCTCCCCCCAACTTAATGGCCAAAAATGTCATCCTACGAGTCCCTTGGCCGGCCAGCTCTCCCCCTCTTCTCAAATCCCTTCTTTTTCTCCTACTTTTCCTCTTCCCCCCTCATTCAAAAATATTTGAATGAGTCAACACTTATCTTTCTCTCTTAGCCAAATTTTCAAATGAATTTGACCAAGTCTAAGACTCATCCCTTCAGAATCCTTGTGCCGTCCAACACTACACTTCCTAGTCGAAAAATAAAAGCCCAAAACGCTACCTGTGCTGCTCGAACCTAAGTCCCTTCACACTCCCTGAGGTGTCACTCTCCTGTGCTCTAAGTGGCGCCTCCCTTGCCACTTTACCAGTTAAGTTCTTGTGTCATAAGCCACACCCTAAACTCCTTAAGGCCTAGCTTCCTTAGCCCCTCTTTAAGGCTTAAAATCAAATCTTTTTCTAAGGCATCCACCTACACCCCAAGGTTCCCGAAGCCCCCAAAACCCGTACAAATCACACACAAGCATGCTACCACATACATTTAAGTTAAAGCGCATAACCCCTAAATCCCGGATATTACAACATAGAAGTGCACAATTTTCTAAGATTGGATGGGAATTCCATACTGTTTGTTTAAGGCTTCTCAACAATTTAAACTGTACAAACATAATTGCTTTACACATAATGTAGAAGTATCTATTGTTATGAATTTCCATTGTCTATGGAATGTAATGATTCTATTTTTGAAAACTTGAAAACAAAACTGGTGTTTCTATAGAGAATTCAAGAATTTTAGGAAGTTGATCCAGAGTTATTAGTTAAACGATAACTCATTAAAATGATCAGACTTCAGAGTATAGTATTATTGATAACTAAACTTTATGTTTTTGAAATTGTTTCTTTGTGTGCTGAAAGATTCAAACCTAAAACAATATTATTTATGTGGAACTCATATTAGTACCTATTTATTTCAGTAGAACAATATTAGAGTGTATATTTTTATGAAATAATTGTTCTAGTGGTAAATTATGAAAAGAGAGAATTCAAAACATGTGACAAAATGTCTGATACGTCAACAAACTAAAGCTAAGTATCAAGTTTCATCAGGTTTGTTACAACATGTGGTGATTCTAGTATGGAGATGGGATCAGGTTTATCATTATCACTGAAAAATAAAAACGCAATCTAGATTCTTGTTGACAAACTTATGAAGTTTGTACATTTCATTTTGGTTAGAACATATTACTTAGTCAAAAAGTTGACTGATTTTTTTATCGTAACAATTGTCAATCGAGTATTAATTGGTGTCATATAAGCTTTATATAGTTGTAATGGTAGAACTCCATTATATTGGTCAAAATTGAGTAAAAGAAAACAAGCTGTGATTGTTTTGATATCATATACAGAAGATAAAGTCCATATTATGCAAAACTATTTGGAAGCCACCTCAAACCGTCAAAAATTGTATACCGATCTAAAAAGAATGGATATCGAGTCTAAGGTTGGTGGCAGTGTGTTCCTGAACGTATTGCCTTGGGAAAAAAGATTCTACAGTCCGGTAAGAAAGGAAAGCTTAGGCTGAGGTTCATAAGACTGTATGAAATTATCGAGAAAATTGGTCTAATGGCTTGCATATTAGCATCACCTCCGGATCTTTAATACATTAATATTGTTTTTCATGTTTCGATGAGATAAAGTTACAACCTGGCATATCATATTCGAAACAACTAGTAAATGTTTAGCTTAGGAAGTGAAAGAACTATGGAATAAATGATGACCATTAGTGAAAGTTTTGTGGCGTTGTCATGGTATTGAGAAAGCTATGTGAGAACCATAAGAATCAATGAAACCTTAGTATTCGAATTTGTTCTTAGGTAAGAATTTCAAGGATGAATTTTCTTAAGGGGTGGAGAGTTATAAAAACCCGTTTTTAGTGGTACTGAAAACGGTGGTTTCAGAATGTCATATTCTGATGATTGAGTCGGTAATTTTATTTATTAATATTTATGAGTTACTTAAGCTTTTATATTGGATTTCGATTTGATGAAATTGTTAAGTGGACTGTTATTTAAGGTACAAGTGTATTGACCATAGCGTCAATGGTTTTGGAAATTGAGGTATCTGGATTTCATTTCCATAAATTGAGGCTATAAATATTTTTATTAAATATTTACTGAGTGATTATATAAGTGAATAACATTTAGGATATGTAACACCCTTGACTCATATCCGTCGCTGGATTAGGGTTACGGAGTATTTCCGTAAAAATGTAACTTTAAAACATACATCTCATACATCCTCATAATCATAAATCATTAATTACATGCATATCATCCCTTACTCGAGCCCTCGAGGCCCTAGAAATACGATAAGAACAATTTGGGACTAAATCGGGAACATTTGAAACATTGAGGAAAAAGTTATAAAAATTTAAACTGCAGAGGACACACGGTTGAGACACACGCCCTTGTCTCAGGCCGTGTAACAATCGAAATAGGGACACACGTTTGTGTCCCAGCCCCTGTTTGTGCCCATGTAACTCTCTGGGTTGGGTCACATAGCCAAGCCACATGCCTGTGTGCTAGGCTGTGTAACACTCGAAATGGTCTCACATGCCTGTGTGCCAGGCCGTGTAACTGTCTGACTTGCAACCTTTAAAACCTACAGGGGATACATGGCTGTGTCGCATGGTCGTCTGTCACACACGGTTGATGCTCATGTCTTAAGCTGTGTAGACAAGAAATTGGCCGAAATCAAGCAATTTCTTTCACCCATTCAAAACATGCACCTACAAGCCATTTTCATCTTTAACCAAGGCATTAAAACATACCAAAACATGCATAATAAGACCAATTCATTAAGCCATTATTCCATCCAACCAATATGCCATATATCCACCTCAATCACAATCAAGCAAATATACCTAAACTTAAACATAATTGGCCATAACTCATCTATATATATCTAGCTCAATGCCATACCAAATTATACCCTAATTGAACACATTAGAACTACACCATCACATACCAATTTGGTCATTCAAATCATGCATCAACTTAGCCATAATAACACCAACCATCAGGGCATCAAAGTACCATAAGTACATCAACCATAATAACATATATACATGCCAAACATAATAACTAGGTCATTAAACATAAGTCCACCTATACATGCCATTATAACCTTGACCAAAACATCAAAATCTATCGATATAATTGTTGGATAGTGTGATAGATCTTAGACACGCTTCCAAACTGATAATCTCTGACGAGCTTCCAAACTGATCGAGCCTCTGATAATCTGAAAAGTAAAGGAAAATAACTACGTAAGCAATGAATGCTTAGTAATCTCGCATAAACTTTTAACATAACTTTCCATTTCAATAATGAACTTTATAGGGTAAATATAATCCTATACCAATGCCATATAATTTATTAAACTACATAACACCAACTCACAAATGAGTAAGTCCATCAACATCACATATATTTTTCACTCCTGACATAATAGGATCTTATGAGATATACTACACAATCATTAACCTTTTCATAAGACTATGAACCACTTCATTTATTTTCTTAACATTGCATTTACTTTACATTTCATTTACTTACTTTTCATTCCATTTACTTAGCATCAGCTTAAATAAAATTATCAATTCACGAATTAGTGTGTTTATTCACGACATAGGTAAATTCATCCATAGTATAAGTAAATTTCTCATGTATAAGTAAGTCCTTTAACTCATCTATCCTTTTATATCATCATATTACATCTCAATTATAAACTTACCATTGCATTACCTTTTCTTACCCGTTTCATTTGTATAATACAAGACATAAGCATAAACATCATCATCAATACACAAGTTAGTGCATTTATACATAACTCTTTCGGGATCAACCACATGATAAACCATTTCATTAGAAAATACATCTTTTGATTCATACCACCTTTTCATGAACATAAGCATATTTCTATTTGGACACTTACCATTTCAATGTATAACATTGCAATTAAGCATTATATAATCCAACCATAAGCTTGGCACAAGCCTAAGCATCATCAACAACACATGTTAGCATATTCAAACATAACCCACATAAATTTAACACAGGTAAGCCTTTACACATGAATATAATTCATTCGAACTCATCACTTTCCTTAACATATCATATTTCAATGAAACTTACCATTTCAACCCTTTTCATGAATACATGACATAGTTTCTTTTCCTTTTTCATTCCAGTTGAACTGTTTAGAATACCATCAAGTACGCGGGATAGCTCAAAGTGTGCTAAACATACAACTGTAACCTCTCCTTTCATTTACATTATTGCTCACACGAGCTGTGAAATGGGCCTGCTCACACGAGCTGTGGGTTGGCATGTAAGCTATACAATGCTGCTCACACGAGCTATGGAGTATCCGCAACAAATGCAGGACCTCAGCCATTGGTAGACATCGTAATCTTAATGACATGTCCTTTGTATCCTATGAATTCCTAAGGTTCAAACAGGGCTCGATAATCGTCGAGACATTGTTGGATTTACATCATTTAGTTACATAGCAATTAACATATCAACATATAGATCAATATATAACATTGAAATGATATATAATCATGTATATATTTATTCATTAACGTTAGAACAACATATTAAAAATTCAATTTAATCAACATTTAAGTGATTTTAGTTTATATGAACTTACCTGGCTAAATTGTAGAAATGTCAAAGTACGGGGGATATTTGGTAATTTCTCTTCTCCTCGATTTTCTAGTCGTTATTGATCTAAATTAATAATTTCATTAAATTCATTAATTTAGAATGCAAAACCAATTCATTTTATGCAATTTCGTTCTTTTTGACATTTTTATAAAATTGACCCTAACATTTTACTTTTATTCAATTTAGTCACTGAGCCTAAAACATGCAAATTAACCATTATTATTGAAAACTCATGCCAAGCGAATGTTCATAGCTTCCATTACAGCCCATATTTGCAAAAATTTCATATCATGTCAATGTATTTTTCCTATTTCAACAATTTAATTACTAATCATTAAATTCATTAAAAACCACTTAACAAAATACTTATAAATAACAACTAATACTACAAATTTATCAATGACAACATTCAAAATCTTTAACAGTTTCAAAAATGAAGGTACGAGCTAGCTAAACCTAATTGCAACAGTCTTAAAAACATAAAAATTATTAGAAACAGGTGAAAAATAACTTACCATGCAAAGATTTTACCATGGCCGAATTGGAGAAGAAAACATATGTTTTTCTTATTTTTAACCTTTTCTTTTCTTTATTTATTACTTAATATTTACTTTATTAACTTAATATATATCATATAAATTAACAAAAATTAGTCACCAACTGCCCACTAATTTATGGCATGGTATGTTTTCTATTTTAGTCCGTTTAATTACCTTTCCTTAGCTATTTGACATATTTAATTAATAGAATTCTAATTTTGAATCCTTTACAATTTAGTCCTTTTTCCTTAATTAACTATCCAAACTTTAAAATTTCTTAACGAAACTTTAATACAACCTTAATAACACTCCGTAAATATTTATAAAAATATTTACGTCTCAGTTTATAGAAATGAGGTTCCGATACCTCATTTTTTAAAACCACTTGACTTTAGGGTCTTACCACCTAAACCTAATTAATCATTCATATAACATAAATTACCCTATGAAAAACCTTTTTAAAACCATGTTTTACTCATAAATATTAAAATAATAATATTTACAAACTTACTTGTCAGATTTGTGGCCCCGAAACAACTACTTCTGACACCCCTAAAAAAGGGGCTATTACAAGATAGATAATTTTGTCAATTTAGTGACTAATTAAGGTACAAGGACTAAATGGAGAGTTAATATAAAAAGTAGTTAATTTAGCCGAAAAATAGTTAATTAAGATTTAGGGACTAAATTCTAAAAATTCAACTGCTATAGAATTTTAATTAGGAAAAGGCTTGGGGACAAAGATAGCAATTATCCAAAGGGTTAAAATGGTTAATAAGACAATTGTAAATAGATGTTAGTGGATGATAACGATGGATGCCATTAAACATAAGTAATTGATAATTAATTAAGTAAACCATAATTAACTTAATTAACTAATATGGCAAGGTAGACTAATTAGGGTACAAGGACTAAATCGTAGAAGTTATAAAATTTCATCACTATTAATTTATATTAATTAAAAAGCTCAATTAGTAATTATGCAAGGGTTTATGTAGCAATATGACCATAAGAAAGTATCATGGACGGTTAGTGCTCTTTATTAATTTAATATATGTTTTAATTAAATTAAAAGTTAGATAAAAAGTATAGTAAAACATAAAGAAATGAAGTAGTCAACTCCACTTTCATTATTTCTCTTCATCGAATGCTTAAATGAAAAGAAGGAAGCCATTGTTTTTTAGGTGAAGCTTTCGACCCTTGCATGTAAGCATATTTTAGGTTCGATTTTCATAATTTTTATGTTTTTGAGATCGTTGTAGTTTAATCTTGTAACAGCCCGATTTAGACCCTAGTTGGAACAGTGGTTTCGAGACCACAAATTCGAGGTCAGAAAAATATTTGAATATTATTTTCTGTGTTTATTATGTGTGATTTAGCCTGTGTGAAAGTTTTGTGTGAAAATTTTATCAATTGTGTGTTTAATTATGAAAAAAGACTTAATCGCACAAAATGCAAAAGTTGTGTGCTGATTATTAAAGTGTTAATTTGACATGGCTTACTTAAATGGGAGTCCTTATGTTGTTATTATACCATGTGCTAAATGGATGGACAAAAATGGGTTGGAGTTAATAGAATTTTAAAGGATATTAATAAGGTTATATTGGTAAAATGATTATTAATGTATGTTAAAATAAAACAAATAAGAAAATAAGCTCCATTATCATCATCCTTTGCCGAAATTATCAAGCAAAGAAAAGAAGAAGAAGAAGTGAGGATTCATCATATTTTTGGGTTGGACTGAAGTATGTTTTGACTCGATTTTTGATAATTTCTACGTTTTTGTGATCGTTGCTTTGTGCTCTAGCTAGCCCATGCTTAAATTTTAGAAATTGATGGTGATTTTGAGATATGCAATTGATGAATATGTGAGCTTTGTGTTGTTAGTTGGTGGAATATGAAAGCCTAGTGTTAGGATAATATAATTTGAATTTGAATTTTTGATGAAATTGAGTAATTTGGGCTAAATTGTGAAAATGAAAAATTGGAGAACTAAAATGTGAAATAAATGGAATATATGACCTTGTATGAGACTAAGGAGAATTCGGCCTAAGCATGGTGTAGTAAAATTTTGTGTATTTTGTGATTTTGGGAATTAGGGACTAAAGTGTGAAAATGTGAGGGCTATTTTGTAAAATGGCTTAAATATGTGTGTTTGGACTAAATTGAACGAAGTGGTGATTGAATGAGCTACATTTGAATGTATAGACCAAGAAAGGAGATATTCGGATCGAGATCGAGGCAAAGACAAAGTACTCGATTGATCGACTAGTTTCGGTATTTTGACGTCAGAGGTAAGTTCGAATATAGTACAAGTTGTTAATTTATATCAATGTGATGTGAATTGAATGATAGTTATTGAATTGGAAATGTTATATACGAGATTGAGAAATGAGGCACTAAGTGTGCGTAATTGAAATTGAGACAGAGTTGAATAGCACTGTGTGTTCGAAATAATGGAAGTTTCGGCTTTACTAATTGGCAGTGTGTGTGCAGTACCAAATTAAGCTTAATTTGTATCGAGGCACTAAGTGTGTGATGTTAATTAAGCTTCGGCTATGATTTGGACACTAAGTGTGCGATTGAGTTGAAAAGATATCGAGCAGTGAATGAGATATGGTATCGAGCATCAAATAGCAAGAACGTTTGTTAACTAAGTGTTGGGAAAGTTATGTTTGAACCTATGTGGTTGATGATATTTTTAAAGGTTGAATGAATGGATATTTGAGCATATGGTTGAGGATGATAATGTGCCTAATTGTGCATCTATTTGTGTGATTCAGACTCGGATTCGTGGTCTTGAAACCACCGTTCCGATTAGGGTCTGAATCGGACTGTTACGTTGACTTTTCAAATCAATACTCTTTCGTTTACAATTCATAATAGCATTATGCAAGGTGAGCCAATCCATACCCAGAATGATATCAAATTCATCAAAAGGTAGCAACATCAAATTAGTTGGAAAGCAAATATCCCGAAACATCAACAGGCAGTTCTTGCACACTTTATCAACCAAGACACACTTGCCTAAGGGGTTCGATACTCTAATCATGAATTCAGTAGACTTAATAGGTAGAGTCTTACTTGATACTAGATTCACATACACATAGGAATGAGTAGAACCTGGATCTATCAATGCAATCACATCAGTATAAAATAGAGTAAAAGTACCAGTAATAACGTCTGGAGATGACACTTCTTCTCGTGCGCGTATAGCATAGGCTCGGGCAGGTGCTCTCGCCTCGGATCTCACAGCTGTATCCGTCGTCCCTTTCTGACTACCAATAACATTTTTGGTGTTTCTGGGAGGTCTACCCCTAGCCGTCATATTACTGGGTCTCGCACTCTGAACATTGTCTTTTTCAGCTAACTCTGGGCAATCTCGAATGAAATAATCTAGGGATCCACACTTATAACAAGTTCTATTATTGTACTTGCCCCAGCATTCTCCAACGTGTCGTCTTCCACATTGCCTACACTTAGGCTGTTGCTTTTGACACCTTCAACAATTGATTCAATTGGAGCTTGAGTTCTCGGACCAACACTTTGTCTCACTCGATCTGCACCCGAATGTCCAAACGAAGCATTTGAATGATTGCTTGCATCTCTAAATCTCTTCGTCGAAGGTTGAGATGATTTACTCATCAATCTTTTTCTTTTATCCCTAGCCTCAGAATCTGCTTTCTTCTTTTCTTTTCTAAGCTCCTTAGCTTTGCAGGCTCTTTCCACTAACACAACAAATTCATTTATGTCAAGTATTCCAACCAACAATTTAATGTCTTTATTCATCCCTTCAATGAAACGTTTGCACATAGTAGCTTTAGTAGAAACACATTCCCGTGCATACTAACTTAATCTCATAAACTTTCGTTTATACTCAGTAACTGACATACAGCCCTGTTTCAGCTCTAGAAACTCTTTACATTTCTGATTTATGAATCTTTGATTGATATACTTCTTTCGAAATTCAGCTTGAAAGAAATCCCAGGTGATTCTCTCTCTCAGAACCATGGATGTCAACATTTTCCACTAATTATATGCCGTATCTCTCAACAAGGAAACAACACATTTAATACATTCATTAGGAGTCAAAGACATCTCATCAAATACTCGAATTGTATTCTCGAGCCAAAACTCAGCTCGTTCAGCATCATCATCAGCTGTGGCCCTAAACTCTTTGGCCTCGTACTTTTAGTGTAACATCCTAAAAATTGAGTATCGTTATGTTGCATAACTTTGGTGCTTAGCTAGTGAATGATTTAATTTGTGTGTTTATAATATAGCCTTGAGAAGGCTCGGGATTTATTCAGAATTAGAATAAATTTTAGTAAGGAGTACTTTATTGAAGTGGAACAAGTGACCTTGATGTTTAAGGAAATTAAGTGACAAAAGCTAGCATAAGATGAGCTAGTAGTAAAGTGGAGTTGGCACCATAAGTATTGCTTGAGGGAAGAGGATCGAATCCCTTGTTATGCATGTGGAATTTTTATTTTTGCTTCCTATCTTTATAGTGTAGGTCAAGCTAGTATTTATGGTAGCTTGGACTTTATTTTTATGGCAAGTTGGCTAATGGCTTCAGGCAAGAATTGAACGTAAGGAAAGAAATAAATGGGATAAGGTATGTAGGGGACACAAGGCACATTTTAAGGAATGTTTTGGAAAGTTTGGAATGGCCAAACTTTGTCCATGAACGTGGACGGTTTTTGGGGCTAGGGGGGTGGCCAAATTTTTGTTGATGCCATTGGTAAGGATGTGTAGCTAGTAGTCACTCTCATTTTGGTCATTTTTGTTTCTCCCAAAACACTTTTCTTTTCATCTTTTCCTCTCATAGCCGAATGCACTTTTAGGCCTTGGTGAACATATTTGTTTTTCTTCTTTTGGTCATTCCATTTTGACCATTTTGGTCTAAATTTGCCTATTCTCTCAAATCATTTTTCCCTAGTGCCGAAAACACCAAGACTTGAAGGCCAATTTCTTTTTCTTTTCTTTCTCCATAGCCGAATGCTCTCTAGCCTCAAACCTTTCTTTTTGATCATCTTTCATTCTTGAAATGAACCAAAATCGAAACCTCTAATTGTCCTATACCTCGATTTCATCTTTTTCTTCTTACAAAATTCATTCAACATTTTCTCCCTTCTCTTTTCCTCCATGGCCGAATATTGCTAACATCATCTCCATCAAATTTTCTTCTTGGCCGAACCTCCCTCTTCACATATATTTTTTTTATCAATCGTTTTCTTTGCACTCGTTTTGAGTAATCGGTAAGAACCCTTTTTGAATCTTTATTCTCTTCTTTTCTTTAGCCGAATATATATATTTGTAACATCCTAGATTAGGGGTTATGCATTCGTGTGTAATTCATGAGATAGTGGGCTCAGTGGGTGTGTTGGATGTGTTCTGAGGAGTTCTAGGAACCCTAAGGTGTATGGAAATGTATGGAAATGTATGGAAATGCTTTGGAAATGTTAAGTTTAAAAGAGGAAAGTGAACATTTTTGGAAACTAGGGGAAGTAAGGAAATGATGTGGAAATGATTCAAAAGAGGAAAGTAAACATTTCTGGAAACTTGGAAATGTAAGGAAATGTCAAGTTTAAAGAGCCAAACAAAAATTTTTGGGAACTTGGAAATGTAAAGAAATGTCAAGTTTTAAGGCTTAAAAAGAGAAAACTAAGGCAATGTGGCCTTAAGAAAAATAATAGGAGGAATTTGACACACAAACAGGCTTGGAAAAGTGGCCTGGAAATGCCACTTAAGGCCCAGGTAAGTGACGCCACCTACATGAGCAACTGGGCCTGAGTTCGAGTCACATGGGAAGCAAATAAAAGAAATTTTTTTTTACTTCCAGAAGAAGTGAGGTTGACGGCACAAGCTATTTAAAAAGGAAGAGTTTTATTCTCTTTAAAATTCGGCTAAATGATGGATAAATAAGGGATTTATTTATCATTATTTTCAAGAGATAATGGTTGGATTAAAATCTTTTATTTAGTGATAATACAAAGGATAAAGCTATCAAATAGAAGAGTGGTGGCCAAGTAAGAGACTCTATCTAGTAAATTCGGCTAGAAAAGGAATAGAGAGGCCATTCAGCATTATTTACTCTTCCTTGATAACCTTAGCCGAATTTTCTCTGCAACCCCTAATCTTTTCTTCTTCATTCTTCTCCTCTCAATTTTCCAAAAGCCGAAAGCTTGCTAAGATCAAGGTCATAGCCGAATAGTTTGAGACTTCAAGCAAAGGAACTGTCGATATCTAAAGTAAGGGTAAGATCTCATTCGGTTTCATCCTTTTTCTTTTAAGATTTACCGAAATCTAGGACTAATCCCATTAGAAACTTGTTTGCCGAAATTTGGAAGGATCTTTCGGGATTTACTAAGTGTCGACTACAAGAAAGGAGAAGTTCTTTTCCCGAAGGTACACCATAAGCCGCGTGTTCCCTAGTTATTCGGTGAGTTTCGGGATTTAAAATCCACAAGGTAAGTGTCTATAGAATTCGGCCAAGGCCTATTTTAGTAGTTAGATCTATTATTATGTGTTTTAAGCCGAAAACTAACAGATTCAAGGGATCTAGTGAGTAGCCGATTTCAAAGGAGAAGAATACAAGTTACGGGATTTGACTATAGTCAATTCAACAACAAGGTAGGTTTTAAGAATACAAATCCTACTAGGATTTGGTTTTATAGGCTTTATGCTGACATACTAAGGTTACCAAATGTAGGAATTGAGATCTAAAGTAATAGATCGGTTTTTTCGGGATTTCAAGGAATTCGTTAAGCAAATCAGGTGTGTACCCCAAACTATCTTTAATACGTTTTATGGCAATATTTAAATATAAGTATGTATAAGAATGTGAATATGGCTAAGGTACCCTAATGTGGTACAAAGTACTCAGGTACGTTTCCTACTCCTGCTAGGATTACGAAATATGTTATATTTTAACATGTGAAAAGTGACATGAATGTGAATTTAAGTATGATATGCATGATATCAAATATATGGGGCATTTGGGTTATATGAGAAAGGGGAAGTGAATGTGATGACTTCGGTCTCACTATCTGAATGTGGTGACTTCGGTCACATTATCTGAATGTGGTAACTTTGGTTACATTATCTGAATGTGGTAACTTCGGTTACATTATCTGAATGTGGTGTCTCATGACACAATTATCTGGTGGCTATGCCACGAATTTATATGGGCGATGAGCACGTCGACTGCAGCGACTGCCTTCAATGGTGTGTAGCGGAAGGAGGGTTGACTTAGTAGTCCCCACGGTGTGCAGGTTGGTACGGGGATGTGTAGCGGATGGCATCTAGGTTTGGGTTTGGGATTGCATCATTATCTTGAATTATTTTGTGAGCATAATATGTATGGTATGCCTAAATCTATTAAATTTTAGTGTTGGTTTACACATTGAGTCTGTTGACTCACCCCATTGTGGGAACATTTTTCAGGTGATAAACAGTGATGGACCGGGACGGCAGAACTTGTGGTGGCCATGCTCAACTTGAAGTTTTATTCAATATGGACATTTTATTTTATTTAAGTACTTAAGAATTTTATTTTGGGTTTTCACTTGATGTAATAAGGCCATAGTTTTATTTCTTTATTTTTTTTATGTTTGCGAATTATTATCAATTAAAGTTTGAGTAAATTTATTTTTTGAAAAATAAACCGTAATTGTTTTGTCACCTTAATTAAATGGATTTCAAAATAAGATAAATTGGTTTCCAACTCAAGCCCAACCCAAAACAATATATATATATTTCTTAAAATCGCTTAAGTTTTTCCAAAGGAACTAAAGAATTTGAAACTGGTTTACTTAAGGAACATACCAAATCTGGTCAAAGCTCGTGGCTCGAGTTTGGGGTGTTTTAATATTAGTTTGGGAGGGTCTTTTGACCGAAAATAACATCCTCTATCCCTTTCTCTTAGGCAATCTTTTCGTCTTTATAGTGATAAAGTGAAGGCCAAAACTCGGAGTATTCGTAATCATCGTGAACCGCTAGGATTTGGTTCAAAGTGTTAAGGTAAGAGTTTATATCAAGGACTTCCATATTACTTGTTATTTCGTCAAAGATGAGTTATTAACCGATTTTATTTTAGGGACGTTATCGCTCGATTTTCATCCCGTGAACGTAGGATTTCGTGGCAAACAAGATAGGATCGAAAAGGGTGGTGAATAGTGTTTAGAAGAGGGGGATTTCGCTATTCCCTCTAGATTCAAGCGAAAGGCTGTTTCGGCAATCCGGGATTTTCCACTGGGTTGTGGACCCTCATCCGAGGAGAATCGATTATTCGAAGTTGTTCGTAGTTTGGAGCCATTAGCTGTTCAGAATTTCCCATCGGGTTGTGAACCGTCAACCGGGGATAATCGACAAATAGTTGTTGTTCGAGATTCCGAGGGTAAAGATCTAGATCGCTTATCTTTAGTATAGATTTATATTAAGTATTAGTGTTCTAATCAAGCGTGACACGTATTTAGGTATCGACAAGCGGGAAAGTATAGTTCTCACCGTAATCAGGTGTGTAATTTCACACTTATCTCATGGGTCAGATGTTATACCCTTATTAAGCATTAGACTAATAATCGCAAAGTTGGTAAAATCGAAAAAAATATGGTTTAATAATACTTTAGTGTAAGTGCATGAAATCGGTATTAAAATCGTGAAAGTTATGAAATCGCCCTTAATGGGCTAATATGATAAAAAATGATATATGGGCCTAATGATTTAATGGGCCGTTTCGATAGATTGCGTAATGGGCCGTTTTGATATATTTCTATATGGGCCGATTTGTTATATTGCTTAATAGGCCAAATTGTGAAATGGGCCAAATTGTGATAAATGGGCCAATTATGAAATGGGCCAGTTTGTAATAATTTTAATTATTTATGGGCCTTATGTTGAATTTATCATATAAATGAATGGTTATGCATTTTAAATACATGATTGCATGGGTTGGGATATTTTGATGAAGAGAAGAAGGCTTTGTGCCCAGTTTAAATGGCTTAATGCCTGCGTATTAATGGCCACTGGCCTGCGAAATATTGTATTAAATGGCTTAATGCCTGCGTGTTAATGGCCACTGGCCTGTGAATCATTAATTTAAATAGCATTTTGCCTACGAATTAAATGGCTTAATGCCTGCAATTGGTGTGTAGGCGAGGTGGGTTTGTAATATCCTTAAATCGGGGTCTCTGCATTTTGATTGTGTTTGCATGTGATGGTATGTCTGCTGTGTTCGTTTGGTAAGTTTTGGGGTCTAGGCATGACCTCAGGTTAGTCCTGGGTCACGGCCAAAAATTTTGTTTTAGCATTTAAGAAGAAGGAGCTAGGAGAATTAGGGGTTAAAAGAATTTATTAGGGGATGTAGACACAAGAAGTGCCTTGGTAAAGTGGCAAGGAGGCGCCACTTAAGACACAAGGGAGGTGACGCCACAGGGAGCAAGGAGGACCTTGGTTCGAGCTGCAGAAATCCCTTTTTGCTCATTTATTTTTGACGCCACAAGCTGAAAGGAGGAGTGCTCAGGTTGGACTCTGGGAGATAAGGATGAAGGGGTCAAACCAATTTGAAATGGATGGAGGGGAGAAAAATTTGGTGTTTGACTCATTCAAATTTGTTTGAATGAGTGGATGAGAGGAATTCAAGGAGGGATGAGGGGGACGGCAAGTGTTTGAGTAGGAGTGGGTTGAGCTTAGCCGAATTTTTGGATGTAGTGTGAGTTTGGGGAAGCAATCGATTTTGGTGCTTGTGAAGGGGGGTTGCTGAATGTTCTTAGTAGCCATAGTAGAGTGCATTTTCGGCTAGCTTAGGGGTTCTTTTCATTTCGTGTAGTGTCAAAATCGAAACACCAAAGTGCATTCTTTTCTCTTCTCTCTCTTTTGGCAATTTGGGCACTTGGCCAATTCATTTTAGCTACCCTTTGAAGAGCCGAAACTCCCTCTTTGCCGAAACCATCTATTGTTCACTTCTTCTTCTTCTTCTTTTTGCTCAAAGCCAAAACCAACAACCTTACCCCCCATTCGGCATCTTTTCTTCCCTCTCTCAAAACCCCTTGTGCCGAAAGTTCCTTCATTCACCTGTGCCGAATCCCTTCTTCTCCATTGCATTATTCTTCTTTATCTTTCCATTGTTCAAAAGCCGAAACCTTGTTGTTCTCTTCTTGGCCGAATATTCTTAGCCTCATTCTTTTCTTTTCTCACGTGTGTTAATCACCCTGAAGTGCCGAATCTATTGCTAGTTCTTTTATTTGGGTTAGTCGAATCTCCTGGTAAGTGATTTCTCCTTCTTTTCTTCTTGATCGATGTGGGGACTGCCGAATCTATTTTGCCATTCTTTTGACACTCCTTCAATCGTTGGTAATCGAGATCTTAACTTACTCTTGTTCTATGTAGTAGCCGAAATCCCTAAATAACACTAAGGTGTGTCGAACTTTGGTGTTGAGAGGCCGAATCAGTCATTATGGTAAGGGGCGACTAATTCATGTGGTTTCGGGATTTATGTTATGGCCGAAAGGCCTATGGATTTTAAGTGTTGTATCAAAACTGATTGTAGGGAGGAGCAACGTTCGGGATCTCATTGATTGCGTAGTTTTGGGATTCGCTTAGATTTACGAATAGCCAGGTGTGTAACGCTTACACACTTGATTAGTATAGTAATGCTTATTATGTTACTGTTATAACCATTGGCTTTAGTGACTTTGCCTTGTGGGCATGAGCTTGGAAACCGGGTAAGTCCCCTGTGATGTGATTTTTTATATACATTCCCATGTTTTGTTAAATGCTATGCTATGCGTTATTGCATGATTACATGATATTATGACATGTATGATATGGACATGATGGTGGGGATTGATGAAAGGCGGGGGATGATTTATTTGGACTGTCACCAGTGGTTTTGACCACAAGATGGGTTGGCCCCATCATTTGATTTGTGACTGCGGTCACCAGTGGTTTTGACCACACTTGTGATATTTGTGACTACGGTCATCAGTGGTTTTGACCACATATGGATATTGTGACTCGTCCCAGTGGTTTGGTACCACAGTGGGTTGGCCCCACATGATTATTACTGGATTGTCATCAGTGGTTTTGACCACACGATGGGTTAGCCCCATCACTTGATTTTTGACTACGGTCACCAGTGGTTTTGACCACACCGATATATTCGTGACTTCGATCACCAGTGGTTTTGACCACAAGTGGTTTTGACCACACGGGGTAGTTAAAGGAGATTGGATGGTTAGGTTATGGGGTGCATGATTTGCATGTTTTTACTGATGATCTGTGTAAGTGCTTTAACTATCGGGTTGGGGATTTATGCACTGAGTCTCGGTGACTCACTCCTTCCCTTATATTTTGCAGATGAGGCATAGATCGCGGATATGGAGCCGAGGAGGACTCAAGGTGGCCATGCATCCTAATTTGGTTTCAACTTTAAACTACATTTTTGGTTTTATTTATTTCCTTTAAATTTGGTTTTGGGTTGTAATAAGGCCGCTTAGTTTTATTATTTTGGGTTTTATAATTTGCTTTTATTTTGATTATATTATTCACATGTTGGATATAGTGACTTGTTGAATTAACCGGTAAAAAGCAATGTTTTCAAAACTATATCTCTTCGGTTTTTTTTCTTCCAAACGTTACCATCGGGTAACAAAGTACAAAGTAATAAGGTAACTTGGATGTTTTATAACTCTAAATTTCAAACCACTTTAAAGACAAATGGTTTTAAACCTGATTGTACTCATCGCATTCAGTTTTTAATAAGTATCCAAGGTTTCTGAAAATCGGTAATTACAGATGGGTTTTCAATCACGAGTTTTCCAAGTATTACAACAACTTCTAATCAACCTCAACATCATGTATTACTAAGTTTCCTAAACCCTTAAGCAATAAAAGAGTCTTCATTAGAAAAATAATCCAACAAACGTATGTTTTCAAAATGTTTTCACTCCGTAACATACCAGATTCGGTCGTGGTGTGTTGACCGGGTTTGGGGTGTTACAATTGTGGTATCAGAGCCAGTTTCAACAGCTCGACTGTGGGCCTGAGGCTCATAAAAATATTTTAAAAAGGGTTATGAAAGGCTTTTATAGGAAAAGTGTAGTGATAAAAGCATGGCACCGAGTCTCCGACACCAATCCGCCCAGGTAAGTACCCCGAACTATTGTTTGTGTAATGATATGGTTATGATATTGGCTTGACTGAATAGTAGTAGGAACTACTTTAGAGACATGAACCATAGGATGATGTGTACTCGCGAAACAACCCCTTATTAAAACTTTTCATAAGACTGTGCTTTAATAGACAGTGGAATAAAAGTCTAACGCATAAAACTTTTAATCAGCCTGAATATATCGGTAGATATGAGTGCACGTGGACGTGGGCGTAACACTTGTGGACGAGGTAGGGGTAGGATGACGGTCTCGGAACCAGTAGGGTCTGGACATGGTTTAGAAAACGAGGTAGCACCGCCGCCAGCTGTGGGCGCGGAATATCAGGATCAGACGGGTGGTAATGATTCAGTGTCGCAGGCTGTGCTGTGAGTGCTGGAGAGGGTTGCGAGTGCAGGAGTAGGAACTGGAGCTCGGAAATTTGTGATCGAGCGACTCAAGGCTAATGGTGCAGAGGTATTTAGAGGTGTATCTGGTGTGGCACCTAGTACAACGGAATATTGGTTGGAGGCGACGGAACGCATCATGGATGACCTGGATTTTTCAGCTGAGGAAAAGCTGAAGGGCATAGTATCTCTGCTGCGAGATGAGTCATACCAGTGGTGGCTCACAGTTAGGGACGGAGCGATGGCGGATGATCTCACTTGGGAATTCTTTAGAACAGCCTATCAGAGAAAATACATAGGGGCTAGTTAAGTTGATGCGCAGCGCAGAGCTTTCTTGAACTTGGTTCAGGGTAATAAGACTGTAGCAGAATTCCTTCGGTTTAGTCGGTATGCACGGGGTATTGTGCGCACAGAGCATGAGCGCTGTGTCAGATTTGAGGATGGGTTGAGAGACGAGCTGCGGATGATAATTGCCCCATAGCAGGAACGAGAGTTTGCCGTTCTAGTGGAGAAAGCTAAGGTTGCTGAAGGGGTAAAACAGTCTGTAAGGCTGAACCAGGATAGGAGTTGGAATAAAAGGAGTTTTGGGTTATCTGGGTTTGCCGGGAATCAGCAGAAAAGGGTTAGATACAGTGGGCCAAATCAAGCTGCTAGGTCTACTGCTGCTAATACTCAGTGGCCGCCACAGTGTGCTCGGTGTGGGAAGTCTCACACGGGAGAGTGTTGGACTGGTAACAGGGGATGCTTTGAGTGTGGATCGCTGGGGCATCAAGTTAGGGATTGTCCACAGTGATCAACTAGGCTACAGTCTGAGGATCAGAATCGTGCACAGTTTAGGAGGGATCATCAGCAGCCACAAAGGAGCCGTGGTTCAGGCAGGGGAGGTAATGGCTCTGGTAGAGGCCGTGGAGGACCGGGCAGAGGTGCGGGTGGTACAGAGGCGAGAAAGCCTGGATTGGTCTACGCTGCGAGGCGTCGAGAGGAGGACGACACACCGGACGTCATAATCGGTACGTTCTTAATTTTTGGAGTACCTTATAATGCTTTAATTGATGTTGGTTCGACGCACTCGTATGTTGCTAGTAGCATAGTGGAAACCATGAACTTAGACTCTAAGATTTCTTCTAGGAAGATGACAGTGATAAGCCCTCTAGGTCACTCTGTAGAAGTAAGTAAACTATATAGGGATGTACCCCTAGAACTTCAAGGGGTCGTGTTTTTGGCTGACTTGATGGAACTACCGTTTGGGGAGTTCGATCTGATTCTCGGGATGGATTGGCTAGTCAAGTATCAAGCTAGTTTGGATTGCGCAGCTAAGCGCATGGTGTTGAAGACCATGGAAGGTGAGGAGCTGGTGATGATAGGTAATAGGAGAGATTACTTATCTAATGTTGTTTCTGCACTGAAGGCTGAGAAAATGGTTAGGAAGGGTTGTGAATCATTTTTGGTGCATGTCTGTGCTTTGGAAGCTAAGGATGCAGCTGTGGAGAATGTTTGAACTGTAAGGGAATTTGCTGATGTATTCCCAGAGGAACTACCGGGTGTGCCTCCGGACCGTGAGGTTGAGTTCAGAATAGACTTGTTACCTGGAACCGCGCCAGTATCTATTGCTCCATATAGGATGGCGCCAAAAGAATTGGTGGAGTTAAAGGCTCAGATTCAGGAGTTGTTGGACAGAGGTTTCATCCGACCGAGTGTATCGCCTTGGGGGGCACCTGTGCTCTTTGTTAAGAAGAAAGACTGGACGATGCGGATGTGTATAGACTACCGCCAGCTAAATAAGTTGACGATCAAAAACAAGTATTCGTTGCCCAGAATTGATGACTTGTTTGATCAACTCAAGGGTGCATCGGTTTTCTCTAAGATCGACCTTAGGTTAGGGTATCATCAGTTTAAAGTAAAGGAGGCTGATATTCATAAGACGACATTTTGTACTCGGTATGGACACTACGAGTTTCTGGTAATGCCTTTTGGTTTGACCAATGCACCAGCAGCATTCATGGACATGATGAATCGGGTGTTTCAGCCGTACTTGGATCGGTTCATCGTAGTGTTTATAGACGACATTCTGGTGTACTCAAAATCTGAAGAGGAACATGACGCGCATCTTCGAGTGGTTCTGCAGGTTCTGAGGGAAAAAGCAATTGTACGCTAAGTTTAGTAAGTGCGAGTTTTGGCTTCAGGAGGTAACTTTCTTAGGTCATGTGGTATCAGCTGAGGGGATTAGGGTGGATCCTCGTAAGGTTGAGGCAGTATTGGATTGGAAACCACCCAAGTTGGTTGTAGAGATTCGAAGTTTTCTGGGTTTGGCAGGGTACTACAGAAGGTTTGTAGAAGGGTTTTCTTTGATTGCGGCGCCGTTGACTAAGCTGTTGAGAAAAGGGGTTCCGTTTGTGTCGACTGAGAAACAGCAAGAGAGTTTTGACAAGTTGAAGGGAATTTTGACTGAAGCTCCGGTTTTAATTCAGCCTGAGGCAGGGAAGGAGTTCACGGTTTATTGTGATGCATCGCATACTGGCTTAGGGTGTGTGCTGATGCAAGATGGAAAAGTGGTTGCTTATGCATCTCGACAGTTGAGGCCTCATGAAGGTAACTATCCGACACATGACTTGGAGTTAGCTACAGTGGTTTTTGCCTTCAAGATTTGGAGGCATTACTTGTATAGGGAAAAGTCGATAGTCTACACGGATCATAAGAGCCTGAAGTACCTCTTGACTCAGAAGGATTTAAACTTGAGGCAACGAAGGTGGATCGAGTTGTTAAAGGACTACGACTGTTCGATTGAGTACCATCCGGGTAAGGCTAACGTGGTAGCTGATGCGTTGAGCCGTAAGGTGGTAGCGGACTTGCGAGCGATGTATGCTCACCTTATTCTTTATGATGATGGAAGTCTTTTGGCAGAATTGCAAGTGAAGCCGTCTTGGATTGATCAGGTTAAGGAAAAACAGCTGACAGATGAGGTTTTGAGTGCTCGTAGGTTACAAGTGCAGAATGGTGAATCTGAGGGTTACAACTTGGATAGTGGTGGAGTACTATGTTTTGAAGGGAAGGTATGTATGCCTAAGGACGTCGAATTGAGACATCGGATTCTTCAGGAAGCTCATAGCAGCCCATATGCTATGCATCCTAGAGGTAGTAAGATGTACCGTGATTTGAGGGAGCAGTTCTGGTGGCCAGGTCTTAAGCCTGAAGTAACTGAGTTTGTGGGCAAATGTTTGACATGCCAGCAAGTTAAAGTTGAGCATCAGTTGCCATCAGGGCTATTGCAGCCGGTAAAGATCCCAAAGTGGGAAAGGATTGCGATGGATTTTGTCAGTGGGCTTCCCCTTACGCCTAGTAAGAAGGACTCGGTGTGGGTAATAGTGGATCGTCTGACTAAATCGGCTCATTTCATTCTGGTGAGGGTTGATTTTTCGCTTCGGAAGTTAGCCAAGTTGTATGTGGCGGAGATAGTACGGTTTCATGGTGTGCCTGTGTCAATTATTTCTGATAGGGATCCCAGGTTCACGTCGAGATTTTGGAAAGCTTTGCATCATGCATTGGGGACGAGGTTAGATTTTAGCACGGCTTTCCATCCGCAGTCTGATGGACAGTCTGAGAGGGTAATTCAGATTCTGGAAGATATGTTAAGGGGCTGTGTTCTGGATTTCAGCGGTAGTTGGGAGGAGTATCTACCTTTGGCAGAGTTCGCTTATAACAATAGTTATCAAGCGAGTATTCAGATGGCATCATATGAGGCACTATATGGGCAGAAATGTCGTACTCCTACGTGTTGGACTGAACTGGATGAACGACGGTCGTTGGGTCCGGAGTGGTTAGCAGAAACAGAGGATAAGGTTAAGGTAATTCGAGCTCGTCTTAAGGAAGCATCGGACAGGCAGAAATCTTACGCCGATCTTAAGCGCAGGGATTTTGAGTATGCAGTGGGTGATAAGGTCTTTCTGAAGGTATCGCCCTAGAAGCAGGTGTTGCGATTTGGTCGGAAAGGGAAGCTAAGCCCTAGGTTCATTGGACCGTATACGGTGTTGAAGCGAGTGGGACCAGTAGCTTATCAGCTCGAGTTGCCAACAGAGTTGACTCAGATTCACGATGTTTTTCATGTTTCAATGCTTAGGCGCTATCGATCAGATCCGTCACATGTTGTACCAGTTGAGGAGATAGAGGTGAGTCCTGATTTGTCTTTCGAGGAGGAACCAGTACGGATTTTGGATCGGGATGTCAAGGTTCTGCGACAGAAGTCAGTTCCCTTGGTGAAAGTATTATAGCGGAACCATGGTACGGAGGAGGCCACTTGGGAACCCGATGATGTGATGCGGCAGCAATACCCTCAACTCTTCTGACCAGGTAATTCCGAGGTCGAAATTATTTTAACGGGGTAGAACTTAATATCCTTAAATCGGGGTCTCTGCATTTTGATTGTGTTTGCATGTGATGGTATGTCTGCTGTGTTCGTTTGGTAAGTTTTGGGGTCTAGGCATGACCTCGGGTTAGTCATGGGTCATGGCCAAAAACTTTGTTTTAGCATTTAAGAAGAAGGAGCTAGGAGAATTAGGGGTTAAAAGAATTTATTGGGGGATGTAGACACAAGAAGTGCCTTGGTAAAGTGGCAAGGAGGCGCCACTTAAGACACAAGGGAGGTGACGCCATAGGGAGCAAGGAGGACCTTGGTTCGAGCTGCAGAAATCCCTTTCTGCTCATTTATTTTTGACGCCACAAGCTGAAAGGAGGAGTGCTCAGGTTGGACTCTGGGAGATAAGGATGAAGGGGTCAAACCAATTTGAAATGGATGGAGGGGAGAAAAATTTGGTGTTTGACTCATTCAAATTTGTTTGAATGAGTGAATGAGAGAAATTCAAGGAGGGATGAGGGGGACGGTAAGTGTTTGAGTAGGAGTGGGTTGAGCTTAGCCGAATTTTTGGATGTAGTGTGAGTTTGGGAAAGCAATCGGTTTTGGTGCTTGTGAAGGGGGGTTGCTGAATGTTCTTAGTAGCCATAGTAGAGTGCATTTTCGGCTAGCTTAGGGTTTCCTTTCATTTCGTGTAGTGTCAAAACCGAAACAGGAAAGTGCATTCTTTTCTCTTCTCTCTCTTTTGGCAATTTGGGCACTTGGCCGATTCATTTTAGCAACCCCTTGAAGAGACAAAACTCCCTCTTTACCAAAACCATCTATTGTTCACTTCTTCTTCTTCTTCTTTTTGCTCAAAGCTAAAACCAACAACCTTACCCCCCATTCGGCATCTTTTATTCCCTCTCTCAAAACCCCTTGTGCCGAAAGTTCCTTCATTCACCTGTGCCGAATCCCTTCTTCTCCATTGCATTATCCTTCTTCATCTTTCCATTGTTCAAAAGCCGAAACCTTGTTGTTCTCTTCTTGGCCGAATATTCTTAGCCTCATTCTCTTCTTTTCTCACGTGTGTTAATCTCTCTGAAGTGCCAAATCTATTGCTAGTTCTTTTACTTGGGTTAGTCGAATCTCTTGGTAAGTGATTTCTCCTTCTTTTCTTCTTGATCGATGTGGGGACTACCGAATCTCTTTTTCCCTTCTTTTGACACTCCTTCAATCGTTGGTAATCGAGATCTTAACTTACTCTTGTTCTATGTAGTAGCCGAAATCCCTAAATAACACTAGGGTGTGCCGAACTTTGGTATTGAGAGGCCGAATCAGTCATTAAGGTAAGGGGTGACTAACTCATGTGGTTTCGGGATTTATGTTTGGCCGAATGGCCTATGGATTTTAAGTGTTGTATTAAAACCGATTGTAGGGAGGAGCAACGTTCGGGATCTCGTTGGTTGCGTAGTTTTGGGATTCGCTTAGATTTACAAATAGCCAGGTTTGTAACGCTTACACACTTTATTAGTATAATAATGCTTATTATGTTACTGTTATAACCATTGGCTTTAGTGACTTTGCCTTGTGGGCATGAGCTTGGAAACCGGGTAAGTCCCCTGTGATGTGATTTTTTATATACATTCCCATGTGTTGTTAAATGCTATGCTATGCGTTATTGCATGATTACTTGATATT
This sequence comes from Gossypium australe, assembly GCA_005393395.2. NCBI lineage: Eukaryota > Viridiplantae > Streptophyta > Magnoliopsida > Malvales > Malvaceae > Gossypium > Gossypium australe. Next base: position 70,852,733 of record CM016623.1, on the reverse strand, counting down.
ATGACATGTATGATATGGACATGATGGTTGGGATTGATGAGAGGAGGGGGATGATTTATTTGGACTGTCACCAGTGGTTTTGACCACAAGATGGGTTGGCCCATCATTTGATTTGTGACTGGGGTCACCAGTGGTTTTGACCACACTATTATTATTGTGACTAAGTCCCAGTGGTTTTGACCACCAGTGGTTTTGACCACACTTGTGATATTTGTGACTACGATCATCAGTGGTTTTGACCACATATGGATATTGTGACTCGTCCCAGTGGTTTGGTACCATAGTGGGTTGGCCCCACATGATTATTACGGGATTGTCATTAGTGGTTTTGGCCACACGATGGGTTGGCCCCATCACTTGATTTGTGACTACGGTCACCAGTGGTTTTGACCACACCAATATATTCGTGACTTCGGTCACCAGTGGTTTTGACCACCAGTGGTTTTCACCACACGGGGTAGTTAAAGGAGATTGGATGGTTAGGTTATGGGGTGCATGATTTGCATGTTTTACTGATGATCTGTGTAAGTGCTTTAACTATCGGGTTGGAGATTTATGCACTGAGTCTCGGTGACTCACTCCTTCCCTTATATTTTGCAGATGAGGCATAGATCGCAGATATGGAGCCGAGGAGGACTCGAGGTGGCCATGCATCCTAATTTGGTTTCAACTTTAAACTACATTTTCAGTTTTATTTATTTCCTTTAAATTTGGTTTTGGGTTGTAATAAGGCCGCTAAGTTTTATTATTTTGGGTTTTATAATTTGCTTTTATTTTGATTATATTATTCACATGTTGGATATAGTGACTTGTTGAATTAACCGGTAAAAAGCAATGTTTTCAAAACTATATCTCTTCGGGTTTTTTTTCTTCAAAACGTTACCATCGGGTAACAAAGTACAAAGTAATAAGGTAACTTGGATGTTTTATAACTCTAAATTTCAAACCACTTTAAAGACAAATGGTTTTAAACCTGATTGTACTCATCGCATTCAGTTTTTAATAAGTATCCAAGGTTTCTGAAAATCGGTAATTACAGATGGGTTTTCAATCACGAGTTTTCCAAGTATTACAACAACTTCTAATCAACCTCAACATCATGTATTACTGAGTTTCCTAAACCCTTAAGCAATAAAAGAGTCTTCTTTAGAAAAATAATCCAACAAACGTATGTTTTCAAAATGTTTTCACTCCGTAACATACCAGATTCGGTCGTGGTGTATTGACCGGGTTTGGGGTGTTACAGGGTTGACTTGATCCCCACAGGTGTGCTGGTTGGTACGGGTGGTGTGTATCAGATGAAAATTTAAGCTTGGTTGGGAATTGCATTTCACATACATTTTTAATTACTATATTTTTATATTCGTAAATGGGCTCAAGCCCAATTAAATGCTTGAATGGTTTGGCCCAGTGGACTTGGTAAGTGGGTTACACACTGAGTTCTAAGTAACTCACCCATTTTCTTAACCTTCTCAAGTAATGATAATTGATGGAGGCTTGGGTCGGGGATGACTTCGCGGAGGCCATACTTCAAATGATGGTTTTATGAACTTTGAACTACTTTTTAGTATTTTTACTTAATTAATTTTTCAATTGTGATGTAATAAGGCCTCTGGTATTATTTTTATGGATTTTTACTCGTGGATGGATTTTAATATATTTTAGATACTAAAAGGGGACTATATTAATTTATAAATGTTTTCTTAAATTTACGTATAAAAAGGGGTTTTTTTAAATATCACTAACTCGTAAAAATTTCTGTGAAAACTCTTTTATGAATTTTGTTTTCAAATTCCTTTTGAATTCTTTTAAACTTCTTTAAAGATTTAACCAATTATTTCTCTGAGATCAAATTATAAACTCTTATGTTCTGAAAACATAGATTTCAAATTAACCTCGGTTTTTGATAAACTCCATCTCCAAAATAGTTTTTGAAGATCTGTTTTCTTTAATTCATTAGATGACTAGATGTATGTTCGATTTGTGTAGCATACCAAGTCTGGTCTTAACGCATAGACCGGGTCTGGGGTGTTACATTTTATGGTATCAGAGCCTGTTTCAAAACTCAGTTGTGGTTTGGGTTCAACAACAATTTTTGTTTAAAGCTGTTTTGAATTTATATAATTTATGTTTTAAAGGTAGTATGGCACCACGAGCATTCGGTACCAAGTCAAGTAAGTATTCGTATACTGAATGATTATTATTGTGATATGATCATAGGAACACTGTGGAACTTCTAGTTTTAGGTGTTAAAACTATAGAGATTGAGACTATAGGATGTGTATGCGAAAACAACTTTATCTCTTATATCTCATAAAATATCGTTAATAAACACTGAAATAGTTTTCTGATTCATAAAACTTGTAATCAGATTAAACCGAATTAGTCATTATGAGCGCTAGAGGATGTGGATGTGGTAGATGTGGCTATGGTAAAGGCCGAGGAGCTAGTGCTATGTCTGAGGCATTGGGACATATGCCAAAAATGGATGCACCAGCATCACCTGTGTCGGTAAATGGATCCCATGACCATATGAGAGAGGACATTGCTTTGACCCAAGCAATGTTGCAAGTCCTAGAAAGGGTTGCTGGGCCTAAAACTGGGCCAGTAGCTCGTGGATCAATATCGAAACGACTTAAATCAAGTGGTGCCGAGGTTTTTAGAGGTGTCTCCGGTGTAGCTCCGAATGTAGCAGAGTATTGGCTCGAGGCAGTGGAGTGAATTATGGATGATCTGGAGTGCACCGTCGAGCAGAAACTGAGAGGAGCGGTGTCCTTGTTAAGGGACGAGGTGTATCAGTGGTGGCTTACTGTTCGAGAAGGCACTGAGGATGTACTTGTTACTTGACATTTCTTCAAAGCTGCTTTCCAAGGGAAGTATGTCGGGACAAGTTATGTGGATGCCCGGAGGAAGGAATTCCTGAATCTGGTTCAAGGAAATAAGACAGTGGCAGCTTACGAGGCAGAATTTCTTTGCTTGAGCCGTTATGATCGCACGATAGTGCCAACTGATCATGAGCGCTGTGTACGTTTTGAGGATGGATTGAATGATGAGTTGCGGGTACTGATAGCCCCACAACAAGTAAGGACTTCTGCCACGCTTGTGGAGAAAGCCAAGATAGCCAAAGAGGCTAAGAACTCAGAACGCCAGAATCGGGAAAGAGTCAGAGACAAGAGGGACTTTAAGTACTCGGGTTCTTCTAAAAGGTTCCAAAAGAGGCCTCGAAATGATGAGCCAGCTCAAGCTAGAGCACCTGTGGCTACCAATCAGAGTCGAGACTGTGCTGACTGTGGGAAATGGCACCCCGGGGAATGCTGGAAGAGAACTGGTGGTTGTTTTAAATGTGGTTCCAAGGATCACCAGTATAGGAATTGTCCTCGACAGACTACTCCGACTCAGGAAGCTCGTAACCCTAATGCACAGCCAGCCAGAGGCGCTCAACAGCCATCGAGAGGCCGTGGACCAGGTCGTGGTGGTAATGGTGCTGGACGTGGTCAAGGTGCACCGGGTCGAGGTAATGGCTTTAGAGGTAACGCGGAGGCAAGATAGCCGGGGTTGGTCTATGCGGTCAAGCGTCGTGAAGAAGGCGATGCACATGACGTTATAACTGGTACGTTCTTCATCTTTGATGTACCTGTTACTACTTTGATAGATATCGGGTCTACCCACTCGTATGTTGCTAGTGCCATATCTGGAAAGTTGAATATTAGATCTGAGATTACCTATAGAGAGATGACGGTAATTAGTCCTTTAGGACAGTCTGTAATCGTGAATAAATTGTTTAGAGACGTGGCTTTAGAAATTCAAAGAGAAATATTTCTGGCGGATTTGATGGAACTGCCTTTCGGCGAATTCAATCTTATTTTGGGCATGGATTGGTTGGTAATGCACCGGGCGTAATTGGATTGTGCTGCAAAGTGGATGTCAATCAGGACTTTGGATGATAAGGAGGTAGTAATGATAGGCGAGCGAAGGAACTTTTTGGCAAATGTGGTATCTGCTTTAAAGGCAGAAAAGTTGGTGCGAAAAGGGTATGGAGCGTTCCTAGCCTTCATTAGTGCTTTGGATGCCAAGGAGTTATCAGTGGAGGGTGTGAGAACGGTGAAAGATTTTCCTGATGTCTTTCCTAAAGAACTTCCAGGACTACCTCCAGATCGGGAAGTAGAATTTGGCGTTGAGCTTATGCCCGGAACGGCTCCAGTGCCCATTGCTCCTTATAGAATGGCGCCGAAGGAGTTAGCGGAGCTTAAAGCTCAAATTCAAGAATTGTTGGATCGGAGTTTTATCCGACCGAGTGTGTCTCCATGGGGAGCACCAGTTTTGTTCGTCGAGAAGAAAGATGGGTCGATGCGTATGCGTATTAATTATAGGCAGTTAAATAAATTGACGATTAAGAATAGGTATCCATTGCCGAGAATCAACGACCTGTTTGATCAATTGAGAGGAGCTTCAGTTTTCTCCAAGATTGATTTGAGATCGGGTTATCATCAACTCAAGGTTAAGGAGGCAGATATTCATAAGACGACATTCCGAACTCGTTATGGACATTATGAGTTTTTAGTGATGCCATTCGGGTTGACCAATGCACCAGCTGCATTTATGGACATGATGAACCGAGTCTTCCAACCCTATCTAGACCGGTTTGTGGTGGTGTTCATAGATGATATTTTGGTATATTCGAGGAATGAAGAAGAGCATGACTCACATTTCTGCATAGTATTGCAAATACTGTGAGATAAACAACTTTATGCCAAATTCAGTAAGTGTGAATTTTGGCTGAAGGAAGTGACTTTCTTGGGTCATGTGGTGTCAGCCGAAGGAATAAGAGTTGATCCTTGGAAGGTAGAGGCTGTGTTGGATTGGAAACCACCAAAGCCAGTGGTTGAAATTCGGAGTTTCTTGGGTTTGGCTGGTTATTATAGACGCATTGTTGAGGGGTTTTCATTGATCGCTGCACCCTTAACTAAACTATTGCAAAAAGGAGTACCGTTTGTGTGGGTAGGTAAACAACAAGAGAGTTTCGAGAAACTGAAGAAGATTTTGATGAAAGCGCCAGTACTGATTCAACCTGAGGCTGGAAAAGAGTTTAACGTTTACTGTGATGCATCACACACGGGTTTAGGATGTGTGTTGATGCAAGGTGGAAAGGTGGTAGCTTATGCATCTCGTCAGTTGAGGCCGCACGAAGTCAACTATCCTACTCATGATTTGGAGTTGGCTGCGGTGGTTTTTGCTTTCAAAATTTGGACGGTGAGAAGTGTATCATTTATATGGACCATAAGAGTCTTAAGTACCTCCTTACCCAAAAGGAGTTGAACTTGAGACAATGGAGATGGGTGGAGCTGTTAAAGGATTATGACTTCTCAATCGAGTATCATCCTGGAAAGGCTAACGTGGTGGCAGACGCGTTGAGTCGTAAGGTAGTATCGGAGTTAAGAGCAATGTTTGCTCATCTCAGCTTGTATGAGGATGGTAATCTGCTAGCTGAACTTTAGGTGAAGCCTTTGTGGTTAGAATGGATCAAGAAAAAGCAGTTATCAGATGAAAAGTTGGGTCCTTTAATGCAACAAGTTGAAAGTGGTGTAATAGGGGACTTTGGAATGAACCAAGATGGAGTGCTGTGTCTTCGTGGAAGAGTTTGTATGCCTATGGATTTGGATTTGAGAAAAATGATTCTGCGGGAGGCACATAGTAGCCTCTCTGCTATGCACCCTGGAGGAAATAAGATGTATCAAGACCTACGAGAGCAGTATTGGTGGCTAGGGTTGAAGCGAGAAGTTACCAATTTCATGAGTAAGTGCTTGACTTGTCAACAAGTGAAGGAGGAACATTAATTACCATCTGGTTTATTGCAACCGGTAAAGATTCCTCTATAGAAATGGGAGCGGATAACGATGGACTTTGTTAGTGGGTTACCCTTAACACCTACTAAGAAAGATTCCGTTTGGGTGGTAGTAGATCGATTGACGAAGACTACTCATTTTCTACCAGTTCGTACGGATTACTCACTGCAGAAGTTGGCTAAGCTGTATGTAACTAAGATCGTGAGGTTGCATGGAGTACCAGTGTCTATCATATCGGACAAGGATCCTAGGTTTACATCACGGTTTTGGAAAGCTTTGCATGAGGCTTTGGGAACAAAGTTAAACTTCAGTACGGCTTTTCATCCTCAGTCAGATGGTCAGTCAGAAAGAGTAATTCAGATTTTGGAAGACATGTTAAGGGGTTGTGTAATTGACTTCAGAGGTAGTTGGGAGGATTTCCTACCATTGGCAGAGTTCGCGTATAATAACAGTTACCAATCCAATATTCAAATGGCGCCCTATGAAGCGTTATACGATCGTAGGTGTCGTACCCCTACTTGTTGGACTAAATTGGGGGAACGACGGTTGTTGGGTCCTGAATTGATATTTGAGACGGAAGAAAAGGTAAAGGTGATTCGAGTACGGTTAAAGGAAGCTTCGGATAGACAAAAGTCGTATGCATATCTGAAGCGTAAGGATATTGAGTTTGCGGTGGGAGATCAGGTTTTTCTGAAAGTCTCACCTTGGAAGAAAATTTTTAGATTTGGAAGGAAGGGCAAGCTGAGTCCTAAGTTCATTGGACCGTACCGTGTGTTGAAACGTGTAGGACCAGTGGCCTATCAGCTTGAATTACCTCCGGAGTTGAGTCGGATTCATAGTGTCTTCCATGTTTCTATGCTGAGGCATTATAGATCGGATCCGTCTCACATTGTACCGGTAGAAGAAGTGGAGATAAGGCCAGACTTGTCTTTCGAGGAGGAACAGGTGAAAATTTTAGATCGAGATCTTAAGGTGCTAAGAAAGAAGTCGGTGCCGTTGGTTAAGGTTCTATGGCGTAATCACGGAGCGGAGGAAGCTACGTGGGAGCCTGAGGATGCAATTCGGCGACAATATCCTCACCTCTTTTAACTAGGTAAATTTCGAGGATCAAATTTTCTTTAAGTGGGGTAGAATTGTAACATCCTAAAAATTGAGTATCGTTATGTTGCATAACTTTGGTGCTTAGCTAGTGAATGATTTAATTTGTGTGTTTATTATATAGCCTTGAGAAGGCACGGGATTTATTCAGAATTAGAATAAATTTTAGTATGGAGTACTTTATTCAAGTGGAACAAGATGTTTAAGGAAATTAAGTGACAAAAGCTAGCATAAGATGAGCTAGTAGTAAAGTGGAGTTGGCGCCATAAGTATTGCTTGAGGGAAGAGGATCGAATCCCTTGTTATGCATGTGGAATTTTTATTTTTCCTTCCCATCTTTATAGTGTCGGTCAAGCTAGTATTTATGGTAGCTTGGACTTTATTTTTATAGCAAGTTGGCTAATGGTTTAAGGCAAGAATTGAACATAGGGAAAGAAATCAATGGGATAAGGTTTGTAGGGGACACAAGGCACATTTTAAGGAATGTGTTTTGGAAAGTTTGGAATGGCCAAACTTTTTCCATGAACTTGGACGGTTTTGGGGGCTAGGGGGTGGCTGAATTTTCATTGATGGCATTGGTAAGGATGTGTAGCTAGTAGTCGCTCTCATTTTGGTCATTTTTGTTTCTCCCAAAACACTTTCTTTTCATCTTTTCCTCTCGTAGTCGAATGCACTTTTAGGCCTTGGTGAACATCTTTGTTTTTCTTCTTTTGGTCATTCCATTTTGACCATTTTGGTCTAAATTTGCCTATTCTCTCAAGTCGTTTTCTCCTAGTGCCGAAAACACCAAGACTTGAAGGCCAATTTCTTTTTCTTTTCTTTCTCCATAGCCGAATGCTCTCTAGCCTCAAACCTTTCTTTTTGATCATCTTTCATTCTTCAAATGAACCAAAATCGAAACCTCTAATTGTCCTATACCCCTATTTCATCTTTTTCTTCTTACAAAATTCATTCAACATTTTCTCCCTTCTCTTTTCCTCCATGGCCGAATATTGCTAGCATCATCTTCATCAAATTTTTCTTCTTGGCCGAACCTCCCTCTCCACATATATTTTTTTACCAATCGTTTTCTTTGCACTCGTTTTGAATAATCAGTAAGAACCCTTTTCGAATCTTTATTCTCTTCTTTTCTTTAGCCGAATATATATATATATTAGTCTGGGAGGGTCTTTTGACCGAAAATAGCATCCTTTATCCCTTTCTCTTAGACAATCTTTTCGTCTTTATAGTGATAAAGTGATGGCCGAAACTCGGAGTATTCGTAATCATCTTGAATCGCTAGGATTTGGTTCAAAGTGTTAAGGTAAGAGTTTATATCAAGGACTTCCATATTACTTGTTATTTCGTCAAAGACGAGTTACTAATCGATTTTATTTTAGGGACGTTATCGCTTGATTTTAATCCCGTGAACGTAGGATTTCGTGGCAAATAAGATAGGGTCGAAAAGGGTGGTGAATAGTGTTCAGAAGAGGGGCGGTTTCGCTATTCCCTCTAGATTCAAGCGAAGGGCTGTTTCGGTAATCCGGGATTTTCCACCGGGTTGTGGACCCTCATCCGAGGAGAATCGATTATTCGAAGTTGTTCATAGTTCGGAGCCATTAGCTATTCGGGATTTCCCATCAGGTTGTGAACCGTCAACCGGGGATAACCGACAAATAGTTGTTGTTCGAGATTCCGAGGGTAAAGATCTAGGTTGTTTATCTTTAGTATAGATTTATATTAAGTATTAGTGTTCTAATCAAGCGTGACACGTATTTAGGTATCGACAAGCAGGAAAGTATAGTTCTCACCGTAATCAGGTGTGTAATTTCACACTTATCTCATGGGTTAGATGTTATACCGTTATTAAGCATTAGACTAATAAACGCAAAGTTGGTAAAATCGGAACAAAAATATGGTTTAATAATACTTTAGTGTAAGTGCATGAAATCGGCATTAAAATCGTGAAAGTTACGAAATTGCCGTTAATGGGCTAATATGATAAAAAGTGATATATGGGCCTCATGTGTTAATGGGCCGTTTCGATAGATTGCTTAATGGGCCGTTTTGATAGATTGCTATATGGGCCGATTTGTTATATTGCTTAATAGGCCAAATTGTGAAATGGGCCAAATTGTGATAAATGGGCCAAATTGTGAAATAGGCCAGTTTGTAATAATTTTAATTATTTATGGGCCTTATGTTGAATTTATCATATAAATGAATGGTTATGCATTTTAAATACATGATTGCATGGGTTGGGATATTTTGATGAAGAGAAGAAGGCTTTATGCCCAGTTTAAATTGCTTAATGCCTGCGTATTAATGGCCACTGGCCTGCGAAATATTGTATTAAATGGCTTAATGTCTGCATATTAATGGCCATTGGCCTGCGAAATATTGTATTAAATGACTTAATGCCTGCGTGTTAATGTCCACTGGCCTGCGAATCATTGATTTAAATGGCATTTTGCCTGCGAATTAAATGGCTTAATGCCTGCGATTGGTGTGTTGGCGGGGTGGGTTGACTTGATCCCCACAGGTGTGGTGGTTGGTACGGGTGGTGTGTAGCGCATGGAAATTTAAGCTTGGTTGGGAATTGCATTTCTCATACATTTTTAATTACTATATTGCTATATTCGTAAATTGGCTCAAGCCCAATTAAATGCTTGAATGGTTTGGCCCAGTGGACTTGGTAAGTGGGTTACACATTGAGTTCTAAGTAACTCACCCCGTTTTCTTACCCTTCTCAGGTAATGATAATTGATGGAGGCTTGGGTCGGGGATGACTTTGCGGGGGCAATACTTCAAATGATGGTTTTATGAACTTTGAACTACTCTTTAGTATTTTTACTTAATTAATTTTTCAGTTGTGATGTAATAAGGCCTCTGGTATTATTTTTATGGATTTTTACTCGTGGATGGATTTTAATATGTTTTAGATACTAAAAGGGGACTATTTTAATTTATAAATGTTTTCTTAAATTTACGTATAAAAAGGGGTTTTTCTTAAATATCACTAACTCGTAAAAATTTTTGTGAAAACTCTTTTATGAATTTTGTTTTCAAATTCCTTTTGAATTCTTTTAAACTTCTTTAAAAATTTAACCAATTATTTCTCTGAGATCAAATTATAAACTCTTATGTTCTGAAATCGTAGATTTCAAATTAACCTCGGTTTTGATAAACTCCATCTCCAAAATAGTTTTTGAAGATCTGTTTTCTTTAATTCATTAGATGACTTGATGTATGTTCGATTTGTGTAGCATACCAAGTCTGGTCTTAACGCATAGACTGGGTTGGGGTGTTACATTTAGATTTTATCCACAGGAGGTTTATTCAATCGGATCGGATCTACAACTTCTGGCACAACAGGTACTTGTGGGGGTGGAGGTTGTGGAGCAGCCAGATTCGTTCGAACGAACTCTGAAAACCACTCACTCATCATTCGGAAGAAAGTTTGCTTAGCCTCTCCCTCTTGGGTACTAGCATTGCTCTCTGCATAATCAGCAACTACTCGATCGGGATCCATTTACTATACGAATACACATTTTAACTGTCAGGATTCATCACACTATCGCAATTATATATATGGCATGTATAGCTAGACTCACACGCACTACGTTAGTCCTAGAATTGACTAAACCGTAGATCTAATACCAATATAATGTAACACCTCTAACCCAAAGCCGTCGCCGGAATAGGGTTAAGAGGCATTACCAATCATTCCGGAATATTTAAATTCATTTCACAACACAAAGTCAATCATCAATCAAACATGTCCAAATATAAACATATAGACCCTTAAATAGGTCAAAGAGACCTTAAACACATGTTAGAAAGGGGTCGGGACTAAACCGAACACATACGAAAATTTTTGAAATTCAAACATTTTTCTAAGTTATAGAGGTCACACACCCGTATGGGTAGGCCGTGTGTCTCACACGGCCTCAGACACGCCCATGTGTCCAAGCCGTGGCAAAATAGGGCATACCTACTGACTTGTCCACACGGCCAGTCACACGCCCATGTGTCTAGCTCGTGGTCGAGTCAGACTTGTTTTGAAACACAACCTCGAAGGACACGGTCGAGCTACACGCTCGTGTGCTCAACCGTGTGCAATTATAGGCCATTTTCAAGGCCAACATGCCACCCACATCTAGGGTCTCACCTACAAGCACCAGCCAATTCAATTCCATACTCTAAATGGCATTCAAACATACCAAAACATACTCAATTTAATCTCTTAACTTCATCATTCATCTTCCTATCCAAATTCATCTTAACAAGTCAATTTAACTTATCATCCACAAATTCAAAACATATTAACCAAACTTCATTTAATCCATACCACAAATTCACATTTTATCCATCATTCTCATCAACCAATTCAAGCATAAATTATACCATTTTCATTCTCACTATTTCATACATCATTCATCATTTTCATAGCCTACAAATATGCACCAACATCATTCAATTTCCAAGCCATGTCACATGGCAAGGTCCAAACATTTCAAAACATACCATAACTTCTAGCCTATACATGCCATATACCAAATATGTACATACCATAACTTCTAGCCTATACATGCCATATACCAAATATGTACATCTTTCAAAAGTACCAAAATAGATAGCCAATAGTGTGATAGAGCCGCTGACGATCCCCAGGTCTGAGCTAACTTCACTGACATTGTAAAACAGGGAAACACATCATAAAAGGGCTTAATCGCGTAAAGAACAAAAGTTAAGCCATAATGTAAAGTACTAAATTGATAATGTTTTCATAAATTAAAGTATGGGAATGTTAATATAGCCAAAATTAAGATAGTGGCCAGCCAAATGAAGCATGAAATAATGGTTGGAAATTGTTTATTATATTTTTATTATGTTTTAATATTATAAAATATAATTTGATAAATATTAAATGAATAAAAGTGATGAAAGATGGAAAAAGTCTCCATCTTCTTCTTGTTTTAACCGAAATTAAAAGAAAAGAGAAAGAAAGAATCCTAGTTACATTCGGCCATTGTTGAGCTTAATCAAGGTATGTGTTCAACTCGGTTTTTGATAATTTTTACGTTTTTCAAATCGTTGCTTAGAATACTTCAAGACCCATGCTTGAATTTTTGATTTTGATGAATATTTTGAAATGTGCCATTGATGAGTTTATGAGTTTATGAGATTTATGATGATAGTTGATGAATTATGAAATATATGTGTTAGATTAATATGTTTTGTCTTTGGATTTTTGATGAATTTGAGTAATTTGGATTAAATTGAAAAAATAAATTTTTGAGGGACTAAAATGAGAAATAAATGAAATGCATGAACTTGTATGAAGACTAGGAATATTCGGCCCTTCAGGTGTATGGCCAAATTTTGTGTATTTTGTGTTTTATGCAAATAGGACTAAATCGTAAAAGTGTGAAATATTAGGGGCAAAATGGTAATTTGCCCATTTATGTGTTTTAGGACTAAATTGAATATAAATGTGTTTCAGTTAGCTTAATTTGAATATATTTAGATCAAGAACAAAAGAAAGCGGACTTGGATCGGGGAAAAGTGAAAATAATCGACTAGCCGGTTTTCGTCATCCGTCGATATCCGAGGTAAGTCTTTAAGCAATTGAACATTGTTAATAATGAATGTAACTCGATTTAATATGCTGAATTTGAATTCCTGAACTTGTAATAGAGAAAGCCGAATGTGATAAGCAGTGTAATAGTGTATTTGAGTTTATTTTAATTGAGTTATAACATTTGAAAGTCCGTATGAATTATGTGAAATATCTGCAATATTCGATATATGAAATGTGTATGATACAGCTCTATAATATGATATTTGGGCTTTGAGCCTAGCAAGCCATGTGCTGGTGAATTATATCGGGCTTTATGCCTAGCAGGCTTAATGCCAGTGATTGAATATCAGACCTCGGTCTAGCAGGCTTAGTGCCGGTGTGTAGTTCAGGCTTATGCCTAGCAGGTTTTAAACCGGTGATCTATATTACAAACTTATGCTTAAGTAATGAATTAGTTATGGTGGAAATTGAGCAAATTATAGCTTATTTAAATGAATTGGACTGTATTCGGTCATAAGGTATGTATCTATATATATGTATATTATACGTGATGTGATTGAGTAGGTAAGATGGCAGATAAACGTGTTTGTATTTTCAGCTTCATTGAAATATGGATAAAATGATATGGAGATGATATTATTTACTTGCAAATCTGAGATCATTTAATAGATATATATATTTATATATATATCTATATACATACATATGGTTATGGGGATTTACTTTATATGTACGTGGAAGTTGTTATTCGGTTGTATATGGAAATACATATATATATCTATTAATTGATGTGCATTTGATAAGTTCTACATTTAAAGTAGACAATGTTAAATATTTTGCTATGTATGGATATTGATATTCGGCTATGATAGTCTATATGTGATATATTATATTATTAATGTTATAAATTGTTTGGTTTAACTTGATTGAATATCCAGTCGATTTGTTCAGTTTGCTTAAGACTTACTAAGCTAAGTTAGCTTACTCTGTGTGTTTGTTATTTTGTTTTATATATTTTGGTCAAGCTACGAGCTCAGGGGATCGTCAACGAAGTCATCCACACTATCGACTTACTTTGGTACCTTTAAAGTTTGGATTTTTGAACTTAAGGCATGTATAGGCTAGCTTAATACTTGAATGATATTTTGATGATGTATATAAGCCATGCGAAATTGGCTTTCTTAAAAGTTAATAATCTAAAGTTATGCAATCTTGATTATAGTATGCATGTATGTTTTGCTTGGATGGTGAGTATGAATGTGTTATAATTCATGCTAAGTATTTATGTTTGTATATATATGAATCATTTCTAGCTCTTTTGGAAAGTTAACATATGTGGTAGTTTAAATAAGTTTGGATTAAGATTCGAGATACATTATTTTTTATGTGTAATATGGAAACATGAATCAACTTTATAAGATCTTTATTTTTTTATATAATCTTTGTATTCGGCAAGATGTGGAATTAAAAGATATGTACTTGGATAGGTATATTCAGTTATGATACACATTTATACATGCATATAAAGGGTTTATTCGTGAGTTGTGGACTACGGATGATATATGTTTGGTTTGATAATTCGACTATGTTTATGAATGAGAATTGATCTATGTCTTGTTTGAATGTATTTGCTCTTGTAATGGAAATAAATTTGGTTATATGTTAGATTAAATTAAACAAGGTCTATGCTTGTTAGCATATATGTTTACTTAGCTATGATAATTGATAACTTACTTAATAGTAAAAATTATGGACATGTGCATACGGACAGCATAAATTACGTGACCAAATGAATAGTGACCTCGTTAATTTTTTGGAAAATGCTTCTACTTAAACTTGGCTAATCGGATAAAATATGTATACTGATGTTTAAGTATGAAACGAAAGTACATTACACTTAATGCATTTGATGTTGTCCATATGAACAGTAAATAGTTGTTGTTATGCTATGTTCGATAATGCCTTGTAACCCTAATCCGGCGACGGATACGGGTTAAGGGTGTTACATTTGATTAGTATCAGAGCTTACGGTTTAGTAAATTCTAGGACTACCGTAGCGTCTGTGAGTCTAGCTATACTTGCTGACATCTGAATTGTGTTTCTATATAGTAAATGGATCCCGATAGAACCATAGCTAATGATGTCGAGAGCGTAGCGCCTAATCCCGTGCCAGGGACAGCGCCGACAGATTCTCGACCTACTTCGAGTAATCCAGAGGGGAAGGCTAGACAAGCCTTCTACCAAATGATGAACGAATGGTTTACTCAATATATCCGGACTAATCCGGCTTTGCAACAACCTCCACCCCCGAATAATCCATCTCCGATACCTATAGCACCTCCGATGATAGATCCGATGAGATTTAGTAGGCCTCCTGTTGATAAAATCAAGAAACATGGGGCCGAAGAGTTTAAAGCTAATGATGATGATAATGAGGAACGAGCTGAGCTGTGGCTTGATAATACTATTTGTGTGTTCGACGAGCTATCATGTACTCCGGATGAATGCTTAAAATGTGCTATATCCTTATTACGGGACATTGCATATCATTGGTGGAATACACTAGTATCAATGGTTCCGAAAGAGAAAGTGACTTGGGAATTCTTCCAGACCGAGTTCCGTAAGAAATATATCGGTCAGAGATTCATCGATCAAAAACGTAAAGAATTTTTGGAATTGAAATAGGGTCGTATGACCGTGACTGAGTATGAACGGAAATTTGTGAGATTGAGCCGATATGCTCGTGAATGTGTTTCAACCGAGGCTATTATGTGTAAAAGATTCGAAGATGATCTGAATGAAGACATTAAGTTGCTGGTCGGCATACTTGAGATTAAAGAGTTCGTGGTACTTGTTGAACGAGCCTGTAAAGCCGAAGAGCTTGGAAAATAGAAAAGAAAAGCCGAATTTGAAGCTAGAGACATCCGTAAAAGTAAAGCTACTTCAGACTGTTCTAGACGAGACCGAGATCGACCTCCTGCGGGTTCCCAAGCTACTTCGATGGCTAGCATTGGTAATGTTCAGTAGAGCCAGGCTGAGTGCAAGCATTGTGGAAAATGGCATTCCGGGAGTTGTAGATTGCATGATCGGTCCTATTTTAAATGTGGATCGATGGATCATTTTATTCGGGAGTGCCTGATGTTAGCCGAGCAAAATACTATTTAGAATACGAGACCGAGCAATGTATCAATGCGTGGTAGACCACCCAGCCATTCAGGAAATGTAGGTGGCAGTCAAAAAGGAACAAAGGATACTGTGGTTTGATCAGAGGCTCGTGCACCTGCTAGAGCATATGCTATACGCGCTCGTGAGGATGCTTCTTCCCCAGATGTTATTATCAGTACTTTCACTCTTTATGATACTACTGTTATTGTGTTGATAGATCCTGGTTCGACTCATTCTTACGTGTGTGAAATATTAGTATCCAGTAAGACTCTGCCTGTTGAGTCTACTGAGTGTGTGATTCGAGTATCAAACCCCTTAGGTCAGTGCATTTTGGTTGACAAAGTGTGTAAAAGTTGCCCGTTGACGATTCGGGATTCATGTTTCCCAGCCGATTTGATGTTGTTGCCTTTTGATGAATTCGATATAATTCTGGGAATGGACTGGTTGACTTTGCACGATGCTGTTGTTAATTGCAAAAGAAAGACTATTGATTTGAGATGTCAGAACGGTGAAATTATTCGGATTGAATCTAATGATCTGAATGGGTTACCAGCAGTAATATCTTCGATGTTAGCTCAGAAGTATATAAGAAAAGGGTATGAAGCTTACTTTGCCTATGTGCTTGATAGTAAAGTGACTGAAAAGAATATTGAATTTGTACCAGTTGTGTGCGAGTATCCAGATGTGTTTCATGAAGAATTACCGGGTTTGCCACCTATTCGAGAGGTAGAGTTTGGCATTGAATTAGTACCGGGGTCGACTCCGATTTCGATAGCTCCGTATCGGATGGCACTTACAGAATTAAAAGAGTTGAAAGCACAGTTGCAAGAGTTCACAGATAGGGGCTTTGCACGATCAAGTTTCTCTCCTTGGGGTGCACCAATTTTATTTGTGAAAAAGAAAGATGGGACTATGCGAATGTGCATTGATTACCGAAAGCTAAATAAGGTGACTATAAAGAATAAATACCCGTTGCCACGGATTGACTACTTGTTTGATCAGTTGAAAGGGGCTTCAGTGTTTTCAAAGATAGATTTGAGGTCGGGTTATTATCAGTTGCGAGTCAGAGATTCCAATGTGCCAAAGACTGCTTTTCTAACGAGGTACGGACGCTATGAGTTTTTGGTTATGCCTTTCGGACTTACTAATGCACCTGCTGTTTTTATGGATCTGATGAATCGGATTTTCAGTCAGTATTTGGATCGGTTTGTGGTAGTGTTTGTAGATGATATTCTGATTTACTCCAGAGATGAAACCGAGTATGCCGAGCATCTGAGGCTTGTGCTACAAACTTTGCAAGATAATCAGTTGTATGCAAGGTTTAGTAAATGTGAGTTCTAGTTGAGTGAAGTTAGCTTTCTAGGCCACATTGTTTCAGCTTCAGGCATTTGGGTTGATCCGAATAAAATATCGGCTATACTTGATTGGAAACCACTAAAGAATATTTCCAAAATTCGAAGGTTTTTGGGACTTGCTGGTTACTACAGACGATTTGTGAAAGGTTTTTCTATGATAGCTACCCTGTTGACAAAGCTATTACAGAAATATGTTAAGTTTGAATGGTCGGAAAAGTGTCAGAAAAGTTTCGATCAGTTGAAAGCTCTTTTAACCGAAGCTCCAGTGTTTGTCCAGCCTGAATCGGGTAAAGAATTTGTTGTTTATAGTGATGCATCTTTGAATGGTTTGGGTTGCGGAAGGCAAAGTCGTAGCCTATGCTTCGAGACAATTGAAGCCACACGAAAGAAATTATCCGACACATGATTTAGAGCTAGCAGCTATTGTGTTCGCGTTAAATATTTGGCGTCATTATCTGTTCGGTGAGAAATGTCATGTTTATTCAGATCACAAGAGTTTGAAGTATTTGATGACTTAGTGAGATTTGAACCTGAGACAACGCAGATGGTTAGAGCTGTTGAAAGATTACGAATTAGTGATTGACTATCATCCGGGAAAAGCTAATGTTGTTGCGGATGCTTTAAGTTTAAAGTCATTATATACTCTTCGTGCGTTGAACGCGCATATGGTTATGTCTGATGATGGTTCGATAGTAGCCGAATTAAAAGCAAGACCGTTATTTATTCAACAAATTAGTGATGTCCAGAAAGTTGACAAAGATTTGTTGGCAAGACGAGTTCAGTGTGAAAGTAATGGCGAGTCAGAGTTTCGGATTGATGAGAATGACTGCTTGAAGTTCAAAGGCCGAATATGTGTTCCGAGGGATTCGGATTTGATTCAGACAATATTGAATGAAGCTCACAGTGGCTGATTATCTATTCATCCGGGTAGCACGAAAATGTATAATGATCTGAAACAGTTTTATTGGTGGCCTGGTATGAAATGGGACATATCTGAATTTTTTTCGAAATGCTTAGTTTGTCAACAAGTAAAGGCCGAACATTAGGTGCCTTTTGGGTTACTTCAGCCGATCATGATACCTGAATGGAAATGGGACAGAATTGCTATGGATTTTATATCCGGCTTGCCTATGACACCGAGCATGAAAGATGCAATTTGGGTTATAGTGGATAGACTAACCAAATCAGCTCACTTTGTTCTAGTTCATACGGACTATTCGCTTGATAAGCTTGCTAAGTTGTATGTATCTCAAATTGTGAGATTGCATGGTGTGCCAATTTCCATTGTTTCAGACAGAGACCCGAGATTCACGTCGCGGTTTTGGAAGAAATTGCAAGATGCTCTAGGTACTAAACTACACTTTAGTATAGCTTTTCATCCGCAGACAGATGGTCAGTCTGAACGAATCATTCAGATACTTGAGGATATGTTGAGATGTTGCATCCTCGAGTTCAAAGGTACGTGGGAACGATACTTACCTCTGATTGAATTTGCTTATAATAATAGTTTTCAATCTAGTATAAAAATGGCACCTAGGAGCTTTGTACGGTCGTAAATGTCGTACACTGTTATACTGGACCGAGCTCAGTGAAAATAAGATACACAGTGTTGGCTTGGTCAAAGAGACTGAATAGAAAGTGGCAGTGATCCGTGATAGTTTAAAAGCTGCGTCAGATCGTCAAAATTCATACGCAGATTTAAAATGTAAAGACATTGAGTTTCAGATTGGAGATCGAGTATTTTTGAAAGTTTCACCGTGGAAGAAAGTGCTCAGATTTTGTCATAAAGGCAAGTTGAGTCCGAGATTCATTGGACCGTATGAAATTACAGAGCGTATCGGGCCGGTTGTTTATAGATTGCAATTACCACCAGAACTAGAAAAGATTCATAATGTCTTTCATGTCTCGATGCTTCGAAGATACCGATCTGATCCTTCATATGTGATTTGCCCGACAGAGGTTGAGATTCAGCCTGATATGACATATGAAGAAGAACCGATTTGTATTCTGGCTCGGGAGATAAAAGAATTGAGAAATAAGAAAATTTCACTGGTTAAGGTACTGTGGCAAAAGCACGGAGTAGAAGAAGCAACTTGGGAGCCTGAGGATACAATTAAAGAGCATTATCCGAACCTATTTACCG
Source organism: Gossypium australe (assembly GCA_005393395.2). Taxonomy (NCBI): domain Eukaryota; kingdom Viridiplantae; phylum Streptophyta; class Magnoliopsida; order Malvales; family Malvaceae; genus Gossypium; species Gossypium australe. The sequence continues at coordinate 70,833,566 of CM016623.1, read as the reverse complement.
GTAAGATTTTCGGGGACGAAAATCCCTAAGGGGGAGAGTTGTAATAGTCTGATTTAGACCCTAATCGGAACGATGGTTTCAGGACCACGAATTCAAGTTTGAATAATATTTAAATATTATTTTCTGAGTTAATAATATGTGAATTAGTATGTGTGAAAGTTTCGTATAAAAAATTCATTGTTTGTGTGCTTAATTAAATAAAAGGGTTTAATCGCGTAAAGAACAAAATTTACAAACCATAGTGTAAAGTACTAAATTGATAATGGATTCATAAATTAAAGTATGGGAATGTTAATATAGCCAAAATTAAGATAGTGGCCGGCCAAATGAAGCATGAAATGATGGTTGGAAATTGTTTATTATATTTTTATTATGTTTTAATATTATAAAATATAATTTGATAAATATTAAATGAATAAAAGTGATGAAAGATGGAAAAAGTCTCCATCTTCTTATTGTTTTAACCGAAACTAAAAGAAAAGAGAAAGAAAGAATCCTAGTTACATTCGGCCATTGTTGAGCTTAATCAAGGTATGTGTTCAACTCGGTTTTTGATAATTTTTACGTTTTTGAAATCGTTGCTTAGAATACTTTTATTGCATGGCCTCCTCGAGTTCATCCGGCTCCTTATTCGCAATCTCACGAATCACCTGAAAAGATAAGGGAGAAGGTGACTCACCAAGACTCAGTGCATATTCCCTCTCCCGGGTAAATACCACATAGTTACACAAATTATAACAAAGTAACATATATGTATAATGCACCCAACCTAGCCATCCATAACTCCTTTTCTACCCCGTGTGGTACCAAACCACTGGTGGTGCCAAACCACTGGTGTCCAAACACACAATTGTGATACCAAATCACTACTGACCGTAGTCACGAATAATCCATCTGTGGGGGCAACCCACGTGTGATACCAAATCACTGGCGACAATCCCATATCTCAAAAGTGGGGCCAACCCACGGTGGTGTTAACCACAGGGACGAGTCGCTATGAGGTGCCAAACCTCTGGTGTCTGAAGACACGAATGTGATACCAAATCACTGGTGACCGAAGTCACGAATCATCAAGTTGTGGGGCTAATCCACGTGTGATACCAAATCACTGGCGTCGATCCCATATCTCAAAAGTGGGGCCAACCCACGGTGGTGTTAACCACAGGGACGAGACGCTATGAGGTGCCAAACCTCTGGTGTCCGAAGACACGAATGTGATACCAAATCACTGGAGATACCAAATCTCTGGTGTCCGAAGACACAAATGTGATACCAAATCATTGGTGACCGAAGTCACAATATCAATCTTCCCCCTCCTCTCATGTTGCCCATACCAATGCAATAAACAAATCATGTCAATATACTTTGATATGAATCACATAACAAAAATATCATAAGTCGTAGATCATGATTTCAATCCTCATGTATTAACAACATATCGAAACGGACTTACCCGAATCCTCATTCATACCATCATGGTATCATCTCAAAATCTCATCATTTCGGCTTTAACAACATGAATAGTTATTTAACACACATATATACAAATATGAACCAAGTTATAAAGTGTGTAAGATTCACACCTTTCACCAACGCAAGAACTAACTTCCAAAAATCCGATCTACCGCACTAAATCACCTTGTCCTACAATCGGCCAAATCACAATATTTAATGAAGACCATTCGGCCAACAACATATCTTAATCTAAATAACCTTAGGCTTCCTCAACCAACTTTAAGAATATAGAATCCTCACCACTTGACTTACCAACTTCGATTTGCTAAAGGAATGGCTTAAATCGATTGCTTCCGAAATCCCAATGAGCCTAATTGAATAATCGAATCCTAAAAATGGTTAAAACCTTGCAAACCAATGCCCAAAGATTTGGCCCTTGACCACAAGAAAATAACATAGAGAGGAGAAAAGAAAAGAAGGAAAAACGGCCAAGAATACTTACTTATTAACCAAAACCGATCGAAGAAATCAAATGAAGTCCTACCCTTGAATATTCGGCCAGAAATAAATCAAAAGAATATGAGAATTTCGGCTATATGGTTATCGAAGAAGAAAAATATGTGAGTAGAAAAGAGAATTGAAATGAGAGAGAATTCGGTTTAATCAACGATGGAAGAAAGAAAAGAGAGAGAGTTTGAAGAAGAGAAAGGTTCGGCCAAAAGAAAAACAAAGAGAATGTGGTTGAGCAAAAATCAAAAGAAGAAAAGAGAGAGAGAGATGGGAGAAATAAGGTTCGGCCAACACCTATTTTTCCTAAAAGAAAAGTGCACAAAAGTCCAATGTTGTTTCGTATTCTAAAGGATAAATGAAAGAAAGAAAAAGTAGAATTTGGTTCAAACAAAATGAAGGCTAAATTACAAAGCAAAATTTGCACAAAATGCATAAGACACATTCGACCAAAAGAAAGAGTTTTTGGAGAGGAAAAACAAAAATGCAAAAAGATGCACAAGAGAAAAAATTGGCCAACTATCCCCCCAAGCTACCTAACAACATTCGGCCACCCCCTAGACACCCATGCCGTCCACGTACATGCACTAAAGCCATGACAAAGTTTCCAAAACATCTTCCTTAAGTCAAGCCTTTTGTCCCCTCATCATACCATATCCTTAAGATTCTTATCCCCAATTTCAAGCTTTCCATAAACAATATTCAACTTACCAAAAGTTAAGAGTCTAACCTATCATAAATAAGGTTTGACCGTCCATTAAAGCTATGATAAAAGTAATATCTCCAAAATGTTAATCATGCTACTCGAACCTCTAACCTCAAGCAATCTTTCAAGCTCCTTAACCACCTTGCCACTAACTCCTCATGTGCTATAAATTAACACTTAAATTAACTTAGTGTCAAGCTCACTTACTCTACTTCATTAAATAAACCATACTAGAATTTATTCTAGCTTCCTAAATAAAATCAAGCCTTCACAAGACTATGCTAACACACAAAATTCATACCCGAGCCAACACAAATAATACTAAAATTTCAGGATGTTACAATTCTAACCCCCCTTATGAAAATTTCGTCCTCGAAATTACCTGATCAAAAGAGTTGAGGATACTGCTGCCTCATCGCATCCTCTGGTTCCCACGTAGCTTCTTCCACGCCATGATTCTGCCATAAAACCTTCACTAAAGGAACTGACTTCCTATGCAAAACTTTCACGTCTCGATCTAGAATCTGCACAGGTTCTTCTTCTATCAACAAATCTGGACTCACTTCTATTTCCTCTACTGCCACGACATGCGATGGATCAGAACGGTAGCGTCTAAGCATGGAGACATGGAACACATCGTGAATCTAGCTCAATTCTGCTGGCAACTCAAGCTGATAAGCTACTGGTCCCACTCGCCTCAACACCTTAAACGGTCCAATGAACCTTGGACTTAACTTGCCTTTTTTCCCAAATCTTAACACTTTCTTCCATGGCGAGACCTTCAGAAAAACTTTGTCATCCACGGAAAACTCAATATCCCTCCGCTTGAGATCGGCATATGACTTCTGCCTATCCGAAGCTTCCTTCAGACGAGCCTGAATCAACTTCACCTTATCCTCAGTTTCTGCAACCAACTCTGGCCCTAACATCTGACTCTCACCCAACTCTGTCCAACATGTAGGTGTGCGACATCGCCTACCATACAACGCCTCATATGGTGCCATCTTAATGCTTGCCTGATAACTATTGTTGTATGCGAACTCAGCTAACGGCAAAAACTCTTCCCAGCATATAATATTCATTCACATTAACATCATCATTACAAAGAAACATGATTATAGAGTCATCCACTTCATCACATAGTACTTAACTAAAACGAAAATAAATTAACTTACTTTATTCTCTGCTAATATAGTAGGCCAACTCTTACCCGAGCTTTCAGCACATAGCACTGAATATGTGTGTCAACTTAGTTAAATTTTCGATTTCTCCGTTTATAGCATTTCACTGGCCTTAAGCCTGCTAGACTTGAAGTCTGAAATTTGAACACCGGCATTTAGCCTGCTGGGAAATAAGCCCGAAATAGTACACCGGCACAAGGCCTGCTAGGCAATAAGCCCGAAATAGTACACCGGCACAAGGCCTGCTAGGCAATAAGCCCGAAATAGTTCACCACTATTAATCATTCATTTCACATTTCTTAGTGCTAAATTCACAAACATTTCATAAACTTCATATCTATTTCAGATATCAAACCAAATTTACATATTCACATTACTTTAAATGAAATAAAGTCAATCCAATAAACACATACTACCACATTCGGCTATCACATAGATTTATACCCAAATTTGTCAAATATAATCATTTAATATATTCATAATTAATTTTTTTCATCATACACTTGCTTAAGGACTTACCTCGGGTTTCGTCGGACGACGAAGACCGGTTATCCATGAACTTGCATTTTTTTCCCAATCCACAACCCGGTTCTTTATGATCTTGATCTAGAATATCAAATTGAACCCTTTTTAACTACATTTCCATTCAATTAAATACAAATATACAAAATCATGCAATTTACCAATTTACCCTTAACCTTTACAACCTATTCAATTTAATCCGTAATGCACCACAATGCAAAATACAACTAATTGAGGTTTCTCCTCAATGGCCAAATGGTCACTAGGTCCCTACGAGTCTCCATAAACCTTCCTTCTATCATTTTAACCCTTCCACTATTTAATTTAGGCAATTGACTCTTCGTACTTAATTCACCCAATAACCATATCTAAATATAACCATTCATCCATGGCCAATTACACTATATATATATAACCGAACATCAAAACAAGAGAAAAATTCATGAATGGTCATCTCAACATTCGGCCGAATATAAGGGCATCACCATGCATAAATTAAAACAATCTTCCTACAAGCTTAAACTATTTCTTTCCATTTCATCTTAATTCATTAACACAACAAGTTATAAATTATCTCCCATGGCCGAATCTCATCATGCCTAACATCCAAAATTTTGGCATGCTTTCAGCAATGCTCAAGATAACCCACCCATTTACACATAATTTTTCTAATTTAAAACTCAAATTCTCACCTTAACACCACATGCAAGGCCGAATGAGGGAGGATGGATTTCTTCCTTTCTTTCAAGAGAATTTCGGTGAAGAAGATGAAACAAAGGAAGAGAAAATGAATTTTTTTCTTTATGGTTATTTTATTATACCATATAATTCATATTATCCTTCATAAAATATAACTTTAACATTATAAAATAATAAAAGAAATCCTCCCCCATCATCATTGCCGTCCACTTACATAAAAAGTGGAAATTTGACATGCAAGCCCTTGCATTAAATAAAACAATTCAATTTCCTATTTAATTCCATGCACACTACTTTTACTACTTATCTATTCAATCCTTTTTGTTAAATTTAGCACACCAATAAGCAAATTGACTCACCAAATTTTAACACATGCTCTATCATAGATCATAAACTCAATATAAAATATTAAAATATTCTACTGACTCAGATTCGTGGTCCCGAAATCACCGTTTCGATTAGGGTCAAATTCAGACTGTTACATTATAACCCTAATCTGGCGACGGATACGGGTTAAGGGTGTTACAGTCAGAATGGTGAGATGGTTCGAATTGAATCCTGTAATTTGAATGGGTTACCAGCTGTTATATCTTCAATGAAAGCCTTGAAACATGTGAAGAAGGGTTGCTAAGCTTATCTTGCATATGTGATTGATACAAAAGTGATTGAAAAGAAAGTTGAATCTGTATCTGTAGTTTGCGAGTTTCTAGATGTGTTTTCTGACGAACTACCGGGATTACCTCCGATTCGAGAAGTTGAGTTTGGTATTGACTTAGTGTCGAGGACGACTCCTATCTCAATAGCTTCGTATAGAATGGCATCGACAAAATTGAAAGAGTTGAAGTCTAAGTAGCAAGAATTGATAGATAAAGGATTTGTACGACCGAGTTTCTCACCCTCGGGTGCTCCTGTGTTGTTTGTGAAAAAGAAAGATGGCACTATGAGGATTTGTATTGATTATCGATAGTTGAACAAAGTGACGATAAGGAATAAGTATCCCCTACCACGTATTGATGATTTGTTTGATCAGCCGAAAGGAGCTACAGTGTTTTCTAAGATAGATATGAGATCAGGCTACTATTAGTTGAGAGTTAAAAAATCAGATGTACCAAAGACTACTTTCAGAATGAGGTACAGACATTATGAATTCTTAGTTATGCCTTTTGGACTAACAAATGCTCCTGCAGTGTTTATGGATTTGATGAACTGAATATTCAAACCGTATTTGGATCGTTTTATTGTGGTGTTTATTGATGATATTCTGATTTACTCATGTGATGAGACGCAACTTGCCGAGCATTTGAGAATTGTGTTACAGACTCTATGTGAGAAGCAATTATATGCAAAGTTTATCAAATGTGAGTTCTGGTCACGTGAGGTTGGTTTTCTGGGACATATTGTATCAACTGCGAGAATACTAGTTGATCCGAGTAAGATCTCAGCTATTCTTGAATGGAAGCCTCCGAAAAATGTGTTTGAAGTCCGTAGTTTTCTGGGACTAGCGGGATATTATAGACGGTTTGTGTAACGCCCCGAATTTGGGCCTAGTAGAATTGGGCCTATTGGGCCTTGGGCATGGAAGCGTTTAAATTTTTTGAGAATAAGAGAATGGCAAATGCAAGTTGGACCTAAAAGGTGAGGGATTTTGGAAGGTTAGGGGGCTTCCATGAAGTCCTAGGTTCAAACCTGGGCTTTAGTAAAATTTTTGCTTTAAGTAGGTAAAGCCCTGGATGCTTGGAAGTAGGCCTTTTAAATTATTGCGTTAAGAAAATAATGCAAGGAAGCATGTGGTCTAGTGGTTGTGGCATTATTAAAGGTGCAATGGAGCTTGGGTTCAAGTCTTGGCTGTTGCAATTTATTCTATTTTTACTTTTAAAGGAACCTATACCTTGGGCCTATAGACCTTATATTTAATTAAGGATAGAGTGTGACATAAGGAGTTGGAAAGCAAGGAGGCAAGTGGCGTATTTGATCAATGAAAAGGGCTTGGGTTCGAGTCCCTTTGCAAGCAAATAGTTGTTATTTTGCTACTTGGGGATGGTAAGAGATGGATTTAGATTCAAACACTTGGAGTTGGTTGAAGACATGGTAAAATATGGGAATTGACTTGGTCATAGTGGTTGGAATTTGATTTTGAATTTTAATGAATGGTTGGAGTAAATCGATGAGTAATTTGGGGAGGAAATCAGGGAGTTGAGCTTGAGGGAATGTGCTAGCTGAATGGGGGATGTTGATTAGGAAATTTCGGCTACGAGCAATATGGAATAGGCATTTCGACATTTTGAGCATTTTGGAAGCTGAATTCTCTTTTGGTATTTGAGCATTCGTGTTGACTCTGGTTCTGCAAGATCGCGTTCTTGATGAGGAAAAGGGATTCTAGCCATAAGGTGGCAGCAAAGGTGCCAGCCGAGACTGTGCACATAGCCTCCACTCCCAAGTTTAAGCGGCGTAGGGTGTCAGCGGTTCGGGACTTTCTGCCTGGATGTGAAAGGGTGACTGTATCAAACTTTGGTTTAACTAGGCAAATCGCAGTTGATCACTCTAGTGAAGGCAAGTGATAGTAAATCTCCTGGCTAGGTGTTTGGATTAGAGATCTCCCAATTCTTGTGTTAATGAGTTAACTGTGAGTTATGTTTTGTATAGGTGACAGCGTTCGTGATTAGTTAGTACTCTACATGATAAGGTGTGTATCCATATACAATGTTCTGATTATTGATCGGTTGAAAAGCCAAAGGTGCGTATATTGTACTATATTGACTGTTGATCGACATTATGTCGAAAAATTGAAATACCGGCGAGCGATGCCATACAAGCGTGCGATTGCGCGTGTGGTGAACCGAGCTCACGGAGCGTGAGCGTGTGATGAGAAAGTCCACAATGAGCGAATTCATGGGCTTGGGCTGTAGTGGGCCACTTGGGCTGGAATGGGCCACGATGGGCCCAATGGGCTGTAGGGCTCGCGAATGCAAGTTAAACTATTAAATGGGAGGTAGGGAGGCTTGTCATGGCACGCACATGGCATGGGCCGTTCTGGGCTTTGATGGGCCGAGAGGGCCTAATGGGTCTGTGGGCCCATTGGGTTAAATCTCACTGTTAAATGGGGAATAGATAGGCTTATCATGTCGCGCACATGACTTAGGTGTTTTGGGTCGCGTAAGGCTTAAAGGGGGCTGTGTGGGCCAATAGGCTTGTGGACCCACACAGATGAAATGTTTGTAATATGATAAGTTATTGATTTAGGCTGTGCTGTTGCATAGCCGTGGTGGTTTCTAGGCTAAATGGGCCACACGAGTGTGTGGGCCCACTTGGGTAGGGTAATGGGCCTTATGCCTATTTTTGCCGTTAAGTCAATTTAGATTTCTTAAGTCCCTTGAGGCGGCCGTGGACCTTCTGTTGGGTCGTTAATACCCCCGGTTGACAAAATTACTGAAATACCTTCAGTTTGGAAATTTATCAAAATACCCCCTGTTTGCTAAATTACCGAAATACCCCCAGTTTATAAAATTGCCGAAATACCCCGATTTACAAAATTATCAAAATACCCTTAGTTTGCAAAATATTGAAATACCCCCGGTTTGCAAAATTACCGAAATACCCCTACTTTACAAAATTACCGAAATACCCCAGTTTGCAAAATTACCGAAATACCCCTAGTTTGCAAAATTACTAAAATACCCTCGATTTATAAAATTATTGAAATACCCCTAGTTTTTAAAATTACTGAAATACCCTTGGTTTGCAAAATTACCGAAATACCCTGATTTAGGAAATTACTGAAATACTCCTAATTTGTGACATTATCGAAATACCCTCGATTTGTAAAATTATCGAGATACCCTAGAGTTGCAAAATTACTGAACTACCCCTGTAGGGTAGAATTACTGAATTACCCCTATAGGGTAGAATTACTGAACTACCCCTGTAGGGTAGGATTTCCGAAATACCCTTATAGGGTAAGATGACTATTTTGCCATTGTGGGTACATGACTGACTTAGACTGGGAGTTGACTAATTTGACTGTAGTTGTATGACTGGTATGCTTTTATTACATGTTTAAATGATTGTTACTGAGCATGGCCATTTTGCATACACGTGTACTGAATAAGCATGACACGACATTTTGCATTGAGTTGGGGATTTGTATTTAGAGGAAGTACTGTACTAGTGGCTCTGCCACGTTTTGCTGCTCTAGTGGCTTCGCCACGTATACTGATTTTAGTGGCTTGGCCACGTTCACTATTGTTAGCAGCTCTGCTGCATTATTATTAGCAGCTAGGCTGCGTTATTGGTGTGCTAGCTGGGTGGGTCGACTTGGTCCCCACATGGTGTGATGGTTGGTACGAGTAGTGTGTTGGCTGGATCGGGGTGGGATGCATCCTCATACTGTTGCACATCTGTTTGTGAGAACTATCACTGTACTGGGCTTAGGCCACTTGTTCTGCTATTGGGTTGGGCTAGGCTCAATTGATTCTGTTATGGGCTGTGACCCAAATGATATTGTAGTGGGCTTTGACCCACGTATGCTCTGATCTGGACTGTACTGTTATTATTAAAAGGGCTTTGGCCCAGACTGTTTAGGTTTCTATATACTGACTGTTACTCTAGTAAGGGGATTACACACTGATTTTTCATAAACTCACCCCATTTTTAACTGTGCAGGTAATCCTCAGCCTTAGACGGATCGGAGCTGCTAGGGACATTGAGATGACCACATAGCCACACATGTTTTTCTATTTCATTCACTTATTTAAGCACTTCGATTTTTTAGTTGGGCTGTAATAATGCCTCGCTATTTTTAACTTTTATTTGGGATATTTACTTAAGTATGTTTAACATCTGCTAGAAATAGGACACGATTTTTCCAAAACAATAACTGCTTTCAAACACTATTTTTCCGCAACCCAAATTTTAAATATCATGTTTCCATAAATCATTTATTTTAATTAAGCTTCCGCAATTGAAAAAAGATTTTACTAAGTGATTAATAACATTTTGAAAAGGGAGTAGTTTTTTTTAAAACCACTTTTTGAAAATAAATGAATGTAAATGAAAACACGATTTTCAAGAAACACCGCAACGTGACACGCCAGATTCGGGCCTAACTTCTAGGCTAGGTTTGGGTTGTTACAGTTTGTGAAAGGCTTCTCGATGATTGCAACTCCATTAACAAAATTGCTACAGAAAGATGTTAAATTCGAATGGTTAGAAAAGTGCCAGCAGAGTTTGGAACAGTTGAAAGCATTATTGATAGAAGCGCTGGTGTTAGTTCAACCTGAATTGGGTAAAGAGTTTATAATTTACAGTGATGCATCATTGAATGGTTTGGACTGTATGCTGATGCAAGAGGGTAAAGTTATAGCTTATGCTTCGAGACAGTTAAAGCCGCATGAAAAGAATTACCTGACACACGACCTTGAATTAGCCGCGATTGTATTTGCATTGAAGATTTGGTTTCATTACCTATTTGGTGAGAAATGTCATGTTTATACTGATCACAAGAGTTTGAAATATCTGATGTCTTAGAAAGAATTGAATTTGAGACAGCAGAGACGGTTAGAATTGTTAAAAGACTATGAATTAGTAATTGATTATCATCCGGGAAAAGCTATTATTGTTGCTGATGTTTTGAGTCGAAAGTCCTTATGTGCTTCGCGAGCTATGAGTACTCAGATAGATCTATATGATGATGGTTTGGTTTTGGCTGAGTTGAAAGTTAGACCGATGTTTATACGTCAATTTGTGATGCCCAGAAAAGTGATGTTGAAATGATGGCTAAACGAGATCAGTGTGGATTGAATGTCGATTCAAAATTTTGAGTTGATAGTGATGATTGTTTGAGATTCAGAGATCGAAATTGTGTTTCGAGGAATTCAGAGTCGATTCAGTTGATTTTGAATGAAGCTCACAATAGTTCTTTGACTGTTCATCCGAGGAGTATGAAAATGTATAACGATTTAAAACAGTTTTATTGGTCGCATGGTATGAAACGGGACATCTCAGAGTTTGTTTCGCGATGCTTGGTTTGTCAGAAAGTTAAAGCTGAACATCAGGTTCCATCCAGTTTGTTACAACCGATTATGATTCCTGAGTGGAAATGGGAGAGAGTCACGATGGACTTTGTGTCGGGACTACCTTCGAGAAAGAAAGATGCAATCTGGGTGATAGTTGATAGATTGACGAAATCAGCTCATTTTGTTTCGGTGAGAACAAATTATTCACTTGATAAGTTAGTTGAATTATATATCTCTAAGATTGTGAGATTGCACGGGGTACCACTATCTATTGTATCCGACAGAAATCCAAGATTTACCTCGCGATTTGGGAAGAAATCGCAGGAGGCTTTAGGTACGAAGTTGAACTTCATTATTGCATTTCATCCGCAAACAGATGGACAATCCGAGCAGATCATTCAGATTCTTGAAGATATGTTGAGGTTCTGCATTCTTGCATTTGAAAGTACATGGGAGAAACATTTATCGTTGATTAAATTCGCATACAATAACAGTTTTCAATTAAGTATTAAAATGGCACCGTATGAGGCTCTTTACGATCGAAAAAGTCAAACTCCATTGTATTGGACTGAGCTGAGTGAGAATAAGATTCAGGGAATGATTTAATAAAAGAGGTTGAGCAAAAAGTGAAAGTGATTCGTGACTGTTTGAAAGCAGCATTAGATAGTCAGAAGTCCTATGCAGATTTAAAATGAAAAGATATCAAATTTGAGATTGGTGACAAAGTGTTTTTGAAAGTATCTTCGTGGAAGAAAATACTTTGATTTGGCCAAAAGGGCAAGCTGAGTCCGAAGTCCATTGGGTCGTATGAGATTATTGAACGAATTGGACCGGTTGCTTATAGATTGTTGTTGCCACCAAAATTGGAAAGGATTCATAATGTATTTCACGTATCGATGCTTCGACGATACAGATCTGATCAATCGCATGTAATTGCTCCTACGGAGGTTGAGATTCAGTCAGATTTATCGTATACTAAAGAACCAGTTCGAATTCTGACTCGTGAGATTAAAAAGTTGAGAAACAAAAGACTTTCCTTAGTGAAAGTGTTGTGGCACAAACACAGTGTTGAAGAGGCTACGTGGGAGCCTGAAGATGTTATGAGAGAGTAATATTCAAACCTATTCATTGGTAAGATTTTTGGGGACGAAAATCCCTAAGGGGGAGAGTTGTAACAGCCCGATTTAGACCCTAGTCGAAACAGTGGTTTTGAGACCACAAATTCGAGGTCAGAAAAATATTTTAATATTATTTTCTGTGTTTATTATGTGTGATTTAGCCTGTGTGAAAGTTTCGTGTGAAAGTTTTACCAAAATTGTGTGTTTAATTATGAAAAAAAGACTTAATCGTATAAAATGCAAAAGTTGTGTGTTGATTATTAAAGTTTTAATTTGACATGGCTTACTTAAATGGGAGTCCTTATGTTGTTATTATTCCATGTGCTAAATGGATGGACAAAAATGGGTTGTAGTTAATGGAATTTTAAAGGATATTAATAAGGTTATATTGGTAAAATGATTATTAATGTATGTTAAAATAAAACAAATAAGAAAATAAACTCCATTATCATCATCCTTTGCCAAAATTATCAAGAAAAGAAAAGAAGAAGAACACGGTAGGGTTCGACAGATTTTTGGGTTGGATTGAGGTATGTTTTGACTCGGATTTTGATAATTTCTAGGTTTTTGTGATCGTTGCTTTGTGCTCTATCTAGCCCAGGCTTAAATTTTAGAAATTGATGGTGATTTTGAGATATGCAATTGATGAATATGTGAGCTTTGTGTTGTTAGTTGGTGGAATATGAAAGCTTAGTGTTGGGATAATATAATTTGTATTTGAATTTTTAATGAAATTGAGTAATTTGGGCTAAATTGTGAAAATGAAAAATTGGAGGTCTAAAATGTGAAATAAATGAAATATATGGGCTTGTATGTGACCAAGGAGAATTCGGCCTAAGCATGGTGTAGTAAAATTTTGCATATTTTGTGATTTTGTGAATTAGGGACTAAAGTGTCAAAATGTGAAAATGTGAGGGCTATTTTGTATAATGCCCAAAATATGTGTGTTTGGACTAAATTGAACGAATTGGTGATTGAATGAGCTAAATTTGAATATGTATAGACCAAGAAAGGAGAGATTCGGATCGAGATCGAGGCAAAAACAAAGTACTCGATTGATCGACTAGTTTCGGTATTTCGACGTCCGAGGTAAGTTCAGATATAGTACAAGTTGTTAATTTATATCTATGTGATGTGAATTGATGATAGTTATTGAATTAGAAATGTTATATATGAGATTGAGAAATGAGGCACTATGTGTGCGTAACTGAAATCGAGACAAAGTTGAATAGCACTGTTGTGAGAAGTAATGGAAGCTTCGGCTTTACTGATTGGCACTATGTGTGCGATACCGGATTAAGTTCAGTTTTGTATTGAGGCACTAAGTGTGCGATGTTAATTAAGCATTGGCTATGATTTGGGCACTAAGTGTGCTATTGAGTTGAAAAGATATCGAGCAGTGAATGAGATATGGTATTGAGCATCGAATAGCAAGAACGTTTGTTAACTAAGTGTTGGGAAAGGTATGTTTGAACCTATGTGGTTGATGATAGTTTTAAAGGTTGAAAAAATTGATATTTAAGCATGTCGTTGAGAATGATAATGTGCCTAATTATGCATCTATCTATGTGATGGTTTAATTATGTGTTAATGTTGCATTATTGAGTAGTATGTATTATAATACGAACTTACTAAGCTTTAAAGCTTACTGTGTGATGTGTTTCCCTGTTTTACAGTGTCAGCAAAGTTAGCTCAGATCCGGGGATCGTCAGCGACTCTGTCACACTATCGGCTATCTATTTTGGTACTTTTGAAAGACGTACATATTTGGTATATAGCATGTAACAGCCCGATTTAGGTCTAGTCGAAATAGTGATCTTGGGATCATTAATCCGAGATTTGAGAAATTTATTTTCATGTTATATTTTGATTTAAAACATGATAGCATATATGCATGAAAATTTTTGTGCTTTAATTTTAGCGATTTCATGTTTAATCGCGAAAAAGGACTAACTCGCGTAAAGTGTAAAAGTTCCATTCTATAAGCTAAAAGTACCAAATGGCCATAGATTGTTAATTGGAGGTCTTTAAAAGGCAATTAGACCCCTAAAATTAGCATAGCCGACCGTAGGAGACAAAGATGGACAATGCAAAGTTGGTGATAGTTGGTGACTTATTCGACATGTATTAATAAAATAAGGAGAGAAAAGATATCATCTTTTCTGCGTTTCTCTTCCATTGAAAATTAGCAGCAAATAGGGGTAGAAAGCTTCAAAATTTCAGCACACTCATCTCTTCACTAGTAAGTGTTCTAGTGAACTTTTCTTAAAAATAGTTGTACTTTTAAGACCCCTAAGGCTTAAGCTTTCAAATGAGGGGACTATTGTGCAATATTGTGAAAAGTTTAGAGTTCTACCATGAGTGCTATCTTAGTTATTTTCTGCACTTTCATGGAAGAAATTGAGTCTTAGTTGGTAGATGAACAACTTTTGTGAAAGATGTTAGCATGAAAACACCAAATAGGACCTTGATGAAAAGGTTACAAATTTTGTAGTAAGTATGTGCAATATTGATTTTTGATGATAGATTTAAGAGCATTAAATGTTTACCTAGGCTTGTTGAAGGTAGAAATATGATTAGAATTTATTTTCGAGCCTAGGGGCAAAAATGGTCATTTTGCCAAAGTCTAGGGGCAAAATGGTAATTTTGCTTAAGCATGATTATTGAAATGCTTATATTAATGTAGTGATTAAAATGAGCTAATTTGCTATTATAGAGCAAGAGGAGTCGAGAATCTGCCTCGATCGGGGAAACAATAAAGCCTTGGAGTGAACCGAAGAACAAACTCATTTTGAAAATTAGGTAAGTTGTATGTGATTTAAGCAACATTTATATTAGCTTGTTGAGAAACGCTTAACATTATATTAAAGCATGACGCATTACTAGAATGAGTAGTTAATGTGAATGAGATGTTGAAGTCCTAATGGGCCATATTGATTATAGAAATGCTATTATTGAGATATGAAAAAAATAAGGTTCCGTATAAGACCATGTCTGGGACATGGCCTCGGCACCGAGTTGAGATCCCGTATTAGACCATATCCGAGATATGGCTTTGGTAATGAATATGAAAATCGTATAAGACCATATCCGGGACATGGCATCAATATGTGAGAGGTAATCCCATATAAGACCATATCCGGGATATGGCATTGGCACCTAGAGGTAATCCTATATAAGACCATGTTCGAGATATGGCATTGGCATCTAGAGGAGACTCCATGTAAGACCACCTCGAGGATGTGGCATTGGCTTTATACTTACAATAGTAACAATAAACACACATCTTTGACTATCCCTTGTGAGTAGTGGGATAAGTAGATGAATTTAGAAGTAGAGATATGAATGATATTTAAGTCATGTGAATGAGCGAATACAGGTACTCGTGAATAAGTCATGAAGAATCAGTTTTGATATGTGGCACGGTATGTGCTAGATAAGGGCAATTGTAAGTAAGTATTGTCAAGAAGCCTTGACTTGTGTATGGTTAGCTAATACCGTAGATGGATTATTTTATGAGCATTATTATTGCTATTTATTTCCATGCAACTTACTAATCTTTATGCTTACCCCTTTTTCAGTGCCTTTCTTTCTTGTAGTATTGCCAAGGTAACTCGAGGATCATGGCCGTAGGAGTTTGGAAATCACACTATCGATAGCACTTTGGTATAACAATTTTAGACTTATTTTGAGTATGGCATGTATAGGACTTGAGTATTTTGTTAAGTTGTAATTGTTAGTCAAAGTGTTGGCTATGTAAGTTAGTAAAAGTCATTTTTGTAAATGGCCTTATGAGTTAGACAAATACTTGGCAAACTCTTTTGTTCAATGAAGATGAAATTCATGAAGTGTATGTCCATTTAATTATCTTGTATGTTAAAATGAGTTCTTAGACTTGCTTATCGGATAGGAATTGATTATTTGAGTAGAAGTATGTATGTGTGCATTCTAGGGTGGAAAGGGCTTGGTATATAGCCTGCTAATTGCCCACTTAGCGAGACACACGGGCGTGGGTCTAGACCGTGTGGGAGGCACGGCTAGCACATGGCCGTGCACCCAGGCCGTGTGAAGTCTGTACCTTGCACTTGGGATTTGAATCACCACACGACTGGGGTAGACGAGCGTATGTATAGGCCGTGTGGATAAGTCAGAATGCCAAGGTTTGGTACACGGGTTAGTGACACGGGTGTGTCAAGCTCGTGTGAAATTAGCCAGTGTCGACCACGGGTGGGAGACACGGGCATGCCTTAGGGGCACACGGCGTGTCCCTAGGCCTACACGGGCGTGTGGCCCCTATTTTATTAAAAAGTTTATCGAACTCGTGAAAGCTCTCGGATAAATTTTGATACTTCTCGGAGTATATTTAGGGCCTCCTAGGCCGGATATGTGCGAGCGATAGGGTTAAATGAAATTTTATAACCCTATTCTATATGTTTAAGCAAGATTAGCTATGTAATGCCTCGAACCCTATTCCAGCTCGGATACGGGCAAGGAATGTTATATTTATTGGTATCAGAGCTACTGTTTAGTCTATTCTAGGACTAACGTAGTGTAAGTACGAGTCTAACTATACATGCCATATGTAAGAGTGTCTGAGTAATGATAGTGTGATGACTCCTGACGTATTAAATTGTTATGTAGTATATGAATTCCGATCCGGACAGAGCTGCAGCTGATGATGCTGCGAGTAACGTGCCGGCCCCCGCCCAAGGGACCGCGCCAGCTGATAGTAGTCTTGAGACCTTGGGTTTGGGGGAAGAGGCTCGAGAAGCCTTTCTCCCCATGATGAGCAATTGGTATACGGAGTATATCCGAGCTAATCCTAATGCTCAACCCCCTCCACCCCCACCAATTCCTCAACCCGCTCCAGTAGCTCCTCAAGTGGTTGAGGTGGTGAGAAGAGAAAGGCCTCCGGTGGATAAGATCCAGAAGCAATGAGCCAAAGAATTTCGGGAGAATAAGGGTGATGACCCGGAGAAAACGGAATTCTGGCTCAAGAATACCATCCGGGTATTCGTTGAGTTATCCTGCACGCCTGAGGAGTGCTTAAAGTGTGCGGTGTCTCTCCTGAGATATTGAGCCTATTGATGGTGGAACACCTTGGTGTCAGTGATGCCAAGGGAGAGAGTTAGTTGGGAATTCTTCCAAGAGGAATACCAGAAGAAGTATATCAGCCAGAGGTTCATCGATCACAAGAGAAAGGAGTTCTTGGAATTGAAGTAAGGCCGTATGTCAGTGGCCGACTATGAACGGAAGTTCATAAGGCTTAACAAGTATGCAGGAGAGTGCATGTCTACCGAGGCCATCATGTGCAAGAGATTCAAGGACGAATTGAATGAAGATATCCGTCTATACGTGGGGGTTCTCGAATTAAAGGAGTTTGTAGTGTTGGTGGATATAGCTTGTAAAGCTGAGGAGTTGGCTAAAGAGAAGAGAAGAGCTGAGTACGATCTCGTGACTCGAGAAAGAGACAACTGAACAAGTCTCACCAATCCTCATCTAAGAAATCGAAGGATTTCACTACTCGATCAGTCATTTTAGCGGGGTTTTCAACCCGAGGTAAGGGCAAGCAATTCTCGGGGTTGAAAGGGCAAACCACATTAGTTGCTAGTGTGGGCAATGTTCGACCAAGTAGACTGGAATGCCCTCAATGTGGCAGACGCCATTCTGGTGAGTGTTGAGCTTATGAGAAAGGTGAGTGTTCAGCTAATGAGAAAGCTTGCTTCAGATGTGGATCCTTAGACCACTTTATCAAAGAATGTCACGAGTTAGACGAGAAAGAAAAGCCTCATAATGCAAGATCAGGAAGTACCACGAGGAGAAGCCCTTTGAGAAACCCAGGGATTGAGATGGGAAACAAGAATCCTTCTAAAGAACAAGATGCTAGAGTCGAGGGTAGAGCACCGGCAAGGACATATGCCTTTCGTGCTCGTGAAGAGGCATCTTCCCCCTATGTGATCACAGGTACCTTTTCTCTCCATAATACTCGTGTTATAACTTTAATTGACCCGGGATCTATCCATTCATACATATGCATGAAAATAGTCTCTAGCATGAGCATGCCTATAGAGTCTACCAAATTCATCATAAGAGTGTCTAATCCCCTAGGAAAGTGTGTGTTGGTTGATAGAGTTTGCAAAGGGTGCCCTTTGATGATTAAGGGTCATTGTTTCCCGGTCAATCTTATGTTATTACCATTTGACGAATTTGATATCATTCTAGGGATAGATTGGTTAGTTACCCATGGTGTAATTGTGAATTGTCAGAAGTAGCATATCGAATTGAGAGTTGAAAATGGTAATTTTATTCTTGTTGAATCATATAAGCCGGATAGGTCGCCAATAGTGATGTCAACCATGTCGGCTCAGAGGTATCTAAGGAAGGGCATGAGGCTTATCTTGCCTTTGTGTTGAACACTAATGAGGCTGAGTTAAAAATTGAGTCAGTACCCATAGTATGCGAGTACCTAGATGTTTTCCCGGAAGAGCTGCCAGGGCTACCTCCTGATAGAGAGATTGAATTCGGGATTGAATTAGTTCCGGGTACTGCCCCTATTTCTATTACTCCGTATAGAATGGCTCCAACCGAGCTAAAAGAACTGAAGGCACAGTTACAAGAATTAATGGATAAAGATTTCGCGAGGCCGAGTTTTTCTCCGTGGGGTGCTCCCGTTCTATTCGTGAAGAAGAAAGATGGTTCCATGAGACTATGTATAGACTATCGGCAACTCAATAAAGTGACGGTGAAGAATAAGTACCCGTTGTCGAGAATCGATGATCTATTTGACCAACGGAAGGGAGCTACAGTATTTTCTAAGGTAGATTTGAGGTCAGGGTACTATCAGTTGAGAGTCAAGGACTCGGATATACCGAAAACTGGTTTTAGAACTAGGTACAGCCACTATGAATTTTTGGTCATGCTTTTTGGTCTAACAAATGCCCCCGCGATCTTCATGGATTTGATGAATCACATTTTTCGACCGTACTTGGATAGGTTTGTTGTGGTCTTCATCGACGACATACTGAGCTACTCTTGAGATGGGAACGATCATGCAGAGCATTTGAGTATGGTTCTACAAGTTTTGAGAGAAAAACAATTGTATACCAAATTCAGTAAGAGTGAATTTTGGCTTAAGGAAGTGGGATTTTTGGGGCATATTGTCTCGGTAGAACGGATTAGAGTCGACCCGAGTAAAATTTTGACAATAGTTGAATGGAAACCGCCGAGGAGCGTAACTAAAGTAAGGATTTTTCTAAGCCTAGCAGGCTATTATAGGCGTTTTGTCAAGGGATTTTCCATGATAGCTACACCGATGATGAGACTTCAGCAGAAAGATGTAAAGTTCGACTGGACGGAAAAGTGTCAACAGAGTTTTGAGAAACTGAAAACACTGTTGACTGAGGCTCCTATTTTGGTTCAACCAGAACCGGGAAAAGAATTTGTGGTTTACAGTGACGCGTCCTTGAACGGAGTGGGTTGTGTACTTATGCAAGAGGGTAAGGTGATTGAATACGCCTCTAGGCAGTTGAAGCCGCACGAGAAGAACTACCCGATTCATGATTTAGAGTTGGCTGCAATCGTGTTCGCACTGAAAATTTGGAGACATCATTTATATGGTGAAAGGTGTCGGATTTTCACTGATCATAAAAGCCTAAAATATTTGATGACTCAAAAGGAATTGAATTTGAGACAACGAAGGTGGTTAGAGCTGATTAAATATTATGAGTTGGCAATTGACTACCATCCGGGAAAGGCGAATGTAGTCGCTGACGCTTTGAGCAGAAAATCATTGTTTGTACTAAAAGCCATGAATACTTAGATGACCTTGTTAGATGATGGTTCCGTTTTAGCTGAGTTGAGGGTTAAACCATTATTTCTCCAAGAGATTTGTAAAGCTCAGAAGGATGATAACAGTTTGCAAGCCAAGAGAGTTTTATGTGAGTCGAGCGTTGAGACAGACTTTTGAGTAAATCTTGATGGGTGCCTAACATTTCGAGATCGATTCTATGTACCCAGGAATGATGAGCTCATTCGTAAAATTTTGCATGAAGCACATAACAGATGTTTGAATGTACACCCAGGCAGCACAAAAATGTACCATGATTTGAAGAGATGGTATTGGTGGTTAGGTATGAAGAAAGATATTTTCGAATTTGTATCAAAATGCCTGATTTGTAAGTAAGTGAAGGCTGAACATCAAGTACCTTCGGGTTTACTTCAGCCCCTTATGATTCCT
Source organism: Gossypium australe (assembly GCA_005393395.2). Taxonomy (NCBI): domain Eukaryota; kingdom Viridiplantae; phylum Streptophyta; class Magnoliopsida; order Malvales; family Malvaceae; genus Gossypium; species Gossypium australe. The sequence continues at coordinate 70,813,131 of CM016623.1, read as the reverse complement.
GAGTGGAAGTGAGGCCATGTTACTATGGACTTTGTGACGGGCTTACCGTTGACTCCCAAGGGGAAAGATGCAGTATGGGTAGTGGTTGATAGACTCACTAAGTCTGCCCACTTTATACCAGTGCAAGTCGATTATTCATTCGATAAATTGGCAGACTTGTACATGTCTGAGATAATAAGAATTCATGGTGTACCATTGTCGATCATTTCGGATAGAGATTCGAGATTCACGTCACGGTTTTGGAAAAAGCTGCAAGAACCATTGGGCACGAAATTGAGTTTCAGTACAGCCTTCCATCCACAAACTGACGGGCAGTCAAAAAGAGTAATTCAGATACTAGAAGACATGATTCAGTGTTGTGTTTTGGAATTCCATGGTAATTAGAAGAAATACTAACCATTGGTGGAATTCGCCTACAACAACAGCTTTCAGTCAAGTTTGAAGATGGCGCCTTATGAGGCATTGTATAGGCGTAAGTGTCGAACGCCCTTGTATTGGTCAGAACTTGGAGAGAAACGGATACACGGGGTTGACTTGGTTAAGGAAACTGAAGAGAAAGTAAAAGTGATACGTAACTGCCTGAAAGTGGCCTAAGATAGACAGAAGTCCTATTTGGATTTAAAAAGAAAAGAGGTAGAATTCAAAGTCGGTGATAAAGTGTTCTTGAAAGTATCACCTTGGAGAAAAGTCCTCAGATTTGGCCGGAAGGGCAAATTGAGTCCGCACTTTATCGGACCTTATGAAGTTACTGAAAGGATAGGATCGGTAGCTTATTAGTTCGCCTTGCCACCTGAGTTAGGAAAGATTCATGACGTCTTTCACGTATCCATGTTACATCGATACCGTTCAGACCCTTCGAATGTTATAGAGCCGACAGAGGTAGAGATACAACCGGATTTGACATATGGTGAAGAACCAGTTAGAATTTTGGCTCGTGAAGTCAAGCAGTTAAGGAACAAAAGCATAGCCCTAGTGAAAGTCCTATGGCAAAGGCACGGTATAGAAGAGGCTACATGGGAGTCCGAGGAATCAATGAGAAACCAATACCCCAATCTTTTCATTGGTAAGATTTTCGAGGACGAAAATCCTTAAGGGAGAGAATTTAACAGCCCGATTTAGGGGCCAGTCGGAATAGTGATCTCGGGATCATTAATTTGAGATTTGAAAAATTTATTTTCATGTTATATTATGAGTTAGAACATGATAGCACATATGGATGAAAATTTTGGTGCTTTAATTTTAGCGATTTCATGTTTAATCGCGAAAAAGAACTAAATCGCATAAAGTGTGAAAGTTCCATTCTATAAGCTAAAAGTACCAAATGGCCATAGATTGTTAATTGGAGCTCTTAAAAAGGCAATTAGACCCCCAAAATTAGCATGGTCGGCCCTAGGAGACAAAGATGGACAATGTTGGTCAAAGTTGGAGATAGTTGGTGACTTATTTGACATGTATTAATAAAATAAGGAGAGAAAAGATATCATCTTTTCTGCTTTTCTCTTCCACCAAAAATTAGCAGCAAATAGGGGGTAGAAAGCTTCAAAATTTCAGCACACTCATATCTTCACAAGTAAATGTTCTAGTGAACTTTTCTTGAAAATAGTTGTACTTTTGAGACCCCTAAGGCTTAAGCTTTCAAATGAGGGGACTATTGTGCAATATTGTGAAAAGTTTAGAGTTCTACCATGAGAGCTATCTTAGTTATTTTCTACACTTTCATGGAAGAAATTGAATCTTAGTTGGTAGATGAACAACTTTTGTGAAAGGTGTTAGCATGAAAACACCAAATAGGACCTTGATGAAAAGGTTACAAATTTTGTAGTAAGTATGTGAAATATTGATTTTTGATGATAGCTTTAAGAGCATTAATGTTTACCTAGGCTTGTTGAAGGTAGAAATGTGATTAGAATTTATTTTCGAGCCTAGGGTCAAAATGGTCATTTTGCCAAAGTCTAAGGGCAAAATGCTAATTTTGCTTAAGCATGATTATTGAAATGCTTATATTAATGTAGTGATTAAAATGAGCTAATTTGCTATTATAGATCAAGAGGAGTCGAGAATTCGCCTCTATCAGGGAAAGAATAAAGTCTTGGACTGAACCGAAGAACTAACTCATTTTGAAAATGAGGTAAGTTGTATGTGATTTAAGCAACATTTATATTAGCATTTTGAGAATCGCTTGGCATTATATTAAAGCATGATGCATTACTAAATTGAGTAGTTACTGTGAATGAGATGTTGAAGTCCTAATGGGCCATATTGATTATAGAAATGTTATCATTGAGATATGAAATAAATAAGGTCCCGTATAAGACCATGTCTGGGACATGGCCTCGGCACCAAGTTGAGATCTCGTATAAGACCATATCTGGAATATGGCTTCGGTAATGAATATGGAAATATTATAAGACCATATTCGGGATATGGCATCGATACATGAGAGGTAATCCCATATAAGATCATATCCGGGATATGGCATTGGCACCTAGAGGTAATCCCATATAAGACCATGTCCGGGATATGGCATTGGCATCTGGAGGAGACTCCATGTAAGACCACTTCGAGGATGTGGCATTGGCTTTATACTTACAGTAGTAACTATAAACACTTATCTTTGACTATCCCTTGTGAGTAGTGGGATAAGTAGATTAATTTAGAAGTTGATATATGAATGATATTTAAGTAATGTGAATGAACGAATACAGGTACTCGTGAATGAGTCACGAAGAATAGATTTCGATATCTGACACGGTATCTGCTAAATAAGGACAATTGTAAGTAAGTATTGTCAAGAAGCCTTGACTTGTGTATGGTTAGCTAATATCGTGGATGGATTATTTTATGAGCATTATTATTTCTATTTATTTCCTTGCAACTTACTAAGCTATGCTTACCCCTTTTTCATTACCATTCTTTCTTGTAGTATTGCCAAGGTAACTCGAGGATCGTGGCCGTAGGAGTTTGGAAATCACACTATCGACAGCACTTTGGTATAACAATTTTAGACTTATTTTGAGTATGGCATGTATAGGACTTGAGTATTTTGTTAAGTTGTAATTGTTAGTCAAAGTGTGGGCTATGTAAATCAGTAAAAGTCATTTTTGTAAATGGCCTTATGAGTTAGGCAAATACTTGGCAAACTCTTTTGTTCAATTAAGATGAAATTCATGAAGTGTAAGTCCCTTTAATTATCTTGTATGTTGAAATGAGTTCTTAGACTTGCTTATGGGATAGAAATTGTATTATTTGAGTAGAAGTATGTATGTGTGCATTCTAGGGTGGCAAGGGCTTGGTATATAGCCTGCTAATTGCCCACTTAGCTAGACACACGGGCGTGGGTCTAGACCGTGTGGGAGGCACGGCTAGCACATGGCCGTGCACCCAGGCTGTGTGAAGTCTGCACCTTCCGCTTGGGATTTGAATCACCATACGGCTGGGGTACACGGGCGTGTGTATAGGCCGTGTGGATAAGTCAGAATGCCAAGGTTTAGCACACAAGTTAGTGACATTGGCGTGTCAAGGCCGTGTGAAATTAGCCAGTGTCGACCACGGGTGGGAGACACGGGCATACCTTAGGAGCACACGGGCGTGTGGCCCCTGTTTTATTAAAAAGTTTATTGAACTCGTGAAAGTTCCCGGGTAAATTTCGATACTTCTCGGAAGTATATTTAGGGCCTCCTAGGTCGGATATGTGCGAGCGATAGGGTTAAACAAAATTTTATAACCCTATTCTATATATTTAAGCAAGATTAGCTATGTAATGCCTCGAACCCTGTTTTGGCTCGGATACGGGCAAAGGGTGTTAATGGCATGTATAGGCTAGAAGTTATGGTATGTTTTGAAATGTTTGGACCTTGCCATGTGACATGGCTTGGAAATTGAATGATGTTGGTGCATATATGTAGGCTATGAAAATGATGAATGAGGTATGAAATAGTGAGAATGAAAATGATATAATTCATGCTTGAATTGGTTTATGAGAATGATGGATAAAATGTGAATTTGTGGTATGGATTAAATTAAGTTTGGTTAATATGTTTTGAATGTGTGGATGATACATTAAATTGACTTGTTAAGATGAATTTGTATAGGAAGATGAATGATGATGTTAAGAGATTAAATTGGTCGGTGCTTGTAGGTGTGACCCTAAGTGTGGGTGGCATGTTGGCCCTGGAAATGGCCTATAATTGCCCACACGGTGGAGCACAGGGGCGTGTGGCTCGACCGTGTCCTTCGAGGTTGTGTTTAAAAACAAGTCAGACTCGACCATGGACTGGACACACGGGCGTGTGACTGGTCGTGTGGTGCAAGTCAATGTCGACCACAGGTGAGGCACACGGGCGTGTCTAAGGCTGTCTGGTCAAGTCAGTAGGTATGCCCTGTTTTGCCACGGCTTGGACACATGGGCGTGTCCGAGGCCGTGTGATGCACACGGCCTACCCACACGGGCGTGTGACCTCTGTAACTTAAAAAAATGTTTGAATTTTGAAAAATTTCGCATGTGTTTGGTTTAGTCCCGACCCCTTTCTAACATGTGTTTAAGGTCTCATTGACCTATTTAAGGGACTATATGTTTATATTTGGACATGTTTGATTGATGATTGACTTTGTCTTGTGAAATGAATTTAAATGTTTCGGAATGATTGGTAACCCTATTCCGGTGACGGTTTCGGGTTAGGGGTGTTACAAATCTAGCTTTCCTAGGTACTAAATCATAAAATTGTTAAAGGTTTTAAAAGTTCCATTGATGATTTTTGAGGTTTTTTTATGTTTAATGGTAGGATTTGAAGCTTGGAAATATAATAGGACTAATTCTTAAAGTGAAATTTCTTAGTTTTGAGTTTAGGGACTAAAATGAAAATATTTTGAAATTGACAAAAAATTCCTGTAATTATTAAATTTAGAGGGCTACATAGGGATTATATTGAAATCAGAATGAAAAATAGGACTTAAATGTGAAAATTATGATAGTTTCGATTTTAGAGACTAAATTGAATAAAATGTAAAATTTTATGGAAATTGTGTAAGATGAAATTAAGGTGCGAAATGCCTTGAATAGGATGTTATAAGGTAATTGGAACTGATAATTGACAATGAATTATTGTAGGTCAGGATTTAAATCAATCAGAAGTTATTCGGGAAATAAGAGAAATTGTAGATTAGTCCCCAACACTTTGTAGTTGTCATTTTTTAGGTAAGTTCATATGAGACTTTATTTATTTGATGATATGTTTTATTATATTATATTATTTTTATTTGAATTGTTATATATGGAAAGATATGAAATTCAAATAGATAATAGTATCGAGTGGAGGTGAAATTGTTATACAAATGGATGATATGTACATGATAATTTACACTGTTTAAAAGGTATAAGGATTGTTATTGAAATATGAAAAGTGTATATAGTTACAGAGATTTAAATGGCATGAATACAGAATAAGTCTCGTAAGAATTTAGTAAACGACTAAAGTATGAAAGGGCAAGGCAATAAGGTTTAAAAAGAAATAGGTTGTTTGGATACAAATTATTATTTATCGATGGTTGAGATCCAACATATGTTGCGAATTCTCGATAGCTTGAGTGAGCAATATCAAACAAAGCTTGTATAAGTAAACCAGATCTACAGCTTGTGATAGCATACCCAAATGATACAGGCCGGGTACGGGTCAGGGATTTAGTTATCAATGGTTGAGATACAACATATGTTGTGGATTCTCTACAGCTTTAGTGAGCAAAATCAAATAACACTATTATGAATAATCCTGACCTACAACTTGTATGAGCATCGAGTTAGATAGCTTGCATGAGCAGTCCAAACTTTACAGCTTTTGTGAGCAAATTAGTCCCACATATCCAAGTTCAATATACTTTATTTCTCTGAGCAAAAATAAAAAGTGAAGCGAAAAATGAAATGAAAGAAATGATGGTACATGAATAAAAATAAATATACATGTATGTGTTTGCAAATGAATTATGAAATGGCTATTACATGTTATGAAATGGCTATTGCATGTCCTGTAAATGAACTAACCTTTGAACGAATTTTTTGACGTACATGTGAAAGTAACAGGATGTCAAAGGATTTCCATGTTAGTTTCAAAAATGTATTAATTGTTTAAATTGTTGATTGATTAAGGTAAGTTAAGTAAAATTTAAATGAACTTACTAAGCAGACATAATGCTTGCTTTATTGTGTTTTCTCTACCTATAATTATCTTTTGTAGAACTCGACGGATCTGTTCACTCCAGAACTCACACTATCCAGCTTTTGACTCAGTATACTTTTGAATCATTCTAAAACTGATTATGTGGCATTTGTCTAGTTTTTAATGTGAATAAGTGTTTATTTTGGGATGATAGTGAAATGGTTCATATATATAATGTTGTCTTGAATGTGCATATGATATGTATATAGTTTTGATGTGTATAAGAGTTTACTTGGAATGAGGATGACTTTGATCTTTAAAAGAAAATTGAAATTGGTATATTATAATTGAGTGCAAAGGTAATATGGTAAGTTACGATTAAAACATTTGAATGGTTAGATGTGTTTGTACAATGGTAATAATGTGATGAGAATGGTACCTAATTGTTTGATAGTTTGTTTTGATACAAATGATCTTTGTGCATTGGTGTCATTGAGGCATATCGATTAGTTGGTTAGGAGGTTGATATGTGATATGTTTAAGTGCATGATGAATATTTTGAGTCTTACTAAGTTTTTGAGATTACATGGATATGGTAGCTTTAAGCTTGGATAATGCTTGCATTTGGATTGTTTTAGATAGTGAATTTGAATGTGCATTAATGGTATTGTATCAAGACAAGTCTTAAGTTATTGAATTGTATCAATTGAATGGGATCTTGGTTGAATTTTGGAATGTTAAAGGTGATTGATAAGTAATGCTTGAGTAATTGATGAATGCTTTAGTTGTTATGCTTAGCAAAGTGATCATTTCATGTGAAATAGCTTGAATGGTCTTGTGGTTGGTTAAATGGATCATTTGGTATGTGTGTAGATTGATTTTGTGTAGGTTTGAATGGCCTTATATGTATTGTTTGACCCTTAGGTTTGTCTTGACACAAAACAGGCACATAATGGCATATTTTGTACCACAAGGTTGTGTGTCACACACGAGTTGGTGACAAGGCCATGTGTCCACTGGGAATTAGGAAGCATTGAACCCACACGGTTCTCGATTATCACATGGGCTGGCCACACGTTCCTGTGGGTACTGTAGATTAGTTAATTAAGTTTGACATGACTTCAGAGAGTTACAAAGGCCTGGACACACTTATCCCAAAAAGAGCAAGGATATCCTATGAGGGCAACACACTTATGATAATGTCATTGGACAAGACTGAGTAGTTGCTTTAGTAATGGTTTGTCGTTAGGGAGAACTCATCACGATACTATTGTGAAATTACTTCATGACTAAATGAGTTTATAATTAATAGGTGAAAAGCCAAAACTCAATTATAAATCATTTAAGCCTTAATTACATATGTCTAATATATCCCTTCACTAGTTCATTTAAACAAGAAATGAATTATGAGTTTGAATAGAAATTAACAGAATGAATATGAAAAGTGAAATTGAAAACATTCAGGAATGATTTTGGTTTATTCAGAAATGGAGAAATAGAATCATTTGGAAATGAATGTAGGTTTCCAAAAAATGGAAATGGAAGCGATCCATTTGTAATTCTATATAGATTACTTAAAATTGATCGGAAGAATGAGCTTATGTTTTTGAGCTATTTTGAAGTCTGAAAATGAAAATAAACCATTCGGTCACAGTGAATATGCTGAGTTATGAAATGTAAACATATTTTTTCAAAATTTTACCACGGGTAGATTCGTCAAAAAAATTTATCAGGGGTAAAATTGTCAAAATTTTACTATGGGTAAAATAGGGATGAGAAAACTGTTTAAAATAGAATACTAAAGTTTATTTTGGAAAATAGAAAACTAAATTCGGTTGGATTACATTACATAGTATTGGATAAAAAGGCGCAGGAAGTACTTGTAATTGGGCCCAATGTGAAAGAGGCTCAAAACCCCTCATATAACATGAATGGGGCGACAAACCTAGTAGGAATAGTAAGGTGTACCGTCCACCCCACTCCTACTCTAAGTAGAAAGTTGTTTTTCTAGTTGAAACTACAACTCAACAAGGGTTCTACCTTCCTTTTTTATAAATAGATAAAACTGGTAGGGCATAATTTACAACTTTGAGAGATTGTTACTCTACCAAAAAAATATAGAGAATTTATTCTCAACTATTAAATATATTTTTCTAGAATAATAATTCTATCGGTGTATATTAAAGAAGAGAGAATTTTTCTTTTCACCCAAAATAAAAGAGAGAACGTTTTCTAGTTCTGTATACAATTGGTTCGACCCCACACTCAAAGCAGTTTGTGGTACGAGAATAGTGGAAAAGATCGTTTGGTTGAAAGCCTAGAACAACGAATGTCTACTAAGTTAAAAACACAGGTATGAATTCGATTAGGATTTATTGCTATAAATATAACAAACAAGGTTGATTTTCAAAATTTTTAGTTTTCGTTGTACAAAAAATCATTTTCAACTCGGATTTTTTCCAACAATTACGTCCCAAGATTTGGAGGAAGCCATATTACTACCTATGGTGATATTTCAAGTGTTTGCAAGAAAGTATCCAAAAGTTTCCCTCTTCGGGAAAGGAACTGTAAAGAGATGTGAAAATAACTAATGACTAGAGAATCCGTAGGAATTATCTGCGAGGTGACTCATTGTCTGTGTGACCTTATCAGAGGAAACGATAATTGTGTTGGGCTTCATATAGCCGTATATGAAGTTTCTATTGATTAAGTTTGTTGAAATTAAGCAGAGTTCAGTACCATTGAGAGTGAAGTTCTAGATACAAGCAAGCTAATTCGAATGAAGTGAACACTACACCAAAGGATAAGAGAACTATCACACTACAAAATTTCAATAATGAATTTCAAGTATAATCGTTTTGGGAGGAAAGGTATGAAAACTCACTAAGTTCTTTTGGACTTACATTTGTGTTATCATGTATTGCAGGTTAGAATAAAAGATTTGAGAGTTTAAAAGAAGGCCAGGCCAGAATTCGTCGAGAGAAGGCAATTTTGTCACTTAGTTGTAATGTGTATACAGCGGGGCAGCCTTGAGGTGGAGCCTTAATGTAACAACCCGTTTTCAGTGAAATAAGAACAATGGTTTCGGGACCAAAAATCTGAGTCAGAAAGAAAACTTATTTTAATAATATTGCATCGTCTGCATTATGGTAGGAAAAACGTATGAAAATTTTGATAATAAAATTTTACTGATTACATGTTTAATTATAGAAAGGACCAAATTGCATAAAATGCAAAAGTTGAGTTCTAATAGCTATAAGTATCAAATATCTATAGAATTCAAAACTTGAGGTCCTTATATGGTAATTAGACCATTAAGAGAAGTTAATAGATATTTTTTATGATTTATCCATGGAAATTTAGAAAAAGAAACGGACTAAATTGGAAATAGAAATAAATAAAGATGATAATAACTTAATATCATCTTATTTCATCATCTTCCCCAAATATTTTCTATGGAAACCCTAGCTAAGAGAGAAAGATTCAATCAAGCCTAATTGGGTAAGTAATCATGTCCTGTTTTTAGTAATTTTCATATTTTTGAGATCGTAATAACTTGATCTATTTATTTTGGGGATCAATTGTAAAGATATTAAAGTATTGAAAATTTTCCATGGATGAGTATGCTGAAATTTTGAAATTTGTGGTAGAAAATGAAAGGTTGTTGATAGATAAACAACTTTTGTAAAGGAAATTTTGATGAAATTGTGATTTAGGGACTAAATTATAAATATGTAAAATTCATGGAAAATTTCTGATTTTTGTGAAATACATGAGCTGTAAATGTTATATGAAAAATGTAGTTAAGCTTGGAATAAAGATTAAATAACATGAATTTCATTTTCCGAGGCTAGGGACGAAATTTGAAATAATGAAAAGTATAGGGGAAAATGGTACTTTTTCCTAAGACGTGAATTGGATTGATTTGAATGTGAAATGTAATAAATTGATGATTAAATTCATTTATATAGATCCCGAAATACCAAATTCATGATTAAATTGATGATTAAATTCATTTTTATAGATCCCGAAAAAGTTTCAGATTAGTAGATTCTCATATGTGAACAAGTATCGAGGTAAGTTCGTGTAACTAAATTGTGTACATTTATATGTTTGAATTAAATGTTGTATATTTGAATTGTGTAATTGTCAATGTCATGCATATGTGAAATTGATTGAATATCCAATAATGCCTGATAAGTGTTTAATTCTGTTTGAACAAATGAAAATCGATGGATACAAATTTCTCGTATTGGTTGTGGTCTTGCATATGTTACGGACACACCGTAGCTAAAAAGAGCATCCTGATTTATGGCCTTCTCGAGCTTCCCATTATATAGTTCTTGCGAGCTTCCTGTTAATATCTCTTCAAAGCATCCTGATTGGGTGTGATCCTATATGTGTTGTGGACACACCTTAGCTCTTATGAGCATCTCGATATATGGCTCTTCGTGAGCTTCCTGTTAAATTGGCTCTTTGTGAGCTTCCCAATATGGCTCGCTTGAACTTCCTGATATATGGCTATCCGGAGCTTCCCATTAATGGCTCACATGAGCTTCATGTTATATTGATCGAGAGAAGGCTTCCCGATTATGTGCTTTAATGAGCACCCCGTATATGAATTGATGGATCATTGATATGTGCACTTTATGTGTACTACCCGGGTATCCATCAATATTTCAATGATTCAACGGAAAAAACTCCTGATATCAGAAAATATGAGAACTAAATGAATCATATCTTGAATATCCCTGAAGTACCTGAAAATGGTTGTATGATGAGCTCATATCTATTTTCTTGATATTCATGTAAATTTCATGAATAACTTGTTTGATGAGAGCATGTGTATAGGCAATTGGCCACAATGTTTTGGATGAATGTTTGTATACTTATTTTTAATTAATATAATTGGTAAGTTAAATTCTTGTTATACGAACTTACTAAGTATTAAATGCTTACTCTGTTCATTTTCTCTGTTTTATAGTACTCGGAAGCGGTTGGAGTGGGTCAGAGCAAGATAACACTATCCTACAACCCACTTTCGTATAAATAGTAAAACTACTTTTAGTATAATGGCATGTATAGGCTAAAATAGATCAAATGATGAAATATTTTGGTTGTAACTAGCCATTGGAATGGCTACTGTTAAGCATATTTTGATGTAATTATATAAGACTTTATCATGTTTAATATGTGATGAAATGGTTATATGGTGGAGAGTATATAAACCTATTGATGAATGATTTTGAATTAGTACACTTGATAAAATTTGTCTATGAACATAAGTGTGAAATTGGTAAGTTTAAATACTTGAACATATGATCTAATATGACATACATAAGATTGGTTTTGGTTTAGTTTTAATGTCTTGAATTGGTTGGTAGATGTATTCAAGTGTTGTTGGTTGATGGTATACTTGGGTGAGAAAAGTGGCCTTGAAAATGGCCTATTTTCGTCCACAAGGGTAGACAAATGGGTGTGTGTTTCAGCCGTGTGTGACACACGACCGTGTGGTTCGGCTGTGTGTCCCCTGCATCTTAAAAATTGAGAAACAGAATGCTCAAAATTGGTCACACGAGAAGAGACATGGGTGTGTGCCTCTGCCGTGTGAAACACACGACCCAACATACAGGCACGTGTCTTGGCCGTATGAATCCTGTACCTAATTTTCGAAAATTAAATTATCCACATGGCCTAGCACATGGACATGTGGCTGGCCGTGTGACCCAAGCCGGAGAGTTACACTGGTATGAACACGGGCTAGGTTACGGTCGTGTGCCTTAAATCGAATGCCCACATGGCCTAGGGCACGGGCGTGTCATTTGGCCGTGTGAGCCACACGGCCTACCTACACGGGTGTATGACCTCTGTATTTAAGAAAAATTTTGGAATTTTGTGAAAAATTCTTTGAGTTTTTAATATAGTCCCAAATTGTTTATAATGCATAAATTGGGCCTCGATAGTCCATTTAAGGGACAATATGATTGGTTTCAGATATGAATAATAAATGACATGAATTAATAGTATTTGATATGTAAACTCTGATAAAGCTCTGTAACCCTGTTCTGGTGACGAATATGGGTTAGGGGTGTTACACTTAAGTCCTAGTTGAATTCGCGTCTAGTTGTATTTAGAATGCCACTTTCAATATAGGTGGATATTTAGCGTGTTGAAGGTTATTTTATGAACATTTTGTATTTTGAAATTCAATTTTATAACTATTAAGTAAATACATATTCCATGTAAGGTTATTCCAAATAATTGATAATCTGTCCATTTATGTATCTATGAGAATCTAGACTTATGTAACAATGACAAGAAGACAATTGGATATGAATCTAACTACATTAAAGTACAATGGCATCTTAGGAAATAAGTTTTCATTAGCTAGGGAATATGTTTATAGATTTGGGTTTTACGAGTAGCACTTTGTAGATTGGATCCGATGACCGAGTCAGGCATGGGGTGTTACAAGAGTGTTTATCAAGAATTAATGCATATATCTCCCTTATCACTCCACTATATAATATGCACTGAAGTGCAAGAATAATATGCACCAAAGTGACAAAGTGATATGCACTGAAGTTCCAAAATGCTCCCACCAATAAACACATAAATCTTATGGCATGCCAACTATACCTGAACGCTATCCAATAATGTTAATAAGGCAATTTCATTATCATTTATCATTGGTATACCTTGTAATCTAAGAACCATCATAAAGACATTATATTTCATATTAAAGCACTATTTCAATTTCATATATATATATATACACATTCATTAAAACACATGCATTATCTCCACTTTTATCAAGATATTGCTACAACTTATATCATAACAGTATATAAGTTCATATAAGAAAGCATAAGAAAAATGTCAATCAATCTCAAATTCAACATGTGGCACCCCACACCTAACCTAATCGTCGAGTCCAAATATGAGATACCACATTCGTTGCCAAAGCAACTTGAATAAGCTTCTCTTTAAAATTCAATACAAGCATCAAGAATTTATTAATATATAAAAAACATTTTCAAATTATTTTCAACAGTTTAAAAATATTTTTCAACAAGTTCTAGGTGTTTGGGGGTGGTCGAGACAAAGTTCGAGTCCTCGGGGGTTATAACAACTTAAAATAAGGGACATACATATGCCTGTGTAACACCCTCAACCCGATCCAGTTTCCCAAATCTGAATCTTGGGCATTACTAACAAATATAGACAAAACCAAATCTACTTATACAAATTACAATCAATTACAATACATGAAAAACTAAATGCATAAGTAAATACAATTACAATACATAACAATGTGGTTACAAAGTTTCTGATTTGATAACATAACTTATTACATTTATCCCCAATTGAAAGATTCAAAGTATGTATCAAATTTGAACTCGCCACCTCATTAGCTCTGTATGCATAATAGCCTAATACACCACTCATTTGGTGTAGTCTTGACATCGTCCCTCCTAGCGCAAACTAATAATAACTCACCTGTAACACAACACACACCCAGATAAGTTCATAAGAACTTAGTGAGGAAAACATCATTTATCTGTCTCATTTTTGCACATTTCAATTGATAATTTATTTGGATGTTCTCATCGTTCTGAACCTTCACCTTAATAACTGGTGAATACTCTTCAATTTCTATTCTCGCATACACGTCAGATACCATACCTTACTCGAAGGTCCATACCATCGAAGCATCTTTACTATTGCACACATAACTCCAAGCCATAGTTTCATCACAACTCCTGAATCATCATGTACTTAAATAGCAATTACCTCTTTCAAATATAAAATTTGGATTCCTTATTTAGAATACACTTTTCCAAATTTCTTCAATCTTCATCATTCACAATCGAATTATAGTCTTGTATAATACTTTATCGTAGTCTATAAAGGCTGTAACATCCTAGAATTAGGGGTTCTACATTTTATGCTCTTCTATGTGTTTGGCTTGTGTTGCATGTTATTCTGGTGTGTTTGGGGGTCCTGGGGAGGCTCGGGTTCGAGCCAGAGCTTTAGGAAAATTTTTCTTTTTGGGCACTTTAGGGGGAGAGCTAGGAGAAGTAGGCTTTAAGAATATTTACTTGTGTTTGTTGATACAAGAGGAGTTGTGGTCAAATGGCAAGGTGACGCCACCTAAGGAGCAAGGGAATGGCATCACAAGGGAGCAGGAGGGGTGAAGGAGTTCGATTCTCTTCTGCAGCATGTGGAACTTTATTTTTGTGCTCAATGTGGTGGAGTGTTGGCATTCGACTGGGACTCTACATGGTGGTTGTGGAATGAGTCAATCAGTTCAAAATGGATGGAGGAGAGGTGCTTAAGGAATTTGAATCGGTCAACCGATTTGAATTAGTGGATGGAGAGTGAATGGAGGAGGAAATCGTGGGATGTGGGGAGAGAGATAGAGTTTAGCCGATTGTAGGAAGGTGTGGGTGAGCATGTTCGGTTTAAGCTGGCAGAGGTGAGTGCCGAATTTCTTTTGGGCTCTTAGGCTTTTCCATTCTAGTAATTCGGTCAGTGTATGTAGGGAGAGAGTGCTGAAACTTGCTAGTGAGTGCTTTTAGTGACTCTTTTGCTTTTCTTTCAAAGTGTTGCACTTTTGTATTCTTGAGCAGTTACCGAATTTTCATATTGCATTCCTCCCTCTTTCAATCGTCTACTCCTATTGTCACCTAAGTCCACTTCTACTTTCTCTCCTTCCATTTTCTTTATTTCTCTTGAGACTCTATAGCCGAAACCCTCTTTTTCATCTCTTCTCATCTACTTCTTTTTCCTCTAACCGAAACCACTTCTAGTCTTTCTTTTCTTGTAGCCGAACCAAATCAACCTTTTGATATCCTCTATTTCTTTCTTCTTGTGGCCGAATCACTTTCTGCACTCCTTCCATTTCATTTATTTTCTCTTTCGCACCTCCATTTCTTGTTTCTCTAGCCGAACCTTAGGAAGCAGTGTAGTTAGTTTTTGTCTGCTAAGAGTTTCTCTGCATTCGGTGGGTACTATTGCAAGGTAATGTTCTTTTTCCTTAATTTCTTTGCCATCGATTCTTGTTCTCTTCATTTCTATCTTGTTCGTTCTAAAAGTCGGAAGCCTTACTCTATTCTTCTTCTTAAGGCCGAATCTCTTCAGTCGACTTTCGGGTTATTGTTGGTTTAGTCCATAGTTGAATCTGGTGTGGTGCGACTTCTTGTTAAAGAAGGTAAGGAGTTCCTCTTTTTTTTTTTTTTGATCAGCCTCTATTCGTTTTATTCTGCCATAACCAAACCCCTTGTTGGGGAAATCGTTGTTTCAGTATAGTACTGTATTGATCAACATTGTATTTATGGATGCGAGGTCAAACTAAGGAGGGGAGTCGACCCGTAGTCTTTGCCCTAAGTTTAAACGACCTGCTGTATCGACGGTTCGAGACTTTCCGCCGGGTTGTGGTAGAGAGCCGACGTCTGTTTGGGATAGACAAATCACGGTTATTCCTGCTAGTGAAAGTGTCGACGATCTAGAGTGTTTCGTTTTACGCGTAATCAGGTGTGTAATGCTCACACTTTTCTCTATTATTTTGCGTTAATAATTGTGTTGGCTGAAAGCTAGAACGACTGTATAGACAGTTGAGATACCCTTGGGGGTAAGGTTGGAGATGCCTGGTAAGTACCTGTATGACTTTGTTTTACGAATAGCATGATCTAAATGTATGTATAATTCAATCATCTGCTGACATTGGAAATATGATTGCATTCATCACATATTGATAATATGCTTGCATGGGCTTTGGGAAATGATATTGAAATGGGAAGTGTGATTCAGTGATTGTCACAGTGGTTTGGTACCACTGTGGGTTTGCCCTACATATTTTTATCAGTGACTATGTTACAGTGGTTTGGCACCACATATATATTTACCAGTGATTGTCATAGTGGTTTGGTACCACAGTGGGTTGGCCCCACTTATACACATATCAGTGACTTTATCACAGTGGTCTGGTACCACAGTGGCTTGGTGCCACAGGTGTTCGGCTGGTTCAGGTTATGTAGAGGATGGAAAACTAGGTTGGGCTGGGTTGCATTGCATACAATTTTTAATATGCCATGTTGTGAGGGCTAAGGCCTAATGTGTTCTGTGGGCTTAGGCCCAGATTGCTTTCGTAAGGGGAATTACACACTGAATCTCGGTAACTCACCCCTCTACTTAATTTTGCAGGTAACCCCTAGTTGCGGATTTGGAGCCGAGGTAGACTTTGAGGTGGCCATGCACTATTTTTTCGTAAATTTCGTTTCCTTCTTTAAACTTACTTTTACGTTGGGTTTTTTTGCTATGTGATAAGGCCTCCATAACTTTAATTTGGGTTTTGATTTAATGCTGTTATTACATATTATATGAAATGTCAAATATGGAATTTTTCTTTAAAATAAAAATATAAACAATCATTTTTTTTAAAGTGTTAACAAAGGATGACAAACGAATAACTAGTTAGTTCGGAAATTTGGTTAAAACCTCAGCACTATTTTCAAATATCACGTTTTATAAAATTTCCTAAATTTTCGGCTTTCGTAAAACAAACCTGTTTACGACTCTTAGTTCATATTAATAGGAAGTTGGTAAGAAACCTTCAAACGAAATTTTAAATTATCCTTAAAATGGAAACACTAATAGAATAGTTTTCTAAATTGCGATGTTCCTTCAAAATTTCAAAACTACCTTTCATGCAACATTCCAGATTTGGTCGTAACGTATAGACCAGGTTTGGAGTGTTACAATTATGGTATCAGAGCCTAGGTTGCAAAACTCGGTTGTGGAATGGGTTCAAAAATGTTTTTCAAAATTGGTTTGGAATATGGTTTAGCAAAATACATGTTTTCTTGAACTATAGCACCCGAGTCTCCATCACCAAATCTGTACGGTAAGCCTTCTGACTATTGGTTGAATTGTATGAAAAGATTATATTGTGCTGTGATAGTTAGTGCTAAGAGATTCCATCTTAGAGATTGAGACCTTTAGAAATATGTTTTGCAAAAAAAAAAAACTACTTCTAAATTCTATATTCATAAGCTATTCGTTAATAAACAATGAAAGATACACTAATTCATAAAACTTTTAAATAACATTAATTCGAATCGGTAGTCATGAGCACTAGAGGACGTGGACGTGATTCGTCTGGCCAGGGTAGAGGCCGGGGTGTTGAGGCTGGACCCTCGGAATTGGGACATGGGCCGGAAGACGAAGTGCCAGCATCACCAGTAGCGGAAGCGGGGTCTCAAAACCGATCTAGAGGGGACGATGCTTTGTCCCGAGCTATAATATGTGTTCTGGAGGGTGTTGCTGGAGCTAGCATGGGGTCGAGATATTTAGGGGTATTTCTGGTGTGGCTCCTAATGTAGCTGAATATTGGCTGGAAGCAGTTGAACGAATCATGGACGATCTTGACTATACCGTAGAGGAAAAGTTTAAAGGAGTAGTGTCCCTTCTTCGAGATGAGGCATACCAATGGTGGCTCACGGTAAGGGATGGTACATTAGCGGACCTTATTACCTAGGACTTCTTTAAGACAGCGTTTCAGGGAAAGTATGTTGGGGCGAGTTATGTGGACGCTCAGAGGAAGGCATTTCTAAACTTGGTTTAGGGGAATAAGTCAGTGGTTTAGTATGAGGCGAAGTTCCTGCGTTTAAGTTGCTATGCTCGGGGTATTGTCGCAACTGATTACGAGAGCTGTGTTCGATTTGAGGATAGTCTGAGGGATGAGTTGCGGGTACTGATAGCTCCGCAACGGGAAAGAGAGTTTTCTATTCTAGTTGAGAAAGTAAAGATAGCTGAAGAGGTAAAGTGGTCTGGGAGGTAGAATCGGATACGGGTAAGAATAAGAGGAACTTTCGGTCGTCAGGATCTGCTAGGGGTTTCCAAAAGAGGCCTAGGTTTGATGGACCAAGTCGATTGCGAAGCCTGTTGCTGTTGGTCAGTCTCAACAGTGTGCTCAATGTGGGAAATTCCATTCGGGGGAGTGTTGGGTAGGTAATAGAGGATGCTTCAGGTGCGGATCTATGGATCATCGGATAAGGGACTGTCTATAAGAGCCAGATGGAGTGCGGTCAGTAGGTCAGGGATATGTGCAGGTCGGAAGAGGTGGGCAGCAACCACCGAGAGGGCGTGCTCTGGCCAGAGGAGGAAATGGTTTTGGTCGAGGTCGTGGAGCACCAGGCAGGGGTACCGGTAACACAGATGCAAGACAGCCTAGATTGGTTTATGTAGCTAGGCAACGAGAGGACGACGATACACCGGACGTCATAACCGGTACGTTCTTTATTTTTGGTGTGCCCTTTATAGCTTTGATAGATATTGGGTCTACACATTCATATGTTGCTAGTAATGTGTTTGAGACTTTAAGTATAGAATCTGAGATTGCTTCTATAGAAATGAAGGTGATTAGCCCATTAGGACAATTTGTAGTGGTGAACAAACTCTTTAGGAATGTGCCTTTAGAAGTACAAGGGATTTTTTTCCTGGCTGATTTGATGGAATTGCCATTCGGCGAGTTTGACTTGAATTTAGGCATGGACTGGTTAGTTAAGTATCGAGCAAACTTGGATTGTGCTACTAAGCGCATGGTATTGAAGACTCTTGAGGATAAGGAGGTGCTGGTGATAGGTGAGAGAAGGAATTACCTGTCCAATGTGGTGTCGGCATTAAAGGCTAAAAGGATGGTGCAAAAAGGGTGTGAGGCGTTCTTAGCTTTCATCAGTGCTTTGGAGGCCAAAGAATTGTCTGTAAAAAATGTTAGAACGGTGAAGGAGTTCACGAACGTCTTTCCAGAAGAGCTTCCAGGGTTACCTCTGGATCGCGAGGTGGAGTTCGGCATTGATCTACTTCCGAGAACAGCTCCAGTGTCCGTTGCCCCATATAGGATGGCGCTGAAGGAGCTGGTAGAACTTAAAGCTCAGATCCATGAGCTGTTGGACCGGGGTTTTATCTGACCAAGTGTGTCTCCATGGGGAGCGCCGGTGTTGTTCGTTAAGAAAAAGGACAGTTCGATGTGGATGTGCATTGACTACAGGCAATTGAACAAGTTGACAATTAAGAACAAATACCTGTTGCCAAGGATTAACGATCTGTTCGATCAGCTGCGATGCGCTGCGGTCTTCTCAAAAATAGACTTGAGGTCAGGGTATCATCAGCTTAAGGTAAAGGAGGCAGATATTCATAAGACTGCCTTTCGAACTCGTTATGGTCACTACGAGTTCTTGGTGAGGCCGTTTGGGTTGACGAATGCACCAGCTGCGTTTATGGATATGATGAACCGGGTATTCCAACCCTACCTGGTTCGGTTTGTCGTAGTATTCATAGATGATATCTTGGTATCTGCAAGGACTGAGGAGGAGCATGATTCACATCTTCAGATAGTTCTGCAGATTTTAAGAGAGAATCAACTGTATGCCAAATTCAGCAAGTGTGAATTTTGGTTGAGGGAAGTTACCTTTTTGGGGCTTGTTGTGTCTGCCAAGGGGATTAGGGTTGATCCCCGAAAGATTGAAGCTGTTTTGGATTGGAAACCACCGAAGTCTGTAACAGAAATTTGAAGTTTTGGGTTAGCTGGGTATTACAGAAGATTCGTTGAGGGATTCTCATTGATTGCTGCACCATTAACCAAGCTATTACAGAAAGGGATACCGTTTGTTTGGACTGATAAGCAGCAGGAAAGCTTTGAGCAGCTAAAGAGGATCTTGACTGAGGCACCAGTGTTGATTCAGCCTGAGGCTAGGAAGGAGTTTGTCGTCTATTATGATGCGCCACACACGGGGTTAGGATGCGTGTTGATGCAAGAAGGGAAGGTAATAGCGTATGCGTCTCGGCAATTAAGACCACATGAAGTGAATTATCCCACTCAAGATTTGGAGTTAGCTACGGTAGTGTTCGCTCTGAAGATTTGGAGACACTACTTGTATGGAGAAAAGTCAATTATCTACACCGATCATAAGAGCCTGAAATATCTCCTCACCCAGAAGGAGTTAAATTTAAGGTAGCGGAGGTGGATTGAATTGTTGAAAGATTATGACTGTTTGATCGAGTATCACCCACCCAGGTAAAGCCAATGTGGTGGCGGATGTGTTGAGCCGTAAGGTGATATCAGATTTGAGGGTGATGTTTGCCCATCTCAGTTTGTATGAAGATGGAAGCTTGGTAGCCGAACTTCAAGTGAAGCCTTCATGGTCAAGTCAGATTAAAGAGAAACAGTTGTCAGATGAATTGTTAAGTTCTCAACTTCAGCAAGTGGAAGGTGGGGAGACAGAAGACTTTGGTCTGAATAGTGATAGAGTATTATGCTTTCGTGGAAAAGTTTGTATGCCGAAGGAATCCAAGTTGAGACAAAGGATTCTGTGGGAGGCGCATAGTAGCCCATACGCTATGCATCCCGGTGGGAGTAAGATGTACCGAGATTTGCGTGAACAGTTTTGGTGGCCAGGTCTGAAGCAAGAAGTTACTGAGTTTGTGAGTAAATGATTGACGTGTCAACAAGTGAAGGCAGAACATCAGTTGCCTTCGGGGTTGCTACAGCCAGTAAAGATTCCACTTTGGAAGTGGGAGAGGGTAACGATGGATTTTGTTAGTAGACTACCTCTTACGCCTACTAGGAAAGATTCAGTATGGGTGATTGTCGATCGGTTGACAAAGTCCGCTCACTTCATACCGGTTCGTATCAACTACTCACTACAGAAGTTAGCCAAGCTGTATATACCAGAGATTGTGAGGTTACATGGGGTACCGGTGTCTATCATATCAGACAGGGACCCTAGGTTTACATCGCATTTCAGGAAGGCGTTACATCAAGCATTGGGTACAAGACTGGATTTCAACACGACGTTTCATCCACAGTCGATGGTCAGTCAGAGAGGGTAATCCAGATTTTGGAAGACATGCTAAGGGGCTGTGTAATTGACTTCAGGGGTAGTTGAAAAAATTTTCTGCCATTGGCAGAGTTTGCGTACAACAATAGCTATCAATCCAGTATTCAGATGGCACCCTACGAAGCGTTGTATGGTCGTAAGTGTCGCACTCCTACCTGCTGGACAGAATTAGGTGAGCGACAGTTGTTGGGTCCTGAATTGGTTTTAGAGACGGAGGAAAAGGTTAAGTTGATTCAAGCTCAATTAAAGGAAGCCTCCGACAGGCAAAAATTGTATGCGGATCTGAAGCGTAAGGAAATAGAGTTCTCAGTGGGTGATCAGGTGTTCCTAGAAGTTTCACCCTGGAAAAAGGTTCAAAGATTTGGACGAAAAGGCAAGTTGAGCCCCAGATTCATCGGTCCTTATCGAGTGTTGAAACATGTGGGACCAGTAGCTTATCAGCTTGAGTTACCTCCGGAGTTGAATCGAATACATGATGTATTCCATGTTTCAATGTTAAGGCGCTATCATTCAGATCCATCTCACATAGTGCCAGTGGAGGAAATTGAAGTAAGACCTAATCTATCTTTTGAAGAAGAACCAGTGTAGATCTTAGACCGAGATGTTAAAGTGTTGAGAAGGAAGTCGGTTCCGTTGGTCAAAGTTTTATGGCGGAATCACGGTTCAGAGGAAGCCACATGAGAGCCGGAAGATATGATGCAACAACAATACCCTCACCTCTTTTGATCAGGTAAATTTTGAGGTCGAAATTTCTTTAAGGCGGTAGAACTGTAACATCCTAGGATTAGGGGTTCTGCATTTTACGGTCTTCTATGTGTTTGGCTTGTGTTGCATGTTATTTTAGTGTGTTTGGGGGTCCTGGGGAGGCTCGGGTTCGAGCCAGAGCTTTAGGAAAATTTTTCTTTTTGGGCACCTTAGGGGGGAGAGCTATGAGAAGCAGGCTTTAAGAATATTTACTTGCGTTTGTTGACACAAGAGGAGTTGTGGTCAAGTGGCAAGGTGACGCCACTTAAGGAGCAAGGGAATGGCGTCACAAGAGAGCAGGAGGGGGGAAGGAGTTCGAGTCTCATCTGCAACATGTGGAACTTTATTTTTGTGCTCAATGTGGTGGAGTGTTGACATTCGGCTGGGACTGTACATGGTTGTGGAATGAGTCAACAAGCTCAAAATGGATGGAGGAGAGGTGCTTAAAGAATTTGAATCGGTCAACCGATTTGACTTGGTGGATGGAGAGTGAATGGAGGAGGAAATCGTGCGATGTGGGGAGAGAGATGGAGTTTGGCCAATTGTGGGAAGGTGTGGGTGAGCATGTTCAGTTTAAGCTGGGAGAGGTGAGTGCCGAATTTCTTTTGGTTTCTTAGGCTTTTCCATTCTAGTAATTCGGTCAGTCTATGTAGGGAGAGAGTACCAAAACTTGCTAGTGAGTACTTTTAGTGACTGTTTTGCCTTTCTTTCAAAGTGTTACACTTTTGTATTCTTGAGCAGTTGCCGAATTTTCATATTGCCTTCCTCCCCTTTACAATCGTCTACTCCTATTGTCACCTAAGTCCACTTCTACTTTCTCTCCTCTCATTTTCTTTATTTCTCTTGAGACTCTATAGCCGAAACCCTCTTTTTCATCTCTTCTCCTCTACTTCTTTTTCCTCTAACTGAAACCTCTTCTAGTCTTTCTTTTCTTGTAGCCGAACCAAATCAACATTTTGATATCCTCTATTTCTTTCTTCTTGTGACCGAATCACTTTCTGCACTTCTTCCATTTCGTTTATTTTCTCTTTCAAACCTTCATTTCTTGTTTCTCTAGCCGAACCTTAGGAAGAAGTGTAGTCAGTTTTTGTCTGCTAAGAGTTTCTCTGCATTCGGTGGGAACTATTGCAAGGTAATGTTCTTTTTCCTTAATTTCTTTGCCATCGATTCTTGTTCTCTTCATTTCTATCTTGTTCGTTCTAAAAGCCGGAAGCCTTACTCTATTCTTCTTCTTTAGGCCGAATCTCTTCAGTCGACTTTCATGTTCTTGTTAGTTTAGTCCATAGCCGAATCTGGTGTGGTACGACTTCTTGTTAACCAAGGTAAGGAGTTCCTCTTTTGTTTTTTTTATCAGCCTCTTTTCGCTTTATTCCGCCATAGCCAAACCCCTTGTTGGGGAAATCATTGTTTCACTATAATACTGTATTGATAAAGATTGTTTTTATGGATGCGAGTGCTAGTCAAACTAGGGAGGGGAGTGGACTCGTAGTCTCTACCCCTAAGTTTAAACGACGTGCTGTGTCGGTGGTTCGAGACTTTCCGCTGGGTTGTGGTAGAGAGCCGACGTCTATTTGGGATAAACAAATCGCAGTTATTCCTGCTAGTGAGAGTGTCGACGATCTAGAGTGTTTAGTTTTACGCGTAATCAGGTGTGTAATGCTCACACTTTTCTCTATTATTTTGCATTAAGAACTGTGTTGGCTGAAAGCCGGAACGACTGTATAGACAGTCGAGATACCCTTGGGGGTAAGGTTGGAGATGCCAGGTAAGTACCTGTATGACTTTGTTTTACGAATAGCATGATCTAAATGTATGTATAATTCGATCATCTGCTTACATTGGAAATATGATTGCATTCATCACATATTGATAATATGCTTGCATGGGCTGTGGGAAATGATATTGAAAGGGGAAGTGTGATTTAGTGACTGTCACAGTGGTTTGGTACCACAGTGGGTTGGCCCCACATATTTTTATCAGTGACTATGTTACAGTGGTTTGGTTCCACAGTGGTTTGGCACCACATATATATTTACCAGTGATTGTCACAGTGGTTTGGTACCACAGTGGGTTGGCCCCACCTATATATATATCAGTGACTCTGTCACAGTGGTCTGGTACCACAGTGGTTTGGTACCACAGTGGCTTGGTGCCGAAGGTGTTCGGCTGGTTCAGGTGATGTAGAGGATGGAAAACTATGTTGGGTTGGGTTGCATTGCATACAATTTTTAATATGCCATGTTGTGAGAGCTAAAGCCCAATGTGTTCTGTGGGCTAGGCCCAGACTGCTTTCGTAAGAGGAATTACACACTGAGTCTCGATGACTCACCCCTCTACTTAATTTTGTAGGTAACCCCTAGTTGCGGATTTGGAGCCGAGGTAGACTTTGAGGTGGCCATGCACTATTTCTTCTAAAATTTTGTTTTCTTCTTTAAACTTACTTTTACTTTGGGTTTATTTGCTATGTAATTAGGCCTCCATAACTTCAAATTTGGGTTTTGATTTAATGTTGTTATTACATATTATATGAAATGTTAAATATGGAATTTTTCTTTAAAATAAAAATATAAACAATCATTTTTTTAAAGTGTTAACAAAGGATGACAAACGAATAACAGTTACTTTGGATATTTGCTTAAAACCTCAGCACTGTTTCCAAATATCACGTTTTATAAAATTCCCTAAATTTTCAGCTTTCGTAAAACAAACATGTTTACGACTCTTAGTTCATATTAATAGGAACCTGGTAAGAAACCTTCAAACGAAATTTTAAATTATCCTTAAAATGGAAACACTAATCGAATAATTTTCTAAATTGCGATGTTCCTTCAAAATTTCAAAACTACCTTTCATGTAACATACCAGATTTGGTTGTAACATATAGACCGGGTTTAGGGTGTTACAAAGACACTGTGCTTACTGATCTTATTGATCTCAACTTATGAACTATACTGAATGCACCAAAACAATTTGATACAGAATTTGGCACAAAGGACATTCTTTACAGTAGGCCATTGATTTTCATATCATTACATGCCATGAGCGCTTCCTTTTAGAGATCACGAAAATAGTGTGTGCCACAAGGCATTCTTTTTAGAGATCGCCACAGATATTTTTCTTTTCATACTTCACCATAAAGGCTTTCATTTTGTAATGTGTTTTTGTTATGGATTTTCCTAGACTCACGTTATGTGAGGTCTACCCATCATTGTCCTGGGACATGTAGAGAACCTCAAAGGTGCCATGGTGATGGGCTTTTCCTTCAAGATTCATATTAGAGATCGTGATTTTAGTCCTGATGGACACCTTTAGACTCCATTACGATGAACAAACACAAACTCACTTGACAAATTCATCATGCACCGACATCATTTGACTTAACACTTAAGTTACCAACATACACCTCATCGCATACATTTCAAATGTACCATACTGCCATACTCAAACTTCACATACTTAATTTGATAGGTTCATACAAACTATACTTACAAACCCTATGAAGCATTCAAGCTATACTTGTTTTATTTCTGTTTCATAGTTCAATCAATTCCCACAAAATTGTCTCATGTGAACAATATATATTCAAGAGTCAGCTTAAGGACTCACCTTGTAACATCCTGAAATTGGGCCTAGTAGGATTGAGCCCAATGGGCCTTAGGCGTAGTAGCGTTTAAAATTTTAGAGAACGGTATTAATGCAAGTTAGACTTATTAGGTAAGTGATTTTGGAAGGTTAGAGGGCTTCTAGGAAGTCCTGGGATCAAATTTAGGCTTTAGGGAAATTTTGGTTTTAGGCGAAAAAAACCCTGGAAGTTGGCAGGTAGGCCTTAAGAATAAAAAGTGGAGGAAAATGACACAAGTAGAGTGTGTGGTGTAGTGGCAAAGTGATGCCACATAGGAGACAAGGGGGTGACGCCACAAGGAAGGAATGAGGTCCAAGGATCAAGTCTTGGCGTCTGCATTTTGGTTTTCTTTTTACTTGGACCTTAGAATTTGGCTATAGATTTATATTTAGTTGTGCATGGTTTAAGACACAAGAGGAGCTTGTGGCCAAGTGGTTAGTGACGTGGATTATATTGCAAGGGAGCCTGGGTTCGAATCTCATGAGAAGCAAGGGAGTATTTATTTTGCGGATTGGACGGCAAGAGTTTCAGTTGAATTTAAACTCTACTGACGAAGGGATCCCACATCGGAAAGATACAAAGAAGAAGGGTGAAGAGCTAGCTATATAAAGAGCATTCCAGGAGGAGAGTTAACATACCTTGGTGGGCTTTTGGGCACAGCAGTGGGTGCAGCGCGGTTTAACACCAGAGTCCTATCAGGTGTGTAACTCTCTCTACTCTAGTTGTAGAGCGGCAAATGCCGAAGTGCCGATCACGGCAATAGTAGCCACACGAGCGTGCGAGCGCACGTGTGGGGCTTTGACGCGATAGTTGAGGCCAACAATAGTATTCTTGTGGGTTGAGGCTGCTTGGGCCGCGATGGGCCGAAATGGGCCCAATGGGCCCGTGGGCCCAATTGAACAAATTGTATGATGATGTAGTATATAGTGAACTAGACTAGGTGGAACTTATATACGTGGCTAGATTTGTGTTAAGTGGGCCACACGAGCGTGTGGACCTGAATGGGTCGAAATTGGGCTTTAGGCCCAATAGTCCATTTCGACCAGAAATGGTAGTTGAGTAGCTCGGGGTGACATTGGGCCTTCGGAAAGGCCATTCTAGGTACGAAATTACTGAAATACCCTTAGTGGGTAAATTACCAAAATACCCCTAAAAGGTAAATTACTGTTATACCATTAGATGTCGATTAGCTTGGTTATGTCGTATTTGTTATTCTGATTATGATGGTAATTCGTTTCATGTGTTATCTTTGATATATGATTTGCATACATGTCATACTGCATACACGAATTATTATGACTGATGATCATGGCATGGACATGGGTATGATGAGAGGAGGGGGAAGATATGGTATTTGTGACTTTGGGTCACCAGTGGTTTGGCACCACCAGTGGTTTGGTACCACAGTTAACTTCGTGACTTTGGGTCACCAGAGGTTTGGCACCTCATAGCGACTCGTCCCAGTGGTTTAACACCACAGTGGGTTGGCCCCACGGTTGACATCAGGATTGTCGCCAGTGATTTGGTATCACAATGTGGGTTGGCCCCACACTTGGATTATTGATGTTCGTGACTTTGGGTCACCAGAGGTTTGGCACCTCATAGTGACTCGTCCCAGTGACTTAGCACCACAGTGGGTTGGCCCCACATTTAATATAACGGGATTGTCGCTAGTGATTTGGTATCACAACGTGGGTTGGCCCCACATATGGATTATTCGTGACTTTGGGTCACCAGTGGTTTGGCACCACAATTATATTGATATTAGTGAATTTGGGTCACCAGTGGTTTGGCACCACCAGTGGTTTGGTACCACAGGGGGTAGATCTGGGAGTTTCGGATGGATAGGTTGGATGGGTTGCATGACATGCATATTTGCATATGAATTTGTGTACGAGCTTAACATCTTTTGGATGGGGATTTACACACTGAGTCTCGGTGACTCACCCCTTAGTTAATTTTGCAGGTAATCGTTAGATTGCGGATTTGGGAGCCGAGGGAGACTTGTGGTGGCCATACAATGTTTTTCTCGTATACTCATTCTCTTAGTTAAACTTATTTGTAACTGGGATTTTTGTTATGTAATAGGGCCACTTTGACTGTATTTTTGGTATTTTATTTGGTTTAGCTTTTGATTTGTTTACTGCTTATTATTAAATGATCAATATGGGATTTTCCTAAGATGATAATAAACCGTTTCTTATTCAAAATTACTTAAACTCGATTTTTCACAACAACTATAAATAATACGAGCTTTTTAACGAACGCACAGTTTTTAGACATTCCTTTCATGTGACATGCCAGATCCGCTCGTAACGTTTAGGCCGGGTTTGGGGTGTTACACACCTGATTCTCAGTTACCGCTTTCCACAACTCCATATCCAAACTTCTATCATACAAATCAGAAACAACTACTGCTGCAAAACATGGAAACCTATCAAGATCTATTTATATACCCCTTTTCCCATCATTTCTAACATTGAAAATTCCCTAGCAAGACCTTATATTTTCATCTTTCTAATCTACCAGATCCAAAAGACTTACCCTTTTACAAAAAAAAAAAAAAACATGGATAGTCATAAATCTTACCCTGACATAGAGTAACCTCTGGTAAAGATCCATATCTACAACTCAAGTTTGAAGGAGAGAGAAATACCATAATTTCTTTAAGAGGCAGGTAACAATACTACTTGAAGAAGGAAGAAGAATTACTCCCCTTTTTCTAACCTTGATATCTATATAAATAACCTAAGCACTTATTGGAACCTGACACGTGTCATAAACTTTCACACTTCCTTTATCAATGGTTTATAACTATAAAAATCCAATATTTTTATGTTTTTTTTTTCTATAGTTCACCTGTTCAATTAGTTCGTAACCAATTCATTTAGGTCATAACTTAATGAACTGGGCGTACAATGCCTTTGGCGATTACCCCTAACTTCCAATGTTCTTAATACTGCTACCAATCTCTTGTTCTTTACAACTCATTACCTTCTGAGAATAATCATTGTATAATATTCTTATGTCTATTATGGGCCCAATTAGTTCGCCAAAAAAACATTTGGGCGGATAGGTTGCCTATTATAAATTTTCCTTATCCTACTAACCAAAACTTAGGACTCGCCGAAACTTGGTGTTACAGTCTGACCCAATTGTATCGGTACAAGTGGGTACTTGTTCTGATACACCTGGCTTCGAAACATTATGGGACATCAAAAACTTATCATTTTAACACATCTAAATCTATTATCATAGATGCAAAACAACAACATTACAACATTCAAAATTACAAGCACCAATTTGACTTACTTGGCATACAAGTAACACCTTAAATTGTTGGATTGATGCCCTAAGTGTAGTATATTTATTTTGTATAATTGTATTTTTTGATCAAATTGTTTAGTAAATATATCCATAAAATACATTAATACCCTTTTATATTGTCCTAACGGTTTTTTCACGCAAAGCAAAATGAAAGCATATATTGTCTCATTTGTTATATAAGGTTTAACTAACACTAAGCGATATTATGATAACCCTAGGATATAGGCTTATTTTATTACTTTTAAGCTATATTTCAATCAAGATAACAGTGATTTAGAGTATTTTTGTACTTATTTTATTTATGATTATGTTAAGTAGTTAATTCCTGAAACTTTTATTTTATTAATGTATTTCTACCAAGTGAGATACTAAAAATGTAATTTTTTTCCTTGAAGATGGCTAGTAGAACATTGGAAATGTGGAGAATAGAAGATGTTAAATTTTAACATCTAAAGCCCTAATGCAATACCAAAGTCGTGGCATCAAGTCTGACAGGAGCAGATTGGATATTCCATATTTAAAGAACACCACATCAGCTCTTGGACTTAACCCATTTATTAATCAATAGTTGATGAGGACTGAGAGTTGGAAGGAGTTAAACTTTGTAAAATTTGAATGGTTTATGTACTCACAATAAGATAAAACAAGAATAGAAAGGGTAAAGGAGGAAAAGATCCGAGGGGAAGTGACTTAGCTCCTACCATCTTTTATGGATATAAATACCTCATTTCTAGAATAAAGGAAAAAGGGGGAGCAACCTGGTACAAGCTAAGAACACTCATTTTCAAAAGAATAGAATATGTAAAAGAAGAAGATAAGAAAACAAAGAAATAGATGACCCAATTGGGGGGAATCACCTTATTTGGATTGAAATTTCTTTACTCTTCTCTTTGTATTTTGTTTCTTTTTTTATTTTTATCTTGGACCATGGTTGGATTTATTTTTTTTTAATTTGGTATTTATGGGATAAACGTTTATTAGCTAGGATAATCATGGAACATTAATATGGGATTATTGGTACTTTACTAAGGATGCTTAATGCAATATGAGATTTATTCATTCAAATGTTCTTCATGTTTAAAGCTTGCTATTGCCTGATCAACATTAGCAGTGTTAAAAATCTTTGATTATTTGATAGCATTGAATAACATATCTTTAGATATTACAACTAATTTTTAGAGATACTAATTAGTGATTTACTTTCCTTAATTAATGCAATGCTTACTATATCTATAGTTGTACATATTTCCCCGAAATACATACTTTTGAGAGAGGTTTTCCTCAATACATTAGATTTTTTATCTTTAATTTCATCATGGTATCAGTTTTTTGATCCAATTTTTGGGATTCTTTTTCTGATTTTAAAATTTGTTCCAAAACCCTAGAAACACAAAATTGGTACTTTCCACCCTAGCCTTATTTTTTCCTTTCACTACCCCTGCCATTAGACTCAGAATCCACTTTTCGGTGAAACCCTAGACTCTGATGACCAGAAGACCCGTATGGGCCTCACGCATCATCACAAGCTTTTGTAGCTTCATTTCATGCATTGCGCGTATAATTCACCTGTTGGTGACATGTTTTTTTTTTCTGATGTTGTTGATGTGCTCTCTACTCCCGTCTAATCCTTCTCCTCTAAGTGGTGGTGATTTTTTTCTAAGTTTCTTTTTTGGGGGATATATTTTGTGTTCTTTTTAGGTGTTTTCCCCCTAATTTTCAAGCAGTTTTTTGGGATATTAGTTGTTTTTCCAGTCTTATGTCTAAGGACAAGAAGCTCGTGATTCCAACCGATAATCCCTCACTTCAAATTAGTCATATGAAGCTTGATGGACTTAATTACATTGCTTGGTCAAAGGTCCTATTTGTTGTTTATCATGGCTCATGGCTTGTAGGGATACATCACAAGTACAATGTTGAAACCTAAACTCATTGATTCAATGTTTAGTTAATAGGATTCAACAAACTCTCTTATTATGGCATGGCTTATCGACTCTATGCAACCCAATATTTCCAAAACTTATTTGCTTCTTGATACTACAAAAAAAATTGGAATGTTGCTGCTCTCACCTACTCTAATGTTGGGAATGATGCATAAATTTTTGAGATCTATATTAAGGTCCATGGTAGAAAATAAGTCGAGCTAACGATTTCTCAATATTTTTCTGAATTAAGTGGATTGTGGAAGGAACTTGATTATTATCAAGATTTTCGAGCGTCTTATACCAATGATGGAAAAAAATTCAAAACATGGTGGAAAAGGAGTGCGTTATTGATTTCTTGGTGGGCTTGAATACTAAGTATGATCAGATTCGGGTTTAAGTTCTTGGAAAAACTCCGTTCCCTTCTTTCCACGAGGCATACTCCTATGTACAACAGGAGGAGAGTGATCTTGTTGTTATGCTCTATAATCCACCTATTGAGAAAGTTGGTATCAATTCTCACTAGGATGGTTCATCAGGTGGTAAGTCTGACAAGGATCACTTGACATGTGACTAATGTGGTAAGCCTCGGCACACTAAAGATTCATGTTGAAAGTTGCATGGTCACCCTACTCGAGGTTTTGTGGAAAATGATGGGGTAATTCTCAGCCTCAAGCACATTCTTCAGACTCTGTGACAACAGGGGACAAGTCCACTTCTATTGGGAGTTTTACCTCGGACAAGATTAAACATCTCCGACGCCTCTTGTCTTAATTGGACTTTACCTCATTGCCAAGTCTAATCATGCAAAATTAGGTACTATTTTAAATGCTCCACTACTTCTGAATCTTGGATTATTGATTCTAGTGCAAATAGACATATGACAGGGTAAAAAAAGCTTATTTAACTATACTGCTTGTTCATCTAAAGATAGTGTGCGAATAGTCAATGGCTCCCTTACCTCCATCTCTAGAACATGTTCTATTGTTTGTACTCTCAATTTCACTTTATCCTCTATCCTTCATGTTGCTAAATCCCTTATTAACCTCTTATTTGTTAGTACTATCACTAAAGCCTGAAATTGTAAACTCGAATTCTTTCCTGATCATTGTGTCTTTCAAGACCACCAGACAGGGAAGAAGATTGGCAATGGTAGACTGTGTGATGGCTTATATCTTCTAGATCGATTGCTCAGTATGTCTTAAGCCTTATTTGGAGACAATAAAGATGTCAACCAGGAGATAATTTAGTGGCATGAATAGTTAGGACATCCATCATTTACTGTTCTTACCAAGATGTTTCCTACTTTGTCTTCAAGAACTCAGTTAGACTCTTTAGTTTGTGATGCTTGTGAGTTTACTAAGCATACAAGAAACAATTATCCTTTACGTAATAATAGAAGTACTGTTCCTTTTGAGATTATTCATTCGGATGTCTGGGGCCCTACTCACCTTACTTTTTTATCTGGTAATCGTTGCTTTGTTACATTTATTGTATGTTGCACTCAGATGATATGGGTATTTTTATTGAAGTCCAAAAGTGATGTTTTCTCGTGTTTTCGTTCTTTTCATAAATTGATTACTACTCAGTTTCATGCTAATTTTAAGATTTTTTGAACTCATAACGGAACTAATTATAACTTTAATGATTATTTAGAATTATATGGGATTTTGCATCAGACCAGTTATCCATGTACAAGTGCTGATAATGATGTTGCCGAAAGAAAAAATCGACATATTTTTGAGGTTGCTAGATCACTATGTTCACTATGAACCTCCCAAAGCCTTTTTGGGGGGATGCAATTTTGGTTGCTACTTATCTCATTAATCAGATGCCTCTTCGAGTCCCTGATTTTGAGAGTCTAATTGAAACCTTACAAGGTAAGACAGATTACCTAATTTCACCAAAGGTCTTTGGTTGTGTTTTCTTCGTTCATCTTCAACATGGGAACAAATTGGATCCTCAAACAATCAAATGTGTTTTCATTGGATACTCTCCTACACAGAAGGGTTAGAAATGTTATCATCCACCATCTAAAAAGTGTTATGTAAGTATGGATGTAACATTTCGTGAGGATGAACCTTACTTTTCTTTATCACAACCATCTCTTTAGGGGGAGGTTATTGAAAATAAAGTGATGACACCCTGTTCTATTACACTTTCGAGGGAGAATTTAGTTCCAGTAGAGACTTTGTTCAAAAGAAGACTAATGGATGGCTGTTGGATAGGCTTGATTTAAGGACATACACTAGGAAAGGCAAGAAAGAAGACACCATCATACAATCTACTTTATGCCCTGACTCTTCCTTGTCAAGTGAGTCTTCTTTACCTGAGGTTACTA
The DNA here is from genome assembly GCA_005393395.2 of Gossypium australe. Classification (NCBI taxonomy): domain Eukaryota; kingdom Viridiplantae; phylum Streptophyta; class Magnoliopsida; order Malvales; family Malvaceae; genus Gossypium; species Gossypium australe. The sequence continues at coordinate 70,780,129 of CM016623.1, read as the reverse complement.
CTGATTTAGAATAACAAATAGCCCAAAAAAAGGTTTTAAAACTTGCACTTTACATCCTATATATAACTTTGTCTCTTATGATTCCATATCCCTATCCTATAGATCTTTTGCTTTGTCTTTGTTCTTTATGTTTGTTCCACAAGATTGGAGAGAAGCTATCATTGAACCAAGATGAAAAAAGGTTATGATTGAAGAAATGAGGGCTTTAGCAAAAAAATGAGATGTGGGAACTGGTTAATCCTCTTGAGGGGCATAAAATGGTTGACTACAAATGGGTGTTGTAACAGCCCGATTTTAGCTAAACCGGAACAGTGCTTTTAGAACCACCAAATTGATGTTGGAAAATTATTTTACTATTATTTTATGTGTATGTATGTGTGATAGCATGATAGCATGTATGTGTGTGTGAAAATTTCGTGTGATAGCATGTATGTGTGAAAATTTCGTGAAGTAATTTTACTGTTTGAATGGTTAATTTGATAAAAAGGACTAAATCGCGTAAAATGCAAAAGTGTTGTTCTATTAGTAAAACATGTTAAATAGATATGGTTTATTAAATTTAAGGTCCTTAAATGGTAATTAGACCATTTTAATTGTGAGTGGACAAAGATGGACAAGCATTAAGTGATTTTTAAGTTATATTTTAAAGGTTAAAATAGTAAAATGGTTATTATTGTTGATTAAATAAAAAAAAACCAGTTTATTCATCTTTCTTCATCTTTGTTACTGAAAATTTGAAGGAAAATAAAAATATTCTTTAGAATTTGCATTCCACCAACTCCTAGCTTGATTAAGGTACAGTTTTAGCTCGGTTTTTAATGATTTCTATGTTTTTGTAATCGTTGCAGCTCAATCTAGCTAGCCTGTACCTTTAATTTCGAACCTGTTAAAGATTTTGAGAGTTGCCATTGTTGAATCTATGAGTTCTTTGATGTTTATTGTTGAAATATGAAAGCTTGATGTTAGTTTTACATGTTTTGTTAAGTGATTTTTTTATGAAAATGCATAATAGGGATTAAATTGTGAAATGTGCAAATAAAGTGGTTGAAATGTAAAATAAATGAAAGTTTTGGACTGCTAGGGACCTATGTGTAATTTGGTCAAACATGGGTTTTGTTGAATTGTATAAATTTTGTGTATTTGTGAAATAGGGACTAAATTGAGTAAATGCGAAAGTTTAGGGGCTAATGTGCAAATAGGTCCAAGATAAACTCATTCTTATATATGTATGAGTTTAGTATCTAGTAAGACTTTTCCTATAGATTCTACTAAATTTGTGATTAGAGTATCGAACCCCTTAGGCAAATGTGTTTTGGTTGATAAAGTCTTCAAGAATTGTCTGTTAATGAATCGGGATTTCTGTTTTCCAGCTAATCTGATGTTGTTGCCATTCGATGAATTTGATGTGACCTTGGGCAAGGATTGGTTAATGATGCATGATGCTATAGTGAATTATAGATGAAAGCTAAAAGAATTGAAATGTCAAAATAATGAGACTATTAGAACTGAATCTGATGATCTGAATAGTTTGCCATGTGTGATCTCGTCTATGTTAACTCAAAGATTTGTGAGGAAGGGGTGTGAAGTTTATCTTGCTGATGTAATTGATACGAAAGTGATAGAAACAAAGATTGAATTAGTGCCAGTTGTGTGCGAGTATCCAGTATTTCCTGAAGAGTTACCGGGTTTACCACTTATCAGAGAGGTTGAGTTTGGTATTGAATTAGTACCAGGAACAACGCCGATATCGATAGCTCCGTACAGAATGGCTCCGACAGAGTTAAAAGAATTGAAATCTCAGTTGCAAGAGTTGACAGATAGAGGTTTTACTAGACCGAGTTTCTCTCCCTGGGTTGCACCGGTTTTATTTGTGAAGAAGAAAGACGACACGATGAGAATGTGTATAGACTATCTACAACTCAACAAAGTGACGATTAAGAGTAAATACCCTTTGCCACGAATAGATAATTTGTTTGATCAATTAAAAGGGGCAACAGTATTTTCAAAAATTTATTTGAGATCGGGTTACTACCAGTTGCGAGTTAAAGACTCAGATGTGCCAAAGACTACATTTAGGACAAGGTACAGACACTACAAATTTCTTTTTATGCCTTTCAGACTAACAAATGCACCTACTGGTTTTATGCACCTGATGAACCAGATTTTCAGGCCATACTTAGACCGATTCGTAGTTGTGTTTATTGATGACATTTTGATTTACTCTCATGATGAATCTGAGCATGTGAGAATCGTGTTACAAACTTTAAGAGATAAAAAGTTGTTTGCAAAGTTCAGCAAATGTGAGTTTTGGTTACGAGAGTTGGTTTTCTTGGACATATAGTTTCAGCCGAGGGTATTCGAGTTGACCAAAGCAAAATTTCTGTGATTATATATTAGAAGCCTCCGAGAAATGTATCTGATGTCCATAGTTTACTGGGACTAGCCAGCTATAATAGACGATTTGTGAAAGGATTCTCGATGATTGCGACTCTGATGACACGATTGCTTCAAAAAGATGTTAAATTTGAGTGGTTAGAAAAGTGTCACAGAGTTTCAAGCATTATTGACAAAGGCACCAGTGTTAGTTCAGCCTGAGTCGGGTAAAGAATTCATAGTTTTCAGTGATGCATTGTTAAATGGCATGGGTTGTGTTTTGATGCAGGAAGGCAAAGTTGTAGCTTATGCCTCAAGAAAGTTAAAGCCACACGAAAAGAATTATCCGACGCAAGATCTAGAGTTAGCTGTAATGGTGTTTGCATTGAAAATTTGGCGTCATTACTTGTTTGGTGAGAAATGCCATATTTATACTGTAACACCCCTAACCCGTATTCGTCGCCAGAATAGGGTTACGAGGCATTACTGATCAAATCACAACATACAACATACATTTATGCATCCATTCTCAAACACCATTCAATCATAACCACATTGTCCATTATAAGGGCCTACGAGGCCCTAAACATGCTTTAGAAATGGTTCGGGACTAAACCGTTAACGTACGAAAATTCTCAAAAAACTTAGAAATCTTTCAAACATACAAGGGTCACACGACCGTGTCCCAGGCCCTGTGAAAACAGGGCATACATTTGACTTGGTTCACAAGGCTGACCACACGCCCGTGTGTCTAGCCCGTGTACCCTTCAAACGGCCACACACACCCGTGTGCTAGGCCGTGTGTTAGGCTGTGCCAATCCTGTAGGGTATAGTGACTTATGCAACATGGCAAAGTCACACGCTCGTGTGCTAGGCCGTATGCCATTTAGGCGGTATACTGACTCTTGCCACACGGCTGGTCACACGCCCGTGTGTGAGGCCGTGTGGAGCATGCTGACTTCAATTTAATTTCAACACCAGGGGACACACGGCCGTGTATCATGACCGTATGTCACACACGTCTGAGACACACACCCGTATCTCTAGCCGTGTTGACAAGAATATGCCATTTGCAAGGCCAATTTTGCCACCCTTTCTCATGCTTACATAAACAACCAAAATAATACTATTTAAACACATTTATAGGCAACCAAAACATGCTATTTCATATTCAAATCATGTCATTTAATATCCATCCATTACACTACTCAAATCATAATCCAAAACATAATAAAACAATATGCCATTACCAACAATTTCACCTATCGTCTCTATGCATTTTTTTCATCATCTTATCAACTACTTAATGTCATAAAACATACCAAATCATCATCTGAAAATCAAGCCACAGCATACCATTTCATCTTTAACCATACCAAACATGCCAAAACAGAATGCCATATATACATCACATATCACTTACCAAATTCATAAATTAAGCCAACTCAAATGGCCAAATACACACCTGCATTTACATCATTTATGAGCCAAATCTCATGGCTAATATCATAACTCAGAACATAACATCTTAACAGTAGCCTATACATGCCATATACCATATTTACAAAGCATCAAAAGTACCAACAGGTGTTTGATAGTGTGACGATGTTCCTGATGATCCCCGAGTCCGAGCTAGCTTTGATTATCTATAAAACAGGGAAAGAACACACAAAGTAAGCTATAAAAGCTTAGTAAGCCATATACAAATAAAATTACCACATGAATCAACATCATTTTTCATTAATAGGCAAATCATGAATAAGCAAATAAAAGCTCACAAACCTTTCCCATTGAACACATATTCAAAATCGTAAGTGAATTCATCAAATACTTCCCTTTTCAATGCTCGTATGAATCTCGTACGTACCTAAGTCACTTAGCTCATTCACACATTCATTCTCAACTTGACTTTGCCCGTTGAATCATTTGGAATTGTTACGAATACTTGGAAATCACATATAACTCGTACAATGGCATATCCCAGATATGGTCTTACATGTTATCACATATCGATGCCACTATCCCAGATAGGGTCTTATACGAAATCATATAACGATGCCAATGTCCCAGACATGGTCTTACACGTAACCACATCTCCATAATCCTAATGTCATGACATTCGTATCCTATACTATTCCTAAGGTTCGTACGGGACTTTCAGAAATTGTAACCCTGTCGATTCTTGCTCATATTTGATCATTCAACATTCATAACAGTTCAATGATAATTAAACATATATAATTCAATTTAAAGACATTTATTTGGATATGAACTTACCTCGTATTAGGGATAAACGGACTGGATCGACTATTCGATAACTTTTGATTTTCCCCGATCTAAATCTGATTTCTTTCATTCTTGATCTATATACATTCAAAATTAACTCGTTTATTCGTCAAATCACTCAATTCAGTCCACAAACACATATTTGGGTCTTTTTACCCTTTAGCCCCTAAAGTTCCGTATTTTTACAATTTAGTCCCTATTTCATAAATACACAAAATTCACACAATTTAATTCAAATACATGCTCGCCAAATTTTCCTAATGTACATATCAACTCATATTTATCATTTATTCACATAGTTAACCCCTCAATTTACACATTTCACAATATAATTCCTATTTGACATTTTTGTTAAAAATCACTTTACAAAATATTAAAATCTATCATCAAGTTTTCGTATTTTATCATCAAACATCCAAAAGCTCAAATAATCATCAATGGCACTTCACAAACTCATGAACAAATTCAAAAATTAGGGCATGGGCTAGCTAGTACTAGATGCAACGATCACAAAAACATAAAAATCATAAAAAATCGAGCTAAAACGGACTTACATGCTTGAACAACAATGGACAAACCTTCAAAGCTTCCACAACCCTTATTTTCTTTCTTATTTCAGTTGAAGAAGATGACAATTAAGCATAAAATTATTTTTATTTTATTTAATAAAACTTAATTCACTAATTACCATTTTATCCTTTAGTTAAAACATTATAAATTACATATTTCAAGGCCATTTATGTCCATCTCCACTATCAATGGTTTAATAACATTATAAGGACCTCCACATTTAAATTTCATAGCTAAATAGTGCCTTTAAAAAATAAAATAAAACTTTTGCATTTTACACGATTTAGTCCTTTTATCAAATTTAGCATTCTATCACTAAAATTAACTCACGAAAATTTCAAACATTCATGATTTCATGCTCTAAACACATAAAATAATATTAAAATAATTTTTCAACCTCATATTTGTGGTTCCGAAACCACTATTCTGATTTAGCTAAAATTAGGTTGTTCCATATACCAACAAGAAAAGCTTTGGGTTCAAAGTTGCATTTTAGCATTGCGCTTCACCTGCAAACGGACGGTCAATCTGAACGAGTTATATGTTGCGTTGTTGCATTCTTGAGTTTGAAGGTAGTTGGGAGAAATATCTACTGCTGATTGAATTTGCTTACAATAATAACTTTCAATTGAGTATAAAGATGGCACCATATAAAGCTCTATACGGTCGTAAATGTAAAACACTGTTGTACTGGACTGAGCTTAGCGAAAATAAGATTCACGGGGTTGATCTGATCATAGAGACTGAGGAAACAGTGAAAGTAATTTGTGATAGTTTGAAAGCATCTTCGGATCGACAGAAATCGTATACAGACTTGAAACGAAAAGATACTGAGTTCCAGATCAGGGAAAAAGTGTTTTTGAAAGTGTCACTGTGGAAAATGATATTGCGATTTGGTTGAAAAGGGAAATTGAGTCCACGATTTGTTGGACCGTATGAGATTGCTGAGCAAGTTGGGCCAATGGCATATCGACTATCTTTACCGTATGAGTTAGAGAAAATACATAATGTGTTTCATGTATCGATGCTTCAACGATATCGATCCTACCCTTCACATGTCATTTCCCGGATCGAGGTTGAAATTTAGTCTGATATGTCATATGCTGAAGAATCGATTCGAATTTTAGCTATTGAGATCAAAGAGATGAGAAATAAGAAAATAGCATTAGCGAAAGTATTATGTCATCGACACGGGGTTGAAGAAGCTACATGTGTAATAGCCCGATTTAGAGCCTAGTAGGAATAGTGGTTGCGAGACCAAAAATCTAAAGTAGACATATATGTTTTATGGGTTTTACGAGGTCTATGATATGTTTCCATGGTTGTGTGAAAATTGCATGAAGAAATTTTATGATTTAGTGATCAATTTATCTTTTAGGACTAAATTATAAAAATTGAAAAATATGAGATTCTAGAAGTTTTAAGTATGAGATAGTAATCAAAAATTTATTAGAGGTCCTTATTTAGTAATTAGACCATTATATCTCATGATGGACAAAAATGGACATGGAAGGGAAAATTCTCAAGGATTAAGGAGAAAAGAAGTCAAAATTTTTGTCCATGTTCATCCTCCATAGTCGAAATTTGCAAGAAGCCATAGCTAGGGTTTTGTTTCACTTTCAAGCTTGATTGTAAGTACTTCATAGCCCTGTTTTTGATGTTCTTCGTATTTTTAAAATCCCCGTAGCTTGATTTAGCTATTTCTACCACTATTTTGAGCTAGGGTGTGTGTTTAAAATTTTACCCATCGATGACATGCATGTATTTTGATGTCCAGTGGGAGAATATGAAAGTTTGAAGTGTGATAAACAACTTTTCCTAGATGATTTTTGGTGAAATTGATAAAAAGGACATATTTACAAAAGATGAAATAATATGTGTATAAAATGGAAAATAGTTAAAATTTTAGGATGTTATAAGAGAGATTATGAATCGGCTAGGCTTGGGTGTGAGAAAAATGAAACATGTCATCATACGAGCCTAGGGACCATTCTGTAAATATGTGAAAGTTTAGGGGAAAATCATAATTTTTGTCAAAGTATGATTCGTGGGCTGTTTTAGTCAATGTGATAATTTAATAAGTGAAATCTTTCATTGTACATCAAGAAACACGAAGTCCGGACCAAAACCGAGGAAATAACAAAGTGGTGGGCTAAATTGAACAACTATCTATATTTTGGTACTGAGGTAAGTTTTTGTGTAATAAATCAACATTATGTTATTATGTATTTAAATGCCTGATACTACATGAAATGTATATTCTTTTTATGAAATTTGGTTAATGAGGTCTCGATGAAAAATATGAAGAAGCTTTACTATATGAAGTCTCAGTTAAACCTTGGGAATTGAAAGGATACCGTTGTCACAATATTAGATTAAGAAGGTCCCGTATAAGACCATATCTGGGATATGGCCTCGGCACCGAATTGAGATCCTATGTAAGTCCATATTTGGGATATGGCAATGGCATCAAATAGTGCCTCCGTGTAAGACCAAGTTTGGGACCTGGCTTCTGTATGAAGTCGTGTAAGACCATGTCTGGGACATGGCATCGACATATGATCTCGTGTAAGACCACATCTGGGATATGGGGTCGAGATCGATATGAGCTCCCGTATAAGACCATATCTGGGATATGGCGTCGACATCGACATGAGATTCCATGTAAAACCATATCTGGGATATGGCATTGGCATCTTACTACGTGTATGACAATTTTTGAGTATCCTTCGATATTCCAAGTGGTTCAACGGGGTAAAGAATTAAAGTTTATGTAAAGATGGAAAAAGTGCTAAAGTTACGTGATGGAGTGATATAGGTACATATGTGAAACTCACGAGAAATGAGTCCGGTATGTGCTATGTGGTTAGTATGAGTGATCATGAGTAAGCCATGTTAATGTTGCTTGAGAATTTGGGTTAATTCATAATGTAATACGTGGATGTTATTACAAGATTTTATGTTGTTATCTATTACATGCAAACTTACTAAGCTTTATGCTTACCCCCTCTCTTTTTCCTTTCCTTGTAGTATTGCCAAGCTAGCTCGGGGATCGAAGGACGTCGGAGGTCGATTCAAGCTATAGGAACTTTGTCATTTTGTTATATGTCATATTGGTTAGCCAATGTGTTGGCCATTAATGTTACTTATTTCCTTTGTAAATGGCCATTGGAATTGGCCAATACTAGTTACGTTATATATATATATTCAATGATAATGAAATTCATGAAGTGCAAGCGTGCGCAATTGAATGAGTAATGTGTTAAGTATATGCATGATAAACGTAGTGTGAAATTAAGGTGTGGATGTCTTGATTATGGATATTAAAAGTGCATTATTGTTATGCTATGTGTTGCTTTTCAGGGTGGTAAATGGCTTGGTAAATAGCCTTATATTTGTTCACACGGGTAGATACACGGGCGTGTGTCTAGGCCGTGTGTGACACAGGTCAACCCCGTGGGCGTGTTGATAGGTCGTGCGTCCCTTGCATCCAAATTTAGCAAAACAGAATGCCCAGCATCAAACACACGGGCAGAGACAGGACCGTGTGTCTCAGCCGTGTGAAGTCTGCACATTAGTTGCGAAAATTAAGTTCTTCACACGGGCTAGCACACGGGCGTGTGACTCAGCAGTGTGACCCTAAATGTCTACTGACGTCATAAACAGAATGTCAAGGTTTTCACACATGGGCTAAGACACGGACGTGTCATGGCTTTGTGAAGGACACGAGCCATAGACACGGGCGTGTGCCAGGCCGTGTGAAAACCCTTGTAGGTTTGAAATGAAAAATAAAATTCGCACGGACTAGGGACAGGGGCATGTGTGATCACACGGCCTGCCCACACGGGCATGTTCCTTTCCACACGGACTTGTGGCCCTGTTTTGAGCAAAAAATTTCTAAGTGTTCGTAAGCATCCGGTCCAGTCCCAAACCACTCTATATGTATGTTCAGGGTCTCATAGGCCCATAATAGGGACGTTATGAACTCGAATGAAAAGTTTTAAGTTGAAATGAAAATTTGTGGCCTGATTTTGTATGATTAAGTATGTTTATCTGGTAATGCCTCGTACCCGGTTCCGGCGTCGAATATGGGTAAGGGGTGTTACAACATGGGAACCCGAAGACGCTATGAGAAAATAATACCCGAACCTATTCACTGGTAAGATTTTCGGGGACGAGAATTCCTAAAAGGGAGAGTTGTAACAGCTCGGTTTTAGCTAAGTCAGAACAGTGGTTTTAGAAACACCAAACCGATGTTGGAAACTTATTTTAATATTATTTTATATGTTTATAGCATGATAGCATGCATGTGTGAAAATTACGTGAAGTAATTTTACTGTTTGAATGGTTAATTTGATAAAAAGGACTAACTCACGTAAAATGCAAAAGTATTGTTCTATAAATGGGTGTTATAACAGCTCGATTTTAGCTAAACCGGAACAGTGCTTTTAGAACCACCAAACCGATGTTGGAAAACTATTTTAATATTATTTTATGTTTATGTATGTGTGATAGCATGATAGCATGATAGCATGTATGTGTGAAAATTTCGTGAAGTAATTTTACTGTTTGAATGGTTAATTTGATAAAAAGGATTAAATCGCGTAAAATGCAAAAGTTTTGTTCTATTAGTAAAACGTGTTAAATAGCTATGGTTTATTAAATTTAAGGTCCTTAAATGGTAATTAGACCATTTTAATTGTCAGTGGACAAAGATGGACAAGCATTAAGTGACTTTTAAGTTATATTACAAAGGTTAAAATAGTAAAATGGTTATTATTGTTGATTAAAGAAAACAAAGCTATTTTATTCATCTTTCTTCATCTTTGTTGCCGAAAATTTGAAGAAAAATAGAAATATTCTTTAGATTTTGCATTCTGCCAACTCCTAGCTTGACTAAGGTACGGTTTTAGCTCGATTTTTAATGATTTCTATATTTTTGTAATCATTGTAGCTCAATCTAGATAGCTCGTACTTTTAATTTCGAAACTGTTAAAGATTTTAAGAGTTGCCATTGTTGAATCTATGAGTTCTTTGATGTTTATTTCTAAAATATGAAAGCTTCATGATAGTTTTACATGTTTTGCTAAGTGATTTTTTTATGAAAATGCATAATAGGGATTAAATTGTGAAATGTGCAATTTGAGTGGTTGAAATTTAATAAAATGAACGTTTTGGACTGCTAGGGACCTATGTGTAATTTGGTCAAACATGGGTTTTGCTGAATTGTATAAATTTTGTGTATTTGTGAAATAGGGACTAAATTGATTAAATGCGAAAGTTTAGGGGCTAATGTGCAAATAGGCCTAAATGTATGTTTTGGAATAAATTGAACGAATGGTTGAATAAATAATTTAATTTTGAGTTCATGTAGATCAAGAAAGGAAGAGTTCAGATTTAGATCGGGGGAAAAGTAAGGTTATCGAGTAGTCGACCTGATTCGTCAATTACGAATACGAGGTAAGTTCGTATGTGGTAATTTCATTATAAATGTATGTTTATCACTTTGATATTGTATAAATTTTGATTACGAGATTATGGATAATGTTTGAATTGTGAATATGACTCTATGGATATGTTCGACGATGATTCGATAATCGTGAAATCCCGGTTGAACTTTAGGAATAGTTAGGATACTAGTGACATGTCATTAGGTTATTGTGCTGGCTTCGAGCCATGATATCAGCACTTCGGGTGCGAGTTATACCTTGATTTGGCTTTGGGATATGGTATAGGTATTTCAAAGATGAGTTACCTTGATTTGGCTACGGGCCATGGTATAGGTACTCCAAGGATAAGTTACCTTGATTTGGCTACAGGCCATGGTATAGGTACTTATTGATTGAGATCATTGAATATCCAATTTCTATTTCGAATGGTTCAACGGGTAAACGAATGATGTGATTGAGAAAGCAGTTAGTACGAAGCTATACAGGTATGTACAGAACCTATTCTAGTATTAAATAATGAAAGTTCGATAAGATTGTAATTGATCATGTTTTGAGATATGAGAAAGGTTTGTAGTGTGATAAATAATGAATTGTTTTGTCATGTGTATTTGGTTAATTTGCATTTATTCAATGCATTAAGTCATTCACATACAAGCTTACTAAGCTATGAAGCTTACTTTGTGTTGTTTTCCTATGTTTTACAGTGAATCAAGACTAGCTCAGATCTGGGAGTCGTCGGGAACATCATCTTTAACATCCCCAAACCCGGCCCATTCACTACGACCGAATCTGGTTATGTCACTGCGGAAAGACAGTTGAAAATCCTTGTTAACTTCGAATAAAACAGTAAGATTTACTAACTTTTTAGTAAAACCCATGTACTTTTAAAAACTATACTTTAAACTTTTGGTATTATAAAAATGTCCACATTAAAAACACTTTATTAACTTATATATATATTGAATAAATAGGTTGCTAATATAAAAATCAATTTCACATAGTAAATCAAATTAATCAAACCCATATTAAATTAAAATAAAATAGTACCAAAAATAATAATAAAATAATTCTAAGGCCCTTATTACAACCCAAATATTTAAACCAAGTACTTAACATAAAAATGTTTAAAATATTCAAAATATCCCCCTCTGCATGGGCCACCTTGCGTCCTCTCCGAACCCAGTCCAACCTTACACATCACCTGAAATAGTTAAGGAAAAAGGGTGAGTCCACTGACTCAGTGCATAATCACAACACACATATTCCACACGTATGGGTTGGCCCATAACCATACTTTTCTCATAGCAAGTCATGCAAATATGCATCTCAGCCCAACCTACAATCCAACCGTAACACCAACCTTAGCAGACTCCCTGCCTAAGGCCGTGGCTAACCCACCACTGATCACATCGTGATCCATAAACCTTACCTTGGCAAACTCGCTGCTCAAGGCCGTGGCTGAGCCACCGATCAACCAAAGTGATCCCAACAACATGCTCCGTCTACGGTGATGCACATAGCCATCAACCGCCGAGATGGGCACCGAGCCACACCTCCCTTGAGGTAGCACATAGCTAACCGTCAAGCGCTAATGTAGCCTGAGCTAACATTAGACCACGTACATCATGTGTACACCCTTCCTTCCTCCATCCAATCCAAATCCCATGCAAGTATGTAAATGCCACATGTTAAGTCATCATATAAATAAGCATACAGCTCATATCATTACCACACCAAATATATATATGTAACACAATAACATAATGTCACCAACTTACTCACCTGATATCCGATTATCCAACATAAGCCTTAGCAAGCAATTAACTGAAGGAAATAGTGCGATGATTACGCACCTAATCACTCGGAGTTCTAAACTCTCGATCCCTACGCTATCGCTCAAAGAAACAACAGCTATCTGCCTATAGCTATCCCCTACTGCTGGCCCACACCCCGGTGGCCAATCACGAACCGCCGAGATAGCTCTCTTTTTGAATTTTGGAACAGGAGCTTTCCCTTGCCCGCTCTGACTGGTCGTTGCCTCCATCAACACACTTAATCAGATAAACTGGTTAACCCCAAGTCACAAACTAAGTATTTAATCTTACTAAACTATTTCTTACCTCAACTGATTGAATCCCGAATGCTACTACAACACTGTCGAAATCCCACAAAGATACCACATTAGATTCGGCCTTAACCTTAAAAACATAACACTTGTGGCCCTTGGCCGAATACTCACCACACCCTTACCTTGGTAAATCGAATCCCGAGAGCCCCCTAGCACTTTTAACGCTAGCTAAAAGCAAAAGACCCTCCACCTAGCCCTCTATGATTCGGTCAATCAAAAGAACACATGGTTAGCTACATGATTTCGGTCAACCACGAAAAGAAGAGAAAACCGATAACAAGAAAGGAAACCTTACCACCTTACTACTCCAAATTCGGCTTGATAGCAACCTTGAGAATCAATGCTCTAGAAAAGAATAAAGAGGAGAAAAAAAATGAGGGTAAAGCTCAAAAGAGATTCGGCTAATACAACATAAAAGGAGAAAGGCTCTTCGACTTTTGAAGATGGTTGAATCGAGAATAGATGAAGAAGAAAAAATGGATGAAAAGGTGACTTAAAGTTTCGGCTAAGGTGAATTTGATGAAGGAAAAGAGGTGTTTTTAGAGTATGAGAAGAAAAGAGTGAAGGCTTAGAATGAAAGCTAAAATTCGGCAAAGGAAGAGCACACCCCCTTTTATAGCATTCGGCCACTCCCCCCTAACCATCATGGTTGAAAAAGTCAATCAAGAAACCCCTTGGCCGTCCAACACCTTCTCCCCCAACTCAACTCCTTGATTCCCTCCTAAAAACACTCCACACCAACCCTTCAAACCATTTCAAACTTAGGCCAACTCATCTTTCCTCCTAGCCACCCATTTAAAATGATTTAAACAAGTCAAATCCTTCTTTTAAGGTGCCAAAACCGAAACCAACTCTTCCCCCTTGCTCATGACGCAAAACAAAGGCAAAATGTTGCTCTTGCAGCTCGAACACTGGCCCCGTTCTGCTCCTTGAGGCGTCACTTCTCCATGCCTTATGTGGCGCCTCCTTGCCACTCTACCAAAGCCAATCTTGTGTCTAAACCTCCCCAAATAAATCTCTTAAGGCCTCCTCCATCCAAGCTCCCTTTTTAACCCCTAAAACTAAAAATTTCCTAAGGCATTCCACCACCACCTAGGGTTCTCAGGACCCCTAAAACTCACCCAATCACCCACTAAAGCATGCCAACACCTAAGCTATGCACCAAAAGCCTAACCCCTAGAACCAGGGTGTTACATCATCACACTATCAAACATCTAAGTTGGTACTTTTGAGTTATACATTGATGGTATATGGAATGTGTAGGTTAGATGTGGTATTTTGTTTGTGGTTATAGCCATGAGAGTTGGCTCGTTAATGATGTTAATTTTGATGTGTGTTTGGCTATTAGAAATGGCTTGTAAATATATATGTTTTGGTTTTTATATATAGCCATGAGTAAGGGCTTATTTTGGCATGTTTGGTATGAATATGGTTATGGTTTTATAGTTGCTCAAATGGTTAATTGATTTGTGGAGTATAAATTCTTGAGAAATGCTTTGATGAAGTATGGTTTTAGAAGTTAAGTTGATAAGTATTTGATTATGTAAATGGCATTGAATTGAATATTCAATTTGGTTGAAATGGATATAGTATGAATTGTGCATTTGGTTGATGATTTTGGCTGTTTAATTATATGATGAAATGGTACCATTTTGGTTGTTTAAGTGAGCATGAGTCGGGGTGGCAAATTGGCCTTGCAAATTGCCTATTTTTGTCCACACAGGAAGAGACACGGGCATGTGCCTCAGCCGTGTGGGACACACGGTCATGTTACATGGTCGTGTGTCCCCTGGTGTTGAAATTAAATTGAAGTTAGTATGCTCCACACGATCTCACACACGGGCGTGTGACCGACCGTGTGGTACAAGTCAGTATAGCCCCTAATTGGCACACAGCCTAGTACACGAGTGTGTGACTTGGTAGTGTTGCATAAGTCAGTATACCGTACAAGTTTGGGAAGGCCTAGCACATGGCTTGGCATACTGGCATGTGTGGCCACTTCGAAGGGCACACAGCCTAGACACACGGGCATGTGGTTGGCCATGTGACCCAAGTCAGTATGTATGCCCTGTTTCCAAATGGCTCGAAACACGGACATGTCTGGAGCCGTGTGAGACACACAACCATTTCACACATGTGTGTGACCCCTGCATGGTTGAAATTTTCTAAGTTTTCTGAAATTTTCATATGTTATCGGTTTAGTCCCGAACCATTTCTAAAGCATGTTTAAGGCCTCATAGGCCTTTTTAAGGGACAATGTGATTGTGTTGAATGATTTATGAGAATGTATGCTATATGTTGTGAATTGATCATAATACCTCGTAACCCTATTCTGGTGACGGATACGGGTTAGGGGTGTGACAGGTGTTTACTATCAAGTATAAGGTTGATGGTTCTATTGAAAGATTAAAGCCAGATTAGTAGCGCAAGGATTCACTCAGACATATGAAGTGGGTTATCAAGAAACATTTGCTCCAGTTGCTAGTTTGAACACGATTAGGATCCATCTATCATGTGCAGCAAATCTCGACTGGAACTTACAACAGCTTGATGTAAAGAATGCCTTCTTACATGGAGACCTCGAATAAGAAGTGTATATGAAAGTTCCATCAGGATTTGAGGATAAAGACACCTAATGGAAGGTATGTAGACTGAAAAAGGTCTTATATGGAAAAAGCATTCTCCTAGAGCCTGATTTGACAAATTTAGTAAGGTCATGGTGTAATGCTAATCATACCCTCTTTATAAAACATCACAAGGGTACGATTACTCTTGTTATAGTTTATGTTGATGACATAATTATGACAGGGATGAAATGGCCTGACTTAAAGAACAATTGGCTTAGAAATTTGAAATCAAAGACTTGGAAAGTTAGAACATTTTATCATAATAGAAGTGGCTAGATAGAATGAGGGAATTTGTATTTCCCAAACGAAAGTATGTCTTAGATATTCTGACAGAGACTAGCATGTTAGGTTGTAAACCAGCATAATCACCTATTGAGAGTAATCACAAGTTACAAGCAAGAATTGGTGAAATGATGGATAAAGGGAGATATCAAAGACTCCTCAAGCGATTGATTTATCTCATTCATACTCAACTTGATATAGCATATGCAGTTAGTTTTCTAAGCCAATTTATGCATGATCCTCGCAAAGCCCATATATAGGCAGCATTGCGAATTTTGTGCTATTTAAAGTCTGCATCGAGCAAAGGTATAATCTTCTCCAAAAATAGTCAACTCAAGATAGAAATATTTACAGATATAGAAATATTTACAGATCTAGATTAGGTATGAAACACCCCTAACCTGTATCTGTCGTTGGAATAGGGTTACAGAGTGTTACTAGAGATTTTCAGAACATTTACAAACATTCCATGTTAATCACTATTCATTTACTGAGATTATACATAACGTCCTTAAATGGGCCCTCGGGGCCCAACCTAATCATTAATAACTAAACAGGACAAAATCGGGATCTCAAGAAATTTTTCGTGACATTCCAAAATTTTTCCAAAGTATAGGGCTCACACGCCTGTGTGGTCTAGGGATAGGCCCATGTAGTTGGGCCGTGTGGTCTCACACGCCCATGTCCCTAACCCGTGTAACTCTCTAACTTCTAAGGCATGTAGAAATTTAAGTCACATTCCCGTGTGCTAGGCCGTGTGGCAAATTTTTAGTTTTGAAATTAGGTGTTGTTTTCACACGGCCGTGTTCAAGGCCGTGTCGACCACACGGCTGAGACAAATGACCGTGTGCTCAATTCTGAGTATTCTATTTTCTCATATTTAAGGTGCAGGGGACACACGACCTGGCTACACGCCCATGGGGTAGGCCGTATCTCACACACGTGTGTCTACTCGTGTGGACAAAATGAAGCCATTTCTTAGCTTCATTTTCTCACCCAATTTTGCCAACAACCTACACCAATACTTGGATGTATATACCATCCAAATCAAGCATTAAAACCAAGCCTAAACTAACATCTATCATGCCATATTATCACATGCAATTCATGTTTATAATCATACTCTATCTATCCACACTTACACATAAGCATTGAACATGAGATAACTTATAAACATAATAAATAAATCATTACTAGCCAATCCAATGGCTAGATTACAAAACATCACTTACAAGTCATTATTTGGCCAAATAAGCCTATACATGCCATTATACCAAAATGATATTTCTAAATATATCAAAAAGGAGATAGTGGATAGTGTGATTATGCTCCAATCGATCCTCCAACCTTTGGGAGCTTACGAGCACTATAAAATAAGGGAAAAGTAAATGGGGTAAGAATTTTCATGCTTAGTAAGTTCGTATAACGAAAAATAAACTTACCGGTCATATCTATTCAAACAAGCATACATAAACATACATGTCATCCATTATAGGTAGTTTACCTAAACATATACACTTGATTGAGCAAGTTAGTGATATAACATCATATAAATATCAAGTAAACATAAATGAGCTCATTATATACAAACTTCCATTAACTACACCTTTCCATATTTTCAGAGTCTTTTCCGTTGAACTAATGAAATTTCGATGGACATTCGGATGATGTACATAAGGCATACATATAAATTATCCATCAATTGATATTCATAATTACCCATTGGGCATAAGTTTAAAGAACACACTCTCGAGCCAAATATTTTACAACAGGATTACCAGTCCAGGCTAAATCTCGGTTTTTCAACCGACGTTCACAAGAGTCATTTAGGATTGCCAGTCCAAGCTAAATCCTATTAGTGACCAATTCTCTAAAGAGCTTAATTAGGGGTACCGTCCGGGCTAAACCCAATCTATAACATATGCTCGAGAGGCTTAATTCAGGATTACCCGTCTGGGCTAAATCCTATTTGTAACATTTTTCATATCCTACTCGTTTCAAGAAATCACCACAATTTATCGAATTTCAATATTCAACCGGGACATGACATTTTATCCATATTTTCTAAATTATAGTTATTTCATTGTGCTCATCATCACATACATATCATTAAAATCATATAATCCAATTCAAACAATTTAACATACATATTTAAGTTACACGAACTTACCTTGACAATTGTTCGTGTTTGAATTCCAACTAATCCGAAACTTTATGTTTCCCTTGATCTAATTCCGTAGTTGGTCTTTCCAGGTTTATATAAGCAAATTTAATTATTAACTCATCACATTTTAAATACATTTGCATTCTACTACATCCTAGGCAAAATTACTATTTTGCCCCTACTCTTTTCAAAAATTCCAATTTCATCCCTAGGCTCAGAAAATGAAATTCATACAATCTAGTCCTCTTTCCAAGCCTAACCAAAATTTAAATAACAATTTTTACAACACACACATTTCACAAGTTTCAGCATTTTTCATGGGTTTTACTACTTTTACATTTTAGTCCCAAAATCATGTTTTCATCAAAAATTGCTTTGTAAAAGTTGTTTATTTATCAACTATCTTTCATTTTCTACCATAAATTTCAAATTTCCAGCATTTACATCCATGGCAAAGTTTCTACACTTTGTTATCTTTTCAAATAAATCTCGTAAATAGAAAGATTAGGCTTCCTGATTCTAAAAATATAAAAATCATTACAACGGGACTTGATTTCATACCTTTTCAAGCTTGGTAAGTTCTCTTCCTCTTTCATAGGGTTTCCATAGAAAACATTAGGGAAGAAGATGAATAAAAAAGATGATAATTTATTTTTATTTTTCTATCATCCTTTTAATTTGTTGAATTCCAATTTATTCTCTAGCCATTTCTAATTTTTCCATGGATGAGTCACCAAGAAAGATCTACATACTTTTCTTAATGGTCTAATTACCATATAAGGACCTCTAGTTTTGAATTCCATAGCTATTTAATCCTTATAGCTACTAGAATTCAACTTTCGCATTTTATGAAATTTAGTCCTTTACCTAATTAACCACACAATCGATAAAATTTTGGTATCAAAATTTTGACGTGACCTTCCTATCTTAATACCAACCATAAAATAAAATAAAATAAATTTTTATTTTTGGGCTCAGATTTGTGGTTCCAAAACCACTTTTTTGATCTCATCGAAAATGGGCTGTTACAACTCTCCCTCCATTAGAAATTTTCGTCCTTGAAAATTCTTACCAGAAAAGAGGTTAGGGTGTTCCTTCCTCATAGTATCCTTTGGCTCCTAGGTAGCTTCCTCTAATCTATGTCGTTGCCAGAGAACTTTTACCAATGTCACCTTTTTATTTCTAAACTCTTTCGTCTCATGTGACAGTATTTTGATCAGTTCTTCATTGGAGGTTATATCAGGCTGAATCTCAACTTCTGTTGGATGAATAATGTGTGAAGGGTCCGACCTATATCTTCGTAACATAGATACATGGAAAACATTGTGAATCTTATCAAGCTCAGGTGGTAATGCTAACATATGGAACTGGCCCGATTCTTTCAATGATTTCATAAGGTCCGATGAACCGTGGACTCAATTTCCCTTTACGACCAAATCAGAGAACTTTTTTTCACGGTGATACTTTCGAGAACACTCTATCACCAACCTAAAATTCTCTCTCTTTTCATTTCAAATCGGCGTAGGACTTTTGACGGTCTGAGGCTACCTTCAAACTGTCTCGGATTATCTTCACCTTTTCTTCGATTTCACGGATCAAGTCAATCTCGTGTATCTTTTTCTTGCTTAACTCTATCCAATACAATGGAGTTCTACATTTTAGACCATATAGAGTGTAACACCCTGAATTTGGGCCTATTGGACCTTGTGCATGGGAGCGATTAAAATTTTTAAGAACAAGAGAACGACACTAATGCAAGTTGGACCTATTAGGTGAGTGATTTTGGATGGTTAGGGGGCTTCCATGTAGTCTTGGGTTCAAACCTGGGTTTTAGGAAAAATTTTGGTTTAGGTGAATTAAACCCTGGATGTAAGTGAGTAGGCTTTAAGAATATTGTTGGGGGAAAACATGACACAAGGAGCTAGTTGGTAAAGTGGCTAGCGGCATGAATTAAGTTACAGGGGAGCCTGAGTTCGAAACTCCTTGCATGCGAAATTTGACTATTTTGCTAATTTGGGACGGTTTTAGAGGATTGATGGAGGGATCCCACATCGGGAAGCTAGCATGAGAGTAGGCGAGAAGCTTGGCTTTAAATAGAGCAATCTATGAGGAGAGTAAGCATACCCTGGTTGGCGTTTGGGCATAGGAGTGTTTAGAGCGCGGATTAAGTCCAGATTCCTATCATGTGTGTATTTCGCACTACTCTAGTTGTAGAGCAGCAAATGCCGAAATGTCAATCACACGGCGATGGTAGCCACACGAGCGTGTGAGCGCACGTGTGGGAACTTTGATGCAATAGTTGAGGCAATCATGAGTGTTCTTGTGGGTTTAGGTTGTTTGGGCCACGATAGGCCAAAAAGGGTCATTTGGGGCCATTGGGCCTGTGGGTCCAATTGGATAAGTTGTATGATTGTGTAGTAAATATTGGAATGGACTATGTGAATCTCATATCTGTGGCTAGATTTGGGATAAATTGGCTACACGAACGTGTGGGCCCATTTGGGCTAACAATGGGCCCTAGGCCCATTCGCATAGTTATCTCTATTTAGAATACCTTGGTTTACAAAATTACTATAATACCCTAAGTTTGCGAAATTACTGAAATACCCTCAGTTTGCAAAATTACTGAAAACCCTCGGTTTGCAAAATTACTGAAATACCCTCGGCTTGCAAAATTAATGAAATACCCTCGATTTGCAAAATTATCGAAATACCCTCAAGTTGCAAAATTACCGAAATACATTCAGTTTGTGAAATTACCAAAGTACCCCTAGTTTGTAAAATTACTGAAATACCCCTAATTTGTGAAATTACTAAAATACCCCTAATTTGTGAAATTACTAAAATACCCCTAGTTTGCGAAATTACTGAAATACCCCCAATTTACAAAATTAGCGAAATACCCCTGATTTGTGAAATTACCAAAATACCCTCGATTTGTGAAATTACTGAGATACCCCCGATTTGTGAATTTATTGAAATACCCCTGTAGGGTAGAATTACTGAAAAACCACTAATGGGTAGGATTACCGAAATACCCTTATAGGGTAAAATGACTATTTTGCCCTTGCAGGTAACTGATTGATTAGCATTGTGACTGATCTAACTGTGAATGTATGACTGTGTTTTAACTGATTTGACTGTGGTTGTGTGATTGATATGTTTTTAACATGTGTGTAAATGACTATTACCAGACATGGCCATTTTGCATACACGTGTAATGATTGAGCATGACATACACGACATATTACATGGGATTAGGGCATTGATATGGAGGAAATTCTGATAGGGTCACGGGTCGTATGACGACTGTGAATCTAGTATTGATCTGTTAAGGTCGCACGGATAGCATGAGACGACTGTGGACCGACGAACGGTTTAAAGCCCCGCAATCTGATTATGGCTCTTTGCCATCTTGATTATGGCTTTATGCCAATCGTATTTACCCGTGGCTATGTGCTTAACATATACATTGATGACTCTGTGTCGATCATATTTACCCAAGGCTGTGTGTCGATTATATTACCGTTGCTGATGGCTATATGCCAAACATAATACAGTTTCTTGAAAATTTGTTATCTTGCCAAAATAAATGGTTTTGTCGATCAAAACAAAAAATATCAACTCATTCAAAGAATGAAAATTGATCGGATGAGAGTAGGGAAGTCTTTTAAAAACTAAGTCACCAAAGGATTTATTGACAAATGTCAAATCGAATTGCCGTGACTCGGTTACTAAAATTTCCTTACCTTGCTTACCTTTGAGCTCGTGTGGTTCGTTTTTGACTTCAACCTTACCTTTACCGCTCAAACAAAAGCGTCGTTCTTCCGGAAGGTATTGAAGTTGAAAAACATCTGTCAGCCCTCGAGAACCTGAAAAGTAGAAATAGAAGAAAAAGAAGAAGAACAAACTTCAAATGAGTTAGTTAAATCAACTCTTTCTTTTTCTCGTCCTTCTTGTTCTCTTGTTTATTTTTCAACATCTTTTTCTTTTTCACTTTCCTCATTTTCTTTTTCCTTTTCATGTTCTTCTTTTTCACTTAATTTTTCTTTTTCGTCTTGATTACAACAAGAAGATGATTCAAAAGAGTCGAAAGGAGAAAAATTTGACCTAAGGATCGAAGAAATATTTTCATAGATATCACGATCGATCCCTCGTGAAAAATTCTTCGTACGAAACTTCGTTGAATCATACATCGAATAACTCATACTTTCTTCTCGTTCATCACAATAATAGGCTTTGAACTTTGCTTTGCTTCGTATTGAATCCTTCGTCAAATAGGAATCATAGTATGAGCCACTTCGAGAATGATCTTTCGTGGATGAATTCTTTGACACATATGTACCACGTTCACTCCTTCGTAAAGATTCCTTCGTGGATGGATATGTTGAAGCTTGTGAAGAAGAAATCATACCTTTTTGATGATAATCACGAGAAGTCTCGTAGTCACGATTTGATTCATATCGCCTCAAACTTCTTGAGGAATAAAAATCTCGGTCAAAATCTCTTCTCGATTAATCTTTGAAAGCGGGTCTTCTAGATGACACTGACTCTGTCCTTTGTCCTGAAGAAATTCGCTCTCGATGATAGGAAGATAGGAGGAACCGCTTGCGCATCACATTTTTCATTTCGGACCACATTAATATTGGGTGCTCTCCATTTCGTTTTTGACTCTTGGTGAATTGATCCCACCAAGTCATGGCATAATCGGTGAAACTATTTTTCGCCAGCCTTACTTCTTGCTTTTCGAGTAGTCGTGATACTCGAAATCCAAATCTACATTCTTTTCCCATTCAATGTATACCTCCGGGTCGGCTCTACCTTGAAACGGTGGAATGTTTAGCTTGCTACTTCTCTTGACGCCATTAAAGCATCCTTGATCTCTAAGGCTTCGGTTTCTTTGTTCGCGTCGCCTTTCGCTTTGGTTGCATGATGGATCGTACCAACCACCATCTACAGCACTTCTTCTTTCGAAATTTAGAGACATGTTATCGTTGCTGAAAGAAATATGTTCGAAAAAATAAACATAAATAGAAAAAGTTAAAACTATCTTACCACAAAACTCACAAGTCACTCACAAAGAAAAATCATTCTTTACTCGTGTTTTCACTCGTATTAAGGCTTTCCTTTGATGAATACACTGGTGCCTTTTACTGCTCAATCTCGTCTCACAAATATGTACTTTGTTTTGAAAGACTTATTTGCGGCTTGAGGGTCGGCTTCAAAATTGGCACAAGGGAAAATGATGTTACAGGGTGGAGGTCGACTAAAAAATTTTTTTTCGGTATAGTGGCGTTGGGGTGAAGAAGGGTGGCTTGAAGATCGGGAAAGAAGTAATGAAACACAACTTGCAATCTTTCAAAAATTTCCATACACTTTTTTTTAACATCTCTCTTTTTTTTTTACTCGAATTTTTTTTAACCTCGACTTTTTTTGAACCTTTTTTTGTATCTCTTATTTTTTTTTGAATTTTTTTTGCGACCTTTTTTTTAACTTACGAACTAACTTCCGGCTATCGTCATCGTCGGAACTCCTCGTTTGTAGCTCTGATACCAGATGATACGGGCCGGCTCGGGGTGAGTCGAAACGTATGCGGGTTGCCCAATCGTCTACGAGGATGAGATAAGCCTTTCAGGAAATAATACGAAAATAGGGTAGTGTTGCGGAAGCTTTTTAGGTGGATTTGTTTTAAGAAATGGATTAAGTTCGGGATGGAGGTTTGAGAAATGATGGGAACGGTTTAGATGATAGGTTCGATTTTATGATGAAGGAAGATTGATAAAAGATAGGTGATATTTGGTGGAAATGGATTAATGAACTTAAAAAAAGAAATGATTCAACGTTAACAAACATCACCCCGGTTTCTATATTGTTCAAGGTGGAATTATGGAAGTGGATATGGACCAAAGACCCGTTACTTAGTGAAGTAAGAACGAATGGTATAATTAAATGGATGAGAAACGACTGACGCCACAAGCAAAGCTTGATAAGTCAGAATCGAAACTCGTACGAAAGATAGAGAGGAGATAAACTCACTCAAATGAAATATTCATTCATTCAGAAAATCAAAAGTCTAGTGCTAAATCTGAAAAGAAACCAACTATTTATAGAAGCTTAAAAATTCTCACAAATATTATTAGCTTGTTTCAATTGTTTAAACCACCCTTATCTTGCCGTCCCACCATTCCATGCTTCCATAATATTTAAAGAAATCCCAAGGACCCATAAAGTCCTTATGCTTTTACCCATAATATTCCATTCATGGATTTTTAAATTCCATGAGCTTTGTGCCGTCCAAAACATTCCCATTTGTCTCCATTTCAATTAAAAACCAAAAGCTTTCAATTTTGTTTATTTCAATTAAAAGCCAAAAGTTCCCACAATCCCATAATGCACATGCCTCCAAATGTCTTATTTTATTCCCACTTTAAATTTGTTTGACAATTTCAAGCTAGCCGTCCATCCCAACACTCATGTTTTATATTTTTAATTCTTCATTTCCCTCATGTGTCCATTGCCGTCCAACATGCTTGCTTATTTTATGCAATTTAAAAAAACCCAAAAACTTTCAAGGTGGCAGCATGTTTTCTTTCAATTCCCAAAATTCATGCTCAATATTCCTTTGAGATTCCAAGTCCACCATGGTGCCTTAACTCCATTTTGCGTATTTTATTTCCACATGCACCCAATTTATTTCCTATAAAGCACATAACCAAACATTAATTGAAATAAAATTTAACTTGAACAAAAATTAAAGTACTTTATTTTAAACACTAGATATATTAAAAACCATACTAAATTATTTAATTAATTTAAACTAAATCAATTAAATTTCATTCCATCAATTTAATTGACTTAAACTAAGTTAACTAATTTTTATTCCATCAATTAAAGACTTAATTTATTTAAAGCAGTAAAATTAAAGAATCAGCTCAATGAGCTGGAGCGAGCTCGAGTGAGCTCAAATTGGGCTCGAATGAGTTAATCTGGCTCAATTTGGAAGTGCAAGAAGATGCACTTGAGCCCTACATCACTTGGTTTCGACGATTCGAACTCATCAGCTTGCAACAAGTTGGAGGCCTTGGGTGTGGCCGTATCACATCCACAGAGTCTCAGCCCAACTCCACCTCCTTCCATGGCCATCAGCAAAATAATCCCTATTTGCACAAGCGGGGATTCGAACATCTGACCACTAGCTCAATTGTAATGCCACCTCCACTAGACCACATTGCTCCTTGTGATATAAATTCATCCAAAAATATTCTTAAAGCCTACCCACTAACATCAAGGCTCCTTTAAGAGAAAACATAAATTTTGCTAAAGCACAGGTTTGAACCCAGGAATTCTCCACCACTCCCAAACACTCCTAATCACTTAACCATTAAAGCAACTACCAATTTGTGATATTTCTTGCACACATAAACTTTTATGTGTAGTCTCCTAGCGGCTCCCAGGCACAAGGCCCAATCCTACTAGGCCTAAATTCTGGGCATTACAGAAACCAAGCCTTAACTAACATCTATCATGGTCTATTATCACATGCAATTCATGTTTATAATCGTACTTTTGGTACATATACAAGATAAACATACTCTATCTATCCACACTTAACACATAAGCATTGAACATGAGATAACTTATAAACATACCAAATAAATCATTACTAGCCATTCCAATGGCTAGATTACAAAACATCACTTACATGTTATTATTTGGCCAAATAAGCCTATACATGCCATTATACCAAAATGAGATTTCTAAATATACCAAAAAGGAGATAGTGGATAGTGTGATTATGCTCCGACCGATCCTCCAACCTTCGGGAGCTTACGAGCACTATAAAATAAGAGAAAAGTAAATGGGGTAAGCATTTTCATGCTTAGTAAGTTCATATAACGAAAAATAAACTTACCGGTCATATCTATTCAAACAAGCATACATAAACATACATTTCATCAATTATAGGTAGTTCACCTCAACATATACACTTGATCAAGCAAGTTAGTCATATAACATCATATAAATATCAAATAAACATAAATGAGCTCATTATATAAAAATTTCCATTAGTTCTACCTTTCCATAGTTTCAGAGTCTTTTCTTTTGAACTAATGAAATTTCGATGAACATTCGGGTGACGTACGTAAGGTATACATATAAATTATCTGTCAATTCATATTCATAATTACCCATTGGGCATAAGTTCAAAGAGCACACTCTCGAGCCACATATTTTACAACAAGTTTACCAGTCTAGGCTAAATCCTGATTTTTCAACTGACATTTACAAGAGTCATTTAGGATTGCCAGTCCAGGCTAAATCCTATTAGTGACCAATTCTTTAAAGAGCTTAATTAGGGTTACCCGTCCGGGCTAAACCCAATCTATAACATATGCTCGAGAGGCTTAATTCAGGATTATTCGTCTGGGCTAAATCCTATTTGTAACATTTTTCATATCCTACTCGTTTTAAGAAATCACCACAATTCATCGAATTTCAATGTTCAATCGGGACATGACATTTTCTCCACATTTTCTAAATTATAGTTATTTCATTATGTTCATCATCACATACATATCATTAAAATCATATAATGGAACACCACATACCCGGCCTACACGTTATGGCTGAACCTGGCGATGTCACATTTAAGTGTTTAGCATAAAACTTATTGTCGTTGAAATCCTCAATATTGATTAATCATTTTATTATTAAACGGTGATTCCAAAACAGGTTGTTCATTTCCAAAGCGTGCATCATTAAAAGCTAATCATTTTTAAAACATTACTAATTTTTTAAATCTCATTTATGGCACAAGTTTTTTAGGAAATGTTGCGAAAACGTGCTGTCTTTGAAAATAGTTACCTTTTTGAAAACCCGTCTTTTTCTACAACTAGCAATTTATATCAAACTAAATAAATAAAAACCCCAATTTAAAGTTTATAACTTTAAAGGGGCCTTATTACATAAAAATACCCAAATTCAGTTACTTATAAATCAAAAGCTAAAATAAAAGTTAATGTAGTTGTGTGGCCATCATCGAGTCCCTCGCAGTACCGACCCGCCTACGACTGGGGATTGCCTGTATAGTTAAACAGATGGGTGAGTTTACGAAAACTCAGTGTGTAATCCCCTAACAAGCAAGCAGTCAATTAAACAGTAGATAAATGCAATTTGGGCCTAAGCCCGTTACAATAATAGTCCAGTTCAGTGTGGGCCTGAGCCCTTTCCGGTAACAGTAAGCGATTGGGCTTGAGCCCAACACAATGCTAGTAATCAGTAGGGCCTTTGCCCTATTTCAGTATTAATATCAGTGGGGCCTTGGCCCATAATAGTAACAGGTATCAGTCATGCAGTGAAAAGTATGTAATATCATTAATCGATGCATTAACAGTATAGTATCATTAATCAGTACAGATATGCAGTCAGAAATCCTACCCAATCCAGCCTCTACACACCACTCTGTCCCACCAAACACACCATGTGGGGATAAAATCGACTCACCCAGCCAAACACACCAAGATTAGCATCAGTTGCGGCACTAAACAGTAATGCAGTAAAGCTGCCAGTAAAACAAATGGCATATAGCCATCAGTAGGTCCATAGTGTCTTGGGCGACCCGTGTGACCTTATCAGTACAGTACACTTCCTCCAAATATAACAACCCATTCCCATGCAATATGTTGTGACATAATATCATACGTGTATGCAAAATGTCATGCTCAATCATAGTCATACATATCATAGAGAAAATCAGTCATACATAACATAAGGCCATAACCGTAATTTATCTGCTAGGGGTATAATATTCATTTTACCCTATGGGGGTATTTCGGTCATTTTATCCTATAGGGGTATTTCAGTCATATTATCCTATGGGGAATAACAGTCATTCTTATATCAATTTAGGGGTCCAGGTATACTTACCAACCCATCAGTAGGTTCACAGTCATTTCGGGCGACCCGTGCAACCTTAACAGGCAAACAGTAAAAATGGGCCCAAGGCCCATAATGCGGGCCCACACGCTCTTGAGGCCCACATAGCCCAGAAACGGTTCCGGTCATGAAAATTATACAGTTTGGCCCAATAATCTTCACATGTTAATGTGGTTTACTCGTGTGGGGCACACAAGCTCGTTGGGCCCACACGACCCATTTTCGCCTAACAGGGCCCAATACCATAAGATCGCTCATGGTGGCCTCAACAGTCGAACGCCCACATTTTATGCGTTCCGGTTACCACACAAGCGAGCGCACACTCGTGTATTGCCAACGATCATATTTTCCAGCTTTTGCCGATTCATGCTTTAGGCAGTGTTTACACACCTTGTTTCTGTTTTGTTTTAGAAAACTGCCCACACCTCTGAAACCTACACTTGATCAACAATTCCCAATTAATCATTTAAACATTTACTCAATCAAATACAACAAGATCCCAATCGATAAACTTCACACCACGTTACCTTTGACCGAGTAAAGAGGGAAGTTTCGCCTATCAAACTGTTGATTATAAACCTTCTACCCTTCAACATGTTCCTAGGCACAACCCGAATATGGGTAAGCATTTAATCGATAAGCAACAAGATAACATTATACTATCTTCACTTACCAATAATGCGAGAATAGTACCCACTACGAAATGTACGACTATCAACAAATAAAGAATGATATCCAGAACAATAGAGAAGGGAAATCAGTCGGCTGTAAGGGAAAGGCAAGAACTAACAATAAGAAATGAATGGAGAAGGATGAAAAGAAAATGGGAGATTTGGCCAAGAGGAGAACAGTGTGGAAAACGTTTACTCACTATACAGTAAGAGTAGAAGAACCAAGTAGGTAATCGGAAATGAAGGAGGAAACGTTTGTGGTGAAGAAGGACAAATCGAAACGGACAAAGTTCAGCAAAAGATGAAAGAATGAGAGATGATGGGCTTAAGAGCAAAGGATGCAATTGCTAAAAGAGGGAAAAAGAAGAGAAAGGAGGCACAAGAAAAGTTTCAACAAAAAGGGAAAGGGAGTTGCCGTCCAACTTGGGAAACAAATGAGGAGCATTTCTCTCTTAGCTGAATTCCTGAGTGCCAGGGTTCAATTTTGGCACAACACTCCCTCCCCTCTCTCTTCCCTTGACTTTCTCCTAAAATCTCTCCAAATATCCCTCCTCAATTCTCTCTATGACCAGTTCAAACTCCATTCAGCAGTATTTAAATCCAACACTACCACCCACACGAATTAGGTAGCAAAATAAATACTCCCTTTTTGATGCGCCACCACTCGAACCTTACACCCCATGTACACTCCACACGCCCCTTACCACTAGACCAACAACTCCTTTGTATCATATTTTAACCACAATAATTTAAGAACCTACTATCTAGATCCAAGGATTTTATTCACTTAAAATAAAAATTTTGCCTAAGCCAAGGCTTGAACCCCTGACTTCTCAAACACTTCGAAACACTCCTAAATCACTTAACCACTGAAGTATACATTCATTTATGTCACTTTCTTACAGAACTAATTATTTATGTGCAGTCTCCTAACTGTTCCCTTGTTCAAAACCTATTTCTTCTAGACCCAAAATTTGGGGCGTTACATATAATTTAATTCAAGTAATTTAACATACATATTTAAGTTACACGAACTTACATTGACAATTGTTTGTGTTTGAATTCCAACTAATCCGAAACTTTTTGTTTCCCTCGATCTAATTCCGTAGTTGGTCTTTCCAGGTTTATATAAGCAAATTTAATTATTAACACATCACATTTTACATACAATTTCATTTTACTACATCCAAGGAAAAATTACTATTTTACCCCTACTCTTTTAGAAATTCCAATTTCGTCCCTAGGCTCAGAAAATGAAATTCATACAATCTAGTCCTCTTTCCAAGCCTAACTGAAATTTAAATAAAAATTTTTACAGCACACACATTTCACAAATTTCAGCATTTTTCATGGGTTTTACTACTTTTTCATTTTAGTTCCTAAATCAAGTTTTCATCAAAAATTGCTTTGTAAAAGTTGTTTATTTATCAACTATCTTTCATTTTCTACCATAAATTTCAAATTTCCAGCATTTACATCCATGGAAAAGTTTCTACACTTTTTTATCTTTTCAAATAAATCCCTGTAAATAGAAAGATTAGGCTATTCCGATTCTAAAAATATAAAAATCATTAAAACAGGACTTGATTTCATACCTTTTCAAGCTTGGTAAGTTCTCTTCCTCTTTCCTAGGGTTTCCATAGAAAATATTGGGGAAGAATATGAATAGAAAAGATGATAATTTCTTTTTATTTTTCTATCATATTTTTAATTTGTTGATTTCCAATTTAGTCCCTAGCTATTTCTAACTGTTCCATGGATGAATCACCAAGAAAAATCTCCATACTTTTTTTAATGGTCTAATTACCATATAAAGACCTCTAGTTTTGAATTCCATAGCTATTTAATCCTTATAGCTACTAGAATTTAATTATCGCATTTTATGCAATTTAGTCCTTTACCTAATTAACCACACAATCGATAAAATTTTGGTATCAAAATTTTCATGTGACCTTTCTATCATAAAACCAACCATGAAATAAAATAAAAATAATTAAATTTTTATTTTTGGGCTCAGATTTGTGGTCCCAAAACCACTATTCCGATCTCACTAAAAATGGGATGTTACAAGGTAGGCTCTCTTGATGATAGAAGGTCTACAACAAGTTATTGTACTTTTGTAGGAGGAAACTTAGCCACTTGGAGGAGCAATAAACAAAGTGTTGTGGCTCGACAAGTGCAGAGGCTGAATATAGGGCTATGGCTCAAGGTGTTTGTTAGCTTTTATGGCTGCAAAAGGTATTTGAAGAGCTATAGTTGTTGAACGAAAATGGATCAACCTTGTACTGTGACAACAAAGCGGCCATCAACATAGCTCCATATCCAGTGCAGCACGATAGAACTAAGCACATTGAAATAGTTCGTCATTTTATCAAGGAAAAAGTAGCTAGTGGTGACTTAAGTCTATCTTATCTAGCATCCAAAAAATAGTTGGTTGATGTTTTTACTTAAGGGATCAACTGCAACACTTATCATAACATTCTTTGCAGGTTGGGCATGAGAGACATCTATGTACCAACTTGAGGGGGAGTGTTGAGAATCTTTGATTATTTGATAGCATTAAAAAGCATATCTTTAGATATTACAGGTAATTTTTAGAGATACTAATTAGAGATTTTCTTTCCTTAATTGATTCAATGCTTCATGTACATATAGTTGTACATATTTCTAAGATATACATACTTCTGAGAGAGTTTTTCTCAATACATTAGAGTATTAATCTCTAATTTCATCAGCAAGTAATTGAGTTAATTTAGTAATTCTTAAAAGGTTGTAATTAATGGACTTAAAACTTGAATGGTACATGTTTAATTTCATTGATTTTAATTTTGTAATGATATAGACATATATGTTACATTGCATAATCTTGTGGGAACGGTGCTTGAAAATATATTCTTGACGTTAAATTAGCATAAACATATGTTAGTTTAATTGAAAGATTGAAACATAATGATTCCGAGAGAAGCCTATAAAATGTTGGATTCTAGATTAATAAAATTACATATTGCCATACCATTACTCCAGCATCGCTAGTAGTAGTTGCATAGGGGAATTAATTATTCTAGCTTATCATTTCATCGCTGTCAATTTGTATTACTGTTCTTAAATTGCCTTGAGTATTTCTACGCATCTAATAAAATTTGTGTTTCCTTTCCAAGTTTCCATTTTTTATTTTGTAATTTATGTTTTAAAATCAATCCCTGTGGAGACAATAACTCTAGTATTTACTACTATAGTACTCGCTAGCGATTGTGTACACTTTCATATCATAAGAAAATTCACAACAGATTAGTACTTGAATTGTAATACGAAAAAACATCTTATATTAGTAGATGAATCTAAACAAGTTCTTAGTCTAATCGAAAATGAGCAAACTGAATGAAAGACTAATATGAAGGTTATCAAGTCCAATTAGGGAGATGCTTTGTCTTGAGCATTAGACAGGACCCAAGTAGAATAGATCCTAAATTCGTTTATGGTTTATTCACTTGCGACATTTGATACCTTCCTAACACGACCCAAACGTTATGGTCAAATTCTGAAGGCTACATTGACAATCGAAATGGCCTAATTAAACTTTCGTATTTCAAAAGTACTTTTAAACCATTTCTTTATATGTTCAAAACTAGTGAAAATTGAATGTTCTCTTAATTTTTGCAAAACTATGTTAATTTCAAATTTTGATTGATTTTAATATTTCATTTGTAAAAATTAATTGTTTTGAAAATTAAGTTGAGTTTTTATTAAAAACTTACTTTCAGTATTGTAGCGGAAAAGAAAGACATTGACATATTTTTATTAAAAACTAAGTTTCATGCATAACCATTTCAAATACTAGCTTAAGTAGTTTTAAAATTTTAATGTCATGCAATCAAAATAATCCAGAAATAAAACCCATGCCATAGTCCAAGTAAATTTTATTACAATCCAAAAACAAATATTAAAAATAAGTTTAAAATACTTTAAATGTGAAAACATCCGAGTTGCTCTTCCAATAGTCGTGTCCAAGTCCTAACCACAAGGATTATTTGAAAATAAATAAGTAAACTAAAGAGTGAGCTAATAGGCTCAATTTGAGTCATAACTCAAATAATCGGTATAAGACATTAAAAATAATATTCAAGCTAGTAATTAAACAAAGAATTAAAACAGTACAGATTCACAGATTCAATATGCATGAACATATTAATGCAATATTTTCAGAGAAGTTCCTACCCAACTCTGCTATACACCATAGTAAGAGTTCATTATAACTTAGAACGACATAAATGTGCAAGTGTACACAATCGCAACAAGTAATAAAGTGACAAGTAAATGTCAAGTTATCGTACCCACAGGGACTGTGAAAAGAATTATTTATGAATGCAATTTAAAACACTTTGGTGAAGAAAAATATTTTGATTTGAGAAATGATCAAAAACTAGAAAACAAAGTAAAATAAATAAAATAAAATAAAAGTTCTAATGCACGATTTCAAAAGCTGATTTTAATCAAGATGACATAATTGTGTTAGATTAATTACATTTCTTAACTTAGAATTATTAAACTCATGTTTATGTTGTTACAAATAAATTCACGGCAACTCGGTAATTTGCTAGCTTATGAACATACTTACGTACCAAAATCCATTTATCTCTTGACTATATCTCTATGTCAATTCAATCGTTTAAACAAATTTTAGTAGACAAATATATTAATGCACATACATACTTATGAAATCAAAATAATCTCTTGTACATATCCTTATGTCAATTCAAACAATTAATTCAATCTCGTAAGCACATAAAAGGTTAAGGAGGTAACAATGTATTCCTACCTTGAAACAGTTTAATCACAATGATCTTGCAAGTTATACAAGGCAATTGTATCTCTCGATACCGTTGCTAATTTAACCCTTAGCTACCTTAGATGATTAAACATGCACAGATTAAGTATCTTGTCAATTAATTACAATTTCAATCCGCTTAAATAATTAATTCATTAGTTACCTTACGATTGTAATGTAAGAATAACTTAGTCATGGTTTTACTTAATCAAACATCTTACCGAGACCTACAACAACATAAACACAATTTTAATAAATTAAGAAGATGAAATACAATCAACCTAACACGAATTAAATTTAAGCCATATCAATTAAATAAATCATATCAACATAAATATTCATGGATATGTTTATCATAACAACAACATAATTTAAAAAGATAGGGAACAAGAAGCAAATTCGGTGTGTCTCCGTGGTTTGGCTGAGTTGCTCCACTCTTCCTTCTTCACTTGTTCTTGTCAAACCAAGGCTTCTATGAACACTTGAATGCTGCTCCAAAAGATGGATGAATGACTCTTTTTCAAGAGCTGAAATCGGCAAGTGGACAAAGGAAAAAGGATGAAAAATACATAGAGAAAGTTTAGAGAGAAGAGAAAAGATGAGAATGTTGTGGTGTGTTGAAATGAGCAGCTAAGAGGGTTTTTATAGGGTGAGAGGGCTGCTAAAAATAGCCAAAATCAGCAGCCAAAGAGCCCTCCCTTGGCCGGCCAAACATGTGGCAAGTTTGACGCTTTCAAACTTGTTATATTAAGGTTGGGGGCAAATCTAGAAAGGCACTAAAAGAGGAGGGGTTTGTTTACAGTTTGACGAAGTCTTCAAGGGCCTTTTTGTAGCAGCCCAATTTTGGACCTAGTCGGAACTGTGGTTTTGGGGCCACAAATCTGACGAGGAAAATCTTATTTTTATTATATTTTTATGGTCTACGATTTCACGAAAAGATTTGGTGAAAATTTCGTTTGAAAATTTCGACGTTTGGGCACTCAATTTAGTCAAAAGGACTAAATTGTAAATAGTGCAAAAGTTGAGTTCCACATGTTAAAAGTGTCCAATTTCTATGAAATTTTAAATTGGAGGTCCTTAAATGGTAATTAGACCATTGGTTAAATAGTTGGACAAAAATGGACATGTGATAAGTGAAATAGGATATTTTTAAGTTAGGGGCATTTTGGTAATTTGGTAATTAAATGGACTAAAAGACAAAATAAAAGC
Source organism: Gossypium australe (assembly GCA_005393395.2). Classification (NCBI taxonomy): domain Eukaryota; kingdom Viridiplantae; phylum Streptophyta; class Magnoliopsida; order Malvales; family Malvaceae; genus Gossypium; species Gossypium australe. The sequence continues at coordinate 70,745,608 of CM016623.1, read as the reverse complement.
CAAAAACCCTTGTACATCTTCTTGCTTGGTCGTATTTAGCATGGGGGAAGCCATGGCTAGGGTTTTCAAGCTTTCAAGCTCAATAGTAAGTGCATCCAAGCCCTGTTTTTAATGTTTTTTACATTTTTGAGATCCCCGTAAATCGGTTTAGCTATTTCTACCACTATTTTGAGCTAGGGTTTGTGGTTAAAAATTTACCCATGGATGACATACATGTACTTTGATGTCTAATGGTAGAATATGAATGCTCGATGGTAGTAAATGACTTTTACTAAGGGATTTTCGATAAAATCGCATAAAAGGACTAGTTTATAAAAGCTGAAAAATGTATGAAAATGTGTGAATGAATGCAAATTGTGGACTTCTATAGTTATGAAAATGGTTCGGCTAGGCCTAAAATACAAGGAAATTAAATAAGAATCATTTTACAAGCCTAGGGGCAAAAGTGTAAATGAATCTGAATATGTGACGATTAAGTGCAAGTATATGTATGTATACACTCATGAGCAATGTGCTCGTTATGTGATTGAATTTTGGTAAGAAGGTAAACGAGTAAGTTATACCTATGAGAATGACCTTGTGATTATAAGTCCATGCTTATGATGTATGAATAAGTGGGAAATGTGATTGATGATCATGCGTGAGGCTTTTAAGCCAAATTAATTTGAGAAATCAAATGTTCAAGTCTTTGTTGTTGATGTATAGGTTAAATTGGCCAATGAATGGCTTATAAATATTTGATGATGACTAGCTATTGGCATGGCTAACTATGGATATACTTTATTGTTATATGTGTGTAAATGAGAACTAATACAAAGAAAACATGATAGAGTAAAATTAGCAATAAAATAGTTTGTACAACAGCAGTTGTATCACTTTGAAAATTCACAAAAAATGGTGAAAATTGAATTATAAGTTGAATAAGATATTAAATTAAATCTTATTGAGTCTATTTTTGCATAAAAGAGATGGTGTAAGCAAAAGAATTTCATATTCTGAGCTATTTGAATTATTATAAGAAAGGGTCAGAGTGATTTCAAAATTCCCTATTCCAAATTGGGAAATTCCTTAAAATTTGTAAAAATATAATCAAGGGATAAAATTTATATGCTTGAATTTCTTAATGACTCTATTTTCAAGAGAAACAAACAAGAACATCATTCAAAGTCTGTACCACGAGATAATAAATTTTTAGTGAAGAGGGGTCTGAACTATTAGATAGTAAAATAGGGGAAACTTTAAAGAACAAATTGTACTGATTGCCTGAACCAAAAATTCTGGATATTTTATGGTAAGAATATATGTGAGTCTAGTTTTAGGGAAAATTAGCAGATCTTAATATGGAGTTCCTAGCTCCATATAAAAATAATTTAGTGACTGTAACTCGAGTAGACAGCTCAAGATGAACATAAATGAATTGTGAATGCAACACCCCCAAAACTTGGCCTAGAAGTTAGGCCCGAATCCGACTTGTCACATCAAAGGCATATTTCAAAACGATTTTGCTAAGTTAAATTTTAGGGCCCAAAAGCCCCAAAACCCATGAGTCTTGTTAAATAATGATAAAAGCCCATTTTATAGCTTTAAGTATTTCGGAAACCAAGTTTAAGTGTAAGAAATTTACTTAAGTTTAATCATTCAGTGAATAGTTAAAACAACAAAACCCAAAATTTAAAATCAAATCAAGTACAAGGCCTTATTATATCCAACGAAAGTAAAGAAACTAAAACCAAGGCCTTTGAAAATAATAAATAAAAATAAAAATGTAAACATCTTGTAGTGTGGCCATCTCCGAGTCCTCTCCCACGTTGAGCCGTTTACTGAGGACTACCTGAAACATTAAATTAAAGGGTGTGAGTTTCAAAACTCAGTGTGTACAACCCTTGGCAAACAAATCACATACAAATAATTCACATTGGGCCTAAGCCCTATCAAAAACGGTGGTCTTGGGCCTTAGCCCACAATAACCCCATATCATATCATATCATATCATAAGCAAACAAGGTAATGCAAAACCCATCCCAATAATCCATCCGCTACACACACCGTTTCCCTTCCAACCTTGTAAACCTTTGGGGAATTCTAGCTCAACCCACCCATCCTCTACACACCAAAGGTAGCCCAGTTGTGGTACTACCTAACGTTACAGTAAAGCTGCTAATCATATAATGGGATTAAAGCCTCCGGTGGATCCATGACCATACGACTATGCGATCCTCAAATCTTCCTCCGTACCATAATTCCCACCCATATGCATCCTAAGGAGAATATCATATGAATGCATCAAACACACGAGTAACACCGTGGATTTGAAAAAGGCCTTTAATTTATGTTTTGTGATGTTCATGTTTTAATTAAATTTTAATATGCCTTAACAAAACAAGTTGGTATGAATTTTACTAAAACTTGGAAAGATAATGATTTCAAAATTATAACGCAATGTGTTTTTAAACCATACCATCGGGTATCACATTATGTCTTTTTAATAAGCAAATTCAAATGATTTTCAGATCAAACTTGTGTTACTCCTAAGTCTAAAAATGTTTTAAGTAACACTAAGAAACTATTAAGGTTTTAAATGGTTTAAACTCGTTTTAACCACACATTCGGGTTAAGTTTTCAAAATCTCCGGGTTTCAAATACACCATCTGATTTCAAACAAGTCCACTCAAATTGTCTTCAAAAATACACTGTGTTTCCTCACGGCTTTTAAACGAAAAATTTAACCTTTCAAAAATCGTTTTCCCCCGTAACATACCAGATCCGGGCGTGGTGTCCTGTCCGAGTTTGGGGTGTTACAATTGTGGTATCAGAGCCAAGTTCAAAGGCTCGGCTGTGGGCCTGAGGCCCAAAAATGTTTTCAAAAGTCTGTTTTTAGTGTTTGTTTTTAAAGTATGGTTTGAAAGGCATGGCACCGAGTCTCCGGCACCAGTTCGCCCAGGTAAGTACCCCGGACTATTCTTTGTGAATTGATTGGATGTGATATGATTTGATAAATAGCAATAGTATGCTACTTTAGAGATTGAAACTGATAGGATTCTGTGAACTCGCGAGAACAAATCCTCTTTAATATTCATAAGATTTGCTTTTAAACAAGTGGAATAAACACTGATGCATAAAATTCTTTAACCAGATACGTAGAAAGATTAGTCATGAGCACTCGAGGTGGACGTGGTCGTAATACTCGTGGTAGAGGTAGGGGTAGGATGACAGTTTCTGAGCCCGTAGGATCTGGGCAGGGTTCAGAGAACGAGATACCGGTTCCGCCACCAGCTGGAGGTGGTGAGTTCCAAGATCAGACTGGAGATGACGCAGTGTCACAGGCGATGCTGCGAGTGTTGGAAAGAGTAGCTGGTGTAGGTGGTGGTGCAGGAGTCAGGAAATCTGTTCCTGAATGACTCCGGGCTAATGGGGCCGAATTCTTTCGAGGTGTATCTGGTGTTGCTCCTAGCACTGCTGAATATTGGCTGGAGGCAACTGAGCGGATCATGGATGATCTGGACTTGACGGCTGAAGAGAAGCTGAAGGGTATCGTATCGCTTCTCCGAGATGAGTCATACCAGTGGTGGCTCACGGTTCGGGACAGTGTGGCCGCAGAGGATTTGACATGGGATTATTTCAGGGCTGCATATCAAAAGAAGTACATCAGAGCTAGTTATATAGACTCTCAGCGAAAGGCATTTCTGAGGCTTGTTCAGGGGAGTAAATCTGTTTCTGAGTATGAGGCTGAGTTCTTGAAGCTGAGTAGGTATGCCAGGGGCATTGTGGCCACGGAGCATGAGAGGTGTGTTCGTTTCGAGGATGGTCTGCGAGACGAGTTGAGGCTGCTGATTGCTCCTCAGCAGGAGTGCGAGTTTGCTGTCTTAGTTGAGAAGGCTAAGGTAGCCGAGGGTATTAAGGAGTCAGTGAGGCAGGGCATGGACAAGAGTAGGCTTAAGAGGAGCTTTGGGTCTTCTGGATCGTCGGGTAATCCGCAGAAGAGGGCTAGACCGAGTGGGCCGAATCAGCCTGTTAGGTTTGTTGCTGCTAGACAGGGACCGCCGCAGTGTAATCAGTGTGGGAAATCTCATTGGGGTGGTTGTTGGACTGGTGGAAAAGGTTGCTTCGAGTGTGGTTCTCTGGAGCATCGCATAAGGGACTGTCCGCGTAGGATGGTCAGGATTCAGTCGGAGAGTCAGGGCCGTAATCAGTTCAGAGGTAATGGACCGCCACCGTAGAGGGGCCGTGGTAATGGCAGAGGTGGTAATGGTTCTGGTCGGGGCCGTGGAGCACCGAGCAGAGGTGCAGGTAGTTCTGAGGCTAGGCAGCCTGGATTGGTATATGCTGCGAGGCGCCGAGAGGAGGGCGACGCACCGGACGTCATAACCGGTACGTTTTTGATTTTTGGTACTCCTTATACTGCTTTAATTGATGTGGGTTCCACGCACTCTTATGTTGCCAGTAGTATAGTAGAGACCATGGATTTAGACTCTGAGATATCTTCTAGGCAGATGACTGTGATTAGCCCTCTAAGTCACTCTGTAGTAGTAGATAAACTGTTTAGAGAGGTACCCCTAGAACTCCAAGGGGTAGTGTTTGCTGCTGATCTGATGGAACTGCCGTTTGGGGAGTTCGATCTGATTCTTGGGATGGATTGGTTGGTTAAGTATCAGGCGAGGTTGGATTGCGCGGCTAAGCGCATGGTTCTTAAGATGGTTGAGGGTGATGATGTGGCTATGATAGGTAATAGGAGGGATTACTTATCAAATGTGGTATCTGCTTTGAAAGCGGAGAAGATGGTCAGGAAGGGCTGCGAAGCGTATGTGGTTCATGTGTATGCCTTGGAGGCTAAAGAGTCTGCGGTTGAGAAGGTTCGTACTGTTAAGGAATTTGCTGATGTTTTTCCTGAGGAGCTTCCGGGTTTGCCACCAGATCGCGAAGTAGAGTTCGGGATAGATCTGTTACCCGGGACTGCACCAGTGTCTATTGCTCCGTATAGGATGGCACCAAAGGAATTGGTGGAGCTTAAGGCTCAGATCCAGGAGTTATTGGATAGGGGTTTTATCAGGCCGAGTGTTTCGCCGTGGGGTGCGCCGGTACTTTTTGTTAAGAAGAAAGATGGTACGATGCGGATGTGTATAGACTACCGCCAGTTGAGCAAGCTGACGATTAAAAACAAGTATCCGTTGCCACGGATAGATGACTTGTTTGATCAGCTGAAGGGTGCAGCGGTATTCTCTAAGATTGATCTGAGGTCTGGGTACCATCAGTTGAAGGTCAAGGAGGCTGATATCCATAAAACAGCGTTTCGGACTCGGTATGGGCACTACGAATTCCTGGTAATGCCATTCGGGTTGACTAACGCACCGGCAGCGTTTATGGATATGATGAATAGGGTGTTTCAGCAGTATCTGGATCAGTTCGTTGTGGTTTTCATAGACGACATCTTAGTGTACTCAAGGACAGAGGAAGAGCATGATAAGCATTTGAGAGTGGTGCTGCAGATTCTGAGGGAAAAGCAGCTCTATGCTAAGTTCAATAAGTGCGAGTTCTGGCTTAGAGAAGTGACTTTCTTGGGTCATGTAGTGTCAGCTGAGGGGATTCGGGTAGATCCTCGTAAGATTGAGGCAGTTTTGGATTGGAAGCCGCCTAGGTCAGTGGCTGAGATTCGTAGTTTTCTGGGTTTGGCCGGATACTACCGAAGGTTTGTTGAGGGTTTCTCGTTGATAGCAGCGCCGATGACTAAGTTGTTGAGGAAAGAAGTTCCATTTGTATGGACCGAGAAACAGCAGGAAAGTTTCGATAAGTTGAAGAAGATTTTGACTGAGGCTCCGGTTTTGATTCAACCTGAGGCTGGTAAGGAATACACCGTGTATTGTGATGCATCACATACGGGGCTGGGTTGTGTGTTGATGCAGGAAGGTAAGGTTGTGGCTTACGCTTCTCGACAGCTGAGGCCACATGAGGTCAACTATCCGACGCACGATTTGGAGCTAGCGGCTGTAGTTTTCGCCTTAAAGATTTGGAGGCACTACTTGTATGGAGAGAGATCGATAGTCTACACAGATCATAAGAGTCTGAAGTATCTTCTGACTCAGAAGGATTTGAATTTGAGGCAGCGTAGATGGGTGGAGTTGCTGAAAGACTATGACTGTTCTATTGAGTATCATCCGGGCAAGGCTAACGTGGTGGCAGACGCGTTGAGCCGTAAGGTTGTTTCGGACTTAAGAGCTTTGTTTGCCCATTTGAGTTTGTATGACGATGGGAGTATCTTGGCAGAGTTGCAGGTTAAGCCTACTTGGGTTGAGCAGATCAGAGAAAAACAGTTAGAGGATGAGGTTCTAAGTGCGCGAAGGTTGCAAGTGCAGAATGGTGGTTTGAAAGGTTTCAGTCTGTCTGGTGATGAGGTGTTGTGTTTCCAAGGTAAGGCTTGTATGCCTAAGGATGTTGAGCTAAGGCAGAAGATTCTTCAGGACGCACATAGCAGTCCTTATGCTATGCATCCTGGAGGTAGCAAAATGTATAAGGATCTGAGAGAGCAGTTTTGGTGGCCTGGTTTGAAGAAAGAGGTGACAGAGTTTGTTGGGAAGTGTCTGACTTGTCAGCAGGTCAAGGCTGAACACCAGTTGCCGTCGGGTTTGCTTCAGCCTGTAAAGATTCCTCAGTGGAAGTGGGAAAGGATAACCATGGATTTCGTCAGTGGGTTACCGCTTACGTCAAGCAAGAAGGATTCAGTTTGGGTAGTGGTGGATCGTCTGACTAAGTCAGCTCACTTTATTCCGGTGAGGGTTGACTACTCACTTCAGAAGCTAGCGAAGCTATATGTGTCAGAGATAGTGAGGTTGCACGGTGTGCCAGTTTCGATAATCTCGGATAGGGACCCCAGATTTACGTCAAGGTTCTGGAAAGCATTGCATCAAGCACTGGGTACTCGTTTGGATTTCAGCACGGCTTTTCACCTGCAGTCTGACGGTCAATCAGAAAGGGTTATTCAGATCTTAGAGGACATGTTGAGAGGTTGTGTTCTGGATTTCAGGGGTAGTTGGGAGGAGTTTCTACCATTAGCTGAGTTTGCCTACAACAACAGTTACCAAGCGAGCATCAAGATGGCACCGTATGAGGCGTTGTATGGTAGGAAGTGTCGCTCACCTACGTGTTGGACGGAGTTAGGTGAACGTCAGTTGTTGGGACCCGAGTTGGTGGCTGAGACCGAAGACAAGGTTAAGTTGATTCAGTATCGTTTGAAGGAAGCTTCGGACCGGCAAAAGTCTTATGCCGATCTTAAGCAAAGAGATATAGAGTTTGCTGTTGGGGATAAGGTTTTTCTGAAGGTCTCACCGTGGAAAAAGGTGTTGAGGTTCGGAAGGAAAGGTAAGCTAAGTCTGAGGTTCATTGGGCCGTATAAGGTATTGAGGCGAGTGGGACCAGTGGCGTATCAGCTGGAGTTGCCAGCAGAGCTTAGTCAGATCCATGACGTATTTCACGTTTCGATGCTTCGGCGTTATCGTTCAGATCCATCACAGGCGGTAGCAGTGGAAGAGATCGAGGTAAATCTAGACTTGACTATGGAAGAAGAACCTGTGCAGATCCTAGATCGGGATGTGAAAGTTCTGCGTAGGAAGTCTGTGCCTTTGGTTAAGGTTCTTTGGCGGAATCATGGCGTAGAAGAAGCTACGTGGGAACCCGAGGATACGATGAGACAACAATACCCGCAACTCTTTTGATCAGGTAATTTCGAGGTCGAAATTCTTTTTAAGGGGGGTAGAACTGTAATATCCCGGGTTAGGGGCTATTTTGTTGTTGCATGTTATTGCATGTGTTTGGTGTGCTGTGTTGCTATTTCGGTGTTTTAGGGGCTTAATTGTAGGCTAGGAGTGTGCCTGAGTGAATGGGAAAATTTTGATTTTTGGGTGTTAAGTCAGGGGAGCTGTGGGAGCTAGGGTATAAGGGTTTTCTTTGGTGTTTTATTGCACAAGTGAAGAGATGGCAGAGTGGCAAGGGAGGAGCTTGGTGTGGCGTCATCTGCATGTGAGGGAGGTCCAGAGTTCAAGCAGCAGAGTCCCCTTTTTGTCACTTATTTTGGACGGCATGGAGGGAGGAGTTTGTGGCAGTTCAAACTCTGCTTAAGACTTGGTCAAGTGATGAGGTGGTGGGAAGAGAGGAAAAAGGGGAGTGTGACTTGGTCCACTCATTTGAAATGAGTGGTGGTGAGTGTGTTTGGGGATTATGGCCGAATTTTTGGGGGAGTTGGAAGGGGGAAGTGGACGGCTAGGTGTGGGAGCTTGTTGGCCGAAATTCATCTTAGCAACCTAGGTAATTTTCGGTCATCTTTTTGTCAAGAGAAAAGTCTCTTCTTTGGGTCTTTTGATAGCCGAATATCCCTTCCCATTTCTTCCCCTTTTCTTTTCATGTAGGTAAACCGAAACTAGTTTCTCCCTTACTCCAACTCTCTTTTTCTTCTTGAAACCGTGATAGCCGAATCACCCATCTGTTCTCCCCATTTTTTTTGTGCCGAAACTACCATCATTTTACTTCTCAAATTTCATTTTCTTTTCCTAAGCTTAATTGCCGAAACTCTGCTCCCATTTCACATTGTTTTCCCTCAAAGCCGAAAAAAGAAGAGTTAAGCACCTAGTGCCGATTTCTTCTTTCTATTGTTTCCAACATAGCCGAATATTCTCTCCTTCTCCTAGTAGTCTCTTTTGGCCGAATATCAGTGGTGTATTGGAGGCCTTGCTTCAATCGGTTGGTGTTGGTAAGCTCTTGGCCGAATGGCCATTTCTCCTTTTCTTTTTCTGTTCTTGATCGTTTGGATTGGTTAAGAGCCGAATGTGGCCTTGTTGTTGAGAGTTAACCCTTGGTATTGAAACCGATTGCATTATAGGCCATTTGGATTTTGGATACGATCAAGTGGAGCCTTCGTTCTCTGATCAGCCAAGTGGGGTAAGTATTGGTAAGGGTCAGTACTATTAGTTGATTCCTTTATCTCATTAAACCAAGTTAATTAGGGATTAATGGTTCTTTTTCTAGGTGGAGGCCGATTGTCAAAGAGAACCACTACTGGTTCGGGGTTTGGTTGGAAACCAAACCATTCGCAAGTGTAAGGTAATGGCTTAATGTTGATCCCTTGGTTAATGGTTGTTGGCCGAATGTTAGTGATGCCTAACCCCTATGTTGGCCGATTGTAGGAGCTAGTCATCAAGGGGCCTTAGATCGATTCGTTGGGATTCTTAGACTGGTATTATCAGGTGTGTAAACTAACACACTTCTGTGTAGTAATATGATTGATAACCTGTGTGACAATTACTGTAACAGTGATGATTGTTATGATACCCTAATGGGTATGATTCTGGACTCGGGTAAGTCAGTATCATTATTGTTATAAATTTACTGATGATTTACATGATACCATGGCTGTGGATATATGTGACATGGGATATGAGATTAGACATGTTAGCATGATATGCATGATTGTATGATGTGCATGATTACATGAGTATGGTATGTTGATGGGTGATACAAGTGGAGGGAGCAGTGATATTTTACTAAAACAAGTTGGTATGAATTTTACTAAAACTTGGAAAGATAATGATTTCAAAATTATAACGCAATGTGTTTTTAAACCATACCATCGGGTATCACATTATGTCTTTTTAATAAGCAAATTCAAATGATTTTCAAATCAAACTTGTGTTACTCCTAAGTCTAAAAATGTTTTAAGTAACACTAAGAAACTATTAAGGTTTTAAATGGTTTAAACTCGTTTTAACCACACATTCGGGTTAAGTTTTCAAAATCTCCGGGTTTCAAATACACCATCTGATTTCAAACAAGTCCACTCAAATTGTCTTCAAAAATACACTGTGTTTCCTCACGGCTTTTAAACGAAAAATTTAACCTTTCAAAAACTATTTTCCCCCGTAACATACCAGATCCGGGCGTGGTGTCCTGTCCGGGTTTGGGGTGTTACATGGTAATTTTGCAACATAGGGGTATTTTGGTACTTTTGCAAAATAGGGGTATTTTGGTACTTTTGCAAAACAGGGGTATTTTGGGTAATTTTGCAAAACAGGGGTATTTTGATAATTTACAACTCTAAGGGTAATTTAGTAATTTTTCAAATATAAGGGTATTTTAGTAATTTTACAAATGTAAGGGTATTTGGTCCCTCTCGAGTTTTAGTTATGAACTTTGGCCCATCAACAAGTCCTCACGGCTAAAGTGAACAGACACTACGCACCAAGTAGGATTCTAGAAAAGAGGAGGTGGGCCACTAGGACCGCTTAAGTACCAAGCTCTCCCTAGATCCAATCCTAGACATGCGTATGCCCGTTGCGACACCCTAACCCAGAGACTTGTTCACAGACATGTTTAATTAGATTAAGTCTTATGAAATTTTAAGAGTTGTTCAAACTAGGCCTAAAGTCCATTCACCCTAACATACTTGTCTACGTCCCCATAAGCCCATCAAGCCCAAATCACATCCTTATGGCCCATTAGGCCCAAATCTCATCATATGGCCTATTAGGCCTAAAACAAATCCAGATCATGTATCATGCATGACTAACTCAATTCGTATAACCAACCAAACCATTTCATCCATCTTAGCCTCAGGAATCATCGGGCCCATTTAGCCACTTTTGGCTTTTCGGCATTGCCGATATCGTTGTGTAGTGTTTGTACACACGTGGTAACCTCGCGTGCTGCAAACCCCTTAGTCACAAACCTACAATCGACATTACTAGCGAATAACGAAAGCTTTAACACATACTTATCAAAAACCGAAACCTCACCGTGTGCCTTACGTTCTAGTACCCCTTCTTTTGCTACTATTGGCGATTATCCTTTAGATCCGCACCTAAACACCTATATCGTTGAAACCAAGTGACCCATATTGTTCATAAGTCACCCCTATGAGCCACATTAGATTTAGCCATTTACTAAACCATGACTGAGTCGAGAACACTTACCACCATTTTAGCAATCCTTACTTACCACGCTTGCGATTGTTAAGCCTTACCCTTATTAATACAGGTTAACGACAAGGATTGGGTTAGATAGCCCTTCGGTTTTTAACAAAACACATTAAAAAGTTTAACTAAGCACTTATCAAAATTATCCTTTGATCCTGCGGCTTAGATATCTACTTGAACAAGATTCGGCTTCCAAACGTGACTAAGAGTAGATAATAATCGATTGAGGTGGAGGAAAAAACAACAAAGAATTGGCATAAAAAGGGGTTCCGGCAAACAGGAATTTCGGCAAATAGGGATTTTGGCAAACAGAGATTTCAGCAAACATGGATTTTGACAAACAGGGATTTCGGCAAATAGGGGTGGTGATATTCGGCAACGGAAGAAAATAAGGATGAGGGGAAAAAAAGAAAGAACGATGGAAACTCCAAGAACCTCTTTTAAGGATTTCGGCACCCCCCTTTTATAGCCAAAGCCGAACTACCTTCTCCCCACAGTCCTATTCGGCCCTAACACTTCACCCTCCTCATCTCCTATCTTTTCTCTCTGATAATACCATAATTTTATCCAAAACCTCCTCCACATCCATCAGTCCTGCTTCCTACAAACTCTCCACGGCAAGAGTACAAAACCAAAACAACTCTTGCCGTCCACCTATGCAAAATAAAACACTCCAAAATACACTCCTCCTGCTCGAACCTTGGACCTCTTCAGCTTTCACACACGCCACCTCATAGCTCCCAAGTGACGCCACTTTCCACTGGACCACAGGCCTATTTGTGTCCTATTTTCTCTTAATCTACTTAAGAGGCCTACTTACTGAAGTCACACTTCCCTTGGGGCTAAAACCAAAATTTTTCTCGTACCCTTACTTGATCCCAGGACTTCTCCAACACGCCTAGACACTCCAAATTCATTAACCTTCAAAACCCACATACGAATTTTCATTTTCTAAATGTAACACCCCCAAAACTCGGCCTAGAAGTTAGGCCCGAATCTGGCATGTCACATCAAAGGCATATTTCAAAACGATTTTGGTAAGTTAAATTTTAGGGCCCAAAAGCCCCAAAACCCATGAGTCTTGTTAAGTAATGATAAAAGCCCATTTTATAGCTTTTAAGTATTTCAGAAACCAAGTTTAAACATAAGAAATTTACTTTAGTTTAATCATTAAGTAAACAGTTAAAACATCAAAACCCAAAATTTACAATCAAATCAAAGTACAAGGCCTTATTACATACAACGGAAGTAAAGCAACTAAAACCATGTCATTTGAAAAAAATAAATAAAAATAAAAATTTAAACATCTTGTAGTGTGGCCATCTCCAAGTCCTCTCCCACGTCGAGCCTTTTACTGAGGATTACCTAAAACATTAAATTAAAGGGTGTGAGTTTCAAAACTCAGTGTATACAACACTTGGCAATCAAATCACATACAAATATTCACATTGGGCCTAAGCCCTATAAAAAAAGGTGGTCTTGGGCCTTAGCCCACAATGACCTCATATCATATCATATCATATCATAAGCAAACAAGGTAATGCAAAACCCACCCCAATAATCCACCCACTACACACACCGTTTCCCTTCCAACCTTATACACCTGTGGGGAATTCTAGCTCAACTCACCCATACTCTACACACCAAAGGTAGCCCGGTTGTGGTACTACCTAACGTTGCAGCAAAGCTGCTAATCATATAATAGGCTTAAAGCCTCTGGTGGATCCATGGCCATAAGACTATGCGATCTTCAAACCTTCCTCCGTACCATAATTCCCACCCATATTCATCCTAAGTAGAATATCATATAAATGCATCAAACACACGAGTAACATCCACAAACTCATATTCGTCCCATAGGGGTATTTTCGTCATTTCACTACCTAGGGGTATTTTCGTAATTCTACACTACAAGGGTATTTTGGAAATTTAGCAAAATAGGGGTATCTTGGTAATTTTGCAATATAAGGGTATTTTGGAACTTTTGCAAAATATGGGTATTTTGGTACATTTGCAAAATAAGGGTATTTTGGGTAATTTAGGAAAATAGGGGTATTTTGGTAATTTACAACTCTAGGGGTATTTTAGTAATTTTACAAATATAAGTAATTTTACAAATATAAGGGTATTTTAGTAATTTTACAAATGTAAGGGTATTCTAGTAATTGTACAAATATAAGGGTATTTGGTCCCTCTCGGGTTTTAGTTATGAACTTTGGCCCATCAACAAGTCGTCGTCGCTAAAGTGAACAGGCACTACGCACCAGATAGGATTCCAGAGAAGAGGAGGTGAGCCACTAGGACCGCTTTAGTACCAAGCTCTCCCTAGATCCAATCCTAGCCATGCGTATGCCCGTTGCCACACCCTAACCCAGCGACTTGTTCACAGACATGTTTAATTAGATTAAGTCTTATGAAATTTTAAGAGTTGTTCAAACTAGGCCTAAAGTCCATTAACCCTAACATACTTGTCTACGTCCCCATAAGTTCATCAAGCCCAAATCACATCCTTATGGCCCATTAGGCCCAAATCTCATCATATGACCTATTAGGCCCAAAACAAATCCAAATCATGTATCACGCATGACCAACTCAATTCGTATAACCAACCAAACCATTTCATCAAACTTAGCCTCAGGGCTCACCAGGCCCATTTAGCCACTTTTGGCTTTTCGGCATTGCCAATATCGTGTGTGCAGTGTTTGTATACACCTGGTAACGTCGCGTGCTGCAAACCCCTTAGCATGAACCTACAATCGACATTACTAGCGATTAAACAAAGCTTTAACACATACTTATCAAAAACCGAAACCTCACCGTACCCTTACCGTGTGCCTTACGTTCTAGTAGCCCTTCCTTTGCTACTATTGGCGATTATCCTCTAGATCTGCACCCAAACAGCTATATCGTCAAAAACAAGTGACCCATATAGTTCATAAGTCACCCCTATGAGCCACATTAGATTCGGCCATTTACTAAACCATGACTGAGTCTAGAACACTTACCACCTTGTTAGTAATCTTTACTTACCACGCTTGTGATTGTTGAGCCTTACCCTTATTAATACAGGTTAACGACAAGGATTGGATTAGATAGCCCTTCGGCTTTTAACAAAACATACTAAAAAGTTTAACTAAGCACTTATCAAAATTATCCTTTGATCCTGCGGCTTAGATATCTACTTGAACAAGATTCGGCTTCCAAACGTGACTAAGAGTAGATAATAATCGATTGAGGTGGAGGAAAAAACAACAAAGAATTGGCATAAATAGGGGTTCCGGCAAACAGGGATTTCGGCAAATAGGGATTTTGGCAAACAGAGATTTCAGCAAACATGGATTTTGACAAACAGGGATTTCGGCAAATAGGGGTGGTGATATTCGGCAACGGAAAAAAATAAGGAATGAGGGGAAAAAAAGAAAGAACGATGGAAACTCCAAGAACCCCTTTTAAGGATTTCGGCACCCCCCTTTTATAGCCAAAGCCGAACTACCTTCTCCCCACAGTCCTATTCGGCCCTAACACTTCACCCTCCTCATCTCCTATCTTTTCTCTCTGATAATACCATAATTTTATCCAAAACCTCCTCCACATCCATCAGTCCTGCTTCCTACAAACTCTCCACGGCAAGAGTACAAAACCAAAACAACTCTTGCCGTCCACCTATGCAAAATAAAACACTCCAAAATACACTCCTCCTACTCGAACCTTGGACCTCTTCAGCTTTCACACACGCCACCTCATAGCTCCCAAGTGACGCCACTTTCCACTGGACCACAGGCCTATTTGTGTCCTATTTTCTTTTAATATACCTAAGAGGCCTACTGACTGAAGTCACAGTTCCCTTGGGGCTAAAACCAAAATTTTTCCCGTACCGTTACTTGATCCCAGGACTTCTCCAACACCCCTAGACACTCCAAATTCATTAGCCCTCAAAACCCACATACGAATTTTCATTTTCTAAATGTAACACCCCCAAAACTCGGCCTAGAAGTTAGGCCCGAATCTGGCGTGTCACATTAAAGGCATATTTCAAAACGATTTTGCTAAGTTAAAATTTAGGGCCCAAAAGCCCCAATACCCATGAGTCTTGTTAAGTAATGATAAAAGGCCATTTTATAGCTTTAAATATTTCGGAAACCAAGTTTAAGCATAAGAAATTTACTTAAGTTTAATCATTAAGTAAATAGTTAAAACATCAAAAACCAAAATTTAAACTCAAATCAAAGTACAAGGCCTTATTACATCCAACGAAAGTAAAGTAACTAAAACCATGTCATTTGAAAAAAATAATTAATAATAAAAATTTAAACATCTTTTAGTGTGGCCATCTCCGAGTCCTCTCCCACTTTGAGCCGTTTACTGAGGATTACCTGAAACATTAAATTAAAGGGTGTGAATTTCGAAACTCAGTGTGTACAACCCTTGGCAATCAAATCACATACAAATATTCACATTGGGCCTAAGCCTTATAAAAACGGTGGTCTTGGGCCTTTGTAACATCCCCAAACCCGGCCCACGAGCCTTGACTGGATCTGGTTATGTCACTGCGGAAAGACGGTTGAAAAATATTTATGACTTTAGAGTAAAACATGAAAATATATTAACTTTTGAAAATCCATGTCTATTTGATATTGTATGAAAACTTTGATATTATTATAATGTCCAAAAACTGAAAACTTTATTAACTTCATATTTTGAATAAGTAGGTTGCTAAAATAACCCAACTTCACATAGTAATTTAATTCAGTCAAACCATAATTAAAATGATACGCACCTAATTACTTGGAGTTCTAAACTCTCGATCCCAACGCTATCACTCAACGAAACTACAGCAATCTGCCTATAACTTTCTCCTGCCGCTGGCCCACACCCCGGTGGCCAATCTCGAACCGCCGAGACAGCTCTTTTCTTGAACTTCGGGACAGGAGCTTTCCCTTGCCCACCTTGACTGGTACTTGCCTCCATCAACACACTTAATCAGATCAACGGTTAAACCCCAAGTCATAAACTAGGTATCAAAGCTTAATAAATATTCTTTACCAACTCAACTTGAATCTTGAGTACTACTTTATGCCTCTGCAAATGTTGACTATACGAATCCTGAAAAGGTCTCCTGCGTTAGGCTCTTCTCCCCTACAATCGGCCTTAGCACATAACAGAGAACACTTAGTGCCATTCGGCCAAAACAAGAATCCAAAAACAGGGAAAAACTATCGCACTCTTACCTTGCTAACCACTCCCTTTTGCTCTAACCAAGAATCGGCCACCACAAGAAAGTAAGGTTCGGCTTCAAGGACTTGTAACCAACGCAGAGAGAATGGGAGAATGGATGATTCGGCAAGGCTCCTAGATGGTGTTGGGATATTCGGCAATGGCAGGTTTTAGAGGTGATTTCGGTTTAAGTGAAGTTTAAAAGAAAAGTGTGAAGAAAGAGAGGAAAATAGATACACAAACTTTCGGCTTTGGCTTCAACAAAATAAAAGGAAAAGAAAAAGTGTTTCTTTGACTTACTTTCGGCAAGAGACTAAGGGAAGAAAAGAAATAATTCGGCACAAGGGGAATGGTGAAACAATTTCGGCAAAAGGGGAACAACTGGTGAAAAGGGTGGCCAAAAGGGTGAGCACCTCCTATTTATACTACTAAATTCGGCACCCACCTAACACACTCAACCAAAACCGAAAATGCCCTCCTCTAGCTTCCCAAAACCGGCCACTAACTCAACCCTTCTCAAAATCCCAAGATTTTCTCCTATTTTCACTCTACACCACCCCTTCAAACAAAATCAAAATAAAACCAACCCAAGCCTTCTCTTAGTCACTCATTCAAAACGTTTTGAACAAGTCAAAATCCTCCTTTTAAGTGCCTTGGCCGAATCCAACTCTCCCCCTTGCTCATGACGAAAAAACAAACCAAAATGCTGCCTTTGCAGCTCGAACTTGAGACCCCTTCCCCCTGCAAGTGGCGTCACTTCTCCATGCTCTAAGTGGTGTCTCCCTTGCCACTCTGCCAAGCCATTCCTTGTGTCTTAAGCTCCCAAACAATTCTCTTAAGACCTCTACAGCCAAGCTCCCTTTCTTAGCACCAAAGCCAAAAATTTCCTAAGGCATTCCACCACCACCTAGGGTTCCCAAGACCCTTAAAACTCACCCAACTACATACTGAAGTGTGCCAACACCTGAGTTACGCACTAACTGCATAACCCCTAGAACCAGGGTGTTACAATTCTACCCTCCTTAAAAAATAATTTTGTCCTCCAAATTACTTGGCTAAACTAGCACCACACTACGCTATAGCTGCGCACTCTGATCTCAAAGAGCTATCATACTTTTAGGCACAGTATCTATCATACTCAAGGTTCCAAATACCTTACGAGCAACAAAACAAACAGCCACCAAAATGAACAAAACACTAAGGAATAAACCAGTCATAAGAAACTTACCCGCTGACATATCAGGCACATCATTATCCTCCCTCCAACGAACTGCATAGACCAGACCTGGTTGTCTTGCCTCAATGTCACCACTACCTCAGCCTAACATTCCACGACCTCGGCCGAAACCATTCCCTCCATGGTTCGGACCACGACCCCTTGTCGCTTGCTGACCATCTCTGCCTGGTTGCACATAACCTTGGTGTTCTGTCCGAGTCTTGCTCGCATCTTGAGGACAATCTTTAATCAAATGAGTCTTAGACTTGCATCTGAAGCATTCTCGATCCCGATTCCAGCACTCACCAACATGATACCTTCCACACCGAGCACATGGACGATCTGGCTTCCCAGCAACTGGCTTAGAAATACGAACAGGAGTCTCAACTCTCGGTCTTTTTTGAGATCTCTCAAACGATTCTGGCGAACCAAACTCCTCTTATCCCGGTTTCTTTCTCTATCTCTATTCTGCCTCTCAGTCCTCTTGACCTCCTCAGTTATCCGAGCTTTCTCCACTAAAATGGCGAAGTCTCTTTCTCGTTGCGGGGCAATCAAAACCCGTAGCTCATCCTGTAGCCCGTCTTCAAATCTGACGCATCTCTCATAATCCGTAGCCACGATGCCCCGAGCATACCGGCTCAACCGCAGAAACTCAGCCCCGTACTTCGCTATCGATTTGCTTCCTTGCACCAAATTGAGGAACGCCTTCCTCTGAGCGTCCACATAGCTCGCCCCGACATACTTCCCCTCAAACTTGATCTTAAAGTAACCCCAGTCCACTCGATCGATAGGAGTACTTTCCTTAACCGTGAGCCACCACTGGTAGGCCTCATCCCGTAGCAGCGAAATAGCACCCTTGAGCTTCTCCTCTGAAGTTAAATCCAAGTCATCCATAATCCTTTCCATTGCCTCTAGCCAGTATTCTGCCACATTCGGAGCTACCCCAGACACTCCTCTGAAAACCTCAGCTCCATTCGACCTAAGTCTTTCGGGCACTGACTTCCGAGTCCCACTGCCCCCATTGGCTCCTGCCACTCGCTCAAGCACCCGCAGCATAGCCTGCGATACTGCGTCATCTCCTCCAGTCTGATCCTGATGTTCAACCTCAACAGCTGGTGGCGGCACATCGCTCTCTGACCCATGGCCCGACCCTACCGGTTCCGATACTGACATCCTGCCTCTACCACGTCCACGAGCATTGCGACCACGTCCCCTAGAACTCATATCTAGCGTCGCGACTTAATCTGGTTTAAGAAATTTTATGCATTAGAAATTTTGTTCCACTATTTAACCACGAGCAAATTTTATGAAAAGAAGTTCTCGGAAGTAGTTCTTTCGATCAAGCAAAGTTTCATTCCTAACCCAGGGGTAATTTCGTCATTTTCCTATAGGGGTATTTCGGAAATGAATCAGGGTCAATTTTGAAAATAGTTTTCAACTTAAGAAACAAGATATTTCAGAATTTACAAAATCCCAGGGGTCACTTGAAAAGTTGTTTCCAAATCAGAGGTGTTGCAAAAATTTTAGAAATCGGGGTTATTTCAGTAATTTTGGAAATCATGGGCATTTTCGTAATTTCTCCAAATCTGGGTATCTCAATATTTTGCAAAACCAGATTTTCCGATATTTGGGAAAAATAGGAATATTTCAGTAAAAGTTGAGGGTAAATATGAAAATTTAGAAATCAAGGGCATTTTGGTAATTTTATCAACCAGGGGTATTTTCGTAAATTTTCCCAAACCAAAGTATCTTAATATTTTGAAAACTTGAGATTTTGGTATCTTACGAAGAATAATCATTTTAGCAAAATTTGAGGGTAGTATGGTAATTTTACAATACAGGGGCATTTTTGTAATTTTTCCACCAGGGCATTTTGGTAATTTTGGTAAATCGAGAAAACGTCTTTCAAGATCAGATTTAGGGTTTACAACCCAAAGGGGTAAGTTTGAAAATTTTAAAACGGAGGGTTTTAAAACAATAAGGCTGATCCCTTTCGGGTTTTAGTAATCGGTTTAGCCTATGAACAAGTCCTCTTGGTTAAGGTGAACCATAGCTACGCACCAGGTAGGATTCGAGTAAAGAGGAGGTGAGTCGCTAGGACTGCTTAAATACCAAGCTCTTACTGAATACCACTCCTAGACATGCGTACTCCGGTTGCCACACCTTAACCCGGCGACTAACTTCACAGGTTTGTTTAATAATCTTAAGTCTTATGCATATATTCGAGTAGACTAGTCGTAAGGTCCAATAGCCTTAATATTCTAATCTACGAGCCCATAACAATTCATATAAACAAATCAATTCAAGAGTCCGAAGTACTTACCTGGTGGACTTCGGGCCGGAGGTACAGGTGCTATGCCAGAATAACCTGAAAAACTTTTTATAAAAGCCCACATTTCGAAAAGCCCATTTTGAAAACTGTTTCGGGCCCAAAACCTCAAAGCCGAGTTTTGAATCGGGCTCTGATACCAATTTGTAACATCCCTAAACCCGGCCCACGAGCCTTGATTGGATCTGGTTATGTCACTGCGGAAAGACGGTTGAAAAATATTTATGACTTTAGAGTAAAACATGAAAATATATTAACTTTTGAAAATCCATGTCTATTTGATATTGTATGAAAACTTTGATATTATTATAATGTCCAAAAATTGAAAACTTTATTAACTTCATATTTTAAATAAGTAGGTTGCTAAAATAACCCAACTTCACATAGTAATTTAATTCAGTCAAACCATAATTAAAATGCTACGAAAAATTATTAAAAGGCCCTTATTATAACCATTATTTGAATGAAATACTTAAAATTAAAAATAACTAAAAACATCTTCTTCGGCATGGGCCACCTTGCATCCTCTCCGAACCCGGTCCGACTCATGAGTCACCGAAAATGGTTAAGAAAGATAGGGTGAGTCCACCGACTCAGTGCATAATCATTTCACATATTCCACACGTATGGGCTTGGCCCATAACCATACAATCCACGAACCATTCATGCAATCATGCATCACAGCCCAACCTAGGTCCATCCATACACCAACCTTAGCAGACTCCCTGCTCAAGGCCGTGGCTAATCCACCGATCACAACCGAGTGATCCCACAAATCCCACCTCGGCAGACCTGCTGCACGAGGCCGTGGCTGAGCCACCGATCACATAAGTGACCCCACAATAATCTGTCTACGGTGATGCACTCAGCTATCAACCGCCGAGATGGGCACCTAGCCAACACCTCCCTTGATGGTGCACTCAGCAACTCATCAAGCGCTAATGTAGCCCAAAGCTAACATTAGAGCACGTACATCAACGTGTACACCCTTCCTTCCTGGATCAAATCCAATTCCCACGCATGTATGTCAATGCCTCATGTCAAATCGTCATACAAAATGAGTATACATCCACATCATATATATATATACAACATAAGAACTTAATATCACAACTTACTCATCTGATATCTGATTACCCCAAACAAGGGTATTCACCACTTAAGCCATTATAATTGGCTACCACACAACATACATATGTACAAACGTTAGCAAGCAAATAACCGAAGAAATAGTGCGATGACTACGCACCTAATTACTTGGAGTTCTAAACTCTCGATCCCAACGCTATCACTCAACGAAACTACAGCAATCTGCCTATAACTTTCTCCTGCCGCTGGCCCACACCCCGGTGGCCAATCTCGAACCGCCGAGACAGCTCTTTTCTTGAACTTCGGGACATGAGCTTTCCCTTGCCCACCTTGACTGGTACTTGCCTCCATCAACACACTTAATCAGATCAACGGTTAAACCCCAAGTCATAAACTAGGTATCAAATCTTAATAAATATTCCTTACCAACTCAACTTGAATCCCGAGTACTACTTTATGCCTCTGCAAATGTTGACTATACGAATCCCGAAAAGGTCTCCTGCGTTAGGCTCTTCTCCTCTACAATCGGCCTTAGCACATAACAGAGAACACTTAGGGCCATTCGGCCAAAACAAGAATCCAAAATCAGGGAAAAACTATCGCACTCTTACCTTGCTAACCACTCGCTTTTGCTCTAACCAAGAATCGGCCACCACAAGAAAGTAAGGTTCGGCTTGACGGACTTGTAACCAACGCAGAGAGAATGGGAGAATGGATGATTCGGCAAGGCTCCTAGATGGTGTTGGGATATTCGGCAATGGCAGGTTTTAGAGGTGATTTCAGTTTAAGTGAAGTTTAAAAGAAAAGTGTGAAGAAAGAGAGGAAAATAGATACACAAACTTTCGGCTTTGGCTTCAACAAAATAAAAGGAAAAGAAAGAGTGTTTCTTTGACTTACTTTCTGCAAGAGACTAAGGGAAGAAAAGAAATAATTCGGCACAAGGGGAATGGTGAAACAATTTCGGCAAAAGGGGAACAACTGGTGAAAAAGGTGGCCAAAAGGGTGAGCACCTCCTATTTATACTACTAAATTCGGCACCCACCTAACACACTCAACCAAAATCGAAAATGCCCTCCCCTAGCTTCCCAAAACCGTCCACTAACTCAACCCCTCTCAAAATCCCAAGATTTTCTCCTATTTTCACTCTACACCACCCCTTCAAACAAAATCAAAATAAAACCAACCCAAGCCTTCTCTTAGCCACTCATTCAAAACGTTTTGAACAAGTCAAAATCCTCCTTTTAAGTGCCTTGGCTGAATCCAACTCTCCCCCCTTGCTCATGACTCAAAAACAAACCAAAATGCTGCCTTTCTAGCTCGAACTTAAGACCCCTTCCCCCTGCAAGTGGCGTCACTTCTCCATGCTCTAAGTGGCGTCTCCCTTGCCACTCTGCCAAGCCATTCCTTGTGTCTTAAGCTCCCAAACAATTCTCTTAAGACGTCTACAGCCAAGCTCCCTTTCTTAGCACCAAAGCCAAAAATTTCCTAAGGCATTCCACCACCACCTAGGGTTCCCAAGACCCCTAAAACTCACCCAACCACATACTGAAGTGTGCCAACACCTGAGTTACGCACTAACTGCATAACCCCTAGAACCAGGGTGTTACAGCCTTAGCCCACAATGACCTCATATCATATCATATCATATCATAAGCAAACAAGGTAATGCAAAACCCATCCCAATAATCCATCTGCTACACACACCGTTTCCCTTCCAACCATATACACTTGTGGGGAATTCTAGCTCAACCCATCCATCCTCTACACACTAAAGGTAGCCTGGTTGCAGTATTACCTAACGTTGCAGTAGAGCTGCTAATCATATAATAGGCTTCAAGCCTCTGGTGGATTCACGGCCATAGGACCATGTAATCCTCAAACCTTCCACCGTACCATAATTCCCACCCATATGCATCCTAAGCAGAATATCATATGAATGCATCAAACACACGAGTAACATCCACAAACTCATATTCGGCCCATAGGGGTATTTTCGTCATTTCACTACCCAGGGATATGTTCGTAATTCTACCTTACAAGGGTATTTTGGGAATTTGGCAAAATAGGGGTACCTTGGTAATTTTGCAACGTAGGGGTATTTTGGTACTTTTGCAAAACATGGGTACTTTGGTTCTTTTGCAAAATAGGGGTATTTTGGGTAATTTTCAAAATAGGGGTATTTTGGTAATTTATAACTCTAGGGTATTTTAGTAATTTTCTTGTAACACCCTAAATTTAAGGGCTTGTGCATTTTATGTGGTGCTCACTTAAAATGTTAATTTGAGACTTTGAGGTACAAAAAGGGGGCTCAAGTTTGGGCTAAAACCTGGGTTGGTTTTAAGAAAGAGCTATAGAAAATTATTTAAATAGATATTTTTGTTTAAATTGCGAGGTGGGCTTGTCGCCCAAAATTTTGGAAGAGTTGTAAAGGGGAGCATGTAGGTGGCATCATTAAGGGAAGGATTGGGCCAAGTAAGGGCTACTTAGAGCCCAAATTTTAAGACAAAAATTTGGCACTCCAAGGGGGGAAGGGTGGACGGCACACTTGCTAAAATTTAGGGGATTTAATTCTTTTATTTTAGTGATAAAGTGCTGATAATAGGAAGTGGGGATATAAGGCTATTTTTAAGGAGATAAGGGATTAAGATAACAAGAAAGATAAACGCTATCAGGAGGAGGGAGAGTTGGCCGAAACTCCAACTCTGGGTGTGTGTATGATATGCCGAAATTTAGTAGCCAAGTGTTCATCTTTCTTTCATTTTTTTCTATTTTCTTCCTCACACTTTTTCTTAGTAAGCTGAAACTCTCTTCTCCCATTCTCTTTAGTTCTCTCCAAAACCGAAACTCCCTAGTTGATTATCCTCTCCTTGAAAACTCTCTAAAAAGCCGAAATACACCTTGGGCATATCATCTTCTTCCCGTAGCCGAATCTACAAGGGTGGATTTTTCCCGAAGGTGCACCATAAGCCGAATACTCCTCTTTAATCTGGTGAGTTCCGGGATTTTGGTTTCTTTGTGATTTCTCTATTTTTGTCAAGTTCTAAACTGAATCATTTATTCCAAGGGCCTGTCGACTTCACTCTTTGCCCTAGAAGCCGAATCCTGTCTTGCTTTATTCGGAAGTGCCGATTTGGTGGAAAAGCCGAAGGTAGGTTCGGCCGAATGGCCTTTCTTGTTTTTCTCCTTTGGCCGAATGGGTTATGGTACTCAAGTGGTTGCATTTAAAGAACTGGTTTAATATATGGGTGTTGGCCGAATATAGGTGGGTTGGAGGTGACGTTCTCTTAGGGACTTTCGGGATTCGACAAATAAGGTAAGAGATCTATTAGTTTTAATGTGTAGGTTGAGATTTACTAACCTTAGCCGAATGTTGAAGGGACTAAATCTTCGGGTGATTTTCTGGTTTTTGAGCAAGGCTCTACACTGAGGGTAGTAGATTTGGATATCGACTAATGATAGTAGATTTTTGCGATAACAGGTGTGTAACACTTCCCCACCATCTAGATCTGATTATTAATGTATGTTCATAAGATTTATATGTTATGATAAATGTCGAAGTCACGGTTTAATGATGAAAGCCCAAAGAGGGTAAAAGCGGACCACCAGGTTAGTGAGTAATCTGATTAAATGTTATAAGTAAATTGCTTGTATGTGATTGCATGGGTTGGGTTGACAAAAGGAGGAAGTTATACGTTATACGTGTAGCGGTTTTTACCGTGATTTGTTGTAGCGGCTAATGCCGTGATCTGTTATGAGGGCTTCGGCCATGATATGTTGATGAGCAGCATGACTGCCATCTTGGCGTGTAGCGGTGTGGGTTGATTGTAGAAATCCCCAATGGTGTGAACGGTTGGTATGGGGGCGTGTAGCGGATGGAAACCTAGGCAAATGGGTTAGGGCCTTGCATATTAGTTGTTATTTATATAAATGAAATTATTATTATGTTTTATGGGTTAAAGCCCATGCAGAAGAATATGTGGATTTGGCAAAAAAGACTCAAGTTAATTATTTTATATTGTATTTTAATTAATGGATTTTAAACTTCGATGTAATAAGGCCATGGGCCACTAGTTTTATTTCCTTTTACCATGGGTTTAAATTTTTTTTTTTTTAGTTATTGGAAACATTTATGTTAATTAAACTAAGGCATGTAATTAAGTTTGGGTTTTATTTACAAAGGCATATTTTATATAAAATATATTTGGGCTTCTTCTGAAAATACGACATGTTTTACAAAATTTTTCTTAGTGACATACCAGATCCAGTTGTAGCGATTGGGCCGGGTTTGGGGTGCTACAAATTGGTATCAGAGCCCGGTTCAAAACTCGGCTCTGGGGTTTTTGGGCTCAAAACGTTTTCTGAAAATGGGCTTTTGAAACATATATGTTTTTAAAGGATTACAAGTTTGTTAGCTCAGCATGGCACCTGCGTCTCCGGCCCAAGTCCGCCAGGTAAGTACTCTGAACCATTGTGTGATCTTTATATATGTGGGCTTAATGAGCCTAGTGGGACGTATATTAGTTAGAATTAGAACTTGATGGACTCTAGGCTTAGTACAAACCACTTCTTAACATTTCATAAAACTTAATTTCACTAAACAAACCCGTTAACGAGCCACAAGACTAGGGTGTGGTATCCGTCATACGCATGTCTAGGAAGGATCTGGAAGAGCCTGGTATTTAAGCAGTCCTAGTGACTCACCTCCTCTTCGCTGGAATCCTACCTGATGCGTAGTGACTGTTCACCTTAGCCAAGTTAGGGTGTGGCAATGGGCATACGCATGTCTAGGAGTGGATTCAAGGAGAGCTTGGTACTTAAGCAGTCCTAGTGACTCACCTCCTCTTCACTGGAATCCTACCTCGTGCGTAGTGACTATTCACCCTAGTTATGAGGACTGGTTGATGGGCTAAACCCTATGACTAAAACCCGAAAGGGACCAACCACCCTATTTTTGAAAAAAAAAGTCCTAAGGTTTTGTAAAATTTTCAAAACATATTTGATTTGTGAAAATTTCCAATAACCATGAACTTATAAAATACCTATGTTTCGAAAATTTACCCGAAAATCTCACGTTTACAAGAATTACCCGGACCATGAAACTAGATTTTACCAAAAGTACCCCAGTTTTAAAAAAAACAACATCAAAGTTTGAAAAATTACCAAACTACCCTCGTTTGCAAAATGACCAAAATACCCCTAGTTTGTAAAATTATCTAAATACCCCCGGATTTCAAAATTACCAAAATACCCCCCAGATTTCCAAATTACCAAAATATCCCCAGATTTTGAAATTACCGAAATACTCCTGGGATTGCAAAATTACCAAAATATCCTTATTTCACCAAAATCACCAAGGACTCTATTTTGAAAAAATACGGAAATACACCTGTACGATAAAATTATGAAAATACCCCTGGGTAGTGGAAAACAACAACAACAACAACAACAACAACACCACCTTTCTGTAATGAACGTGAGTTCATGGATGTTGATGATTGAATGTATGAACTTGAGACTGTATTGTGAGTATGAATTCAAAAGAACTACTTTTTAAAACTATTATCCATAAAATTGTTCGCGATAAATCAGTGGAAAGAAATAATGATTCATAAAATTCTTAATCAGATAAACGCAAATTGGAAGAATGAGTACAAGGGGTCGAGGACGTCCGCCACGTGGACGCGGTAGGGGTAGGATGACCTTGTCTGAGCCAGTAGGGTCTAGCCATGGGTCAGGAAACGAACTGCCGGATCCTCCAGCTGTGGTGGGAGAGTTAGGAGATCAGGCGATCGGAGATGATGATGTATCTCAGGCGATGTTGCGAGTCCTTGAAAGAGTTGCTAGAGTAGGCTTGGGTACAGGAGCCCAGAAATCTATGCCGGAGCGGCTTAAGGCCAATGGGGCAGAAGTGTTTAGGGTAGTTTCTGGTGTAGCCCCTAACACAGCTGAGTACTGGATGGAAGCGACTGAGTGCATAATGGATGACTTAGACTTTACGGTGGAGTAAAAGTTGAAAGGGGTCGTGTCTCTCCTTCGAGACGAGGCTTACCAATGGTGGCTCACGGTGAAAGAAGGTACTGCTGCAGATTTGATTGACTGGGATTTCTTTAAGGAGTCATTCCAGGGAAAGTATGTTGGGGCCAGCTATATTGATGCACAAAGGAAAGATTCTTGAACTTGGTACAGGGAAGTGAGACTGTGGCTGAATATGAGGCAGAGTTTCTGCGTTTGAGCCGTTACGCTCGGGGAATGGTAGCAACGGAGTATGAACGCTGTGTTCGATTTGAGGATGGGCTACGAAGTGAGTTAAGGGTTTTGATAGCGCCCAAGCAAGAGAGAATTTTTGCGGTTTTGGTAGATAAGGTTAAAATAGCTGAGGAAGTGAAACGGGTTGAGAGATAAGAAAGGGATAAGGATCGGGGTAAGAGTAAGAGGAGTTTTGGGCCATCAAGAGCATCTGGGAATTTTCAGAAGAGGTCTAGGACGGATGGGCCAGCTCGTGCTCTGACGAATCAGAATCAGGCATGTTCTACATGTGGGAAGATGCATTTTAGGGAGTGCAGAATGAAAACAGGTGGATGCTTTAGGTGTGGATCCACAGAACATCTGATTAAGGACTGTCCTCAGATGGATTGGGTATATCCGGCGGGTCGAGGTTCTTATCAGGCTAGGAGAGGTGATCAGCCTGGACCAAAGGGTCGTGGTGTTGCCAGAGGAGGAAACGGAACTGGTCGAGGTCGTGGAGCTCCTGGTAGAGGTGCCGGTAATGTAGATGCAAGGCAGCTGGGTTAGTTTATGCAGTTCGTCGTCAGGAGGATGGTGACGCACCGGATGTCACCACCGGTACGTTTCTTATTGCTGATATGCCTTTGCTTGCTTGGATTGATATTGGGTCAACCCACTCCTATGTTGCATGCTCGATATCTGAGACCGTAAGTAAAGATTCTGAAACAACTACTAGAAAGATGACTGTGGTTAGTCCCCTAGGACAATCTAGGGTAGTGGACAAACTATTTAAGGATGTACCGTTAAAGACTCAAGGGGTAGTGTTTTCGGCAGACTTAATGGAGTTACCATTTGGAGAGTTCAATCTTATCCTAAGAATGGACTGGCTGACAAAGCATCGTGCTAAGTTGGATTGTGGGTCTAAGCGTATGGTGTTAAGTACCCCAGAAGGCGGGGAGGTGGTTGTGTTAGGAGAAAGAAGGAACTATTTGTCCAACGTATTATCGGCCTTGAAAGCTGTTAAGATGATTCGGAAGGGATGTAATGCCTTTTTAGCTTTTATCAGTGCTTTCGATGCTAAAGAGGTGACTGTCGATGAGGTTTGAACAGTCAAGGATTTTGCGGATGTATTTCCGGAGGAGTTGCCAAGATTACCCCCTGATCGCGAGGTGGAGTTTGGAATAGAACTACTCCTGGGTACCGCTCCGGTATCTATTGCCCCTTATCGAATGGCGTCGAAGGAACTGGTGGAGCTCAAAGCTCAGATTCAGGAACTGTTGGATCATGGGTTTATTCGGCCAAGTGTGTCTCCATGGGGAGCGCCGGTCCTATTCGTGAAGAAGAAGGACGGATCCATGCGTATGTGCGTGGACTATCATCAATTGAATAAGTTGACGATAAAGAACAAGTATCCATTACCGAGAATCGACGATTTGTTCGATCAGCTCAAAGGAGCTTCGGTCTTTTCTAAGATTGATCTAAGGTCGGGATATCATCAGTTAAAGGTGAAGGAAGGAGACATTCATAAGACGGCATTTCGAACATGCTACATTCATTATGAGTTCTTAGTGATGCCGTTCGGGTTGACAAACGCACCAGCCTCTTTTATGGATATGATGAACAGGGTATTTCAGCCATACCTTGATCGGTTCGTCGTAGTATTCATCGACGATATCCTGGTATATTCCAAGTCTAAAGAGGAGCATGATGCACATCTTTGTGTGGTGTTGCAAATTCTGAAGGAGAAGCAGCTGTACGCAAAGTTCAGTAAGCGTGAGTTCTGGCTGAAGGAAGTGACTTTCTTAGGGCATGTAGTTTCTGCAGAGGGAATTATGGTGGACCCGCGGAAGATAGAAGCTGTTTTAGATTGGAAGTCGCTGAAGTCTGTGGCAGAAATACGAAGTTTCTTAGGATTAGCAGGGTATTATCGAAGGTTCGTTGAGGGGTTCTCTTCAATAGCGGCACCTTTAACTAAGTTGTTGAGGAAGGGAGTATCGTTTGTGTGGACTGACAAACAACATGAGAGCTTTGAGAAGCTGAAGAGGATTTTGAC
Organism: Gossypium australe; assembly: GCA_005393395.2. Taxonomy (NCBI): domain Eukaryota; kingdom Viridiplantae; phylum Streptophyta; class Magnoliopsida; order Malvales; family Malvaceae; genus Gossypium; species Gossypium australe. Next base: position 70,716,530 of record CM016623.1, on the reverse strand, counting down.
GGAAGCGCCGGTGTTAATTCAGCCAGAGGCAGTAAAAGAATTTACCGTTTACTGTGATGCGTCACACACAGGTTTAGGGTGTGTGTTGATGCAAGATGGAAAAGTGGTGGCATATGCGTCTCGACAGTTAAGACCACATGAGCTAAAGTATCCTACGCATGATCTGGAGTTGGCGGCAGTAGTGTTCGCCCTGAAGATTTGGAAACACTACTTGTATGAGGAAAAGTCAGTTATTTATACTGACCATAAAAGTCTGAAGTATCTCCTTACTCAGAAGGAGTTGAACCTAAGGTAGAGAAGGTGGATTGAGCTGTTAAAGGACTATGACTACTCGATTGAGTACCACCCGGGCAAGGCTAATGTGGTGGCGGATGCATTGAGTACGAAGGTGATAACGGATTTAAGAGCAACTACAAGTAAGACCTATGTGGACAAGTCAAATCAAGGAGAAGCAACTTGTGGATGATGTCTTAGGTACTCGAGTCCAACAAGTGCAGAAAGGTGAAGTAGAGGACTACAGTCTGAACAATGATGGAGTTTTATGTTTTCGTGGAAAGGTTTATATGCCAAAAGATGAGGGGTTAAGGCAGATGATTCTTCAGGAATCACATAATAGCCCTTATGCTATGCATCCTAGAGGAGTTAAGATGTATCGGGATTCGCGAGAGCAGTTCTGGTGGCCAGGGTTGAAGCGAGAAGGTACGGAATATATGGGGAAGTGTTTGACGTGTCAACAAGTCAAAGCTGAACACCAGTTGCCTTCAAGGTTGTTGCAATCGGTGAAGATTTCCCAATGGAAATGGGAAAGAATTATGATGGATTTCGTTAGTGGGTTACCCCTCACGCCCACTAAGAAAGATTCAATTTGGGTAATTGTGGATCGGCTGACGAAGTTTGCTCACTTCATACCGATTCGAGTGGATTTTTCTCTACAAAAGTTGGCTAAATTGTACGTGGCTGAGGTTGTAAGATTACACGGTGTACCAGTATCGATCATATCGGATAGGGACCCAAGGTTCACGTCACGATTTTGGAAGGCTCTTCATCAAGCAATGGGAACAAGGTTAGACTTTAGTACCGCTTTTCACCCACAGACTGATGGTCAGTCTGAGAAGGTAATTCAAATTTTGGAGGATATGCTAAGGGGTTGCATCATCGACTTTAGGGGCAGTTGGGAAGAGTATTTTCCCTTGGCAGAATTCGCATATAACAATAGTTATCAAGCTAGCATTCAGATGGCGCCGTATGAAGCGTTATATGGTAGGAGATGTCGTAATCCAACTTGTTGGACAGAGTTGGGAGAACGTAAGGTGTTAGGTCCAGAATTAGTTTTGAAAACAGAGGAGAAAGTTAAGCTAATACGGGATAGGTTGAAAGAAGCATCTGATCGGCAGAAGTCGTATGCGGATCTAAAGCGAAAGGAAGTAGAATTTGAGGTAGGAGATCAAGTCTTCTTGAAGGTATCTCCGTGGAAAAAGGTGATGAGGTTTGGATGGAAGGGTAAGTTATGTCCACGATTTATTGGGCCTTATCGGGTATTAGAACGTGTGGGCCCAGTGGCTTATCGGTTGGAGTTGCCTTCGGAGTTGGAACAGATACATGATGTGTTCCATGTCTCGATGCTGAGACGTTATCGATCTGATCCATCGCACATAGTGCCGGTAGAAGAGATTGAAGTTAGGTCAGACTTGTCTTTTGAGGAGGAGCCAGTGCAAATCTTGGATAGAGATGTAAAAGTGTTGAGAAGGAAATCAATTCCTTTGGTCAAAATTCTATGGCGAAATCGCAGTACAGAAGAGGCGACATGGGAGCCAGAAGATGTTATGCATCAGTAGTATCCCCATCTCTTTTGATTAGGTAAATTTCGACGACGAAATTTATTTTAAGGAGGGTAGAACTGTAACACCCTAAATTTAAGGGCTTGTGCATTTTATGTGGTGCTCGCTTAAAATGTTAATTTGAGACTTTGAGGTACAAAAAGGGGGCTCAGGGTTGGACTGAAACCTGGGTTGGTTTTAAGAAAGAGCTATAGAAAATTATTTAAATAGATATTTGTGTTTAAATTGCAAGGTGGGCTTGTGGCCCAAAAATTTGGAAGAGTTGTAAAGGGGAGTATGTAGGTGGCGTCATTAAGGGAAGGATTGGGCCAAGTGAGGGCTACTTAGAGCCCAAATTTTAAGACAAAAATTCGGTACTTCAAGGGGGGGAAGGGTGGACGGCACACTTGCTAAAATTTAGGGGATTTAATTCTTTTATTTTAGTGATAAAGTGCTGATAATAGGAAGAGGGGATATAGGGCTATTTTTAAGGAGATAAGGGATTAAGATAACAAGAAAGATAAAGGCTATCAGGAGGAGGGAAAGTTGGTCGAAACTCCAACTCTGGGTGTGTGTATGATATGCCGAAGTTTAGTAGCCAAGTGTTCATCTTTCTTGCATTTTTTTCTATTTTCTTCCTCACACTTTTTCTTAGTAAGCCGAAACTCTCTTCTCCCATTCTCTTTAGTTCTCTCCAAAACCGAAACTCCCTAGTTGATTCTCCTCTCCTCGAAAACTCTCTAAAAAGCCGAAATACACCTTGGACATATCATCTTCTTCCCATAGCCGAATCTACAAGGGTGGATTTTTCCCGAAGGTGCACCATAAGCCGAATACTCCTCTTTAATCGGGTGAGTTTCGGGATTTTGGTTTCTTTGCGATTTCTCTATTTTTGTCAAGTTCTAAACTGAATCATTTATTCCAAGGGCCTGTCAACTTCACTCTTTGCCCTAGAAGCCGAATCCTATCTTGCTTTATTCAGAAGTGCCGATTTGGTGGAAAAGCCGAAGGTAGGTTCGGCCGAATGGCCTTTCTTGTTTTTCTCCTTTGGCCGAATGAGTTATGGTACTCAAGTGGTTGCGTTTAAAGAATTGGTTTAATACATGGGTGTTGGCCGAATGTAGGTGGGTTGGAGGTAACGTTCTCTTAGGGACTTTCGGGATTCGACAAATAAGGTAAGAGATCTATTAGTTTTAATGTGCAGGTTGAGATTTACTAACCTTAGCCGAATGTTGAAGGGACTAAATCTTCGGGTGATTTTCCGGTTTTTGAGCAAGGCTCTACACTGAGGGTAGTAGATTTGGATATCGACTAAGGATAGTAGATTTTCGCGATAACAGGTGTGTAACACTTCCCCACCATCTGGATCTGATTATTAATGTACGTTCATAAGATTTATATGTTATGATAAATGCCGAAGTCACGGTTTAATGATGAAAGCCCAAAGAGGGTAAAAGCGGACCACCAGGTTAGTGAGTAATCTGATTAAATGTTATAAGTAAATTGCTTGTATGTGATTGCATGGGTTGGGTTGATAAAAGGAGGAAGTTATACGTTATACGTGTAGCGGTTTTTACCGTGATTTGTTGTAGCGGCTAATGTCGTGATCTGTTATGAGGGCTTCGGCCATGATATATTGATGAGCAGCATGACTGCCATCTTGGCGTGTAGCGGTGTGGGTTGATTGTAGAAATCCCCAATGGTGTGAACGGTTGGTACGGGGGCATGTAGCGGATGGAAACCTAGGCAAATGGGTTGGGGCCTTGCATATTAGTTGTTATTTATATAAATGAAATTATTATTATGTTTTATGGGTTAAGGCCCAAAATCTAGTGGTGCATGAGGGTTGCACACTGAGTCTCGCGATTCACCCTTTTTATTAACATTTCAGGTGATACCTAGTGCTTCGGACCGGGCTGGAGAGGAGCGCAAGGTGGCCATGCAGAAGAATATGTGGATTTGGCAAAAAAGACTCAAGTTAATTATTTTATATTGTATTTTAATTAATGGATTTTAAACTTCGATGTAATAAAGGCCATGGGCCACTAGTTTTATTTCCTTTTACCATGGGTTTAAATTATTATTTTTTAGTTATTGGAAACATTTATGTTAATTATACTAAGGCATGTAATTAAGTTTGGGCTTTATTTACAAAGGCGTATTTTGTATAAAATATATTTGGGCTTCTTCTAAAAATACGACATGTTTCAAAAAAATTTTCTTAGTGACATACCGGATTCGGTTGTAGCGATTGGGCCGGGTTTGGGGTGTTACATTTCAAATATAAGGGTATTTTAATAATTTTACAAATATAAGGCTATTTTAGTAATTTTACAAATATAAAGGTATTCTAGTAATTTTACAAATATAAGGGTATTTGGTCCCTCTCGGGTTTTAGTTATGAACTTTGGCCCATCAACAAGTCGTTACGGCTAAAGTAAACAGACACTACGCACCAGATATGATTCTAGAGAAGAGGAGGTGGGCCACTAGGACCGCTTTAGTACCGAGCTCTCCCTAGATCCAATCCTAGACATGCGTATGCCCGTTGCCACACCCTAACCCAGCGACTTGTTCATAGATATGTTTAGTTAGATTAAGTCTTATGAAATTTTAAGAGTTGTTCAAACTAGGCCTAAAGTCCACTAACCCTAACATACTTGTCTACGTCCCCATAAGCCCATCAAGCCCAAATCGCATCCTTATGGCTCATTAGGCCCAAATCTCATCATATGGCCTATTAGGCCCAAAACAAATCCAGATCATGTATCATGCATGACTAAATTTGTATAACCAACGAAACCATTTCATCAAACTTAGCCTCAGGGCTCACTGGGCCCATTTAGCCACTTTCGGCTTTTTGACATTGCCGATATCGTGTGTGCAGTGTTTGTACACACCTAGTAACCTCGCGTGCTGCAAATCCCTTAGCAGAAACCTACAATCTACATTACTAGCGATTAACCAAAGATTTAACACACAATTATCAAAAACTGAAACCTCACCGTACCCTTACCGTGTGCCTTACGTTCTAGTAGCCCTTCCTTTGCTACTATTGGCGATTATCCTCTAGATCTACACCCAAACACCTATATCGTCAAAACCAAATGACCCATATTGTTCATAAGTCACCCTTATGAGCCACATTAGATTCGGCCATTTACTAAACCATGACCGACTCGAGAACACTTACCACCTTGTTAGCAATCCTTACTTACCACGCTTGTGATTGTTGAGCCTTACCCTTATTAATACAGGTTAACAACAAGGACTGGGTCAAATAGCCCTTCGGCTTTTAACAAAGCACACTAAAAAGTTTAACTAAGCACTTACCGAAATTCTCTTTTGATCCTGCGGCTTAGATATCTACTTCAACAAGATTCAGCTTCCAAACGTGACTAAGAGTAGATAATAATCGATTGAGGTGGAGGAAAAAACAACAAAGAATCGGCATAAACAGGGGTTTCGGCGAACAAGGATTTTGAAAAACAGGGATTTCCGCAAACAGGGATTTCAACAAACTGAAATTTTAGCAAACAAGGATTTCAGAAAATAGGGATTTCGGCAAACAGGGGTGGTGGTATTTGGCAATGGAAGAAAATAAGGATGAGGGGGGAAAAAGAAAGAAAGATGGAAACTCCAAGAACCCCTTCTAAGGATTTCGGCACCCCATTTATAGCCAAAGCCGAACTACCTTCCCCCCACAGTCCTATTCAGCCCCAACACTTCACCCTCCTCATCTCTTATCTTTTCTCTCTGATAATACCTTAATCTTATCTGAAATCTCCTCCACATCCATCAGTCCTGCTTCCTACAAACTCTCCACGACAAGAGTACAAAACCAAAACAACTCTTGTCGTCCACTTATGCAAAATAAAACACTCCAAAATACACTCCTCCTACTCGAACCTTGGACCTCTTCAGCTTTCACACACGCCACCTCATAGCTCCCAAGTGACGCCACTTTCCACTGGACCACAAGCCCATTTGTGTCCTATTTTCTCTTAATCTACTTAAAAGGCTTACTGACTGAAGTCACAGTTCCCTTGGGGCTAAAACCAAAATTTTTCCTGTACCCTTACTTGATCTCAGGACTTCTCCAACACCCCTAGACACTCCAAATTCATTAACCCTCAAAGCCCACATACCAATTTTCATTTTCTCGCTCACTTAAGAAAATTTCTGAGATCCAAAGCCCAAAGCCCAATTCTTCTAGGCCCAAATTCGGGGCGTTACAGTGAAATTTTATGCAATAATGATGGTATTATCTTGAGAGCTTATAAGAAGGATTGTTAAAAGCATGGTAATCAATTGTTTATTATTTAGATACGTAGTTACTAAGAATTGTAGCTTACTCCTCTTCCTTTCTCATATCTTATAGGGTTTTATGCTTGTAACATCCTAAAATTTAGGGGTCTATAATATTTGTGTAAATGCATGTTATGTTGGTTCTGTGTGTTGTTTAAGAGTGTTTAGGGGACCTAGGGGGCTTGGGGTCGAGTTTTAGCCCTGGAAAAATTTTGGTTTTGGGCACTTTAGGGGGGAGGACTATATGAAGCAAGGGTTAAGGGAATATGTTGGTGTTTTGCTAACACAAGTGAGTAAGTGGCACAGTGGTGGTGTCGTCAACATGCATACACGCTTCCTTTGCTACTATTTGCGAATATAGTATGCATTAAGCCTTGGTTAATCACTAATGACTCGTATATCGTCAAAATCAAGTGACTCGTATTCCACATAAGTCACCCCTATAAGCCATATTACATTCGGCCATCCACTAAACCATAACTGGGTCAAGAACACTTACCACCTTGCTAATGATCCTTACCTACAACGCTTGCGATTGTTGAGCCTTACCCTTGTTAATACAAAGTTAACGATAAGGAGGGGATAGATAGCCCTTCGGCTTGTAACAAAACTCACTAAAAAGATCAAGTAAGCACTTACCGAAATCCTCCTTTGATCCTGTGGCTTAAATTCAGCTTTTGAGATTAGTATGGTGACAGAGGCAATTCGGCACCACTAGGGAGAGGAAGAGGAGAAGTGATCGGCTAGAACTAAAGGTGACCAAGAAAAGGGATTTAAGAAGAAAAGGTATGGGGAATTCAGCTAGAGAGGAAACTGAAATTTCGGCAAAGGGATGATGGGGTTTTTTTCGGCAATTGGAAGAATTCGGCTAAGGGGGAGAAAACAAAATTCCAAGAACCTCACAAAAGGATTCGGCACCCTCCTCTTATAGCCAAGAGCTGAAATTCCCTTCCCCCAGAGTCCCATTCGGCACCATCACTTTCACACTCCTCATCTCCTAACTTTTCTCTCTGATAATCCCTCCATCTCATCCGAATTTTCCTCCTCTATCAGCTCACAAGACCAAGTCAAACACTCGATCGAAAAAGTTCTAATTCCCCACAAATCTGGCCGTCCACTATGCAAAATAACACTCCAAAAACACCTTACCATTACTAGAACCTTGGACATCTTCAGCTTACAACCACGCCACCTCATAGCTCCCAAGTGACGCTACTTGCCACTAGACCACAAGCCCATTTGTGTCCTATTTTCTCCTAATCTGCTTAAGAGGCCTCATGCCTGAGACTAGCGTCCACTGAAACAAGAAAAATAATTTTTTTCCTATGGTCTTCCCTATCTCTAAGGCTGCAAATAATCCCGATAATACCTTAAAATTAATATTCTAAGTTCTACTCATACTTGCCAACCTCAGTACACAGAAATTTAAAGTTTCGGGATTTTTGGGGCGTTACAACCCAATAGGTCCAAATCTACTAGGCCCAAATTCGGGGAGTTACACAACTCATCATGTATCATGCAAACACAGCTAACATCACAAGACATTGGCATATAAATAATATATATAGGTTTACAATCAATTAGCCAATATAAGCCAATTAGCATGGCTACATATTACAATAACCTTTAACCATTACAAGCCAATACATTTGGCCAAAACATAATAACACATACACAAAATGACTAAGTCCCTATACATGCCATAGACTTAAATTACTTGAAGGCATTGATACCAGTCAAAAGCTTGATAGTGTGATAGAATCTCTGACGATCTTCAACCCGAGCTAGCCTCTATGACACTATGGGAAAAAGGAAAGGAAGGGGGTAAGCATTATAGCTTAGTAAGTAGGTATGTAAATAATAATTAATTTATTAACATGTTTTTATAAGTCTTCACAATATGTTCTCAAGATAATACAATCATAATTGCACATAGTTCCACTATTTACTCATGTTCATCTCAAGCTGTCTACTCGAGTCACAGTCACTAAATTATTTATATCTTGAGTTATAGAAGTCCAAATTAATATCCGTTGATTTTCCCTGAAACTAGGCTCACATATCTTATTACCGTAAAATTTTCAAAATTTTTAGTTTAGCCAATAAGTACAGTTTATTCTTTAAAGTCTCCCCTATTCTGTTGTCTGATATTTTCGACCCTTCTTCACTAAAAATTAATTATCTCCTCGTACAGGATTTGGATGATGTTCTCATTTGTTTATTTTGAAAATACACTCATTAAATATTTTAATCATATAAATTATAACCCTTAATCATTTTTATACGATTTTTAAATATTTTCCAAATTTGGAACAGGGGATTCCGTCATCATTCTGACCTTGTCTCATAAAAATTTGAATATCATAGAATATGAAATTCTTTTGTTTACACCATTTCTTTTATGTGAAAATAGATTTTTAAGATTTAATTTCATATCTTATTCAACCTCTAATCCAATTTCCACCATTTTTGGTGATTTTTCAAAGTCACACAACGTCCAAAACTGTTTTGTTGCTAAATTTACTCTTTCAAAATTTCACTTATTCCATTTCATCTTACCGAAGGTTCGATCAAATATCGAGCACATTGTTCATAAATTTTCACACTTGCACCTGCACTTATTCATCACATAGTCATATTCAATTACACTTAGTCATTACATGATCACTTGTATTTTCACTTAGTCAATTTCCCGTTGAACTCATCGGAATAATAATAGATACACGGTAGCCTGCACAGGTTAACAACAAGGACTGGGTCAAATAGCCCTTCGGCTTTTAACAAAGCACACTAAAAAGTTTAACTAAGCACTTACCGAAATTCTCTTTTGATCCTGCGGCTTAGATATCTACTTCAGCAAGATTCAGCTTCCAAACGTGACTAAGAGTAGATAATAATCGATTGAGGTGGAGGAAAAAACAACAAAGAATCGGCATAAACAGGGGTTTCGGCGAACAAGGATTTTGAAAAACAGGGATTTCCGCAAACAGGGATTTCAACAAACTGAAATTTTAGCAAACAGGGATTTCAGAAAATAGGGATTTCGGCAAACAGGGGTGGTGGTATTTGGCAATGGAAGAAAATAAGGATGAGGGGGGAAAAAGAAAGAAAGATGGAAACTCCAAGAACCCCTTCTAAGGATTTCGGCACCCCATTTATAGCCAAAGCCGAACTACCTTCCCCCCACAGTCCTATTCGGCCCCAACACTTCACCCTCCTCATCTCTTATCTTTTCTCTCTGATAATACCTTAATCTTATCCGAAATCTCCTCCACATCCATCAGTCCTGCTTCCTACAAACTCTCCACGACAAGAGTACAAAACCAAAACAACTCTTGTCGTCCACTTATGCAAAATAAAACACTCCAAAATACACTCCTCCTACTCGAACCTTGGACCTCTTCAGCTTTCACACACGCCACCTCATAGCTCCCAAGTGACGCCACTTTCCACTGGACCACAAGCCCATTTGTGTCCTATTTTCTCTTAATCTACTTAAAAGGCTTACTGACTGAAGTCACAGTTCCCTTGGGGCTAAAACCAAAATTTTTCCTGTACCCTTACTTGATCTCAGGACTTCTCCAACACCCCTAGACACTCCAAATTCATTAACCCTCAAAGCCCACATACCAATTTTCATTTTCTCGCTCACTTAAGAAAATTTCTGAGATCCAAAGCCCAAAGCCCAATTCTTCTAGGCCCAAATTCGGGGCGTTACAGTGAAATTTTATGCAATAATGATGGTATTATCTTGAGAGCTTATAAGAAGGATTGTTAAAAGCATGGTAATCAATTATTTATTATTTAGATACGTAGTTACTAAGAATTGTAGCTTACGTAGTTACTAAGAATTGTAGCTTACTCCTCTTCCTTTCTCATATCTTATAGGGTTTTATGCTTGTAACATCCTAAAATTTAGGGGTCTATAATATTTGTGTAAATGCATGTTATGTTGGTTCTGTGTGTTGTTTAAGAGTGTTTAGGGGGCCTAGGGGGCTTGGGGTCGAGTTTTAGCCCTGGAAAAATTTTGGTTTTGGGCACTTTAGGGGGGAGGACTATATGAAGCAAGGGTTAAGGGAATATGTTGGTGTTTTGCTAACACAAGTGAGTAAGTGGCACAGTGGTGGTGTCGTCAACATGCATACACGCTTCCTTTGCTACTATTTGCGAATATAGTATGCATTAAGCCTTGGTTAATCACTAATGACTCGTATATCGTCAAAATCAAGTGACTCGTATTCCACATAAGTCACCCCTATAAGCCATATTACATTCGGCCATCCACTAAACCATAACTGGGTCAAGAACACTTACCACCTTGCTAATGATCCTTACCTACAACGCTTGCGATTGTTGAGCCTTACCCTTGTTAATACAAAGTTAACGATAAGGAGGGGATAGATAGCCCTTCGGCTTGTAACAAAACTCACTAAAAAGATCAAGTAAGCACTTACCGAAATCCTCCTTTGATCCTGTGGCTTAAATTCAGCTTTTGAGATTAGTATGGTGACAGAGGCAATTCGGCACCACTAGGGAGAGGAAGAGGAGAAGTGATCGGCTAGAACTAAAGGTGACCAAGAAAAGGGATTTAAGAAGAAAAGGTATGGGGAATTCAGCTAGAGAGGAAACTGAAATTTCGGCAAAGGGATGATGGGGTTTTTTTCGGCAATTGGAAGAATTCGGCTAAGGGGGAGAAAACAAAATTCCAAGAACCTCACAAAAGGATTCGGCACCCTCCTCTTATAGCCAAGAGCTGAAATTCCCTTCCCCCAGAGTCCCATTCGGCACCATCACTTTCACACTCCTCATCTCCTAACTTTTCTCTCTGATAATCCCTCCATCTCATCCGAATTTTCCTCCTCTATCAGCTCACAGGACCAAGTCAAACACTCGATCGAAAAAGTTCTAATTCCCCACAAATCTGGCCGTCCACTATGCAAAATAACACTCCAAAAACACCTTACCATTACTCGAACCTTGGACATCTTCAGCTTACAACCACGCCACCTCATAGCTCCCAAGTGACGCTACTTGCCACTAGACCACAAGCCCATTTGTGTCCTATTTTCTCCTAATATGCTTAAGAGGCCTCATGCCTGAGACTAGCGTCCATTGAAACAAGAAAAATAATTTTTTTCCTATGGTCTTCCCTATCTCTAAGGCTGCAAATAATCCCGATAATACCTTAAAATTAATATTCTAAGTTCTACTCATACTTGCCAACCTCAGTACACAGAAATTTAAAGTTTCGGGATTTTTGGGGCGTTACAACCCAATAGGTCCAAATCTACTAGGCCCAAATTCGGGGAGTTACACAACTCATCATGTATCATGCAAACACAGCTAACATCACAAGACATTGGCATATAAATAATATATATAGGTTTACAATCAATTAGCCAATATAAGCCAATTAGCATGGCTACATATTACAATAACCTTTAACCATTACAAGCCAATACATTTGGCCAAAACATAATAACACATACACAAAATGACTAAGTCCCTATACATGCCATAGACTTAAATTACTTGAAGGCATTGATACCAGTCAAAAGCTTGATAGTGTGATAGAATCTCTGACGATCTTCAACCCGAGCTAGCCTCTATGACACTATGGGAAAAAGGAAAGGAAGGGGGTAAGCATTATAGCTTAGTAAGTAGGTATGTAAATAATAATTAATTTATTAACATGTTTTTATAAGTCTTCACAATATGTTCTCAAGATAATACAATCATAATTGCACATAGTTCCACTATTTACTCATGTTCATCTCAAGCTGTCTACTCGAGTCACAGTCACTAAATTATTTATATCTTGAGTTATAGAAGTCCAAATTAATATCCGTTGATTTTCCCTGAAACTAGACTCACATATCTTATTACCGTAAAATTTTCAAAATTTTTAGTTTAGCCAATAAGTACAGTTTATTCTTTAAAGTCTCCCCTATTCTGTTGTCTGATATTTTCGACCCTTCTTCACTAAAAATTAATTATCTCCTCGTACAGGATTTGGATGATGTTCTCATTTGTTTATTTTGAAAATACACTCATTAAATATTTTAATCATATAAATTATAACCCTTAATCATTTTTATACGATTTTTAAATATTTTCCAAATTTGGAACAGGGGATTCCGTCATCATTCTGACCTTGTCTCATAAAAATTTGAATATCATAGAATATGAAATTCTTTTGTTTACACCATTTCTTTTATGTGAAAATAGATTTTTAAGATTTAATTTCATATCTTATTCAACCTCTAATCCAATTTCCACCATTTTTGGTGATTTTTCAAAGTCACACAACGTCCAAAACTGTTTTGTTGCTAAATTTACTCTTTCAAAATTTCACTTATTCCATTTCATCTTACCGAAGGTTCGATCAAATATCGAGCACATTGTTCATAAATTTTCACACTTGCACCTGCACTTATTCATCACATAGTCATATTCAATTACACTTAGTCATTACATGATCACTTGTATTTTCACTTAGTCAATTTCCCGTTGAACTCATCGGAATAATAATAGATACACGGTAGCCTGCACATAGTACCACCCTTGTAGATGAAGCTATCTGGTGCACATAGTAGCCTGCACTTAGTACTATACATGTGACCAAAACCATCATTTACACATAGTTACCTACACTTAGTACCACACATGTGATCGAAGCTATCGGGTACGCATAGTAGCATGCACTTAGTACTACACATGCGACCTATCCGTCTGATACACGTAGTAGCCTGCACTTAGTACTACACACGTGACCTAGAACCAACTCGTAGCTCTCTTGTACACATAGGGCCCTACACTTAGTACCACACATGTGACCTAGCTACCTCATTCGTATCTTTTTTATTTTTGAAGGTTCAACCAGGAATTCTCACTTTTCAACATTTTACCAATTCATAATTTACATCAAATAATTACTCCATATTCAACCATATCTCATATAATATAACAAAATATTAAAACATAAATAAAAAAGATGTATTATTTACATACAAACTTACCTCTGTAGCATAATCGGTGAAAAGGACTTATTCGTCATATTCTTTGTTTTCCCCCGCTCTAAGTCTGAATCTCGTTTTCCTTGATCTATAATAACAAATTTAACTCATTTATTCATCCTGCTACTCAAATTAGCCTAAATTCACATTTTGGCAAAATTTACATTTTTGCTCTTAAACTTTGTCATATTTACACTTTTGACCCTAAGCTCGTAAAATGATTTTTATTCAATTTCCTTTTATTTTAAGCCTAGCCGAACCATTTTCATAACTATAGCAGCCCACAATTTCCACTAATTCACGCTTTTATGACAAATTTCATAACTTTTACAAATTAGTCCTTTTAGGCATTTTTACCAAAAATCACTTAGTAAAAGTCATTTCTCTAACAATAAACATGCATTTTCTACCATTAAACAAAAAAATACACGCATATTCATCATAGGTCAAAACTCTAGACTTTAACCATATCTCCAATTAGTGGTAGAAATAGATAGATCTTGTTACGAGGATTTCAAAAACTTAAAAATCATTAAAACGGGGCTATAACAGACTTACAATCGAGCTTGGAAGCTTGAAAAACCCTAGCCATGGTTTCCCTTTGTGAAATTCAGCTATGGGGTTGAAGATGGACAAAAATTGGCTTTTAATTTTGTTTTTAATTCATTTTAATTACTAAATAACCAAAATGCCCCTAACTTAAAAATATTCTATTTCACCTATTTCATGTCCATTTTTGGCCAAGAAATTAACCAATGGCCTAATTATCATTTAAGGACCTCAAATTTAAAATTTCATAACAATTGGACACCACTAACATGTAGAACTCAACTTTTGCACTTTTTACAATTTAGTCCTTTTGACTTAATTGAGTGCCCAAATGTCTAATTTTTCGAACGAAATTTTCACGAAAATTTTTTTTAAAATTGTAGACCATAAAGATGTAATAAAAATAAAATTTTCCTCGTCAGATTTGTGGTTCGGAAACCACTGTTTCGACTAGCCCAAAATCGGGTTATTACAGTGTCACCAAGCTAGCTCGTGGTTCGAGGATCGTCAAAGATCCACTCACACTATCAACAATTATCTTGGTACCAATGAATTTAACATTTTGAGTTATGGCATGTATAGGGGACTTGGTCATTTTGTTATGTGTCATAATTGATTTGGCCAAATATGTTGGCTTGTATTGGTTGAAAGTTCATTTTGTAAATGGCCATTGAATTTAGCTAATGTTGGTATAAGCAATTTATATGATGATGCCTTCCATGGATGTGGGAATTTACATGATATGAGTTGATAAGTATGTAGTGTTTGTGTACGATAGATGGTAGCATTTGAATGATGTGTTGATGTCTTGGTTGTGGCTGATTTGGTTGTATGCATATGCTTAAATTGGTGCTATGCTATATGGTATATGTGTGTGCATCAAATGGGGGCAAAATGGCTTGGTAAATAGCCTTATTTTTGTCCACACGGGCATGTGTCTAGGCCGTGTGTCAAACGTGACTTGCTTCACGGGTATGTGTTCCAGCCGTGTGTCTCCAGCATCTAAATTTTGAGAAACAGAATGTCCAGAATATAGCACACAGGCAAAGACACGGGCATGCGTCTCGAGCGTGTAGAAAATTAAATTAACCACATGGCCTAGCACACGGGCATGTGGCACGGCTGTGTGGCACAAGTGAGAGAGCTCCCTAATTTGAACATGGCCTGTAGCACGGGCGTGTCCCATGGTCACACTGGCGTGTCCCAAATCCACATGGGCGTGTGACCCCTATAACATGTAATGTTTTATAAAGTTCTCAGTTTAGTCTCGAACCCCTTCCAATGCATGTTTTGGGCCTAGTAGGCTCGTTTTAAGGACAATACATATGTGTGTGAAAAGTTTTAATTTGGATGGAAATTTATGACTCGGGAATGTATGTTTGCTTGTGTTTCTGTCCGGTAATGCCTCGTACCTTGTTCCGGCATCGAATATGGATAAGGGGGTGTTACAGCACCGTCTAATTCTAGACTCGTAACGGGCAACCAGGGAGGAGAGGCTAATGAAGCCTTCTTCCAAATGATGAACGAGTGGTTCACTCAATATATTCGAACGAACCCGACTCCTCAACAACCTCCACCCCCTCCTAATTCCCAACTTGTACCCGTAGCTCCTCAAGGAGTTGAGCTTTTAAGATTGAATAAATCTCTAGTTGACAAGATCCGTAAACACAGAACTGAAGAGTTCAGAGCTAATGTTGATGATGACCCTGAGAGAGCCAAGTTTTGGCTTGAAAATATGATTCAAGTGTTTGACGAGCTTTCTTGCACACTAGCTGAATGTTTAAAGTGTGATATATGCATTCATAGAGATACCACGTATCAGTGGCGGAATACATTAGTATCGGTGGTGCCGAGGGAGAAAGTCACCTGGGAGTTCTTTTAGACATTGTTTCGAAAGAAATATATAAGGCAGAGGTTTCTGGATAAAAAAACACAAAGAGTTTCTAGAACTGAAACAAGGTAGTATGACTGTAACCAAGTATGAGAGAGAATTTGTGCGGTTAAGTAAATATGCTCAAGAGTATGTTTTTACCGAAGAGATTATGTGTAAGCGGTTTGTTGATGGGTTGAACGAAGATACTAAACTTCTAGTCGGAATATTAGATTTGAAAGAGTTTGTTATGTTAGTCGATTGGGCTTATAAAGCCAAATACTTTAGCCGAGAAAAGAGAAAGGTTGATTCAGAGGAAAGGGACTCGAGGAAGAGATCAATGAGTAAACCTTATCATTCTACGTCGAATAAATCAAAAGATTATTTTAACCGATCGATCACTTCAGCGGGATATTCCAATAGAGATCAATGATTAAACCTTATCATTCCGTGTTGAATAAATCAAAAGATTATTTTAACCGATCGATCACTTCAGCGGGATATTCCAATAGAGATCATGGAAAACAATACACCAGCCCTAAAGCTCAAGCCACGTCAGTATCAAGTGTTGGCAACATAAAAAACATCAAGCCCAAATGTCAACAGTGTGGAAGACGATATTTTGGAGATTGTTGGGTGAAATATAATAGTAGAGCTTGTTCCAGTTGTGGTTCACAGGATCATTTTATTAAAGATTGTCCTGAAATGGTTGAGAAAGATAGACCTTAGAATGTGAGACCGAGTAATATGCCGACTAGAGGAAGACCACCAAGAAATGCTGGGAATGTGAATGGTAGTCGAGGGGCGACATGAGAATTCACCGTGAGATCTGAGGCTAGAGCACATGCGAGAGCCTACACTATTCGCACTCGTGAAGAAGCATCGAGTTCAGATGTTATTACCAGTACATTTTCTCTTTACGACACTAATGTTATTGCATTGATTGATCCTAGATCGACTCATTCATATATATGTATGAATTTGGTGTTTAATAAGAGTTTGCTTGTTAAGTCTGCTGAGTTTGTGATTAAAGCATCGAACCCTTTAGGCAAGTATGTACTAGTTGTTAAAGTATGCAAGAACTATCCATTAATGACTCGGGGCTACTGTTTCCCAGTTGACTTGATGCTTTTATCATTTGATGAATTCGATGTGATTTTGGATATGGATTGGTTGACACTACATGATGCTATTCTGAACTGTAGACGAAAGACTATAGAATTGAAATGTCAGAATAATGAAATTCTTCAGATTGAATCTGATGAGTCGAGTGGGTTCCCTAAACTGATTTCATCGATGTCAGCTCGGAGATATGTGTGAAAAGGTTGCAATGCGTATCTAGCCTATGTTTTAGATAGCAAAGTATCTGAACAAAAGATTGAATCAGTGCCTGTAGTCAGAGAGGTTGAGTTTGCTATTGAGTTAATACCGGGAACTTCGCCAATATCTATAGCTCCGTACAGAATGGCTCCGATAAAGTTGAAAGAGTTGAAGGCTCAATTGCAAGAGTTAACAGATAGAGGTTTTGCACGACCAAGTTTTTCGCCCTAGGGTGCGCCAGTATTGTTTGTTAAGAAGAAAGACGGGTCAATGAGAATGTGTATTGACTATCGTCAGCTCAACAAAGTTACGATAAATAATAAGTATCTGTTGCCAAGAATAGATGATTTGTTTGATCAGTTGAAAAGTGCAACTGTGTTTTCAAAGATTGATTTGAGATTGGTATTATCAATTGCGAGTTAAAGACTCAGATGTGCCGAAAATTGTGTTCAAAACTAGGTACGGACATTATGAATTCCTTGTCATGCCTTTTGGATTAACTAATGCTCCTGCCATTTTTATGGATTTGATGAATCGGATATTTAGACCGTATTTAGATAGATTTTGACGACATTCTTATCTATTCGCGAGATGAATCTGAGCATGCCGAGTATTTGAGGATTGTGTTGCAGACCGTGAGAGATAAGCAACTATTTGCTAAATTCAGCAAATGTGAGTTCTGGTTCCGGGAGGTTGGATTTTTGGGGTACATTGTGTAACACCCTTAACCCGTATCCATCACCGGAATAGGGTTACGAGGTATTACCGGTCGAATCATAACATTTAAAACACCATGGCTCACACATCAGCAAATCATAGTTAATCAATAACACAAAGTCCCTTTAGAAGGTCTACGAGACCTTAAACATGCTTTAGAGAAGGTTCAGGACTAAACTGATCTCATACGGAAACTTTGCGGAACTTAGGAATTTTTTCTTTTTAAAACAGGGCGCATGCCCGTGTGGCTAGGCCGTTTGCCTCACACGGCTATGCCGTAGACCATGTCTTACCCCGTGTGCAACTCTGACTATGGTCACACGGCCTGTCACACGCCCATGTGATTGGCCTGTGTGTAAGACTGACTAAAGTCACACGGCCTGTCACATGCCCGTGTGCCTGGCCCGTGTGTAAGACTGACTAAAGTCACACGGCCTATCACATTCCCGTGTGTCTGGCCTGTGTGTAAGTATGACTTGCTTTGAATTGGGACAGTGAAGGACACTACAATTCATTCACCATTCTCAACTACCAAATCAAACATAAAACATACCATTTCTATTTCACTAAAGCATACCATAATGGCCATTCACATAAGACCATATATATACATCACAAACACCATTTTCACATAGCCAAAACATGTTCCAAAATGATTCCATTATCAAGCTATATCTCATGGCAAGATTTAAACATCTCAAAACATTCTACAACTTCACTAGCCTATACATGCCATAAACCATAAATACAACTTTCAAGAGGTACCAAAATAGATGTCCGATAGTGTGATTGAGTCGCTAATGATCCCCGGATCCGAGCTAACTTTAATGACACTATAAAACAGAGAAAGACTTCACACAATAAGCTTTAAAGCTTAGTAAGTTCATAATATAACACAATTAACTCAAGAATTCAAATTCATGATGCAAAAATTAACTAACACTTAGTTTGATTCACATCACTACTCAATCTCATCCATGGCTATTGCTCACTCTCATACCATATCTATAGTTTCATACACTAGCATTTATAATGCTACTCAATCCAACTCTTTTCATCATTCATTCACATAATCTTCCATCTATCTCATACAAAATATCATCAACCACTTAGGTTCTGTACATACATGTACCATCACGTATTTATCTATCACATTTACCACTCAATGCTCGATGCCATAATTCATTTGATCCTCTTTAAACATTCGATGAATTCACACACTTAGTGCCAATTAATTAGCCAAAACTACAGTAATATCACACACTTAGTGCCATTACATTAAACTGAAATTATCTCGGTATCGCACACACAATGCCTAATAATACAGCTGATGCTTTCTTTATCTCGCACACTCAGTGCCATTTATCACTGTAACAATTCTATTTATGCACACTTAATGCCACATATCTTCGAACTCACATTTCGAATTACCAAACTCCACAATACATTTCCATTCATTTCATCACATATGAACATTGTTTAAACAATACGTATTATACACGAACTTACCTCGAACATAAAAACAACGACACTAGTCGATCAATCGAGCACTTTGTTCTTGCCTCAATTTAGATCCAAATTTCTCCTTTCTTGATCTATATAATATCAAATTCAACTCATTCACTCACATTTCCACTCAATTTAACCCACAACACATAATTAGGGTATTTTACACTTTAGCCCTCATAATTACACATTTTGACATTTTAGTCCTTATTTCACAATTACACAAAATACACATAATTTACTCACACCCAAGCTTGGCCGAATTTCATACTAGTCCCTAACTATCCAATTTCACATTTATTTCACATTTTAGCCCCTCAATTTCTCATTTTCACAAATTAATCCCTACTGTACATTGTTACTCAAAGTCACTTTACAAAACATGTATATAAATCATCAAACACTTAGTTTTCATCCACAAACATCACAAAGCTCAAACCATCAACAATGGTATTTTTTGATATCATCATAAATTTTGAAAATCAAGATATGGGCTAGCTAGTACTCAAAGCAACGATTACAAAAACATAAAAATCATCAAAAATTGAGTTCAAAGCATACCTCAATCAAGCCTTGTAAGTGTCAAAAGTTTAAAGCCCTAAAAACCTTCCTTTTATCAACCAATTTTCGGCAATGGTGAAGAAAGATGAACAAAAATGATGTTTTGTTTTAATTTATTAACTGAATGCATCATTTACCAATTTACCCTTACTAAAAACATTTAAAAACCACTATCACATGTCCATGAATGTCCATTAACCTTGTTAATGGTCCATTTGATAAATAAGGACCTCACACATAAGAAGACATAGCATTAAAGTACTTTTAACTTCTAGCACACAGTTTTTGCATTTTACGCGATTAGGTCCTTTTTCACAAATCAGCACACAAACGATAAAATTTTCACACAGAACTTTCACACATATTTTACCACATACTGTAAACACAGAAAATAATATTAAAATATTTTTCTGACCATAGATTTGTGGTCCGAAACCACTGTTCCAACTAGGGTCTAAACTAGGCTGTTACAACTCTCCCCCCAGTGATTTTCATCCCTGAAAATCTTACCAGTGAATAGATTCAGATATTGTCCTCTCATAGCATCCTCAGGCCCCTACATAGCCTCTTCAACCCCGTGTCTGTGCCACAACACTTTCACTAAAGAAATTTTCTTATTTCTCAATTCTTTAACCTCGTGAGCTAAGATATATATCGATTATTCTTCATAGGACATGTCAGACTGAATCTCTATTTTAGATGGAGAAATTATATATGAAGGATCAGATTTGTATCGTCGAAGCATTGATACGTGAAACACATTATGATTCTTTTCTAGCTCAGGTGGTAGCGACAATCTATACACAATTGGACCGATACGCTCAGTGATCTCATACGGTCTGATGAATCTCGGGCTCAGCTTGCCTTTTCTGCCGAATCGGAGTACTTTCTTCCACGGAGATACTTTCAAAAACACTTTATCACCGATCTCAAATTCATTATCTTTTCGTTTCAAATCTGCATAAGACTTCTAACGATCTGATGCTGCTTTCAGACTATTTCGAATCACTTTCACTTTTTGCCTAGTCTCGCTAATCAAATCTACACCGTGAATCTTATTATCACTAAGCTCAGTCCAATACAATGGTGTTTTGCATTTACGACCGTATAGAGCCTCATATGGTGCTATTTTAATGCTTGATTGAAAGCTATTATTATACACAAATTCAACCAACGACAGGTACTTTTCCCACGTACTTTAAAACTAAAAAATACAACATCACAACATATCCTCGAGAATCTGAATGATCCGCTCGGATTGACCATCCGGTTGCAGATGAAATGCAGTACTGAAATGTAATCTCGTACCCAATGCATCTTGTAATTTCTTCCAAAACCGTGAGGTAAACTTCGGAACTCTATCCGACACTATAGAATTAGGAACCCCGTGTAACCGCACAACCTCAGAAACATACAGTTCAACTAACTTATCAAGCGAGTAATCCGTTCTCACTGGAATAAAATGAGGATTTCGTTAATCTATCAACTATCACCCATATTGCATCTTTCTTTCTTAGAGATAGGGGCAGTCCCGACACAAAGTCTATCATGATTCTCTCTCATTTCCACTCAAGAATCATGATCAGATGTAATAAGCCCGAAGGTACCTGATGTTCAGCTTTGACTTGTTGACAAACTAAACATCTCGAAACAAACTCTATGATATCTCGTTTCATACAAGGCCACCAATAAAACTGTTTTATATCTCTATACATTTTGTACTTCTCGAATGAACTGATAAACGAATGTTATGAGCTTCGCTCAAAATCATCTGAATTAACTCTAGACTTCTCAGAATACAAATTCTGTCTCAGAATCTCAAACAATCATCATCACCAACTCGAAATTCTAAGTCAGGATTTAAATCACATTGAGCTCGTTTTGCCATCATCTTGGTATCAATTTTCTGAGCATTACAAATCTGTTGTATAAACAATGGCCTCACTTTCAGCTCAGCTATAACTGAATCATCATCACACAAATCTATCTGAGTATTCATTGCTCATAAAGTGAATAAAGACTTTCGGCTCAATGCGTCAGCAACAACATTAGCTTTTCCCGGATGATAATCTATAACTAGCTCGTAGTCTTAAAACTCATATTTACTAAACTTTGCATATAGTTGCTTATCACGCAGAGTCTGTAACACGATTCTCAGGTGCTCAGCATGTTCCATTTCATCACAAGAATAAATTAAAATATCGTCAATAAGTACAACAACAAATTGATCTAAATACGGCCTGAATATCTGGTTCATCAAGTCCATAAATATTGCAGGAGCATTCGTTAGTCTGAAAGGCAAAACTAAAAATTCATAATGTCCGTACCTCATTCGAAAAGCAGTTTTCAGTACATCTGATTCTTTGACTCTCAACAGATAATAACCTGATCTCAAGTCTATTTTTGAAAACACTGTAGCCCCTTTTAACTGATCAAACAAATCATCAATTCGCGGTAGAGGGTACTTATTCTTTATCATCATTTTATTTAGCTGTCAGTAGTCAATACACATTCTCATAGTACCTTCTTTCTTTTTCACAAACAAATAGGAGTGCCCTAAGGAGAAAATCTCGGTCGTGCGAAACCTCTGTCTGTCAATTCTTGCAACTGAGACTTCAATTCTTTCAATTTCGTTGGAGCAATTCTATACAGAGATATTGAGATAGGAGTCGTCCCTGGCACTAACTCAATGCCAAACTCAACTTCTCGTACCGGAGGTAATCTTAGTAATTCTTTAGGAAACTCATCAAGAAACTTACAAACCACAGGCGTAGATTCAACTTTCTTTTCTGTCACTTTCGTATCAATCACATACGCAAGATAAGCTTCACATCCCTTTTTCACATAATTCAGAGCTGTCATCGTAGATATTACAATCGGTAGCCCATTCAATTCACTGGATTCAATTCAGACTATCTCGCCAATCTGACTTCTCAAATCAATAGTCTTCCGTTTGCAATTCACAACAGCACCATGCAATAGATATCTCGAAACATCAACGGACAATTCTTTCACACTTTGTCAACAAGATTAAACTTGCCTAAGAAGTTCGATACTCTAATTACAAATTCAGTAGACTCAACAGGCAGAGTCTTACTAGATACTAAATTCACACACACATATGAATGGGTAGATCCTGGATCTATCAATGCAATCACATCAGTATCATAAAGAGTGAAAGTACCGGTAATAACGTCTAGAGATGACGTTTCTTCGCGAGCGCGAATAGCGTAGGTGTAACAGCCCAATTTTAGGGCTAATCAGAATAGTGGTTTCAAAACCACTAATTCGAGGTCGGAGAAATTATTTTTAATATTATTTTATGTGTTATAGCATGATTATATGAGTGCATGAAAATTTTGGTGAATTAATTTTAGTGATTCCATGCTTAATTGCGAAAAAGGACTAAATCATATAAAGTGTGAAAGTATTATTTTACAAGCTAGAGGTGTTAAATAGCTACAGAACCTTAAATTGGAGGTCCATAATGTGTAATTAGGCCTTTCTAAGGGTGATAGTCGGCCATACGGGACAAGAAATTAAATTTGGTCAAGGTTTGGTGACATTAGGTGACTAAATGAATAAAATAAAATAAAACAAAGAAAGTTATCATCTTTTCCTATTATCTTCTTATTCCACTGAAAATATCAACAAGAAGAGGGGTTTGGAAGCTTGAAATTTTTAGCAACTTACACTCCTTGAAAGTCAGTGATTTTGGTGGTCATTCTTGATAATTTTTGCACTTTTAGGACCCTTGTAGCTTAATCTAGCTAATGAGGGGACTATTTTGCAAAATGGTTGAGAGTATAGGGTTTCTCCATGTGAGTATTCATGTGTTTGCTAAAATTTTATGGAAGAAAATGAATCTTGGTTGTTTAATAAACAACTTCTGTGAAGGGATTTTTCATGAAAACACCTAATAGGACTATTTTGTAAAAGGTATAAAATAGATAGTAAATGTGTGAAATAATTGGAATTGTGAGTTGCTATAAAAGATAATATGAATCAGCTAGGCTTGGGTGTGAGAAAAATGAACACATTTCATTTTTCGAGCCTAGAGGCAAAATTGTAATTTTGTGAAAGTCTAGGGCAAAATGGTAATTTTGCCAAAATAGGAATTTTTGGACTGATTTGATTAATGTGGTTATTTATGAAGCAAAATATGTCATTATAGATCAAGAAGAATGTGGAATCAACCTTGACCGAGGAAAAGGCAAGGTTTCGACTAAATTGCAAATTGAGATATTTTGTATCGAGATAAGTTTATGTAAATGATACATCCTTTTATTTATGTGTTCACATATTAATGTATTGTGTGAAATGTGAATGAATATTATGGTTATCTACTGAAATGATGGAAAGTGAGGAAATTATTGGATGAACCTTCAGAATAGGGAAGATGATACAAATAAAAACCATAAATAAGTGAATATTGGTGGGCTGTGTGCGATACCAACGTATTTATTATATTTGGTGGGCTGTGTACGATACCATTCGGTTATTTGTTAATGGTGGGCTGTGTGCGAAACCACCGTGTATCCGATATTATTCCGAAGTGTTCATCGAGAAACTTATACTAAGTGAGATTACATGTGATTGTGTGATGACAAGTGCACGGTATAAGTGCATGTAAATGTGAGCAATGTTATGATATGTTGTGGTAAGATTTGGAAAATGAGTAAGTACAACTACAATGATTTGAATTATTCTTTATTAGTGTGTAATGTTCTTGATTGATAAGTATGTGATATGATGTTCATTGTTTACATATATACTTACTAAGCTTAAAGCTTACTCCCTTTTCTTTTCCCTTGTTTTATAGTGTCAAAAAGCCAGCTCAAGATACGGAGACTGTTGGAGGATCACCCACACTATCCATACATTTTGGTATATTGAGATTTACATTGAATTATGGCATGTATAGGGACTTGGTCTTTTTGGGTTATATGTCATATTGATTTAGCCAAATGTGTTGGCTTATGATGATATTTTGATTCATTTTGTATAACGCTATGAGAAGTGGCTCATAATGATATTTGGTTGTAAACCTATTTATATGCATGCATGTGCCAATGCCATTATG
Source organism: Gossypium australe (assembly GCA_005393395.2). Classification (NCBI taxonomy): domain Eukaryota; kingdom Viridiplantae; phylum Streptophyta; class Magnoliopsida; order Malvales; family Malvaceae; genus Gossypium; species Gossypium australe. The sequence goes on along the minus strand of CM016623.1, from coordinate 70,691,783 downwards.
ATATGACCTATGGTTATTGATGGTTGAATGAGGATGTGTTGCATGTGATTATGGATGTTTGGTGATGGTGAAGAACTTAGTTATGCTATTTATATATATTTGGATTGGTGTGGTTTGATGTTGTGTAGGTTAGTGCAAGTATGGGTGGCAAAAGGGCTTGGTAAATAGCCTTATTCTGTCCACACGGGTAAACATACGAGCGTGTGTCTAGGCCGTGTGTGACACACAGCATGCCCCATGGGCGTGTAGTCCAGTCGTGTGTCCCCCTGCACCCAAAGTTGGCAAAACAAAATGCCCAGTAGTAACAACACGGGTTGGGGCATGGCTGTGTGTCTCAACCATGTGGAGGACACGGTCTTATGACATGGGCATGCACCCAGGCCGTGTGAAGTCTGCACTTGATTTTAGGAATTTAATTCACCACACGGCCTAAGGACACGAGTATATGCCTTGGCCATGTGACTTTATTGAGTTGACGATGTCATAAAAAAATGTCAAGGTTTTCACACACGGGCTAAGACACGGGCGTGTCGTGGCCGTGTGGGGGACACAGGCCGTAGACACGGGCGTGTGCCAGGCCGTGTGAAAACTGCTGTAGGTTTGAAGTGACCAATAAAATTTGCTCGGACTAAGGACATGGGCGTGTGTAATAACATGGCCTGCCCACATGGGCGTGTTCTTTTCCACATGGGCGTGTGGCCTTATTTCAGCAAATGTTTTCTAAGTGTTCGTACGTTTCCGGTTCAGTTCTAAACCACTCCTTATGTATGTTTTGGGCCTCGTAAGCTCATTTAATGGGTGATATTAATGTTTATGAAACGTTTTAAATTTGAGTGGAAAGACATGTCTCGATTTTGTATGACTGCTTCCATATAAGTTGGGTAATGCCTCGTACCCTATTCTGGCTTTGAATACGGGTAAGGGGTGTTACAATAGGCTCTGGCAGGTGCTCTCCCCTCAGATCTCATAGATGTATCCATTGTTCCTCTCTAGCTACCACTCACAATTCCTGTGTTTTTGGGTGGTCTACCCCTAGCTGCCGTGTTACTCGGCCTTGCACTCTGAGCATTATCTTTCTCAGCCAACTTCGGGCAATCCCGAATGAAGTGTTCTCGTGATCCACATTTATAACAAACTCTATTATTATACTTGCCCCAGCATTCACCAATATGATGTCTCCTACACTGTCTACACTCAGGCTTTTTTTTTTCTAACACAACCAACACTTGATTCTATTGGAATTTGAGCTTTAGAACTTGTATATTGTTTCACATCATCTATACTCGAATGTCTAAACGAAGCATTTGAGTGACTGGTTGCATATCTGAATCTCTTTGACGAAGAGTGATACGACTTACTCATCAACCTTTTTCTCTCGTCTCTAGCTTATGAGTCTGCTTTCTTCTTTTCTTTACTAAGCTCCTCGACTTTAAAAGCTCTTTCAACCAATACCACAAATTCATTCAAGTCAAGAATTCTAACCAGAATTTTAATATCTTCATTCAACCCTTTAATGAATCGTTTACACATAGTAGTTTCTATCAAAACACATTGTCTTGCATACTGGCTCAATCTCACAAATTCTCGCTCATATTTCGTAACAGACATACGACCCTGTTTCAGCACAAGGAACTCTTTTCATTTCTAATCTATAAACCGTTGAATGATATATTTTCTATAGAATTCAATTTAGAAGAAATCCCAGGTGATTCATTCTCTCAGAACCACAGATATAATGTTTTCCACCAATGATACACCGTATCTCTCAACAGTGAAACAACACACTTAAGGCATTCATTAGGAGTACATGATAATTCATCAAACACTCTAATGGTATTCTCAAGACAGAATTCAGCTCGCTCAGCATCATCATCAATTATGGCCTTGACCTCTTCGACCCCATATTTACGAATCTTATCAACTGGAGGTTTACTCAATCTAATTGGGTCTATAACTTGTGGCATTATGGAAACTTGTGGGGGTGGAGGTTGTTGAGCAGCCGGATTCTCGAATGAACTCCGTGAACCACTCGCCGCTCATTTGGAAGAAGGCTTGCTTAGCCTCTTCCTCGTGGCTACTCGTAATAGGTCTAAAATTAGATAGGGCTGTCCCTTGAGCGGTAGCAGGCTCATTACTCTCAGCATCATCAGCAACAACTCGATTGGGATCCATTTACTATACGAAAATGCATTTTTAACTATCAAGAATCATCACACTATCGCATATTTATATATGGCATGTATAGCTAGACTCTCACACACTACGTTAGTCCTAGAATCGACTAAACCGTAGCTCTAATACCAATAAAATGTAACACCCTTAACCCGTATCCATCGCCAAACTAGGGTTACAAGGTATTACCGATCGAATCATAACATTTAAAACACCATGGCTCACACATCAGCAAATCATAGTTAATAAATAACACAAAGTCCCTTTAGAAGGTCTACGAGACCTTAAACATGCTTTAGAGAAGGTTCGGGACTAAACCGATCTTGTAACAGCCCGATTTAAGGCCTAGTTGGAATAGTGGTGCAGGCCAAGATTTCGAGGTGAATTTATGAGTTTTTGAGGTTTATGCCATGTTTGCATGCTAGTGTAAAAGTTTCATGAAGCAATTTTGTTAAGTTGAGGTTGAATGGTTAAAAAGGACTAAATTGCAAAAGTTTCAAAATATGAGTTTCTAGAAGCTTTTTGTATGAAATATCTTTAGAATATTAATTAGAAGTCCTTAAATAGCAATTTGCCCAAATTATAATTTTTAGACAAAATTGGTCATGAGTTAGTAAAATGGAAATGTTTAAAGAGAAGGTCATTTTGGTTTTTTGTCTAATAAATGATTAAAATAGGAAAAAGATGATAAAAATCTATTCATCTTCTTCCTCACATTGTCGAAAATTTGGAGACTCCATAGCTAGGGTTCTTCATTTTTTTCAAGCTTGCTAGTAAGTTCATCTTAGCCCCGTTTTTAATATTCTTCGTATTTTTGAAGTTCCCGTATTATGAATTAGCTATTTTTAGCTATAAAATGAGCTAAGATGCATGTTCAAAAATCTACCCATTAATGACATGCATGTTAAATGATGTATTATGGAAGTTTATGAGAGTTTGATGTTAGACAAACATCTTTTCTTTAGTGAATTTCATGAAAAATGATAGTATGGACCAATTTGTAATAGTTATGAAAATTGGTCATAAATACTAGAAATAGTGAGAATTGATGATTGTTATAGTAGAGAAAATGAATCAGCTAAGCATGAAGTTTAAAAAAATTGAATGAAAATCATTTTACGAGCCTAGGGGCAAAAGTGTAAATATGAGAAAGTATAGGGGCAAAATAGTAATTTTGCCAAAGTATGAGTTAAGAGTCAATTTATTCAATGAGAGTATTAAATGATCTATTTATTATTACAGATCAAGAAAAATGAAGTCCGGATCGGAACCGAAGCAAAAACAAAGTCGAGGACTAAATTGCATATCTATATACATTTTGTATATTGAGGTAAGTTTGTATGATTTCTAAGCTTTATGATTTTTATCATTGAATTGCTTAGTATAATGTACACTATTATGAATTACCATGGAATGTTTAATGTTATGTTAAACAAATAAATCAATGAGATTAAGTATGAGCAAATCCCGATTGAAGAATGAATTTCCCAGGATACTCGATCTACCACAAGAGATAAGAAAGTCCGTATAAGACCAAGCCAAGGCTTGGCATCAGCAATCAAGTAAAGATTTCATGTAAGTCCAAGGCAAGCTTGGCATTGAACAGTTATCATGTAAGTCCAAGGCAAGCTTGGCATTGAACAGTTATCATGTAAGTCCAAGACAAGTCTTGGAAGTGTAAAGCTAGCAATAGATAAAGAGGTCCTATGTAAGTCCAAGCCAAGGCATGGCATTGGTGAGAACAAGAAAGATTTCATGTAAGTCCCAGCCAAGGCTTGGCATTGACCAGTTCACGAGTAAAGATAACACGTAAGACCATGTCAAGGCATGGCAATGATAAGTTCCCAAGAGGACACACGAGAAAGACTTCGTATAAGTCCATGTCAAGACATGGCCTCGAAACCAAGATGAGATATTCCATGTAAGATCGTATCTAGGATATGGCTTTGGCATCAAGTTACGTGGGATGAGATTTAGTATCCTCGGTTATTCGCAGAAATTCATCGGGCAAATGAGTAAAGTTAAAATGAGATAACAAGAAAGCTAAGTAAGCAAAGCTATTATCAAGTTGAAATTGAGTATTATTTATCTTATGAATGATGAATTAGAGATCATGATTGTTATATTAGAGTATACTGATCAATGTGATCAAGTGATACAGGTACATTGTTTACCTTACAAGTATGAGAATAGTTAGTATCATGAGACATGTTGGAATCAGTATGAGTAAGTAAGCTCTATAGCTGAAATTTATGATACCATTGTTATGTCAAATGGTTTATATTAAGCAAGTATATTGATATGTGCTTTACACGCAAACTTACTAAGCTAAATGCTTACGTCTTTAATTCTTTCTTTCTATGTAGTCTCGCCGAGCTAACTTGTGGATCGTTGGAGTCGGAGCTCGTAGCACACTATCAATCTCTATTTTGGTATAGCCAAGTTATTTTACTCAGTATGGCATGTATAGGAAGCATTCATTTTGAGAATATGTTTTAAGAAGGGCCAATGTATAGGCTATAAAGTTATTATTCTTTTGTATATGACTAAGTGATTGGCCAAAATTGACTAAGTATGTATGTTTATTAAGATCAATGAAGCATATAGTATTGTTTCTGAAACATGTATTGAATTGAGCTTGAGTTGGTCTTGAATTTTCAGGGTGGCAAATGGCTTGGTAAATAGCCTTTAAGTGCCCACACGGTTAGACACACGGGCATGTGTCTAGGCCGTGCGTACCCTGCACCTTATTATTTTAAGTCAGAATAGGCCACAGTCAAATCCCACGGCCGTTTGTACGAGCCGCGTACGACACACGGTTAGAACATGGGTGTGTGCCCCAGACCGTGTGGTTAAGTTAGTATATCAAGGAATAGCAGACGGTCTAAGCCCACGGGCGTGTCAAGGCCATGTGATTGTAGTTAGTGTCACCCACGGTTTAAAGATATGGGTGTGTCTAAGGGTACACAGGCGTGTTCCTAGTCACATGGGCGTGTGAACCCTGCTTTAAAGAAAAGTTTTCGATTAAATTTCAAAAGTTTTCATATACCTGTGTAAGGCCTCGTAGGCACCTGAAATGTATGATTAGACTAAGAAAGGAGAAGTTTTAAATTTGAAACGAAGTTTTACCGCCCGTAAGTGCATGTTAAGAAAGTTCAAGCATGGTAATGTCTCATATCCGGTCACAGCCTTCGATCCAGGTATGGGGTGTTACAGATCTCATACGAAAACTATACGAAACATAGAAAGTTTTTCTTTTAAAACAGGGCACACGCCTGTGTGGCTAGGTTGTATGCCTCACACGGCCATGCACTAGACCATGTCTTACCCCGTGTGCAACTCTGACTATGGTCACACGGCCTGTCACACACCCATGTGACTAGCCCGTGTGTATGACTGACTAAAGTCACACGGCCTGTCACACGCCCATGTGTCTGGCCCGTGTGTAAGTCTGACTTTCTTTGAATTGGGACAGTGAAGGACACGGTCGAGACACACGCCCATGTGCTCACCCATGTGGACAATATAGGCCATTTACAAGGCTAATTTGCCACCCATTTTGGGTCATCCCTACATGCTCAATTCCAACATCAAATAACATACAATTCATTCACCATTCTCAACTACCAAATCAAACATAAAACATAGCATTTCTATTTCACTAAAGCATACCATAATGGCCATTCACATAAGACCATATATATTCATCACAAACACCATTTTCACATAGCCAAAACATGTACCACAATCATTCCATTATCAAGCCATATCTCATGGCAAGATTTAAACATCTCAAAACATTCTACAACTTCACTAGCCTATACATGACATATACCATAGATACAACTTTCAAAAGGTACCAAAATAGATGCCCGATAGTGTGATTGAGTCACTGATGCTCCCCGGATCTGAGCTAACTTTAATGACACTGTAAAATAGAGAAAGACTTCACACAGTAAGTTTTAAAGCTTAGTAAGTTCGTAATATAACACAATTAACTCAACAATTCAAATTCAAGATGCAAAAATTAACTAACATTTAGTTTAATTCAAATCACTACTCAATCTCATCCATGGCTATTGCTCACTTTCAACCTCGAACGTAGAAACAACGACACTAGTCGATCAATCGAGCACATTGTTCTTGCCTCGATCTAGATCTGAATTTCTCCGTTCTTGATCTATATAATATCAAATTCAACTCATTCACTCACATTTCCACTCAATTTAGTCCATAACACATAATTGGGGTATTTTACACTTTAGCCCTCATAATTACACATTTTGACATTTTAGTCCTTATTTCACAATTACACAAAATACACATAATTTACTCACACCCAAGCTTCGCCGAATTTCATACTAGTCCCTAACAACTCAATTTTCACATTTATTTCACATTTTAGCCCCACAATTTCTCATTATCATAATTTAATCCCTAATGTACATTTTTACTCAAAATCACTTTACAAAACATGTATATAAATCAGCAAACACTTAGTTTTCATCCACAAACATCACAAAGCTCAAACCATCAACAATGGTATTTTATGAAATCATCATAAATTCTAGTACTCAAAGCAACGATCACAAAAACATAAAAATCATCAAAAATAGAGTTAAAAACATACCTCAATCAAGCCTTGTAAGTGTCAAAAGTTTATATCCCTAAAAACCTTCCTTTTATCAACCAATTTTTGGCAATGGTGAAGAAAGATGAACAAAACTGATGTTTTGTTTTAATTTATTAACTAAATGCATCATTTACCAATTTACCCTCACTAAAAACATTTAAAAACCACTATCACATGTCCATGAATGTCCATTAACCTTGTTAATGGTCTAATTTCTTAATAAGGACCTCACATGTGACATTCCAATATTTGTATAATTGGTTCCAGGTATTTATGACACAAATATTTGTCTGTTTTAGTGGTTATGTGTTCTGGGTGTGTATGGGTGTAATAGTCCGGTTTAGACCCTAGTCAAAATAGTGGTTTTGAGACCACAAATTCGAGTTAGAATAATATTTTAATATTATTTTCTGTGCTTATGATATGTGAATTAGTATGTGTGAAATTTCAGTGAGTTAATTTGTCCGCCCGTGCGTTTAATTTGAGCAAAGGATCAAATCACATAAAGCGTAAAGGTAGCTTTCTATTTGATTAATGGCCAAATTGTTGTGGCTTTTAAATGAGGAGGCCTTATGAGGCAATTAAACCATTATTTAGTTAGCGAATGACAATGGTCTAGAATGACCTTATATTAAATGTTATATATTTTTTGTTGTAAAGGTTAAATAGGTAAAATTCGTTATTATGATACATTTTATTAAACCAACAATTAAAAGATGAATATCATCATCTTATTTGGCCGAAAATACCAAAGAAGAAGAAAAGAAAAGGAAGCTAGGTTTCGGCTAGCTTTTGATTTAATTCAAGGTATGTTTTTAATCAGTTTTTGATAATTTCTACGTTTTTGCAATTGTTGCTTTGTATAGTTCAAAACCCATGCCTCAATTTTATGAATTGATGATGTTTTTGAAATGAGTCATTGATGGATTCATGAGTTTTATGATGTTTGAGAATGAAATATGAAATATATGTGTTTGATTAACATACTTTGTCTTAGGAGTTTTGATGATTTTGAGTAATTTGGATTGAATTGAAAGAATAATATTTTTGAGGGACTAAATTGTGAAATATGAGCAGGGGTGACATTCGACCAAGCATGAGTAATATGGAATTTGATGTATTTTGTGATTTTATGAAATAGGGACTAAAATGTCAAAATGTGAAAATGTGAGGGCTAATTTGTAAATTGCCCTAAAGGTGTGTTTTTGGATTGAATTGAATGACTTGATGAATAAAAGAGTTAAATTTGAATATGTTTAGATCAGGAATTGAAGAAAATAGATTTAGATCGCGAGAAATCGAAAGTAATTGAGTAGCCGAGTCCGTTCCCATTAAATTGAATCTGAGGTAAGTCGATATACAAATAAATGTATTTACATTGATATCTGAATGTTCACATGAAAAATTATCATGATGAATGTATATGAGATGATAAGTACATGAAATCCGAAGAAGAATCGATGGTATATCAAAGTTTGAGAAGTCCAGTACGAACCTAGGAAAGATGGGATTACATATGTCATGACATAAGTTTCCGATATGTGAGATCATGTAAGACCATGTCTGGGACATTGACATCGATATGAGATTTACGTGTAAGACCATGTCTGGGACATTGGCATCATATTTGATTCATGTAAGACCCTGTCTGGGATAGTGGCATCGATATTTGAGTGCATGTAAGACCACGTCTGGGACGTTGGCATTGTACGATTATTCCAAACACTCTGAGTATCCTATTAAATTTCGAACAGTTCAATAGGAAAGTCCAAGAAATTAATGACTATGTGAATTGTATATCCACTTCAGGTACGTTTGATGTATATGTTTTGAATAGGCATGGAAGGTGAGTAAATATGCATATTGATGCAATGAATCAAAATGTGATATATGAATGAATGTGACATGAGTAAATGATGAGATGATGTGTGATATACATGCTTAAATGAGTTATGAGCATATGAGGTATTTGAGTTGTGAAATATGAGTAAGTAGTGACTAAGTAATGAGCCAAGTATAATGTTATGAATTTGTAAATGAGAAATGTTAATGTCATTGTGTTTATGTGGCTATGTGTATTGTGTATTAAGTTTATTTGAATATGGCTTACTAAGCTTTTGGAAAGCTTACCTTGTGTGTGTTTGGTCTATTTTATAGATCGTCAAAGCAACTGAAGGCTCAGGAAACAGTCGAGGATCGTCATCACACTACTCAATCATATTTTGGTACTTTGAAAATGTGTATATAGCTAAATATGGCATGTATAGGCTAGTTACTTTGAGTTATGTTTGATATGTGTATATGGCCATGTGATATGGCTAAATATATGCTTGTGATATGAATGACTAGTTATGTCCCATGATGCTAGTTTTGTTATGGTTGATAGCAAATGAATTTGTCATATAAATGGTAAGCTTAATGATGTATAACTAGCATACTATTTTTGGTAAATTTGTGATGGATTAAGCTTTGTTGTGCTTTTGATTATATTGAGTTAATTGACTATTAGGTTGGTATGGTTGATAGGCTCATTATGGAGTAGGAATGTTGCATAATTTGATGTCTTTTGGGTTACCAAATGAGTATAGGATGATGCTAGTAAGTGCGTGGAAGAATGACCCAAGTGTGGGTGGAATTTTGGCCTTGTAAATGGCCTATATTTGCCTACACGGTTGAGCCCACGATAGTGTGGCTCGACCGTGTCCCTTGTGGTTGAAATTCAAAACAAGTCAGACTCGACCACGGTAAGACACACGAGTGTTTGAAATGTCCGTAAAGGTTTCTAATTGTCCGGTAATGCCTCTTAACCTTAGACCTGTGACGATTACGGGTTAGGGTTGTTACAATTTTTTTGGTATCAGAGCTACGGTTTAGTCGATTCTTGGACTAACGTAGTGTATAAGAGTCTAGCTATACATGCCATATATGTATGAAATGTGATAGTGTGATGAATCCTGACATGTAAAATGTGTTTATCGTATAGTAATGGATCCCGAAAAAGCCGTAGCTGACGATGTAGAAAGTAAAGCGCCTGCTCTCGGTCAAGGGACAGCGCCATCTGATTCGAGACCGACTACTAGCGGTCAAGAGGGAGAAGCTAAACAAGCTTTCTTCCAAATGATGGGTGAGTGGTTCACTCAGTTTGTAAGAAATAATCCGGTTGTTTCACAACTTCCGTCCCCGCTTAATCCTCTTCAAACTTCTGCTATACCTTCGGCTATGAATCTGATTTTGTTGAATAAGCCTCCAGTCGACAAAATTCGTAAGTATGGAGTTGAAGAGTTCAAGGCCACTAGTGAAGACGATGCCGAGAAAGCTGAGTTTTGGCTAGAGAACACTATCCAGGTATTTGGTGAAATGTCGCTGAATCCTGAAGAATGCATAAAATATGTTGTATCTTTGCTACGATACGCATCTTATCAATGGTATAAGACTCTGATTTTTGTTGTTCCAAAGGAACGGGTTACTTGGGATTTCTTCCAGTCTAGGTTCTAAAAGAAATACATCAACCAAAGATTTATTGATTAGAAATGAAAAGAATTTTTAGAATTGAAACAGGGTCGCATGTCTGTTACTGAATATGAAAGAGAATTCGTGAGATTAAGTTAGTATGCTCGGGAATGTGTATCAACTGAGGCAATAATGTGCAAAAGATTTGAAGATGGCCTTAATGAAGATATCCATTTGCTTGTTGGTATATTGGAAAAAAAAAAAGTTCGTTGTACTTTTTGGTCGAGCATGCAAAGCTGAGGCACTTGGGAAAGATAAAAGAAAAGCTGAGTCTGAAGTCAGAAATGCGAGAAAGAGATTTTCAAGCAAGTCATTTCAATCTACTTCAAAAAAATTTAGAGATGAGCATAGCCGTTCCAGAATTAACATGGGACATTCAAATCTGAGAAATCGAGCTAGACCACAGTCAATTTCTAAAGCTCCAGCTACATCGATAGCTAGAGTGGGAAATGTCCGATCTGAGTGACCTGAATGTAAGCATTGTAGTAAAAGGCATCCTGGAAGTTGTAGATTGAATGATCGAGCTTGTTTCAGATGTGGATCGTTAGATCATTTCATCCGTGATTGTCAGAGTCTGTTGAGCAAGCGATCGTTCAGAATCCGAGATCTGAAAATGTATCAGCGAGAGGTAGACCTTCCCGGAATGCAAGAAATGTCAATGGTTGTCAGAGAACTACGAAAGACACTATTGCGAGATCTGAAGCTTGAGCGCCTGCCAGAGCATATGCCCTCCGAGCTCGTGAGGAAGCTTCATCTCTAGATGTTATAATGGGTACATTTAATCTTTATGATACTTCTGTGATTGCATTGATAGACCCAGGTTCTACACATTCGTACATATGCATGAACATAGTATCCAACAAGACTTTGCCTGTAGAGTCTACTGAATTTGTTATTAGAGTATTGAACCCTTTAGGTAAAAGTGTCCTGGTTGATAAAGTATGTAAGAACTTTCCGTTGATGTTTCGAGATGTTTGTTTTTTGGCTGAGTTGATGCTATTACCTGTTGATGAATTTGATATAATTTTGGGTATGGACTGGTTGACGTTGCATGATGTTGTTGTGAACTGCAAAAGAAAGATTATTGATTTGAGATGTCAGCATGATAAAATAGTTCGGATTGAGTCTAATGATTTGACTAGATTACCTGCTGTGATACCAGTGTTAAAAGCTTAAAATTATGTGAAAAACGGTTATGAAGCTTAGTTTACTTATATGATTGACTTGAAAGTAACTGAAAAGAAAGTTGAATTAGTGCCAGTAGTTTGTGAGTTCCTTGATGTATTTCCTGAAGAATTACCGGGATTACCTCCAATACATGAAGTTGAATTTGGTATTGATCTGTAAGTGGGAACAACTCCTATTTCGATAGCTCCATATAGAATGGCACCAGCAGAGCTAAAAGAATTGAAGTCACAATTGCAAGAATTGACTGACAGAGCGTTTGCAAGATCGAGTTTCTCACCTTGGGGTGCACCTGTTCTGTTTGTGAAAATGAAAGATGGCACAATGAGAATGTGCATTAATTATCGTCAGTTAAACAAAACAACAATAAAGAACAAATATCCATTGCCTAGGATCGGCGATTTGTTCGATCAGCTAATAGGAGCCACTGTGTTTTCAAAGATAGATCTGAGATCGGGATACTAACAGTTGAGAGTAAAAGATTCAGACATTCTAAAAACTGCTTTCAGAATGAGGTACGGGCATTATGAGTTTTTAGTTATGCCTTTCAGACTAACAAATGCTCCTGCTGTTTTTATGGATTTGATGAATAGAATTTTCAGACTGTATTTAGATCGATTTATTGTCGTATTCATTGACGACATTTTGATTTATCCACATGATGAAAATGAGCATGCCGAGCAATTGAGAATTGTGTTGCAAACTCTGCGAGATAAGTAACTCTATGCGAAATTCACTGAATGTGAATTTGTTGAATAAGCCTCCAGTCGACAAAATCCGTAAGTATGGAGTTGAAGAGTTCAGGGCCACTAGTGAAGACGATGCCGAGAAAGCTGAGTTTTGGCTAGAGAACACTGTCCAGGTATTTGATGAAATGTCGCTGAATCCTGAAGAATGCATAAAATGTGTTGTATCTTTACTACGAGACGCATCTTATCAATGGTATAAGACTCTGATTTTTGTTGTTCCAAAGGAACGAGTCACTTGGGATTTCTTCCAGTCTAGGTTCTGAAAGAAATACATCAACTAAAGATTTATTGATCAGAAATGAAAAGAATTTTTTAAATTGAAATAGGGTCGCATGTCTGTTACTGAATATGAAAGAGAATTCGTGAGATTAAGTCAGTATGCTCAGGAATGTGTATCAACTGAGGCAATAATGTGCAAAAGATTTGAAGATGGCCTTAATGAAGATATCCATTTGCTTGTTGGTATATTGGAAAGAAAAGAGTTCGTTGTACTTGTTAGTCGAGCGTGCAAAGCTGAGGCACTCGAGAAAGACAAAAGAAAAGCTGAGTCTGAAGTCAGAAATGCGAGAAAGAGATTTTCAAGCAAGTCATTTCAATCTACTTCAAAAAAATTTAGAGATGAGCATAGCCGTTCCAGAATTAATATGGGACATTCAAATCCGAGAAATCGAGCTAGACCACAGTCAATTTCTAAAGCTCTAGCTACATCGATAACTAGAGTGGGAAATGTCCGATCTGAGTGACCTGAATGTAAGCATTGTAGTAAAAGGCATCCGGGAAGTTGTAGATTGAATGATCGAGCTTGTTTCAGATGTGGATCGTTAGATCTTTTCATCCGTGATTGTCAGAGTGTAATATCCTAAAAATATTAGAGCATCATGTTGTTTCTTGTGTTAGCTTGGATATGATTGTTATTGTGTGCTTAGTATATTTGTGTGAAGGCTTGGAAATATTAGCTAAGCTAGAATAATTTTTAGTATGGAAAATTTAGTGAAGTGGATTAAGTGAGCTTGACACTTAAGTTAATTTAAGTGTTAGATTAAAGCACATGAGGAGTTAGTGGCATAGTGGATAAGGAGCTTGAAAGGTTGCTTGAGGGAAGTGGTTCGAGTAGCATGGAAAGCATATTGAGGATTTTATTTTTTGTACATCCTAGCATTAAGTGTTGGCTAAGTTCAAATTATGGAAGGTTGGACTTTCAAATTTTTGGTAAGTTGAATAGCAAAATAGGAAAGCTTGTATTTTGGGATAAGATTCTTAAGGTTATGGAAGGATGGGGGGACATAAGGCTTGGCTTAAGGAAGATGTTTTGGAAACTATTCCAAGGCCATTAGTGTTTGAATGTGGACGGCATGTGTGGCTAGGGGGTGGCCGAATGTTGTTAGGAAGTTTGGGGGGGATTAGTTGGCCAATTTTAGTTTTTGTGCATCTTTTTGCATTTGTTTTTCCTCTCCAAAAACTCCTTCTTTGGCCGAATGTATCTTATGCATTTTGTGCAAATTTTGCTTTTGGTTTAGCCTTCATTTTGTTTGAACCAAAAATGTTATTTTCTTTCTCTCATTTTTTCTTTTCAAACTGAAACCTCACTTAACATTTGTGCACTTTCTTTTTGGCAAATAAGGTGTTTGGCCGAACCTCTCTCTCCCACATCTCTCTCTCTTTTCTTCTTTTGATATTAGTTCATAATCACATTTTCTTTTTACTTTCTCTTGGCCGAATCTTTCTCCTTCTCAAATTCCATTTCTTTTTCATTTGCTCAAAGTTAAAACATCCATTTCCATTCTATTTTTTCTTTTCTTTTTACTCCACCATAGCTGAATCTTCTTCCTCTCTTTTGGGGTTATTTTGGCCGAATATTCAAGGGTATATTCTCTTTGGTTCTCTTCAATCGATTTTGGATAATGGGTAAGTATTATTGGCCGTATGTCCTTTAATTCTTTTCTCTTTTCTAAGTCATTTTCTTGTGGACAAAGGCCGAATTTTGGGTAATTGTTGCAAGGTTGTAATCATTCTTAGAAACCTATTTCTTTTAGGCTTCTCGGGACGTTGGAAGCGATCAACCTAAGCCTAGTTTCTTTGTCAATCGTTTTGGGTAAGCTTTTAGGTAAGAATTGGTATTTCAAGTGATAACTCTTGGGATTTAGTGGTTTGGCCGAATGGCCTTTGTTTATAATCTGAGTATTGGCCGATTGTAGGACAAGGTGATCTAGTGCGGTAGATTGAATCTTCGGAAGTTAGTATTTGCATTGGTGAAAGGTGTGTACCTTACACACTTTATAACTCAAATATGTATATGTATTTATAATATTAATTTACTAATCATATTATCAAAGTGGGGAAAAGATGAGATCTTGATATGATACCATGATGGTATGAATGAGGATTCGGGTAAGTCCGTTTCTATATGTTGTTAATACATGAGGATTGAAATCATGATCTACGATTTATGATATTTTTGATATGTGATTCATAATAAAGTATGTTGACATGATTTGTCTATCTATTGCATTGGTATGGGCAATATGAGAGGAGGGGGAAGATTGATATTGTGTCCTTAGGACACCAGAGGTTTGGCACCTCCAGTGATTTGGTATCACATTTGTGTCTTTGGGACACCAGAGGTTTGGCACCTCATAGCGACTCGTCCCTGTGGTTTAACACCACCGTGGGTTGGCCCCACTTTTGAGATATGGGATTGTCGCCAGTGATTTGGTATCACAAGTGGGTTGGCCCCACAACTTGATTATTCGTGACTTTGGTCACCAGTGATTTGGTATCACATTTGTGTCTTTGGGACACCAGAGGTTTGGCACCTCATAGCGACTCGTCCCTGTGGTTTAACACCACCGTGGGTTGGCCTCACTTTTGAGATATGGGATCGTCGCCAGTGTTTGGTATCACACGTGGGTTGGCCCCACAGATGGATTATTCGTGACTTTGGTCACCAGTGATTTGGTATCACATTTTGGATATCGTGACTTTGGGTCACCAGTGGTTTGGCACCACCAGTGGTTTGGTACCACACGGGGTAGAAAAGGAGTTATGGATGGCTAGGTTGGGTGCATTATATGTATGTTGCTTGATTATAAATTGTGTAAGAATGTTGCACTAATCGGGAGAGGGATTATACACTAAGTCTTGGTGACTCACCTTCTCCCTTATCATTTCAGGTGATTCGTGAGATCGCGGATTGAGGAGGCGGATGAACTCGAGGAGGCCATGCAATAAAATTTGATTTTACGTGAACTTCGATTTGGGGTACTTTAAATTATTTTAATTTGGTTTTGTTTTATTTTGGGTTTGTAATAAGGCCTCTTTAATTATGTTTTGGATTATTTATATGCTTTGGATATGTTTTAAATATGGCTTATAAATTATTTGGTAAATTTAATAATTGAGCCTAAAGTTTTCTGAAATAATCAAAACGCAATGGTTTTAAAATCTTACCATCGGGTAATATAAATTGTTTGATAGTAAAATATAAATTAAGTGTTTTCTACAATTTTAATGATTTCCAAATACTAAGTTTCTACACTCAAATGCTAATGGTTTTCAAAATAATAATTCGAGTTTTCTTAAAATGACATAAATGTTTTCTTAACTAAGTGTTAAAAGATTTACTTACGGGATTTTCAAAGTAAATTATCAGTTTAAACTTATTATACATCTGTTTTCTACAAATATAGAATTTTAAAAGAGTTTTTCACTAAAATTTAATTCTTAATTCGATTTTCTTCAAAATATTTTCTTCAGTGACATACCAGATTCGGTCGTGGCATATTGACCGGGTTTGGGGTGTTACAAATTGGTATCAAAGCCAAGTTCAAAAGCTCGGCTGTGGGCCCGAGGCCCAAAATGATTTAAAGTATGGTCTTAAAATGTTATTGTTTAAAATTATATGGTTGGAAAAGCATGGCACCGAGTCTCCGACACCGATCCGCCCTGGTAAGTACCTCAAACTATCGATTTGATGATATGATGATGATGATATGACTGTATAGTAGTAGGAACTACTCTAGAGACCCAAAACTATAGGTTTGGTGTACTCGCGAAACAACCTCTGATTAAAACTTTTCATAAAACTGTGCTGAAAAGAAAGAGGAATATTGACTAATGCATAAAACTTTTAAATCAGATAAGTCGAGACTTTAGACATGAGCACTCGTGGTCGAGGTCGTATTACTCGTGGACGTGGTCAAGGTAGGATGGCTGTGTCTGAGCCAGTGAGGTCGGGTCAAGGATCCGAAAATGAGGTACCCCCACCACCAGCGGTTGGAGTTGAGCATCAGGATCAAACGGGGGATGACGTAGTGTCTCAGGCGGTACTGCGAGTCCTTCAGAGGGTAGCTGGAATGGGTTGAGGCGCGGGAGCTCAGAAATCTGTACCCGAACGACTCCGATCCAATGGAGTGGAGGTATTTCGAGGTGTTTCAGGCGTAGCTCCTAGTGCGGCTGAATATTGGCTAGAGGCGACGGAGCGAATTATGGATGACTTGGATCTTAATGCTGAGGAAAAGCTGAAAGGGATTGTGTCGCTTCTTCGGGATGAGTCATATCAGTGGTGGCTCACGGTTCGGAACAATGCTGCAGCGGAGGATCTCACTTGGGATTATTTCAAGGCAGCGTATCAGAGGAAATATGTTGGGTCTAATTATATTGATGTGCAGCGTAAGGCATTTCTGATTTTGGTCCAGGGTAGTAAGTCCGTATCAGAATATGAAGCGGAATTTTTAAGATTGAGCCTGTATGCTGGAGGTATCGTGGCTTCAAAGCACGAGCGATGTGTCCGGTTCGAGGACGGTTTGAGAGATGAGCTGAGGTTACTGATTGCTCCACATCAGGAGCGAGAGTTTGCTGCTTTAGTTGAAAAGGCTAAGATAGCCGAAGGGATAAAGGAATCTGGAAGGCAGAGTTACGACCGAAATAAGCATAAGAGAGGTTATGGATCATCTGGGTCAGCCGGTAATTCTCAGAAGAGGGCTAAACAGAGTGGGCCGAATCAGTCTGGGAGGCCTGTTACTGCTAATCAGGGACCAGCACGGTGTAACCGATGTGAAAAATTTCATTGGGGCGAATGTTGGACCGGGGGAAAGGATGTTTTGAGTGTGGTTCGCTGGATCATCGTGTGAGGGACTGTCCACGTAAGCTAGTCAGGAATCAGTATTAGGGTCAAGGACGTGCTCAGTTCAGAAAAGAGGGACCGCCACCGCAGAGAGGTCGTGGTAATGGTAGAGGAGGTAATGGCTCTGGTCAAGGCCGCGGAGCATCTGGCAGAGGTTCTGGCAATATTGAGGCGAGACAGCCTGGTTTGGTGTATGTTGCGAGACGTGGAGAGGAGGGCGACGCACCGGACGTCATAACCGGTACGTTCTTAATCTTTGGTGTTCCATATACTGCTTTGATAGATGTGGGTTCGACGCATTCTTACGTTGCTAGTAGCATAGTAGAGACCATGAGCTTAGTTTCTGAGACTGCTTCTAGGAGGATAACAGTAGTTAGTCCTCTAGGTCACTCTGTAGAAGTAAATAAGTTGTATAGATATGTACCCCTAGAACTCCAAGGGGTAGTGTTTGTGGCTGATCTGATGGAACTGCCGTTTGGGGAGTTCGATCTGATTCTTGGGATGGACTGGTTGGTTAAGTACCAAGCAAGTTTGGATTGTGCTGCTAAGCGCATGGTTTTAAAGACAGCTGAGAGTAAAGAGGTGGTCATGATAGGTAATAGAGGAGATTATCTATCCAACGTGGTATCTGCATTGAAAGCTGTGAAGATGGTTAGCAAGGGTTGTGAGGCATATGTAGTCCATGTGTGTGCTTTGGAAGCTAAGGAGTCTACCGTGGGGAATGTTCGAACTGTAAAGGAATATGCGGATGTATTTCCAGAAGAACTTCTGGGACTGCCTCCAGATCGTGAAGTCAAATTCAGTATAGATCTATTACCTGGAACGGCGCCAGTGTCTATCGCTCCATATAGAATGGCACCGAAGGAATTGATGGAATTGAAGGCTCAGATTCAGGAGCTGTTGGATCGAGGTTTCATTCGACCTAGTGTTTCGCCTTGGGGAGCGCCGGTACTTTTTGTCAAGAAGAAGGATGGTACGATGCGGATGTGTATAGATTACCGTCAGTTAAATAAGCTGACGATCAAAAACAAGTATCCTTTGCCGAGGATAGATGACTTGTTTGATCAGCTTAAAGGGGCAGCAGTTTTCTCCAAGATTGATTTAAGGTCTGGGTATCATCAGCTAAAGGTGAAAGAGGCTGATATCCATAAGACGACATTTCGCACTCGGAATGGGCACTACGAGTTTCTGGTGATGCCGTTTGGGTTGACTAACGCACCGGCAGCATTCATGGACATGATGAATCGGGTATTCCAGCAGTTTTTGGATCAGTTTGTTGTGGTTTTTATAGACGATATTTTGGTATACTCGAAGTCAGAGGAGGAGCATGATGCGCATTTGCGAGTAGTGTTGCAGATTTTGAGGGAAAAGCAGCTTTACGCTAAATGTAGTAAGTGCGAGTTCTGGCTTAGGGAGGTGACTTTCTTGGGTCACGTTGTATCAGCCGAGGGGATTAGAGTGGATCCTCGGAAGATTGAAGCTGTGTTGGATTGGAAGCCGCCTAAGTCAGTGGCTGAGATTCGGAGTTTTCTGGGTCTGGCGGGGTATTACCGAAGATTTGTGGAAGGATTTTCTTTGATCACCGCACCTATGACTAAGTTGTTGAAGAAAGGAGTTCCATTTGTGTGGACCGAGAAGCAGCAAGAAAGTTTCGACAAGTTGAAAAAGATTCTGACTGAAGCTCCAGTTTTGATTCAACCCGAGGCAGGCAAGGAATTCATGGTTTATTGTGATGCATCACATACTGGTTTCGGATGTGTGCTGATGCAAGAAGGGAAGGTAGTGGCTTATGCATCTCGACAGTTGAGACCACATGAGGTTAATTATCCGACGCATAACTTGGAATTAGCAGCAGTGGTTTTCGCTTTGAAGATTTCGAGACACTATTTGTATGGAGAGAAGTCGATAGTCTACACGGATCACAAGAGTCTTAAGTATCTTTTGACTCAGAAGGATTTGAACTTGAGGCAGCGTAGATGGATTGAGTTGTTGAAGGACTACGACTGTTCGATCGAGTATCATCCGGGCAAGGCTAACGTGGTGGCAGACGCGTTGAGCCGTAAGGTTGTACCAGATTTAAGATCGATGTTTGCTCGTCTTAGTTTATACGACGATGGGAGTCTTTTGGCAGAATTGCAAGTCAAGCCGACTTGGTTAGATCATATCAAGAAGAAACAGTTGGAGGATGATGGTTTGAATGATCGGAGGTTGCGGGTTCAGAATGGTGGTTTAGAGAATTATAGTTTGTCCAGTGATGGAGTATTGTGTTTTCAAGGGAGAGCTTGTATGCCGAAGGATGTAGAGTTGAGGCAAAGGATTCTTCAGGACGCACATAGCAGCCCATATGCTATGCATCCTGGAGGTAGCAAGATGTATCGGGATTTAAAAGAGCAGTTTTGGTGGCCAGGTCTGAAGCGGGAGGTAACTGAGTTTGTGGGTAAATGTCTGACGTGTCAGCAAGTCAAGGCTGAACATCAGTTGCCATCTGGATTACTTCAGCCCGTGAAGATTCCACAGTGGAAGTGGGAGAGGATCACTATGGACTTTGTCAGTGGATTACCTCTTACGCCTAGTAAGAAAGACTCAGTTTGGGTGATTGTGGATTGTCTGACTAAGTCAGCTCATTTCATTCCGGTTAGGGTGGATTAGTCGCTTCAGAGGTTAGCTAAGTTGTATGTAGCGGAGATAGTGAGGTTGCACGGTGTGCCAGTGTCGATCATCTCAGACAGAGATCCCAGATTTATGTCAAGGTTTTGGAGAGCGTTACATCAGGCTTTGGGTACGCGGTTGGATTTTAGTACGGCATTTCATCCACAGTCTGACGGGCCGTCGGAAAGTGTTATTCAGATTTTAGAGGATATGCTGAGAGGTTGTGTTTTGGACTTCAGAGGTAGCTGGGAAGAGTTTTTACCATTAGCTGAGTTCGCATACAACAATAGTTATCAGGCAAGCATTAAGATGGCACCATATGAGGCGTTATATGGTAGGAGGTGTCGCACACCTACATGTTGGACAGAGTTGGGTAAGCGTCAGTTGTTAGGACCAGAGTTGGTTGCAAAGACTGAGGATAAGGTTAAGATGATTCAGGTTCGTCTGAAGGAAGCTTCGGATAGGCAAAAGTCGTATGCCGATCTCAAGCGGAGGGATATAGAGTTTGCCGTGGGTGACAAAGTTTTTCTGAAGGTCTCGCCATGGAAGAAAGTGTTAAGATTCGGGAAAAAAAAGGAAGTTAAGTCCAAGGTTTATTGGGCCGTATAAGGTGTTGAAACGAGTGGGACCAGTAGCTTATCAGCTCGAGTTGCCATCAGAGTTGAGTCAGATTCACGATGTATTCCATGTCTCCATGCTTAGACGCTATCGTTCTGATCCATCGCATGTTGTGGCAGTAGAGGAAATAGAGGTGAGTCCAGATTTGACGGTGGAAGAGGAACCTGTGCAGATTCTAGATCGAGACGTGAAAGTTTTGCGCAAGAAGTCAGTTCCTTTAGTGAAGGTTTTATGGCGGAATCATGGCGTAGAAGAAGCTACTTGGGAACCGGAGGATGCGATGAGGCAGTAGTATCCTCAACTCTTTTGATCAGGTAATTTCGAGGACGAAATTTTCTTAAGGGGGTAGAATTGTAATATCCTAAAAATATTAGAGCATCATGTTGTTTCTTATGTTAGCTTGGATATGATTGTTATTGTGTGCTTAGTATATTTGTGTGAAGGCTTGGAAATATTAGCTAAGCTAGAATAATTTTTAGTATGGAAAATTTAGTGAAGTGGATTAAGTGAGCTTGACACTTAAGTTAATTTAAGTGTTAGATGCATTAAGTGTTGGCTAAGTTCAAATTATGGAAGGTTGGACTTTCAAATTTTTGGTAAGTTGAATAGCAAAATAGGAAAGCTTGTATTTTGGGATAAGATTCTTAAGGTTATGGAAGGATGGGGGGACATAAGGCTTAGCTTAAGGAAGATGTTTTGGAAACTATTCCAAGGCCATTAGTGTTTGAATGTGGACGGCATGTGTGGCTAGGGGGGTGGCCGAATGTTGTTAGGAAGTTTGGGGGGGATTAGTTGGCCAATTTTAGTTTTTGTGCATCTTTTTGCATTTGTTTTTCCTCTCCAAAAACTCCTTCTTTGGTCGAATGTATCTTATGCATTTTGTGCAAATTTTGCTTTTGGTTTAGCCTTCATTTTGTTTGAACCAAAAATGTTATTTTCTTTCTCTCATTTTTTCTTTTGAAACTGAAACCTCACTTAACATTTGTGCACTTTCTTTTCGGCAAATAAGGTGTTTGGCCGAACCTCTCTCTCCTACATCTCTCTCTCTTTTCTTCTTTTGATATTGGTTCATAATCACATTTTCTTTTTACTTTCTATTGGCCGAATCTTTCTCCTTCTCAAATTCCATTTCTTTTTCATTTGCTCAAAGTTAAAACATCCATTTCCATTCTATTTTTTATTTTCTTTTTACTCCACCATAGCCGAATCTTCTTCCTCTCTTTTGGGGTTATTTTGGCCGAATATTCAAGGGTAGATTCTCTTTGGTTCTCTTCAATCGATTTTGGATAATACGTAAGTATTATTGGCCGTATGTCCTTTAATTCTTTTCTCTTTTCTAAGTCACTTTCTTGTGGACAAAGGCCGAATTTTGGGCAATTGTTGCAAGGTTCTAATCATTCTTAGAAACCAATTTCTTTTAGGCTTCTCGGGACGTTGGAAGCGGTCAACCTAAGCCTAGTTTCTTTGTCAATCGTTTTGGGTAAGCTTTTAGGTAAGAATTGGTATTTCAAGTGATAACTCTTGGGATTTAGTGGTTTGGCCGAATGGCCTTTGTTTATAATCTGAGTATTGGCCGATTGTAGGACAAGGTGATCTAGTGCGGTAGATCGGATCTTCGGAAGTTAGTATTTGCATTGGTGAAAGGTGTGTACCTTACACACTTTATAACTCAAATATGTATATGTATTTATAATATTAATTTACTAATCATATTATCAAAGTGGGGAAAAGATGAGATCTTGATATGATACCATGATGGTATGAATGAGGATTCGGGTAAGTCCGTTTCTATATGTTGTTAATACATGAGGATTGAAATCATGATCTACGATTTATGATATTTTTGATATGTGATTCATAATAAAGTATGTTGACATGATTTGTCTATCTATTGCATTGGTATGGGCAATATGAGAGGAGGGGGAAGATTGATATTGTGTCCTTGGGACACCAGAGGTTTGGCACCTCCAGTGATTTGGTATCACATTTGTGTCTTTGGGACACCAGAGGTTTGGCCCCTCATAGCGACTCGTCCCTGTGGTTTAACACCACAGTGGGTTGGCCCCACTTTTGAGATATGGGATTGTCGCCAGTGATTTGGTATCACAAGTGGGTTGGCCCCACAACTTGATTATTCGTGACTTTGGTCACCAGTGATTTGGTATCACATTTGTGTCTTTGGGACACCAGAGGTTTGGCACCTCATAGCGACTCGTCCCCGTGGTTTAACACCACCGTGGGTTGGCCTCACTTTTGAGATATGGGATCATCGTCAGTGATTTGGTATCACACGTGGGTTGGCCCCACAGATGGATTATTCGTGACTTTGGTCACCAGTGATTTGGTATCACATTTTGGATATCGTGACTTTGGGTCACCAGTGGTTTGGCACCACCAGTGGTTTGGTACCACACGGGGTAGAAAAGGAGTTATGGATGGCTAGGTTGGGTGCGTTATATGTATGTTGCTTGATTATAAATTGTGTAAGAATGTTGCATTAACCGGGAGAGGGATTATGCACTGAGTCTTGGTGACTCACCTTCTCCCTTGTCATTTCAGGTGATTCGTGAGATCGCGGATTGAGGAGCCGGATGAACTTGAGGAGGCCATGCAATAAAATTTGATTTTACGTGAACTTCAATTTGGGGTACTTTAAATTATTTTAATTTGGTTTTTTTTTTTTATTTTGGGTTTGTAATAAGGCCTCTTTAATTATGTTTTGGATTATTTATATGCTTTGGATATGTTTTAAATATGGCTTATAAATTATTTGGTAAATTTAATAATTGAGCCCAAAGTTTTCTAAAATAATAAAAACGCAATGGTTTTAAAATCTCACCATTGGGTAATATAAATTGTTTGATAGTAAAATATAAATTAAGTGTTTTCTACAATTTTAATGATTTCCAAATATTAAGTTTCTACATTCAAATGCTAATGGTTTTCAAAATAATAATTCGAGTTTTCTTAAAATGACATAAATGTTTTCTTAACTAAGTTTTAAAAGATTTACTTACGGGATTTTCAAAGTAAATTATCAGTTTAAACTTATTATACATCTCTTTTCTACAAATATAGAATTTTAAAAGATTTTTTCACTAAAATTTAATTCTTAATTTGATTTTCTTCAAAATATTTTCTTCAATGACATACCAGATTCGGTCGTGGCATATTGACCGGGTTTGGGGTGTTACATAGAGTCTGTTGAGCAATAGATCGTTCAGAATCCGAGATCTGACAATGTATCAGCGAGAGGTAGACCTTCCCGGAATGTAAGAAATGTCAATGGTAGTCAGAGAACTACGAAAGACACTATTGCGAGATCTGAAGCTAGAGCGCCTGCCAGAGCATATGCCCTCCGAGCTCGTAAGGAAGCTTCATCTCTAGATGTTATAATGGGTACATTTACTCTTTATGATACTTCTGTGATTGCATTGATAGACCCAGGTTCTACACATTTGTACATATGCATGAACATAGTATCCAACAAGACTTTGCCTGTAGGGTCTACTGAATTTGTTAGAGTATTGAACCCCTTAGGTAAAAGTGTCCTGGTTGATAAAGTATGTAAGAACTTTCCGTTGATGTTTTGAGATGTTTGTTTTTTGGCTGAGTTGATGCTATTACCTGTTGATGAATTTGATATAATTTTGGGTATGGACTGGTTGACGTTGCATGATGTTGTTGTGAACTGCAAAAGAAAGATTATTGATTTGAGATGTCAGCATGATAAAATAGTTCGGATTGAGTCTAATGATTTGACTAGATTACCTGCTGTGATACCAGTGTTAAAAGCTTAAAATTATGTGAAAAAGGGTTATGAAGCTTAGTTTACTTATATGATTGACTTGAAAGTAACTGAAAAGAAAGTTGAATCAGTGCTAGTAGTTTGTGAGTTCCTTGATGTATTTCCTGAAGAATTACCGGGATTACCTCCAATACATGAAGTTGAATTTGGTATTGATCTGTTACCGGGAACAACTCCTATTTCGATAGCTCCATATAGAATGGCACCAGCAGAGCTAAAAGAATTGAAGTCACAATTGCAAGAATTGATTGACAGAGCGTTTGCAAGATCGAGTTTCTCACCTTGGGGTGCTCCTGTTCTGTTTGTGAAAATGAAAGATGGCACGATGAGAATGTGCATTAATTATCGTCAGTTAAACAAAACAACAATAAAGAACAAATATCCATTGCCTAGGATCGGTGATTTGTTCGATCAGCTAACAGGAGCCACTATGTTTTCAAAGATAGATCTGAGATCAGGATACTAACAGTTGAGAGTAAAAGATTCAGACATTCCAAAAACTGCTTTCAGAATGAGGTACGGGCATTATGAGTTTTTAGTTATGCCTTTCGGACTAACAAATGCTCCTGCTGTTTTTATGGATTTGATGAACAGAATTTTCAGACTGTATTTAGATCGATTTATTGTCGTATTCATTGACGACATTTTGATTTATCCACATGATGAAAATGAGCATGCCGAGCAATTGAGAATTGTGTTGCAAACTCTGGAAGATAAGCAACTGTATGCGAAATTCAGTGAATGTGAATTCTGGTTGCGTGAAGTCAGCTTTCTAGGACATATTGTATTGACCTCCGGAATACGAGTTGATCTGAGTAAGATTTCTGCTATTCTGGAATGGAAGCCTCCGAAGAATGTGTTTGAAGTTCGTAGTTTTTGGGACTTGCTGGCTATTATTGATGGTTCGTAAAAGGCTTTTCGATGATAGAAACTCCGTTAACTAGATTGCTTCAGAAATATGTAAGATATGAATGGTCCGATAAATGTCAGAAAAGCTTTGATCAGTTGAAAGCCCTTTTGACTGAAGCTCTAGTGTTGGTACAGCCAGAATCGGGCAAAGAGATCGTGATTTATAGTGATGCATCATTGAATGGTCTGGGTTGCGTTCTGATGCAGGAAGGTAAAGTAATAGCTTACGCCTCAAGACAACTAAAGCCTCATGAAAAGAACTATCCACCTGACGATCTTGAGCTAGCTGCGATTGTGTTCGCATTAAAGATTTGGTGCCATTATCTGTTCGGTGAAAAATGCCATGTGTTTTTAGATCATAAAAGTCTGAAATATTTGATGACCTAGAAAGATTTGAATCTGGGACAGAGAAGATGGTTAAAGCTTTTAAAAGACTACGAGCTTGTGATAGATTATCATCCGGGAAAAGAAAATGTAGTAGCTGATGCACTGAGTCAGAAATCACTATTTACATTACGTGATCTTTATATATGTGGGCTTAATGAGCCTAGTGGGACGTATATTAGTTAGAATTAGAACTTGATGGACTCTAGGCTTAGTACAAACCACTTCTTAACATTTCATAAAACTTAATTTCACTAAACAAACCCGTTAACAAGCCACAAGACTAGGGTGTGGTATCTGTCATATGCATGTCTAGGAAGGATCCGGAAGAGCCTGGTATTTAAGCAGTCCTAGTGACTCACCTCCTCTTCGCTGGAATCCTACCTGGTGCGTAGTGACTGTTCACCTTAGCCAAGTTAGGGTGTGGCAATGGGCATATGCATGTCTAGGAGTGGATTCAAGGAGAGCTTGGTACTTAAGCAGTCCTAGTGACTCACCTCCTCTTCACTGGAATCCTACCTGGTGCGTAGTGACTATTCACCCTAGTTATGAGGACTGGTTTATGGGCTAAACCCTATGACTAAAACCCGAAAGGGACCAACCACCCTATTTTTGAAAAAAAAAAGACCCAAGGTTTTGTAAAATTTTCAAAACATATTTGATTTGTGAAAATTTCCAATCAACCATGAACTTATAAAATACCTATGTTTCGAAAATTTACCCGAAAATCTCACGTTTACAAGAATTACCCGGACCATGAAACTAGATTTTACCAAAAGTACCCCGGTTTTAAAAAAACAACATCAAAATTTGAAAAATTACCAAACTACCCTTGTTTGCAAAATGACCAAAATACCCCTAGTTTGTAAAATTATCGAAATACCCCCGGATTTCAAAATTACCAAAATACCCCTAGATTTCCAAATTACCAAAATACCCTCAGATTTTGAAATTACTGAAATACTCCCGAGATTGCAAAATTACCAAAATACCCTTATTTCACCAAAATCACTAAGGACTCTATTTTGAAAAATTATAGAAATACCCCTGTAGGATAAAATTACGAAAATACCCCTGGGTAGTGGAAAACAACAACAACAATAACACCACCTTTCTGTAATGAACGTGAGTTCATGGATGTTGATGATTGAATGTATGAACTTGAGACCGTATTGTGAGTATGAATTCGAAAGAACTACTTTTTAAAACTATTATCCATAAAACTGTTCGCGATAAATCAGTGGAAAGAAGTAATGATTCATAAAATTCATAATCAGATAAACGCAAATTGGAAGAATGAGTACAAGGGGTCGAGGACGTCCGCCACGTGGATGCGGTAGGGGTAGGATGACCTTGTCTGAGCCAGTAGGGTCTAGCCACGGGTCAGGAAACGAACTGCCGGATCCTCCAGCCGTGGTGGGAGAGTTAGAAGATCAGGCGATCGGAGATGATGATGTATCTCAGGCGATGTTGCGAGTCCTTGAAAGAGTTGCTAGAGTAGGCATGGGTACAGGAGCCCGGAAATCTATGCCGGAGCAGCTTAAGGCCAATGGGGCAGAAGTGTTTAGGGGAGTTTCTGGTGTAGCCCCTAGCACAGCTGAGTGCTGGATGGAAGCGACTGAGTGCATAATGGGTGACTTAGACTTTACGGTGGAGGAAAAGTTGAAAGAGGTCGTGTCTCTCCTTCGAGACGAGGCTTACCAGTGGTGGCTCATGGTGAAAGAAGGTACTGCTGCAGATCTAATTGACTGGGATTTCTTCAAGGAGTCATTCCAGGGAAAGTATGTTGGGGCCAGCTATATTGATGCACAAAGGAAAGCATTCTTGAACTTGGTACAGGGAAGTAAGACTGTGGCTGAATATGAGGCAGAGTTTCTGCATTTGAGCCGTTACGCTCGGGGAATGGTAGCAACGGAGTATGAACGCTGTGTTCAGTTCTAGGATGGGCTACGAAGTGAGTTAAGGGTTCTGATAGCGCCGCAGCAAGAGAGAATTTTTGCGGTTTTGGTAGATAAGGTTAAAATAGCTGAGGAAGTGAAACGGGTTGAGAGACAAGAAAGGGATAAGGATCGGGGTAAGAGTAAGAGAAGTTTTGGGCCATCAAGAGCATCTGGGAGTTTTCAGAAGAGGTCTAGGACGGATGGGCCAGCTTGTGCTCTGACGAATCAGAATCAGGCATGTTCTACATGTGGGAAGATGCATTTTAGGGAGTGCAGAATGAAAATAGGTGGATGCTTTAGGTGTGGATCCATAGAACATCTGATTAAGGACTGTCCTCAGATGGATTGGGTATAGCCGGCGGGTCGAGGTTCTGATCAGGCTAGGAGAGGTGATCAGCTTGGACCAAGGGGTCGTGGTGCAGCCAGAGGAGGAAATGGAACTGGTCGTGGTCGTGGAGCTCCTAGTAGAGGTGTCGGTAATATAGACGCAATGCAGCCGGGTTAGTTTATGCAGTTCGTCGTCAGGAGGATGGTGACGCACCGGATGTCATCACCGGTACGTTTCTTATTGCTGATATGCCTTTTCTTGCTTTGATTGATATTGGGTCAACCCACTCCTATGTTGCATGCTCGATATCTGAGACCTTAAGTATAGATTCTGAGACAACTACTAGAAAGATGACTGTGGTTAGTCCCCTAGGACAATCTAGGGTAGTGGACAAGCTATTTAAGGATGTACCGTTAGAGACTCAAGGGGTAGTGTTTCCAGCAGACTTAATGGAATTACCATTTGGAGAGTTCGATCTTATCCTAGGAATGGACTGGCTGACAAAGCATTGTGCTAAGTTGGATTGTGGGTCTAAGCGTATGGTGTTAAGTACCCCGGAAAGCGGGGAGGTGGTTGTGTTAGGAGAAAGAAGGAACTATTTGTCCAACGTATTATCGGCCTTGAAAGCTGTTAAGATGATTTGGAAGGGATGTAATGCATTTTTAGCTTTTATTAGTGCTTTCGATGCTAAAGAGGTGACTGTGGATGAGGTTTGAACAGTCAAAAATTTCGCGGATGTATTTCCGGAGGAGTTGCCAGGATTACCCCCTGATCACGAGGTGGAGTTTGGAATAGAACTACTCCCGGGTACGGCTCCGGTATCTATTGCCCCTTATCGAATGGCGTCGAAGGAACTGGTGGAGCTCAAAGCTCAGATTCAAGAACTGTTGGATCATGGGTTTATTCGGCCAAGCGTGTCTCCATGGGGAGCGCCGGTCCTATTCGTGAAGAAGAAGGACGGATCCATGCGTATGTGCGTGGACTATCGTCAATTGAATAAGTTGACGATAAAGAACAAGTATCCATTACCGAAAATCGATGATTTGTTCGATCAGCTCAAAGGAGCTTCAGTCTTTTCTAAGATTGATCTAAGGTCGGGATATCATCAGTTAAAGGTGAAGGAAAGAGACATTCATAAGACAGATTTCAAACACGCTACATTCATTATGAGTTCTTAGTGATGCCATTCGGGTTGACAAACGCACCAGCCCCTTTTATGGATATGATGAACAGGGTATTTCAGCCATACCTTGATCGGTTCGTCGTAGTATTCATCGACGATATCCTGGTATATTCCAAGTCTAAAGAGGAGCATGATGCACATCTTTGTGTGGTGTTGCAAATTCTGAAGGAGAAGCAGCTGTACGCAAAGTTCAGTAAGCGTGAGTTCTGGCTGAAGGAAGTGACTTTCTCAGGGCATGTAGTTTCTACAGAGGGAATTAGGGTGGACCCACAAAAGATAGAAGCTATTTTAGATTGGAAGTCGCTGAAGTCTGTGGCAGAAATACGAAGTTTCTTAGGATTAGCAGGGTATTATCGAAGGCTCGTTGAGGGGTTCTCTTCAATAGCGGCACCTTTAACTAAGTTGTTGAGGAAGGGAGTATCGTTTGTGTGGACTGACAAACAACAGGAGAGCTTTGAGAAGCTGAAGAGGATTTTGACGGAAGCGCCGGTGTTAATTCAGCCAGAGGCAAGAAAATAATTTACCGTTTACGGTGATGCGTCACACACAGGTTTAGGGTGTGTGTTGATGCAAGATGGAAAAGTGGTGGCATATGTGTCTCGACAGTTAAGACCACATGAGCTAAACTATCCTACGCATGATCTGGAGTTGGCGGCAGTAGTGTTCGCCCTGAAGATTTGGAAACACTACTTGTATAGGGAAAAGTCAATTATTTATACTGACCATAAAAGTCTGAAGTATCTCCTTACTCAGAAGGAGTTGAACCTAAGGCAGAGAAGGTGGATTGAGCTGTTAAAGGACTATGACTGCTCGATTGAGTACCACCTGGGCAAGGCTAATGCGGTGGCGGATGCATTGAGCACGAAGGTGATAACGGATTTAAGAGCAATGTTTGCACATCTTAGCCTGTATGAGGATGGTAGGTTGGTAGCTGAACTACAAGTAAGACCTATGTGGACAAGTCAAATCAAGGAGAAGCAACTTGTGGATGATGTCTTAGGTACTCGAATCCAACAAGTGCAGAAAGGTGAAGTAGAGGACTACAGTCTAAACAATGATGGAGTTTTATGTTTTTGGGGAAAGGTTTATATGCCAAAAGATGAGGGGTTAAGACAGATAATTCTTCAAGAATCACATAATAGCCCTTATGCCATGCATCCTAGAGGAGTTAAGATGTATCGGGATTTGCAAGAGCAGTTCTGGTGGCCAGGGTTGAAGCGAGAAGGTACGGAGTATATGGGGAAGTGTTTGACGTGTCAACAAGTCAAAGCTGAACACTAGTTGCCTTCAGGGTTGTTGCAACCGGTGAAGATTCCCCAATGGAAATGGGAAAGAATTATGATGGGTTTCGTTAGTGGGTTACCCCTCACGCCCACTAAGAAAGATTCAATTTGGGTAATTGTGGATCGGCTGACGAAGTCTGCTCACTTCATACTGATTCGAGTGGATTTTTCTCTACAAAAGTTGGCTAAGTTGTACGTGGCTGAGGTTGTAAGATTACACGGTGTACCAGTATCGATCATATCGGATAGGGACCCAAGGTTCACGTCACGATTTTGGAAGGCTCTTCATCAAGCAATAGGAACAAGGTTAGACTTTAGTACCGCTTTTCACCCACAGACTGATGGTCAGTCTGAGAGGGTAATTCAAATTTTGGAGGATATGCTAATGGGTTGCATCATCGGCTTTAGGGGCAGTTGGGAAGAGTATTTGCCCTTGGCAGAATTCGCATATAACAATAGTTATCAAGCCAGCATTCAGATGGCGCCTTATGAAGCGTTATATGGGAGGAGATGTCGTAATCCAACTTGTTGGACAGAGTTGGGAGAACGTAAGGTGTTAGGTCCAGAATTAGTTTCGGAAACAGAGGAGAAAGTTAAGCTAATACGGGATAGGTTGAAAGAAGCATCTGATCGGCAGAAGTTGTATGCGGATCTAAAGCGAAAGGAAGTAGAATTTGAGGTAGGAGATCAAGTCTTCTTGAAGGTATCTCCGTGGAAAAAGGTGATGAGGTTTGGACGGAAGGGTAAGCTATGTCTACGGTTTATTGGGCCTTATCGGGTACTAGAACGTGTGGTCCCAGTGGCTTATCGGTTGGAGTTGCCTTCGGAGTTGGAACAGATACATGATGTGTTCCATGTCTCGATGCTGAGACGTTATCAATCTGATCCATCGCACATAGTGCTGGTAGAAGAGATTGAAGTAAGGTCAGACTTGTCTTTTGAGTAGGAGCCAGTGCAAATCTTGGATAGAGATGTAAAAGTGTTGAGAAGGAAATCCGTTCCTTTGGTCAAAATTCTATGGCAAAATCACGGTACAAAAGAGGCGACATGGGGGCCAGAAGATGTTATGCATCAGTAGTATCCCCATCTCTTTTGATTAGGTAAATTTCGACGACGAAATTTATTTTAAGAAGGGTAGAACTGTAACACCCTAAATTTAAGGGCTGGTGCATTTTATGTGGTGCTCGCTTAAAATGTTAATTTGAGACTTTGAGGTACAAAAAGGGGGCTCAGGTTTGGGCTGAAACCTGGGTTGGTTTTAAGAAAGAGCTATAGAAAATTATTTAAATAGATATTTGTGTTTAAATTGCAAGGTGGGCTTGTGGCCCAAAAATTTGGAAGAGTTGTAAAGGGGAGCATGTAGGTGGCGTCATTAAGGGAAGGATTGGGCCAAGTGAGGGCTACTTAGAGCCCAAATTTTAAGACAAAAATTCGGCACTCCAAGGGGGGAAGGGTGGACGGCACACTTGCTAAAATTTAGGGGATTTAATTCTTTTATTTTAGTGATAAAGTGCTGATAATAGGAAGAGGGGATATAGGGCTATTTTTAAGGAGATAAGGGATTAAGATAACAAGAAAGATAAAGGCTATCAGGAGGAGGGAGAGTTGGTCGAAACTCCAACTCTGGGTGTGTGTATGATATGCCGAAATTTAGTAGCCAAGTGTTCATCTTTCTTTCATTTTTTTCTATTTTCTTCCTCACACTTTTTCTTAGTAAGCCGAAACTCTCTTCTCCCATTCTCTTTAGTTCTCTCCAAAATCGAAACTCCCTAGTTGATTCTCCTCTCCTCGAAAACTCTTTAAAAAGCTGAAATACACCTTGGGCATATCATCTTCTTCCCATAGCCGAATCTACAAGGGTGGATTTTTCCCGAAGGTGCACCATAAGCCGAATACTCCTCTTTAATCTGGTGAGTTTCGGGATTTTGGTTTCTTTGCGATTTCTCTATTTTTGTCAAGTTCTAAACTGAATCATTTATTCCAAGGGCCTGTCGACTTCACTCTTTGCCCTAGAAGCCGAATCCTGTCTTGCTTTATTCGGAAGTGCCGATTTGGTGGAAAAGCCGAAGGTAGGTTCGGCCGAATGGCCTTTCTTGTTTTTCTCCTTTGGCCGAATGAGTTATGGTACTCAAGTGGTTGCGTTTAAAGAATTGGTTTAATATATGGGTATTGGCCGAATATAGGTGGGTTGGAGGTGACGTTCTCTTAGGGACTTTCAGGATTCGACAAATAAGGTAAGAGATCTATTAGTTTTAATGTGTAGGTTGAGATTTACTAACCTTAGCCGAATGTTGAAGGGACTAAATCTTTGGGTGATTTTTCAGTTTTTGAGCAAGGCTCTACACTGAGGGTAGTAGATTTGGATATCGACTAAGGATAGTAGATTTTCGCGATAACAGGTGTGTAACACTTCCCCACCATACAGATCTGATTATTAATGTATGTTCATAAGTTTTATATGTTATGATAAATGCCGAAGTCACGGTTTAATGATGAAAGCCCAAAGAGGATAAAAGCGGACCACCAGGTTAGTGAGTAATCTGGTTAAATGTTATAAGTAAATTTCTTGTATGTAATTGCATGGGTTGGGTTGACAAAAGGAGGAAGTTATACGTTATACGTCTAGCGGTTTTTACCGTGATCTGTTGTAGCGGCTAATGCCATGATCTGTTATGAGGGCTTCGGCCATGATATGTTGATGAGTAGCATGACTGCCATCTTGGCGTGTAGCGGTGTGTGTTGATTGTAGAAATCCCCAATGGTGTGAACGGTTGGTACGGGGGCGTGTAGCGGATGGAAACCTAGGCAAATGGGTTGGGGCCTTGCATATTAGTTGTTATTTATATAAATGAAATTATTATTATGTTTTATGGGTTAAGGCCCAAAATCTAGTGGTGCGTGAGGGTTGCACACTGAGTCTCGCGACTCAGCCTTTTTATGGATTTGATGAATAGAATTTTCAGACTGTATTTAGATCGATTTATTGTCGTATTCATTGACGACATTTTGATTTATCCACATGATGAAAATGAGCATGCCGAGCAATTGAGAATTGTGTTGGAAACTCTGCGAGATAAGCAACTGTATGCGAAATTCAGTGAATGTGAATTTGTTGAATAAGCCTCCAGTCGGCAAAATCCGTAAGTATGGAGTTGAAGAGTTCAGGGCCACTAGTGAAGACGATGCCGAGAAAGCTGAGTTTTGGCTAGAGAACACTATCCAGGTATTTGATGAAATGTCGCTGAATCCTGAAGAATGCATAAAATGTGTTGTATCTTTGTTACGAAACGCATCTTATCAATGGTATAAGACTCTGATTTTTGTTGTTCCAAAGGAACGGGTTACTTGGGATTTCTTCCAGTCTAGGTTCTGAAAGAAATACATCAACCAAAGATTTATTGATCAGAAATGAAATGAATTTTTGGAATTGAAACAGGGCCGCATGTCTGTTACTGAATATGAAAGAGAATTCGTGAGATTAAGTCAGTATGCTCAGGAATGTGTATCAACTGAGGCAATAATGTGCAAAAGATTTGAAGATGGCCTTAATGAAGATATCCATTTGCTTGTTGGTATATTGGAAAGAAAAGAGTTCGTTGTACTTGTTGGTCGAGCGTACAAAGCTAAGGCACTCGGGAAAGACAAAAGAAAAGCTAAGTCTGAAGTCAGAAATGCGAGAAAGAGATTTTCAAGCAAGTCATTTCAATCTACTTCAAAAAAATTTAGAGATGAGCATAGCCGTTCCAGAATTAATATGGGACATTCGAATCCGAGAAATCGAGCTAGACCACAGTCAATTTCTAAAGCTCCAGCTACATCGATAGCTAGAGTGGGAAATGTCCAATCTGAGTGACCTGAATGTAAGCATTGTAGTAAAAGGCATCCGGGAAGTTGTAGATTGAATGATCGAGCTTGTTTCAGATGTGGATCGTTAGATCATTTCATCCGTGATTGTTAGAGTCTGTTGAGCAAGAGATCGTTCAGAATCCGAGATCTGACAATGTATCAACGAGAGGTAGACCTTCCCAGAATGCAAGAAATGTCAATGGTAGTCAGAGAACTGCGAAAGACACTATTGCGAGATCTGAAGCTAGAGCGCCTACCAGAGCATATGCCCTCCGAGCTCGTGAGAAAGCTTCATCTCTAGATGCTATAATGGGTACATTTACTCTTTATGATACTTCTGTGATTGCATTGATAGACCTAGGTTCTACACATTCGTACATATGCATGAACATAGTATCCAACAAGACTTTGCCTGTAGAGTCTACTGAATTTGTTATTAGAGTATTGAACCCCTTAGGTAAAAGTGTCCTGGTTGATAAAGTATGTAAGAACTTTCCGTTGATGTTTCGAGATGTTTGTTTTTTGGCTGAGTTGATGCTATTACCCGTTGATGAATTTATATAATTTTGGGTATGGACTGGTTGACGTTGCATGATGTTGTTGTGAACTGAAAAAGAAAGATTATTGATTTGAGATGTCAGCATGATAAAATAGTTTGGATTGAGTCTAATGATTTGACTAGATTACCTGTTGTGATACCAGTGTTAAAAGCTTAAAATTATGTGAAAAAGGGTTATGAAGCTTAGTTTACTTATATGATTGACTTGAAAGTAACTGAAAAGAAAGTTGAATCAGTGCCAGTAGTTTGTGAGTTCCTTGATGTATTTCCTGAAGAATTACCGGGATTACCTTCAATACATGAAGTTGAATTTGGTATTGATCTGTTACCGGGAACAACTCCTATTTCGATAGCTCCATATAGAATGGCACCAGCAGAGCTAAAAGAATTGAAGTCACAATTGCAAGAATTGACTGACAGAGCGTTTGCAAGATCGAGTTTCTCACCTTGGGGTGCTCCTGTTCTGTTTGTGAAAATGAAAGATGGCACGATGAGAATGTGCATTAATTATCGTCAGTTAAACAAAACAACAATAAAGAACAAATATCCATTGCCTAGGATCGGTGATTTGTTCGATCAGCTAACAGGAGCCACTATGTTTTCAAAGATAGATCTGAGATCGAGATACTAACAGTTGAAAGTAAAAGATTCAGACATTCCAAAAACTGCTTTCAGAATGAGGTACGGGCATTATGAGTTTTTAGTTATGCCTTTCGGACTAACAAATGCTCCTGCTGTTTTTATGGATTTGATGAACATAATTTT
Organism: Gossypium australe; assembly: GCA_005393395.2. Classification (NCBI taxonomy): domain Eukaryota; kingdom Viridiplantae; phylum Streptophyta; class Magnoliopsida; order Malvales; family Malvaceae; genus Gossypium; species Gossypium australe. The sequence continues at coordinate 70,656,140 of CM016623.1, read as the reverse complement.
CAGACTGTATTTAGATTGATTTATTGTCGTATTCATTGACGACATTTTCATTTATCCACATGATGAAAAAGAGCATGCCGAGCAATTGAGAATTGTGTTGCAAACTCTGCGAGATAAGCAACTGTATGCGAAATTCAGTGAATGTGAATTCCGGTTGCGCGAAGTCAGCTTTCTAGGACATATTGTATTGACCTCCGGAATACGAGTTGATCTGAGTAAGATTTCTGCTATTCTGGAATGGAAGCCTCCGAAGAATGTGTCTGAAGTTCGTAGTTTTTGGGACTTGCTGGTTATTATTGATGGTTCGTAAAAGGCTTTTCAATGATAGAAACTCCGTTAACTAGATTGCTTCAGAAATATGTAAGATATGAATGGTACGATAAATGTCAGAAAAGCTTTGATCAGTTGAAAGCCCTTTTGACTGAAGCTCTAGTGTTGGTACAGCCAGAATCGGGCAAAGAGATCGTGATTTATAGTGATGCATCATTGAATGGTCTGGGTTGCGTTCTGATGCAGGAAGGTAAAGTAATAGCTTACGCCTCAAGACAACTAAAGCCTCATGAAAAGAACTATCCAACTGACGATCTTGAGCTAGCTGCGATTGTGTTCGCATTAAAGATTTGGTGCCATTATCTGTTCGGTGAAAAATGCCATGTGTTTTTAGATCATAAAAGTCTGAAATATTTGATGACCTAGAAAGATTTGAATCTGGGACAGAGAAGATGGTTGTGATAGATTATCATCCGGGAAAAGAAAATGTAGTAGCTGATGCACTGAATCAGAAATCACTATTTACATTACGTGCAATGAATGCTCATTTAGTTCTGTCTAATGATGGTTCAGTCTTAGTTGAATTGAAAGCGAAATCGTTGTTCGTACAACAAATATGTGATGATAAGAAGGTTGATAATGAAATGCTAATAAAATGAGCTCAGTGTGATTTGAACTCTGATTCTAAATTTTGAGTTGATGTTGATGATTGTTTGAGATTCTGAGATTGAATTTGTGTTCCGAGAAACTCAGAGTTGATTTAGTTGATTTTGAGTGAAGCTCATAATAGTCGACTATCTGTTCATCCAGGAAGTATAAAGATGTATCATGATCAGAAGCAACACTATTGGTGGTCTGGTATGAAACGAGATATTTCTGACTTTGTTTCATTTGGTTTGTCAGCAAGTTAAAGCTGAACATCAGGTTCGATCTGGTTTGTTGCAACCAATTCTGATTTCTAAGTGGAAATGGGATAGAGTGACGATAGACTTTGTTTCCAGATTGCCTCTGACTCCGAGAAAGAAAGATGCGATTTGGGTCTTCGTCAATCGATGACGAAATCTGCCCATTTTATTTCTGTACGATCTGATTACTCACTTGATAGATTAGCTAAGCTTTACATTTCTGATATTCTGAGATTTCACGGAGTGGCACTGTCCATCGTGTTAGATAGAGATCTGAGATTTACTTCACGGTTCTGGAAGAAATTGCAAGAAGCTTTAGGCACAAAATTGCATTTTAGTACAGCTTTTCACCAGCAAATGGATGGTCAGTCTGAACAGATTATTCAGATACTCGAGGATATGTTGAGATGTTGCATTCTTGAATTAGATGGTACATGGGAACAGTACCTGCAATTGGTTGAGTTTGCGTACAATAATAGGTATCAATCGAGCATCAAAATGGCACCTTGTGAGGTTATGTATGAACGCAAATGTCGGACACCACTATATTGGACTGAGCTTAGCGAGAGTAAGATACATGGGATTGACTTAATAAAAGACACTGAACAAAAAGTGAAAGTAATCCGTGATAGTCTGGAAGCAGCATCTGATCGTCAGAAGTCCTATGTGGACTTTAAATGAAAAGATATTGAATTTGAGATCGGTGACAAAGTGTTCTTAAAAGTATCTCCATGGAAGAAAGGTAAATTAAGTCCGAGGTTCATCGGGCCGCATGAAATTATTGAGCGTGTTGGACCAGTTGCGTATAGATTGTTGTTGCCCTTCGAGCTAGAAAAGATTCATAATGTGTTTCACCTACCAATGCTTAGATGATATCGATCTGATCCATCACATATGATTACTCCATCTGAAATTGAAATTCAATCTGATATGACTTACGAGGAAGAACCAATCCGTATCTTAGCCCGTGAAGTGAAAGAGTTGAGAAACAAGAAAATTCCGTTAGTGAAAGTGTTGTGGCATCGAGACGGAGTGGAAAAGGCTACGTGGGAGCCTAAAGATTCAATGAGACGGCAATATTCGAATATGTTTAACGGTAAGATTTTTGGGGACGAAATCCCTAAGGGGGGAGAATTGTAACAGATCGATTTAGACCTTAGTTGAAATAGTGGTTTCAGGACCATAAATCCGAGTTAGAATAATATTTTAATATTATTTTCCATTCTTATGATATGTGAATTAGTATGTGTGAAATTTCTGTGAGTTAATTTGTCCGTCTGTATGTTTAATTTGAACAAAGGATCATATCACATAAAGCGTAAAAGTAGCTATCTATTTGATTAATGGCCAAATTGACGAGGCTTTTAAATGATGAGGCCTTATGAGGCAATTAAACCATTATTTAGTTAGTAGATGACAATAGTCAAGAATGACCTTATATTAAATGTTATATATATATTTTGTTGTAAAGGTTAAATAGGTAAAATTTGTTATTATGATACATGTTCTTAAACCAACAATTAAAAGATGAATATTGTCATCTTATTTGGCCAAAAATACCAAAGAAGAAGAAAAGAAAAAGAAGCTAGGTTTCCACTAGCTTTTGCTTTATTTTAAGGTATGTTTTTAATCAGTTTTTGATAATTTCTACATTTTTGTAATCGTTGCTTTGTATACTTCAAAACCCATGCCTCAATTTTGTGAATTGATGATGTTTTTTGAAATGAGCCATTGATGGATTCATGAGTTTTATGATGTTTGAGAATGAAATATGAAAGATATGTGTTTGATTAACATAGTTTGTCTTAGGAGTTTTGATGATTTTGAGTAATTTGGATTGAATTGAAAGATTAATATTTTTGAGGGATTAAATTGTGAAATAAATGAAATGTGTGGACTTGTATGAGCAAGGGTGACATTCAGTCAAGCATGAGTAATATGAAATTTGATGTATTTTGTGATTTTATGAAATAGGGACTAAAATGTCAAAATGTGAAAATGTGAGGGCTAATTTGTAAATTGCCCTAAAGGTGTGTTTTTGGATTAAATTGAATGAGTTGATGAATAAAAGAGTTTAATTTGAATGTGTTTAGATCAAGAACCGAAGAAAACAGACTTAGATCACGGGAAATTGAAAGTAATTGAGTAGTCGAGTCCGTTCCCGTTAAACCGAATCTGAGGTAATTCGATATGCAAATAAATGTATTTACATTGATATTTGAATGTTCATATGAAATATTATCATGATGAATGTATATGAGATGATAAGTACATGAAATCCGAAGAAGAATCGATGGTATATCAAAGTCCGAGATGTCTCGTACGAACCTAGGAATAGATAGGATTACATATGGCATGACATAGGCTTCTGATATGTGAGATCATGTAAGACCACGTTTGGGATGTCGGCATCGATATAAGATTTATGTGTAAGACCATGTCTGGGACATTGGCATTGTATTTGATCCATGTAAGACCCTGCTTGGGACGGTGGCATCAATATTTGAGTGCATATAAGACCACGTCTGGGACTTGGCATTGTACGATTATTCTGAACACTCTGAGTATCCATATCAAATTCCGAACGATTCATGGGCAAGTTCGAGAAATGAATGACTCTGTGAATTGTATATCCGCTTCAGGTACATTTGATGTATATGTTTTGAATAGGCATGGAAGGTGAGTAAATATGCATATTGATGCAATGAATCAAAATGTGATACATGAATGAATGTGACATGAGTAAATGATGAGATGATGTGTGATATACATGCTTGAATGAGTTATGAGCATATGAGATATTTGAGTTGTGAAATATGAGTAAGTCATGGCTATGTAATGAGCCAAGGATGATGTTATGAATTTGCAAACAAGAAATATTAATGTCATTATGTTTATGTGGCTATGTGTATTCTGTATTAAGTTTATATGTATATGGATTACTAAGCTTTTGGAAAGCTTACTTTGTGTGTGTTTGGTCTGTTTTATAGATCGTCAAAGCTACTGAAGGCTCGGGAAACAGTCGAGGATCGCCATCACACTACTCAATCATATTTTGGTACTTTGATAATGTGTATATAGCTAAATATGGCATGTATAGGCTAGTTACTTTGAGTTATGTTTGATATGTGTATATAGCCATGTGATACGGCCAAATATATGCTTGGGATATGAATGACTAATTATGTCCTATGATGCTAGTTTTGTTATGGTTGATAGCAAATGAATTGGTCATATAAATGGTAAGCTTAATGATGTATAACTAGCATATTGTTTTTGGTAAATTTATGATGGATTAAGCTTTGTTGTGCTTGTGATTATATTGAGTTAATTGACTATTAGGTTGGTATGGTTGATAGGCTCATTATGGAGTAGGAATGTTGCATAATTTGATGTGTTTTGGGTTGCCAAATGAGTATAGGATGATGCTAGTAAGTGCATGGAAGAATGACCCGGGTGTGGGTGGCATTTTGGCCTTGTAAATGGCCTATATTTGCCCACACGGTTGAGCACACGTACGTGTGGCTCGATTGTATCCCTTGTGGTTGAAATTCAAAACAAGTCAGACTCGACCATGGGTAAGACACACGGGCGTGTGACTGGCGGTGTGGTGCAAGTCAGTAGCGACCACGGGTGAGGCACACGGGCGTGTCCATGGCCGTGTGGACAAGTCAGTATGTATGCCCTATTTTTGCATGGCTTAGACACACGGGTGTGTCTGAGGCCGTGTGAGGCACATGGCCTGCCCACACGGGTGTGTGACCTCTGTATCTTTGGAAAATTTTTAATTTTCCTAGAATTTCCGTATGTGTTTGATTTAGTCCTGGACCTATTCTAAAGCATGTTTAAGGTCTCGAAGACCTACTTAAGGGACACTTGGATGTGATTTGTTAAGTTATGGTTTGAAATGTCCGTAAAGGTTTTTGATTGTCCGGTAATCCTTCTTAAACCTAGACCGGTGACAGTTACATGTTAGGGGTGTTACAGTGGGAGGGTCCCAAGTTCAAGTCACAACTTGGGTAAATTTTGGTATTTTTGGATGATTAAGCTCCACCTCTAGTAAGTAGGCTTTTAGTTAAAAGTTTGCAAGTAATTAACAAAATGGGCTTGCAGTTATAGTGGTTAAGTATAGTGTTTGATTGCATGAGGTCCTGAGTTCGACTCCCTGCATTTGCTTAATTTTTTTGCATGATTACGGGGAGGAGTTTGAGTGGCGATAGAATTCTGAGTAGTGGGGATTTGGTAGAGAGGATTAAGGGATATGGATTTCAGTGTGATCATTTTTCTTTTCTCTTTAATCTTTTTCTCAAAAACCCCTGCCGATTTCCTCTTCATCTTTTTTCCCTCTTGCTGTCGAATTCTTGTTTTGCCTCACCTCTTTTCTGCTCAATTTCTTTTCTACTTGGTCTCGTGTTGTTTCTCAGGTGGATTGCGATCGTTCGGTAAGTTTTAGTCAAGTGGACTGGTGCTCTTGTTAATTTTTATTAGTTTTTTCATGGGTATCATTATTGCCAATTAGGAGAAGATTCAAGAGCTCGGAACTGTTTGCTGGAGACTTAGATTTTTGGGAATCGTTGTTGTTCTATCGAAGGTAAGTTTTGGTCGCTCGTTGGATGAGTATCCCATTTCGGGTTTGGTTGATTTCAATCGTTTAAGAGATTAACTGAGTGAAATGTTGTTCAATTATAGGTGTTGGTCATCTCAGGATTGCGTAAAGAGAAAAAATGAACTAGGTATGTACCTGGAAACACAGAAAACGAGGTTTCAACGAAAGCTAAAAACCTCACTGTTGACGCCACACGGGCGTGTGGTCACCTGTGTGGTAGGCCATGTGCAAGGCTATGAGCCACAACAAGGTTGTGTGATTGACGAGCCAGGCCGTGCGCGGGCGACATGGCCGTGCAATGGCTGAGTGAGGCCGTGTGGGAGGCACAGGCTCGACCTACTGGGCCGTGTGGGTCACACAAGCTTTTGGGCTCACACGGGCGTGTGAGCCCATTTTTCTGAAATGATCTATAAGGTTACACGAGTCACCCAAGTCGACTGTGGACCTACTGTAGGGTCGGTAAGTGTTACTTGGACCCCTATTTATGTGGTCTGATTATATGGTGTCTGATTGAGCATGATAGATGTACAGAGTTGGATGTATGATTCGTTATTTGCATATTTGCATGTCATGTATTGTATGCTGCATTACATTAGGGTGGGTTGATGTTATTGGAGGAAGTATCTGAAAGGCTATTAAGTCTGATTATATGGCAGCTCAGCTGCAATCATCTGATTATGTACCGCATTTCGGTATAGCATGGTGTGTAGGGATGGGTGGGTTGATTTTATCCCTACATGGTGTGTTGGGCTGGACGGATTTGGTGTGTAGAGGCTGGTGGGTAGAACTTTGTTATTCTGTTCTATTCTGCATATTACATCTGAGATGGGCTAAGGCCCTAGAATATATCTGATTTGATATCTGAGTGGGCTAAGGTCCACACCTCTATAATGGGCTCAGACTCGAACTGTAAATATATTGACTGTTTTTTGAGATTATGTTGTGTGCGTGTTTTCTGTGGGGATTACACACTGAGTTTGTGAAAGCTCACCGTTTTTCTATTTAATTTGTTCAGGTAGTCCCCAGCTTTAGACAGGTCGCTACAGCAGAGGATTCGACGGTGACCACTGCTTCTACTTCACGATAGCTTCACGGGTTTTTATACTTATTTATGGTTTTGATTATGTCTGGGAAAGTTTAATGTAATTATGGCCATTACGTATTTTGTTTAAATTTGGGATTTGCAACGGTTAAGATTTTACTGCTATTTGTAGGAAAACTTGAGTTTAAAAAAAAAACAAATGAGCATTTTATCAAAATACACACAAATTCGCAAACTATTTTTAAAAGCTTCCGCAAAGTATAGTGTTTTGGAAATGGATAAAGATTGGAAACAAGAGACAAGTTTTTGAAGGTAGCATAAGATAATAAAAAATGGTATTATCGTAATTATGTTTTCTAAAGAACTATCATGTGACATCGCCAGATTTGGTCATAACGTCTAGGTCGAGTTTGGGGTGTTACATCACACTTAAGAAGGCATAGCATTAAAGTACTTTTAACTTCTAGCACACAGCTTTTGCATTTTACGCGATTAGGTCATTTTTCACAAATCGGCACACAAACGATAAAATTTTCACACAGAACTTTCACACATACTTTATCACATGCTGTAGACATGGAAAATAATATTTAAATATTTTTTTGACATCAGATTTGTTGTCCTGAAACCACTGTTCTGACTAAGGTTTAAACCGGACTGTTACACATTGTTTCTACCGAAGGTATAAAAGTTGATCCAATCAAGATTTCTGCAATTATTGACTGGAAACCACCTAGAAATGTATCCAAGGTCAGAATTTTTCTGGGATTGGCTGGTTACTATCAATGTTTCATAACAGGATTCTCGATGATTGCTACACTGATGACCAGACTACTTCAGAAAGATGTAAAGTTTGAATGGTCCGAAAAAATGTCAACAAAGCTTTAATCAATTGAAAGCATTGTTAACTGAGGCACCAGTGTTGGTTCAACCTGAGTCAAGTAAAGAATTTGTAATTTATAGTGACGTGTCATTGAACTATTTGGGTTTCGTATTGATACAAGAGGGAAAAGTTGTAGTTTATGCCTCCAGACAGTTGAAACAGCATTAAAAGAACTATCCGACTCATGATTTAGAGTTGGCTGCTATAGTTTTTGCATTGAAAATCTGGCGTCATCATTTGTACGGTGAAAAATGCCACATCTTTGCTGATCATATGAGTTTAAAGTATATTATGACTTGAGTTACTAAAAGACTATGTGTTAGTAATTGATTATCACCTCGGGGGAAGTGAATGTGGTCACAGATGCTTTAAGTAGAAATTCGTTGTTTGCCCTGAGAGCAATGAATACATAGTTGACATTATCCGGTGACGGTTCGATTTTAGCTGAGTTAAAAGCAAAACCAGTATTTCTTCAACAAATTTGCGAAGCTTAGAAATGTGATAGTAATTTGCAAGCTAAAAGAGTGCAATGCGAGTCAACTAGTGATTCAGAGTACCAAATTGGATCTGATGATTGTTTAATGTTTCGAGATAAAATCTTTGTACCAAAAAATTCAGAGTTGATTCAGAAAATTTTACACGAGGCACATAGAGGTTGTTTATCCGTTCATCCTGTGAGTACCAAAATGTACAATGATTTGAAGAAATCGTATTGGCGGTCGGGCATGAAACGAGACATTTCTAAATTTGTATCGAAGTGTTTGATTTGTCAGCAAGTGAAAGCCGAGCATCAAGTACCTTCAAGTTTGCTTCAGCCTGTGATGATACCATAGTGGAGATGGGATAGAGTGACTATGGATTTCATATCGGGATTACCCTTGTCTCTGAAAAAGAAAGATGCAATTTGGGTTGTCATTGATCGACTAATGAAATTAACACATTTTATTCCGGAACGTACTAACTATTCACTCAATAGATTAGTTGAATTGTATATTGCTGAGATCGTTAGATTACACGGGGTGCCAGTTTCAATTATTTCAGATAGAGATCCGAGATTCACATTGCAATTTTGGAAAAAATTGCACGAAGCATTGGGTACGAAATTGAATTTCAGCATAGCTTTTCATCCGTAAACTAATGGTCAATCTGAGAGAGTAATTCAGGTGCTCGAAGATATGCTTTGTTGTTATGTTTTGGAATTCGAAGGTAACTGTGAGAGATATTTACCATTGGTTGGGTACAATAACAGTTTTTAATCGAGTAGAAAGATGGCACCGTATAAAGCTTTGTATGGTCATAAATGCCTAACTCCATTGTATTGGACTAAAATTAGCGAGAAAAAGATTCATGGGGTTGATTTGATTAGAGAAACCAAAGAGAAAGTGAAAATAATTCGTAACTATTTGAAAGCAGCTTGAGATCGTCAAAAATTGTACGCGAATTTGAAACGAAAAGATATTGAATTTCAAATCGGTGCCAAAGTGTTTTTGAAAGTATCTCCGTGGAAGAAAATCCTTAGATTTGGTTAGAAAGGCAAGTTGAGTCTGTGTTTCATCGGCCCGTACGAGATCATCGAAAGAATAGGGCCAGTGGTATATCAGCTAGCTTTACCATCAGAGTTAGAAAAGATCAATAATGTGTTTCACGTATCGATGTTACGTCGAAATCGATCGGATCCCTCACATATGATTTCTCCGTCAAAGATTGAGATCCAGCCTGATATGACGTACCACGAAGAACCGATTAGAATTTTGACTTGAGAGATCAAAGAATTGAGAAATAAATGCATAGCCTTAATGAAAGTCTTGTGGCAACATCACAGAGTTGAAGATGCTACGTGGGAGCTCGAGGAAACTATGAGAAATTAGTATCCTAACCTATTCACTGGTAAGATTGTCGGGGACAAAAATCCCTAAGGGGGGAGAGTTGTAACAGCCTGTTTTTGGTCAAATCAGAACAGTGGTTTTGGGACCACAAATCTGAAGTCAAAATATTTGTTTTATTATTTTATTGTTTACAACATGATTGGGTGAATGTGTGAAAATTTCGTCAAGAAATATTATCGTTTAAATGGTCAATTTGAGAAAAAAGGACTAAATCGCGTAAAGCGTAAAATTTGAGTTCTAATAGCTAAAGGTGTCTAATAGCTATAGAACCTTAAAGGAAAGGTCTTTATGTTGTAATTAGACCATTATTAAGGTAAGTGGACATTTATGGACATGTTATTAATTGATTTAAAGGTTAATTAGTAAGGTTAATTTAGTAAATTAACAAATAAATTAAAATAAATAAAAACAAAACCATAATTTGTGTCCATCTTCTCCACCTAGTCGAATTCTAAAGCAAGAAAACATCACCATTTTAGGGTTGAGCATTCAGCAAGTTCTTTTTAAGCATATAAGTCCATTTTTGCTCGGTTTTTAATGATTTCTATGTTTTTGAGATCGTTGCATCTAGTAATAGCTAGACTAGGGACTATTTTACAAAATTGTTAAAGATTTTGAAAGTTTGCATTGATGAATATATGTGTTCTTTGATGTTTGATGATGAAATATGAAATCTTGTTGTTAGATTTACATATTTTGTAAAGTGGTTTTGAGTAAAAATGCAAAATAGGGATTTATTTGTGAAAATGTGAAAAGGTGTGGTTAAATGTGTGAATAAAGGAAAAATATGGGCTACTAGGGGCATTATGGTAATTCAGCTAGCATGGGTTCATTTTGAATTTCACTAATTTGTGATTTTATGGAATAAGGACTAAATTGTGAAATGGAAGTTTAGGGGCAAAACTGTAAATGTGCCTTAAAGAGTTTTTTGGACTAAATTGAATGAATAATGATTAAATAAGTTAATTTTGAATATATTTAGATCAAGAAAAGTGAAATACGGACTTGGATCGGGGAAAAGATAAAGTTATCAACTAATCAACTAGATTCGCCGTTTTGATATCCGAGGTAAGTTCGTATGCAATAAGCATTGTTACAATTATGCTTTAAATGCTTTGATATTGTATAAATTGTGTATACAAGATTAAAATTATGTTTGACGATGATTCGGCTATATAAATCACTTAGTGTGCGAGATCGAGATAGCTATGTATGGCACTTTGTGTACTATTTGAGATAGCTTTGGTTACGTATGGAACTTAGTGTGCGATATCTAGATAGCTTCGGCTATGTATGGCACTTAGTGTGAGAGATTAAAATAGCTTCGGCTATGTAATGGCACTTAGTGTGCAAGATATCGAGCATTTGACATTACTTCGAATAGGTATGAGTTGGTTACAAGTTTGTACAGGTATGTACATAGAAAGTATAAACTTCAATTAGAAGAAGTTATGAATTTGCATATAGGTATCTGATTAAGCATACGGAAAGCTTGTTGTTACCATGAATTACATGTTAAATAGTTTAAGTTGTTGATTTATGTAATATAATTTGTTGAGTTTAATTCATACGAGCTTACTAAGCTATAAAGCTTACTTTGTTTATTTTTCCCGTGTTTTATAGTGAATTTAAAGCTAGCTTGGATTCAGGGATCATCAGAGACATCCTCACACTATCCAACCATCACTTTGGTACTTTTGAGCTTATGGTTTGGTCATATGGCATCTATAGGAATTATTGTCATGTTGGTTATGTTTGGTAGTGAGTTTTTCCATTTGAGATGGCTTGTAAATGTATTTGTTTTGGTTTGTGTATATAGCCATGAAAGTTGGCTTGTTTTGGTATGTTTGAGCATAGTGCATGTACTTATAAGTATATGACTTATATTATGAGGTTCGTGGAATTAGTATCATGCTTGTGAATTGGTACAAAATGATTTATGTTTGGTAAATGTTTATAAATGTGCTAATGCTACTTTGTGATGTGTTTAGTGTTGCTTGGAAATGATTGATGAATTGATGATGTTTGTGATTGAGGTTTAGGCTGAGAAATGCTTTGATGAAATGGTAGGAATTATGTTTGATTTGGTTGTTTTGGGTGCCTATTATGCTTTTTTTTTGGTGCCATATGTGTAGGTGAAGGTGTGTATCAAATGGGGTGGCAAAATGGCTTGGTAAATAGCATATTTTTGTCCACACAAGCGTGTGTCTCAGCCGTCTGTGACACACGGTCATGATACACAGTCGTGCGTCCCCTAGTGTTGAAATTGAAATGAAGTCCATATGCTCCACATGGTCTAACACACAGTCGTGTGATTGGCCGTGTGTCACAAGTCAGTATACCACCCTAATTGGCAAACGGCCTAGCACACGGGCGTGTGACTTGGCCGTGTTGCATAAGCTAGTATACCTTACAGGTTTGGCATAGCCTAGCACACGGCTTGGCACACTGGCGTGTGAAGCCATTTCGAAGGGCACACGGGCGTGTGGTTGGACGTGTGACCCAATTCAGTAACCTCACTTGTTTCGACATGGGGTAGGACACGAGCTGGGACACGACCATGTGCTGTCAATTCCAGTGTCCACACGGCCTGTGACACGGGCGTGTCTAGTGGTCGTGTGAGACACACGGGCGTGTGTCCCCTGTTTTGAGAAAAAATGTGTTAAGTGTTGAAAAATTTCCAGAGCTTCTGGTTTAGTCCCGAGTCACTCCTAATGCATGTTTAAGGCCTCATAGGCTCATTTAAGGGACACTATGATTGATTGTATTTTAATTGTATATGAAATGTATGTTTAAAGGTGTTAAAAGTTTGGTAATGCTCCGTAACCCTATTCTGACGGTGAATACGAGTGAGGGGTGTTACAGATCCTATTAAATTTTATCCCCCCAGTAATGTTTCAAGCATTGAGCATTGACTCGGAAATTACCTACCATACCTTGAAGTTCGACAACTCCATATGGATAAACTCGGTGAATTGTAAATAGACCGGACCACCGTGATTTTAACTTACTTGGAAAGAACTTTAATTTAGAATTAAATAATAGGACTTGCTGACCTGCTTCAAATTCTCAAACTTGAATGTGCTTGTCATGCCATTTCTTAAGTCTTTCCTTGAGTAATTTGGCATTCTCGTATGAAAACATTCGGAATTCTTCCAACTCGTTGAGCTAGATCATTCGTCTCTCTTTAGCAAGCTTAATATCCAAGTTGAGTTGTTGGATATCCCAATAAGCTTTATGCTCTAACTCCAAGGGCATATGACAAGCTTTCCCAAAGACCAACCTATAGGGTGACATTCCTAAAGGTGTCTTGTATGTTGTCCTGTAGGCCTATAAAGCATCATCTAGTCTTTTGGACCAATCTCGTCGGTTCAGGCAAACTACCTTTTCAAGTAAGCTTTTGATCTCTTCGTTTGCCAGTTTCGTCTGTGGATGGTAAGCTGTGGCAACCTTGTGCTTCACTCCATGTTTGTTGAGTAACCATTTCAACCACTTGTTCACAAAATGAGACCCTTCATCACTGATGATGGCTCTTGGGGTTCTAAACCTTGTGAACACATGCTTCTCAAAAACTTTATCACAACTTTAGCGTCGTTCGTCGAATATGCCTCGGCCTCAACCCACTTAGACACATAGTCTACTGCTACCAATATACACTTGTGACCGAAAGACGGAGGGAAAGGACAGAGAAAGTCAATACCCCAAACATCAAATAATTCTACCTCAATGATGTTTGTTCGAGGCATCTCATTTCTATTGGTGACATTTCCAACCCTTTGACATCGATCACAACTCTTTACGTAAGCATATGAATCTTTAAATAGTGTTGGCCAAAAGAATCTGACTTGTAATACTTTGGCTGCGGTACGTGTACCTCAGAAGTGTCCCCCACTCGAAGCTGAGTGACAATGATATAGAATCTTATGTACTTCATCTTTTACCACGTATCTCCTGATCATTTGATCTGCACACTTTTTAAATGAGTATGGTTCTTCCCAGAAATAGTACTTCACATCGTGAAGAAACTTTTTCCTTTGATGATACGTCTTATCAGTCGGCATCAAACCACAAGCTAAATAGTTAGCAATATCAGCAACCCAAGGGGTATTATGGACATGATTTACCTTCAGTATATGTTCATCTAGAAATGTCTCCTGAATTGGTATAAGTGGAGAATTCCCTTCGTGTGGCTCCAATATGGACAAATGGTCTGCTACTTGATTTTCCACTCCCTTTCGATCTTGAATTTCTAGATCAAACTCTTGAAGTAGAAGTACCCATCAGATCAGTCTCTGCTTAGCGTCTTTCTTAGCATGTAAATACTTAATTGCCGAATGGTCCATATAGACAATCACCTTGGTACCTACAAGATAGGATCGAAACTTGTCAAAAGCAAACACAATAGCAACTCTGTTATCGTATAATTTAGTTGAGCTCCTGTTAGAGTTTGATTTGCGTAGTAGATGAGATGAAAAACTTTGTTCCTTTGTTGGCCCATGTCAACTCTTATCGCGTAGTCACTTGCGTCACACATGAATTCAAATGGCAAATCCCAGTCTAGTGTGATGATTATGGGTGCCGAAACTAACCGACTCTTCAAATCATTGAAAGCTCTTAAGCACTCTTTATCATGTTTGAATATCATGTCCTTCTCCAATAATTTGCATAAGGGTTTAGCAATCTTGGAGAAGTCCTTGATAAATCTTCGATAGAAACCGTCGTGGCCCAAAAAGTTCCTAACACCCTTTACAGATGTTGGAGGTGGGAGTTTCTCAATAACGTCTACCTTTGCTTTATCTACCTCGATTCCATGTGTCGTTATCCAATGCCCTAGAACAATACCTTCTCGTACCATGAAATGGCACTTTTCCCAGTTGAGTACAAGGTTTTTTTCTTCGCATCGCCTTAGTACCTTGGCTAGATTGGCTAGGCATTCATCATATGTATCTACAAATACTGAAACATCATCCATAAAGACTTCCAAGTATTTTTCAACCATGTTAGTAAAAATAGACATCATACATATTTGAAATGTAGCAGGTGCATTACATAAACCAAATGGCATGCATCTAAATGCAAATGTACCATACGGTCAGGTGAATGTTGTCTTGTGTTGATCTTCCAGTGCTACTCTAATTTGATTATACCCCGAGTATCCATCGAGAAAATATAATAATATCACCCCACGTGTCTATCCAGCATCTGGTCCAAGAACGGCAAAGGAAAGTGATCTTTCCTAGTCGCCTTGTTCAGCTTCCAATAATCGATGCAAATTCTCCATCCCGTAATCGTTCTAGTCGGTATCAACTCATTATTCTCGTTTTCAATGACTGTAATACCTCCTTTCATTGGCACGCACTGGACCGGACTTACCCACGAACTGTCTGAGATTGGGTAAATTATACCCGCATCTAACCACTTGATGATTTCTTTCTTGACTATGTCCTTTATGATGGGATTCAGTCTTCGTTGTCCGTCAATTGTCCCTTTCTCGCCATCTTTCAAGATGATCATATGCATGCATATAGATGGACTAATGCCGTGAATATCGGCTATGGTCCATCCGATAGCCTTCTTGAATTGTTTCAATACCAAGATGAGTTTATCTTCTTGCTCAATAGTTAATTCTGCTGAAACAATCACAGGCAGAGTAGAAGCGTTACCTAAATAAACATATTTTAAATGTGAGGGAAGTACCTTCAGATCTAATTTAGGTGGCTCTTCGGTTGATGCTTTTGGTTGGGCATAGTCCCTATTCTCTAACTCCAAAGATTCAAAACAATATTGCAGATTACATCCCCTTTTATTAGCTTCTAGCAAAGCTAAGTATTCATCCTCCCCTTCATCATTTGGAGGGTTTGATGTCAATTTTTTTTTCCAATTGTTCCTCAACATAGTTGAGTTCCTTTTCCATGATTAACTCCTTTAAATCGGAAACTGCAGAACAATCATCAATTGTGTCAGGAAATCGCATAGACTTAAAAACATTAAATGTTACCTGATCATCCTGAACATGCATAGTAAGCTCGCCCTTCTGCACATCAATAAGGGTCATTCCAGTTACTAGGAAAGGCCTTCCTAAGATGATTGGCACTTCTTTGTCTGCTTCAAAGTCTAGAACCACAAAGTCAGTAGGAAAAATTAATTTGTCTACACGTACCAATACGACCTCAATTTTTCCTTCTGGATGTGCTTAGGATCGATTTGCTAATTAAAGTGTGACTATAGTAGGTCTAACTTCACCTATCCCCAACTTCTTAAATATTGACATGGGCATCAAGTTGATACTCGTACCCAAGTCACATAGTGCTTTACCACAATATGTTGCTCCAATGTTGCAAGGTATGGTGAAACATCTAGGATCCTTCAATTTTAGGGTAGTTTGTTTTGAAGATATGCATTGCATTCCTTTGTCAGGGCTACCATCTCAAATTCTCCAAGCCTTCATTTTTTTGACAGGATATCCTTCATGAATTTGACGTAGTTCAGCATTTGTTCAAGTGCGTCAACCAACGGAATGTTGATATGAAGTTGCATGAGTACGTCTAGGAACTTCTTGAATTGAATTTCATGCTTCTGTTTCTGAAGTCTTTAATGGTAGGGTGGAGGAGGCTTCTTTATTAGAATTGGTTGATTTTTCCTCTGTGGCAATTCTTCATCTAACGAAGTTGTTAGTTTTTCAGAATTAACTGGTTCAGAAATTACCTTATCGGATTTTGCAGATTCAGGTTTCGGTGAAACTGGAATTTCAACACTTGGTTCAACTTCCTCTGAGTCTTGAGGTATAGATGGCTCATCTTAAACTTTGATGGTGTTGGGCTCTAATGTTTTTCCACTCCTCAACGTCAGTGCTTTACAATGCTCCTTCCCTGGATTCCTTGGATTCTCCTTACCACTAGGTAAAGCACCTTATGGTTGATTTCTGAGTTCAGTTGCAAGCTGGCCCACTTGATTCTCCAAATTCCTTAGAGTGGCATCATTCTTTGCCATGTATGCCTTCAATAAATTCTTTAAGCTATTGGAAAGTTCAGCTTGGGTTGGTTTCTGAGCTTGTTGGGAAAAACCAGGTGACTGGGTCGATCTAGGTTGGGCATAATTATTACTGGTTCCTGCCCCTTGGTTACTCCAAGAGAAATTTGGGTGGTTTCACCATGATGGGTTATAGAAATTGGATTGTTGTCCTTTCTTTCCTCGATCTTGGTTCTGGTTACCCATGTAATACACCGATTCTGGGTTCAATAGACATTCTTCGAACAAATGTCCTTCCCCACAATAGACACAGGCTACATTTTCAACTTGATTTGGTGGCTGAGCTGCAAAACTATTAAACCCATTAGTGCTAAAATTTTTAAACATTGAGGATACCTGAGATGCAAGTGAAGTAAAAGCGTCCACTTCATGTATTCCAATAACTCATCTTCCTAACGGTGCTCTATTGGTTGGCCATTGATAATTGTTGCTGGTAATCTTCCCAATGATTTCATAAGCCTCATTATAAGAATTAGAAATGAGAGCACCATTAGCAGAAGCGTCCACTACCATCCTCGTGTATGCATTGAGACCATTATAAAATGTCTCAAGTTGGATGCAATGGGAATTTTGTGATGGGGGCACTTCCGTAATAATTCTTTATACCTTTCCCATGCCTCATACAAGGATTCATCATCTATTTGTTGGAAAACAATGATCTCTTTCCTTAACGTAGCATTCTTGCTAAGCAGAAAATATTTCATGAGGAATCTTTCTACTAACTCTTGCCATGTGGAAATTGAATTTGGTGGCAATGAGTTCAGCCAAGCTCGAGCTCTGACCCGTAGTGAATATGGGAACAACTTCAATCGTAATGCATCTTCGGGTACTCTGGCTAACGTGAAAGAATCACTCACCTCCATAAACAATCTTAAGTATATGTGAGGATCTTCGGTAGGCATTCCACTGAATTGGCCCACTGTTTGAAGCATCTGGAAAATGATTGGCTTCAGCTTGAACTGTTGTACCTCGATTTCGAGTCTCCTAAATCATTAAACACGAGCATGGCATACTGTCTTAAAGCTATATCCCTATCATCAGCAATAAGGATAGGATTATGAGTAGGGTTTGCTCCATTTCCTTGATTTTGATTTTTGAAGTTCATCTCTTTAGTCCTTCTCTGACTTGCTTGTCTTATTCGCTGTCAAAAATTTCATTCAATCTCAGGGTCTACAGGGAGTAAATTCGGTCAATACTCATAAACACCTGCAATTATCATAGAAAAATTAATTAAGTTAAAATTGAACAGAAAAATAAACCAAAATGCAAAACTAACAAATTCACAAATAATGACTTTTTAATATTGTCCCCGGCAACGGCGCTAAAAACTTGGAACGAATGAAATGTGCAAGTATATACAATCGCAACAAGTAATAAAGTGACAAGTAATGTCGAGTTATCGTACCCACAGGAATTATGAAAAGAATTATTTATGAATGCAATTTAAAACTCTTTGATGAAGAAAAATATTTTGATTTGAGAAATGATTAAAAACTAGAAAACAAAGTAAAATAAATAAAATAAAATAAAGTTTGAATGCATGGTTTTAAAAGCGATTGTGTACACTTTCATATCATAAGAAAATTCAAGATAGATTAGTAGTCGAATCGTAATATGGAAAAACAACTTATATTAGTAGATGAACCTAAACATGTTCTGAGTCTAATAGAAAATGAGCAAACTGAATGAAAGACTAATATGCAGGTTATCATGTCCAATTAGGGAGATGTTTTGTCTTGAGCATTAGACAGGACCCAAGTAGAATAGATCCTAAATTCGTTTATGGTTTATTCACTTGCGACGTTTGATACCTCCCTAACGCGACCCAAACGTTATGGTCAATTTCTAAAGGCTACATTGACAACCAAAATGGCTTAATTAAACTTTCGTATTTCAAAAGTTGTATTTCAAAAATACTTTTAAACCATTTCTTTATATGTTCAAAACTAGTGAAAATCGAATGTTCTCTTAATTTTTGCAAAATTATGTTAATTTCAAATTTTGATTGATTTTAATATTTCATTTGTAAAGATTAATTATTTTGAAAATCAAGTTGAGTTTTTATTAAAAACTTACTTTCAGTATTGTAGCAGAAAAGAAAGACATTGACATATTTTTATTAAAAACTAAGTTTCATACATAATCTTTTCAAATACTAGTTTAAGCAGTTTTAAAATTTTAATGTCATGCAATCAAAATAATCCAGAAATAAAACCCATGCCATAGTCCAAGTAAATCTTATTACAATCCAAAAACAAATATTAAAAATAAGTTTAAAATACTTTAAATGTGAAAACATCTGAGTTGCTCTTCCAATAGTCGTGTCCAAGTCCTAACCACAAGGATTATTTGAAAATAAATAAGTAAACTAAGGAGTGAACTAATAAGCTCAATTTGAGTCATAACTCAAGTAATCGGTATAAGACATTAAAAATAATATTCAAGCTAGTAATTAAACAGAGAATTGAAACAGTATAAATTCACAGATTCAATATGCATGAACATATTAATGTAATATTTTCAAAGTAGTTCCTACCCAACTCCGCTATACACCATAGTAAGGGTTCGTTATAATTTATTGGAACGAAAAAAATGTGCAATTGTACACAATCGCAACAAGTAATAAAGTGACAAGTAATTATTGAGTTATCGAACCCACAGGGACTGTGAAAAGAATTATTTATGAATGCAATTTAAAACACTTTAGTGAAGAAAAATATTTTGATTTAAGAAATGATTAAAAACTAGAAAACAAAGTAAAATAAATAAAATAAAATAAAGTTCTAATACACGATTTCAAAAGCTGGTTTTAATCAAGATGACATAATTGTGTTAGGTTAACTACATTTTTTAACTTAGAATTATTAAACTAATGTTTTTGTTGTTACGAATAAATTCACGGCAACTCGATAATTTGCTAACTTATGAACATACTTGTAACACCCCTTACCCGTATCTTACGCCCGAACCGGGTTCAAGGCATTACCAGACTTAACAATACATTCTACCAAATCTTGAGCCACAAAATTTCACTTATAATTTAAACTTTAACAGACACATACATACACGCATTATAACTCCATAACTAATATAAGCCACAACTCGTGGCCAAATACTAGATAATCTTATTACCGTTATGAAGTAATACATTTGGTTAAATTAACTAACACATATACAAAATGACTTAGTCAAGCCCCTATACTTTCCATAATTTAAATCGTTTATAAATAAAAATACTCATAGATAGCTTGATAGTGTGAAGCGATCTCCGACGACCTCCAGCCCGAGCTTGTTTAATAGGACTCTGAAACATGGGAATGAAAATGGGGTAAGCTTATAAAGCTTAGTAAGTTCACATATAAAAATAATAAGCAATACAATAACATACTATTTTCATATTCTTTCAATTTATTCAAATTCCAGTTAAGTTGTTTTCTTGAGTTATATTCATTAAATTATTTATATTTGGAGCTACGAAACTCCAAATTCAGATCCGTTAATTTTCTATGAAACTAGACTCATATATCTTCTTATCATAAAATGTTTAGAATTTTTGGTTTATCCAATCAATAAAATTTATTCATTAAAGATTCCCCTATTTTACTATTTGACTATTCTGACCTCTCTTCACTATGAATAAATTTTCTCCTCGTACAGAGTTTATATGACCTTCTTATTTAGTTCATTTAAAAATAGACTCATTCAGGATTTCAGGCATATAAATTATATCCCACAATTATTTTTGTACAATTTTTCATGATTTGTCCAAGGCAAAATAGGGGATCATGTAATCATTCTGAACCAGTCTCACAAAAATTCAAATATCTCAAAATATAAGAATAATTTGTTTTCTGTGTTTCTTTTATATGAAAATAGACTCAATAAGATTTAAATAAATATCTCATCCAACTTATAATTCAATATATAGTAATTTTAGTGATTTTTCAAACTCATGTCATTGCTGCTGTCCAAACAGTTTTATTGTAAATTTTTGCTCTTTCATTTTAGTTGTGTTCATCACTTACCTATACCAACCTTTCCAATTTCCAATTACATATCAAACATATTGTTCATACGTACATTTGCCACATTTCTCAATTGGTCACATTCATGCTTGCACTTATTCATAACATGATCGCACCAATCATCATTAGTAAATTATCTCGTTGAACACCTTCAGAAAACGCCCGATACTCAGTGGTCTTAGCACATAGCTCCACCTACACATAATTCGGCTTTCTTGTACACATGGTGAAGGTCCCTTATCACCCATGTGACCTAACCATTCCATCTCGTAGCTTTCTTGTCTACATGGTGTCCAACACTAGGAACCACTCATGTGACCTAGCTACTTATAACCCGTAACTTTCTTGTACACATGGTATACACACAGTATTACACATGTGACCTAGTTACATATGAAATTATTATCCCGTAGCTTTCTAGCACACATGATGAAAGTGCCTTATCATCCATGTGGCCTAGCTACATATCAAATTTTGCCATCTTGTATCTTTCTTTTGTACACGGTGAAGGTCCCTTATCACTCGTGTGACCTAGCCACATATTATTCGTATCTCTAGGTTTTCCGAAGGTTCAATCAAGAATTTCCCATTCCATTCATTTTCATATTTTAGTTATCACCCAATGATTTCCATAATATCTAACAAAATAACTATTGTACAAGTAAAATAAATGCATTATTTACATATAAACTTTCTTGTCGAAATCTCGTCAGGTACAACCGTGTAGCAACTTATACAACCCATGTAATATTAATTTAACATTCAATTCTTGTAACATTAATTTGCCATTCAATTTCATATGACACAACAAACATCACATTTTCCATACCATACATACCATCCATCAACTTCTCCTAAACATATTAAATCATATAATTTATGCCATATCAATAGAGAATTACAATTCAAGCATGGTATTGCATTATTATTAACACACGAACTTACCACGAATGCCGAAACGGTCATTTTACCAACTTTCTCTTTTTTTTTTTACTTTCCTCCAATTCTAGGTCAAAATCTCGTTTTTCGGGTCTAAAACATCACATTTCACTTATTTAATTAATCCACTACTCAAAACAGTCCATAACTCAAATTTTGGCAAAATTACAATTTTGCCCCTAAACTTTGCATAATTACGATTTTGCCCGTAGGCTCAAAAATTAAACTTTATTCCTTTTTCTTATGTTTTATGACATTCTGAACATTTTTCTCTTCTATAGCAACTTCAAATTCTTACTATAACACATAATTATGAACAATAACAACTTTTACCAATTAGCTCGTTTTACTCGTTTTCACCGAAAATCACTTAGTAAAAATCGTTCCTCTACTCATAAACATGCATAGTCTACCATCAAACATCAAAATACACAATTATCCATCATAGGTAAATTTTTTGACTTTAACCATATCTCAGAATATGGTTAGAAATAGGTATATTAAGGTACAAGGATTTCAAAAATACGAAAAGCAATAAAAACGGGACAAGAATGAACTTACTATGAAGCTTGGAAGATGAACAAACCCTAGCCATGGTGTTCCCTTGCTACATTCGGTCATGGAGAAAAAATATGAAGAAGATGATAGCTTATTTCATGTTATTTTGTCTTTATTCATTAATTAAGGCATTCTACCAAAATGCCCATAAATACCTTACTTACTAACCATGTCTATTTTTGTCCATCAAACTTTAATGATCTAATTACTATTTAAGGACCTCTACTTTAAACCCCCATTTCAATTATATACTTTATAAACTAGAACACATATTCTGTAATTTATTCAATTTAGTCCTTAAAGTCTAATCGAGCACCTTAGACATATAATTTCTTCATGAAATTTTTACACAAGCATATAAACATATCATAGACCTTATAATAATAATAAAATAATTATTTCTACTTCAGATTTGTGGTCTCGAAACCACTATTCTGACTAGGCCCTAATTCGGGATGTTACAATACTTACCTACCAAAATCCATTTATCTCTTGACTATATCTCTATGTCAATTCAAGCGATTAAATAAATTTTAGTAGACAAATATATTAATGCACTTACATACTTATGAAATCAAAATGATCTCTTGTACATATCCTTATGTCAATTCAAAAAATTAATTCAATCTCATAAGCACAGAAAAGATTAAGTGAGTAACAATGTATTCCTACCTTGAAACAGTTTAATCACAATAATCTTGTAAGTTATGCAAGGCAATTGTATCTCTCGATACCTTGCTAATTTAACCCTCAACTAACTCAGATGATTAAACATGCACAGATTAAGTATCGTGTCAATTAATTGCAATTTCAATCCACTTAAATAATTAATTCATTAGTTACCTTACAATTGTAATACAAGAATAACTTAGTCATGGTTTTACTTAATCAAACATCTTACCGAGACCTATAACAACACAAACACAATTTTAATAAATTAAGAAGATGAAATGCAATCAACCTAAGACAAATTAAATTTAAGCCATATCAACTAAATAAATCATATCAACAAAAATATTCATAGACATGTTTATCATAACAACAACACAATTTAAAAAGATAGGGAACAAGAAGCAAATCGGTGTTTCTCCGTGGTTTGGTTGAGTTGCTCCACTCTTCCTTCTTCACTTGTTCTTGTCGAACCAAGGCTTCTACGAACACTTGAATGCTGCTCCAAATGATGGATGAGTGAC
Organism: Gossypium australe; assembly: GCA_005393395.2. Taxonomy (NCBI): domain Eukaryota; kingdom Viridiplantae; phylum Streptophyta; class Magnoliopsida; order Malvales; family Malvaceae; genus Gossypium; species Gossypium australe. The sequence goes on along the minus strand of CM016623.1, from coordinate 70,632,804 downwards.
TCTTTTTCAAGAGGTGAAATCGGCAATAGGACAAAGGAGAAAGGATGGAAAATACATAGAGAAAGTTGAGAGAGAAGAGAAGAGATGAGAATGTTGTGGTGTGTTGAAATAAGCAACCAAGGGGGGTTTTTATAGGGTGAGAGGGCTGCTAAAAATAGCCAAAATCAGTAGCCAAAGAGCCTTCCCTTGGCCAGCCACACATGTGGCAAGTTTGAAGCTTTCAAACTTGCTATATTAAGGCTGGGGCAAATCTAGAAAGGCACTAAAAGAGGAGGGGTTTGTTTGTTGTTTGATGAAGTCTTCAAGGGCCTTTTTGCAAGCCAATTAATCATCCAAGTAAGCTGATTGGGTCAGCATGCTGGACGGTTTTGGGCTGCCCATAGCTTGGTTGGTTCAGTTCTCTCGGTTCAGCTCAACTGGGCCACTTTTCATAATTAATTAATAATTTATTTAACCCAAATTAAATTGGATTAAAATTAAAATTAATTCTATTATGAATTAATACACATAATTTGGACTGTATTTGTAATAACCCGTTTTTTGGTCAAATCAAAATAGTGGTTTCGAACTACAAATCCGAGGTCAAAATAATTATTTTAAGGTTTACATCATGATTAGATTGTGTGAAAGTTTCGTTCAGTAATTTTATCATTTAATTGGTCAATTTGAGAAAAAGGACTAAATTGCGTAAAGTGTAAAATGCATGTTCTATTAGTTAAATGTATCTATTAGCTATGGGTCATTAAAATGGAGGTCCTTATGTTGTAATTTGACCATTTGACACATGAGTGGACATATGTAACATCCGGGATTTGGGGGTCTTGCATTTTATCTCGTATCTATGTGTTCTTGTGTGTTGCATGACTGGTTGAGTGTGTTTGGGGGATTCGAGAAACCTTGGGGTTAGGTGTGAGCCTTAGTAAAATTTTTGGTTCTAAGTTGTTAGGGGGGAGCTAGTGGAGTCAGGCTATTAAGGATTTAATTTTGTGGTTAGTTACACAAGAAGAAGGGTGGTGTAGTGGCACGGAGGCGTTACTGGGTGTGCTTTGGTGGTAGCGTCAGAATGGAGTTCAAACAGGGAAGGGTTCGAGTTGCAGGGACGGCATTTTGGAGTTCATTTTTGCTCATGAGGAGTGAGGAGATGGATTTGGCCGGGGCACTTAAGAGGAAGGTTTGAAGGGATCAAATATTTATGAATAAGTGGTAGAGAGGATTATTAGGAGGTTGAGTCATTCAAACTTGTTTGAATTAGTGAAGGGGAGGAAATTTAGGAGAGAAAGAAGGGATAAGGAGAGGGGTTTGAGTGTTGGGCGAATATGGGGTTCTAGGGAAAGGATTTTCGGTCATGAGTGGAGTGTTTCGGTTGGGGGGCTTTAGGTGCCGAAATTAGGTGTTGTGGTAGGGAGTGTGATCATTTTTGCTCTTGAGTCTTTTGTTCTCTAGTTTCTCTGCCGAAAGTGTCAAGCAAGAGTCATTCTTTTTCTTTCTTCTTTTCCTATAGTCAAAAGTCGAAAGTGAGAGTGATCATTTGGTGATTTTTGTTCATCTTTTCTTCTCTCTACTTCTTCCTTAAGTCGAACCACACCTTCCTCTTATTCTTTTTTCTTTTTTCACATTGATAACCTTAAACTTTCACTTCAAGAGCCGAATAGCCCTTCTATCTATTGGAACCTTGGCCGAATCTTCCATTCATCACTACTCATCTTTTTTTCATCTTTATTCGTTCTTCTATTTTGTTGGTTCCTTGAGCCTCATCTCTTGGCCGAATCATTCAAAGCCAAGTATCTCTTTGGTGGTAACTCTTCCATTTGTCAATTGCTAGAAGAAGCGCCGGCATTCATTTAGTGCCAACTCTCCCAATCTGTTGCTAGTAATAGTGGTAAGGGGTTCTCTTTTAACTGAATCTTTCTCTTTTTCTCTTTGGGGTTATCGAGACCGAAAGTCTAAGTTTATTTCTTGTATGTGTGGCCGAATTATTGGAGGGCTGGATTTAGTGCCTTTTGTTTGTAGCTAGCGTGAGGGGCATTAGGGATCAGTTGGGTTCGATTATCTAAGGTAAGAAGGGTACACTTTTTGTTTGGCCGAAGGCCACTTTGTTTGGACCATAAGTATTAGGCCGAATCTAACAAGGGTTCATGTAGGGACTTCAACAACCTTTAAGTGCAAGTGAATAGCCTTCGGGATTCTGTCGACTTTGGTAAGGGTGTTCTTTCAATCAAAGCATACCTTTGGTTTCGTTATAGTTTTATTCAACGTTTTAACCGGGTCTTCTAACCAAAATCTTATTTGATGGAATCGAGTACCAGTCAATTGAAGGGAGGGGTTGGACACGTAGTCCCTACCCCTAAGTTCAAGAAGCGGTCAGTTTCAGCGGTTCGGGATTGGCCACCAGCGTCTCAAAAGGATAAGTAGATCGCTGTATTCTCTTCGAGTGAGGACGTTAGGGAGATCGGTAGTCTAGTTCTTCAGGTTTTCAGGTGTGTAATTATCACACTGTTTCCTTAGTTATTTTAATTAAATGTATGTATCATGTGTGGTAGCCGCAATAGTGGCTGTGGTGGTGTTGTTACCTACATTGGGTAATCCGGTAAACCAGGTTAGTATACTACCTACATCAAAGTTGAGGATAAATGATTGTGGACTCATGTAAGCATGTTATATATGCATATCTGGATGTGTTCATATTTTATTATATTGCCATTTATCATATTATGTTGCATGTGCATGGGGTTCGGGATATAATGATTAAAGGGGAAGTGTATATATATGTGGGTGACTCTGTCACGGTTGATGATGACCTCGAGTCTCATTGTGGATATTTGTGATTTAATCACGTGGATCAGTGGCTAGACAACTTATGTGGACTTTGAGCAGTGTGTCTGTCAACATAGACTGCCAAAGAGGTGTGTAGTGGATGGAGGGTCGATTGTAGAAATCCCTAGGTGTGTATGAGGTTGGATGTACGGGTGGTGTGTAGCGGATGGACACTAGGTTGGGTTGGGTTAACATGTTGCATCTTTGAGCGTGGTATATCAATTTGATGTGGATTTGGGGCCAAGCCCATTTGTGGATTTGTGTGAACTAATTACACACTGAGTCTGGTGACTCACCTTATTTTTCAAAACAATGCAGGTAATTCGTGACTCATTGGACAGGGCTGGAGTGGATTCGAGGTGGCCATGCAGAAGCTGTTTTCGTTAACTCTATATATTTCAAACTGTTGGTTTCTATTTGGGATATTTTTATTATGTAATAAGGCCACTTTAAATGTTTTGGGATATTATGGTTTTATGTCGGATTTGCCATCAGGTAATTAATTAAAAGGTGACTTTAAGATATTTACCACGTGAGAATAAAAATGAAGTTTTGAAAAATCGGGGCACTTATAAGCAATCGTTTTCTCGAAACTCTAGCACAAATAACGAACCGAACTTTATACAACTTGGAAGTTTTTCATTCGTCGACAAACTACTATTTTAGCCGGAGGGTTTATTTTAAAACTTAAAATCTATTTTCTCCATCAAAACAGAATTCGTTTTAAACACTTTTCCAGTAACATTTCAGATTCAGTCGTTGTGTTTTGGGCTGGGTTTGGGGTGTTACAATTTGGTATCAGAGCCCAGATTTTAAACTCGACCTTTGGGTTTTGAGGCCCACAATGTTTTCCAATTTTGTATTCAAAATTAGTTAAAAGACATTTTTCATGAAATGTACTTGTGAAGGCATGGCACTCGAATTTTCGGCCCAGGTCTACCAGGTAAGTCTTCTGACTGTTAAATGAATTGAATGAAGGTGGTTATATGATGCATTGTTATGAATGCTAGAATTTAGGATATTCTCTTTAGAGATCGAAACCTTTAGGGGTGTATGCGCTTTACGAAAGAATAACTTGAAACTCTGTGTCATAAAACTACCCCTTTAATAAACAAGTGGAAAGAAAGACTAATGCATAAAATTTCTTTAAAACAGATTAAAACGCGACAATAGACATGATTACTAGGGGAAGTGGACGTAATGCGCGTGAGCGTGGTAGAGGCAGGATGACTGTGTCGGAACCAGCTGGGTCTGGTCATGGATCAGGGAACGAAGCGTCGCCACCGGCTGCGGAAGCAGAGTTTCAAGATCAAACGGGTGGAGACGACGCGGTGTCTCAGGCTATATTGCGGGTTTTAGAGAGAGTTGCGAGGGCAAATATGGGTACTGGGGCCCGGAAGTTCGTGTCTGAGCGACTCCGAGCGAATGGAGCCAAAATATTTAAGGGTGTCTCTGGGGTAGCTCCAAATGTGGCAGAGTATTGGCTAGAGGCGGTCGAGAGAATCATGGATGACTTAGATTGCACAGCTGAAGAGAAGTTGAAGGGCGTTGTTTCTCTACTTCAAGATGAGGCCTACCAGTGGTGGCTCACTGTCAGAGAGGGTACTCTGGCAGACCGAGTGGATTGGAGTTTCTTTAAGATGAAGTTTGAGGGGAAGTACGTCGGGGCCAGATATGTGGATGCACAGAGGAAGGCATTCTTGAACTTAGTGCAATGGGGTAAGTCAGTAGCTGAATATGAGGCAGAATTCTTGCGATTAAGCCGATACGCCCGAGTGATGGTTGCAACAGACTACGAGCACTGTGTGAGATTTGAGGATGGGCTACGAGACGAGCTGCGGGTGTTGACAGCTCCTCAGTAGGAGAGAGACTTTGCTATTTTGGTGGAAAAAGCTAGGATAGTTGAGGAGGTTAAGCGAACTAAGAGGCAAAACAGGGGTAAGGACAGAGGTAGGAATAAGAGGAGTTATGGGCCGTCAGCATCATCGGGAGGTTTTCAGAAAAAGCCTAGGGTTGATGGACCTGCTCGCGTGTCTACGCCAGCTACTGGGGCCAGTTTCGGCAATGTGCTCAGTGTGGGAGGTCTCATGTAGGGGAGTGTTGGGGAAGAAGTAAGGAGTGCTACAGGTGTGGGTCAAAGGACCATTTAATTAGGAATTGTCCTCAAGATACGGCTAGGGCTCGGATGGTAGGTCAGGGGTATGTGCAGCCAGGAAGGGGTGGTCAACAGATGTCAAGAGGTCGTGGTCTGAACCGAGGAGGGAATGGTTCTGGCCAAGGCCGTGGAGCACCGGGCAGAGGAACAGGGGGTACTGAGGCTAGACAGCCTGGGTTGGTTTAAACTGCCAGACATCATGAGGAGGGGGATGCATCAGACGTTATAACAGGTACGTTTCTCATTTTTGGGTTACCCTTTACTGCTCTAATTGATGTTGGATCGACTCACTCTTATATTGCTAGTATGGTGTCTGGAACCTTAAATGTGAATCCTGAAACTGCCTCTAGGGAGATGACTGTACTTAGTCCTTTAGGGCAATCGGTAGTAGTAGATAAACTTTTTAGAGATGTGCCTTTAGAAGTTCAGGGGTCAGTGTTCCCGGCTGACTTGATGGAACTACTGTTTGGGGAATTTGACTTGATCCTAGGCATGGACTGGTTAGTAAGGTATCGTGCGACTTTGGACTGTGTTGCTAAGCGCATGACGTTGAAGACTCCCAAGGACGATGAGGATAGGTGAGAGGAGAGACAACTTGTCTAATGTAGTGTTTGCTCTTAAGGCGGAGAGAATGGTGAAGAAGGGGTGCATGGCTTTCTTAATGTTTGTTAGTGCCTTGGATGCAAAGGAAGCAGCTGTGGAGGAGGTTAGAACAATAAGGGAATTTGTAGATGTTTTTTCGGAAGAACTTTCAGGGTTGCCTATGGATCGTGAGGTGGAGTTTGGAATCGAGCTTCTGCCAGGTACATCGCCGGTGTCCATCGCCCCTTACAGGATGGCACCGAAGGAGCTGGTTGAACTTAAAGCTCAAATTCAGGAGTTGCTGGATCGCGGTTTCATTCTACCCAGTGTGTCTCCATTGGAAGCACCGGTGTTATTTGTAAAGAAGAAAGACGGATCTATGCGTATGTGCATAGATTACCACCAGTTGAATAAGCTGACGATCAAGAACAAGTACCCACTGCCGAGGATAGATGACTTGTTTGACCAGCTAAAAGGGGTTGCAGTGTTTTCAAAGATAGATTTAAGGTTGGGATATCACCAGCTTAAGGTGAAGGAAGCAGATATTCATAAGACAGCTTTTCGGACTCGTTACGGGCACTATGAATTTTTGGTGATGCCATTTGGGTTGACAAGCACACCAGCTGCGTTCATGGATATGATGAATTGGTTTTTTTAACCCTATATGGACCAGTTCGTCGTGGTGTTCACAGACGACATTCTAGTATATTCCAAGTCAGAGGAGGAGCATGATGCGCATCTTCGAGTAGTGTTACAGATTTTAAGGGAGAAGAAATTGTATGCCAAATTTAGTAAGTGCGAATTTTGGTTAAGAGAAGTTGCTTTTCTGGGTCACGTGGTATCTGCAGAAGGGATAAGGGTGGATCCTCGAAAGGTCGAGGCAGTACTGGATTGGAAACCACCTAAGTCGGTGGTGGAGATTTGGAGTTTCTTGGGGTTAGCGGGGTATTACAGGAGGTTTGTCAAGGGTTTCTCCTCAATAGCGGCACCCTTGACTAAGTTGTTGAGGAATGAGGTACATTTTTTGTGGATGAACAAGCAGCAAGAGAGTTTCAAAAAGCTAAAAAGGGTTTTGACAGAGGCTTCAGTTTTAATTCAGCCTGAAGCAGGGAGAGATTTTGTGGTGTATTGTGATGCTTCTCATACGGGGTTAGGTTGTGTACTGATGCAGGAGGGAAAGGTTATTACTTATGCGTCTCGGCAGTTAAGACCGCATGAGATCAACTATCCCACACATGACCTGGAGTTGGCTGCTGTGGTTTTTGCTTTGAAAGTGTAGAGATATTGTTTGTATGGGGAGAAGTCTGTTATCTACACCGACCACAAGAGTTTAAAGTATCTGCTGACTCAGAAGGAGCTGAACTTGTGACAGTGAAGGTGGGTGGAGCTGCTGAAGGATTACGACTGTTCGATTGAATACCATCCGGGTAAGGCGAATGTGGTGGTAGATGCACTAAGCCGGAAGGTAGTATCGGATTTGAGAGTGATGTTCGCTCATCTTAGCCTTTATGACGACGGGAGTTTATTGGCAGAACTGCAGGTGAAGCCGACATGGATAAGTCAGGTATAAGAGAAACAGTTGGTGGATGAGGTTCTGAGTGCTCGACTTCTGCAAGTACAGGATAGGGGAATAGAGGACTACAGTGTGAACAGCGACGGGTTTTTGTGTTTTCGTGGGAAGGTGTGCATGCCGAAGGATGTGGACTTAAGGCAGATGATTCTTCGGGAATCGCATAGTAGCCCTTACGCTATGCATCCTGGAGGAAGTAAGATGTATCGGGATCTACGGGAGCAGTTCTGGTGGCCTGGATTGAAGCGGGAGGTTACGGAATTTTTGGGGGTCAAAGCTGAACACCAAGTGCCTTCGGGGTTGCTGCAACCAGTGAAGATTCCACAATGGAAGTGGGAGAGAATCACGATGGACTTCGTTAGTGGGCTCCCTCTTACACCTACTAAGAAAGACTCGGTATGGGTGATTGTGGATCGGTTGACAAAGTCCGCTCATTTCATACCTGTTTGGGTGGACTATTCTCTTCAAAGGTTAGCTAAGCTGTATGTAGCAAAAATTGTGAGGCTACATGGGGTACCAATGTCAATCATATCAGATAGGGACCCTAGATTTACGTCGCGATTTTGGAGGGCGTTGCATCAAGCTTTGGGCACCAGGTTGGATTTTAGCACGGCATTTCATCCGCAGACGGACTGTCAGTCTGAAAGGGTAATTCAGGGGTTGGAGGATATGTTGAGGGGATGTGTTATCGACTTCAAAGGTAGTTGAGAAGAATTCTTGCCCTTAGCGGAGTTCGCATACAACAACAGTTATCATGCTAGTATTCAGATGGCGCCGTATGAAGCATTGTATGGGCGGAAGTGTCGCACTCCTACCTGTTGGACGGAACTGGGTGAACGCCATATCTTGGGTCCGGAGATGGTGGCAGAATCAGAGGAGAGGGTTAAGGTAATCCGAACCCGGTTGAAGGAGGCATCAGACAGACAGAAGTCGTATGCAGATCTTAAGCGGAAAGAGGTAGAGTTTGCAGTGGGTGATCGGGTTTTCCTGAAAGTTTCGCCGTGGAAGAAGGTGATGAGATTTGGACGTAAGGGTAAGCTAAGTCACAGATTTATAGGGCCTTATCGGGTTTTAAAGCGAGTGGGACCAGTAGCGTACCAGTTGGAGTTGCCTTCAGAGTTGAAGCAGATGCATGATGTGTTCCACGTCTCGATGCTAAGACGTTACCGATCGGATCCGTCTCACGTGGTGCCAGTAGAGGAAGTTGAGTTAAGGCCAGACTTGTCATATGAGGAGGAGCCAATTCAGATTTTACAGCGAGATGTGAAGGTGCTATGGAAGAAATCAGTTCCTCTAGTCAAGGTGTTATGGCGGAACCATGGCTCGGAGGAAACTTCGTGGGAGCCAAAGGAGGCAATGCGTCAACATTACCCTCATCTCTTTTGATCATGTAACACCCCAAACCCGGCCCATTTACTCTGACCAAATTTGGAATGCCACTGCGGAATACTTTCGAAAAATATTCTTGCTTAAGAGTAAAACCGTTGAAAATTTGTTGAGTTCAGTAAAACATTTTCGTGACTTGTAATATTCTAAGTAAAAATCGAAGTTTGTTATAAAAATATCGGATTCAAGCTTTACTTGAGAAAATAAAACTATTTGCAATCGACATTTAAGCTATCTTTCCATAATTGGGCATAATAATAATGATGCTTAGTAAATGAACTGAAATACTTTAGTGGGCCTTCTTACAATACACACTTAATTAAAATACTGAAATTATAGATGCTTAATTCATTAAATAAGAGATTCCTTTGCATGAAAATCCACTTTTGCATGGCCACCTTTGTACCCGCTCCAAACCCGGTCCAAGCATTATGCGCCACCTGAAAGATTTAATAATAAAAGAGTGAGTCACCAAGACTCAGTGCATAGTTAATACACATGTCCTCACATATGGGCTTGGCCCATATTCACACAATCCATATATAATTATACAGTTATAAATATGCAATCATGAATATACAATTATGAATATGTAATTATGAAGTCCACTCCACGAGGTGATCCACATATCTTTCTTTGACACACTTATTTCTTAAGGTCGTGACCAAACCACAGATCCCATAGGAATCTCACATATCAAGCATTTCACTAATCATCAAACACGAATGTAGCACGAGGCTAGCATTAGACCACTCACATAGTGTACACCGTTTTCTCCAATAGTCACATCACAAGTCTCATGCGTACGTAAATGTACCATAGCAACATTTTGTACGAAACAAATATATATTATATACCATGGTCACATATTACTCATAACAATATACCTCACAAGTCATCACTTTATTTTACATTCATCAATAATCAATTATTATCGCAAATCACTGAAAAGTTAATATCATAACCATTAACTTGATTAATCGATTACTCACCTTGGGTATCCACACTCTTAGCTTTTATCTCGGCTAACATGCATAACATTTACGTTTACATAAAATAACACATACGACACATATAACAATTAACAAACAGGAGTACAGTGCGATAACTACGCACCTGATTTTAGCGAGATCCTGATCTATCGACTCTAATATCAACTAAAGTCCCGAAAGCTTCTGTTACTTCTATCGATTTGTCCCTAGAACACATAACCGAAATCGGTCACACTTAAATCAATAATATGGCCTTAGGACGAATACCATGAGTCATTTACCTAGCTTATTTCGATCCCGAAACACCACTTGTTCTTGTTGATTAGCTCTCGAAGTCATCAAAAATCCTACTAAAATATTGTCAGAATTGGCTCATACACAAATCTACGAATAAAAGCCTTTGGCCGCATGTTACACTTACCATTTACCTTGCTCGACAAGGTCTCTTGAGCAGTTCAACTTTCGAAAGACTCCTTTGTGCTCCTTAATACTATGTACACACAAAAAGAGCACATCATCATGTCCTTATACACATTCGGCCACCCCTAAAACCAAGGTCAACATTGTTTATCATCAAAACTCAAATTATAGCCTATGGCCGAAAGTCATGCTAAAATATTGTTAGAATCGGCTAACATCCACATCTAAGAACAATGGCCCTTGGTCGAATATTGCACTTACCATTACCTTATTAACTAAATATCGAGAACCACCTCTTGAATATGGGTTGTCGAAATCTCCTATCTTAGTCTCTGCAAATCCCAAAGGACTCCTTTGATGCTCCCACTATCATTTGCTTGAAGAGATTAAGAGGAAGTAGTCACGGCACCACCTTAAATAAGGATCCGTCAATAGTGCCTAGCATGTTCAGCTAGCAACGATGAAAGGAAGCCATGCCAGCACATTAGCTAGCCGAGAGCTTCCTAGTTCCTCCTAAAATCAAAGCTCAAGTATTGCCCTCTCTCGGTCAAGAGCAAAAAGGAAAGAAAGAGAAAGCAAAACAAAACAATGGCTAACTCTCTCGCTATTCCTTCCAAACCGCAGCTCAGTCTCTCTTTCTTTCTCCCATTTTCGGCTAAGACAAAAAGGAAGAAGAAGAAAACAAAAACAAGGTAAAGACCACATTCCTAGCTAATCAAAACCAAGAATGAAATGCTCTTAGCTAGACCACATTCGGTCATGCTCAATTTGGGAGGGAAAACAAGACAAAACCATGCATTTTGGCCATACTTTTTCCCAAGCTCAAGGCTGACCAAAAAGCTCCCAAGTCCAAAGCTTATTTCGGTCAAACAAATTTGGAAATGAAAGGCTAAACAAATCAAAGCATTCGACCATGCTTCACCTCTTTTCCCATATCCATTTGAAATTTCATAACACCATATACCAATAAAAATTGTTTAATCCTTAATCCATCAAGTAAAACAAGCAAAAATAATAAAAATAATAAATCAACAATACCCCATACTCAATATAATAAAGAAATGATAATAGCAAGCATCCCATGAAGCTTTGTTCACGCGTGCCTGCTCCATGATTCCCAATGGCCATGCTTCTCCATTTTACAACAACCAAGGCCGGCCAAGCACTCTCTCTTTTGCTAAGCTCAACATCACTTTCCATTGTTTAATCTATTTTCTTATACATTAAAAATTATTACAACACAATAAAAATAAATATAACTAGCCCATAATAGAAAAATAAAAGAATAATGCCCTATGTTTAAAATAAAGCAAACAAGCAGCAAATTTTAAGCTGCATGCGTGCATGCTGCATGCATTGATTGCTGCATGCAAACCTTCCCACGCTGGCAAAAAGGAAAACCATGCTTTGCTGCTTCTAGGTCTCGAACCCAAGACCTGAGGAAGCATCTCCAAGCTTTCTGCCTTTCGACCATTGCGCGTTTTATGCCAATAAACGCGTCGAATTTCTTTTAAACTATCCTTTGCCAGTTCCCAGGTGTGAACGCTAAAATAAAAATAAAGCGCCTCATGCATGATCCCCAGGACTCGAACACGAGTCCTCCGAGCCTTAGCTCTCACGCAATGTCCTTGGCCACTCGGCCACTTCGAATTTCATGACGTAAATGCATCGCGAATTTCTTTTAAACCTTACTTGCATGCGTCCCTTGCTTGACGCAAAAACAAGATAAAGCGCAATCAAGCGCTGCCTTCAGGACTCGAACTCGAGTCCTTGCGAAGGTCTTTCCCTCGCCGCTAGCGTCTCAACCACTCGGCAAGGCGCCTTTTTGTGACATAAGTCTGCCCCATTTTCTTTTAAAGCCTCCTTAGCCCATTACACCATACAGCGCAAAAATGAAAACCCATGCGCCCAGTGTTGCTCGATCCCCTGACCTGCTTAGCGCCAAATCAAAGCCTTAAGTTGCGCAGAAAGACCACTTTACCAGGGCATTTTATATGCCACAACTTACAAAATTTATTACTTAAGGCCTCTTTCCATAATTTCTTCTTTTAACCCTCAATTTTCAAAAATTTTCAAAACACTCCCATTTCAAACCGAGAGTTTTAGGAACGCTAAAAACACATCAAACCACTCTTGAGGCCCACTAACACTTGAGTTATTTACTAAACTCGCAACCCCTATTTCGGGATATTATAATTCTACCCCCCTTAAAAATAATTTTGTCCTCGAAATTACTTACGAACGAACATCCGTACATTTCAATTCACCACGTACCAATCACATGTACTCAATTATACACATATGCAAACATATCCAACCTCTTTCACATTTGGCATTTTTACATATGGCCACTTCTCCATAAGCATCTTCGAGCTTCAATTTCATTACAAAAATCATACACATCACTGGTAAGATCAATTGCACATATTAAAAGTCTTACCGAAGCTTCAACTATATCACCTCTTACTTAATTCAAATGGGAATATACTAACTTTCCTTATTCCTTGCAAATAGGAAAGACTTGTACTTACCCTAGCATTTAGCTTATGGGTAATAAACATGTTCCATCTTGTAAGTGATTCATAAATTTTCTATTATAACACATCACCGGCATTAAGCCTGCTAGGCATCGAAGCCTGAAATATACACTGGCATTAAGCCTGCTAGGCATCAAAGCTTGAAATATACACCGGCACAAGGCCTGCGAGGCATCAAAGCCCGAAATACAATACACCGGCACAAGGCCTGCTAGGCATCAAAGCCTGAAATATACACCGGCACAAGGCCTGCTAGGCATCAAAGCCAGAAATACAATACACCGGCACAAGGCCTGCTAGGCATCAAAGCCTGAAATATACACCGGCACAAGGCCTGCTAGGCATCAAAGCCTGAAATATACACCGGCACAAGGCCTACTAGGCTGAAAGCCTGAAATATAATACACCGGCACAAGGCCTGCTAGGCTAAAAGCCTGAAATATAATACACCGGCACAAGGCCTGCTAGGCTGAAAGCCTGAAATATAATACACTGGCACAAGGCCTGCTAGGCTGAAAGCCTGAAATATAATAAACCGGCACAAGGCCTGCTAGGCTAAAAGCCCGATACAATATTATCACCATCTGAATCACATTACAAGCTGACCACAATTATAAACCATATATACTTCATATCACTTGTACTTATCACTTCAGTAACATTTCATGATAGATAGTCCATCCACATATCACTTGGACTTATCACTTCAATAGCATTTCATGATAGACAGTCTATCCACAGTCGGCTTTCACTATATTTATAACTAGGTTTCCAACATGTACACAAGGTTATAACTAACCTTAACAATATTCAATTGCTTATAGACTTACACTTAAAACATTCTCAATTTCTGGTTCCAACACTCGTCGACATGGTATTTTCCACACTGAGCACACGGACGGTCCCGATTTTCATAACTGGCTTAGTCACACTAGCAAAACTTTCAAGCCTCGGTCTTTTCCGAAGACCCTCAGATAATTTAGACAATTCAAAATTTCTCCTATCACGGTTCTTATCCTTATCTCGATTTTATCTCATCGAGTCCTTAATCCCTAGCTTTTTCGACTAACACAGCAAATTCCCGTTCCTGTTGAGGAGCTATCAACAGTCTCAGGTCGTCCCTTAATCTGTCCTTAAACTGGACACATCATTCATGTTTTGTAGTCACTATTCTTCGAGTATATCGGCTTAACTTTAGTAATTCAGCCTCGTATTTCGCCATGGACTTGTTCCATTGAACTAGTCCCAAAACACATTCCTTTGAGCATCAATGTAACAAGTATCGACATATTTCTTCTGGTATGCCATCTTGACATACTCCCAAGTGAAGTCCTCAGCTATGATATTTTCCCGAACCGTGAGCCACCACTGAAACGTCTCGTCGCGAAGTAGCGTCACCATTTCTTTCACTTTTTCTTTCAGGGTTTGGATCAAGCTTATCCATAACTCACTTGGTTATTTCCAACCAATATTCGACCGTACTGGTTAAACCAATATTTGTAGTCAAGCTGCAAAAATTATGTGGTTAAACCACCAAAATTGTAGTTATATTGTTAGATCTTCCTCCTTACATAATCATCCCAACCCCAATGCAATATGACATACAATAACGATAACAGAACTAGAATAGTAAGCATTCTTTTAAAATGCAATCAGATTTATCAGAAATAGTGGGCATGTTTTCAACATGCAATTAGATTCATTAGATACAATAAACATGATTTAACATGCTATCAATGGCAGTTGTAGAATAGTGACAATTACACTATCAATAAACATGTTTTGAACATGTAATCAATTTTAATAGAAGCAGTGGGAAGATTTATCATGCATTCATTATAATTATAAAGATAATAGAATTTTTGGCATGCTTCATCATCACAAGACATGCAAAACAATATGGAATCATTTAATATCATTGCACACATGGTCGATATTATAGATTCCGTAAATCAAGGGCAGTTACTTTTAGCCAATCCTAATAAAGGATTTATACTCATTGATCACTTCACCAAGAATACTTATGCAATCGATTAGTCATAAATTCGGAAAAGGTTTAAATGAATATTATTTTTAAATATACATGTCTATTACGTATGGACAAAACATCCACAGTCTTTAATTGTTAGAACCCAAACCTTCAAATGCAAATCCAATGTATAAACTTCCATCCTCAATACTCCTACGATACAGATCTGGTCAGATTTTACCAAGAAATGAACTTTAAACAAACAACACACACAAAGTCACTTTATGTTAGCGTTAGTTAATCCACTAAAATAGAGTCGATTATGACAAACTGTAGAGAATTGAATTTGACCACTTACGCAAGATTGAGGATGTGATTAGTCCAATAATCAATGATAGTACGAGTCGACCAGATTTGAACCTTAGACAAAGGAATACACACATATTAGTGTTGTTTTAATAGAACTGAAAAGAGAATATATGTTCTAAATTTGATCAACTTACTCTTCCATAAATAGATTGGAAAGGAAAAACTCAACAAAGTTATTGTATAGGCATAGGAGATTGGCTATGGAAAAATAATAATAGAGAAAAGTAATTAGAGATATCATGTATCAGACTAAAAATTAAGGAAAAATAAAAGGAGATTCAATTAAAACCAAAAAAAAAAGGAGGAGAAAGGGGAAAAATGGTGATAGAGGCATGATGGTGGCAAAAGAAAGGAAAAGAAGGAAGGGCAGTTGCGCAAGGTGGAATGAGAGCTGGTGCAAATGGTGGAAAAAAGGAGGAGGTCTAGCAGCAAAAAGAAGAGAAAGGTGAAAACAAAGGAGTTTGGGGAAAGGGATGACACAAGGTGGTGGTTTGGAGAAAAATGACAAAAGAAAAACAAAATGGATGTGTTTCTTTGGTAATAGGGGTAACACAAGTAGTCAAAGGAAAGGAAAACGGCAAGTGAGGGAAACAAAGGAGAAGAAAGGAAAGGGAGGGGACAATGCAGGAAAAAATCAGGTTTGAAAACAATTTTCTTGCACAACGGAAAATTAAAATTTTGAAAACTGACTCGATTTGTGATATTTATAACAATAAACCTTAACAGAATTCATACCTGTGTTTTTAGATAAGCGGATCCATAATGTTTTCTTGCTTTCAACAAAAGGATCTTCTTCGCTATTCTTGTACCACAAACTACTTCGAGTGTGGGCTCGAACCAATAGAACGAAAGGAAAAAAATTTCCTTTTAGGGTGAAAATGAAAATTCTCTATTCTTTAATAGAAACCGATGGAATAGTTATTCTGGATATATGTATATATATATATATGTAACCGTTGAAATTAAAATCTCTCTATTTTTCGACTGAATAACAATCTCTCAAAATTCTCTTAATAGCTCTACCGGTGTCATCTATATATTGAAAAAGAAAGTAGAACCCTTATAGCATTGTAGATGTTAATTTTACATAGAAAATGACATCCTACATAGAGTAGGAGAGGGGTGAAGGAATCACCCTTGTATTTTTACTAGGGTTGCCACCCCCTTCATGTTATTTGAGGGGTTTTGTGTGTGACAGACCAATTTTGACTCTAATCGGAACGGTGGTTTCGGGACCACGAATCCGACTCCGAGAAATATTTTAATATTATAGTCTGTGTTTATTACATGTGATTGGGTGAGTGTGAAAGTTTCGTAGAAAAATTTAGTCATTTAAGTGTTCAATTTAATAAAAAGGATGAAATTGCAAAGGTGACCAAAGTTGTGAGCATGATTAAAAAGGGGTAAAGTGAATTGTTTAAGGGACTTTAGCATTTGCATGTCAAATCTCCCACTTTTAGAATAGTGGACGGTAAGCATGCCATAGCTATTATAATTTAGTATATTATAATTAAAATATTATTTGTATAATAAGCATGCTTTAATGTGTGATAATTTTTAAGCAAAAAGGAAACATTTTTAAATTCTATTTTCTCTCCTATTCTTCATCTTCTTCACCGATTGTAATTGAAGAAAAGAAAACATAGAACCTCCATTGTTTCGGTTGGACATGTAGTAGTGAGGTGAGTATTTTAGCTTGATTTTGGAAAATCTTTACATATTGGATTTGGTTGCTATGAAGGGAAATAAAAATCATGTTAAAATATTGAGATTTAGCATGATAATATTCGGCCTAGGGTGAGTATTTTTGTGTGTTTTTGATTTGAAAAATATTCAATATTGATTCAAAAACAACATGAATTTCTTAAGAGACTAAGATGAATTGAAGAATTGTGATCTCAATTATATGAGAGTTATAGAAATTATTTTGGAATTGAGCATAAAGATGCTCTTATTATTCGGCTGAAATGGATGAAAATAAATGGTGATCATTTAGCCTGTTGTTTAGTCATACATTGACTAAATAGGTTAAATGATTTAAATAGGTTCTTTTAAATTTGGTATAATTATGTGTCGATTAGAGATGGGTTAAATGATTTAAATAGGTTCTTTTAAATTTGGTTTAGATCAAGGAAGAAAAGATTTGGAAAAGGATCGGGGAAAGGCTAAGGTGAACGAGTAGCTGGAAAATTTCAAATATGTCGACTACCGGGTAAGTCCTTAAGCTATAGTATATTGAAGAATTATTTATAAATCAATTGTACGATAATGTTTGATAGATTTGAGTAGATATTCATGTCATAGTCGAATGTATATAAGCCTATTAGAATGGTTTTGATTGTTTGATGTAAATAAGCCAAAGTACTTTCATTATGTAATATAGTATAAAAGGTATTAGCGATGATTGATTACATTAATGTGTTTCGGGCTTTAAGCCTAGCAGGCCTAGTGCCGGTGATTTAATTCGGGCTTTAAGCCTAGCAGGCCTTGTGCCGGTGTTACTTATCGGGCTTTTACGCCTAGCAGGCCTTGTGCCGGTGTTATTTATCGGGCTTTTATGCCTAGCAGGCTTGATGCCGGTGTTGTATTTCATAAACTAGAAACCGAAATTGTGTTCAAGGCGAATTAAAGCAAATTTATCGAGTTAACGGCTCAGGTGAGTATGTAAAGTAGGAATGAGCTTCTTACTAATTAAGATAAGGTAAACTAGTGATTCAGTGATTTATTACCAATGGTATGTGTTCTCGGTTTTATTGATGAATGATGTGGTATCGTGACTTTGGCCGTTTAATATGTAGATATAAGACTAGGTGTATTCGGCCACAAGGGTGGTTGTATAATTAATGACATGCTATAATAATTGATATCCAAGTATATGAATAATTGTACCTATGGTTATATGATGACACATTGGGTTTTAAAGATTGGATTACGAACAAATATTTTTGATCATAAATATGTGGGTAAGGAGAAATTTCCCTCCAAATTCATACTTAGTTACATGGATATGAAATTGAAAGCTTGATAATGAATATGAGTACAAGCTTACAAGTTGAATTGTAGTAATTGAATTGTTGATGTTTGAATGTTATATTTTTTTTTATGAAATTAGGACTTACTAAGCTAGCAAGCTTATCGTGTGAAATGTTTCCTCTGTTTTATAGATTAGGTACAAGCTACAAGCTCGTCGGGATCATTTGGGAAGTCGCCCACACTATCAATCTACATTTTGGTACTCTTTCATTTTGGTTTTAAACGGAGGCATGTATAGGAAAGACTTGGTCTTGTTTTGATAAAATCTTAAGGTTCATGTATATAATAGCCATGCTAATATGGCTAAATTTTTAGTTAAGTATGTTGTTGTGTTTTTGATATGTATGTTGATTTATGATGGCAATGTTTATGCATTCTTAATCGAAGTTAAATCGTTTTTGTTAAAGAAATGTTTGTGTATGAAATGAATCTTTGAATTAGGAGTGTAGGTACGTTCGGTTAGAAATTAGTCTTTCATAAATTGCAACGAAACAGCTTGTAGTAGCAGCAGTGATGTGATTTAGAAAAATCACCAAAAATAGGGTATATTGAATTAGAAGGTGAATGAGATATGAAATTAAACCTTATTGTGTCTATTTTTACATGAAAGAAACAGAGTAGGCAAAGGTTTTATATATTATGAGATAATTAAGTTTTAGTGAGAATCGCTCTGAATGAATTCGTGAGTCACTGTTCTGTTTTGGAAAAATTGTCAAAAATTGTATATAAATAATTAAGAAGCATGGTTTATATGTGTAGAATCCTTAATGAGTCTATTTTTCATTGGTATAAACAAGAACATTATTGGAAATTTTTGAAATGAGATAACTGTAGTTTTGTAAAGACAGGTCAGAATTGTCAAGCAGTGTAATAAGGGTAAATTTGATGAATAAACTGTACTAATTGACCACATGAAAAATTCTGGAAAAATTATGGTGGAAAATCATATGAGTCTAGTTTCAAGGAAAATTTACGGATCTAAATTTCGAGTTTTGTAAGTCGAGTTATGGTTGATTTAGTCAGCGTGGCGCAGTTGGACAGCTTTAAAATTTTATGCCCTGAGTTAATAGTCAAGTCTAGTAATGCCACGTACTCGATTCCGGCATGGGTTTCGGGTAAGGGGTGTTACATTTGATTGGTATCAGAGCCAGGTTTAGTCGATTCTAGGACTACCGTAGCGTGTGTGAGTCTAGCTATACATGCCTTCATTATATGTTGATAGTGTGGTGACTTCTGACAGTCTGAATTTTGTTTTATTTAGTAAATGGACACTGATCCTGAAAGAGCCGTAGTTGATGATGTAGAGAGCGTAGCGCCTGACCGCGCACGCGGATCAGCTCCGGTAGACTCTCGACCTGTTTCAGGTAGCCACGAAGGAGAGACTAAACAAGCCTTTTATCAGATGATGAATGAGTGGTTTGCCCAATTTATTCAAAATAACCCAGCTGTACACCAATCTCCACCCCCGAATAATCCAACTCCGATTCCTCCAGCTCCCCCGATGATAGATCCGATGAGATCTAGTAGGCCCCCAGTTGATAAAATCCGAAAATTTGGGGCCGAAGAATTTAAAGCTAATGACGATGATGACGCTGAGAGAGCCGAAATGTGGCTTGATAACACTATTCGGGTACTTGATGAGTTGTCTTGTACTCCGGATGAATGCTTGAAGTGTGCTATATCCTTACTACGGGACACTGCATATCACTGGTGGAATACACTAGTATCAGTGGTTCCGAAAGAAAAAGTGACATGGGATTTCTTCCAAAATGAGTTTCGCAAGAAGTATATTAGCCAAAGATTCATTGATCAAAAACGAAAGGAGTTCCTTGAGCTGAAACAGGGGCGAATGACCGTAACGGAATATGAAAGAAAATTTGTCAGGCTCAGCAGATATGCTAGAGAGTGTGTTTCCACCGAAGCCATTATGTGTAAAAGATTTGAAGATGGCCTAAATGAAGATATAAAGATGTTTGTTGGCATTCTTGAAATTCAAGAGTTTGTGACTTTAGTTGAGAGAGCTTGCAAAGCTGAAGAGCTCGGGAAAGAGAAAAGAAAGGCTGAGACAGAAGCTAGAGACATCCGTAAAAGATCTTCGGGTAAGGTCTTTCATTCCACAGCCAAGAAGTCCAGAGATGACTACAGCCAACATAAAGCTACTACAGATCCTCCTAGACGGGATCGACCTCCTATGAGCTCCCGAGCTACCTCGATAGCCAGTGTTGGTAACGTTCCACAGAATAGAGTTGAATGCAAGCACTGTGGGAAATGGCACTCAGGGAGTTGTAGATTTCATGATCGGTCTTGCTATAAATGTGGGTCGTCAGATCATTTTATCAGAGAATGTCCGAGGTTAGCTGAGCAGAATACAATTCAGAACACTAAGCCGAGCAACATGTCAATGCGAGGTAGACCACCCAGACATTCAGGCAATGTAGGTGGTAGTCAGAAAGGAACAAAGAACACTACAGTTCGATCTGAGGCCAGAGCTCCGGCTAGAGCATATGCTGCACGAGCCAGAGAGGATGCTTCCTCCCCCGGCGTCATTACTGGTATTTTCACTCATTATGATACTACTGTAATTGCACTAATCGATCCTGGTTCGACTCATTCTTATGTATGTGAAACTTTAAAATTTGGCAAGACTCTGCTAGTTGAGTCTACCGAGTTTGTGATTCGTGTGTCCAACCCTTTGGGTAGATGTGTACTTGTTGATAAAGTGTGTAGAGGTTGCCCGTTGATGATTCGAGATTATTGCTTCCCAGCTGATTTAATGTTGTTGCCCTTTGACGAATTTGATATAATCTTGGGTATGGACTGGTTAACTTCACATGAGGCAGTAGTGGATTGTAAAAAAAAGCTCATCGATTTGAAATGTCGAAACGGTGAGACCATCAGAATTAAATCCTGTGACGTAAATGGGTTACCTACAGTAATATCTTCAATGTTAGCCCGAAAGTATGTGAGAAAAGGGTGTGAAGCTTATTTGGCTTATGTACTGGATAATAAGATGTCCGAGAAACAAATTGAATCTGTATCAGTTGTATGTGAATACCCCGATGTGTTTTCTGAAGAACTATCGGGTTTACCCCCAGTACGAGAGGTTGAGTTTGGCATTGAGTTAATACCGGGTGCGGCTTCGATTTCGATAGCTCCGTACCGAATGGCACCTATTGAATTAAAAGAATTGAAAGCGCAGTTGCAAGAGTTGACAGATAAGGGCTTCGCGCGACCGAGTTTCTCTCCGTGGGGTGCACCGGTTTTATTTGTGAAAAAGAAAGATGGGACTATGCGAATGTGTATCGACTACCGGCAACTAAATAAGGTAACTATAAAGAATAAGTACCCGTTACCTCGGATTGATGATTTATTTGATCAGTTGAAGGGGGCTTCAGTGTTTTCGAAAATAGATTTAAGATCGGGCTATTAGCAGTTGCGAGTCAGAGATTCAGATGTGCCAAAGACTGCATTCCGCACGAGGTACGGACACTATGAGTTTTTGGTTATGCCTTTTGGACTCACTAATGCACCTGCTGTTTTTATGGATCTAATGAACCGAGTCTTCCGACAGTTTTTGGATCGGTTTGTAGTAGTGTTTATTGATGATATACTGATCTACTCCAAAAATGAAACGGAACATGCTGAGCATTTGAGATTAGTACTACAAACTTTGAGAGATCAACGATTGTATGCAAAGTTCAGTAAGTGTGAGTTCTGGATGAATGAAGTCAACTTTTTGGGTCATGTTGTTTCAGCGTCAGGTATTCGAGTGGATCCGAACAAAATAGCAGCCATACTCGAATGGAAACCACCAAAGAATGTTTCCGAGATCCGAAGTTTTCTGGGCCTTGCGGGGTATTACAGACGATTTGTAAAAGGTTTTTCTGTTATAGCTACACCTTTGATGAGACTGCTACAGAAAGATGTCAAATTTGAGTGGTCAGAAAGGTGTCAGAAAAGTTTCGAGCAGTTGAAAGCCTTTTTGACCGAAGCCCCAGTGTTAACTCAGCCTGAACCGGGTAAAGAGTTTACTATTTTTAGTGATGCTTCCTTGAATGGGTTGGGTTGCGTTTTAATGCAAGAAGGCAAGGTGATAGCTTACGCTTCGAGACAATTGAAGCCGCATGAGAAAAATTATCCAACTCACGATCTGGAGTTAGCAGCCATTGTGTTCGCATTAAAAATTTGGCGTCACTATTTATTCGGCGAAAAATGTCATATTTATTCAGATCACAAAAGTTTGAAATATTTGATGACTCAGAAAGACTTAAACTTGAGACAACGCAGATGGTTAGAATTGCTGAAAGACTATGATTTAGTAATTGACTACCATCCGGGGAAGGCTAATGTTGTTGCGGATGCGTTAAGTCGAAAATCATTATTTACTCTTCGTGCATTGAACGCACGGGTGGCTATGTCTGATGATGGTTCAACCGTAGCCGAGTTACAAGCAAGACCGATGTTTATTCAGCAGATTTGTGATGCACAGAAAGTTGACGAAAAGTTGATTGCTATTCGGAGTCAGTGTGGAAGTGGTACAGAATCAGATTTTCAGATTGATGCAAATGATTGTTTGAATTATAAAGGCCGATTGTATGTTCCAAAGAACTCAGATTTGATACAGATGATCCTGTGTGAGGCCCATAGTGGTCGACTATCTATACACCCGGGTAGCACTAAAATGTATAACGATTTGAAGCAATTCTATTGGTGGCCTGGCATGAAACGAGATATATCTGAGTTTGTTTCTAAGTGCTTAATCTGTCAACAAGTAAAAGCTGAGCATCAAGTACCGTCCGGACTACTTCAACCAATCATGATACCCGAATGGAAATGGGATAGAATTACAATGGATTTTGTATCCGGTCTTCCTATGACACTGAGTAAGAAAGATGCTGTATGGGTTATCGTCGATAGACTGACTAAATCAGCTCATTTTATACCGGTACGCACCGACTATTCACTTGATAAGCTTGCCGAATTGTATGTGTCACAGATTGTAAGGTTGCACGGTGTACCGAGTTCCATTGTTTCAGATAGGGACCCGAGGTTTACATCGCGATTCTGGAAGAAATTGCAAGATGCTCTAGGTACCAAACTTCATTTTAGTACAGCCTTCCATCCGCAAACAGACGGTCAGTCTGAGCGAACTATTTCGGTACTTGAGGACATGCTGAGGTGTTGCGTTCTCGAATTTGAAGGTACGTGGGAACGATACCTACCGTTGGTTGAATTTGCTTATAATAATAGCTTCCAATCTAGTATAAAAATGGCGCCTTACGAAGCCTTATATGGACGAAAATGCCGCACACCGTTGTACTGGACTGAGCTCAGTGAAAATAAGATACACGGGGTAGATTGGATTAAAGAAACAGAACAGAAGGTGGTTCTTATCAGGAATAATTTAAAAGCTGCATCGGATCGTCAAAAGTCCTACGCCGATTTGAAACGTAAGGACATTGAATTTCAGGTCGGAGATCAGGTGTTCTTAAAAGTGTCTCCTTGGAAGAAAATACTCCGATTTAGGAGGAAAGGCAAGTTGAGTCCGAGATTTATCGGACCATATGAAATCATCGAGCGTATAGGGCCTGTTGCTTATAGCTTGAAATTGCCCCTTGACTTAGAAAAGATACACAATGTATTTCACGTTTCGATGCTTCGCAAATATAGATCGGATCCGTCCCATGTGATTACACCGTCAGAGATTGAACTTCGATCCGATTTGACATATGATGAAGAACCGATTCGTATCTTGGCTCGGGAAATGAAGGAGTTGAGAAATAAGAGGATTCCACTAGTGAAAGTATTATGGAATCGACACGGAGTTGAAGAGGCCACGTGGGAACCTGAGGATTCAATGAAGCAACAATATCCGATCTTATTTAACGGTAAGATTTTCGAGGACGAAAATTCTTAAGGGGGAGAATTGTGACAGACCAATTTTGACTCTAATCGGAACGGTGGTTTCGAGACCACGAATCCGAGTCCGAGAAATATTTTAATATTATAGTCTGTTTTTATTACATGTGATTGGGTGAGTGTGAAAGTTTCGTAGAAAAATTTAGTCATTTAAGTGTTTAATTTAATAAAAAGGATGAAATTGCAAAGGTGACCAAAGTTGTGAGCATGATTAAAAAGGGGTAAAGTGAATTGTTTAAGGGACTTTAGGATTTGCATGTCAAATCTCCCACTTTTAGAATAGTGGACGGTAAGCATGCCATAGCTATTATAATTTAGTATATTATAATTAAAATATTATTTGTATAATAAGCATGCTTTAATGTGTGATAATTTTTAAGCAAAAAGGAAACATTTTTAAATTCTATTTTCTCTCCTATTCTTCATCTTCTTCACCGATTGTAATTGAAGAAAAGAAAACATAGAACCTCCATTGTTTCGGTTGGACATGTAGTAGTGAGGTGAGTATTTTAGCTTGATTTTGGAAAATCTTTACATATTGGATTTGGTTGCTATGAAGGCAAATAAAAATCATGTTAAAATATTGAGATTTAGCATGATAATATTCGGCCTAGGGTGAGTATTTTTGTGTGTTTTGATTTGAAAAATATTCAATATTGATTCAAAAACAACATGAATTTCTTAAGAGACTAAGATGAATTGAAGAATTGTGATCTCAATTATATGAGAGTTATAGAAATTATTTTGGAATTGAGCATAAAGATGCTCTTATTATTCGGCTGAAATGGATGAAAATAAATGGTGATCATTTAGCTTGTTGTTTAGTCATACATTGAAGGATATACATGGGTACATTGAGTTAGCAAAATTCGGTTATAAGAGAAGTAGAAATTGAATTTGTATATTCGGCCTTCATGAAATTTTCTTATTAAATTGTTGGGTTGATGGATATAAAATAATTTGAGATAGAATTCTAAATGCATTGGAGAATAGTGAGTTGAATTTGAATGAATGTTGTGGAAATTTTTCTAATTGGAGCATAAGGATGCTGTTCACATTCGGCCAATGTTGAAGTAAATATGTATAAGGGTTATTTTAAATTTAATTGTTTAGTTATGTATATGTATAAAAAAAAATTCGGGTATATTAAATGGTATATTCGGCTTTGATGAATGTTTATATTTGGAAATGATTATTGATAGAATGTTAAAGATAGGTGATGAACAGAAATGATTAATTTGAGATTTTGATTGAATTAAGTATTAGGGGTTTAATTGCAAGAAAGTGAAACTAGAGGGACAATTGTGCAAATTGATGAGTTATATGATATGAATGTTTTAACAGCAACAAAGAGATCTAAATAAGCTTGAGAAGAGTTCGGCTCAAGTGTAAAAGTGTATAAGATTCTTATATTTGTTTGTTAGGTTCGAATGAATAAAAAGAAATGGTAGTAAATTGTAAAAGTTTCAAATTTTAAATTTATAGATAGAAAGAATGGTATAATTATGTGTCGATTAGAGATGGGTTAAATGATTTAAATAGGTTCTTTTAAATTTGGTTTAGATCAAGGAAGAAAAGATTTGGAAAAGGATCGGGGAAAGGCTAAGGTGAACGAGTAGCTGGAAAATTTCAAATATGTCGACTACCGGGTAAGTCCTTAAGCTATAGTATATTGAAGAATTATTTATAAATCAATTGTACGATAATGTTTGATAGATTTGAGTAGATATTCATGTCATAGTCGAATGTATATAAGCCTATTAGAATGGTTTTGATTGTTTGATGTAAATAAGCCAAAGTACTTTCATTATGTAATATAGTATAAAAGGTATTAGCGATGATTGATTACATTAATGTGTTTCGGGCTTTAAGCCTAGCAGGCCTAGTGCCGGTGATTTAATTCGGGCTTTAAGCCTAGCAGGCCTAGTGCCGGTGATTTAATTCGGGCTTTAAGCCTAGCAGGCCTTGTGCCGGTGTTACTTATCGGGCTTTTACGCCTAGCAGGCCTTGTGCCGGTGTTATTTATCGGGCTTTTATGCCTAGCAGGCTTGATGCCGGTGTTGTATTTCATAAACTAGAAACCGAAGTTGTGTTCAAGGCGAATTAAAGCAAATTTATCGAGTTAACGGCTCAGGTGAGTATGTAAAGTAGGAATGAGCTTCTTACTAATTAAGATAAGGTAAACTAGTGATTCAGTGATTTATTACCAATGGTATGTGTTCTCGGTTTTATTGATGAATGATGTGGTATCGTGACTTTGGCCGTTTAATATGTAGATATAAGACTAGGTGTATTCGGCCACAAGGGTGGTTGTATAATTAATGACATGCTATAATAATTGATATCCAAGTATATGAATAATTGTACCTATGGTTATATGATGACACATTGGGTTTTAAAGATTGGATTACGAACAAATATTTTTGATCATAAATATGTGGGTAAGGAGAAATTTCCCTCCAAATTCATACTTAGTTACATGGATATGAAATTGAAAGCTTGATAATGAATATGAGTACAAGCTTACAAGTTGAATTGTAGTAATTGAATTGTTGATGTTTGAATGTTATATTTTTTTTATGAAATTAGGACTTACTAAGCTAGCAAGCTTATCGTGTGAAATGTTTCCTCTGTTTTATAGATTAGGTACAAGCTACAAGCTCGTCGGGATCGTTTGGGAAGTCGCCCACACTATCAATCTACATTTTGGTACTCTTTCATTTTGGTTTTAAACGGAGGCATGTATAGGAAAGACTTGGTCTTGTTTTGATAAAATCTTAAGGTTCATGTATATAATAGCCATGCTAATATGGCTAAATTTTTAGTTAAGTATGTTGTTGTGTTTTTGATATGTATGTTGATTTATGATGGCAATGTTTATGCATTCTTAATCGAAGTTAAATCGTTTTTGTTAAAGAAATGTTTGTATATGAAATGAATCTTTGAATTAGGAGTGTAGGTATGTTCGGTTAGAAACTAGTCTTTCATAAATTGCAACGAAACAGCTTGTAGTAGCAGCAGTGATGTGATTTAGAAAAATCACCAAAAATAGGGTATATTGAATTAGAAGGTGAATGAGATATGAAATTAAACCTTATTGTGTCTATTTTTACATGGAAGAAACAGAGTAGGCAAAGGTTTTATATATTATAAGATAATTAAGTTTTAGTGAGAATCGCTCTGAATGAATTCGTGAGTCACTGTTCTGTTTTGGAAAAATTGTCAAAAATTGTAAATAAATAATTAAGAAGCATGGTTTATATGCGTAGAATCCTTAATGAGTCTATTTTTCATTGGTATAAACAAGAACATTATTGGAAATTTTTGAAATGAGATAACTGTAGTTTTGTAAAGACAGGTCAGAATTGTCAAGCAGTGTAATAAGGGTAACTTTGATGAATAAACTGTACTAATTGACCACATTAAAAATTCTGGAAAAATTATGGTGAAACATCATATGAGTCTAGTTTCAAGGAAAATTTACGGATCTAAATTTCGAGTTTTGTAACTCGAGTTATGGTTGATTTAGTCAGCGTGGCGCAGTTGGACAGCTTTAAAATTTTATGCCCTGAGTTAATAGTCAAGTCTAGTAATGCCACGTACTCGATTCCGGCATGGGTTTCGGGTAAGGGGTGTTACATTGTGCCTCTCTCACATCGAGTCCAATTATGATTACTTTATGGGCCTTTTTAACCTAGTACTCTGTAATATGATCTAACCCGATTCAGTTTTTATATTTCCAAAAATAAACTTTAATAGCTACATGTTAAATAATTTTCTCACCCCAATTCTATCCCATTAAATTTTTGAGAATTTTAGTCCAATAAAATTTTGACGATTTTACCCTTAGTAAAAGTTCAAGAAAATTCATTTAATATGTCACAACTCAACATGTTCACTATGACTGAATGGTTTATTTTCATTTTCAGGCTTCAAAATAGTCCAAAAACGTAAACTCATTCTTTCATAATTTTTTGAGTAATCCTATATAGGATTGCAAGTTGCCATTTTCATTTCCATTTTTGCAAACCTACATTCATTTCCAAATGATTCCATTTCTCCATTTCGGAGAAAACCATAATCATGCCTGAATGTTTCCCATTTTTATTTTTCTATTCATTTCGTTCATTTCTATTCAAACACGCAATTCATTTCTGATCTCAATGGGCTTGCGGAGGGACCGATTGGACATATGTAGTTGAGGCTCAAATGAGTTATAATTAAGTTTCGTCTTTTCAACTATTAATTATTTAGTCAAAAAGTCATTCCACTATAGTATCGTGACTGAGCTCTCCCCAACGACATACCATTATGAAAGCAACTAACCAATGCTCGTCCAATTACCTTGTCATTAGTGTGTTACCATCATAGGATATCTTTGATCTCTTTGGGACAATATTCATCCTCCCAATATGATCCTATTTTATCTCATGGTTACCATTAAATCCTCCTTCATGAAAAGTCAATCACTATCACATAGTGACCAAGTCATCCATCACAGAGACAAACGACACGTGGCCACGTTTACATTTCAACAACCATGTAATTCCAACGAGAGGATATCGTTTGCCCATGTTTTGGCTATGAATTCAATTTTTGTGAATGACGCTACATACTATAGAAGTCATACACCCAACGCACCAGGTTTTGGTTTCTTATCTATTTGAACTTAGGCTTTTACTTACATCAAAGTGTACGAGTCACACATACATAGTCTGTCATCCACTCAAAATTTAGGTGTGCCACACTATGAACGTCACAAGTGAACAAATCCATAAACAGATTCAAGATCTATTCTGGTTGGGTCCTATCCGATGTACTGTTAGTCCAGTCAGTCACATCTATTTCTCTATCTTCTGGAGTCATTCAGTTCGATGCCTATGACAAGGCATCTCCCCAGTTGGACTTGATAGACAACTTTCAATCAGTTTGCTCATTTTTTATTAGACTAAGCACATGTTTAGATTTGTCTATTAATACAAGTTGTGTTTTCTTATTACTATTCGACCACGTAATACCGCTTAGTATTAGTTAAACATTAGACAACCAATGAGCAACATTTGCTTCTATTTTGCTTTGCATGTAAAAACCATGTTAGGACAATATACTAAGTATTAATGTAATTCATGAATAATTTGGTGTAGTAGTTTCGGGTAAATGGTTCGGATAGCCGATTTGGGTCCCGATATTAAACTTGGAGTGAATAATAAGGATAAAATAATATAATATTAATATGGTCTAAAATTAGGTTCAGGAATTTAGAATTAAGTGTCCAAAAATTGGTTACCTTCAAACGATTTTTAAAGATAAAGCCAGATTTAAAAACAATTAAGAAAAGAGAATTTTAATTGAAAAGGGACTGATTTAAAAAGGGGAAAGCTTGAAAGTTACCCAATAGCAATTAACCCAAGTTTCAAATCAGTTTTTTACTATAAAACCCCTCCCACGTTTTCCTTCATTCATTTCTATCTTTTGAAAATTTTTCCCAAACACAAATCTGCACATTTTCTCTCCAAACAACTAAACCATTTTGATTTTCTCACCTTCAAAGCACATTCTCTCAATTTTAAAGAAAGCACTAACTTTCCTCATCTATTTTCCTATTCTTCTCCAAAGGTTTTCGTCACACCCCTTACCCATATTTGGCGCAGGAACAGGGTACGAGGCATTGCTGGACTTACAAGCAAGCAATCATATAAACTGATACATAACTTTCCACCCAAATTTAAAACTTTTAAAAACATTCATATCACTCTTTAAACGAGCCTATGAGGCCCAAAACTAACATAAGGAGTAGTTCAGAGCTAAATCGGAAACTTACGAACACTTAGAAAGGTTTTGCTCAAAACAGGGCCACACACCCGTGTGGAAAGGAACACGCTCGTGTGGACAGGCCATGTTATCACACACGCCCATGTCCCTTGTCAGTGTGGATTTATTTCTCAATTCGAACATACAAGGGTTTTCACACGGCCTCGCACACGCCCGTGTCCATGGCTCCTGTCTCTCACACAGCCATGACACGCCCGTCTCTTAGCCCGTGTGCAAAAACCTCAACATTCTGTTTCTGATGTTATCAACTCAATAAGGTCACATGGCCAAGGCACACGCCCATGTCCTTAGGCCGTGTGGCGATTTAAATTCCTAAAATCAAGTGTAGACTTCACACGGCCTGAGCACATGCCCATGTCCTATGGTCGTGTCATCCACACGGTTGAGACACACAGCGGTGTCTTATCCCGTGTGGTTACTACTGGGCATTCTATTTTACCAACTTAAAATACAGGGGGACACACGGCCAGACTACACACCCATGTGATGGACCGTGTGTGACACATGGCCTAGACACACGTCCGTGTGTCTACCCGTGTGGACAAATTTCAAGGCTATTTACCAAGGCCTTTGTGTCACCCTTACTTGCACCAACATAAATCGCATCAACTAACCTACTCATTCATGCATCAATACCCAATACTCAACCATACAACTTGCACATTCATGAGAAACACCATCATTTTTATATATTAATGATAAGAATTAGCCATCAATTATGGCCTTACTCAAAATGAATTCATCTCAAAATTAAGCCAATCAATTTGGCTAAAACAATATGACAGTTCATAAAGAATAAGTCCCGTACATGCCATACTCAAAAAGATAAGTCTAACTATACCAATTGTTCCAATTGATAGTGTGATCGAGCCTCCGACGTTGTTTGATCCCCGAGCTTACTTGGTGGCACTATAAGAAAATGAAAAAGAGAGAGTAAGAATAAAGCTTAGTAAGTCGAATGTAAATAAGCAACAACAGTTACCTTGCAACATCATACTCACAATATATTATAAACTTGCATAAACTTCTCATTTCCATCCTTACTAATCATACAACACAATTTGTGCTCATTTCAAATCTCACATCCCAAATACATATCATCAACATTTCTCACATTTGCATGCACTTATACCCTGCACTTAGCATCTCATAATCTCAAGTAAATTCACTTATTAAAGTTTCTCTATTAATACTCTGGAACAATACCAAATGTACGGCGGTTTCTCACACAGCCCACCAATAATAAATGACACGGAGGTATCGCACACAGCCCACCAAATAACCACATATCTACGGTGGAATCTCACACAGCCCACCAAATATCCACATATCTATGGTGGTATCGCACACAACCGACCAAATATCCATATATCTATGTTGGTATCACACACAGCCTACCAAATATCCACATATCTATTATGGTATTGCACATAGCCCACCAACAATAATAAATATGGTGGTATCGCACACAACCCACCAACAATCACTTATTCATGGTATTTATCCTTATCATTTTCCTATTTCGAAGGTTCATCCAAGAATTTCCTCATTTTCCATCAATTTAATAGATGTCAACAATAATCATAACAATAATCAAACATATGATGCAATATCAATGCTTGAATACATAATAGCAATAGATTTGTATTATTTGCATACAACTTACCTCGATATACAAAATTTGAGTGACTATTTCGATTTAGTCCACTATCTTGGTTTTCCCTGGTCTAAGTCCGGACTCCGCTTTTCTTGATCTATAATGATAAAATTCACTCATTTAATCACCACAATAATCAAAATATTTCAAAATTCATACTTTGGCAAAATTATCGTTTTGCCCTTTGACTTTCACAAAATTACGATTTTGCCTTTAAGCTCGTAAATCAATTCTAATCAAATTTCCTCCTTTAACAAGCCTAGCTGAACATTTATTACTCTTATAGCAACTCCCAATACCAATTATTTCACACACTTACCACCTATTTTACAACCTTTACAAAAAAGTCCTTTTTAGGTGTTTTCATGAAAAATCTATTCACAAAAGATGTTTATTTAACAACCAACTTTCATTTTCTTCCATATAATTTTAGAAAACAACACTAATGCTCTCATGGCAAAACCCTATACTTTCAACCATTTTGCAAAATAGTCCCCTCATTAGCTAGCTTAAGCTACAAGGGTTCCAAAAGTACAAAAATTATCAAAAATGACCATCAAGATGACTTACTTGCAAGGATGAAGAGTTGCTGAAATTTTCAAGCTTTCAAAACCCTTATTTTGCTGATATTTTCAGTGGGGAAGATGAAGAGAAAAGATGATATGTAACATCCTGAAAATGGGCCTATGCATTGTTGATTTAATTATACGAAATGACAAGTCTTATGTGTTATGAATGTATTATGAACATTTTTGGAAACTTGGAAATGTAAGGAAATGCTTTAGGAATGTTAAGTTTCAAAAGAGGAAAGTAAACATTTTTGGAAACTTGGAAATGTAAGGAAATGATTTAGAAATGTTAAGTTTAAATGAGGCAAACGAACATTTTTGGAAACTTGGAAATGTAAGAAATGTTAAGTTTTAAAGCTTAAAAGGAGAAAGCTAAGGCAAGGTGGCCTTAAGAAAATTAAAAGAAGAAATTTGACACACAAATGGGCATGGAAAAGTGGCTTGGAGATGCCACTTAAAGCCCAGTAAGTGACGCCACAAGCAGGTGCAATTGGGCCTGGGTTTGAGTCACTTGGGGAGCAAATAAGGGAATTTTATTTTTTGTTCAAGGAGCAGAGAAGTGGACGGCACTAAGGAGTTCAAGGGAGGAGTTTAAATTCTCTTAAAATTTCGGCTAAGTTAAGGATAATTGCTGAATTATCTTTTATTTTCTTTTAGGTGATAATTAAAGAGATAAAGCTATCAAAATAGAAGAGTGATGGCCAAGTAAGGGATTCCTTAGGTGATAATTTCGGCAAAGAGGAGAAAATAAGGCCATTATTCATTCTTTCTAAGTCTCTGCCGTAAGTCTCTAGCAAACTCTCTCTTTTCTTTTTTTTATTTTGTCAAGTCGAAATCTACTTCTTCTCCCTAAATCCACCATTGCCGAATTTCTTAGTGACTCTTTTCCTCTCCCAAAGTTCTTCTTTTCTTCTTCTTTACCTCTCAAAAGCCCAAATTGTGTTACATATCAGGACCATAGCCGAATACTGCTAAGGGTTCAAGCAAGGGTTCCATCGAATTCTTCAGTAAGGGTAAGATTAGGTTCGATTCTCATTCTATTTCTTTTAAGTCTGTCAAAATTAAGATTCTAATACCCTTAATATATTGTTGCCGAAACTTTGAAGAGATCTTTCGGGATTTACTAAGTGTCGACTACAAGGAAGGAGAAGTTCTTTTCCCGAAGGTACACCATAAGCCGCATGTTCCCTAGTTATTCGGTGAGTTTCGGGATTAAAAATCCACAAGGTAAGTGTCTATAGCATTCGGCCAAGGCCATGTTTGGTAAATATATGTGTTCATTAATTATTCAAAAGCCGAAACTAATCTATTCAAGTAATCTAGTGATTGCCGATTTCAAGAAAGAAGGATACAAAGTTTCGGGACTTGATTCTTAAGTCAATCGGCAA
This sequence comes from Gossypium australe, assembly GCA_005393395.2. Classification (NCBI taxonomy): domain Eukaryota; kingdom Viridiplantae; phylum Streptophyta; class Magnoliopsida; order Malvales; family Malvaceae; genus Gossypium; species Gossypium australe. The sequence goes on along the minus strand of CM016623.1, from coordinate 70,599,612 downwards.
CAAGGTAAGTTTTAGTGTACTAATCCTACTAGGATTTGGATTTATGGCCGAATGGTTCTTTACTAAGTATTAAATGATTGATTAAATGTAGAGATCTAAGATCTAAGGCATTAGATCAAGCTTTTCGGGATTTGGATTGGAAACCCTAAGCGAATCAGGTGTGTACCCCACACTAACCTTTAATAGTTTTATGGCTTTAAATTATTGTATGTGAATATAAGAATGTGAAAATAAGGCTAAGGTACCATGCAATGGTACAAAGAACTGAGGTATGTTTTCCTACTCCTACTAGGAATATGTTAAATATCTGATATGACACGCATACGAAATTATAAAAATGTGAGATAAGAATTTGGTATGTTAATGTATGATATGTATGTTATGGGGCATATGGGTTTTATGAAAATGGGGGAAGTGAATGTGGTGACCTAAGACCACGATATCTGAATGTGGTGACCTAAGACCACGATATCTGAATATGGTGTCTCATGACACAAAATATGTATCTGGTGGCTATGCCACGAATTTTTATAAGGGCGATGAGCAAGTCGACTGCAGCGACTGCCTTCGATGGTGTGTAGCGGATGGAGGGTTGACTTATTAGTCCCCACGGTGTGCAGGTTGGTACGGGTGATATGTAGCGGATGGCATCTAGGTTTGGGTTCGGGTTTGCATCATTATCTTTACTTGTTATGTGAATGAGATATGTATGATATGCCTGAATTTGTTTGGATTTAGTGTTGGTTACACATTGAGTCTGTTGACTCACCCCGTTGTGGGAACATTTTTCAGGTGATGAACAGTGATGGACCGGGTCGGCAGGAGCTTAAAGGTGGCCATGCACAGCAAGGAAAATTTTTATTTGGACTTTTATTCTATTTAAGCACTTTAATTTATTTTTGGGAATTATTTGATGTAATAAGGCCATAGTGAACTATTTTATTTTCTGTTTTATTTACTATGTTACGAAATTTTTAATTATTAAAGATTAAGTCAATTTAATTTAAAATAAACTCTAAATATTTTGTCACCTGAAATAAATGGGTTTTCAATATAGAATAAACTCGTTTTCAACTCAAGCCCAACCTAAAACAATCTTTTTTTTTTTCAAAACACACAAGTTTTTCCTAAGTAACAAAAGGATTTTGAACCGGTTTACATCGAGGAACATACCAGATCCGGTCAAGGCTCGTGGGCCGAGTTTGGGGTGTTTCAGCTTGGTATCAGAGCCCAGTTTAAAAATCTCGGCCTGGGTTTAAAGCCGACAATGTTTTAAAATTAAGGCCCAAATGAATTTTGAAAAACTTTTAAAGTAGATTTTCTGGCATGGCACCTAAGTCTCCGACCCGAAGTCCACCAGGTAAGTACCCCTAACCTTTGTGTGATTTACATTGTGATCTGTAGAAGGGTAGAAATAGAATGGAACGTAGATTAGTATGATAGGTACTTGAACTCTAAGGCTAGCTTACCCCAACAGTTACATAAGACTTAAATGCTTAATAAAACAAACCTATGTCTAAGTCGCCGAGCCAGGGTGTGGCAACCATTGTGCGCATGTCTAGGATTGGATCCGGAAGAGCCTGGTATTTAAGTAGTCCTAGTGACTCACCTCCTCTTCGCAGGAATCCTACTTGGTGCGTAGCTTCGGTTCACCCTAACCAAGAGGACTTATTCATGGGCTAAACCCCTAACTAAAACCCGAAAGGGATTAGCCACATTTTCATGGAAACCCTAGTTTTAAAACTTTTAAAAATTATCCTTTTAAATTGCCGACACGATTTTATAAAATTTTCTGAAATATTCTTGACTTACAAAAATTCACTAAATTACCCCTAGTTGTAAAATTACAAAAATGCCCTTGGTTTAGAAAATGTCCAAACTACCCACGGTTTAATTAAAATTTCCTTATTTTATAAAATATCCAAAAACTTTACTTCTGCGAGATATTAAAATACTTCAACTTGGAAAATTTACGAAATTGCCCCTAACTTACAAAATTACCCAAATGACCCTGGCTTTCAAAAATTTTGCAACATCACCGAGTTGGAAAACAAATTTTCAAAAAAAGAACCCTCAAGTTTTATAAATTTTGAAATACCCCTGAATGATTAAACTTTACAAATTTACCCTGGTTTATTACCAAAATATTCCCGAGTTCCAAAATTACCGAAATACCCTCAGATTTCAAAATTTCAAAAAAATACCCCGAGAATGCAAAATTACTAAAATACCCTTACTGACAAAATCCACAAGGAACCTTATTTTGGAAAAAAATTATTACGAAAATACCCCTGTAGGGCAAATTACGAAAATACCCCTGGGTAGTGGAAAAACAACAACAATGAAAACTACAACATTTCTCTGAATGAACGAAAGTTCATAATTGACTGATGAATGTATGAATGTAAAGACTGTGTGCATGTATGAATACGAAAGAACCACTCCTAAAATTCTTTTCATAAAACTTCTTCGCGGATAATCAGTGAAACAATGACTAATCCATAAAATTTCTTAATCAGATTAAAGCGCAGTCGTTAGAAATGAGTTCTAGAGGACGTGGTCGAGGAAGAATGACTGTGTCGGAACCCGTTAGATCGAGTCAAGGATCTGATAATGAGATACCACCGCCACCACCACCCCCAGCTGTTGGTGTTGAGCACCAAGCTCAGACGGGGGACGATGCTGTGTCGCAGACTATGCTGCGAGTTTTGGAAATGGTGGCTGGAGCAGGTGGGAATATGGGAGCTCAGAAATCTGTACCCGAGCGACTCCGAGCCAATAGGGCTGAAATGTTTCGAGGAGTATCTGGGGTGGCACCCAGTATGGCTGAATATTGGTTGGAGGTAACCGAGCGTATTATGGATGAACTCGACCTGACCCCTGAGGAGAAGTTGAAAGGAATGGTGGCACTGCTACACGATGAAGCGTATCAGTGGTGGCTCACAGTTCGGGATGGAGCCACAGCTGAGGATCTGACCTGGGAATATGCTAAGGCAGCATATCAGAAGAAATATGTTGGCACACGGTATACTGATAAGCAAAGGAAGGCTTTTCTGGGGCTGGTTCAAGGGAACAAGTCTGTGGCAGAATACGAAGCTGAGTTTCTGAGGTTGAGCCGTTATGCTCGAGGAGTAGTGGCTATTGAACATGATCTCTGTGTCCGGTTTGAGGATGGACTAAGGGATGACTTGAGGTTGTTAGTCGCTCCACATCAAGAGCGCGATTTTCTGCGTTGGTGGAGAAAGCTAAAATAGCGGAAGGGATTAAGGACACGGTGAAGCAGAACACTGATCAGAATAAGCAGAGAAGAGGATTTGGATCTTCTGGGAATACTCAGAAAAGGCCTAGAGTTGATGGGCCGCGAGGTCAGCAAGCTGGTACTAGAGGGCAATATCGTACTTGTGATCAGTGTAGGAAGAAACACTTAGGAGAGTGTTGGAAAAAGACTGGAGGATGCTTTAGATGTGGGTCCAAGGACCATATGATTAAGGACTGTCCAATGAGGCCGGAGGGGAATAAACCGGTGGCTCAGAATGTTAATCAGGCTGGTAGAGGTGGACAGCAGCCTCAGCGAGGTCGTGGTCTGAATGGCCGAGGTAATGGCACTGGTAGAGGACGTGGAACACCTGGCAGAGGTGCTAATAATAATATTGAGGCAAGCCAACCGGGTTTGGTTTATGCAGTTCGCCGTAGGGAGGATGGAAACGCGCCGGACGTCATAACCGGTACGTTCCTTATTTGTGGCAAGCCTTATTATGCCTTAATTGATGTGGGCTCGACCCATTCTTATGTTGCATGTAGTGTAGTCGAGACACTAGGCTTAGACTCTGAACTCTCTGATAGGCAGATGACTGTAGTAAGCCCATTAGGCCAAACTGTAGTGGTGGATAAGATCTTTCAGAGTGTACCTCTAGAGCTTCAGGGAGTGAACTTTCGGGCTGACTTAATGGAACTACCCTTTGGGGAGTTTGAACTCATACTTGGTATGGATTGGCTAGTAGAGCATCGAGCTGTGTTGGACTGTGCAGCTAAGCAGATGGAACTAAGGACCCCGGAGGGTGAAGTGGTCATTATGATAGGAGAAAGAAGAAACTACTTGTCTCATGCAGTTTCGGCACTAAAGGCTGATAAGATGGTTCGGAAAGGATGCAAGGCGTTCCTAGCCTTTGTTAGTGCATTTGATGGAAAGAAAGAAGGTGCTAGTGGAGTTAGAACGGTAAGGGGTTTTGAAGATGTGTTTCCGGAGGAATTACCAGCAATACCCCCAGATAAGGAAGTGGAGTTTAGAATTGACTTACTGCCGGGAACAGCTCCTATGTCAATTGCCCCGTATCGAATGGCACCAAAGGAGTTGGTGGAGCTCAAGGCTCAAATCCAAGAATTGCTGGATCGTGGGTTTATTTGACCCAGTGTGTCTCCATGGCGAGCACCGGTCCTGTTTGTGAAGAAGAAGGACGGAACTATGCGTATGTGCATAGACTATCGTCAGTTAAATAAGCTGACCATCAAGAACAAGTATCCTTTGCCGAGGATTGACGACCTGTTCGATCAGCTTAAGGGGGCGGCAGTGTTCTCAAAGATTGACTTAAGGTCAGGATATCATCAGTTGAAAGTAAAGGAGGCAGATATCCATAAGACAGCCTTTAGGACAAGATACAACCATTATGAGTTTGTTGTAATGCTGTTTGGATTGACGAATGCCCCAGCTGCGTTCATGGATATGATGAACCGGGTTTTTCAACCTTACATGGATAGGTTCGTCGTGGTGTTCATCGACGACATCTTGGTGTACTCTAAGTCGGAGGAAGAGCATGATGAGCATTTACGGATTGTGTTGCAAGTGTTGAGGGAGAAGAAGCTCTATGCCAAATTCAGCAAGTGTGAATTTTGGCTGAAGGAGGTTGTGTTCTTAGGGCATGTGGTGTCTGCAGAAGGAATAAGGGTGGATCCTAGGAAGATCGAAGCAGTGTTGGATTGGAAACCACCTAGGTCTGTGGCAGAGATTCGTAGTTTCTTGGGATTAGCAGGTTACTACAGAAGGTTTGTGGAAGGGTTCTCGTCAATAGCCGCGCCTTTGACGAAGTTATTGAGGAAGGAAGTACCTTTCGTGTGGGGAGATAAGCAACAGGAGAGCTTTGAGAAGCTCAAGAGGGTTTTAACTGAAGCCCCAGTGTTAATTCAGCCAGAGGCAGGAAAGGATTTTGTGGTATACTGTGACGCTTCTCATACGGGATTAGGGTGTGTTCTAATGCAAAATGGAAAAGTAGTCGCTTATGCGTCTTGACAGTTAAGGCCACATGAGGTTAACTACCCGACTCATGACTTGGAATTGGCGGCAGTGGTCTTTGCTCTTAAGGTTTGGAGGCACTATCTTTATGGAGAAAAGTCGGTGATCTACACAGACCACAAGAGTCTTAAGTATCTGTTGACTCAGAAGGAGTTGAACTTGAGACAGCGAAGGTGGGTGGAATTGCTGAAGGACTATGACTATTCTATAGAGTATCATTCGGGCAAGGCGAACGTAGTGGCTGATGCCCTAAGTCGGAAGGTTGTGTCGGATCTAGGGGCGATGTTCGCACACTTAAGTTTGTATGATGATGTAAGCCTGATGGCAGAATTGCAAGTCAAACCAACATGGTTGAATGAGGTCAAGAGAAGTCAGTTGGTGGACGAGGATCTAAGCGCTAAGTTACAACAAGTACAGAGCGGAGAGTTAGAAGATTATGGTGTTAATGATGAGGGAGTATTGTGCTTCAAGGGAAAGGTCTGTATGCCGAAGGGCGTGGAGATAAGACAGAGGATTCTTCGGGAAGCGCATAGTAGCCCTTATGCTATGCATCTCGGAGGCACTAAGCTATACAGAGATCTAAGGGAACAGTTTTGGTGGCCTGATCTTAAACGGGAAGTTACTGAATTCGTGGGAAAATGCTTGACGTGTCAGCAAGTCAAGGCTGAACACCAAGTTCCATCAGGATTGCTTCAACCGATTAAGATTCCACAATGGAAGTGGGAGAGAATTACCATGGACTTCATTAGTGGGCTTCCCCTTACGCCTACTAAGAAGGACTCGGTATGGGTAATAGTGGACCGTTTGACCAAGTCCGCTCACTTTATTCCAGTGAGAGTCGATTTTTCTCTACAGAAGTTGGCAAAACTGTATGTGGCGGAAATTGTAAGGTTGCATGGAGTTCCGGTGTCAATCATCTCAGATAGGGACCTAAGGTTTACTTCTCGATTTTGGAGGGCACTTCATCAAGCTTTAGGCACTAAGTTGGACTTCACTACGGCTTTTCATCCACAATCTGACGGGCAATCTGAATGAGTGATTCAAGTGTTGGAGGATATGTTGAGAGGCTGTGTGATGGATTTCCAAGGAAGTTAGGAGGACCATTTGCCTCTAGCAGAGTTCGCCTACAACAACAGCTATCAGGCTAGTATTCGGATGGCACCATATGAAGCGTTGTATGGTCGGAACTGTCGAACTCCTACGTGTTGGACAGAGTTAGGAGAACGTCGAGTTTTGGGTCCAGAATTAGTGGCAGAATCTGAAGAGAAGGTTGAAATAATTCGGGCACGATTGAAGGAAGCATCTGATAGGCAAAAGTCGTATGCGGATCTCAAACGGAAGGAAATAGAATTTGTTGTGGGAGATCAAGTATTCCTTAAGGTTTCGCCTTGGAAGAAGGTGATGAGATTTGGTCGGAAAGGGAAGTTAAGCCCAAGGTTCATAGGGCCATATCGAGTGTTGAAGCGAATTGGACCAGTGGCGTATCAGTTGGAGTTGCCACCGGTGTTGAAGTAGATGCACGACGTATTCCATGTATCCATGCTACGTCGTTATCATTCGGATCCATCTCATGTGGTTACAGTTGAAGAAGTGGAGATAAGTCCGGATTTGTCCTACGAGGAAGAGCCGATACAGATTCTAGAACGAGATGTGAAAGTGTTACGACGGAAATCAGTGCCTTTAGTCAAAGTACTATGGAGAAATCATGGATCGGAAGAAGCTTCGTGGGAGCCAGAAGAGGCAATGCGACAGTAATACCCTCACCTATTTCAGTCAGGAAATTTTGGAGGACGAAATTATTTTAAGGGGGATAGAACTGTAACATCCTGAAAATGGGCCTATGCATTGTTGATTTAATTATACGAAATGGCATGTCTTATGTGTTATGAATGTATTATGAACATTTTTGGAAACTTGGAAATGTAAGGAAATGCTTTAGGAATGTTAAGTTTCAAAAGAGGAAAGTAAACATTTTTGGAAACTTGGAAATGTAAGGAAATGATTTAGAAATGTTAAGTTTAAAGGAAGCAAACGAACATTTTTGGAAACTTGGAAATTTAAGGAAATGTTAAGTTTTAAAGCTTAAAAGGAGAAAGCTAAGGCAAGGTGGCCTTAAGAAAACTAAAAGAAGAAATTTGACACACAAATGGGCATGGAAAAGTGGCTTGGAGATGCCACTTAAAGCCCAGTAAGTGACGCCACAAGCAGGTGCAATTGGGCCAGGGTTCGAGTCACTTGGGGAGCAAATAAGGGAATTTTATTTTTTGTTCAAGGAGCAGAGAAGTGGACGACACTAAGGAACTCAAGGGATGAGTTTAAATTCTCTTAAAATTTCGGCTAAGTTAAGGATAATTGCTGAATTATCTTTTATTTTCTTTTAGGTGATAATTAAAGAGATAAAGCTATCAAAATAGAAGAGTGATGGCTAAGTAAGGGATTCCTTAGGTGATAATTTCGGCAAAGAGGAGAAAATAAGGCCATTATTCATTCTTTCTAAGTCTCTGCCGAAAGTCTCTAGCAAACTCTCTCTTTTCTTTTTTTTTTATTTCAAGCCGAAATCTACTTCTTCTCCCTAAATCCACCATTGCCGAATTTCTTAGTGACTCTTTTCCTCTCCCAAAGTTCTTCTTTTCTTCTTCTTTACCTCTCAAAAGCCGAAATTGTGTTACATATCAGGACCATAGCCGAATACTGCTAAGGGTTCAAGCAAGAGTTCCATCGAATTCTTCAGTAAGGGTAAGATTAGGTTCGATTCTCATTCTATTTCTTTTAAGTCTGTCGAAATTAAGATTCTAATACCCTTAATATCTTGTTGCCGAAACTTTGAAGAGATCTTTCGGGATTTACTAAGTGTCGACTACAAGGAATGAGAAGTTCTTTTCCCGAAGGTACATCATAGGCCGCATGTTCACTAGTTATTTGGTGAGTTTCGGGATTTAAAATCCAAAAGGTAAGTGTTTATAGCATTCGGCCAAGGCCATGTTTGGTAAATATATGTGTTCATTAATTATTCAAAAGCCGAAACTAATCTATTCAAGTAATCTAATGATTGCCGATTTCAAGAAAGAAGGATACAAAGTTTCGGGACTTTATTCTTAAGTCAATCGGCAATAAGGTAAGTTTTAGTGTACTAATCCTACTAGGATTTGGATTTATGGCTGAATGGCTCTTTACTAAGTATTAAATGATTGATTAAATGTAGAGATCTAAGATCTAAGGCATTAGATCAAGCTTTTCGGGATTTGGATTGGAAACCCTAAGCGAATCAGGTGTGTACCCCACACTAACCTTTAATAGTTTTATGGCTTTAAATTATTGTATGTGAATATAAGAATGTGAAAATAAGGCTAAGGTACCATGCAATGGTACAAAGAACTCAGGTATGTTTTCCTACTCCTACTAGGAATATGTTAAATATCTGATATGACACACATACGAAATTATAAAAATGTGAGATAAGAATTTGGTATGTTAATATATGATATGTATGTTATGGGGCATATGGGTTTTATGAAAAGGGGGGAAGTGAATGTGGTGACCTAAGACCACGATATCTGAATGTGGTGACCTAAGACCACGATATCTGAATATGGTGTCTCATGACACAAAATATGTATCTGGTGGCTATGCCACGAATTTTTATAAGGGCGATGAGCAAGTCGACTTCAGCGACTGCCTTCGATGGTGTGTAGCGGATGGAGGGTTGACTTATTAGTCCCCACGGTGTGCAGGTTGGTACGGGTGATGTGTAGCGGATGGCATCTAGGTTTGGGTTCGGGTTTGCATCATTATCTTTACTTGTTATGTGAATGAGATATGTATGATATGCCTGAATTTGTTTGGATTTAGTGTTGGTTACACATTGAGTCTGTTGACTCACCCTGTTGTGGGAACATTTTTCAGGTGATGAACAGTGATGGACCGGGTCGGCAGGAGCTTAAAGGTGGCCATGCACAGCAAGGAAAATTTTATTATTTGGACTTTTATTCTATTTAAGCACTTTAATTTATTTTTGGGAATTATTTGATGTAATAAGGCCGTAGTGAACTATTTTATTTTCTGTTTTATTTACTATGTTACGAAATTTTTAATTATTAAAGATTAAGTCAATTTAATTTAAAATAAACTCTAAATATTTTGTCACCTGAAATAAATGGGTTTTCAATATAGAATAAACTCGTTTTCAACTCAAGCCCAACCCAAAACAATCTTTTTTTTCAAAACACACAAGTTTTTCCTAAGTAACTAAAGGATTTTGAACCGGTTTACATCGAGGAACATACCAGATCCAGTCAAGGCTCGTGGGCCGGGTTTGGGGTGTTTCATTATATCTTTTCTTCTCTTTATTTTATTTTTTATTTCCTCAATTTAGTCATCTAATCTACCAACTTTGACCAATTTATAATTTCTTGTCCCCTATGGCCAGCCAACCCTTTCCTAAGGGTCTAACTGCATATTAAAGACCTCCAATTTAAGGTTCTATAGCTATTTAGCACTTTTATATTGTAGAATAAAACTTTCGCACTTTATGCGATTTAGTCCTTTTTCGCAATTAAGCATGCAATTGCTAAAATTAATGCACCAAAATTTCCATGCACTCATATAATCATGCTATAACACATAGACTAATATTAAAAATAAATTTCTCCAACCTCGGGCTAGTGGTTCTGAAACCACTATTCCTACTAGCCCCTAAATTGAGTTGTTACAATTCTCCCCCTTTAGGGATTTTCGTCCCCGAAAATCTTAACGGTAAATAGGTTGGGATATTGGTTTCTCATAGCCTCCTCGAGCTCCCATGTATCCTCTTCTACCCCATATCTTTGCCATAGTAATTTCACAAGAGCTATACTTTATTTCTTAACTGTTTGACTTCTCGTGCCAAAACCTTAACCGGCTCTTCGCCATAAATCATGTCCGGTTGAATTTCTACCACTATTGGTACAGTCACATGCAAAGGGTCTGATCGGTTGCGACGCAACATAGACACGTGGAATACATCATGAATCCTTTCCAACTCAGATGGCAAAGCCAAACGATAAGCTACCGGCCCTATCCTCTCGGTAACCTCATACGGTCTGATAAAGTGCGGACTCAATTTGCCTTTCCGGCCAAATCTGAGAACTTTCTTCCATGGTGATACTTTCAAAAATACCTTATCACCTACTTGAAACTCAATCTCTTTCCGTTTCAAATCCACGTAGGAAGAAACACCCCAAACCCGGCCCACGAATCTCGACCAGATCTGGTATGTTCCTCGAGTAAAAAGGTTCAAACTTGTTTGTTCTTTGGAAAAACTTTGAGTGATTTTGGAGAAAATTTGTTTTGTGTTGGGTTCGAATGGAAAAGTCTAAGTTTTGTTAAAGCTTTAATTTCATACTTGAAAATCATAAATTAAGAGTATTGCCGAATTTGTGATAAGTTATCAAAACATTTATAATTTATTTATTTTTGAAAACATTACTTAAATTTTGAATTGATAAAAGTTGTATCATACCGAAATAAATAACATGCATGCATAAAATAGTTCAATACTACTGGCCTTCTTACATCAAAAACAAAACCCGAATAAATTCAAAGTACTTAAAATAATAAAAAGTCCAAAACGAAATAAATTCTGAGCTGAGCATGGCCACCACTAAGTTCCTGCCGGCCCGGTCCATCTACTGAGCGTCACCTGAAAAATATCCCACAACGGGGTGAGTCAAACAGACTCAGTGTGTAACAACCAACACTAAGTCCTAACGATTCAGGCATAACATATCATACATGTACACATAGCAATTAAATTTAATGGTGCAAACCCAACCCAATCCTACATACCATCCGCTACACATCACCCGTACCAACCATCACACCGTGGGGACTACTAAGTCGACCCTCCATCCGCTACACACCATCGAAGGCAGTCGCTGCAAACGACGTGCTCATCGCCCTTATAAATATTGTGGCAGAGCCACCAGATGATAATACGTGACATAAGTCACCACATTCAGATATTTGTGACATAAGTCACCACATTCAGATATCGTGGTTTAAAACCACCAGATCACTTCCCCTTTTCATATTCACCCATATGCCCCATATCATACAAATCATACAAATAACATGTCTTATGCCTTATTTCACATTCTTATCAATATTCACATATGTGTCATAATAGGTATTCGTAACAGTATTAACATAGCTTTGGAGAATAACGTACCTGAATATGCCATACCATTGAATGGTATCTTAAGTCACATCTTTCACATTCTTATTCATGCATATATTAACTTAAAACCGTAAATCTATTAAGAATTAGTGTGGGGTACACACCTGGTATACTTAACGAGTTCACTGAATGCCGAAGAATCCCGATCTAATCCTCTAGATCTTAGTCCCTACATTCGGCCAACACTAATTATTTTAGCTATAGGCCATTCGGCCAAATCATCAAATCCCAAAGGATTTATCGCAACCAGTGTCTTACCTTGCTACCGATTTGATTGCTAATCAAATCCCGAAACCTTGTGATGTCCCCTCTTACAATCGGCCAACTACTAAATCACTTGACTTGGTTAGTTTCGGCTTTTGAACATTTAAGAGATAGATCTAAGTCACCAAATAGGCCTTGGCCGAATATACATGTACACTTACCTTGCGATTTTAAATCCTGAAAAGTAGTCTCTTGGCTTATGAGGATGTCGAAATACTACAGAGCACATGTTAGATCTAGTTCTCCCATCAAATCATAATAAATGGCCCTTGGCCGAATATCAAGGCTCCCTTACCTTGATTATCTAAATCCCGAAATCGCTTCCTGATCAATGGAGATGCCGAAATCTCTGCATAACCTTTGTTAATGTCGATTTTAACACTTAATGGACCAAAACAAATGGCCTTCATCCTAAGATCTTATTTGCTTACCTTAGATCTGAAATCCCGAATGATCTCCCTAGAAGTCGGCTACTATGGAAATCCCGAAAGATCTTTCCATGTTTCGGCCAAGAACAATAATGAGTTAGTCCTTAAGTCTCGGCTAAAAGAAAAAGATTGAAAATTGAAAACAACTGATCTTACCCTTAAGAAATCGACAAGAGAGAGCTTGCAGGAGAAATCGATTCAATGAGTGGCCACTTTCGGCTTTGATGATCACTTAGAAAGATTCGGTTTTAACAAGAAAAGAAAAGTATAGGACTTAGGGAAAATCGGCAAAACTAGAGGATCCTATTTTCGGCTTTTGGGGAATTGAAAAGAAAAGAATGATTTGCAGAGAAAATTCGGCTATGTCAGTGAGTAGCAAAAAGAAAAGAATTCAAGTTGCTCTCTTGGGAATTTTCGGCACAACTGAAGAAAAGATGAGAAGAGAACTAAATTTCGGCACACCTATACTATGATTAGCCGAATAATACCATCCAAAACATCCCCTTGGCCGGCCAACTCTTACTTCTTATCAGCTTCCCCCTTTTTCTCCTCTTTTCTCTCTTACATACCCATTGAAAAATAATAAAAATAATTTATCATTTATCTACCACCTTAGTCGAAATTTTAAAAGAAAATTAGCCTCATCTTATGCTCATCCCTTAGTGCCCTATTACCGTCCAACTCTCTTGCTGCCTGACGCAAAATAAAACACCTTTATCTGCTTCCCCTGTGACTCGAACCTAGGCCCTTTCCCCTTGATTATGGCGTCACTTACTAAGGCCCTAAATGGCACCTTGCAGCCACTTTAACAAGCCCAATTTCATGTCAAATTTCCCTTACAAATTTCCTTAAGGCCTATCAGGCTTAGCTCCCCTTTCTAAACTTAAAAATCCAATAATTTCTAAGGCATTTGACTACACACTAGGGTTCACAAAATTCATAATACACATTCACAACACACATAAGCATGCTATTTCATATAATTTAGTATTAATGCATAAGCTATAATCCAGGATATTACATAGGACTTCTGTCTATCTGATGCAGCTTTTAGACAATCACGAATCACTTTTACTTTCTCTTCTGTTTCTCTGACTAAATCAACCCCGTGAATCTGATTTTCTCTGCGTTCAGTCCAATACAGGGGCGTTCAACACTTACGCCCATATAATGCCTCATAAGGCGCCATTTTCAAACTCGATTGAAAACTATTATTGTAGGCAAATTTCACTAACAGTAAGTACATTTCCCAACTACCTTGGAATTCCAAAACACAGCATCGAAGAATGTCTTCAAGTATCTGTATTACCCTCTCCGACTACCCGTCGCGGATGGAAAGCTATACTAAAACTCAACTTCGTGCCCAAGGCCTCTTGCAACATTTTCCAAAATCATAATGTAAATCTCAGATCTCTATCCGATATGATCGACAACGGTACCCCGTGTAATCTCACAATTTCTAACACATACAAATCCACCAACTTATAAAGAGAATAAACAATGCGTGTCGGTATAAAGTGTGCTGATTTTGTAATTCTATCAACTACAACCCATACGACATCCTTCTTTTTCGGTGTCAGGGGCAAAACCCGTCACAAAATCCATAGTAATACGATCCCATTTCCACTCGGGAACCATAATAGGCTGAAGTAGACCCGAAGGTACTTGGTGTTAAGCTTTCACTTGCTGAAAAATCAAGCATCTCGATACAAACTCGGAAATATCCTTCTTCATACTCGGCCACCAATACCATTTCTTCAAATCATTACACATCTTTGTGCTGCCTAGATGTACAGACAAACATCCACTATATGCTTCGTGCAAACTTTTTCGAATAAGCTCATCATCTCTGGGTACACAAACCCTATCTCGAAGCATCAAACATCCTTCAGAATGAATCCAAAAGTCTGACTCAACACCCGACTCACGCTGAATTCTCTTGGAGCCTTTCTGAGCCTGTAAATCACCATCGCCTTTCTGAGCCTCACAAATCTCTTGGAAAAACATCGGTCTAGCTCTCAACTCGGCTAAAATCGAACCATCTTCAATTACTGACAACTGAGTGTTCATAGCCCTCAAGGTAAACAATGATTTCCTACTCAATGCATCGGCGACCACATTCGCCGTCACTGCTACTGTCCAAAGTAGTTCTATTGTAAATTTTTGCTCTCTCTCACTTTAGTTGTGTTCATCACTTGCCTATACCAACCTTTCCAATTTTCGATTACATATCGAGCATATTGTTCATACGTACATTTTCCACATTTCTCGATTCGGCACATTCACACTTCCACTTATTCATAACATGATCGCACCAATCATCATTAGTAAATTATCTCGTTGAACCCCTTCGGAAAATGCCCGATACTCGGTGGTCTCAGCACATAGCTCCACCTACACATAATTCGGCTTTCTTGTACACATGGTGAGGGTCCCTTATTACCCATGTAACCTAGCCATTCCATCTCGTAGCTCTCTTGTCTACATGCCGTCCAACACTAGTGATCGCTGAAATTAGAGCTTTAAAATTTATAAAAGAATGATCGAACCTGGAGACTAAAAATTTATAAAAGAATGATCGAACCTGGAGATTAACTCTGACAACAATTAAAGGCAAGTGTACCTATCGAACAGTAGTATAGCTTAGGCAAGATTGGATTATCAAACCCAAAGGAACTAAAAGTACTAATACTAACTTTCTTTTTATTATTTAGCCTTAAAAACGGAGTGAAGTTACTTTTAAACTAAATTGACAACGACTAAGCTAGGGACACAAAGACAAAAAGAATGATTTGGAAAATAACTTGAAGAAAAACTCAATTGATCACGACGATACCCTCAGGAAGAATCCACCTAGACCTCACTTGTTATTTAACCCTAAACCATATGATTTCTTTACTTAGCTTGATCCGTATGACTCCCTAACCTATATTAAACCCTCTCTTAAGGCGAATAACGTCTAGCCCTAGATTAATTAGTGGAACGCTTATAATAACCCCCTAAATAGCAATAAATCGATCAATGGACTCCCATATTAGGTTTTACCCTAATCCGGCAAAATCTCGTAACCCTATCTCTAGGCGTTCGATCAACTCCGCTTAATTATGTTAGATCTACTCTTAGGCAGGGTCTATTCCTCCTCCACCTAAGCACATCAGATTTGAATTAAGCAACATAATTAAGAATAAACTAAGTAATTTATCATATAATTCAGAAATCAAATAACAAGATTCATCTAGGTTTCATCCCCTTCAGGTATCTGAGGGGTTTAGTTCATAATGAATAAAAAGAACATCTCAAGAGAAAATATAAAACAAAACATAAGAAAAATCCTAAAACCCCCTGAAGGAATTAAAGGAGAATTCTGCCGTCTTGAGTATAACTCCGGCTTCTTGGGATGGATCAACTGGCTATCCTCGCGTTATTCCCTAACCCTGACCTTCTCGGCTTGGCTCCTTGGCCTAACTTTGACGTCTTTTCAGAGGTGGCACTTAGGGGATATATATAGGCTCTTGGAATACGATTCTTTCTCCCTAAGTGTCCTTTTCTGACTGAAATTGCTCTTTCCAACGACAGAAGCACGGCCATGGCACACGCCCGTGTGGATCGACTTATGGCTGTGTTTGGATTTCTAACTTGAGGCACGGTCGTGTGAGGCGAGGTTGGGGTCGTGCTCTAGGTGATTGGCGAGGCACGACCGTGTGGTCATTGGGCCAGGCCGTGTCGAATTCATGCTAAGGCCCATTTACTCCGTTTTGGGCCCGTTTTGTGTTCTTTTCCTCCTCAGGTGCTTTCCTGGGTAAAAGACATGAAAAGAAAGGATTACAAGCACCTTTTTATATCAAGCAATAAATCATCGAAAAGTGAGCTAAATGTGGGATTAAAATATGTTACTTTTACGGTTTATCAAATACCTCCACACTTAAGCTTTTGCTTGTCCTCAAGCAAAATTCTCAACTTACAATTAAGACGAACTTTCCATTAATTCATTATTCCTATCAACAATGCCTTATCCTAATTCATAGATAATTCATACATGGATATTCAATTCAAAGAGTCCTAAAGATTTAAACGAGGTAAGTCATGAGTTTGTATTTCAAAAATGTAGGTGTCTCCCCTCATTTAAGTAACTACCTTTTCAATTCAAAATCGTCAAGGATTGATGTCCTCACTAAGGATTCACTCAAATCACTCTAACGTGTTTAAGGTTCAGGAGAAGATCGCTCATAAGTCGAACCTGCAAAGTTAATCCCATAGGCTTGCCTGAAAATCAAATCTCCGCCACTGTAATATGAGATGATAAACAGATCAAAAGGTCTTTGTTAGGGTTGTAATGGGGCTAGGGTTAAAGGTGTGGTTAAAGGCTGAAATTAGAGGGCTAGAATCGAGATCGAATTGACGAGTACCTACCTAAACAAACTGAAATATCATCAATTGAAAAGTAATAAACCTATTAATACGAGCTTTTCTTTTGAAAATAGACTTTGATTTGGGCAAGCTCACTACTAATATTGAATACCTTGAATTTTTTTTTAAGAACAAACTAAGTAATTAAAAATAAAATTAACTACCAGAATAGCATACTTAGGTAACTTGATCAAATCTAATCTCGATTAAGGGGTAGTCAAAAGAAAGGGTGAATACAAAGAGGCTTTGGGTTAATATTAGTAGGTGAGTCAATAAAAAGGGTTTGTTAGGATCAACGAGGTTCACTAAGGGTTAGTTATGAAGGTAGGCTATTTAGTGGTGTAAGTGGGTTAAAACCTAGGTGCCTTTATCATCTCTGTAATATCAACTCAAAAGTGTGGTCTCGACATGCAAAAACGAGGCAAGTTCTAGAATAACAGTTCACGGTAGACACACTCATAATCAAAGAATGAGCGCGAAAAAGAATATATGCTCTGTAAGGCTCAACATCTCACAAAAATTATGGGTGTTTTAACATCATCCTCGTGAATTTTAAATTTCAAAGTAGTATTCAAATTTAGGTCAACAACCTAACAAAAAAAATTTTTATTTTCAAAAATAGACTTATCATGCTTGATTCTCTAGTATTCTTCAAATTCAATCATCAATGCACAATTAACTATGACTTATTCTAAAACATGTCAATAAAAATCATAAATCATTAGAAATTTCATCCTAATTAGTAATATGACAACTTTGCATAAAAAACAAGACTAAATCAGGGATTTGAGAATAATGAAAAAATTAGTCATTTTTACCCCACACTTAAGATGTACATTGTCCTCAATGTACAAAGATAGATGAAATCTCTATTTTTATAGAAATCAAAAGTGAGGGTGAGAGGTACTCCCTGAATTTTGGGTGGGTTTGGTGGAGGATGTAGTAAATACGGTGAAGGCGTCGGTATGGTGGTGGTGTTGGTTCCCAAGCTCTACGCTAGATGAAGAAATTAGGGAACTCGTGAAGGATTAGCCGGGGGTTATTAAGACATAATAAAAATAAACTAAATATAAAATTAAAGAAAAGCAAACTAAAAGGAAGGAGACTAAGAAGGAAAATGAAAATAAAAGAAAGGAAGAATGGATCGAAGAGTCCTTATTGACAGATGGTTCGCAAGGTGGGTGCGACTTTTAGGGCTACGGAGGTGGTGGTAGTGGTGAGAGTGGTGTGGTTATCGTGGTGGTCGGCGTGATTTCCTAGCAGCCTGGCAAACTTGTCACTAAGAAACTAAAAGAAAATTAAACAAATGCAGCAAAAGAGAAGTTTAGAAAAGGAAAATAAAGGAGAAGAGAAACAAAAAGGAAAAATGAATTGGTCTCAAAGACCCTTGGCTTGGTGTTTAGTCGAAGCTGCCGGTATCAACTCATGTTGACCGTTCTCCTTTTGGGGGGGACTATGCTTAGCTTCCTCCGCTTCTTTGACATGATTTTGTGTGGCTCAAGAGTATTAGAGATGAAGTGAAAAGTCTGAGAGGGAGAAGAGTGAAAATAAAGGTGAAACCAGATGGAGGAAAGGGGAAGAGTTGTGGGGTTTAAATAGGGGTTCAAATCTGCCATGTCCCCACGGCCGTGGTTCTAGGGTGTGTTGATTTACACGGCCGCCTCGCACGGCCGTGTGTTGGGGTGTGTTGTTACCCTATGTCTGTGTTTCATCCACCCACGTCCGTGTTTATGAAGTTTGTATGTTGGCACGGTCGGGTTGCACGGGCGTGTCTTTCCAGTGCTTGATAAGTCAGTAGCTTCGCACGGTTTTCAGGCACGGGCGTGTTCTACCCGTGGTGTGGAACTCAGTAGCTTCACACAGTTGAGGGGCACGACCGTGCCATTCTGTCGGTGCCCGTGGGGGGTGGTTGGATCTGTGACGTGGGAGGGTGGTTGGACTGAATTGCACGGCCTTTGTTTTGTCAATGTGGCGGTTCCGGTGGTCCACACGGCCACGGACACGACCGTGTGTAAGGCCGTGTGGCTTGGGAATCTGCACTTTTGGTTAGTTTAAAAGTAGAAGAAGAAAGAAAAATAAAAAGGAATGAAAACGTTTTTAAAAAAGAAATAGGGTTAGTGCTCGGGTTGCCTCCCGAGAAGCACTCGTTTATAGTATTAAGCTAGACTTTCCACGTATTTGAAAATTTTAGGGAGGTTTAAAGGTTTGAATATCTTCCCTCATGCTTAAATTTCTATTTTCTTGACAAAGTTGAAGTCGAGAAGCTTTTACCTTGAAATTGCCAAAAATTGGATTGCTTACGTCTACTATTCCGTGTGGGAAGATATCGTGTACATTAAGAAGAATTTCTCCCTTTGCCCACAGGTCTGTTGTAGTGATGTGAGGATCGGTTTTGTCTAACAGTACCTGTTCTCCTATTTTGAAGTGGTTGGATGTCCCTAAGAGCTCTTTTGGTGGTTCCTCTAGTTTTACTTCGTGTGGATCTGGTTCTTCTTTGATGTGTGTTAGCTGTTCTTCTAATTGGTCGACCCTAATGCTTTGTACCTTGTGTGACTCTACTTTGTTGACTTGGGGTCTATGAGTTGGCTCAAGTTTGTGTCCTTGTGATGTTTCCTGTGATGGACGTTGTACAAGTTGATTGTCAATTGAAGTGACTTTCTTACCTTTATCGACTGTTTTCCTGGCCGAGTCGAGAGCTTGAAGATTGATCGATTCATCGCCTACACAAGTATGAGTTCACCTGTGGCAACATCGATTTTAGTCTTGGCAGTTGCTAGAAAAGGTCTTCCTAAAATTAAGGGGATTGAATTATCCTTATCCATGTCTAAGACAACAAAATCTACTCGAAAAACAAATTTATCAATTTTTACGAGAACATCTTCAATAATGCCCCTAGGAATTCTAACAGTTTTATCAGCTAATTGAATACTCATCCTAGTTTGTTTGGTCTTCCCTAGACCTAGTCGTTTAAACAGTGAATAAGGCATGACATTTATGCTTGCCCCTAAATCAGCTAATGCATTACTAATATTTAAACTACCAATTAAACATGGAATTGTAAAACTCACTGGATCTTTTAGTTTCTGTGGTAGTTTATTTTGTAACATTGCCGAGCATGTTGCGTTTAGTTCCACATGGTGCCCTTCATCTATTTTGCGTTTGTTGGTCAAGAGCTGTCTTAAAAATTTCCTTGAGACTGGCATCTGGAAAAGAGCTTCAAGAAGAGGTAAGTTAATATGTAATTTCTTTAAAAGTGTAAGAAACTTACCAAACTGTTCCTCTGAATCGTCTCTTTTTATAGCTTCAGGGTAAGGTATGCGAGGTTGGTACTCTTTAATTACCGGTTTTGGCTTTTCTTGCGTTACCTCTATTTTACCTTCTTCTACCTTATTTTATGGCTTTGTATCAGGTTTATCTAACCCCTTATTATTCTGGGTTGTGATGACTTGAACTTGTTCCTTAGGGTTAATCTCAGTGTTGCTTGGTAGACATCCTTGTGATCGTTCTGACATCAGCTTTGCGAGTTGTTCGACTGCATTAGTGACTTCCTTGACTGATTTAGTAATTTCCTCTATTTGACTCTCATTGCTTTTGATTGTTCTCTCAGTTTCTTGGATACGTTTCTCTGTGTCTGCTGAGAATTTTGCCATCATCTCCTCGAGGGTCGGTTTCTTCTCTTGTGGATAGGGCTAATTTTGGAAATTTTGAGGAGGTTGTTGCCTTTGATTTCCTTGACCTCCCCACGAAAAATTTGGGTTGTTTCTCCAACCTGGATTGTAAGTGTTACTGTAAGGATTATTATTGGATCAGAAATTATTACCTATATAGTTCATATGTTCGCTCTGTGCTTTCGGTTGGTAGGGTGGGTACTCAGGATTCGCCACAGTTCCACTTGTGTCGCACTACATGACTGGATATGCCTGCGAGGAATACAAACTATCAAGCTTTTCATTTATCATCTCTAGCTGCGTTGATAGCATGGTCACTGCATCGACGTTGAAAACTCCCGCTGATTTTTTTGGTTTGGTTCTTGAAACCTGCCACTGGTAATTATTTGGTGGCATCTCCTCGATGAACTCGTATGCTGCTTTTGAAGTTTTGTTGTTCAGTGTTCCACCGGTGGCTGAATCAATTAGCTGCCTTGTTGAGGGGTTTACACTGTTATAAAAGGTTTGGACTTGTAGCCACAAGGGTAAGCCATGGTGTGGGCACCTCCTCAAGAGATCCTTGAATCTCTTCCATGCGTCTTATAACGTCTCTAAATCCATCTGCACAAAAGAAGAGATATCATTCCATAATTTGGTCGTTTTGGCCGGTGGAAAATATTTCATTAAATACTTTTCGGTCATTTGATCCCATGTAGTGATTGACCCTCGTTGTAACGAGTTTAACCACTGTTTAGCTTGATTTCTCAATAAAAAAGGAAATAACCGAAGACGTATGGCATCATCAGAAATGCCATTTATTTTGAAAGTATCACAGAGCTCTAAAAAGTTAGCTATATGCCTGTTTGGATCTTCATCCTGTAAACCATCAAATTAAGCAAACTGTTGAATCATTTGTATTGAGTTAGGCTTTAATTCAAAATTGTTAGCAGCTATAGCAGGCCTAACAATACTCAATTTTGCTCCTGTTAAATGCAGTTTCGCTTAATCAAACATTGTACGTGGAGCATTATTTTTCCCCTACATCCCGTGATGGTGGGTTATTCTCGTCCATCCCTTCAGTAGGATTGGATTTGCCTTCTTCCTCTCTTTCTGTGTAATTTAGGGCTCGTCTGGTTTCCCGACGATTCCTACCAGCGGTTGGTTCAATATAACTATCGTATACCAAAGGTCCTCTCGGGTTCCTTCTAGTCATAAACTATAGTTACCTGCTAGGAAAAAGAAAGAAAGAAGGTTCAGTAAAAAGAAAGAAAAAAATAGGAATAAAAACAAAAACAAAAATTAAATTGCGAAAAATAAAAAGTTAGGGCTAAAACAATAAAAATAGAGTTTTCTTAATATTTTAGTTCCCCGGAAACGGCGCCAAAAACTTGATCGCTGAAATCAGAGCTTTAAAATTTATAAAAGAATGATCGAACCTGGAGACTAACTCTGACAACGATTAAAGGCAAGTGTACCTATCGAACAATAGTATAGCTTAGGCAAGATCAGATTATCGAACCCAAATGAACTAAAAGTACTAATACTAACTTTCTTTTTATTATTTAGCCTTAAAAACGGAGTGAAGTTACTTTTAAACTAAATTGACGACGACTAAGCTAAAGACACAAAGACAAAAAGAACGATTTGGAAAATAACTTGAAGAAAAACTCAATTGATCACGACGATACCCTCAGGAAGAATCCACCTAGACCTCACTTGTTATTTAACCCTAAACCATATGGTTTCTTTACTTAGCTTGATCCGTATGACTCCCTAACCTATATTAAACCCTCTCTCAAGGCGAATAACATCTAACCCTAGGTTAATTAGTGGAACTCTAGTTCGCTTATAATAACCCCCTAGAATAGCAATAAATCGATCAATGGACTCCCATATTAGGTTTCACCCTAATCTGGTAAAATCTTGTAACCCTATCTCTAGGCATTCGATCAACTCCGCTTAATTATGTTAGATCTACTCTTAGGCAGGGTCTATTCCTCCTCCACCTAAGCACATCAGATTTGAATTAAGCAACATAATTAAGAACAAACTAAGTAATTTATCATATAATTCAGAAATCAAATAACAAGATTCATCTAGGTTTCATCCCCTTCAGGTATCTGAGGGGTTTAGTTCATAATGAATAAAATGAACATCTCAAGAGAAAAGGTAAAACAAAACATAAGAAAAATCCTAAAACCCCCTGAAGGAATTAAAGGAGAATTCCGCTGTCTTGAGTATAACTCCGGCTTCTTGGGATGGATCAACTGGCTATCCTCGTGTTATTCCCTAACCCTGACCTTTTCGGCTTGGCTCATTGGCCTAACTTTGACGCCTTTTCAAAGGTGGCACTTAGGGGATATATATAGGCTCTTGGAATGCGATTATTTCTCCTTAAGTGTCCTTTTTCGACTGATATTGCTCTTTCCAACGACAGAGGCACGGCCATGGCACACGCCCGTGTGGATCGACTTATGGCCGTGTTTGGATTTCTAACTTGAGGCACGGTCGTGTGAGGCGAGGTTGGGGTCGTGCTCTAGGTGATTGGCGAGGCACGGCCGTGTGGTCTTTGGGCTAGGCCGTGTCGAATTCATGCTAAGGCCCATTAACTCTGTTTTGGGCCCGTTTTGTGTTCTTTTCCTCCTCGGGTGCTTTCCTGGGTATAAGACATGAAAAGAAAGGATTACGAGCACCTTTTTATATAAATCAAGGAATAAATCATCGAAAAGTGAGTTAAATGTGGCATTAAAATATGTTACTTTTACGGTTTATCAACTAGGAACCACTCATGTGACCTAGCTACTCATAACCCGTAACTTTCTTGTACACATGGTATACACACAGTATTACACATGTGACCTAGTTACATATGAAATTATTATCCCGTAGCTTTCTTGCACACATGGTGAAAGTCCCTTATCATCCATGTGGCCTAGCTACATATCTAATTTTGCCATCTAGTAGCTTTCTTGTGCACACGGTGAATGTCCCTTATCACTCGTGTGACCTAGCTACATATTGTCCGTATCTCTCGGTTTTCCGAAGGTTCAATCGAGAATTTCCCATTCCATACATTTTCATATTTTAGTTATCACCCAATGATTTCGATAATATCTAGCAAAATAATTATTGAACAAGTAAAATAAATGCAATATTTATATGTAAATTTTCCATTTCACATAATAACCATAGTCATAGAAAACACCTTTAAGCACAACATTTCAACCCATTTTCCATGTCACCTTTTATCATAAACATATTATTAAATCAATTCACCAACATAATATACTAAACATGTAATTCAGAAAAATCAATTTAATACCACAATTTAGGTTTCAAATATACATTACGACATTATTGCATTATTATTAACACACCAACTTACCTCTAATGCCGAAACGACCATTTTATCAACTTTTTCGATTTCCGATTTTCCTCTAGTTCTAGGTCCAAATCTCGTTTTTCAGGGTCTAAAACATCACATTTCACTTATTTGATTAATGTACTACTCAAAACAGTCCCTAACTCAAACTTTGAAAAAATTACAATTTTGCCCTTAAACTTTTGCATAATTACGATTTTCCCGCTAGGCTCGAAAATTAAACTTTATTCCTTTTTCTTATGTTTTATGACATGCTGAACATTTTTCCCTTCTATAGCAACTTCAAATTCTTACTATAACACATTATTATGAATAATAACAACTTTTACCAATTAGCTCGTTTTACTCGTTTTCACTGAAAATCACTTAGTAAAAATCGTTCCTCTACTCATAAACATGCATAATCTCCCAAAATTCATCCAAATACATAGTTGTTCAACAAGGTTCAATCTTTAAAATTAAACTCTAGCTTAAAATAATGGTAGAAATAGCTAACTAAGTTACCGGGATTTCAAAAATATGATGAACATTAAAAACGGGGCTTAGAAACACTTACTATGAAGCTTGAAAAGCTTGAAACCCTTAGCCATGGAGTCATGAGATTTTTGGCAGCAACTTGAAGAAGATGAGCAGATTTGTTTCTTGTATTTTGTCTTTTTTTATTCATTAAAACACTAAATGACTAAAACACCCTTAAGGCTTTTCTTTCAATTTTATCCTATTCATGCCCATTTTTGTCCATCAAGTTATCCAATGGTCTAATTACCTTTTAAGGACCTCCAATTTAAAACTCATAACAATTTGACACCTTTAAAATATAGAACTCAACTTTTGCACTTTTTACAATTTAATCCTTTTGACTAAATTGAGTGCCCAAACGTCGAAATTTTCGAATGAAATTTTCACGAAATATTTTTGTGAAATCGTAGACCATAAAAATATAAAAAAATAAAATTTTCCTTGTCGGATTTGTGATCTGAAAACCAGTGTTTCGACTAGGCCCTAATTCGGGATGTTATAAAGATCCCATGTAAGACCATGCCAAGGCATGGCATTGGTGAGTTCATAAGGCAAGGATACCACGTAAGACCATGTCAAGACATAGCAATGGTAAGTTTCAAAAGGGAAGGTACCCGTGTATCCTTAGTATTCCAAGTGGTTCAACGGAAAATTCAAAGAGTATACCAAAGGAAAGGTAAGACAAGTTCATGCTAAAAAGATACAGGTAAGAATTCAAGACTTAAGCATATTGAGTTAAAGGCTTAAATGATCTTGATAAGAAAAGAATAAGATAATTCATTAAGAATGTTGTTATTCATTTACATGCAAACTTACTAGGCTTTATGCTTACTCCCATTCCTTTCTCTCTTTTTATAGTATCGCAAGACAACTCGAGGATCGCAAGGACGTCGGAGATCGTTTCACACTACCAAAGGATTATTTCGGTATTTTGTGACTCGAAACATTTTAAGTTATGGCATGTATAGGGACTTAGCCATTTTGTGTGTATATCCTTATGATATGGCTAAAGAATGGCTTGTAAATACTTGATGATGATTTTCCATTAAAATGGCTAATTAAGAACATGTTTTGGGTGTTATGTATGCCTAAATGATAGTTATTACAAAGAAATTATAAAAGAGTAAAATTTGCATTGGAACAATTTTTGGACAGCAGTAGTGACATGATTTTGAAAAATCACTAAGGATAGTAGAAATGGAATTAGGGTGTTAATGAGTATAGAATTAAATCTTATTGAGTCTAGTTTTATATGAAAGAAACGGTGTAGGCAAAAGAATTGTATATTATGAGATAATTGATTTTTAGTGAAGAGGGGTCAAAACCGTCAGATAGTATAACAAGGGAGACTTTAACTAATAAACTGTACTAATTGGCCACACCAAAAATTCTGGAAAAATTATAGTAATAAGATATATGAGTCTAGTTTCAAGGAAAATTTACGGATATAAATTTTGAGTTTCGTAACTCGAGTTATAGTCAATTTAGTGACTATGATGCAAATGGACAGTTTCATTATGAATAGGGAAATAAATTGTTTTGATTTGTTTAAGAAATCAGAAAATTTTTTAATGTTTCTGGTTTGGTCCCGGACCATTTCAAGTGCATGTTTTAGGGCCTCGAAGGCCCTCTTTAGGAACATATTGGATGTATGTGAACGAATTAATTTTAAAAGCAAATTTTTATGCCCCAAACTAGTAAGTTAAGTATGGTAATGTCTCGTACTCGACTCTGGCGACGGTCTCGGGTAAGGGGTGTTACATTCTAAGTTAAATCACTATTTTAAATGTTTTTCAACTTTTTTTTTTTGACTTGATTAAAAGGTTTTTAAACTCAATTTAACAAATCATTGAAGGATTTTAAAGAATTGATGATATTCTCTCTTGAATGCTCATGACTGATGATTTTCTGAAAAATTTAGATATGAGTTGGTAGAAGTTTAAAATGGTTTAGATCTATTCAAATATGATATATGAGATGTTTAGGCTCATGTTTAAGTAATTGAAACACAAATTGATTAAGGAAACCGATTATTTCGATAAACTAGTCAAATTTTCTATTTAAGAGGGAAGTGGGTGGATCTGTGTTTTTGTTAATGTTTGGCTATGTGGCTGTAAATGACCATATTTTATTGTGTTCAATGTATTTGTAAAGTATCGGATCCATCAAAACCCTCTACGAGTAAGGTGAAAGGCAAGGAGAAACTCGTTTAAGCTTTTGGCAATCAAGCGAAAGCTAATTGGTGAGTGATCTGGAGTGCTGCTTGTAAGCACAATTTAATGAGTTAATCAGGAGCTTAGGTTAGCCTAAAAACCTTTCCTAAGTTCTGAGTGTAAGTCTTCTTACTCGATCTTGCCTTATTTTGCAAATAATGTTTGTGTTGTGTGATGTGTTATATGATGAGCTATTATAGCAAAATGTGATGTGTTTATGATAGTATATGATACTTGATTTGTTGGTTTTATGCACACATATGAGATCTATGGTGATTGTGGCTAATTGAGCATTGTGTTGACACTTGGAAGTGCATTAAATGTAAATGTGATAGTGTTGTGAATATGATTAACACGAACATATGAAAGTGTGCATAAAATAGTAATTAAATTGTGTATATGTGGATATATTGGCAATGTGATTATTATAAAACCATTGGATATAGTAGCATCCCATAGAATTTGAGTAATCGCATATGTGTTTTGTGTATAGGTGTTGAGGCCTAGAGATATGTTGGAGAGATAAGGGAATGTTTAGCTAAGCTCCATTCATTAGGGCATGTTGGTGTGTTTGAGAGTGTTAGCTTTATGCTACACTTATATAGGACATATTAGACTCTTTGAGTCATTGGTGTGTCAAAGATTCATTTATCCAATGTGTTTAACTCTATTTTAAATGTGTTTTATGAATCCCAAGAAGCCAATATAACAATGTGGAAACATTTGAATTATGCTTAAATAGGTCATGAGTGATTGCACTTTAGTATGCTTTCCTTTAACCTTCGATATAGTTTTTTATTGTGGAATTCTTGAGCACTCACTGAACTTTGTTAAGCTCACACTCATGTAAGAATATTTTGTAGAGATATAGCTCAATCGAGGGGGGAGAAGTGGGCAAGTAAAGCGATCCATTCAAGGCAAATTGCTTGTGTATGTGTGTGGTTTTAAACTTTCTAAATAAAGGCAACGTGGGTTGCTTTTGAAGGAAATAGACTTTTCTATTTGGTATTGTTAAAATGGACTATATGGACTGTTCTTAAGATTTTTGAATCTTTATTTGTATGTGGTTGATGCTTATGAATAATGATTTGGAATGCATGATGTTGTTTGAAGCCTAAATGTTAAAATTGCATGAACCTTGGCATGGAAGTAATATCCATGTTTGAATTGCATTCTGAAAATTGTGGGAAGTCTAAAAAGACAAAACGGTATAGAATGAACTTGTATTACCTTTAGAAAAAACACGGTATGCTGATTTGATATGTTGAGTGATTGAATTGTGGATCACACGATTGTATGCTAGCATAACCAATTACTTGAGGTGTTAATTTTGCTATGGTGTGTTACAATGTATTTGAGCATGTTTTGAATGAAGTATGCACGCAATATGACATGTTAGAATAGAGAGAGAACTAAATGTATGAAATGGTATGCTAGGTAACTTGGCAATTGTAGGTTGTTGGGTTGTTTCTACAGAAAATGCAGGTGTCTTTTTGAAAAATTTCAAATCACGTTGCGTGTAACACCCCATACCAAGTCACATCGCTAAGCCTAAGCTTTGGAATGCCACATTAGTCACCATAGTGAGTCTCCATTAAATCCCAATCTGATCTCCACCACAACACTAGGTAAATTGAAATATATGCATAAGTTACTTATATGCAGTGGAATATCATGAAGGTAAAAACACTAAATAAACACGCTTAACCAAGATTCATTTAGTCACAGCTCGCAATAAATAAGTATCTGCATACTATAACAAGTAAAGTTTCACATAGGGTTCGTCTGTTGTCTACTAAGGATTCGCTTCATGACTTGCTAGTGCTACTTACTCGAAGATTCTTAAGTCATTCTGGATAGGGTTAGCTTTGCGAACATGGTTTGCAAAACAATGTCTTAAAACAGAATAAGGTTCACGAACTCTCCCTAAGTACTTAGATCTTACGAACTCGATTTGTAGAGCCCTTTGCTAAGCAGTATTCTCAAAATTTCCATTAACATGGTTCATGTTCACTCTTCTGGGAGGCATTTTACTTACTCTAATTGTACATAAGACACAAACATAAGCACACACAACCATTCACACTAAGCAAACACATTTGCGAACTTAGTCCACCAAAACACACATATGAGAGCATAGTTTGCCAAACATATATGAGAGTACGACTCGCCAAAACTGTTTACAGGTACAACTACTAAGAAGGTGAGTGGCGAAGAGTGATTCGGATCATAATCATGTAGAAGATACAGCTGGATAAAGGCAATGTATTTTCCCATTCCTACCCCAATCAAACAACAAATAATTATGTATGGCACTTCAAGTATTCACAAACCTAATGAACCATACCAGTTACCCTAGCAAACCTGACGAACTTGTTCAACTTGTCGATCTCTGATACCAAAAATTTATACCCCACACCCAGTCCAATCACCGAGCCTGAGCTATGGAATGCCACATTAGTCACCATAGTGACTCTCCATTAAATCCCACCCTAACCACCATTACACCAATATGTAAATATGAAATATATGCATAAGTTACTTACATGCAGCGAAATATCATGAAGGTAAAAACACTTAATAAAAACACTTAACCAAGTTTTATTTAGTCGCAACTTACAACAAATAAGGGTTCGCATACTTTCACAAGTAAAGTTTCACATAATGGTTCATATAACGGCCCGTTTTTAGTGAAATCAAATAGTGGTTTCGGGACCATAAATTTGAAGTCAAAAAATTTATTTTAATATTATTTTAATATCTAAAGAATGTTAGAATTATGGTATAAAAATTTCGTTAAGAAATTTTATCGTTTCTATGCTCAATTTGTGAAAAAGGACTTAATCGCGTAAAGTGCGAAGGTTGTGTTCTAGTAGCTAAAAGTGTTAAATAGCTATAGAAATTTAAAGTGGAGGTCCTTATATGGTAATTAGACCATTAAATTAGTTAGTGGATGTGCATGGCTTGGTAATTGAGTAATTTTTAAAGTTAGGTAAGGGTAAAATGGTAATTAGGTAATTAGAAGTAAATTAAATAAAACAAACCAAATAGCCATCTTCTTCATGCAAATACCCATCGAAAATTTCAGCAACATAAGACCCTTGCATGTAAGTGATTTTTAAACTCATTTCTGATGATTTTTGTGTTTTTGGGACCGTTGTAGCTTAACCTAGCTAATTAAGGGATTAATTTGCAAATTGGTTGAAAGGCTAGGGTTTTACCATGAAAGAATGTTAGTTTTTTGTGAAGTTTAAAGGAAGAAAATGAAACCTTATTGTGTGTTAAACACTTTTTGTTAAGTGATTTTTGTTGAAATTATCAATTAAGGGTTAATTTGTGAAATATGAAAATTGTGTGGTAAATGTGTGAATTTGTGGATTTATGGGCTGTAATAAGCACCTAGAAAATTTGGCTAGGCTTAGGTGTGGATGAAATTTCATAAATTTCATTTTACGAGCTTATGGACTAAATTGTAAAAAAGTCAAAAGTATAGGGGCAAAATGGTAAATTTTCCATAACATGAATTTTTGATTAAATTGAATGGATTTAGAATTAAATTAGTTAAATTTTATTGTTTAGATCAGGAAAAGACACATTCAGAGTTAGATCGAGGCAAAGATAAAGTAGTGGATTGATCGGTCGATTTTCTTTGTACTAATTCGAGGTAAGTTCTTGTGCTAATAAGCATTAAATTATACGTGTTTTAAATGCTTTAATATTATTATAATGATACGATTCTATGGGAATACTCGACAAAGATTCGATGACTTATGGATTGGTTCCCGGTTGAACCTTAGGAATAGATAGGATACAAATGACATGTCATTAGGGGTTACCATGTTTTTGGGTGCTGGTCTCGTATGTCCTACCGATGGTTGAGTTTTCGAAATGTGTTGCGGTTACTTAACAGCTTGTGTAAGCAGCACCGTGTAGCTACGTCTTGACTGACAACTTGTGTGAGTAGACCTAGTGATGGCTCGAGAGTGGTCATCTATATGAGATATGAGATAGAGGTGGTTTCGACCACATATTGGCACTTAGTGTGCGAGATACCCGAGTATCTGATAGTATTCCAAATGGTTCAACGGGCATGGATGATGATACGAGGTTATACGAGTTGATACGAACCAGGACATGTATTCATGTGAAATATGGGAAGTAATCCATAGTTGATATATTTACACATGGCTAACATAATTGTGATTATGTGTTAGGCTTTGGGCCGAATTGGAATTTACCATTTTTTTATTATGCTTATCTAAATTTGTAGATGATTTGGTAAGTTGTATTTATTAGTTATAGAAACTTACTGAGCTTAATTGCTTACTCCGTCTTAATTTTTGTGTTTTATAGTGATTCGAACGCTCACTCGGTTTGGAAGTTGTTGAAGATCGCGTCACACTATCAAACTCTTATTTTGGTACTTTGGACTTTATATTTTGGGTTAAAATGGCATGTATAGGTGTTTTGGCTAATGTAGCCTATATGTCTTGTTGTGTTTTGGCCATTTAACTTGACTTGAAAATGGTATATGTTTGATTATGTAAATATGTATAAATGACCTTATGGTATGTGGTGTATAGTTGCTATGTGAATGCCTTGTTTGTGAATTGGTATTTTGGGTTCCTGATAAACCGTAATATATACATATTTTAATTCCACATTTGACATACTTTTGGATGATTTATCCCTTGATTTGATGAATTCAATGCTTCTAATCCTTTAATTTCATGTTTTATACATAGGAGAGTATAGGAGGATGAAAAGAACGAGAAACGGGCCAAAAACAGAGAAAATAGGCCAAAGTAAGAAATCCACACGGCCTGGAGTTCACCACATGCCCGTGCCACTTTAACAGACTCGAACACGGCCCAAGGCTCGATTCACACGGGCGTGTCCCTACCGTGACCCGTTTTAATTTCACTCAGATTAGGATACTTGTGGGCCAAGTAAGGCATCCCGAAAGCCTATATAAACACCTTAGAGGGCAACCTAAAGGGGGAGTTCGGCAGAAGACCTCTGTCAGGGCTTTTGATAGGAGCAAAGCCAGAGAGAGTTGAAATTAGAGAATTACTCGAAGAAAGCCAGTTGATCCATCTTAGAAGCCGGAATCACGTTCAAGACTGAGGATTTTCCCTTCAATTTCCTTTAGGGGTTTCAGGGTTTTTCTTTATGTTTTGTTATTTAATTTCTTCTGAGATGTATTCTTTTATAAACATGAACTAAACTCCTCAAATACCTGAGGGGGATGAAACCTAAGACGGATCTTGTTATTGTTTTCTGAACTATATGATAAATACTTGATTTGTTCTTAATTATGTGTTCTTAATTCTTGTGTTAATATTTCATGGTATTGATTCAAGTATTTATGTGCTTATTTAGAGGAGCAAAAATCCTTATTTAAGAGTAGATCTAACATAGTTAAGCGGAGTTGATCGCACTCCTAGAGATAGCACGACGAAAATCTACCAGATTAGGGTCAAACCTAATATGGGAGTCCATAGATCAAGTTAATGCAACACTAGGCGTTTTAATTAGAAAGAGATTTCAATTAACCAACCTAGGGTTAGACGTTAGTAGCCTCGAGAGAGGTATTAATATAAATTAGGGAATCCTACAGATCAAGTCAAGTGAATAAATCATCTGGTTCAGAGTTAAATAACAAGTGAAGTCTAGGTGGATTCTTCCTCGGGTATTGTATTAATCAATTGGTTTTCTTAGAAGTATTTTCCCAATTCATTCTCTTTGTCTTGGCATCCTTAGCTTAGTAATTAGTTAGATAAACATTAAATCCCTTTTATTTTAGGCTAAATAATAGAAAGAAAGTCAGTACTAGTACTTTTGGTTCCCATGGGTTCGACATTCCTGTCTTGCCACTAAGCTATACTACTGTTCGATAGGTGCGCTAGCCTCAATCGTGGTGATAGTTAGTTTTTAGGCTCGATCATTCATTATATAAATATTAAAACTCTCAAACACACGATCAGTTCCAAATGGTTAAAATTGAAATGTGGTATGCATGCTTAATTTAGGCACAATGTCTCATATATGTTTTGACCATTTAGGTATACTTTGGAAGCATGTTTTGGCATGTTATAAATGGTCCTTTGAGGTATCTAAGAGTATCATAATTGTGTGTGATATTATAACATGTTATAAACTTGATATTGGTTGGTTTTGAATTCCTATTTATGTCATGGTTGTATGAACATTGTTGAGCTTTGGTTAGTACCAAATTGGGTGAGAAGTATGGCTTGGAAAATAGCCTATTTTTTGTCCACATGGGCAGATACACGGGCGTGTGTCTCAACCGTGTGTAACAGTCACACTGCTAGGTGACACGACCGTGTGTCCCCTGATACTTCTATAGAAATCAAGCCAGTAGCTTTACACGGACTAGCACACGGGCATGTGGCCTGGTTGTGTGGTACAAGTCAGTATACCCTCTAGTTTTCACATGGCCTAACACACGGCCTGGCATACGGACGTGTGAGGCCATTTCAAAGGGTACACGGCCTGCCATACGGGTGTGTGGTTGGCCGTGTGACCCAAGTCTGTGAGTTACACGGGGTCGGACACGAGCTGGGACATAGCCATGTGCCCCCATTTCGAATGCCCACACGGCATGGCCACGCGGGCGTGTGACCCCTGCACTTTGAAAAAACACTTAAATGTTTTTCTAAAAATTTCTTGAGTACTCGGTTTAGTCCTGAACCACTTTTAATGTCTATTTGGGGCCTCGAGGGCTTGCATTAGGGACTCTATGAATGTATTTGAATGGTTTTTTATTTGAATGATAATTTATTATGAAATGTATGATTGTTTAAGTTATAAGTCCAGTAATGCTTTGTATCCCTGTTCCGGCGTCGGATACGGGTTAGGGGTGTTACAGTTCACCTATTGTCTACTAGGGTTCATTTAATGACTTTTCTAAGTTCTACATACTTGAAGATTCTTAGGTATTTCTACACAAGGTTAGCTTTGAGAACATGGTTCGTAAAACAACAATGTCTTAAAATAGAAAAAAGTTCACGAACTTCTCCTAAGTACTTAGATCCTGTTAACTCGATTCGTAGAGACCTTTGCTATGCAATATTGTCAAAATATGTTAAGGGTTTGTTGGATGTAATTCACTCCATTTAGGGTTCCCACTCTGACACCAAAAACTGTAATAGTAATTCAGTAAACTTCAATAAGATAATCAATATGGTTCCTACATGTTGCTGCTTAAGGTAACAAGGGTTTGCAAAAAAATACACAAGAGAAAGCTATTGGAACAGGAGAATTAAGAGAACATCAAAACAAACTTTGTGTATAATGGAATCTTTAAATATCAGATGTTTTCATCAAACATTAACGGTTCACATTTTAACTTTAAAGAAAACACAAAAAAGCATAAAGTAATTTACTATATTCTAGATCACTAGGCAAGGTCATTAGATTTATATCTCTAGGCCCAAACAGATTATCCCATATTGTCTTTATGTTTTGGGGTTCGCTTGCTCCACCCTTCTAGCATGTATGCTTCGCTTGGATCACTCTTCTCGTGGTTGCTCACCTTGTGATCTACTTACCTACAATGTTTAGGAAAGAGTGTGTGAGTTCTTACGAACTCAGTGAACATAAGGAAGCAATAATACCCATGCAATAAACACAAGACATAAGTTAAGTAGAAACTTAGTCAAGATTACAGAGCTACGAACTTGGATTCTCAATACTTGTACGAAGTCAGGTTCGCAACTACTTACAGTCATATAGACCCTTATAAAGCTTAACTTCGCACAAGTATCGTGACTCCTAGTTGGATAATCGGATTTCCTTATAAAGCCTCAGGATGAATCAATGAGTCATTAACATATCCCATAACTGTAGAAAAAGCCTAAACACTCTTCAACACACCAACATGTCCCAATGAATGGAGCTCAGCTCATCATTCCTTTATCTTTTTAGCCTGTCCTAGGGCCTCAATGCCCAAAACATAAAACATATAGGTGAGTACTTACAATCTTATGGCATGCCATTATGTCCAACAAGTTCAGAAGGTTATTTTAAAAAATTTACTGAACATAGAGTTCGTAAGACATAGAATTATAAAAAGCTCACATGTTGTTGTTCAGGAAAACACATATTTAAATACTTTCATGAAACGAATTTATAGAAAATACTTACTCTTGGAACTTAGGTCAAAACCGTAAGCTTCTGATTATTATTATGGTTCGTACATACAAGTGGCAATCTCTGAACACTCACCAATTTGCTTGAAAACTTTAGACAAGTTTTGCTATTCCTTTGACTTTGCTTGAATATGGTTCTTGATTCCTAAGTGTTGGGCTCTTAAGACTTGATGACAGAATGATTGATAGTAAATTTAGGAGAACAAAATATGAAATTCCCTTAATGGAAAAGGGCTTAATTTATAGACTATAAGTGTCTTAATGTCCTCAAGATACTCTAATCATAATAGAAGTTGGAATTAATTACGTGCGTGGATAATGTTGCAAAAAGAAAAGTAAGTTGACTATCCTAACTGAGGCATGACTCTACTTTGACCATTCTTACCTATGACTCATACTCAAAAACTATATTTCACCGGCCCACTGGCGAGCCCTGCTTTGCTAAGCCTGTTGGTGATCTAAGTTCAGTAAATTCTTTGGTGTATTCCAATTCACCAAGCCTTCTAGCAAACTCCTACTCGCCAAGCTAACTGGAAAACTTTAGCTCACCAAACTTGCTGGTCAAACACTTGCTCGCTAATCTACTAGTTTATACATGCTTGTCATTTCCTCTAGTGAAACTATGTTCACCAGTCTTACAGATGAGTACCTGTTTGTCACACTCTTGTGTAATTTCCTGTTCGCCAAACTCTTTGGCGAACCTAGCTCGCTTGGCCCCATACTTTTAGACCCTACTTCGGGATGTTACGTTGTGGCAAGAGATCGACATTAAGATACTCAAAGTCGTGTCGTCATGACAAAGGACCTTTTCCAGATGACGTCGTGACGTGGTTATCATGTCATCACGATGTGACACACTGAGTGTTCATGTCTTATTTTGTTTCCTTTGTAATTTAGTCCAACATATCTTAAATGAAATTAGATGACCAAAAAGCTATGAATTGCTTTTGCATGGCTAAGTTTCAGATGTTTAATTTCTTAAATTTACATACAATTTTGTACAATGGTATTGCTTTTAGTATTTTTCTACCTTTACGATTTAGTCCCTAAAACCTTTGTTCTAAAATTACTTGGGAAATAGTAACTGTTTTAAATTGGTTCTTTCAAATAAAGATTTTGATAAAATTTTAAGAACTGAACGTATGTTTAATTTGGTGATCATAAAGGCTCTCGTACGTTGAAGTTGAAATGACGATTTTGCTCTTGGATACCTTTTGAATGATTTTATTATATAAACATAATTTTAGGGTTTGTATGATTGTCCCAAACTATTTGATTGCTAATCGTGCGTGCAAATGTTGTGGTGTGAATGGTGGTTTGCGGTGTGGTCACGTATGTGACTAATGTGATGTTCCAGATTTGGTTTGAACCATCTTGATCCAGCTTGGGTGTCATAGTTACCATGAGATAAGATAGGATCTTATTGGGAGAATGAATTTATCCAAAAGAAATTAAGGATATCCTATGAGGGTAACATACTTATGGAAAGGTTTTTGGGCAAGCATTGGTTAAGTAGCTATTGTAATGGTATGTAATATGGGAGAACTCAATCATGATGCTATAGTGGAATGGCTTAGTGACTAAATAAGTTTATAATTAGTAGGCAAAAAGTTGAAACTTAATTATAAACTATTTGAGCATTTATTACATGTGTTTAATTGGTCCCTCCGCTAGCTCGCTGAAACAAAAAATGATTTGGATGTAGAATCAAATGAAAAGAAATAGATAGAAATGACATAGTTAAGGAAATGGGCCATATTTACAAATGAATGTGTTTTCTCACTAAGTATAGAAATGATTTGAGAATTAATTTATGTTTTTTGAATTATTTTTTAATTAAATAATTGAAGTTCAAAAATGCAATTAAATTAATTTGTAACACCCCTTACCCATATTCAACGCCGGAACCGGGTATGACGCATTATCAGACTTTTCTCGCTTGAACACACAACTTTGGGCTATCAAATTTCATTCCAATATAAACTCTTTAATTCACATTCATAACATTCTTATTATGGGCCTACAAGGCCTTATACATGCAAATGGAGGGTCTCGGAATCAAACCGAGATCTTTTGTAAACTTAGGAAAATTTTTCCTTAACAAGGCCACACGCCCGTATGATATGGGACACGCCCGTGTGGGCAGCCCGTGTGGTCACACATGCCCATATCCCTAGCTCATATGGAATTTATTTTTCAGTTCGAACCTACAGGGGTTTTCACACGGCTGGACACACGTTCGTGTCCTTGGCCCGTGTCCTCCACACGGCCTAGACACGCATGTGTCCTCACTCGTGTGTGAAAACTTGGGTATTCTGTTTGTGATGTCAGCAACCAAATAAGGGGCACACGGCCTAGGCACATGCCCGTATGTCTAGCCCGTGGTCGACACTGACTTGCAACACTAACATGCAGGGGATACAAGGCCTGGTCACACACCTATGGAACTGACCGTGTGTCACACACGGCCTAGACAAACGCCCATGTGTCTACACGTGTGGACAAGAACAAGGCTATTGGCCAAGCTCTTTTTATCACCCTAACTCATACAACATCAATCACATTCAACCATTTACCAAGTAACTCAATCATGTATCATACATATTCATGAATAACCTCATCTTTTTATATATATTGATAATAAGCCATTAAATATGGCCATTTACAAAAGTGTTCATCTTTAAAGTAGCCAACACACTTGGCCAAAAAAACAAAACATTTCACTATGTCTAGCCCCTATACATGCCATACTCAAAATTCTAAGTCTAATATACCAAGATGGGCTGATAGTGTGGATGATCTTCAAATTATCTTCGTATCTCGAACTGGCTCCTTGACACTATAAAACAAGGGAAAAAGAAAAAGAGTAAGCTTTAAGCTTAGTAAGTTTACATGTAAATAATAAGCATCATCACATATACTAATCATGAAACACCCCAAACCCGGTCCACAAGCCCTGACCGGATCTGGTATGCTCCTCAATAAAAACTCGTTTTGTCGTTTTGGAAAAACATGTGATTATGGGATAAAAGAATAGATTTAAAGTACGAACTTGTTAAAAACCGTTTTGTAACTTAAATTTTGTATTTATAAAATTATTAAGTTTATGTTTTAAAAATTTATTTATCAAAGAAGATCTAAATTTAGAACTTATTATTATTTTGAAAACCATAAGTATTTAGGTGTCAAAACATTTTTATACGATTATCGAAAATATTTAATTATTTAATTGAAATTGATCGTAGCAGAATATAAGTTAAAACGTAAAAATAACCTAGCTAATGGTGGCCTTATTACAAAAACATATCCCAAATGAAATCCCGAAATATATAAGAAAACTTAATAAGTTTAATAAAAGGAAAACCGAAATACTGAGTTGAGCAATGGCCACCACGTAGTCCTCGCTAACCCGGTCCAAATCATTGTGTATCACCTGAAATTGATATCCCACAAAAGGGTGAGTCCACAGACTCAATGTGTAACAATACACTAAAAATCCAATCGATCATAGCACTAAGGCCCATTTATAACACATTTAGCCATAAGCTCATATTATAGTAAATCATATAAACATATGCACATATAAAATGAAATGCAATCCCGAGCCCAACCTAAATATCCATCCGCTACACACCACCCGTACCTACCAATCACACCGTGGGGATTACTAAATCAACCCTCCATCCGTTACACACCATCGAAGGCAGATGCTGCAGTCAACATGCACATCGCCCTTATAATCGTGGCATAGCCACCAGATAATTGTGACAGAGTCACCGGATTCATAGTATGTGACCGAAGTCACCGGATTCATAATATCGTGACCGAAGTCACCGGATAATGTGGTAAAACCACCGGAACACTTCCCCTTTCAATATTACCCATATGCCCATGCAATAACATATTATTTCAATATCATGCCATATACCCCCAAAATCATATCGGAATCGTACACATTTCATATTTATGCTTATAGCATTATTAATGATGCAGATATCATGCCTTGTACATTATCCCAAAATCATAACCAAATATCGAATATGTCTCATATTAAAAGTTTATACCAAAAGCTAAGGAATAACGTACCTGAATTCACTGTACCATTGAATGGTACCCGAAGCCATAATCATTTATATTTCTTTATAAACACACATTTTTATCAATAATACTATTAATCTATTAGAGTTTTAGTGTAAGCTACACACCTTGTAAACACGAAAAGCGATAGAATACTTAAAATTTCCGACTCCTGTCTACAACATCGACAGTACCTACATATCACTATGTGAGAAATCGATTATCACTAAAAAGATATGGCCTTAGGCCTAATACCATCATCTCCTTACCTTGGATTATTCAAATCCCGAATGATCCCCCCTAAACGTTGGCTACAAAGAAACCCCGAACTTTCCTTCAAGTTTCGGCCAAAGATAATAAAAGAATTTAGAGTTTCGCTTTTCAATTGTTAGAAAAAGAAAGAGGTAAAGAAATTAGTCTAGAAGAGATTCTTACCGAAAAATAAAGACCAAAATGCAAATGGTCACTAACTCCAAAAATTTGGCAAGATGAAATAGAAAAATAGATTCAAATGAAAAAGATGATAGGTTTTTGGTGCTTAGAAGCAATCGGTTTCAATGGTGTCTATGAAGTGAAACTTTCGGCTTTAGAAGAGAATGGAAAAGAAAAAGAAAAGGAGAAATGATCAAAAGAGAATAAATGGGTTTCGTTTATGGAAGAAATTGAACAAAGAAAGAGTTTTTGGTAATGGTCAAGTAAGAAAGGATGAAAGAAAAATGCCTTCAAAAGTAGTAATATTTTGGTACCAAAAAGAGAGAAAAACTTGAGAGGAAAAGAAGAAAAAGAGTACCAATTTGGTCAAATATGATAGCCAAAACAAAACAAAGTTTTCACCAAATGCAAATGACAATTTCGGCTAAAGAGAAAAGAATTTGGAGAAAAGGGAAAATATGCACAAATTGTTTAAAGTTTTGGCCATTAATACCCCCCAAAACCCATACCACATTCGGCCAACTCACAAGCCAACACAATCCCCCTTTTTCCTCCTCATTTCATCCCTATCAACCCCTAATCACTATCACAATTAAACCAACCCCCTTAGCCCCTTATGCGTCTAGGTTCATGGTCAAATGACCATGGAAAAACTTCCAAAACATCACCCACTCTTCAAGCCTTTTGTCCCCTAAACATTCCATAACATATTGATTCCTTACCTTAACTACTAACTTTCCTTTTCCCTTTGTTCTACTATCCAAAAATAAAAGAAGAGTCCATCCATACAAGATAAGGCTTGACCGACACTATAGGAAAGAGAACAAAAATTAAAATTCCTTCCAATTGCTAGCTAAGGGATTCGAACCTCTCACCTCATGCATTCACCCATGCGCCATCACCACTTTACCAATTGACTTGTCTTGTGATTAAGACCTCAAATTAATTCTCTTAAGGCCAAACTTGCTTAGCTCCCCTTCTAAGACTAAAAATCTAATATTTTTCTAAGGCAATCCCTTACATTCTAAAATTCCCGAAGTCCTTAAAACTCATACAAAGAGCACACAACAAAACAATGCACACATTCAAGCGAAAATTTCATAACCCCTAATTCTGGATATTACAAATCAATCAATAACTTCACATACTAAGCAAGAACAATTCGCATTTCCATAATCATGCTTACTCATCTAATCTGTTACCACATTCCAATCACATAACAATTATATTGCTCACAATTGTTTGTGCACATTCCCTGCACTCATCACCACAAAGCAACATGAAACATTTACTTCTACCATTTCTCGATGAACCCCTCAGAATAATACTATGTTCCCGGTGGTCATAGCCCACCGTTAATCAATAATAGGGTAGTATCACACATAGCCCACCAACAAAAGTAATTAAGGTGGTTCCGCACATAGCCCACCAAATGATAATATAAACGATGGTATCGCACACAGCTATGTGAATAAGTAATAAGGTGGTATCGCACACAGCCCACCAAAAAGGATGATTTCAATTGTATCACACACAGCCCACCGATTAATCATTACGAATATTTTTCCGCACTTACGTATCTATTCTGAGGTTCATACGAGAATTACTCACCATCTATCAATTTCAACCACTCTCAATCATAATTGATCTCATTCATAAAATGCACCAATAAATAACAACATATGTACTAAAGATGTGTCATTTACACATAAACTTACCTCGGTGTAAAATGTGTTAATCAACGACTTAGTCCGTAACCTTGCCTTTTCCTCGGTCAAGGTTGTTTCCGTGCTCTTCTTGATCTATAATAATAAAATTTACTCATTCAATCACTTTATAATTCATGATACATCAAAATTTCTACTTAGGCAAAATGACCATTTTGCCCTTCTACTTTGGCAAAATTACTTTTTTGCCCCTAGGATCGTAAATCATTTTTCATCACATTTTTCTCATTAACCAAGCCTAGTTAAACATTTATTTCTTTTACAACAATTCACAAAACCAATTATTTCATGCATTTATTACTAAATTACAACTTTTACAACTAAGTCCATTTTAGGTGTTTTCATGGTAACACCTTTCACAAAAGTTGTTCCTTAGCTCACTAACATTCATTTTATTCCATAAAAACTCAGCAAACAACACAAATAATCTCATGGAAAGTCCCTAAACTTTCAACCATTTTGCAAATTAGTCCCCTCATTAGTTAACTTAAACTTTGGGGGTTTCAAAAGTATAAAAATT
Organism: Gossypium australe; assembly: GCA_005393395.2. Lineage (NCBI taxonomy): Eukaryota > Viridiplantae > Streptophyta > Magnoliopsida > Malvales > Malvaceae > Gossypium > Gossypium australe. Next base: position 70,558,321 of record CM016623.1, on the reverse strand, counting down.
ATCAAGAAAGACCCCTAAAACCACTTACTTCTAAGAGAGAAGCTTGGCTGAAAGTTTGGACTCCAAAACCCTCTAATTTCCTTCAATGTTTGGTGGAGAAGAAGCATGAATAGTGAAAATATAGTATCTCTTCTATTTAGCTTATTTTATTCATTTTTTTTTACCACCTAATTTCACCAAAATTTGACCAAAATTTAATGCCCTTGTCTCCTTGTTTCCTGTGGCCGGCCACACCCTCTTAATGGCCTAAAACACTTGAAGTACCTCCAACTTAATATTCTATGGCTATTAGAAACCTCTACCTTGTACAATAGAACTTTCGCACTTTATGTGATTTAATCCTTTTCCACAATTAAGCATACAATTGCTAAAATTAAAGCACCAAACTTTTCATACAACCTTGAAAACATGCTATAACACATAAAATAATATCAAAATAATTTTCTTCACCCTCAGATTAGTGGTTCCGAAACCACTGTTCCGACTAGCCCCAAAATCGGGCTGTTACATAATTGGTCATTTTGAATCCGTTAAATATGGAAATTAAATATATTTTCTCATAATTTCTTTTAAGGGAAAATTTTCATGACTAACAATATTAGAATTGGGTTGCAAAAATTATTTAATTGAAAAATTAATTTATCTAATTAAATAAATAATATTTATTTTGGGAAATAGAAAAACATGTATTGAATTGTTTTTAATTATAAAGTGCTAGGTTAAAAGTCTAGAAAACACATATAATTGAACCCAATACAGGAGATGCCCAAACTCCCTTCATATTACATATGAAGGGCGACATCCTTAGTGTATTTAAGTAGGGAGTTTCACCCCCTCTTCTAATTAAACTAGAAGACTAGTTTTTTTATTAAATAAGTATTTTTTGTGTTATACTAATTCAACCAGGATTCTCCTATCTTGCCTTATAAATAGATGACACTAGTAGAGCTATTTACAACAATTCATACAAGTTTTCAATATTGTTATTCTTCTAGAAAATGGTGAAAATTTATTTTCTATGTATAAATTATATTTTCTGGGAATTACAATTTTGTTGGTTTATATTGAGAGAGAATTACTTTCCTACTGAAAGTAATAAATCGTTTTTTGTTCTTTGTTTTTGTGTAATTGTTCAAGCCCACACTCGAAGCAATTCGTGGTATGTGAATAGTGGAGAAGGCTATTTGGTTGAAAGCTGAGAATGTTTAGGATCATTTTCACACAAAGCATGAGTACTTTTTTGAAGAAAATTTTATTCCTATAAATATCACAAACCGACTCAGTTTTCAAAATTTTAATTTTCCATTATGACAAAAAAACCATTTTTTAAACCAAATTTTTTCTAAAAATTGTTATAAGATTCAGGTTGTGCTATGTTTATTGTATAAATTGACATTGAATTTTCTCCCTTCTTCATGTTTGGTTGATTTTTTATATGTGACATTCTTGTAAATATATGCATGTTTTGGGTTATGCATGTGAATTGATGTATTTTAATATTTTATTATATATTTATGATAAAGTAATTTTGCTAAAGTTGATATTCCTAGAATTTAGGCTGGTTGTAAATTCAGGTTTTATTAATTTTTCTGGATATGTAATTAGATCGTGGAGTATCATCTTACTAGGTTTTATTTTATTTATATTAGGAAAATTCATGTGACCCGGAAACAAATTTAAGTCTTTTATGTAACCAGATTTTTCGTAAAATCTTATAGAACCAAGACACATCCAGAACTGATCAAGACAATGCAAACCCAACCCAGTCAACTGGAAAAAGACCAACGGTGGAGATCAAATCTAATGGCCACAACCTATGCTTACATAAGTTAGTGAAAATGGATGGTGGAGATCAAGCTTAGCCACAAATCCAGCTTGATTATGGAAAAATAACACTTGAGTCCTTAGTTAATTTACCACATAAGGACTTTATAAAATCTTAATTAAATTTTCACTAGTTTAACTAGGTTATGATTTAGTTCTTGTACTATAATTAACAACTTTTTTAATTTAATCACCTAATAATTAATACTTTAATTTCATACTTGACACATATATTTCTCGATTAATAGTCCAACTATCTCATTTTATGAAATCTAGCTTCAAAACCACATTTTTCGATACAACGAGAATCAGAGCATTACAAAAGGAGAGCTCAACGAGTTCAAGAGTTTGAGGAGCACCTCGCCAACAAGGATAGCATTTGGCCTTGGTGAGGTTTGAGCTCCTACCTTTATATGGTACTAGTAGGTAAGAATATTAGCCCAAATCCCGTGATGCCAGTGGGCTCTACTCGAAATTGAGAGACATTACTCGAAACTAAAATGAAGCATAGACACTACGAACATAATACCTCTACTATTTGAGGATCCAAATCTAATCTTCTATTAGTGAAATTATAATATTATAATGACGATAGAGGTTCAAACTTCAAATTTTATCCTACCATCCCTTCAAGTTTAACAATAATAGTAATTATAAGGTTTTTATTCAGTGTCTAAAAAATGATATTTTACTATATTTTATTGTTATTTTAAAACGTCTTTCACAAATTTGTGTCGTCTTTAATTGGAGAGAGTGATTGCATGAACGAGACAGAAAATTGCAATTAATGGAACGGGTCGGAATGGATGCAGAGAATCGAGTATAAGATGGGCGGAGAAAATAATAAAGAACCCGTCCACTTTAATTTATTTACTTGAGTAATAAGAGTTCAAAATCCGCCTTAAGAAATACCATTTATGTCTCGTATCGAAATGCGTGTAAATATAAGAGTATAACGATACTGCATTTACTCTTCCACAGATTGTCATATAAATTATATAAAGCCTAATATTTAACGCAGCGTATAATTTTATGTATTGTGATTAAATTAAGTGACTGTATATTATTTTAAAAACTAAATTTAATTTTATAATATTTTAGTTACGTGTCAGCATCGGTTTTATCGACTGTTAATAGGATTATACTCGATTATTACATTAAATATAAATCCATTATATAATACATGATTATATAAATATTTTTAAAATATTTGAGTACTCAACTTGAGTATTACAATTTTTTTTATAATTAAACAGCCCAAAATTAACTTCTAAATTGCAATTATAGTAGCTTGTTGCCTCATTATTGCTTTTTGAAGTTGAAATCATTCAAAAATATAAATACATTGTGTTAGATAGTTATATCAATCTCTCAATTAATTTGTTAAAAAAAAAATTCTGTCAATTATTGAGAAACTACAAATCAAACCTCAAAAAATATAAATATATAAAAGTGAAATCTATTTACACTAATATAAAATTTAAGTGATTTTACATTTTATTATAACTTTTTATACGATTAATATTTTAACATTCTAATAGTCATATTTATGCTCTCTTTATGTAGATTATGCATGTTAAAATTGACATAAAATTAATAATTTCTAACAATTCATTTTATGTAGAAAAAATTCAGTCGTTAAATATATATTACTATAGATAATATTTTAGATCGATTTGATAGAAATATCAAATTAATTAAAAAATTACATACATGACAAATACTAATATATTAATAAATTTAATAATCGAATTGTTAAAATATTAATAGTATAAAAAATTTTAAAAATTATAAAATTATTTTAATTTTATATGAATATAAATGAATTTCTCCTCTTATATATATATACGTGTGAATATATAAATACATGCACTTGCTCCGTGTTTGTAAAATAATAGCAGTGTGATATTAATGAAGTGCATCTAACTTCATAACTGAAATAACTGAACGGACTTGTTTTATATTAATAAAGTAAGAGTCAAACATTAGGATAATGGGAAGAGAAGAATCAAATGTGAAACATGGGAAGACATGTGAGATCACATGAATGCTGGAAATAGGGAGAGTTTGACCTTTGGTGAAGGATTGGTCAAGTCAAATAGCATTAAATCACATTTCACAAATACCAAATTCTATGCCTCGCATGTGCTATCCATTTTATAACAATCATTTATATATGTGTATATAACATTACAATGTATGTTACCAGATAAAATTTACTGACGTGAATGTTTATAAGAATAATTTCTCTTCACAAAAAACTTTTAAAATATCTCTCTATTTATTTTTTCTGAGCAATATCTCAATAATACGTATATTTAAGAAATAACTATATCAATTCCTCAAAAGAAACACCTATATTAACATTATATTAAAATAAATTAATGGATACTAAGTTTCAAATTAATTTTGTTATACCTTTTATCTCTTGGATACGGTATTTGGGTGCTCGCTCCTTGGAACTAATTCTTGGAAAATTCTTTAAGAACGATTCCTCAAACACATCCATTGCATTTACTTCTAGGCTACACAACCACTTCGGTCTCGCATATTAATCACCACTTTTGACACCAACTGTCACGTCTTATTTGAAGTGATTGACAACATGTCTAATGATCACCCTACCTAGATCTATGATGACAGACCACTTGGCCAACTTATTTTGAGACCATCTAGAAAGACGACACGTGGTACCTCGAAATCATGGCTAAGGGTCTATAGGCCCTACACCCCATCCATGAAAGGGATCTCTCTCTTCTCTCTCTTTCTCTCTATCTGGGGTTAACTTATAAGCATTGTTATCGAATCATGATACATAACGGTTCTTTGCGTTACTCTAAGCAAGGTGGAACCACTCTACATCATCACCATTTCTACCTTGTATGATCCTTGTATCAACAATTGGTGTTGGAACATGAAGCACTTCTGCCTTAACATTCTTCTAATGGCAATCCCAAAGACCAGCATCCCTACCGGTCAAACCCAAGATCAATCTCACAACACCAACCAAACTTAAACACATCAAAATTTTGGAAACTATCACTATGATTCTTACAAATATTACTTTCAACCTTATCAATACCAGCATTATTGTGAACCTTACCCAAGTCATCAATGCCAAGCTTACTGTAACATCCCTCACCCAACTCGATTGCCAAGTCTATGCTACAGGATGCCACATTTATTATCGGAACAACTATAGTCAAATATTTATAAACACATGCAATTCCATGTCAAACACATTCATTTATAGTTAGAAAAACTAAATCGAGTCTTAATCAAGCTTATGAAAGCTATGTTGTAAACTTGAGCACGAAATAGGATCAAATTGCAAAGTTTCAAAATTTCAGGGTAGACTTCGTGTTTTCATCACTTCTACGTCATGACATCGCCAAATAGTTTTTCATGTCACGACGTTAGGCCACTTGACATCACGACCATCATTTACTGTCGGCCGGCATTGTGGTGAGGAAGAATGTTTGTCGGGACAAGAACTCCGTTCTTTTATAAAAATTGAGCCATTTGGTACCTATTTCAAGTTTTTAACCAAAACTAACAACATTTACTCAAAAGACCAATTTCAATTGATTCAAAACATGCCAAATACATGCTAATTAAGTACAAATTTCATGTTTTCATCTCTTCAACATAATTTATATCTATATATCAAGTAAACTTAACATTTCATGCCATGAATCAAACTCAAAACATGTCATTTCATTTACTAAAGATTACCTATGGGAAAGAACCTTCAAACTTACCATTTCACTTTAATACATGCCATCTCAAGTGCCATACAAATTTCAAGCTTATAAGATTAAAGTATGCCATTCAACTGGGAATCATAAATTGCAAATCATGCATTTTAAAACCATAAATCAAAACCAACATCCAATTCACCATAAACCAAGTTCAATTCCTTTTCATGTGCCATTTATAAAGTTATAATTGATCACATCACTAAGCATGAGATGCATATATGGATCATGGTACTAAATCATCACATGTAATGTAACAACCCGTTTTCAGTGAAATCAGAACAGTGGTTTCGGGACCAAAAATCCGATGTTGAAAATTTTATTTTAATGTTTACAGCATGTTAGTAGTGTCGTATAAAAATTTCGTGAAGAAATTGTATCGTTTGCATGCTTAATTTGATAAAAAAGACTGAATCGCGTAAAGTGCAAAACTTGTGTTCTATTAGAAAAAGGTGTCAATTTGCTATGAAATTGAAACATGAGTGGGCTTAAATGGTAATCAGACCATTAATTTTATTAGTGGACAAGATTTGACATCATTAATGGGATTTAGCAAGGTTATATAAGTAATTAAATAATTAAATAACAAAATAAATAAAACAAAAACTAAATTTGCCTTGTCCATCTCTCCTAGCCGAAATTCCAAAGAAGAAATCACCATTTTTGAATACTTAAACATTCAGCCAATCTTTACCCTTATGCATGTAAGTATTTTTCATCCCGTTTTAAATGATTTCTATTTTTTGAAGTAGTTGTAGCTTAATCTAGCTAGCCCGGGGACTAATTTGTAAAATTGTTAAAAGTATAGGGTTTTACCATGAATATATGCTATTTTTTTATGTTTGATGGATGAAAATGAATATTTGATGATAGTTTAACAACTTTTGTAAAGTAATTTTTGATGAATTTGTCATTTAAGGATTTAAGTGAAAAATAGAAAAATGGTCATGGTAAAAATGTGAAGTAAATGGAATATAGAGCTTGCTAGGGACTAAATTAATATTCGGCTAGCATGAGTTTGAACTAAATTGCATGAATTTACATTTTTATGAATTAGGGACTAAATTGGAATGAATTCATAATATTAGGGGCAAAAGCATAATTTTGCCAAATTATGATTTGTGGATTAAATTGAATATAGTGAAATTTGAATGAGCTAAATTTGATCATATAGATCAAGTAAAGCAACGTATGGATTTAGATCGAGGAAAAGAAAAAGTATTGGATTAACCGATTGTATTTCTCCATTCGTGTTTGAGGTAAGTTCGTTAATTGAAATAACATTGAATTATGTTTGATTTAAATGTTTTTATGTTATAAATATTGATATTATGATCCAACAAAAATATCCAACAAAGTTTGACAACTTTATGATCCCGTTTGAACCTTAGAAATATATAGGATACAAATGACATGCCATTAAGAGTTACTATATTTCGGGTGCTGTCTTGTACGTCCTACTGGTGGTTGAGTTTCCGACATGTGTTACGGTTACTTGGCAGCTTGTGTGAGTAGCATCGTGTAGCTATGTCTTGACTGACAACTTGTGTGAGCAGACCCACTTATGGCTCGAGAGAGAGCATGTATATGATATATGAGATACTAGTGGTTTCAACCATGTGTTAGCAAATAGTGTGCGAGATTCTCGAGTATCTGATATTATGCTAGTGTTTCAACAGGTATGGAAAAGGGAAGGTTCGATAAATGCCTCAATATGTGATGCTATGAAAGTATGAAAAGGTATGAGTTGATGATGTTTGAAATATGCTTAGGCATATGCTTGAAAATATGTAAGTAGTGTGTATAAAAGTTAAGATGTTGTTATGAGATGATTTGCTAAGTTATGTTGTTACGCTAATTCCAAGTCATGTTGGATTATCCGAAATTGTTTTTATGCTTATAAATTGAAATGGTAAGCTTTGTTTATGAATTACGAACTTACTAAGCATTATGCTTTCTCCGTGTTATTTCCTTTGTGTTTCTAGATAATCGAAAGCTCGTTCGGGTTGGAAGGATGTCAAAGATCAATCACACTATCCATCGGCTAAATCAGTATATTTTGATGATTTTAAGTTATGGTTATAATGGCATATATAGGTGTCTTGTTTGATAAAATTTAGCCATTATGTGTGGCTTGTATATATGACATTATGGTTGATGATCTAGTTGGTATGATATTTTAATTATATGGTATTTTGGTGTGGTTGTTATTTTGATGTTGTGTTAGTTAAAATAATGGAAGGGAAATGATATGGCAATGGTATTTTATGAAATGGTGAATGGTGTGAAAAGAGATAGTCTATGAATGTTGCTAATGGATTGAGTTGGTAGTTTGAAAGTGAATAGTCTATGAATGTTGCTAATGGATTGATTTGGTAGTTTGAAAGTGATCATCTTTTGGTCAAATTGGTATGGTACATGTTAGTTGTGAAAATGGTCATTTGGAATTGGTTGTGCATGCATTTTGGGTATATGAACATATGGATAAATGTGGCTTTGAAATTTTTCAATTGGTAGTTATTTAGTGAATGAAATGGTTAGGTGTTTAGGTAAGTTTAATTGTTGAAATCAAGGTGCCATTTTGGCATATTGGTTGAATGGATAGTTTTTATGTTGTGTAAGCTTGAATATGCATATGTAAATTGTGTTTTGAATGCTTGAATTATAGGTACATATGGCTTGTGGATGAAGTTGAGTTTGGGTAAGAAAAATGGCTTGAAATGGCCTATTTTTGTCCACACAAGCGTGTGTCTCAGCCGTGTGTGAACACGGCCAGGTGACATGGTCGTGTGTCCCCTGTAGCTTTCTAAGGGTTGTAAGTGAGGTTGTTACACGACCTAGCACAATGACGTGTAGGGTTATTTCGAAGGGTACACAACATGACACATGGGTGTGTGGCTTGGCCGTGTGACCCAAGTCAGTGAGTTACACTGGTACGGATACGGGCTGGGACATGGTCGTGTGTCCCTATTTTAAATACCCATACGGCCTAAGACACAGGCATGTCTCTTGGCCTTGTGACTCCTGTAGTTTGAAAATTTTTGCCTTTTTTTTGAAAAATTCCATATATTTCCGATTTAGTCTCGACTCATTTCTAATGTCTTTTTAGGGCCTCAAGGGCTCATAAAAGGTACCGTATGTATGATTTTAGATGATATTTCTATGATTTATGTTGTGACTTGTTTGTGATGATAAAATGTTCATTATATGATGTTATGCTTCAGAAATCCATAGCCCTAATCTGACGACGGATACAGGTTAGGGGTGTTACATTTATTGGTATCAAAACTATGGTTTAGCCAATTCTGGTACTAAATGTAGTGTATGAAAGTCTAGATATACATGTCATTATATAACATGTGATAGTGTGATAACTCCTGACAGGTTTTGAATTATATTTTCGTATAGTAATGGATTCCTACTGAGCCGACTCCGATGATGTAGAAAGTAACGCGCAAGCCTCCGTTCACGAAGTAGCACCATCTGGTTCAAGGCCTGTATCTGAAGGCCGGGGAGGAGAGGCTAAAGAAGCTTTCTTCCAAATGATGAACGAGTGGTTCACAGAGTTTTTTCGGACAAATCCGACTGCTCAACGACCTCTACCCCCACCTATTCCCCAATCGGTTCCTATAGTTCTTCAAGGTTTGGAACCTTTAAGCATGAGTAAGCCTCATGTTGATAAAATTTGCAAATATGGGGCTGAAAAATTCCGGGCTATAGTAGATGATGATCCTGAGAGAGCTGAGTTTTGGTTAGAAAATACGATCCGAGTCTTTGATGAGTTATCTTGTTCACCAGCGGAATGTGCTAAATGTGCAGTATCTCTACTGAAAGATTCAACATATCAGTGGTGGAACACGTTGATTTCTGTAGTACCGAGAGAGTGCATTACATGGGAATTCTTTCAAATTGAGTTCAGGAAGAATATATAAGCAAAGGTTTCTTGACCAGAAGCGCAATGAATTTCTTAAGCTTAAACAGGGTCGTGTGAGAGCATCTGAGTATGAAAGAGAATTTGTCAGATTGAGTAAGTATGCCCAAGAATGCGTTCCAATCGAAGTTGCTATGTGTAAACGGTTTGAAGACGGGTTGAATGAAGACACAAAGCTTTTTGTTCGAATTCTCAAGCTAAGAGAATTTGTTGTTTTGGTTGATAGAGCACACAAAGCCGAGGAGCTTAGTAAAGAGAAAAGAAAAGCTGATTCTGAAGCTTGAGATTCAAGAAAGAGATCAACTGGGAAATCGTATCATTTATCGTCAAAGAGATTGAAGGATTACCATAATCATTCGATGACTTCTGTGGGATATCCTAACAGAGAACGTGGTAAGCAACACACAAGTTATAAAGCTCAAGCTACAGCTGTAACGAGTGTTGTCGGTGTTAAAGCCAACAAGCTTGATTGTTAGCGATGAAGACAATGATATTTTAGTGAATGTTGGATGAAAGATGGAGAGTGTTTCAGATGTGGTTCGTAGGAGGATTTTATTCAGGATTGTCTTGAGTTACTTGAAAAAGACAAGGCTTAGACTGTTCGACCGAGTAATACAATTGCGAGAGAGAGACCACCAAGGAACCCCAGAAATGTGGATAATAGCCAAAGTGCAACTAAGGACTCAACTATGAGGTCTGAGGCACGAGCACCAGCTAGAGCTTATGCAATCCGTGTGCGTGAGGAAGCTTTTGCTCCAGATGTTATTACTATTACTTTTTCTATCAACTCATTCGTATGTATGCAAGAATTTAGTGTCAAATAAAAGTTTATCTATTGAGTCCACTGAATTTGTGGTTAAAGCATCGAACCACCTAGGTCAGCATGTATTAGTTGATAAAGTTTGCAAGAACTGACCTTTGATGACTCGGGGTTATAGCTTTTCGACCAATTTGATGCTGTTACCATTTGATGAGTTTGATGTGATTCTGGGTATGGATTGGCTAACTCTGCATGATGCTGTAGTGAATTATAAATGAAAGCTTATTATACTGAAAAGTCAGAATGGTGAGACACTTTGAATTGAATTAGATGAGTCGAGCAAGTTGCCTATTGTTATTTCAGCTATGTCAGTGCAAAAATACGTGAGAAAAGGTTGTGAAGCGTACCTTGCATATGTTCTGGATTCTAGAGTCTCTGAGTTGAAACTTGAATCAGTGCCTGTGGTTTGTGAATATCCAGATATGTTTCTAGAAAAGTTATTTGGGTTACCACCGATTAAATAGGTCGAATTTACTATTAAGTTAGTACCGGGAACATCACCAATATCAATAGCTTCGTACACAATGGCTCCTACAATGTTGAAAGAGCTGAAAGCTCAGTTGCAAGAGTTAATGTAACACCCCTAACCCGTATCCGTCGCTGGAATAAGGTTACAGAGCATTACCAAACAAATCTCATAAACAATCATATCATCCCTAACACGAGCCCTCGAGGCCAAAACAATCATTAAAAGTGGTTCGGGACTAAATCGAATACTTAATAAATTTGTAGAAAAAAATAGAAAATTTTCAAAGTGCAGGGGACACACGCCCGTGTGGCCAAACCGTGTGTCTCACACGGCCAAGAGACACGCCCGTGTCACAAGCCGTGTGGACATTTGAAATGGGATCACATGGCCGTGTCCCATCCAGTGTTCGACCCCATGTAACTCTCTAACTTGGGTCACACGACCAACCATACGCCCGTATGACTAGCCCGTGTACCTTTCGAAATGGCCTCACACGCCCGTGTGCCAGGCCGTGTGCTAGGCCATGCCAAAGCTGTAGGGTATACTAACTTATGTCACACGGCCAAGTCACACGCCCGTGTGCTGGCCCGTGTGGAGCTACTGACTTGTTTTCTAATTAAGTACTAAGGGACACACGGTTGTGTCACCTAACCGTGTGTCACACATGGCTGAGACGCACGCCCGTGCCTCTGCCCTCGTGGACAAAAATAGGCTATTTTTCAAGCCAACTTTCTCACCCAAGTTTGTATCCACCTAAACATGTCAAATAGCATATAACATAACATCAATATGTATTCAAACCAATCTCAACTAAGCCCAATTCATGCTATAATAATACCAACAACCATAAGGCACATAAGTAACACAATTAGTCATTCAATTTCACACCTATTTTACATAAAAAAATCACCTAAATGGTCACCTTCAGCTATGCATTATTTTACCTAAAACCACATGCATACCATATCTCAAAATGTAGCCCTTTGGTACTCAAAATACTAATTCACAACAAGCATTCACATAGCAAAAGGCCATTTACACATATATACATCACCAAGTATACCAAAATAAGCCAAATCACATGGTAATACATGTAGCACCCCAAACCCGACCTAGACATTATGGTCGTATCTGGCAATGTCACACGATAGTGTTTTTTGAAACCTTGTTGTTATGATGAAAACATTCCATGTTATTATCTCTAGTAAACCTTTGTTAGAACTTAGGAAGTCGTATTTATTCATTTAAAACATTTTTTTTGAAACATCCCTTGTTACGGAAGCTTTAATAAAATAGTCTACGTGATCATGCGTTTAGAAATTACTTTAACTTTTTGAGAACTGAATTTCCTACAACCAGTAGGTATAAATCCATAAGATTAAATAAATAAATAAAAACCAAAATTTAAAACCAAAGTCCCAATGGGTCCTTAAATTACAACCCAAATAATCAATAATAATCAAATCATAAATCCTAAATTGAAAACCATGATGTCCAAAAATTTCTGTGGTCACCGCTGAGTCCTCCGTCGCACCGATCCGTCTAAGTCTAGGGATCACCTGTGCATGTAACAGCCTGATTTTGGGCCTAGTCAGAATAGTGGTTTCGAGGCCACAAATCTGACAAGGAAAATCTTATTTTTATTATATTTTTATGGTCTACAATATTACGGAAAGATTTTGTGAAAATTTCGTTCGAAAATTTCGACGTTTGGGCACTTAATTTAGTCAAAAGGACTAAATTGTAAAAAGTACAAAAGTTAAGTTCTACATGTTAAAGGTGTCCAATTATTATGAAATTTTAAATTTGAGGTCCTTATATGGTATTTAGACCATTGTTTAAGTTGGCAGACAAAAATGGATATGGTTAGGCATGTTTCCAAAGTTTTTCATTAAGAGCCTTTTGGTCATTTAGTTATTAAAATTAATTAAAAACAAAATTAAAAGCCAATTTTTGTCCATCTTCAACCTCATGGCTGAATTTCACAAGGGGGAACCATGGCTAGGGTTTTTCAAGCTTCCAAGCTCGATTATTAAGGAAAACAATATTCGAACTTAGAATGAGGGAAAAACAAAGAATATGACGAATAAGTCCTTTTCACCGATTAGGCTACCGATGTAAGTTTGTATGTAAATAATGCATTGTTTTTACCTAAGTTTTCATATTTTGATAAATGGTATGAATTGTGGCTGAATATTTGATGTAATTGACAAAATAACGACAAGTGAGAAATTTCCCGGTTGAACCTTAGGAATAAAAATGGATACGAGTGACATGTTCACTAGAAACCTATGTGAAATCTAAGTGAAATAAGTGATCCGAGTGCTGGTCCATATGTTCTACCGGTGGCTGAGTTATCCAACATGTGTTACGGATACTCGACAGCTTGTGTAAGCAGCACCGTGTAGTTTCAACATGACCGACAACTTGTGTGAGCAGACCCGAGATTGTGACTATGTGAAACGGGTGCTGGTCCTATAAGTTCTACCAGTGGCTAGGTAATTCGACATGTTTTGCAGATACCTGACAGCCTGTGTGAGCAGCACTGAGTAGTTATGTATGACCGACAGCTTGTGTGAGCAGACCCGTGAATGTGATTAGCTCAAAGGTGAGCTTGTATGAAAAGTGTTATATGAAGTATCTGTAGCTACAAGTGTGGCACTTTTGTGCAAATTTCCGTGTATCGGTTATTATTGTCACGCGTTCAATGGGAAATGACTAAGTGCAAACGAATATGACTATGTGATGAATAAGTGCAGGTATGTGTGTGTAAACTTATGAGCAATGTGCTCGATATGTGATCGAACTTTGGTAAGATTGATACGGAGTAAGTATTACAATGAAAGTTACTATAAAGAAAACATGAAAGAGTAAAATTAGCAATAAAACAATTTTGGACAGCAGCAGTTGTGTGACTTTGAAAACCCACCAAAATTGTGGAAATTGAATTAGAAGTTGAATAAGATATGAAGTTAAAGCTTATTGAGTCTATTTTCGTCTGAGTTAATACAGTTAGTAAATATTTGTAATTGGTATGTTGAAAGAACTATGAAATATTGTATGTTTGAACTGTCCTAACAACATGAAGAGGTGATCACTGTGAGATGTTATTGAATAATTAAAATTAACTCGGTTGTTTCAATCAGAATGAGATATTCAGTTAGAAGATAAATTAAGCTATGTGTATTTATGTTTATCATCTGGTCCGTAAATGATGTTGTGCATATATATGTTTATAGACGAACAGTCTGAATGAAGAATTTATATTCTTGAAAGCATGGTACAGGGACACACCGATTAGGTTTCTCTTAACTGAAAGATTGTGTGTGAATACCGACTAACCTCTGGGTAAAGATGAAATACTTGCGGATGCTTGAATGAAAATATTTGCTTACTTTGTGAGTATTGGTTCCAAGATTTATCTTATTGATGGTGTTTTGATTCTAGCTAAAGTGAAAGCTAAACCGAAGTTTCCGTTATAAATCAGAAGAGCTCAGAAATGGGTTGGTAAGTGATAAGTTAAATGAATACAATATGAACTGATTTTTGATTCTGAATTTTTAGATCAGATCTGATTACTGATATTAATATTCCGAGATAGAATTCATGTACTGAGGAACTCAAGGCTTATGTAGAGAGTTTTCTTTTAGAGCTCACTGTAGTATCTTGTGTGTTCATCCAAAGAAAGATAAAAGTATAGTGGTTTGAAGTAAATGTTTTGGTATACGGATATGAAACTCTGTATTTCTGATTTTTTTTTGTGTCCAAATGTTGTTTTATCATCAGGGAAAGGCTGAATATCAAATGCAATCAGGATTGTTACAGTCAATGATGATATTGGCATGATGTTGAGATAAAGATACAATGGGTCCCGTATCAGTATTTCTCTTATCCTCGGAGAAAGAGAAATGTATTTAGATTGTGTTTGATCGATGATGAAAATTCGTATGATTATTTCAACATCCGTGAGTTATATTATTTATTATAGAATAAGCTATAGGAAATTCTGAGCACAAAACTAAATTAAATTGTGATTATGATAAAAAGTTGAAAGCAACTTCGTCTGGTAAGATTTTCAGGGACGAAAATCCCTAAAGGGGGGAGAGTACAACCCGATTTTGGGCCTAGTCGGAATAGTGGTTTCGGGGCCACAAATTCGACAAGGAAAATCTTATTTTTATTATATTTTTATGGTCTACAATATCACGAAAAGATTTCGTGAAAATTTCGTTAGAAAATTTCGACGCTTGGGCACTCAATTTAGTCAAAAGGACTAAATTGTAAAAAGTGAAAAAGTTGGGTTCTAGATGTTAGAGGTGTCCAATTGTTATGAAATTTTAAATTGGAGGTCCTTATATGGTAATTAGACCATTTTTTAAGTTGGTGGACAAGAATGGACGATTAGGCATGTTTCCAAAGTTTTTCATTAAGGGCATTTTGGTCATTTAGTTATTAAAATTAATTAAAAACAAAATTACAAGCCAATTTTTGTCCATATTCAATCCCATGGCCAAATTTCACAAGGGGAAACCATGGCTAGGAGTTTTTAAGCTTCCAAGCTCGCTTTTCAAGGAAAACGAGATTCAGACTTAGAACGGGGAAAAACAAAGAATATGACGAATAAGTCCTTTTCACCGATTCTGCTACCGAGGTAAGTTTGTATGTAAATAATGCATCGGTTTTACTTACGTTTTCATATTTTGATAAATAGTATGAATTGTGGCTGAATATTTGATGTAGTTGACAAAAATATGGACAAGTGAGAAATTTCCCGGTTGAACCTTAGGAATAAAAATGGATACGAGTGACATGTTCACTGGAAACCTATGTGAAATCTAAGTGAAATAAGTGATCCGGGTGCTGGTCTGTACGTTCTACCGGTGGCTGAGTTATCCGGCATGTGTTACAAATACTCGACAGCTTGTGTAAGCAGCACCGTGTAGTTTCAACATGACCGACAGTTTGTGTGAGCATACCCAAGATTGTGACTATGTGAAACTGGTGCTGGTATTATAAGTTTTACATGATGTGATCCGCCTCGGTTTTGTTAAGTCGATTCACTTGATTGCCCGATCATTGACAAGGAGATTGTTCGAGATGTTGAAAAAGGTTTAATTTCGGTTATGGTAGCGGAAGGTTAACAAAGTGGTTTAAAATGAAAGTTAAGTTTATAAGAGTAAAGTAGGATCGGTTTAACAAAGAAATAAGGAAGGATAAATTGGGATAAATGGTGAAAATGGAAATACGAACTTAACTCAAGAATGATTCAACACTATATAACACTGTCACCACGATTTTTATATCGTTAAGTTAGAAAAGATGGTTTGGTAGGGGATAGGTGAACGCCACACCGGTTAAGGTGATAAGTTCAAAAACCAAGTTCGCAGGCGATCCCGGCTGTGCTCACATCGCTACCAGTGGCTGGGTAACCCAGCATGTCTTGCGGATACTTGACAGCTTGTGTGAGCAGCATTGAGTAGTTACGTATGACCGATAGCTTGTGTGAGCAGACCTGTGAATGTGATTAGCTCGATAGCGAGCCTATGTGAAAAGTGTGATATGAAGTATCTTTAGCTATAAGTGTTGCACTGATGTGCAAATTTCCGTGTATCTGTTATTATTCCGATGCGTTCAACGGGAAGTGACTAAGTGTAAACGAATATGACTATGTGATGAATAAGTGCAGCTATGTGTGTGTAAACGTATGAGCAATGTACTCGATATGTGATCGAACTTTGGTAAGATTGATGCGTAGTAAGTGTTACAATGAAAGTTACTACAAAGGAAACATGAAAGAGTAAAATTAGCAATAAAACAATTTTGGACAATAGTAGTTGTGTGACTTTGAAAAACCACCAAAAATGGTGAAAATTGAATTAGAAGTTGAATAAGATATGGAATTAAAGCTTATTGAGTCTATTTTTGCATAAAAGAAATGGTGAATTTCATATTCTGTGATATTTGAACTTTTGTGAGATAGGGTCAGAATGATTTCAGAATCCCCTGTTTTGACTTTGGAAAATCACTAAAAATTGTATAAAAATAACTATGGTTTATAATTTATATGCTTAAATTTTTTAATGTGTCTAACTTCAATAAAGATAAATAGAAACATCATCCAAATTTTGTACAAAGAGATAATTAGTTTTAAGTGAAGAAGGGTCGAAACTGTTAGACAGCAGAACATGGGAGACTTTAAAGAATAAACTGTACTTATTGGCTAAACCAAAAATTTTGAAACTTTTATCGTAAGAAGATATTTGAGTCTAGTTTCAGGAAAAATTTGCGGATCTTAATTTGGAGTTCTGTAGTTCAAGAAATAAATAATGTAGTGACTATGACTCGAGTAGACAGCTTGAGTTGACCATGAGTAAATGGTGGAACTATGTATAATTATGATTGTATTATCTTGAGAACATATTGTGAAGATTTATAAAAGCCTGTTAATAAATCACTTATTATTTACATACCTACTTACTAAGCTATAATGCTTACCCCCTTCCTTTCCTTTTTCATATAGTGTCACAGATGCTAGCTTGAGTTGGTGGTCGTCGGAGATTCTATCACACTAACAAGTTATTGATTGGTATTGTATCAACGATCTTCAAGTATTTTTAAGTATATGGCATGTATAGGGATTTGATTATGTGTATATGTTATTATGAGTTGGCCTAGAATGTTGGCCTATGCTATTTGATGGTTATTGTTGTATAAGGCCATTTAATGTGGCCAATATTTGTTATGTTATAAGTCTATGATGATGCATTTCAAGGATGTGTATGCTTGCATGTGAATGGTTAAGTGTGTGTATGTGATTATGCATGATGAATGTGGTTTGTAAATGGAATGTGGATGTCTTAGTATGGATGTTTGAATGCTTAATGATACCATGTTGTGTGATGATAAATTTGTATAAATGTATAAGTGTTTTGTGGAGGTAAAGGGCTTGGTAAATAGCCTTACTTGTGGCAACACGGGAGCCACACGACCATGTGCCCAGGGTGTGTGAAGTTTGCACTTGATTTTCGGAAGTTCAGAACGCCACACAGCCTAACACACGAGTGTGTATCTCGACTGTGTGAAGGACATTGCCTTGGACACAGGCGTGTGCCCCTACTTTTCAAGAAATTTTCTAATGTTTTCCAAAGTGCTCTATTTAGTCCCTGTAACATCCCGAAATTGGGCCTAGGAGAATTGGGCCTTTTGGGCCCCGAGCTTAGGAACTTTTTAAATATTTTTGGACCTATTAGGTGAGTGATTTTGGAAGGTTAGAGGGCTTCTATGAAGTCCCGAGATCAAACTTGGGCTTAGGAAAAATTTTGGTTTTAGGTGAATAAAACCCTGGGAGTTAGTAGGTAGGCTTTAAGAATAAAATGTGGAGAAAAATGGCACAAGTGGAGTGTGTGGTGTAGTGGCAAAGTGACGCCACATAAGAGACAAGGGGGTGACGCCACAAGGAAGGAAGGAGGTCCAAGGTTCAAGTTGTAGCACTTGCATTTCTTTTAGATTATTTTTTTAAGTGGATTTAGACATTGGCCATAGACTTAGCTTTAGTTGGGCATGATTTTAGACACAAGAGGAGCTTGTGGCTTGGTGGCAAGTGGCGTGTTGAGCTATTGAAGGGAGCCTGGGTTCGAATCTCATGACAAGCAAAGGAGTATTTATTTTGTGGACTGGACGACAAGAGTTTGAGTTGGATTTAAACTCTGCTGATGGAAGGATCCCACATCGGAAAGATACAAAGAAGGAAGGTGAGAAGCTAGCTATATAGAGAGCATTCTATGAGGAGAGTTAACATACCTTGGTGGGCGTTGGGCATAGGAGTGCTCGGAGCATGGATTAGCAGCTTCCGATTCCTATCAGATCTAGAGGATAATCGCCAATAGTAGCAAAGTATGGGCTACTAGAATGTGAGGTACACGGTAAGGGTACGGTGAGGTTTCGATTTTTGATAAGTATGCGTTAAATCTTAGTTAATCGCTAGTAATGTCGATTGTAGGGTCGTGAATAAGGGATTTGCAGCGCGCGTGGTTACCAGGTGTGTATAAACACTACACACAGGATATCGGCAATGTCGAAAAGCCGAAAAGCTGAAAGTGGCTAAATGGGCCCGGTGGGCCCTGAGGCTAAGAATTGATGAAATGGTTTGGTTGGTTATACAAATTGAACTAGTCATGCATGATACATGAATTGGATTTGTTTTGGGCCTAATAGGCCATACGATTAGATTTGGGTCTAATGGGCCGTAAGGGTGTGATTTGGGCTTGATGGGCTTATGGGGACGTAGACATGTATGTTAGGGTTTATGAACCTTAGGTCTAGTTTGAACAACTCTTAAATTTCATAAGACTTAATCTAATTAAACATGTCTGTGAACAAGTCGCAGGGTTGGAGTGTGGCAACGGGCGTACGCATGTCTAGGACTGGATCTAGGAAGAGCTTGGTGCTTAAGCGGCCCTAATGGCCCACCTCCTCTTTTCTGGAATCCTACCTGGTGTATAGTGTCTGTTCACTTTAGCCGTGAGGACTTGTTGATGGGCCAAAGTTCATAGCTAAAACCCGAAAGGGACCAAATACCCTTATATTTGCAAAATTCCTAAAATATCCTTATATTTGTAAAGTACCAAAATACCCCTGATTGCAAAATTACTGAAATACCCTTGATTGTAAAATTACCAAAATACCCCTGGTTTACGAAATTACCGAAATACCCCTGGTTTAAGAAATTACTGAAATACCCTTGATTTGCAAAATTACTAAAATACCATTGGTTTGTGAAATTATCGAAATACCCTCGATTTGTGAAATTACCGAAATACCCTTGATTTGCAAAATTACAAAAATACCCCTGAGTAGTGAAATGACGAAAATACCCCTATGTGACGAATATGAGTTTATGGATGTTACTCGTATGTTTGATGCATTCATATGATATTCTGCTTAGGATGCATATGGGTGGGAATTATGGTACGGAGGAAGATTTGAGGATCGTATGGCCGTATGGTATGGATCCAGGATTGCATGGCCGTATGGTATGGATCAACCGGAGGCTTTAAGCCCAATATATGATTAGCAGCTTTGCTGCAACGTTCGGTAGTACCGCAAACGGGCTACCCTTGGTGTGTAGCGGAAGGGTGGGTCGAGCTAGAATTCCCCACAGGAGTCATAAGGTTGGAAGGGAAATGGTGTGTGTAGTGGTTGGTTTTTGGGGTGGGCTTTGCATTCTTTGTTTATAAATGATGCAATATGATATGATATGAGGTCATTGTGGGCTAAAGCCCAAGACCACCGATTTTGATAGGGCTTAGGCCCAATGTGAATATTTGTAAGTGATTTGATTGCCAAGGGTTGTGCACACTGAGTTTCAAAACTCACACCCCTTTAATTTAATGTTTCAGGTAATCCCGAATAGACAACTCGACGTGGGAGAGGACTCGAAGATGGCCACACTACAAGAGGCTTGAATTTTCATTTATTTGTTTCAAAATACATGTTTTTATTTACTTAATTTTCGGTGGATGCAGTAAGGCCTTGTACTCCGTTTTGACTTCAGATTTAAACTTGGTTTTCGAATTACTTAAAACAATAAAATGGGTTTTTATCTTTAATTAATAAGACTCACAGATTTTGGGCTTTTGGGCCTTAAATTTTTAATTAGCAAAACCGTTTTGAATTGTGCCTTTAATGTGACATTCCAGATTCGGGCCTAACTTCTAGGACGGGTTTGGGGTGTTACATTTAGTGGTATCAGAGCCAGGTTGCAAAGCTCGGGCTGTGAAATGGGCCTTAGATTTTGGGTTTTTTAAAAAAAAGTTTTGGTAGGATTCTTGAAGTGTGGTTCATCGAGCCCTCGACGTCGAGCCAAGTAAGTTTTTCTGCTATTGTTTGAATTATTGAACTGTATAGATAATGGGCTACTTAAAAATAGGCTTTTAGAGACTAAAGCCCGTAGGGAAACTTAAGCCTGCAATGGATTCTCGACTGTAGAATAACTCTAAGAAATTGTTGTTACTTACATAAAACATGTGCCCTAAACAAGTGGAACTAAGAACTATTCATAAAATCTCTAATTCAGATAATACGCGAAGTGATAATGAGCTATTTGCCTAATTTACAATTAGGACTAGAGTGCGCAGCAGAAGTGTAGTGGTATAACCGGTAGTGTGCAGCTGTTAGTTAGTTGGAAATTTCAAGGACGGAATTTCTTTAAGGGGGTAGATTTGTAACATCCCGAAATTGGGCCTAAGAGAATTTGGCATTTTGGGCCTTAAATTTTTAATTAGCAAAACCATTTTGAATTATGTCTTTAATGTGACATTTCGGATTCGGGCCTAACTTCTAGGCCGAGTTTGGGGTGTTACAGTCCCGGACCACTTCCAAAGTATGTATTTGGCCTCGTAGGCCCTATTTAAGGACTCAAAGATAAAAATTTGAACAGTTTTAATTTGGATGAATTTTATGACTCGATTTAATACGTTTACAAGTGTATGTGTTTCGGTAATGCCTTGTACCTTATTCTGGCATTGAATACGGGTAAGGGGTGTTACAATGCACATTAAACAAAAAGGGCGAGTTTACGTAAACTCGGTGTGTAATCCTGCAGAAACAAACAAACAATCAGTATTCATAGTGCACAGTTGAACAGTCTTGGGCCTAAGCCCTTTTCAGTATCAGTGACAGTTTGGGCCTTAGCCCATCTTAGTACAATGTCAAAATGCAGTAGGGCCTTAGCCTATCACAGTCTTAGTAGTAGTAACAGTTTTGCAGTAGCAAAATCCTACTCAACTAGCCTCTACATACCATCTCTGTCCAACCCTATACTCCATGTGGGGATATAATCAACCCACCCATCCCCACACTCCAAGTAGTACCGAATGCGGCACAATACAGTAGTTTACAGCTGAGCTGCCAGTAAAATAGGCTTAAAGCCTTTCAGTACACTTCCTCTGAGTAATAATCCCTAACCCAATGCAATGCAACACACAATGGATGACATGCTATTATGCAATTTCAGAACATATATTCAGTTTAGATATTAACATGCCCAGTACAGATATCATTTAGTAAATTTCACACATTTAGGGGTCGAAATAGCGCTTACTAACCCTACAGTAGGTTCACAGTTCATGTGATCCGACTCGATGTTGAAGAGTCGAGTCACTTGATTGCCCGATCGTTGACGAGAAGATTGTCCATAACGTTGAAAAGAGATAATTTTGGCTAAGGTAAGCAGAAGTTTAACAAAAAAGATAAGGATAGGCTATGAATGAGATGGGTCCGATTTAACAATAAAATAAAGATATGTGATATTCAGAATAGTGGGTGAAAATGGATAAGCGAACTTAACTTCCAGAATGATTCAACACTATAGAACAATGTCACCTCGATTCTTATATTGTTAAGGTGGTCGGATGGATTGGTAGATGAATAGGTGAACGCCACACGAATGAAGCTGATAAGTTCAAGAAACAAGTTTGATAGACGCCACTGGGAAGCTAGATAAGTCACACGAGACTCATACGGAATTTGAGAGGAAGAAACATCACTTAAGAACAAAATGTTCATATATTAAAAATGGCAAAAGTATATATAAAATGAAAATAGCTAAGTACTTATAGCTATCTAACTAGGCTAGCCGAATGGACAAAGACATTGCTTAAAGCCTAAATATTCGACTATTAATGTGCTAGAATATTCTAGAATAAAACTATTAAAATACTAAGTCCAAACTTAGCTTGCTGGATGCCAATAGTCATGATTCATGGAGACGGAAATAAGTTTGATGCACTTGGAAGCAAGGGAACTCCAATGGACTTGTCTAGGTTCGGCTATGGGCATAAATGAAGCATTAAAATTAGGTTCATGCTTGAATATGGTGCATGAATTGGCCGAACCATCATGTTGCTTCACTTGATGTATCCATGCATTCTTAACCTTGAAGAAAAACCTTAATTCCATGAATGTGTAGCCCTTTAATGTTCTTACATCTCCCTTGGCCAAATGAAGCTTTAATGTGCCTTGAATACTTGAACGGTCATCTTGAAAATGCATGAAGTGTAACACCCCATACCCGACCTAGACGTTATGACCGGATCTGGCAAGTCACATGAAAGGAATGTCTACAAACTGTGCGTTCGTTAAAAAGTTCGTATTCTTTATATTTGTTGTGAAAAATCGAGTTTAAGTAATTTTGAATAAGAAACAGTTTATTAACATTTTAGGAAAATCCCGAATTAAACATTTAACAATAATAAGCAATAACCAAATTAAAAGCTAAAATCAAATAAAAACCATAGGCCTTATTACATAACAAATCCCAATATAATAAGTTCAAAATAGGGTAATGTAGTTTACGGAAGAAATAGTGACGCATGGCCACCTCGAGTCCTCCACGGCTCCCAATCCTCTATCGCTGGAAATTACCTAAAACATTTAATAAAAAGAGGGGGTGAGTTTATGAAACCTCAGTGTGTACACCCTCATCAGTAAGATCATGCATCAAAACAATCTGGGCCGATGCCCATTACAATAACGGTGGCAATTAGGCCTTAGCCCAAAATAGCCTCAGTTGGGCCTTAACCCATATAATATGTCACATATCATATATAAATCTGGGCCTAAGCCCATATCAGTAATATAATCCATATATGCAATGCATTAATGCCCATACCAGCCGAACACTCTGTCTCCTGTCCAACCGTGCACTCCGATGGGAATTTAATCAACCCACCCATCCGAACACTCCTTATGTAACCCCGGTTGCGGCATTACCTTAATGGTGCAGCATAGCTGCTCGGTGGCTAAAAATCCTTCGGTGGATCCACAGTCGTCAAGCGACCATGCGATCCTATTTACACTTCCCCTTTCAATATCATATCCCAAGCCCATGCAACATGTCATGACATAATAATTCGTGTATGCAGTATGACATGAATGTAAATCATATATCAAATACAACGTATGAAACGAATTACCATCATAATCAGAATAACCAATACAACATAATCAAGCTAATTAACCTCTAAGGGTATAACAGTAATTTTACCTACCAAGGGTATTTTTGTAATTTACCCACCAAGGGTATTTCGGTAATTTTGCACCTACAATGACCTTTTCGAAGGCCCAATGTTGTCACGAGCAACTCAACTACCATTTCCGGTCGTCACCGGACTATTGGGCCTAAAACCTGATTTTGGCCCATTCGGGCCCACACGCTCGTGTGGCCCACCTAGCACTAATCTAGCCATGTATATAAGTTCCACCTAGTCTAGTTCAACATATACTAAACAATCATACAATTTACTCATGTGGGCCCAAGGGCCCATTGGGCCCATTTCGTTCACCGTGGCCCAAGCAGCCACAGCCCACCAGAACACTACTGATGGCCTCAACTATCGAGTCGAAGCCCCTACACGTGCGCTCGCACGTCCGTGCGGCTACTATCGCTGTGTGATCGGCATCTTGGCATTTGCCGCTCTACATCTAGAGTAGAGAAGTACACACCTGATAGGAATCTGGTGCTAATCCGCGCTTCGGCCACTCCTGTGCCCAAACGCCCTCCAAGGTATGTTAACTCTCCTCCTGGAATGCTCTTTATATAGCTAGCTCTTTACCTTCCTTCCTTGTATCTTTCCGATGTAGGATCCCTTCGCCAGTAGAGTTTAAATTCAACTGAAACTCTTGCCGTCCAATCCGCAAAATAAATACTCCATTGCTTGTCATGAGATTCGAACCCAGGCTCCCTTGCAACATAATCCACGCCGCTAACCACTTGGCCGCAAGATCTTCTTGTGACTAAAACCATGCGCAACAAAATATAAATCTATGCGCAGCCATGCTCAAGGCCTATTGCGCCCAATCCTACTAGGCCCAATTTCGGGATGTTACATGAAGCATGCAAGAAACGTCCCAATGTATGTACCTCCATAAATATGGTCCATGAATCTTCAAATACATGAACATTCAGTAGCTCCCTCTTGCATGAACGTCCCAAATACATGTTCTCCTTTAAATGCCATCCATTGAACCTCAATTGTGCATGCACCTTGCATTAACTCCTATTCATGCATTCGGTTGAACCTGAACACAAAATGAACACATTAAATCCAAGGCATATTCGGCTGAATCATAACTAAGCACCATCTAGACAACTTAAATAACATACTAAGCTAAATTAAACACATTTGATTATGGAAAGAAACTAAATCGAGCTAAAACAAGCTGAAATAAGCTCAAGTGAGCTGAGTTGAGCTGAATGGAGCGCGAGGAGCTGGAGATGAGCTTAGTTCGGCTTGCACAAGGATGCAAGGGATCTTTAAGGAGGTGGTCCGAGCTTCTTCATGAGTGTTGAACTTTGTTTCATTCCAAAGTCAAGGGATTAAAACCGAAATAGCTTCTTGAAAGAGCCTAGCTCGAGCTCGAGTCATTGGGCCTTTAGGCAACTCGATGGGACCCTGGCTCGAACTTGATGAGCTCCCGGGCGTGCTTACATCATTCTGCCCTCTTCAAAGCGACTTGTCCTCAAGTCGAGCCATTTTTTCACATCAAAGCATTCATCGTCATAAGACCCTTGGTGGCTGAATGGAATAGTTTGGCTCACAACGACCTGATGAACAAACACATCTTGAAAAGACAACGCATTAGTCACATGTCCTTCCTCTTTTTCGATAGGCCATTTCAAAGTATCAACAACAAAATAAAGAAGAAGGTTAGGGACACACTGACTTAAGAACTTAGAATCTCGCTCCAGTTTCTTAATCCAAACTTGGGCAAATAAATTAATGCCGGGATGAAAAATAAAAGTGGGTCTCACCTTATCATAATGAAACAAGAAATTCATCGATGACAACCAACCATAATCACAAGTCCTTCGAAAATTATTACCTCGAAAATCAACATTGTAGGACTCAAATCCTTTGTACAATTATATGGAATAATGTTCACTGGGGTCAAAGATAAAATTTTCTCTTCCCATTTCTTGCTGACTTACATATTTCTCGACTGGCAACATGGTAGGAAAACAAAACACACTAAATTTATAAGCATGCACATCATGTTCACATCCTTTAAGGCATAGCATTGAACAACCTCCAGATTCAAAGATTTGATTTTGACCTTTACTTGGCAATAATTCTATAAAACAT
The DNA here is from genome assembly GCA_005393395.2 of Gossypium australe. Lineage (NCBI taxonomy): Eukaryota > Viridiplantae > Streptophyta > Magnoliopsida > Malvales > Malvaceae > Gossypium > Gossypium australe. The sequence continues at coordinate 70,532,376 of CM016623.1, read as the reverse complement.
GCTCCGGGTTTGAATATATGATTTTGGTCATCCATTATTAAAAGCAGCAAAGGCTTTTCTTTCTTCAACAACTCACATATGTGAAACAAAGAAGAAATGAGCAAACAACCATTCAAATAGTCAAACCTATCACATTCCATCCGAAAAGGCATGCTTATGCAAGAGAATTTTGCACAAGAATTTATAGGCTCCACAAAACCATCATAATCAAATGAACTAGGCATTTTACACGTTAACATTTTATCACACAAGTGAATCAGAGGGAATTTAAGCATGCCTATATTCAAACATTCATACACCACAAGTCTCATTTGAATAGCCTTGTACACGCATGTGGGTTTTGCACAACAGGTCAAAGGATGCACATTATCACCACAATCAAAAAAATTGGAATGTTTATATGAACATTCACTATCACGCATAACCAAGTTTCGTAACTGCCAATCGAATGTTGCTTCACCAACATGGTCGTCAACACCATAATTTTCATTTAAAACAAACACATCACCATTAATCAAAGAATGGAAATTGACCATATCATCAATATAATCACAAACATTTAAATAGATTGGTGGAGACTGAAAAGCTTTATAACACTTACCTTCCTTACCTTGTGGCACAGGTGGACAAGGATTACCTTTGCCAACCAACGTGAACTGTTTCTCCTTTGGGAGGTAATGAAGATGGAACTTATCAATCAATTATTTAGAAACCTGAAAAGAAACATCATGAGGAAAACTCACATGTTGGTTAGTGGAAATATTCCTCACTTGTTCTCGCTTACTATCATCATTTTCTTTTGTTTCTTTTTCTAACTCATTTTCTTTTTCAATTTTCTTTTTGTTCTCACATTCTTTTTCGATTTCTTTCTCTTTCTCAATTTCTTTTTCTTTCATCTCTTTTTTCTTCTCTCGAGTTCGTTTAGGATCCGCCCATTTTCTCTCATGATCATCTCTTGTCTCTCTTTTCTTTTTATTTCTTTTTCTTTCTTTTTTTTCTTTACAATATGAAGATGATACAAATGAATCAGAATGAGATGTTTTTTGACGGAAAGAAGGAGAAGAATCTACATATGAACCAAGTTCAACTCGTTGGAATATTTCTCCGTGGGTGATTGCCTTGACGCATACGAAAAATAACTTGTACTTTCTCGTTTGTCATCTTGAAAGGGTTCAAGCTCGTAGCTCGCTTTATCTCATCTTGAATTCCTTGAGGGATAGGAATCAATATAAGAATCCCTTCTTGGATGGTCATGGGATGTTTGTCTCTGTGATGGTCTTGACTCCGTTTTCTAACTTGATGAAATTTTTCGGTTGAGCATGCACTCCATCTCTTTCAACAAATAATGAAACTGAAATGCGAAATACTCTTATCGAGACATGATTAATTAATGAAAAGAAAAAAAATGTTAAAATAGAAACAGAAAATGAATACCTCAGCACAAACCTCACTATTTCACTCCGAAAGAAAATAAAAATTTTCACTCACACTCATGTTTTCACTCTTTTAAAGGCTTTTTTCTAACACTCTAATGCGCTCACATACTCTTTGCTTTTTACCACTTGACCTTACTCTCATAATTTCGTATTTCGTCTCGTTTGGTCCTATTTGCTGCTTTGGGGTCGGTTTCAAAGTGGTTTCAAAGGATATATCGTGTATGGTGTAGGTAGGCTGAAATCAAAGAAATTTTTGGTTTGAGTGTGGCGTTGGGGAGGGGAATTGATGGTAGTACGAACAACGTGATTATCGGGAATTGAAATCGATGAAAACAAAAACTTTCACACTTCACTTTTTTTATATACTCGAATATTTTTCTATATACTTCGTTTTTTAATTACAGTACAATTGAATTAAATAAAAAAGAACTTGATTACAACTTGAATTTTTATTTTTTTAATTCAAATTTTTTTCACGAACCTACTTCGGGATGGATACGAATGTCACCGCTCTTCGTTTTACAAGTTTTGATACCAAATGATGTGATCCATCTATGTGTTGAAGAGTCGGGTCACTTGATTGCCCGATCGTCGATGAGAAGATTGTTCGTAACGTTGAAAAGGGATAATTTTGGCTAAGGTAAGCGGAAGTATAACAAAAAGATAAGGATAGGTTATGAAAAAGATAGGTTCGATTTAACAATAAAATAAAGATAGGTGATATTCGGAATAGCGGGTGAAAATGGAAAGGAGAACTTAACTTCAAGAATGATTCAACATTATAGAACAGTGTCACCCCGATTCTTATATTGTTAAGGTGGTCGGATGGATTGGTAGATGAATAAGTGAACGCCACACCAATGAATGTGATAAGTTCAAGAAACAAGTTCGATAGACGCCATTAGGAAGCTAGATAAGCCACACGAGACTCGTACGAAATTTGAGAGGAAGAAACCTCACTTAAGAACAAAATGTTCATATATTAAAAATGGCAAAAGTATATACAAAATGAAAATAGCTGAGTATTTATAGCTATCTAACTAGGCTATCCGAATGGACAAAGACATTGCTTAAAGCCTAAGTATTCGACTATTAATGTGCTAGAATATTCTAGAATAAAACTATTAAAATACTAAGTCCAAATTCAGCTTGATGGACGCCAATGGTCATGATTCAAGGAGAAGGAAATAAGTTTGATGCACTTGGAAGCAAGGAACTCCAATGGACTTGTCTAGGTTCGGCTATGGGCATAAATAAAGCATTAAAATTAGGTTCATGCTTGAATATGGTGCCTGAATTGGCCGAACCATCATGTTGCTTCACTTGATGTATTCATGCCTTCTTAACCTTGAATAAAAACCTTAATTCCATGAATGTGTAGCCCTTTAATGTTCCTACATCTCCTTTGGCCAAATGAAGCTTTAATATGCCTTGAATACTTGAATGGTCATCTTGAAAATGCATGAAGCATGCATGAAATGTCCCAATGTATGTACCTCCATAAATATGGTCCATGAATCTTCAAATACATGAACATTCAGCAGCTCCCTCTTGCATGAACGTCCCAAATACATGTGCTCCTCTAAATGCCATCCATTGAACCTCAATTGTGCATGCACCTTGCATTAACTCCTATTCATGCATTCAGCTAAATCTAATCACAAAATGAACACATTAAATCCAAGGTGTATTCGGGTGAATCATAACTAAGCATCATCTAGACAACTTAAATAACATCCTAAGCTAAATTAAACACACTTAATTATGGACTAGCTAATATAATAAATTTGGCTAGCTCAAACATGTGAAAACAATTTAATGAACTGATTGAGCTAGGGAATTTCGGACACGAGTTGTATCAAATTGAATAAAATAAACACAAACACTTATTTTATTAAAATGATAAAGAAATGAGCTGGAAAGAAGCTAAATCGAGCTCAAACGAGCTGAGTTGAGCTAAATAGTGCTCGAGGAGCTGGAGATGAGCTGAGTTTAGCTTGCACACGGGCGTAAGGGATCTTTAAGGAGCTGGTCCGAGCTTCTTCATGACCGTTGAACATTGTTTCATACCAAAGTTGAGGGATTAAAACCAAAACAGCTTCTTGAAAGATCCTAGCTCGAGCTCGAGTCATTGGGCCTTTCGGCAACTCGATGGGACCTTGGCTCGAACTTGATGAGTTCCTGGGCGTGCTTACATCAACAGTCGTCTTGGGCGACCCGTGCAATCTTAAAAACATTTCAATAAAAATAGGCCCCACATGCCCATGTGATCTGTCCATGTGGGCCCACACGCCCGTGTGGCCCACTCGGCCCAAATTGGCCTTGGCTGTGTGATCCGTTTTTAAAGTAACCCATTCTAGCTCAATACTAATATATGTTTTCACTATTTACTTATATGTTCATTTAAAGCTGTCTACTTGAGTCATTATCACTAATTTATTTATATCTTGAGCTACAGAATTCCAAATTAAGATCCGCCTGATGTTTTTGAAACTAGACTCAAATACCTTTCTACCAAAAAGTTTTTAGAATTTATAGTTTATTAAATAAGTACAGTAAAATCTTTAAAGTTATCCCTATTCTGCTATTTGATAACTTCATCCTTTCCTTACTAAAAATTATTTATCTCTTATTACAGAATTTAGATGATGTTTCCATTTGTTTCTCTTGAAAATAGACTCATTAAGGATTTAAAAATATAAATTTAAGCCCCTAATTATTTGTTTACAATTTTTGATGATTTTCCTAAGTCAGAACAGGGGATTATATCTCATGATTTACAATTTCATTGCTTACACTGTTTCTTCCATAAAAAACTAGACTCAATAAGATTTAATTTCATCTTTTATTCAACCTCTAACTCAATTCCCACTAATTTTTATGATTTTTCAAAGTTAGATTACTACTGCTGTCCAAAACTATTTTAGTGCAAAATGTTGATTTCCAAGTTTATAACACCCTTATTTCCTTTCTCTACAATTTTTCGCATCATTTTCTCTTATTTATCTTATTTATTGACAGCAAGCAATTTCGGCTTTTCGCTAAATCCCATTTTCTATGTTTTGGGTACACACCTGTATAATTTTCGCTGTTTACGCAATCCCGATATCACCAAAAACCTATAATCGACAATCCCAACTTTAGAATCGGTCTTAAACTAAGATTAAACTGTATTCACGTACCAAAAGGTCTAAGCTTGTCCGTTCATCACTTACCTTCTAACTTTGCACAATTCTACCACTACTCAACACGAGGGAGATATTAACCGAAACGATTCATTGCTGTAAAAATAACCATTCCTCATTAACGAAGAGTTCAATGAAGTTAAGAACGAATTTAGAGCCAAAACCACTCCCCCAAACAACACAAGAAAACGCATACCTTATACTCTTACCAAACGATCACCACTTCGAGTCAAATCGACAAACATTAATTCCAACCTCACGATCGACTCCTAAACAATCAACAAAACACCCCTTAATCCCTTATCTAGAGTAACATTCGAGTTTAATAAAACGATAACTTACCGTACAACACAACTGCACGCTTGCACAAAGGGGAAAAGATGAAGAAAGACAAAGAAAACGGAAGGGGAATTCAGAGGAAATTCGACGACAAGGATTTATTATTTAGAAAAAAGAGGAAAACTGAAAATTGAGAGTGGCGGAGAAGAGAGAAAACATCAAAAAGGTGGAAAATAGTCTGAAATTTGGAAAAAAAAAACTAAACAAAAAGATAATGCCTAAAAATCTGGTAACTCATCTATTTAATTCTCTCCTTAACCTCCCACAATAACTCTACAACTCGAAATTTCAATTTGACTAGGACTCCACCACGCCACACGGCCAAGCAACAAAATTAATTCCCTTGCTCGCTCAGGGACTTGAACTCCAGACCTCCCACACGCCAACACACACCTTAGCCACCAGACTAGCAGGCCCATTCTGATATATTTTTACCAACAATCAAATAAAACCCTACTAAACAAGAGTAAGGCCTAATTCATTCAAAATACCAAAATTTGCCCAAGCGAAGGCTTGAACTTGGGACCTCCCAAACACTCCCAGAACACATAACCACTAAAGCTGACAGATATTTGTATAATATTTACTCAATAATAAAATTAGAAATTTTGGGGCGTTACAGTTCTACCTCTCTAAAAGAAAATTCCGCCCTCAAAATTTACCAGATCAGAATAGGATAGGATACTGCTGACGCATCGCATCCTCAAGCTCCCATGTGGCCTCCTCGATGCTATGATTACGCCATAGAACCTTTGCCAGAGGAATAAACTTCCTACTCAGAACCTTAAAGTCACGATTAAGAATCTGAACTGACTCCTCCTCAAAGGTCAAGTCTGGCTTGACCTCAATCTCTTCAATAGGAACTATGTGAGTAGGATCAGATCGGTAGTACCTCAACATCAAGACGTTGAAAACGTCATGAATACGATCTAACTTTAGAGGTTGCTCCAACTGATAAGCGACCGGTCCCACTCGCTTCAAAATATGGTAAAGTCTAATAAACCTAGGGCTCAACTTACCCTTACGACCAAACTTCAGTACCTTCTTCCATGGTGAGACCTTAATAAAAACAAAGTCCCCCATGGAATACTCAATCTCTCGACACTTTAGATTCGCATAGGATTTCTATCTGTCAGATACCGCTTTTAGATGATCCCAAATCAGTCTAACCGTATCCTCAGTCTTCGATACTAACTCAGGACCTAGAATACGTCGCTTACCCAACTCAGCCCGACATAAAGGAGTGCGACACTTACGACCATACAGTGCCTCGTAAGGTGCCAACTGGATGCTAGACTGGAAACTGTTATTATAGGCAAACTTTGCTAGCGGTAAATAATCCTCCCAACTGCCTCAAAAATCAATAGCACAGCTCCTGAATCTGAGCCTTAAGCTCCACAAGCTCATTTGGTGCCATTTGATAGGGAGCGATGGACACTGGAACTGTACCTAGAAGTAGTTTAATCCCAAATTCTAACTCTCTATTTGGAGGTAACACCGGTAGCTCCTTCGGAAAGACGTTCGAAAAATCCTTTACCGTTATGATATCCTTAACTGTAGAATCTCTAGAATTTGAAACACTTACGTAGGCCAAGAATGCCTCACATCCCTTCTGAACCAACTTTTTCGCCACTAACTTCGAAATCACATTAGTCAGATAATCCCGACGTCCCCCAGTCACAACTACCTCGTTGTCCCCCTCGATTCTCAAAACAACCCTATTAGTCGCGCAGTCTAGACTCATCCATTGTTTGACCAACCATTCTATTCCTAGAATAAAGTCAAACTCCCTAAATGGGAGCTCCATCAGATCAGCCAAAAAAACTGTCCATTGAACCTCTAACGGGACGTCTTTATACAGTCTACTAACCCGGACAGATTGCCCCAAAGGACTCAATACAGTTACCTCACTATTAGCACTCTCTAAAATCCTTAGCATAGCCTGGGACAATGCGTCATTCCCAGCCATGCAATCTTGAGACCCAGTCTTAGTAGCAGATGACACTGCGTCTCACTCGTATCCAAATTTAGTATGCTACCCAGTGAAGAGGACTCAGCTCGAGCTCCTCTGTGGCCTCTACCTCAGCCTCTAGTACCCCGTCCGCGGATACCTCGTGCGCTCATTGTCTAATCATGTTTATCTGTATTAACAATTTTATGAATCAGTTACAGTTCCAGTGTTTAATAACAAATGTTTTATGTAAAACAGTATCGATTATTTAGAGCTTGTTTTTGTAAATCGTAGTCTTACTACAGTTTTCAATTCTCTACAATTTTTAGTATACACTAACTAGAGTGTTTTCAGTACAATTTACTACCTATAGTAGTTTCAGAATATACTATCCATAACAGTTTCAGTTTAAAACAAAACATTGTTCAGAATACTTACAGGATCGGCGTCGGAGACTCGATGTACCACTTACTCAGTAAAAACATTTCAAATCATTTGGAAATCAATTAATTTTTCGAAAGCCCATTTTTTATAAAACCCATAATCCATAGTTGAGTTTTATAACCTGGCTCTGATACCACTAAATGTAACACCCCAAACCCGGGCAAGATGTTATGGCCATATCTGGCAATGTCACACGATAATGTTTTTGAAACCTCGTTGTTACGATGAAAATATTCCATGTTATTATCTTTAGTAAACCTTTGTTAGAACTTAGGAAGTCATCTTTATTCATTTAAAACATTTATTTTGAAACATCCCTCGTTGTGAAAGCTTTAAAAAAACAGTCTAGGTGATCATGCATTTAGAAATTGCTTTAACTTTTTGAAAACCAAATTTCTTACGTCCGGTAGGTATAAATCCATAAAGTAAAATAAATAAATAAAAACTCAAATTTAAAACCAAAGTCCTAGAGGGTCCTTAAATTACAACCCAAATAATCAATAATAATCAAATCATAAATTGTAAATTGAAAACCATGAAGTCCAAAAATTACTATGGTCACCATTGAGTCCTCCGTTGCACTGATCTGTCTAAGTCTGGGGATCACCTGTGTAACAACCCAATTTATGGCCTAGTTAGAATAGTGGTTACAAGACCACAAATCTGAAGTAGAAAATATGTTTTAAGGTTTTTATGATGTCTATGACATGTTTGCATGGTTGTGTGAAAATTTCATGAAGAAATTTTATGATTTAGTGATCAATTTATCTTTTAGGACTAAATTACAAAAATTGAAAAATATGAGATTATAGAAGTTTTAAGTATGAGATAGCATTAGAAAATTTATTAGAGGTCCTTATTTAGTAATTAGACCATTATATCTCATGATGGACAAAAATGAACATAGAAGGGAAAAATCTCAAGGTAGGGCCTTAAGGGCATTTTGGTCATCTAGTTAATAAATTAATAAAAAGGGAAAAAGAAGTCAAAATTGGTGTCCATCTTCTTCCCTAAGTGCCAAAAATTGAAGAGAATACATAGTTAGGGTTTTGTTCATTTTCAAGCTCAAAGTAAGTGCATCTTAGCCTCGTTTTTAATGTTCTTTATTTTTTTGAGATCCTCGTAGCTCGATTTAGGTATTTCTAGCTATATTTTAAGCTAGAGTTCATGTTCAAAAACTTACCCATGTATGACATGCATATATTTTGATGTTTAATGGAGGAATATGGAAGTTTGGTGTGTGATAAACATCTTTCTCTAAGTGATTTTTCATGGAAACACATAAAAATGACCTATTTGTAAAAGTGATAAAATGTGTAGTAAAAATCAATTTTGAAGGAAAATGTGAACTATTATAAGCTTAAGATAGGTTCAGCTAGACTTCGGTGTGAGAAAAATGAACCCATTTCATCATATGAGCCTAGAGACCATTTTGCAAATATGTGAAAATTTAGGGGCAAAATTATAATTTTTGCCAAATTATGATTCATGGGTTGTTTTAGTTAATGTGATAATTAAATAAGTGGAATTTGTCATTATAGATCAAGAAACACGAAGTCCGGAACTAAACCGAAGAAAGAACAATATGGTGGACTAAATTGAACAACTATCTATATTTTGGTACCAAAGTTAGTTGGTGTGGAATAAATCAACAATATGTTATTATGTATTTAAATGCTTGGTATTACATGAAATGTATATTCTTTTTATGAAATTGGGTAATGAGGTCTCGATGAAAAATATGATGAAGTTTTACTATATCGAAGTCCCAGTTGAACCTTAGGAATAGAAATGATACCCTTGTCACGACATTAGATTAATAAGGTCCCATATAAGACCATATCTGGGATATGACATCGGCGCAGAATTGAGATCCCGTGTAAGACCATATCTGGGATATGGCATCGTCATCGAATAGTGATTCCGTCTAAGACCATGTCTAGGACATGGCATCGACATACGATCTCGTGTAAGACCATATCTGGGATATGGCATCGACACCGATATGAGATCCCGTATAAGACCATATCTAGGATATGGCATCGGCATCGACATGTGATCCCATGTAAGACCATATCTGGGATATGGCTTTGGCATCTTACTACGTGTATGACAATTCCCAAGTATCCTTCGATATTCCAAGTGGTTCAACTGGGTAAAGAATTAAAGTTTATGATAAAGATGGAAAAATGGCTAAAGTTATGTGATGGAGTGATACAGGTACATTCTCTTAGTTTTCGAAATATGTTATATTTTAACATGTGAAAAGTGACATGAATGTGAATTTAAGTATGATATGCATGATATGAATAAAATGGGGCATTCGGGTTATATGAGAAAGGGGAAGTGAATGTGGTGACTTCGGTCACACTATCTAAATGTGGTGGCTTCGGTCACATTATCTGAATGTGGTAACTTCGGTTACATTATTTGAATGTGGTGTCTCATGACACAATTATTTAATCTGGTGGCTATGCCACGAATTATATATGGGCGATGAGCACGTCGACTGCAGCGACTGCCTTCGATGGAGTGTAGCGGATGGAGGGTTGACTTAGTAGTCCCCACAGTATGCAGGTTGGTACGGGGATGTGTAGCGGATGGCATCTAGGTATGGGTTCAGGTTTGCATCATTATCTTGAATTATTATGTGAACATGATATGTATGGTATGCCTAAATCTATTAAATTTTAGTGTTGGTTACACATTGAGTCTGTTTGACTCACCCCGTTGGGGAATATTTTTCAGGTGATGAGCAGTAATGGACCGGGTCGGCAGGAGCTCAAAGGTGGCCATACACAGCAAGCAAATTATTTAATCTAGACATTTTATTCTATTTAAGTACTCTACAATTTTATTTTGGGTTTTGTTTTATGTAATAAGGCCATAGTGAACTATCTTATTTCTGTCTTATTGTTTAATTATGTATACAAATTTTTATTAAGTTAAAGATTAAGTAATTTAATTTTTGAATATACTCTATATGTTTTATCACTTAAAATTAAAAAGGGTTTTCAATATAAAATCGAATTCGTTTTCAACTCAAGCCCAACCCAAAACAATATTTTTTTTTTAAAAAATCGCACAAGTTTTTCCTAAGAAGCGAAAGAATTTGAACAGGATTTCTTGAGGAACATACCAGATCCGGACCAGGCTCGTGGGCCGGGTTTGAGGTGTTTCAATTTGGTATCAGAGCCCAGTTTCAAACCCTCGGCCTGGGGTTTAAGGCCCAAAACGTTTTCAAATCGAGCCCAAATGAGTTTTTATGAAAATATTCTTGGAAATAAGCAGGTTTTCTGGCATGGCACCTAAGTCTCCGACCCGCAGTCCACCAGGTAAGTACTTCTGACTTCTGAAGTGATTTGAATATGTGAAATGTATGGGCTTTTATGGCAACGTAGATTAGTGAACTAGGATGTGTTGAACCCTAGGACTAGTCTACTCAAACACCAGTACATAAGACTTAAGGACCATTAAACAAACCTGTGTCTAAGTCGCCGAGTTAGGGTGTGGCAACCATTGTGCGCATGTCTAGGATTGGTATTCGGTGGGAGCTTGGTATTTAAGCAGTCCGCGTGACTCACCTCCTCTCCACTCGAATCCTACCTGGTGCGTAGCTTCGGTTCACCCTAACCATGAGGACTTATTCATGGGCTAAACCCCTAACTAAAACTCGAAAGGGAACTAGCCGTGTTTTTATGAAAACCATTTTTAATTTTAAGTGATAAAACATATAGAGTATATTCAAAAATTAAATTACTTAATCTTTAACTTAATAAAAATTTGTAAACATAATTAAACAATAAGACAGAAATAAGATAGTTCACTATGGCCTTATTACATAAAACAAAACCCAAAATAAAATTGTAGAGTACTTAAATAGAATAAAATGTCCAGATTAAATAATTTGCTTCCTGTGCATGGCCACCTTTGAGCTCCTGCCGACCCGGTCCATTACTGCTCATCACCTGAAAAATATTCCCCAATGGGGTGAGTCAAACAGACTCAATGTGTAACCAACACTAAAATTTAATAGACTTAGGCATACCATACATATCATGTTCACATAATAATTCAAGATAATGATACAAACCCGAACCCATACCTAGATGCCATCCGCTACACATCCCCGTACCAACCTGCACACCGTGGGGACTACTAAGTCAACCATCCATCCGCTACACTCCATCGAAGGCAGTCGCTGCAGTCGACGTGCTCATTGCCCATATATAATTCGTGGCATAGCCACCAGATTAAATAATTGTGTCATGAGACACCACATTCAGATAATGTAACCGAAGTTACCACATTCAGATAATGTGACCGAAGCCACCACATTCAGATAGTGTGACCGAAGTCACCACATTCACTTCCCCTTTCTCATATAACCCGAATGCCCCATTTTATTCATATAATGCATATCATACTTAAATTCACATTCATGTCACTTTTCACATGTTAAAATATAACATATTTCGTAATCCTAGTAGGAGTAGGAAACGTACCTGAGTACTTTGTACCACATTAGGGTACCTTAGCCATATTCACATTCTTATACATACTTATATTTAAATATTGCCATAAAACGTATTAAAGATAGTGTGGGGTACACACCTGATTTGCTTAACAATTCCTTGAAATCCCGAAAAAAACGGTCTATTGCTTTAGATCTCAATTCCTACATTTGGTAACCTTAATATGTTAGCATAAAGCCTATTCGGCTATAAAACCCAATCCTAGTAGGATTTGTACACTTAAAACCTACCTTGCTGTCATTTTCCCTATTATTCAAATCCCGAAAACCTTGTTGTACTCCTTCTTGCATTCGGCAAACATTAAATCACATCGTAGGTTAGTTCCGGCTTTTAAACAAAGTAAGAAATAGATCTAGATATCCAAAATAGGCCTTGGCCGAATATACCTATGTGCTTACCTTCCAAATCTTAAATCCCGAAATTGATCCCTTCTCTTGAAGTCGACAACTATCAAAAAAATCCCGGAGTTCCTCTTTTAATATTCGGCCAAGAGACAACAAGAGGATCAGTTCCTAGATTTCGATAAAAAGAAATTGAACAACAAAATCCATTTTCTTACCTTAATACCATAGTCGATTGCACCCTTGCTTGGAGTCACAAAGATTCGACTTTTGAGGCTTAAAAGAAATCAATTTCACTAGAGATTATTGGTATATTCGGTTTGACAAAATAAAAGAGAAGAAAAGAGAGGAGAGGACTAAGAAATTCGGCAGAGAGAAGAGGAGGAAGAAAAATTGATGAGTAGCCCTATTTCTTTCCTTTTATAGCCGAAATTACTACTCAGAATCCCTTACTTGGCCACCACTCTTCTATTTGATAGTTTATCCTTTTAATTATCACAAAATAAAAGAATTAATCCAAAAATTATCTCTTGAAAATAATGATAAATAAATCCATTATTTATCTCCTATTTAGACGAAATTTAAAGAGAATAAAACTCCTCTTTTAGAAGCCTTGTGCCGTCCACCTCTCTGCTTCTGGAAGCAAAAATAAAACTTCTTTATTTGCTTCCCATGTGACTCGAACTTAGGCCCACTTGCATGGCTTGTGGCGTCACCTACCTAGGCCTTAAGTGATATCTTCAGGCCACTTTTCCAAGCCTGATTATGTGTCAAATTCCTTCTACTAATATTCTTAAGGCCACCTTGCCTTAATTTCCTCTTTTTAAACCTTAAAACTTGACATTTCTTTACATTTCCAAGTTTCCAAAAATTTTCGTTTGCCTCCTTTAAACTTAACATTTCCTTACATTTCCAAGTTTCCAGAAATGTTCACTTTCCTCTTTTGAATCATTTCCAAATCATTTCCTTACCTTTCTTAGTTTCCAAAAATGTTCCCTTTCCTCTTTTAATCTTAACATTTCCATACATTTCCAGGTTTCCAAAAAAATATTCAAAACACAATCATAGCACATAAGACATGTCATTTCGTACAATTAAACTGAAAATGCATAGGCCCTTTTCAGGATGTTACAGATGAGTCTGGTATGTGATATGTGGTTGGTAAGAGTGAGCATGAGTAAGCCATGTCAATGTTGCTTGAGAATTTTGTGTTAATTCAGAATGTAATGTATGGGTGTTTTCTCAAGATTTTATGTTGTTATTTATTACATGCACACTCACTAAGCTTTATGCTTACTCCCTCTATTTTCCCTTTTCTTGTAGTATCACCAAGCTAGCTTGAGGATCGTAGGACTCGGAGCTCGATTCACACTATCAAGTTATTCTTTTGGGTATAGTAAAGTTTGATTATTTTGGGTATGGCATGTATAAGAACTCAGTCATTTTGTTATATGTCATATTGGTTAGCCAAGGTGTTGGCTATTAATGTTACTTATTTCATTTTGTAAATGGCCATTGGAATTGGCCAATACTAGTTAAGTGATATCTATTCAATGATGATGAAATTCATGAAGTGCAGGCTTGTGCAATTGAATGAGTAAAGTGTGAAGTGTAACAGCCTTATTTTGGGGCTAGTCAGAACAGTGGTCTCGGGACCACTAACCGAGGTTGAGGAAAATTATTTTAGTACTCTTTTATGTGTTATGGTGTTAATAAATGGCTATATAGATATTTTGGTGCTTTAATTTTAGCAAAATAGCATGCTTAATTGTGAAAAAGGACTAAATCGCATAAAGTGTGAGAGTTCTATTTTACAAGGTAGGGGTACCTAATAGCTATAGAATGTTAATTTGGAGGTCTTTAAAGTGCAATTAGGCCAAGTAGGGTGTGTTGGCCGGACATGTGGTATAGGGAGACAAGAGCATTTAATTTTTGGTCAAGTTTGGGTGAATTAGGTGAGAAAAGATGAATAAAATAAGATGACTAAAGGGAGCTATCATCTTTCACTATTCATCTTCCCCTACTACCGAAAATTTCAGCAAGTTTGAGGGTTTGAAAGCTTGAAAATTTCAGCTACATCTCATCCTTGCAAGTAAGTAAATTTTGAGGTTTTTCTTAATGATTTTTGTACTTTTGGGATCCCCAAAGCTTAATCTAGCTAATGAGGGAACTAATTTGTGATATGGTTGAAAGTCTAGGGACTTGCCATAAGAGTTATTATGTTGTTAGCTGAGTTTTTATGGAAGAAAATGACTGTTAAGGAGATGAGGAATAACTTTGGTGAAAGGTGTTTGCATGAAAACACCTAAATAGGACTTAAATCCAAGGAATGAAATTGTGTCATAAATGCATGAAATAGTGGGAATGATGAGTAACTGTAAGAGAAATAAATGTTCATCTAGGCTCATTTATTGATAAAATGTGTTGAAAATAATTTACGAGCCTAGGGGCAAAATTGTAATTTTACCATAGTGCAAGGGCAAAATGGTCATTTTTGCCTAAGTGTAGAAATTGATGCATTATGATTATAGAATGATCTAAATGAGTTAATCTTATTGTTATAGATTAAGAAGAGCGCAGAATTAACCTTGACCGGGGAAAAGGCAAGGTTACAGATTGAATCGTGAATTGAAACGTTTTGCACCAAGGTCAGTTTATGTGTAAGCAATGCACATTCGTGTAAACATTATGTTGCTAATTAGTGTATGGCATGATTGAAAACATGTGTGGTTTAAATGGTTTCAATGTGGTAGTCATTGAATAATTATTGTGTGAACGCTGAAATAGTGATATAAATGTGTAATGACGACACTTGTTGGTGGGCTAGTGCGATACCACCTTGTTGTTTAATTACGATGGGCTATGTGTGATACCATCATCTATTTATGTGTGATACCATCATCTATTTATCATTTGGTGGGCTGTGTGCGATACCACCGTAGCTAATCTTTTTGGTGGGTTGTGTGCGATACCACCGTAACTAATCTTTTTGGTGGGCTATGTGCGATACCACCCTAATAAAGGCTGTTGGTGGGATAAGTGCGAAACCACCGTGTAATTTGACTATGAGTAATGGCATTAGTGATGGTGATATGTTGTATTATGTGACTTTGTGATGCTAAGTGCAGGGAAACCCCTTGATGAATATATGCATTAAGGTTATAATATGGTTGAAATGTGGGAATGGAAAAATAAGTAAGCATGATTATGAATGTAGATTGTTTTTTGCTTAGTATGAAATGCTATGTACTTGTTTAATACATGTTATGATGTTATATTATTTACATGTAAACTTACTGTAACAGTCCGATTTACACCCTATTCGGAACAGTGGTTTCGGGACCACAAATCTGAGTCAGTATAATATTTTAATATTATTTTTTGTGTCTATGAAATGTGATTAATCATGTGCTAAATATCCGTAAGTCAATTTGTCCGCCTGTGTGCCTAATTTGACAAAAGATTGAATTGCATTAAATGTGAAAGTTACATGATATTTGTTAAGTACCAATGTGTTGTGGCTTTGTAAAGTTGCGGCCTTAAGTGGCAATTGAACCACTATTTAGTTAGTGGGTGAATATGGTAAAAAATGACCTTGTAATATATGTTATGAATATTTTGTTTTAAAAGGCTAGAATAGGAATTATGTTATTAAGTTTATTTTAATGTAATAAAAATATGAAAATGGCAACATTATCATCCATTGTTAGCCGAAATAAGCTAAGAAAGAAAAGAAAAACATAAGCAAGGGTTCGACCATGGTTTTTTGTCTAATTCAAGGTTAGTTTGTGATCCGTTTTTGATAATTTCTACGTTTTTGCAATCGTTGCTTTGAGAGCTACAAAACCCATGTATTAATTTTGTGAATTGATGATGTTTGTGTGAGATTCCATTGTTGATATGTTGAGTTTTGAGATGAGTTTAGTTGTTAAATGAAAGATTTGAGCTAGATGAAGATGTTATGTTCTTAAAGTTTTGATGAATTTAGCTAAATAGGGTTAAATTCTGAAAATAGAAAATTGAGGGACTAAATTGATAATTTGATGGAAAATATGGGTTTGTATGATATATATGTACATTCGGTTAAGCATGAGTATGGGTTGATTTTGTGAATTTGATGTTTTGAAAAAAAATGGACTAAATTGATATATTGTGCAAATGTGAGGTTCAATTTGCAAATAGTCCTAAATATATGTGTATGGATGGAATTGAATGAATTAGTGAATAAAAGGGTTAATTATGAATATGTTTATATCAAGAAAAGAGGAAAACAGACTTAGATCGCGGGAAAGCGAAAATAACCGAGTAGCTGTTTCCATTCCGTTAAACTGAATCCGAGGTAAGTCACTATGCAAATAAACGTACTCGTATGAAATTGTAATTGTTTATATCACTAATGTTGATAATGGATGCTTATGAGAGGATTATGCACATGAATTCCGAGATAAGTTTGATATAGTGACTAAGTCCAAGAAGTCTCGTACGAACCTAGGAATAAATAGGATTAGATATGTCATGACATAGGTATCTGTTCTGTTTTTATCATGTAAGACCACGTCTGGGACGTTGGCATTAACTTGAGACTCGTGTAAGACCACGTTTGGGACGTTGACATCGATATGAGCTTTACGTGTAAGACCACGTCTGGGACGCTGGCATCGTTATGATCCTTACGTGTAAGACCATGTCTGGGACATCGGCATCGTATTGGTTCGTGTAAGACCCTGTCTGGGACAGTGGCATCGATATCTGAGTGCATGTAAGACCTCGTCTGGGAGTTGGCTTTGTACGATCATTTTGAGTTTTTTTGAGTATCCTACTAGATTCATATAGGTTCAACGGGCAAGTCTGTGATATGAATTGCAAATCCGAGCTATGATCAAATAAGTGAACGAATGTCTGTCTCAGGTACGTTTGGTACATACACAAGAGTGTATAAAAAGGTAAGTACCTATATGACTTTGGCTTGAAGAAATGTATGCTTAAATGTGAGAATGTGAATTTTAAAATCATGAATGTGGCAAATGTGACCACAATTATATGAAACAAAGCACATTTGTGATAGTATGCTAAGGGTTTAGAATGTGCCAATGTATCTACTTGCAATATATGCATTTGATGCTAAGTTTATATGTATATTCACTTACTAAGCTTTTGGAAAGCTTACTCTATGTGTGTTTTCTCTGTTTTATAGGTTGTCAAAGCTACTGAAGGCTCGAGACCGTCAAGGATCGTCATCACACTTTTAAACTCGTTTTTTGGTACACTTTGCATATGTATATAGCTAGATATGGCATGTATAGGCTAGGTTTTTATGTAAGTTTGTTATATAAATATAGCCATTTGATTTGGCTAGTTATGAGTTGATAATTTGCTTAAATTGTTGTGATATATGATGCATATCTTGGTATGGTTGAAGTACTTGAAATGGTCAAGTTTTGGGTAAGCAAATGAATGAATTATGTTTGTGATGAAATGAGTTTGAGTCTTGAAACTTGGCATGGTTGGAATTGGTATTGAATGCATGGTTTGAATGGTTATTTTGGTATGTTTTTGGTTGTCATATATGCATGAAATGGAATGGTAAATTTTTCTTGTAGGTATGACCCAAGTGGGTGGCATTTTGGCCTTGAAAATGGCCTATAATGTCACACGGTTGAGGCACAAGGGCGTACCTAGTGACCGTGGGGCTAAGTCAGTAGCTAGCATAAGAGTACACGACCTTGGCACACGGTCGTGCCAGCTGCCTAGCAGTCGTGTGAATTTTGACAGGATCGACCAAGCCAAGTTCCACTAGCGTGCTTGGTGGTCGTGGGAGTATAGTCAGGATAGACCACGGGAAAGACACAGGGGTGTGTCTAATAGCCGTTGGAGGCACACGGCCTGCCCACACGAGCGCGTAAGCCCTAAATCTTAGAAAAGTTTTAATTTTTCTATGAAATTTGTATGTCTTTCAGTTTAGCCCCGACCCGAATTATAGGCATGTTTAAGGTCTCGTTGACCGTGTTAAGGGACAATATGCTTGAGATTGATGAATGAAATGTATGAAATGTTATGAATGTTTCTGATCTGTTCGGTAATGGTCCTAACCCTAATCCGGTGACGGGCACTAGATAGGGTTGTTACATTTGGTTGGTATCAGAGCTACGGTTTAATCAATTCTCGGACTAACATAACGTGTCAGAGTCTAGCTATACATGCCATATATCTGAATTGTCATAGTGTTTTGAATCCTGACGTATAAGCATGATTTTTGTATAGCTATGGATCCCGAAAGAGCCGTAGCTGACGACGTAGAAAGTAATGCGTCTGCTCCCAGGCAAGGGACAACGCCCTCTGACTCGAGACCGGCTACGAGCAGTGAAGAGGGAGAAGCTAAACAAGCTTTCTTCCAGATGATGAGTGAGAGGTTCACTTAGTTTGTAAAGAATAACCTGACTGTTTCGCAACCCCCGCCCTCGGTTAATCCCTTCAGACATCTGATATACCTCCAACTGCAAATCTAAATTCGTGGAATAAGCTTCCAGTTGACAAGATTCGTAAGTATGGGGCCGAAGAATTCTGAGCTACTAATATGATGATGCTGAAAAGGCCGAGTTCTGGATTGAAAATACTATTCAGGTATTCGATGAAATGTCTCTGACTCCGGAAGTATTCATAAAGTGGGTTGTATATTTGCTTTGAGATGCGGCTTATCAATGGTGAAAAACCTTAATTTCTATTTTTCAGAGAGAACGAGTTACAAGAGATTTCTTTCAGATCGAGTTCCAGAAGAAATATATAAGTGAGAGATTTGTTGATCAGAAACGAAAAGAATTTCTGGAAAACAAGGCCGTATGGCTGTTTCAAAATACGAACGAGAGTTCGTGAGACTGAGTCAGTATGCTCGAGAATGTGTATCTTCTGAAGCTATAATGTGTAAAAGAACGAAGATATTTGTTTGCTAGTTGGGATTTTAGAAATAAAGGAGTTCGTTGTACTTGTTGACCGAGCTTGTAAAGCTGAGGCACTCAGGAAACATAAAAGAAAGATTGAGTCTGAAGCTCGCGATATGAGGAATAGATTTTAGAGTAAATCATTTCAGTCTGCTCCGAAAAGATTCAAGGATAATCAAAGTCGTTCCAGAGATAACATGGTACATTCAAATAGAAATCAATCTAGACCGCAAATGAGTTCTAAAACTCCAGCAACTTCAGTAGCCAGTGTTGGTAACGTCCGGACTGAGAGACCTGAATGTAAACATTATGGAAAAAGGCATCCGGGAAGTTGTAGACTTAATGATAGAGCTTGCTTCAGATGTGGATCACTTGATCATTTTATCCGTGATTGCCCTGAGTCTGTCGAGCCAGAGACTGTTTAGAATTTGAGATCTGATAATGCACCTGTAAGAGGTAGACCTTTGAAGCATGTAAGAAATGTCAATGGTAGTCAGAGAACTACGAGAGACAATGTTGTCAGATCCGAAGCTAGAGCGCCTGCCAGAGCGTATGCTATTCGAGCTCGCGAGGAAGCTTCATCACCAGATGTTATAACTGGTAATTTTACTCTTTATGACACTTCTGTGATTGTATTGATAGACCCTGTTTCTACGCATTCATATATGTGCATGAATTTAGTATTCAGCAAGACTTTGCTTGTAGAGTCTACTGAGTTTACTATAAAAGTACCGAAACCCTTATGTAAAAGTGTCCTGGTTGACAAAGTATGCAAGAACTGTCCGTTAATGTTTCGAGATATATGTTTTCCTGCTGATTTGATGCTCTTGCCATTTGATGAGTTCGATATTATCCTGGGTATGGATTGGTTGTTTATGCATGATGCTGTTGTGAACTGCAAAAGAAAGACTATAGATTTGAGACGTTCAAATGATGAGATAGTACTAGTTGAATCTAATGATTTGAATGGATTGCCTGCTATGTATCTGTATTAAAAGCTCAAAGTTATGTGAAAAAGGGGTATACGTCATATTTCACTTATGTGATTGATTCGAAAGTATCTGAGAAGAAAGTTGAATCAGTGCCTATTGTTTGTGAGTAGTCTGATGTGTTCCCTGAAGAGTTATTGGGTTTACCTCCTATTCGTGACGTCAAATTTGGTATTGAATTGTTGCCTGGTACTACACCTATTTCGTTAGCTCCGTATAGAATGGCACCAACAAAATTGAAAGAGTTAAAGTCACAGTTGCAAGAGTTGACCGAAAGAGGATTCACTAGATTGAGTTTCTCACCTTGAGGTGCTCCTGTTCTGTTTGTGAAAAGGAAAGATGGCACGATGAGAATGTGCATTGATTATCGACAATTGAATAAGGTGACTATAAAGAATAAATACCCATTGCCCAGAATTGATGATCTATTTGATCAGTTAAAAGGAGCTAATGTGTTTTCCAAGATTGATATGATATCGGGTTATTATCAGTTGAGAGTTAAAGATTCAGACATTCTGAAGACTACTTTTAGAACGAGGTATGAGCATTATGAGTTTCTAGTTATGCCATTCGGACTAACCAATGCTCCTACTATTTTTATGGATTTGATGAACAGAATTTTTAGACCGTACCTAGATCGATTTGTTGTGGCATTCATAGATGACATCCTGATTTATTCACGTGATGAAATTGAGCAAGCTGAACATTTGAGCATTGTATTGCAAACTTTGAGAGAAAAGCAATTGTATACGAAATTCAGCAAATGTGAATTCTGGTTACACGAGGTTAGTTTTCTGGGGCATATTGTGTCAGCTTCTGGAATCCGAGTGGATCCGAGTAAGATTTCTGCTATTTTGAATTGGAAACCTCCGAGAAATGTATCTGAAGTTTGCAGTTTTTTGGGTTTAGCTGGTTATTATCGTAGATTTGTAAAATGCTTTTCAACAATAGCTACTCCTATGACTAGATTACTTCAAAAAGATATTAGATTTGAATGGTCAGATAAATGCCAGAAAAGTTTTGATCAGTTGAAAACTCCGTTAATAGAAGCTCCAGTGTTAGTACAGCCAGAATCGGGCAAAGAGTTTGTGATTTACAGTGATGCTTCGTTAAATGGTCTGGGATGTGTTTTGATGCAAGAAGGAAAAGTTGTAGCTTATGCCTCGAGACAATTTAAGCTTCATGAAAAGAATTATCAGACACACGACCTTGAACTTACTGCAATTGTGTTTGCACTTAAGATATGGCGTCATTATTTGTATGGTGAGAAATGTCACGTGTTTTCAGGTCATAAAAGTTTGAAATATCTGATGACTCAGAAAGATTTGAACCTGCATCAAAGAAGATGGTTATAGCTGTTGAAAGATTACGAGCTTGTGATAGATTATCATCCGGGTAAAGCAAATGTTGTTGCAGATGCACTAAGTCGAAAATCATTGTTTGCACTACATGCTCTGTATGCCTAGTTAGATTTGACTGATGACAGTTCTATGATAGCTGAATTAAAAGCAAAACCATTATTCTTACAATAGATATGTGATACTCAGAAATCTGATAATGAATTACGAGCAAAACGAGCTCAGTGTGAAGTGATTTCTGAATTTGAATTTCAAATTGTTGATGATTGTTTGAGAACCCGAGATCGTATCTGTGTTCCAAGAAACCCAGAGTTGATTCAGTTGATTTTGAATGAAGCACATAATAGTCATCTATCTGTTCATCCGAGAAGTACTAAAATGTATTATGATTTGAAACGACATTACTGGTGGTCTGGTATGTGACTTTGTTTCCAAATGTTTAGTCTGTCAGCAACTAAAAGCTGAACATCAAGTTCTGTTTGGTTTGTTACAACCGGTTCTGATTCCCGAATGGAAATGGGATAGAGTGACAATGGATTTTGTTTCTAGTTTGCCCTTAAATCTGAGAAAGAAAGATCCTATATGGGTCGTAGTTGATAGATTAACGAAAACTGCCCATTTTATTTCGGCATGATCTGATTATCCACTTAACAGATTAGCTGAGCTTTATATTTCTGAGATTGTGAGATTGCACGGGGTGCCACTATCTATTGTGTCAGATAGAGATCCGAGGTTTACATCGAAATTTTGGAAGAAATTACAAGAAGCTTTGGGCACGAAATTACACTTCAGTACAGCTTTTCATCCGCAAACAGATGGTCAGTCTGAAAGAATTATTCAGATTCTTGAAGATATGTTAAGATGCTGTATACTTGAGTTTAATGATTTGTTAGAACAATATCTGCCATTAATCGAGTTTGCGTATAATAATAGTTTTCAGTCAAGCATCAAAATGGCACCTTATGAAGCTTTGTACAGACGTAAATGTCGTACACCTCTGTATTGGATTGAGCTTAGTGAAAATAAGCTCCACGAGGTTGATTTGATAAAAGATTCAGAACAGAAAGTGAAACTGATCCGAGATTGTTTGAAAATAGCATCTGATCGCCAGAAATCGTATGCGAACTTGAAACGAAAAGATATAGAATTTGAAATCGGCGACAAAGTATTTCTGAAAGTGTCTCCGTGGAAGAAAGTGTTTCAATTCGGACGTAAAGGCAAGTTGAGTCCGAGATTCATCGGACCGTATGAGATCTTTGAACGAGTTGGGCTTGTTGCATATAGATTAAGGTTGCTTTCTGAGCTAGAAAAGATACACAATGTATTTCATGTTTCGACGCTTCGTAGATATCGATCCGATCCGTCACATGTAATTGTCCCATCTGAGATTGAAATCTGATCTGATATGACATATGAAGAGGAACCGATCTGTATCTTAGCTCGTGAAGTGAAAAAGTTGAGAAACAAGAAAATTCCGTTAGTGAAAGTACTGTGGAATCGACACGGAATAGAAGAGGCTCCGTGGGAGCCGAAAAATTCAATGAGACAACAATATCCGACTCTGTTTAACGGTAAGATTTTCGGGGACAAAATCCTTAAGGGGGAGAACTGTAATAGTCCGATTTATACCTTAGTCGGAACAGTGGTTTCGGGACCACAAATCCAAGTCAGTATAATATTTTAATATTATTTTATGTGTCTATGAAATGTGATTAATCATGTGTTAAATTTCTGTAAGTTAATTTGTCTGTCTGTGTGCTTAATTTACAAAAGGATTGAATTGCATTAAATGTGAAAGTTACATGATATTTGTTAAGTACCAATGTGTTGTGGCTTTGACTTTGACTTGAAGAAATGTATGCTTAAATGTGAGAATGTGAATCTTAAAATGATGAATGTGGCAAATGTGACCACAAGTATATGAAACAAAGCACATTTGTGATAGTATGCTAAGGGTTTGGAATTTGCCAATGTATCTACTTGCAATATATGCATTTTATGCTAAGTTTATTTGTATATTGACTTACTAAGCTTTTGGAAAGCTTACTTTGTGTGTGTTTTCTGTGTTTTATAGGTCGTCAAAGCTACTGAAGGCTCGGGACCGTCAAAGATCGTCATCACACTACTAAAATCATTTTTTGGTACACTTTGAATATGTATATAGCTAGATATGGCATGTATATGCTAGTTTTTTATATAAGTTTGTTATATGAATATAGCCATGTGATTTGGCTAGTTATGAGTTGATAATTTGCTTAAATGGTTGTGATATATGATGCATATCTTGGTATGGTTGAAGTACTTGAAATGGTCATGTTTTGGGTAAGCAAATGAATTAATTATGTTTGTGATGAAATGAGTTTGAGTCTTGAAACTTGGCATGGTTGGAATTGGTATTGAATGCATGGTTTGAATGGTTATTTTGGTATGTTTTTGGTTGTCATATATGCATGAAATGGAATGGTAAATTTTGCTTGTAGGTATGACCCAAGTGGGTGGCATTTTAGCCTTGAAAATGGCCTATAATGTCACACGGTTGAGGCACACGGGCATGCCTAGTGACTGTGGGGCTAAGTCAGTAGCTAGCATAAGAGTACACAGCCTTGGCACACGGTTGTGCCAGCTGCCTAGCAGCCGTGTGAATTTTGGCAGGATCAACCAAGCCAAGTTCCACGGGCGTGCTTGGTGGTCGTGGGAGTATAGTCAGGATAGACCACGAGAAGGACACACAGGTGTGTCTAATTGCAGTGGGAGGCACACGGCCTGCCCACACGGGCGTGTAAGCCCTGAATCTTAGAAAAGTTTTAATTTTTCTATGAAATTTGTATGTGTTTCGGTTTAACACCGACCCAAATTATAGGCATGTTTAAGGTCTCGTTGACCTTGTTAAGGGACACTATGCTTGAGATTGATGAATGAAATGTATGGAATGTTATGAATGTTTCCGATCTGTTCGGTAACGCTCCTAACCCTAATCCGGCGACGGACATGGGATAGGGGTGTTACACTTACTAAGCTTAAAGCTTACTCCCCTTCTCTTCTTCCTTGTTTTATAGAGTTTAAGAGCTAAGCTGAGATACGAAGATATTCAGAAGATCGCCCACACTATCAGATCACCTCGGTATACCTAGACTTAATGATTTTGTACATGGAATGTATAGGGACTAGACTAGTTATGATATTTTGTCATTTTGGCCAAAATGTATTGGCCCTTGTTAAGATAATTATTTTGTATATTGCCATGGTTGATGTAACACCCCAAACCCGGCCCATACACCACGGCCGAATTTAGAATGCCAATGCGGAAAACGTTTGAAAAGATTTTAACTTACAGAGAAAAACATAAAAATTTGTTGTCGTTGGTAAAACAACTCGTATTTAAAATTCTAAGTAACACTTTGATGTTACAGATTATTCGGATTTAAAACTTTATATATACTTTTAAGATGTAAGTTGCTAAAAATAAAATCATTTCCAAATAGTAATTTAATCGTCAATCCAATTAAAACATAATAACAACTTCAAATACTTTAAGTGGCCCTTGTTACATCAACTAATTATTCAAAAATACTTAAAATATAAAATGCGTGAAACAAATAAAACATCCCCTGCATGAAATAAATAAATGTAACTTCTTCATGGCCACCTTTGTACCCGCTCCAACCCGGTCCAAGATTCACGTATCACCTGCGATGTTGGTAAAATTTGGGTGAGTCAAACAGACTCAATGTGTAATTAGTCCACAGATTTCCACCCACATGGGCTTAGCCCACAACCACATCAAACCACATATCTTATAACAATGTCTTAAGCCACATGATTCCACATATCAGATAATAAGGCAATTAATCCACATGGTTTCACTTATTGGGCTTGGCCCATAACCACACCACATATTATATAATAATGCAAGTTATCCACATGATTCCACATATTGGGCTTGGCCCATTTCCACATTAATCCACATGTCAGATAATGAGTTTATGCAAAGTGCACCCAACCCCGCCTAGGGTCCATCCTCTACACACCCCCGTATCCAGCCACCACACACCAGGGGATTACTAAATCACCCTCCAGCCTCTACACACCAATTTGGAAATTAATGCTGTCCACGCGAACTAAATCGCAAATAATCCACAACGCGACCTCAGTCTACGCCAATCCATAATGTAGCTCGTAGCTAACATCAAAACCATGATGAGGCACATAGCCATTCATCAACCACGATATGGCACAAAGCCTATATCAACCACGATGAGGCACCGAGCCACTCATCAATCCACGTGAGGCTCGTAGCCATCACTAAACCACGTACATAAAGTACACCCTGTCCTTCTTTCATATTCATTTCCCATCCCATGCACATGCAACATAAGAATAGTGACATGATGAATAATGCATGTACATGTTAATCAAGCATACTATCACATTTTCATTGGCATCTTCACAGTCTTATCAATAACTATCACTGACCTGATTATCAACATACCCCTTAAGGGTATCCATTTCAGATTGCCACTGCACTTATTAAACACATATTCATAACACATGCAAATATAACATGAACCCGAAAAACGGTGGGTTAATCACACACCTGATAACTTGAAGTACTATGCTCCCGATCCCGATGCTATCACTAAGCGACACTACGGCTATCTGCCTACTTTCCTGTTCTGACGATGGCCCACACCCCGGTGGCCAATCCCGCACTGCAGAGACTGATCTCTTCTTAAACTTAGGGATAGGGACTACCCCTTGTCCTCCTTGACTGGTTTTTGCGTCCATCAACAATACTTAATCAGAATCAAACGGTTAATACGAGATCTTAATCGAATAAAAAATACAACTTAATATCCTTACCAAATATGGATCTGAATCCCAAAACTTGCCCTACTTCTATCGATTTTCCCCTAAGTAAACATAGCCAAAATCGGTCACACTTAATACTCAAAATATGGCCTTAGGCCGAATACCACAACCACTTACCTAACTTATCCAAATCCCGGAAACCACCACCTGCTCCTGAAGTTGTCGAAATCCCTACTTAACCACTCTTAGAATCGACTACAAACATAAATCTAGAAAAATGGCCCTTGGCCGAATACTATACTTGCTTACCTTGATCACTTCAAATCCTGAAAGACCTCCTTTACTCTGGCTACACACAAACACGAGCTTATGGCTTAATAAACATTCGGCCATCCTTAAACCAAGGCCCTAATCACTTGATTCGGCACACCAAATGAAAAGAACCCAAAACCGATTACTAGAGAAAGAAACACTTACCACTACACATTGCTTACCACTAACGATCAACTTCCCGAAATCACCTTCCTAGGTTCGGCCACAGAGGAGAAATGGAGTTAGGCCCACATAAGATTGAGATTCGGCTACAAGGTAGAGATGGTGTTTCGGCACTTTACTGGTGAAGAGCAAAAAATACACAATAGTAGAGAGAGAGAGAGCTTTTAGAGGATTCGGCCAACAAGAGAAATAGATTCAAGGTTTCGGCTTCAATGATCTCAAGAAAAGAAAGCTACAAGATTCGGCTAAGCTTTTCAAATGGTGCTTGAATATTCGGCTAACCAAAAGAAAAGAAGAGAGTTTGAGAAAGAGATGTGAATTCGGCCAAGAGAGCAAATAGATCAAAGTGATCAAAGTTCGGCTAAAGTTCTAAATAACAAAGAGTCATTCGGCCATTCAAGAAAAGGTGTAGAATTGGGGTTGAAAGAAAATAAAGAAGAAGTGAAAAAGGTAAAAGAATTTCGGCCAAAAGATGAATGCTTGCACTAAATGAAATTCGGCACTACTCCCCCCTACCAAGAGCCCCTTATTCGACCACTACATCCTTCCCTTATCATATCCCTTATTAATCTCCTATATTATCTCTTATCTACCCATTAAAGCTAAATAAAATAAATCAACATTTATCCTACTCTTCTAGCTTAATTTTAAAAAGAAAAACCAAGATTATCCTCATCTTTTCAAAGTCCCCAAGCCGTCCACTACTCCTCCCCTCCTTGATGCAAAAACACATGCCCACAATGCAACCTTTGCAGCTCGAACCTCCTTCCTCCTAAAGCTCCCTTTTGACGCAACCTTTAAGCACCCTAGGTGGCGTCCCTTGCCACTTTTCCAAGGCTATCTTTGTGTCCAAATTCCCACACAAATTTTCTTAAGGCCTCCTTAGCCTAGCTCCTTCTTTTTAAACTTAAATCCGATATTTTTCGGAGGTATTCTCCTACATCCCAGGAAAACACATCCAAACACACACTAAGCCTACTATCACTTAAATTATGCAATAAACGCATAACCCCTAAATCTAGGATATTACAGTTCTACCCTCCTTAAAAATAATTTCGTCCTCGAAATTACTTACTAACGAACAGTCGTATAGTCTAACTCACCACACCACGCTACTGCTGCGCACTCTGGTCGTAA
Organism: Gossypium australe; assembly: GCA_005393395.2. Taxonomy (NCBI): domain Eukaryota; kingdom Viridiplantae; phylum Streptophyta; class Magnoliopsida; order Malvales; family Malvaceae; genus Gossypium; species Gossypium australe. Next base: position 70,504,422 of record CM016623.1, on the reverse strand, counting down.
TAAAACTAACACACTTCTTATGCACAATCTCAAAGTTCACAGTCAAGGTTCCAAACACCTCACTAGCAATACAAGAATGAGCTGACTTAACAACGAACAAGGTAATAAAGGACATTCTAGAAATAAGGAACAAACCCGTTGTCACATCTAGCACATCTTCCTTCTTGTGACGACTGACTGCCTAAACCATCCTTGGTTGCCTCGCATCCGAACCTTCAGTACCTCTGCTTGGTGTTCCACGACCTCGGCCGGAACCATTCCCTCCATGGTTCGAACCACGACCCTTTGTCACCTGTTGACCACCTCTGCCAGGCTGCACATAACCCTGGCCTACTGTCCGAGCCCTATCCATCACTTGAGGACAATTCCTAACCAAATGAGCCTTAGACCCACACCGAAAACATTCCTTACTATTTCCCCAGCACTCTCCTGCATGAGCTTTCCCACACTGAGCACATGGACGACTCTGATTCTCAGCAACTGGTACAGGTGCACGTACAGAATTCTCAGTCCTTGGTCTTTTCTGAAAATCTCCAGATGATTCTGACGGTCCAAAACTCCTCTTATTCCAGTTCCTATCCTTATCTCGGTTCTATCTCTCAGTCCTCTTAACTTCTTCAATGATCTGAGCTTTCTCCACTAAAATAGCAAAGTCTCTCTCTCTTTGCGGAGCAATCAACACTCGCAGCTCATCCCGCAATCCATCTTCGAATCGAACACACCTCTCGTAATCAGTAGCCATGATCCCCTTATCATACTGACTTAACCGTAGAAATTCCGCTTCATACTCTGCTACCGACTTACTTCCTTGTACCAGATTTAGAAACGCCTTCCTCTACGAGTCTAGGTAACTAGCTCCAACGTACTTCCCTTCAAACTTAGCCTTGAAGTACTCTCAATCCACTCGATCTGCAGGGGTACCTTGTCTGATAGTGAGCCACCACCGAAAAGCCTCATCTCGGAGCAACGAAACAGCACCTTTCAGCTTTTCCTCAGCAGTGCATCCAAATCATCCCTGATCCTTTCGACTGCCTTCAACCAATACTCTGCTACATTCGGAGCTACCCCAGATACTCCTCTAAAAACTTCGGCTCCATTCGACCTAAGTCTCTCTGACACTGACTTTCGAGCTCCATTTCCCACACTAGCTCCTGCCACTCGCTCTAGCACTCGTAGCATAGCTTGCGATACTGCGTCATCTCCTCCTGTCTGATCTTGATCCTCCGCGCCCAACGCTGGCAGCGGCACATCATTATCTGACCCACGGCCAGACCCTACTGGTTCCGATACTGTCATTCTACCTCTACCACGTCCACGACGACCGCGTCCCCTAGAACTCATTACTAGCGTCGCGATTTAATCTGATTAAAAAGTTTTATGCATTAGCACTTTGTTCCACTGTTTATCCGCGAGCAGTTTTATGAAAAGAAGTTTTAGTAGTTCTTTCGATCAATCAAAGTTTTCAGCTCAAGTTCACTATTCTAATTCAGAGAATCACATTCATTCATTCACAACATTCAACACACTATTATGGGCATCTTTGTCCATTCCCATCCCAGGGGTATTTTCATCATTTTTCCTATAAGGGTATTTTGGTAATCTTTCAAATCGGGATCAATTTAAAAATAATCTTTACAAATCAAAGGCATTCTAGAATTTTCAAAACTCGAGGGTATTCTTGACAGTTTTCCAAATCAAAAGTATCACAGAAATTTTGGAAATCGGGGTTAATTTGGTAATTTCGTAAACCAGGGGTAATTTGGTAAATTTTCGAATCAAGGTATCTTGACATTTTGCAAAATAGAGGTTCCTAGTATTTTGAAAAATATCTTAGTAAAAGTCGAGGGTAGTATGGTAGTAAAATTTTTTCCGAACCAGGGGCATTTTAGTAATTTTACAACCAGGGATATTTAGGTAATTTTGTAAATCGGAGATATTTTGGAAAAATTTTCAAAGAAAATATTCTTTCTTCAAATCAAAGGGGTAATTTGGTGAATTTAAAACTAAGGGTTTTATAAAACAGTATGGCTAGTCCTTTTCGGGTTTTAATTATTGGATTTAGCCCGTGAATAAGTCCTCTTGGTTAGGGTGAACCGTTACTACGCACCAGGTAGGATTCGAGTAAAGAGGAGGTGAGTCACTAGGACTGCTTAAATACCAAGCTCTTACCGAATCCATTCCTAGACATGCGCACAACTGTTGCCACACCCTAGCTCGGCGACTTAGTTCACAGGTTTGTTTGATTGTCCTTAAGTCTTATACATTTTGTGTTGTAGTACACTAATCCTAGAGTTCAATAGCCGTAATCTACTAATCTGCATTCCCATATTGCCCATCAAGTTCACATATACAAATCACTTCAATAGCTAGGGGTACTTACCTGGTGGACTTCGGGTCGGAGATACAGGTGCCATGCCAGAATAACCTGAAATAGTACATAAAAATATATGTTTTTGAAAAGCCCATTTTTTTAAAAAAAAATGTTTTTGGGCCCAAAACCCTCAAAGTCGAGTTTTGAACCGGGCTCTGATACAAAACTGTAACACCCCAAACCCGGCCCATACACCACGGTCGAATTTAGAATGCCACTGCGGAAAACGTTTGAAAAGATTTTGACTTAAAGAGGAAAACATAAAAATTTGTTGTCGTTGGTAAAACATCTCGTATTTAAAATTCTAAGTAACACTTTGATGTTACAGATTATTCAGATTTAAAACTTTAATATATACTTTTAAGATGTAAGTTGCTAAAAATAAAATCATTTCCAAATAGTAATTTAATCGTCAATCCAATTAAAACATAATAACAACTTCAAATACTTTAAGTGGCCCTTGTTACATCAACTAATTATTCAAAAATACTTAAAATATAAAATGCGTAAAACAAATAAAACATCCTCTGTATGAAATAAATAAATGTAACTTCTGGTAATAACAATGTATTAAGCCACATGATTCCACATATCAGATAATAAGGCAATTAATCCACATGGTTTCACTTATTGGGCTTGGCCCATAACCACACCACATATTATATAATAATGCAAGTTATCCACATGATTCCACATATTGGGCTTGGCCCATTTCCACATTAATCCACATGTTAGATAATGAGTTTATGCAAAGTGCACCCAACCCCGCCTAGGGTCCATCCTCTACACACCCCCGTATCCAGCCACCACACACCAGGGGATTACTAAATCACCCTCCAGCCTCTACACACCAATTTGGCAATTAATGCCGTCCACGCGAACTAAATCGCAGATAATCCACAACGCGACCTCAGTCTGCGCCAATCCACGATGTAGCTCGTAGCTAACATCAAAACCACGACGAGGCACATAGCCATTCATCAACCACGATGAGGCACCGAGCCACTCATCAATCCACGTGAGGCTCGTAGCCATCACTAAACCACGTACATAAAGTACACCCTGTCCTTCTTTCATATTCATTTCCCATCCCATGCACATGCAACATAAGAATAGTGACATGATGAATAATGCATGTACATGTTAATCAAGCATACTATCACATTTTCATTGGCATCTTCACAGTCTTATCAATAACTATCACTGACCTGATTATCAACATACCGCTTAAGGGTATCCATTTTAGAATTGCCACTGCACTTATTAACACATATTCATAACACATGCAAATATAACATGAACCCGGAAAACGGTGGGTTAATCACACACCTGATAACTTGAAGTACTACGCTCTCGATCCCGATGCTATCACTAAGTGACACTACGGCTATCTGCCTACTTTCCTGTTCTGACGCTGGCCCACACCCCGGTGGCCAATCCCGCACTGCAGAGACTGATCTCTTCTTAAACTTAGGGATAGGGACTACCCCTTGTCCTCCTTGACTGGTATTCGCGTCCATCAACAATACTTAATCAGAATCAAACGGTTAATACGAGATCTTAAACGAATAAAAACTACAACTTAATATCTTTACCAAAAATGGATCTGAATCCCAAAACTTGCCCTACTTCTGTCGATTTTCCCCTAAGTAAACATAGCCAAAATCGGTCACACTTAATACTCGAAATATGGCCTTACGCCGAATACCACAACCACTTACCTAACTTATCCAAATCCCGGAAACCACCACCTGCTCCTGAAGTTGTCGAAATCCCTACTTAACCACTGTTAGAATCGACTACAAACATAAATCTAGAAAAATGACCCTTGGCCGAATACTATACTTGCTTACCTTGATCACTTCAAATCCCGAAAGACCTCTTTTACACTGGCTACACACAAACACGAGATTATGGCTTAATAAACATTCGGCCATCCTTAAACCAAGGCCCTAATCACTTGAATCGGCACACCAAATGAAAAGAACCTAAAATCGATTGTTAGAGAAAGAAACACTTACCACTACACGTTGCTTACCACTAACGATCAACTTCCCGAAATCACCTTCCTAGGTTCGGCCACAGAAGAGAAATGGAGTTAGGCCCACACAAGATTGAGATTTGGCTACAAGGTAGAGATGGTGTTTCAACACTTTAATGGTGAAGAGAAAAAAATACACAATAGTAGAGAGAGAGAGCTTTTAGAGGATTCGGCCAACAAGAGAAATAGATTCAAGGTTTCGGCTTCAATGATCTCAAGAAAAGAAAGCTACAAGATTTGGCTAAGCTTTTCAAATGGTGCTTGAATATTCGGCTAACCAAAAGAAAAGAAGAGAGTTTGAGAAAGAGATGTGAATTCGGCCAAGAGAGCAAATAGATCAAAGTGATCAAAGTTCGGCTAAAGTTCTAAATAACAAAGAGTCATTCGGCCATTCAAGAAAAGGTGTAGAATTGGGGTTGAAAGAAAATAAAGAAGAAGAGAAGAAAGTAAAAGAATTTCGGCCAAAAGATGGATGCTTGCACTAAATGAAATTCGGCACTACTCCCCCCTGTATGACCAAAATTAAACACCACCAAGAGCCCCTCTTTCGGCCACTACATCCTTCCCTTATCATATCCCTTTTAATCTCCTATATTATCTCTTATATACCCATTAAAACTAAATAAAATAAATCAACATTTATCCTACTCTTCTAGCCGAATTTTAAAAAGAAAAACCAAGCTTATCCTCATCTTTTCAAAGTTCCGAAGCCGTCCATTACTCCTCCCCTCCTTGACGCAAAAACACATGCCCACAATGCAACCTTTGCAGCTCGAACCTCCTCCCTCCTAAAGCTCCCTTTTGACGCAACCTTCAAGCACCCTAGGTGGAGTGCCTTTCCATTTTTTCCAAGGCTATCTTTGTGTCCAAATTCCCACACAAATTTTCTTAAGGCCTCTTTAGCCTAGCTCCTCCTTTTTAAACTTAAATTCGATATTTTTCCAAGGCACTCTCCTACATCCCAGGGTTTTAGAAACCTCTAAAACACATCCAAACACACACTAAGCGTACTATCACTTGAATTATGCAATAAACGCATAACCCCTAAATCTAGGATATTACAGTTGATGGCCCACCTTATCATTTATGAAAGTACAAAGTTATCTATGGAAGTTCATATTGAAATTATGATACGTTTATTAGTATGTTGAATGGGTTTTTGTGGTGTAAACTATAGAGGTACAAAGAGCTTGGCAAACAGCCCTGTTCTTGTCCACATAGGTAGGCACACGGGCGTGTTTCTAGGCCGTGTGTGACCTAAGGGTAGGCTATGGGTGTGTGCCCAGGCCATGTGAAGTCTGCACCTTGAATTTGGTATTTGAAGTGTCACACGGTTGCAACACACGGGCGTGCCAAGGCCGTGTGGATAACTCATGAGCGACAACGGGCCAGCCTTATGGGCGTGTGTCCAGGCCGTACGACTCAAGTCAGTGTCGACCACGAGTGTCGAACATGGGCATGTGAGATGACACACGGGCGTGTCCTCCACCCCACGGGCGTGTGGCCCCTATTAGCTTAAAATTTTCTGAATGTTTAAAAGTTTCTGCTTCATTTCCAAAACCTTTATGGGCGTGTGAATAGGGCCGTATAGGCCCATTATAAGGAAGTTAAATAGGAGAATGAAAAAGTTTAAACCTGGGATAGATTTGGTTATCTCGAGGATGAATAACCCAGTGAGTTGAGCCCGGTAATGCCTCGTGCCCGATTCTGGTGTAAGATCCGGGTAAGGGGTGTTACATGATGTATATGCATGATGAACGCAGTGTGAAATTAAGGTGTGGATGTCTTGATTGTTATGCTATGTATTGCTGGAAATGGTATAAGTCTGGTTGCTTTTTAGTGTGGCAAATGGCTTGGTAAATAGCCTTATATTTCTCCACACGAGTAGACACATGGGCGTGTGTCTAGGCCGTGTGTGACACACGGTCTGCCTCATGGGCGTGTAGCTTAGCCATTTGTCCCCTGCATCTAATTTGTGAAAAATTAAGTTTGTCACATGGGCTAGCACACGGGTGTGTGACTCGGCCGTGTAACCCTAAGTGTCTGCTGACTTCATAAATAGAATGTCAAGGTTTTCACACATAGGCTATGACACGGGCGTGTCATGGCCATATGAGGGACACGAGCCATAGACACAGGCGTGTGCCAGGCCGTGTGAAAACCCCTGTAGGATCGAAATGAAAAATAAAATTAGCACAGACTAGGGACATTGGCGTGTGTGACCACACAGCCTGCCCCCACGGGCGTGTTCCTTTCCACACGGGCTTGTGGCCCTATTTTGAGCAAAACAATTCTAAGTATTCGTATGCTTATGGTTCAGTCTCAAACCACTATATATGTATGTTTCGGGTCTCGTAGGCCCATAATAGGGACGGTATGAACACGAATGAAAAGTTTTAAGTTGGAATGAAAATGTATGGCCTGATTTTGTATGATTAAGTATGTTAAGTCCGGTAATGCCTCGTACCCGGTCCTAGCATCGAATACGGGTAAGAGGTGTTACAACCTGTGCACATTAAACATGTAATAGCCCGATTTTGGGGCTAGCCGAAATAGTGCTTTCGGAACTACTAATCCGAGGTCAAAAAAATTATTCTAATATTATTTTATGGGTTATAGCATGATTATATGAGTGCATGAAAGTTTTGGTGAAATAATTTTAGTGATTGCAATCTTAATTTTGAAGAAAGACTAAATCGCATAAGGTGCGAAAGTTTTATTCTACAAGCTAAAGGTGTCTAATAGCTATAGAATATTAAATTGGAGGTCCCTAATGTGCAATTAGGCCCTTAGTAAAGTGTTGGCCTTCCATAGGGGACAATGAAATGAAAATTGGTCAAAGTTGGTGGATTAGGTGACTTAATTGGGGAAATAGAATAAAATAAAGAGAAAAAGATATCATCTTTTTCATTTCTTTTCTCCACTGAAATTTTTAGCAAAATAGGGGTTTTGGAAGCTTGAAATTTTCAGCAACTTACAGCCATAGCAAGTAAGTGATTTTGATGGTCATTTTGATAATTTTTGTACTTCTGGAACCCTTGTACCTTAAGCTAGCTAATGAGGGGACTATTTTGCAAAATGGTTGAAAGTCTAGGGTTTTTCCATGATAGCATTAGTGTTGTTTGCTGAATTTTTATGAAAGAAAATAAAACTTGGTTGTTAAATAAACAACTTTTGTGAAAGGGGTTTTTCATGAAAACACCTAAAAAAGACATTTTTGTGAAGGTTGTAAAATGGGTAGTAAATGCATGAAATAATTGGTATTGTGAGTTGCTATAAGAGTAATAAATGTTCAGCTAAGTTTGTTAAATGAGGAAATTTGATGAAAAGATTTATGAGCCTAGGGGAAAAATCGTAATTTTGTGAAAGTCTAAGGGCAAAACGATAAATTTTCCCAAGTAGGAATTTTAAAACGTCTTGATTTATGTGGTGATTAAATAAGTGAAATTGTCATAATAGATCAAGAAACACGAAGTTCGGACCGAAATCAAGGAAAGAACAAGGTGGTGGACTAAATCGAACAAATATACATATTTTGGTACCGAGGTAAATTTGTGTGTAATAAATCTACATAATTTTATTATGTTTTTAAATGCTTGATATCATGATAAATGTATATATTCTCTATGAAATTGGTTAATGATGCCTCGATGAAAGTATGATGAAATTTTGTTAAGTCAAAGTCCTGGTTGAACCTTAGGAATAGCAAGGATACCATTGTCACGACATGAGATTAAGGAGGTCCCCTATAAGACCATGTTTGGGACATGGCCTTGGCACCGAAAGGAGATCCTGTATAAGACCATATCTGGGATATGGCATCAGCATTGAGTAGTAATTCAGTGTAAGACCACGTCAGGGACCTGGCTTCGGTATGTAATCGTGTAAGACCATGTCTGGGACATGGCATCGATGTACGATCCCGTGTAAGACCATATCTGGGATATGGCATCGGCATCGAGATGTGATCCCATGTAAGACCATATCTAGGATATGGCATTGGCATCGTATTACGTGTATGATGATTCTTGTGTATCCTCAAGTATTCCAAGTGGTTCAACGAGATAAGGAGTTAAGTTTATGTTGAAGATGAAATTAGAGCTAAAGTTATGTGATGAAGTGATACATGTACATGTGAGTAACTTACGAGAAATGTGTCTGATATGTGATATGTGATTGGTAAGAGTAAGCATGAGTAAGTTATGGCATTGTGTTTGAGTATTTGTGTTATTACTCAATGTAATGTATGGATGTTACCATAAGCCTTTATGTTGCTATTTATTTCATGCAAACTCACTAAGCTTTATGCTTACCCCTCTCTTTTCCATTTCTTATAGTATTGCCAAGCTAGCTCGGGGATCGAAGGAAGTCAGAAGCTCGATCACACTATCAATTGGAACGTTTGGTATAGTTAGACTTATCTTTTTGAGTATGGCATGTATAGGAACTTAGTGTTTGTAAAGTGTCATATTGTTTTGGCCAAATGTGTTGGCTTAATTTGGAGATAAATTCATTTTGTATAAGGCCATAATTGATGGCTAATTTTTATTGTTAATATATGAAAATGATGATGTTTATTATGTATGTGCAAATTGCATGGTTGAGTAATTGGTATAGTTATACAGGAATAAATAGGTTGCTAGATGTGGCTTATGATGGTGCAAGTAGGGGTGGCAAAAAGGGGTTTGGTAAATAGCCTTGTTCTTATCCATACGAGTAGGCACACGGGTGTGTGTCTAGGCTGCGTGTGACACAGGGTCTGCCCCATGGACGTGTGGTTTAGCCGTGTGTCCCCTTGCATTCTAAGTTGGCAAAACAGAATGCCCAGTAGTAACCACACTGGCTAAGGCATGGCCGTATGTCTCAACCGTGTGGAAGACACGGTCATTAGACATGGGCGTGTGCCTAGGCCGTGCGAAGTCTGCACCAGAATTTAGGAATTTAATTCGCCACACAGTCTAAGGAAACGGGCGTGTGACTTGGCCATGTGACCTTATTAGGTTGATGACGTTAGAAACAAAATGTCAAGGTTTTTACACACAGGCCAAGACACGGGCGTGTCAAGGCTGTGTGAGAGACACGAGCCATGGACATGGGCGTGTGCCAGGCCCTGTGAAAACCCCTATAGGTTCGAATTGAGAAATAAATCCACACAGACTTGGGAAATGGGTGTGTCCCTATATGCTTAGGCCATGTGAGTTACACGATCCTTCAACATGGTCATGTTATCAGGCCACATGGGCGTATGCTCCTATTTTCTATGACATTTTCCAAAGGTTTCTAAAGAACTCGGTTTGGTCCCGAACCGTTTCTAAAGTGTGTTTTGGGTCCCGTAAGCCCATATTAAGGATTTTGAATTGAAGATTGAAAAGTTTTAAATTTGACCAAACTTTTATGACCTTGAAATGTATGTGAGTACGTGTTTAAGTTAGGTAACGCCTCATACCCTGTTTCGGTGTCAATTAAGGGTAAGGGGTGTTACAAAACAAAAAGGGTGAGTTTACGTAAACTCAGTGTGCAATCCGGCAGAAATAAACAAAAAACAATATTCACATTGCACAGTTGAACAGTCTTGGACCTAAGCCCTTTTCAGTATCAATGACAGTTTCGGCCTTAGCCCATCTCAGTACAGTGTCAAAATGCAGTAGGGCCTTAGCCCATCACAGTTTCAGTAGTAGTAATAGTTATGCAGTACCAAAATCCTACCCAACTAGCCTTTACACACCATCTCCGTCCAACCCTACACTCCATGTGGTGATATAATCAACCCACCCATCCCTACACTAATAGTAGTACCTAATACAGCACAATACAGTAGTTTGCATCTAAGCTGCCTGTAACATCCTGGAATTAGGGACTCTGCATTATTGTGTGTTGCTGTGTGTTGCCATGTTTCGCTTGTTATTTTGATGTGATTGGGGGTCTCGGGAAGGCTCGGTGTTAAGCCTGAGCCTTGGTGGAAATTTCATTTTTAGGCACCTTAGGGGAGAGCTAGCTGAGACAGGTCTTATGAGTATTTAATTGTGTTTTGTTAACACAAGAAAAGAGGTGGTAAAGTGGCCTAGAGACGCCATTTAGAGTGCATGGAAGTGGAGTCACATGGGTGCTGCAAGGAGAGGAGGTTCGAGTCGCGTATACTGCATTTTGGAGTTTTTTTTTGGCGTTTGAATGGAGGGATGATGGTTTCGGCATGAACTCTTCAAGAGTGAGAATTGAAGGAGTCAAACCATTTGAATGAATGGCCATGAGGAATTTGGGGAGTTTGAACTGGTCTAATTATTTGAATGTGGAGTGGGGAGTGAAAGATGGAGGAAGTTGTGGGATTTGGAGAGAGGAGGTGTTGGTCGACCGAATTTGGGAAGGAGTGTGTGTGGTTGCACAGTTTAGCTTGGCTAGGTGGGGGCCGAACCTTCTTTCGGTGCTCATGAACCTTTTGTGGAACATTATGGTCATAAGGGTGTGCCGAAAATCTTTAGAGTCTTAGGCTTTTCTCTTCTTTTCTTTTGAGCATTTTTCGGTCACTGAGAGGGGGGTTGAGTGTCGACTTTTGGCAAGTTTCTTAAGCTCTCTTTTCTTTTTGACATTTTGGGACTTTTATTTCATATCTTCCCTACCAAGAACCCAGAATACCTCCTTTCTTCATCTTCCTTTTTCTTCTTGTTTCTTCATAGCCGAATCCCTTCTTACCATTTCGATTTCTGCTTATTCAACCTTCATATTCTCTTGTTTCATACTCATTCTATACTTTGTCTCTCCTAAGCCGAACCCTCCTATCATCTTCTCCTTTGTCAAGCTGAAATTCTTCTTCTTCAAGCCGAAATCTACCTCTCATCTCTTTCTCTGTGTATTCATTTCTACACCTCTCTCCTTAGTCGAAGAAAGACTCTACATTCGGCCTACTCTTGTTTTGGTAAGGAGCCGTTCTCTCTTTTCTTCACGTTCTTCTTTTTCTTGCTCTTTGGTATGGTTAAACCGAATCTCTGACTCACCTTTTTGGGGTATTGACCGATTGTAGAAGGGCATAGCTTCATCATCTCTTCGCGTGGCCTACTTTCGGGAGAATCTTGGTAAGTTGGTTGGAAAGGGCCTTTATTAAATAGTTTGGCTGAAAGGCCACTTCCCTTGTTATTTTTGTAAATCAGTTTTAACTTGGAATTGATTAGGGACCCATTCGATTTCACAAGCCAACTTGTGAGTATTCGACTTGTCGGTGATTAAGGCTAGTGGCCGAATATCTGGAAGGGAAGTGCTAAGACTTTTCTAGTTGCCGAGAGTTCCTTTCCGAGCAGCTTTTTCTTGTTCGCGTTAGTCGAAAGGTAAGGAGTTACCCTTTGGTTCTATTCGTTTGATTAATTCTGTTCGATTCGTCGTTTGAGCTTGATATTGTTCTTAGTTAACCATTGTTCCGTTATGGTATTATATTGATCAAGTTTCTCCATTGATGCAAGTGTCGGTCAATCGAAAGAAGGGGGCAAACCCGTAGTTGCTACTCCTAAGTTCAAATGGCGAGCAGTGTCGGCGGTTCGGGACTTTTCGCCGGGCTGTGGTAAAGAGCCGATGTCGGCTTGGGATAGACAAATAGCCGGCGTCCCTGCTAGCGAAAGTGTCGACATAGAAAGCCTAGTATTACGTGTTATTGGGTTTTTATTACTCTCACGCCTTCTCTGTTAATTGTGTTATTAACTGTAAAGGGTATTTTGCCTAACAGAATGCCCAGTAGTAACCACACTGGCTAAGACATGGTCGTATGTCTCAACCGTGTGGAAGACACGGTCATTAGACATGGGCGTGTGCCTAGGCCGTGCGAAGTCTGCACCAGAATTTAGGAATTTAATTCGCCACACAGTCTAAGGAAACGGGCGTGTGCCTTGGCCATGTGACCTTATTAGGTTGATGACGTCAGAAACAAAATGTCAAGGTTTTTACACACAGGCCAAGACACGGGCATGTCAAGGCTGTGTGAGAGACACGAGCCATGGACATGGGCGTGTGCCAGGCATTGTGAAAACCCCTATAGGTTCGAATTGAGAAATAAATCCACACAGACTTGTGAAATGGGTGTGTCCCTATATGCTTAGGCCATGTGAGTTACACGATCCTTCAACATGGTCATGTTATCAGGCCACATGGGCGTATGCTCCTATTTTCTATGACATTTTCTAAAGTTTTCTAAAGAACTCGGTTTGGTTCCGAACCGTTTCTAAAGTGTGTTTTGGGTCCCGTAAGCCCATATTAAGGATTTTGAATTGAAGATTGAAAAGTTTTAAATTTCAACAAACTTTTATGACCTTGAAATGTATGTGAGTACGTGTTTAAGTTAGGTAACGCCTCATACCCTGTTTCGGTGTCAAACAAGGGTAAGGGGTGTTACAAAACAAAAAGGGCGAGTTTACGTAAACTCAGTGTGCAATCCTGCAGAAATAAACAAAAAACAATATTCACATTGCACAGTTGAACAGTCTTGGGCCTAAGCCCTTTTCAGTATCAATGACAGTTTCGGCCTTAGCCCATCTCAGTACAGTGTCAAAATGCAGTAGGGCCTTAGCCCATCACAGTCTCAGTAGTAGTAATAGTTATGCAGTACCAAAATCCTACCCAACCAGCCTCTACACACCATCTCCGTCCAACCCTACACTCCATGTGGTGTTATAATCAACCCACCCATCCCTACACTAATAGTAGTACCTAATACAGCACAATACAGTAGTTTGCATCTAAGCTGCCTGTAACATCCTGGAATTAGGGACTCTGCATTATTGTGTGTTGCTGTGTGTTGCCATGTTTCGCTTGTTATTTTGATGTGATTGGGGGTCTCGAGAAGGCTCGGGGTTAAGCCTGAGCCTTGGTGGAAATTTCATTTTTAGGCACCTTAGGGGAGAGCTAGCTGAGACAGGTCTTATGAGTATTTAATTGTGTTTTGTTAACACAAGAAAAGAGGTGGTAAAGTGGCCTAGAGACGCCACTTAGAGTGCATGGAAGTGGAGTCACATGGGTGCTGCAGGGAGAGGAGGTTCGAGTCGCGTATACTGCATTTTGGAGTTTCTTTTTGGCGTTTAAATGGAGGGATGATGGTTTCAGCATGAACTCTTCAAGAGTGAGAATTGAAGGAGTCAAACCATTTGAATGAATGGCCATGAGGAATTTGGGGAGTTTGAACTGCTCTAATTATTTGAATGTGGAGTGGGGAGTGAAAGATGGAGGAAGTTGTGGGATTTGGAGAGAGGAGGTGTTGGTCGGTCGAATTTGGGAAGGAGTGTGTGTGGGTGCACAGTTTAGCTTGGCTAGGTGGGGGCCGAACCTTCTTTTGGTGCTCATGAACCTTTTGTGGAACATTATGGTCATAAGGGTGTGCCGAAAATCTTTAGAGTCTTAGGCTTTTCTCTTCTTTTCTTTTGAGCATTTTTCGGTCACTGAGAGGGGGGTTGAGTGTCGACTTTTGGCAAGTTTCTTGAGCTCTCTTTTCTTTTTGACATTTTGGGACTTTTATTTTATATCTTCCCTACCAAGAACCCAAAATACCTCCTTTCTTCATCTTCCTTTTTCTTTTTGTTTCTTCATAGCCGAATCCCTTCTTACCATTTCGATTTCTGCTTATTCAACCTTCATATTCTCTTGTTTCATACTCATTCTATACTTTGTCTCTCCTAAGCCGAACCCTCCTATCATCTTCTCCTGTGTCAAGCTGAAATTCTTCTTCTTCAAGCCGAAATCTACCTCTCATCTCTTTCTCTGTGTATTCATTTCTACACCTCTCTCCTTAGTCGAAGAAAGACTCTACATTCGGCCTACTCTTGTTTTGGTAAGGAGCCGTTCTCTCTTTTCTTCACGTTCTTCTTCTTCTTTCTCTTTGGTATGGTTAAACCGAATCTCTGACTCACCTTTTTGGGGTATTGACCGATTGTAGAAGGGCATAGCTTCATCATCTCTTCGCGTGGCCTACTTTCGGGAGAATCTTGGTAAGTTGGTTGGAAAGGGCCTTTATTAAATAGTTTGGCTGAAAGGCCACTTCCCTTGTTATTTTTGTAAATCAGTTTTAACTTGGAATTGATTAGGGACCCATTCGATTTCACAAGCCAACTTGTGAGTATTCGACTTGTCAGTGATTAAGGCTAGTGGCCGAATATCTGGAAGGGAAGTGCTAAGACTTTTCTAGTTGCCGAGAGTTCCTTTCCGAGCAGCTTTTTCTTGTTCGCGTTAGTCGAAAGGGAAGGAGTTACCCTTTGGTTCTATTCGTTTGATTAATTCTGATCGATTCGTCGTTTGAGTTTGATATTGTTCTTAGTTAACCATTATTCCGTTATGGTATTATATTGATCAAGTTTCTCCATTGATGAAAGTGTCGGTCAATCGAAAGAAGGGGGCAAACCCGTAGTTGCTACTCCTAAGTTCAAAAGGCGAGCAGTGTCGGCTTGGGATAGACAAATAGCCGTTGTCCCTGCTAGCGAAAGTGTCGACATAGAAAGCCTAGTATTACGTGTTATTGGGTTTTATTACTCTCACGCCTTCTCTGTTAATTGTGTTATTAACTGTAAAGGCTGAAAGCCGAAATAACTGATGTGCTAGGCAAAATACCCTTCTCGATATTGATATTGTTGTTAATTTGCATGTATGTATATTTTGATCATTATGCATGTATATGATCTGTTATACACGGTGAGATAAGCTGCATACATATTGTGCACAATGTAAAGAGCATGGGCTCGGGATTGAATGAAAGGAGGAGGGAGAATCAGTGACTATTATCACGAGTGACTACAGTCACGAGTGGTCTAAGTACCACGGTGGTTGAAACCACGAATATTCTAATTAGTGACTTATCTCGGTGGTCAAGTACCACAGTGGGTTGGCCCCACATATATGCTACTTATCAGAGATCGTCACAGTGGTCTAAGACCACAGTGGGTTGGCCCGACGAGAACATTATAGTGACTTTGTCACGAGGGACTACGGTCACGAGTGGTCTAGGGCCACGGTGGTCATGAACCACAGTGGCATAATGCCACAGGTGTTCTGGATGGAGAGCTAAAGCGGGATGGGTTGCATTGCATACAAATGACATATGCTGTACTGAATGGGCCAAGGCCCAATTTGCGTTACTAGGGGAATTACACACTGAGTCTCGATGACTCACCGTAATCAGTAGATGGCGGGTTTTGGGCCGAGATGGACTCAAGATGGCCATGCGTTGCAAGTTACTCCGTAAACTTGAACTTTAATTTAAACTTATTTTTATTTTGGGATTTTAATTTGTAATAAGGCCGCTTTAACGTTAACTTTTATTTTGTGAGGTTTTGTTTATAAGCTGATTTTATTCATGCGATGAACTGTGGAAAAATGGGGTTTTTCTTAAAAGCATAAAAAGAAGTTTTCCAAATTTATAACAAATGGATAATAAACCGTAAATAATTAAAACTTTGGACTTTTCTTAATATTGCTAACCCCATTTTTCAAAAGACCACGTACCTCAACATTGTTTTCAAATGCCATCTACAAGATCTTCCAAACTCGGTTTTTAAAATAAACCGGTTTTTATCACCTAGTTTCCCTTAATAAGAATTTGACAAGTTTTAACTTAACCAAATTCTGAATAGCCCTTAATGTGGAATTACTACAACTAGGCAATTCTTCTCAAATCACAAAGTTTTTCAAAGTTTTTAAAACCCACTTCCTCTGTAACAATCCAGATTCGGTCGTAACATTTTAACTGGGTTTAGGGTGTTACACTGCCATTAAATTAGACTAAAAGCCATTCAGTACACTTCCACCGAATAACAATCCCCAACCAAATGCAATGCAACACACAATGTATGAAATGCTATTATACAATTTCAGTACATATATTCAGTTCAGAATTAACATGCCCAATACAGATATCATTCATCTAATTTCACACATTTAGGGGTCTAAGTAGCGCTTACTAACCCTTCAGTAGGTTCACAGTCGACTTGGGCGGCCCGTGCAACGTTATAAACTTTTTGGTAAAAATGGGCCCACATGCCCATGTGATTTGCCCGTGTGGCCCACTCGGCCCAAATTGGCCTTGACCGTGTGATCCATTTTTAAAGAAACCGATGCTAGCTCAGTACTCATATATGTTTTCACTATTTACTTATATGTTCATTCAAAGCTGTCTACTTGAGTCATTATAACTAAATTATTTATATCTTGAGTTACAGAATTCCAAATAAAGATTCGCTTGATTTTTTTGAAACTAGACTCAAATACCTTTCTACCATAAAATTTTCAAAATTTATAGTTTATCAAATAAGTACAATAAAATCTTTAAAGTTATCCATATTCTGCTATTTGACAATTCATCCTTTCCTTACTAAAAATTATTTATCTATTATTATGGAATTTAGAAGATATTTCCATTTGTTTCTCTTGAAAATAGACTTATTAAGGATTTAAAATATAAATTTAAGCCCCAAATTATTTTTTTACAATTTTTGATGATTTTCCTAAGTCAAAACAGGGGAACCCGAAATCATTCTGACCTTATCTCACAAAATTTATTATATCTCATGATTTGCGATTCCATTGCTTAAATTGTTTCTTCCATGAAAAACTAGACTCAATAAAATTTAATTTCATATTTTATTCAACCTCTGTAACCCTCCAAAATCCCAAAACTCTAATTTCTGTGCAGTGAAGTTGGTATGGTTAAGTAGCACTTAGAATATTAATTTTAAGGTGTTACTAGGGATATTTGAAGTCTTAGGGATAGAGAAGACCATAGGGAAAATTTTAATTTTTGCCTTAAGAGGACCCTAGTCTTAGGTATTGGGCCTTTTCAATAGATTAAGGGAAAAGTAGGACACAAGTGGGCCTGTGGTCTAGTGGCAAGGTGGAGTCACTTGGGGAGCTATAAGGTGGCGTGATTGTCAGTTGAAGAGGTCCAAGGTTCGAGGCTTAGGAGTGATATTTTGTTGGAGTGTTTATTTTACAGAGTGGACGGCCAGAGTTGTGTTGGTTTTGAACTCTTGCCATGGAGAGTTTGAAGTGATCTAGTGTGATGGATCTGGAGGGAATTTTGGATGAGATTAAGGTGTTATCAGGGAGAAAAGTTAGGAGATGAGGAGTGTGAGGAATTGGTGACGAATGGGACTCCTGGGGAAGGTGTATTTGACTTGTGGCTATAAAAGGAGAGGGCCGAATGCTTTGAAAGGTTCTTTGAGTCCCATTAGTCTTTTTCTTTTCTCCTCTCAATCGTTTTCCCTTATAGTCAAATTCTCCCATTGCTGAAATCTCCTATAGCCGAATCCCTTTTTGCTGAATTCTTCTATTGCCGAATTACTATCATCATTCCTTGCCGAAATTCCTATTTGTGTCGAACCCTTGTTGTTTTCCTCCATTACAAATCGGCTGTTATCTACTCTCAGTCAAGGATAAAAGCCGAATCTTATTCAGTAGCTAGCTAGGCCGCAGGATCAAAGGTTGGATTCTGTAAGTGTTCAGTTAACTCCCTTAGTGCATTTTGTTAAAAGCCGAAGGGCTATCTAACTTCTCATTGTCGTTAATCTTGTATTAACAAGGGTAAGGTCCAGAGATCGCAAGCGTGGTAAGGATCGTTAGCAAAGTGTAAGTGTACTCAACTCGATTATGGTTTAAGTAAATGGCCGAATGTGGGTATGATCTATAGGGGTGACTTGTGCGGATTATGAGTCACTCAAATTTTGATGGTGTATGTGTGGGTGCAGATCTAGGGATATTCGCGAATAGTAGCTAAGGAAGGGCTACTAGAACGTGTGGCACACGGTAAGGTTACGGTGAAGTTTTGGTTTTTGATAAAGTTTGTATTAAGCCAAGATTAATCGTTAATTGATGACTATAGTAGGTTCGTGATTAAGGGGTTTGCAGCACGCGTGGTTACCAAGTGTGTACAAACACTACACAGACATGATATAGGTAATGCCGGAAAGCTGAACAGCCGAAAGTGGCTAAATGGCCCGGTGGGCCATGAGGCTAAGTTTTGTAAAATTGTTGATTTGGTTATATGAATTGAGTTGGTCATGCATGTTACATGCTCTGGAATTGATTTGGGCCTAATGGGCCATATGGACATGTTTTGGGCCTAATGGGCTATATGAATGAGATTTGGGCCTAATGGGCCATATAGATGTGATTTGGGCCTAATGGGCCATATGAATGGGATTGGGCTTAGTGGGCCGTTTGCATATATGTAGGCTTATTTTGGCTTTGTATATGGGTTTGATCTTAGTATGTGATAACTACAAAAACATACATAAAACTTAAACACAAAGTTGCAACTGTGGACAAGCCATAAGGTTGAGGTGTGGTAATGGGTATATGCATGTCTAGGATTGGATCTAAAGAGAGCTTGGTACTTAAGCGGTCTCAATGACCCACCTCATCTTCTCTGGAATCCTACCTGGTGCATAGTGCCTGTTCACTTTGACTGATGGGGACTTGTTAACGGGCCTAGGTAGGTACTGAATCCATAAAACTTAAGAATGATCGAAATGCCCCTAAGGGTGAAAATAACTAAAATGCCCTTAGCATGGAAAATTACCAAAGTACCCCTCATTTGCAAAATTACCAAAATACCCTCGATTTGGAAATTTACGAAAAACCCCTGTAGGGTAGAATTACGTAAATACCTTTAGGTAGTGAAATGACTAAAATACCCCTAAGTGCTTAATGTGTGAAAATGTCTGTTACATTCATGAAATATATGTTGCACTTGGGTGGGTTTTGATGATACGGAGGAAGATGTGAGGATCGCATAGTCGCTTGACGACCGTGGATCCACCGGTGGCTTTAAGCCCAATATATGCTTAGCAGCCTTGCTGCAACGTGAGTAGTGCCGCTGTTGGTGCTACCTATGGAGTGTAGGGATGGGTGGGTTGATATTTATATCCCCACAGGAGTGTAAGGTTAGAAGGGAAATGGAGTGCAGGGTTGGATTTAGGATGGGTGCATTGCATTCATGTGATATTGTTTTAATATGAGTCATTGTGGGCTAAGACCCAAGACCACCGAATTTGATAGGGCTTAGGCCCAATGTGATGTTTGCATGATTGGATTGGATTACCAAGGGTTGTACAAACTGAGTTTCGAAACTCAGACCCTTTTATTAAATGTTTCAGGTGATCTTCAGTAGACAGCTCGACGTGGAGGATGACTCGGAGGTGGCCACACTGCAAGCAGTTTTTAATTAGTTTTGAAAGACTTAGTTTTAATTATTTTGTTGTAATAAGGCCTTCTATCTCTGATTTAACTTTAGATTTTGAGTTTTATTTTAATTGTTTCAATTATTTACTTAATTGTTAAACCTGAATAAATTTCTTAAGTTTAAACATGGTTTTCGAAACTCTTAAAACATGGGCTTTTATTACAACTTAATAAATTACAAGGATTTTGTAGTTTCTAAGCCTTAAATCTAGATTTTTAACTTAGTAAAATCGTCTTGAATTATTCCTTTGATGTGACATCACTGGATTCGGCCATAACGTCTGGGCCGAGTCTGGGGGTGTTACAACCTCTAACTCAATTTCCACTATTTTTGATGATTTTTCAAAGTTAGACTGCTGCTGCTGTCCAAAACTATTTTAGTGCAAAATGTTGATTTCCAAGTTTATATGTAACACCCCTTACCCGTATTCTACGCCGGAATCAGGTACGAGGCGTTACTGTACTTAACTCACATGGTCATACAACTTTGGGCTACTAAATTTCATTCCAAATTATAACTTTTTCATTCACACATCTAACATCCTTATAATGGGCCTACGAAGCCCTAAACATACTTCCGGAAGGTTTCGGAAATAAATCAGAAACTTTTATGCACTTAGTAGAAAAACTACAAAAGATAGGAGTAGAAAAAAGCATACAGAAGCAAATTCATCTTTCTGGGCCAATACAAATGGCATGGCAAGGCAACCTCAACAAACGGAAAGAAGGCCACCGCCAACTTTTCCCCAGCATTTCCAAAAGTTAAAACAAGATGCTTAATTCAAGAAATTTTTGGAAGTCTTGAAGCAATTACAAATTATTATACCTTTGATGGAAGCATTAGAACAAAAGAATAACTATGTGAAATTCATGAAAGATATCCTATCCAAGAAGAGAAGGTTATGGGAGTTCGAAACTGTTGCACTTACTAAAGGGTGCAAAACAATACTGAAGATCAAACTGCCACCAAAATTAAAAGATCCAGGGAGTTTCACTATACCCTATTCGATTGGAAACCATAATGTAGGCAAAGCATTATATGATTTATGTGCAAGTATCAATCTAATGCCTATGTCTGTTTTTAAGAAACTTGGGATAAGAAAGGCAATACCTACTATAATTACACTACAACTAGCTAATAGATTATATGTCCATTCAGAAGGCAAAATTGCAGATGTACTAGTAAGAGTTGACAAGTTCATCTTTCCAACATATTTTATTATTATGGAATGTAAAGTAGATAAAGAGGTACCTAAAATATTTGGATGACTTTCTTAGCAATCGGCAGAACATTAATTGTTGTAAAGAAAGGTGAGTTAACCATAAGAATTAATGATCAACAGTTGACTTTTAATGTGTTTGATACTTTAAAGTGTGCAAATCCAGATGAAGAATGCCATGTTGTAGAATTTGTTGACATTGTAATTCAGGAAGAATTTGTAGGACACATGCACAACAATTCTAATGCAGACTCTATAAAATTAAATGAAATAGATTTGACGAAAGAATCTGAAGAACTAATGGAAAATTAGGAATTTGAAAATGGATACAGAAGGAGCTTTGAATCATTAGATTTATTAAGTTACTCTTTCAACTCTCCTAGCTCATCCATAGAAGATCCATCGGTGCTGGATTTGAAGCCATTACCAGTGCATTTGTAGTACACTTATTTGGGAGAAAACAATACACTGCCTATAGTTATTTCTACCAAGCTTACAATAGACTAGGAGATGGAATTACTGGAGGTCTTAAAGAAATCCAAGAAAGCTTTAGGATGGTCAATTGTAGATATCAAAGGAATTAGCCCAGCAATTTGCATGCACGAAATAATACTTGAAGATTGCCATGGCAAATCAATTGAACAACAAAGGGGACTGAATTCTATCATGAATGAAGCAGTTAAGAGGGAGACTATCAAATGGTTAGATGCTGGGATTATATACCCAATTTATGATAGCTCTTGGGTGAGCCTTATTCAATATGTACCCAGGAAAGGAGGAGTCACAGTAGTCAGCAATGATAACAATGAACTCATTCCCACACGTACTATCACAAGTTGGAGATTTTGTATGGATTACCGAAAGCTCAACAAAGCAACAAAGAAGGACCATTTCCCTTTGCCTTTTATAGATCAAATGCTGGATAGACTAGCAGGGAAAGCCTTCCACTATTTTTTAGATGGCTACTTAGGGTACAACCAAATTGGCATATCTTCTACTGATAAAGAAAAAAAGTATTCACCTGTCCTTGGAACATTTGCTTTTAGTAGAATGCCATTTAGGTTATGTAATGCCTCAGCAACATTCTAGTGTTGCATGATGGCAATATTTTCTGACATGGTGGAGAAATTCCTTGAAGTGTACATGGATGATTTCTCGGTGTTTGGCGAAACTTTTGAAGATTGCTTAAAAATTTTAGAGTTAGTACTTTGTCGATTTCAAGAAACAAATCTGGTGTTGAATTGGGAAATATGCCACTTCATGGTTCGTGAAAGCATTGTTTTGGGTCACAAAATTTCACAGCAAGTAATTACTGTCGACAAAGTAAAAATAGAAGTCATTGAAAAGTTGCCACCACCCACTTCAGTGAAAGTAATCAGAAGTTTCCTCGAGCATGCTAGATTTTACTGTCACTCCATCGAGGATTTTTCTAAGATACCAAAGCCTCTATGTCAAATGTTGGAGCAAAACATACCATTTCATTTTGATGAGTTATGCTCAAAGATGTTTGGAGATTTAAAAGAACGATTAACTATAGCACTTATATTCACTACACTAGACTAGACCCTACCATATGAACGAATGTGTGATGCAAGTGACTTTGCTGTCAGAACAGTGCTAAGGCAAAGAAAAGCCAGGATGTGTCATGCCATATATTATGCCAGTCACATGTTGATAGATTCATAGCTCAATTACACCACCACAAAGAAAAAACTGTTAGCAGTGGTGTGTTCCTTTAAAAAATTCAGAGCTTATTTAGTGGGCACCAAAGTCACAGTTTATACAGACCTTTTTGCCATCAAATACTCAGTGACAAAAAAAGAGGCCAAACCTAGAATCATTATATGTATATTGCTATTGCATGAATTTGATTTGGAAATCAAACATAGGAAAGGTTTTGAAAATCAAGTGGTTGATCAGTTTGTCACGACTAGAAGTACGGAATGAGCATGGTGAGGGTCAAATGATTAAAGACGAATTCCTTGATGAACAGATATTGTTGGATATGGCACTGCCATGGTATGCTGATATTGTTAACTTTCTAGTTAGTTGGTTGCTGCCACATGCGCTCAATCATAAAGGATAAAGGAAATTCGTTGTTGATGTCAAGCAATATTTCTGGGACGAGCCATTTCTATTCAAGTAGTGTACAGATCAAGTAATTCGAAGATATATTCTAGATGATGAATTTCAATGTATCCTACATCACTATCATTCTGCACGTTGGTGGACATTTTGGAAGCATGAGAACTGTTGCAAAGGTTCTCCAATCTAGTTTTTATTGGCCCACCATGTTTAAAGATGCTAATTATTTCTATAAAAACTATGATCACTGTTAAAGAACTGGTAACTTATCAAGAAGGCACGAGATGAGGTTGCAAAATATTTTACAGGTGGGATTATTTGATGTTTGGGGAATTGATTTCATGGGTACATTCCACCATCATGGGGAAAAATCTACATTCTTGTTGTTGTGGATTATGTCTTCAAATGCGTTGAATCTGCGGCTTTACCTATAAATGACGTCGAATCAGTTATGAGATTCTTGCATACAAATATTTTTACCAGGTTTGGTACCCCTAGTGCTTTAATTAGTGATGAAGGCTCACATTTTGATTGCAGATTAGTTGCCAACGCTTTGAACAGATATAGGGTTAAACATAAAATTTCCACAGCATATCACCCTCAAAACAAATGGACAAGCTAAAATTTTCAAAAGAGATATCAAGTAGATTCTGGAGAAAGTTGTCAAACCCAACTGTAGGGATTGGTCAGTAAGGTTAGATGAAGCCCTGTGGGTGATAAACCATAAATGTAACAAATTTTAATCCTACGCTTAGCGTGTTTTTGGATGATTATTTATAGAATTTGGCGAATTAGATGCTTCTAATCCTTTGAATTTGTATTTCTATACTTAGGAGAGCATAGGGGAGTGAAAGGAATGGAAAGCGGGCCAAAACTGAACAAAACAGGCCATCTTAAGGATCCACACGGCCAAAGCCTACACTACATTGCTAAACACATACTCGTGTGAACCACATGGGCTGGGCACACGCCCGTGTGCCAGCCCATGCCGATCGAGAGCCATGCAAACTCCCACATGGCCTGGGCTTCCTTACATGGGTTGATCACACGCCCGTGTCCCTTTCGTACCTTGCTTTGTTTTCACGCGAAAAAAGCCAATTTTTAGGGTTTTTGAGTCTTTTAAAGTCTATAAATACGAGCCAGAGGAAGACCTAAGAGAGCACGCAGAGTAGATCGAAGAAATTATTCGAAGGAAGCCATCGGAATCATCTCGGAAGTGGATTCACTCCGAGATTGAAGATCTCCATCAAGTTCTTTAGAAGTTTTTGTGTTCTTTATGTCTTGTTGTTTTCTTAATTCTAATATGTTTTCCTCATATGTTATGAACTAAACTCCCTAAATACTTAGGGAGGATGAAACCTAGATGAATCTTATTATTTAATAAATCTGAATTACGTGATAAATACTTGATATTGTTCTTAATTATGTGTTCTTAATCCTTGTTTTGATGTTTTTAGGAATATTAATTCAAGTTTAATGTGCTTATCTAGTGGAGCAAAAGTCCCTGTTTAAGAGAAGATCCAACATATTTAAGCGAAGTTGATTGCAATCCTTGAAATAGGACGACATAAATCTGTCGGATTAGAGTCAAAATCTAACAAGGGAATCCATAATATCGAGTTAATGCGACGATAGGGGTTTTAATTAGAAAGAGATTTCAATTAATCAACCTAGAGCCAGTTGTTCTTAGTCTTGAAAGAGATATTAACATAATTTAGGGATTGCTACGGATCAAGTCAAGTGAATAAATCATTTAATTTAGAGTCAGAATAATAAGTGAAGTCTAGGTGGATTCTTCCTTGGGTATTGTCTTTATTCATTCGATTATTCTGTTCACTCTCTGTCGCGTTCATAGTCATTTAGTTAATTAGTTAGTTAATTTTAGATTAAAATGAAATCCCCTTAATTATTAGGCTAGATAATAAAAAGATAGTTATTACTAGTAATTCTAGTTCTTGAGGATACGATATTCCGAACTCACCATAACTATACTACTGTTCGATAGGCGCGCTTGCCTTTGTTGAAATATTAGTTAGTTTCGAGCCCATCAAGTTTTTGGCACCGTTGTTTGGGACTAAAATATTAGGAACACTTATTTTTTTATTACTTTAGTCATTCTTATTGTTATTTTTATTTGCAATTTATTATTTTATTTTAATTTGCTAATTTTTCTTTTATTTGCTTCTGGCAGGTAATTTTTAGTTTATGACTAGAAGAAACCCGTCAGGGCCCTTGCTTTTTACAGTGAGATAGAAAGTACCTTTCACGGAAAACGTAGGGAGATAAGGCGAAGTTTACAATACATAGAGGAAGAGCAAGAGGACGATACTAATTCTACCAAGGAGATGGCTAATAATAATCCGCTTCCTCCCGTGGTTGCCGAAAATCCTGTTCCTCGTATTATGAACGACTATGCTAAGCCTAATTTAACTGGGGCTGAATCGAGTATTGTTAGACCTGCTATTGATACAAATAATTTTGAACTGAAACCTAACACTATTCAAATGATTCAACAGTTTGTTCAGTTTGATAGTTTGCAGGATGAGGACCCAAATACTCATTTAGCCAACTTTTTAGAGTTTTGCGATACTTTCAAAATTAATGGCGTTTCTGATGATACCATTCGCCTTCGGTTGTTTCCCTTCTTGTTGAGGAACAAAGCTAAACAATGGTTGAACTCGTTACCACGAGGATCAATCACTACATGGGAACAAATGACTGAAAAATTTTTACTTAAATATTTTCCGCTGACTAAAACAGCTAAGATGAGGAATGATGTTTCTTCTTTCGTGCAGATGGATTTAGAAACACTTTACGATGCATGGGAGAGATACAAGGATCTACTGAGAAGATGCCCTCACCATGGGTTACCATTATGGCTACAAGTTCAAACCTTTTACAATAGTGTGAACCCCTCAACTAGGCAATTGATTAATGCAGCTGCCAGTGGAACCCTAAATAACAAAACCCCTAAAGCGACTTATGAGTTTATAGACGAGATGTCACTGAATAACTATCAGTAGCAAGTCATGAGAATAAAGCCAACAAAAGCCACTAGCGTTTTCAACCTCGAAGCAGTTACCATGCTATCAAACCAGGTAGAGCTTTTAAATAAATAGATTGATGGTTTGTATGGTTCTTCGCAGGTACATCCAATGATGTAGTGCGATACAAATGTTGGAGGAATGGGTAATGCAGAATATCCATCCCACAACCCTGGCATAGAAAGCAACATATAAACTAGATGGGTAATAATTCTAGACATCAGAATAATCCCTATAATAACACTTACAATCCAAGTTGGAGGAACCACCCAAATTTCTCATGGGGTGATCAAAGGAACCAAAGACCGCAAACCCCTCCAGGTTTCCAACTACCCTATCAGTAAGAGAAAAAGTCGAACCTTGAAAATATGCTAGCAAAGTTTATTCCGGTGTTAGAGACTCATTTTCAAAATACCGAAACAACATTGAAAAATCAGCAAGCATCGATTCAAGGGCTTGAGAATCAAATTGGACAGCTGGCTAAGTTAGTTTCTGAAAGGCAACTAGGTAGTTTACCTAGTAACATCGAACCTAACCCAGAAGAGCATGTGAAGGTAGTTACACTAAGGAATGGGAAGGTGTTGGTTGAAGCTGAGAAGAAGATGTCACAAGAAACTGATAAGGCAAAGGGTGTGGAAGTGAACGAGAATGCAACACCGGTACTTAAAGAGTACAAACCATTGATCCCATATCCAGGAAAGTTGAAGAAAGACCGCATGGACACACAATTCGATAAATTTCTTGAACTTTTTAAATAATTACATATTAACTTACCTTTTGTTGAATCTATTTCGCAGATGCCGATGTACGCAAAATTATTAAAAGAGCTTTTAACAAATAAAAGGAAGTTTGAAGAGCTATCAACCATGGAGCTTAACGAGGAATGTTCAACTATTCTCCAAAATAAGCTACCAACCAAATTGAAAAATCTAGGAAGTTTCACTGTTCCCTGTTTAATTGGTAGTTTAAATATTGAGGAAGCATTAGCTTATTTGGGTGCCAGTATTAATTTAATGCCTTATAAAATGTTCAAGCAGCTTGGTCTTGGAGAACCAAAACCAACTAGGATGAGTAATTAGCTGATAGATCTGTTAAATATCCTAGGGGAATTATTGAAGATGTTTTGGTAAAAGTTGATAAATTCATATTCCCTGTTGATTTTGTTGTGCTTGACATGGATGAGGACATTAAGGTACCTTTAATTTCAGGACGCCCATTTTTAGCTACTGCTAGGGCTATTATTGATGTAGGTGATGGGAAACTTGTGCTCAGGGTAGGTGACGAGGAAATTATTTTTAAAATTTATGATACTATAAGATACTCTAGAGAGCAAGATGATTCCTGTTACTTTATCGACGCTGTTGATCATTCCATTCAAGATTCTTTTCAGGAAATCATACATAAAGAAACGTTGGAATTGTGTCTTGCCCAAGGTGAGGAGGCAGATGACGATACTAATGAGATGGGGGAGATAAAAATTTCTTCCCCAAGACAAATAAAGTATGAGAGTATTGAAATAAACAACGAACTAAAACAAAAACCCTCTATTGAAGAGCCTCCCAAATTGGAATTGAAACAGTTACCAAATCACTTAGAGTATGCATTCC
Organism: Gossypium australe; assembly: GCA_005393395.2. Taxonomy (NCBI): domain Eukaryota; kingdom Viridiplantae; phylum Streptophyta; class Magnoliopsida; order Malvales; family Malvaceae; genus Gossypium; species Gossypium australe. Next base: position 70,476,859 of record CM016623.1, on the reverse strand, counting down.
TCGGAGATAATTCCACATTACCGATAATTATTTCTTTAGAATTGGAACCCAATGAGAAAGACGAGTTACTACAGGTACTAAAGGAGCATAAAAGAGCCATAGCTTGGAAGATTTTTAACATGAAAGGGATAAGCCAATCGTTTTGCACCCACAAAATATTAATGGAAAATGATTATAAACCATGTGTGCAACCTCAAAGATGTTTAAATCCCAACATGAAGGAAGTTGTTAAAGCCGAGGTAATTAAACTTCTAGATGCTGGAGTTATTTATCCTATTTCTGACAGTACTTGGGTAAGTCCTGTGCAGGTTGTTCCAAAGAAGGGAGGCATGGCTGTTGTAGCCAACGGGAAGAATGAATTGATTCCAACAAGAACAGTAACAGGTTGGAGAGTTTGCATTGATTATAGGAAGTTGAACGATGCCACAAGAAAAGATCACTTTCCCTTACCCTTCATTGATCAGATGTTAGAAAGATTATCTGGGCATATGTACTATTTCTTCCTAGACGGACTCTCTAGCTACTTCCAAATCCCAATAGCTCTTGAGGATCAAGAAAAGACAACATTCACATGTCCATATCGTATGTTTTGTTATTGTAGAATACCTTTTGGACTATGTAATGCTCCTGCTACTTTTTAGCGCTGCACGCTAGCCATCTTTGATGAACTTGTGGAAGATATTATGGAGGTATTTATGGACGACTATTCGGTATTCGATAATTATTTCCATCTTTGCCTTAAAATTTTAAACAAGTTCTAATGAGATGTGAGGAAACGAACCTTGTGCTTAATTAGGAGAAGTGTCACTTTATGGTTCGAGAAGGGATTGTGTTAGGTCACAAAATTTCTAATAAAGGGATTGAGGTTGATAAAGAAAAAATTGAAACCATAGAAAAATTACCTCATCCTAGTTCAGTTAAGGCTATTAGAAGCTTTTTCGGACATGTTGAATTTTATAGAAGATTTATTAAGGACTTTTCTAAAATAGCTAAGCCGTTAACTAAATTACTAAAGAAAGATGTGCCTTTCAATTTTAATCAGGAATGTTTAGATGCATTTAATACCCTAAAAAATAAATTAATAAATGCTCCAATTATCATTGCACTTGATTGGAATTTTCCCTTTGAACTAATGTGTGATGCGAGTGATTTTGCAGTAGGTGCGTTTTTGGGATAGCAAAGAGACAAGCATTTTTAACCGATTTATTACGCTAGCGAGACATTGACGGCTGCACAAGAAAATTACACCACCACAGAAAAAGAGTTACTAGTTGTGGTTTTTGCATTTGATAAATTTAGAAAGCATTTAATATTATTTAAAGTTGTCATTTACACTGACATTCAGCTTTTCGTTATCTTTTAACTAAATCTGATGCAAAACCTCGACTCATAAGATGGATTTTACTCTTACAAGAATTTGATTTGGAAATTCAGAATGAGAAAGGAGCTGAAAATCTCATGGTAGACCATCTTTCTAGACTTGAAAATCCACATATCAAAGAACTCGATGAGAGTAAGATCAATGACTCATTCCCTGAAGAACAACTGTTGTCTATATCCGACTTCGAGGTACCTTGTTTTGTAGATATTACGAATTACTTAGCTACTAACATCCTACCAAATAGGTTGACTTATCATCAAAACAAGTGATTCTTTGCTGATGTGAAAAACTACTTTTGGGAGTACCCTTTTCTTTTTTGTACATGTGCAGATCAAGTAATTCGAAGATATGTTACAAAGGCAGAAGCAAGCAAAATCCTAGAAAGTTGCTATTCAAGACCAACAGGAGGACATTACAGTAGGACTAAGACAGCACATAAAACACTCGAATCAGGTTTTTATTAGCCCATTCTGTTCAAGGACGCTAACAGGTATGTTACTTCGTGTGATAGATGTTAGAGAATAGGTAATATCTCTAAACGCAATGAAATGCCTCAAATGTATATGCTATCATGTGAAATATTTGATGTATAGGGTGTTGATTTTATGGGTCCATTCCCTAGCTCATTTGGGAATAAATACATCTTAGTAGCAGTTGATGATATGTCAAAATGGGTGAAAGCTCAAGCTTTACCTACTAATGATGCTAGAGTGGTAGTGAGATTTCTTAAGAAACTCTTCTCTCGATTTGGAACACCTAGAGCAATTAATAGTGATAGGGGTACTCATTTTTGTAATACTCAATTTGATAAAATCTTAAAGAAATATTGAGTGCACCACAGAACAGCTACCCCTCATCACCCTTAAACCAGTGGACAAGTTGAAGTAGCCAATCGAGAGCTTAAGCGTATTCTAGAGAAAACTATAGAATCAAACAGGAAAGATTGGGCATTAAAAGTAGATGACGCTTTATGGGCCTATAGAACCGCATTTAAAACTCCCATAGGAACATCCCTATACAAACTTGTTTACGGGAAGAGTTGTCGTCTACCATTTGGAATAGAGCACAAAGCATTTTGGGCTATAAAATTCTTAAATTATGATCTTAAACTTTCAGGTGAGAAAAGATTGATGCAGTTGAATGAGCTAGATGGGTGGCGAGCGAATGCCTATGAGAACTCACGTTTATACAAAGAATCAACAAAGCGATGCCATGATGATCGTTTGAAGCAACCTAAGCAATTTGAAGTTGGAGATCTTGTTCTACTATACAATTCGAAGCTCAAATTGTTCCCTGGAAAGCTGAAATCAAGATGGTCAGGTCCATTCGTAATCAAAACCATTTTTTCCTATGGCACAATTGAGGTAACTCATCTGACTTATGGCACATTCAAGGTAAACGAGCAATGACTTAAAATATATAATGGTAAGAATTTTAGGGATATTAGAGAGGAGCTTCAGCTCCGTGAACCTTCATAAAGAGAAGAATACAAGGTAAGCCTAGCTTAGGACTTTAAACAAGCACTTCTCGGGAGGCAACCCCGAGCACTAGCCCTACTAATTAGTTTATTTTTACTGTTATTCATGTTTTAATATAGGTTTTTAACCCACACTCTCTGGACAGTGTGTCCCTAGCCGTGTGGATGTGGGGACTTAGTTTTTAAAATTCAAAGAAATTGACAGGGGGCTCCACAGGCACGACACGCGGCTGTGTATACGATTACACGGGCGTAGGGAAATCAACACGAGCATGTTCTCGGCCGTGTGGACCCTGGAGTTTAAAATCCCCAAATTTTGATAGAGCCGCGGTCTAAATATAAACCACATAGGCGTGCGACATGGCCGTGTGGACCACACGGCCTGGATACATGGGCGTGTCCAAGGCCGTGTGAAAATTGTAGCCTAATTTTTCAAAATTTAAACAAGTCAGGGGGCTCCACGGGTGAGACACACAGCTGTGTGTTCGAGCACATGGGCGCGTCAAAATTTAGACGGGCATGTCCAAGGCTGTGTGAAAAATGGAGTCTAATTTTTTAAATTCTAAAGAAGTCAGGGGTCTCCACGAGCAGGCCACACGGCCGTGTGTGCGATCACACGGGCGTGGGGAAATCCATACGGGCGTGGGAGAAGCGAAAGCCTTAGCACACGGGTGTACGAGGCAGCCGTGTGGACCACACGGCCTGGACACATGGGCGTGTCCCAGGCTGTGTGAAAACTAAGCCTTTGCAAATCACGACGAACACAGCTAGGAAATCGACCACACGGGCTTGTGACACGGCCGTGTGGCCCAACACGGGCCGTTACAGAACCGTGACACATTTAAAAACCCCTCCCCCTTTCTTTTCTCGTTCTTTGTCTTCTTCCCCAAAGATACAAACCCTAGCCGCCTCCTTCACCGACCAACCCCTTTCTCTGGCCACACTGTCCCTCCCACCACCGTCGCCCTCATTTCCCCTTCTCTTCATCTCACCCTCGTTGCATGCCAGCCCCACAACCCAGTTCCGACCCCGTCAAACACCCATTCCATGCCATTCCTATTCTTTCTTTCTTCCTCCGGCCACCCCCTCCCCTGAGCACCCCATCCCCCAAACCACCATCCCTCTCCACCCGACGCACCGTCCCCCAGTCGACCGTCGCCCCTCCATCCATTACCCCACCGTCAGTCACCATTTTCTTCCCCTCCATTTTTTTATTCATTTTTTATTTTATTTTATTCTGTTATTTATTTTTATTATTCTTTATTGTTTTGATTATTATTCTCTTTATTATTAACTCTAGTTAGATTAGACTTATTATTATTTTGTTATTTTTCATTTCTTATTTGTTATTATTTGCTTTCTCCTTTTTCTATCATGTATTATTTTCTTAGTATTATTCAGATATTTCAGTCCTAATTACTTACTGATTTCATGATAATTTGATTCTAGTCTGCTCGTTGTTTTATTTATTATTAATTTTTTATTTAGTTCTAGTAAAAATTATTCTTAGAATCTAACTTTCAGTACTAACTTTGTTATTTTATTTTACTCTACTAGTATTTTTCACCACTGTTATTCTTGATAGCTGCGATTTTTTTTCCGAATACACTAATTTAGAAGTAATTTCTTAGGACTACTTGGTGTCTGTTTGGTGATATTTTATTTGATACATTTTTTCAGGTACACCATGACAAATACACGAGGCAAAACCAAGGTCGTCGTTCTGTTTTGAAAAAGTGGAAGGGTCCCGATGCGACCTCCTCGAGCGCATCCGCTAAAGTTCGCCACCCCTACCTCAGATTCATTGTGGACCCACTGGATGACCTATTTTAGCTCATTCGAGCATGAGCCTTAGGTTTGGGCCGCTACATCGACTGGACTGCGCTGGAGTAGGTCTACCTCGCTGACGAGGTTCGTGCCCTCATTATCATAGCACCATGGGATCGGTTCTTCAGTATCATCGAGCCCACTTATATGGAGATCACTTTGGAGTTTTGCTCAACGTTCCACCTACAGAGCGTCATGTCTGTCCATGACGAGCCCGGCACTATCGTCTTTTGCCTTGGCAGTTTGGTGCGCCACATGAGTGTCCCAGAATTTGGTGCTGTCTTGGAACTATACACAGAGGATTTCATGAGCGCCAAGGACTTCCTCCAGCTCCAATGCCATATTCATTGCTCACCCTCACACTGTTGGACCGATATCAGCGCTCTGACAACCTACGATCCTAGTTGCTCGAAGGCGACTTCTCTCTCTCTCTTGCCCTCAGGTATATTCAGGCACTCCTCGTTTATACTTTGACAGGTCGGAGAGAGAGCACCGGCATCGTGAGTACACATGACGCCTACTATTTATGGAGCATGGCTCATGGCCATATCATTGACTTGGCATATTTCCTGGCTCTAGCGTTCCGCCACCAGACTGACCATCATAGGAAGGGCCCCATTTGCTCAGGGCCTTACGTGACTCGCCTCCCTCGACACTTCGGTCTCCTCACACCGAAGCAGTCCTCGTCACTTACACTTGTTGGCCAGATGTCCCCTCAGGGCATCTCAAGTATGCTACATATGAGGATGATAGAGCGACGCCATGGATTCGATCCTCCTTAGTACCAATTATCTTGCCCTGATGATCAGGATGATCCCGAGGACATTACTGAGGATGTTCCTCCCCCTCACGAGGATCCACCACACCCTCCACCACCGAGTCACCGACCTTCCTCTTCTGTTGCTACTTTGACCGAATATCTGAGCGACTGACTCGCTTCGAGCAGTAGTGTTATCATCGGTTCCACAGTCTCGAGGCCACCTTACAGTAGATATGCCACCATCTCCATATTTCACCTTCGGCACCGCCACCTCGCGACGCGTCCAACGATGAGGACCTTTGAGTCCATTCATTTTATTTTTTATCTTTTTATCTTTATTTCTTTTTTTTATTTTTAGTCTATTTTCCTTTATGTTTCGTATTATATTTTTAAAGACTTATCTTTTATATTTCGAACTATATTTTAGTTGTTATAATCATTCCTCATCGAGTAATCCCTTAATCTTCTTCCACAGTTGTGTTTATTTTCTTAATAGTTGCTCATAATCATACACTTCACTACAATTCCACATTCATTCTTCCACGAATTTCATCCAAAATTCATGAAGTTTCACTCCTCTCCCTCTCTTATGATTTTCTTATTATATTGTCATTATCTATTTTGGTACATTGAGGACAATGTACATCTTAAGTGTGGGGAGGTTAATTATATCATTATTAGAAAATCCCTGAATTATGTCCTGTAATTAAGTAACTTTCTCATATTACCATTAGAATAAAATTTTTATTGATTATATTTTTATGATGTTTTGGATTAAGTCATAGGTAATTGTGCATTGATGGTTTAAACTTTAAGAAATTAGAGAATCAAGCACGATAAGTCTATTTTCAGAATTAAAATTTTATTAGGTTGTTTCTCTAAATTTAAATATTACTTTGAAGTTTAAAATTTGCAAGGTTGACATCAAAAGCCATAATTTTTGTGAGATTTTGACCTTTTAGAGCATATATTTTTCTTGCTCACTTTATTGTTGGTTATGAGTGTGTCAATATTGATTTGTTATTCTAGAACTTGTTTCGATTATGCATGTTGAGACCACACTTTTGGTTTGATATATTAAGATGATAAAGTCACTTAGGTTTTGACCCACTTATTCCATTACAAGCCTACCATCATAATTAACCCCTAGTGAACCCATTTGAGCCTAATAAACCGTTTCTTGACTCACCCATTAATATTAACCCAAAACCCAATTTTTCCTTCTCTTACTTTATTGACTCCCCTTTTGTTGAGATTTGATTTGATCAGTTGCCTAACTATTTTCTTTATTTCAGTTGTTAAATTCGTCTTAAATTACGTGAATAAAATGGAAATATATATGACTAGTTCTTTGAGCTTAAGCAGTTAATTTCACATTTTGAGAAGAAGCTTGTGTTATTTTCCAATTGTAATTATTCAGTATTAGTTTATTTTTCTAAGTTAGGTAAATTGTCAACTCAATCTCGATTTGAACCTTCTAATTCAGCCTTTATCCACACTGTTAACCCAAGCCCCATTACAACCCTTTTTAAGATATTTTGATTTGTCTATCATCTCATTTTATAGTGGTGGAGATTTGATTTTCATGCAAGCCTATGGTAATAATTTTGCATGTTTGACTTTTGAGTGCTTAATTTGAACCTTAAACACTTTGAGTGATTTGAGTGAACCTTTAGTGAGGATGTCAATTCTTGTCGGTTTTGAATCAAAGGTAATTATTTAGATAAGGGGAAACACCTATGTTTTCGTGCTATAAAATTTGTGACTTAAATTGTTTGAATCTTTAAAGATTCTTTTAGTTAAATTATCAATGTATGAATTACCTGTGAATTATGACAAGACATTATTTGTAACATCCCAAACCTGGCCTAGAAGTTAGGCCTGAATCTGGCGAGTCACATTGAAGTGATTCTCAAAAACTGTGTTTTCATTTGTGTTCGTTTATTTTCAAAACGTGGTTTATAAAAAACTATTCCCTTTTCAATGTTATTAATCACTTAGTAAAATCATTTTCAATTGTGGAAGCTTAATTAAAATAAATGATTTATGGAAACACGATATTTAAAAAAATTGGGTTGCGGAAACATAGTGTTTGAAAGCAGTTATTGCTCTGGAAAAAAAAATTGTGTCCTACATCTAGCAAATATTAAACATGCTTAAGTAAATACCCCAAATAAAAATTAAAAATAGTGAGGCCTTATTACAACCCAACTCAAAAATCGAAGTGCTTAAGTATGTGAACAAGATAGAAAAACATGTGTGGCTGTGTGGTCGTCTCCAAGTCCCTCGCAGCACCGATCCTCTTACTGCTAGGGATTACCTGCACACTTAAAAACGGGGTGAGTTTACGAAAACTAAGTGTGTAATCCCCTTACTAGAGTAACAGTTAGTATACGGAAGTAGAACCCGAAACAGTCTGGGCCAAAGCCCTTTAACAGTAACAGTACGGTACAGATCAGAGCATACATGGGCCAAAGCCCATTACAATATCATTTGGGTCACAGCCCATAGCAGAATCAATTGGGCCTAGCCCATTTTAGAATTAATTCCATATGCATAATGTGCGATGCATGCTAACCTATCCCATCCAACCTTGCACTTGCCTCTGTCCAACCCTGCACTACCTGCAGGGAATGAATCACCCACGCCATCCCTACACTCCCAATGTTAGCACCGATTGCGGCACTAACCAAAGTCGCAGCAAAGCTGCTAGTATATATATACGACTCTAAGCCTTCAGTAGCGATATTATAATTGGCACAAAGCCATCAGTAATTGTATTATGTTTGCCACATAACCATCAGAGATTGTAATATAATCGGTACACAGCCTTTGGGTAAATATGATTGACACAGAGTCATCGACATATATGTTAGGCACATAGCCACTGGTAAGTACGATTGGCACAAAGCCATAATCAAGATGGCACAGAGCCATGTTTAGGTTGGCACAGAGCCATAATCAGATTACGCGGCTTTAAGCTGTCCGTTGGTCCACAGTCTTCTCATGCAACCCGTGCGACCTTAACAGATCAATACTCGATCCACAGTCGTCATGCGACCCATGTGACCTTATCAGAACTTCCTCCGTATCAATGCCCCAACTAAGCAATATGTCGTGTATGTCATGCTCAATCATTACACGTGTATGCAAAATGGCCATGCTCAGTAACAATCATTTAAACATGTAATAAAAGCATATCAGTCCTAAAAACACAGTCAAATCAGTCAACTCATAGTCTAAGTTAGACATTTACCCACAAGGGCAAAATAGTCATCTTACCCTATAAGGGTATTTCGGTAATTCTACCATTCAAGGGTAATTTAGTAATTCTACCCTACAGGGGTATTTTGGTAACTTTACAAATCAAGGGTCTTTTGGTAATTTCATAAATTGAGGGTATTTCAGTAATTTCAAAAATTAGTGGTATTTTGGTAATTTTACAATCTGAGGGTATTTTGGTAATTTCAAAAATCAGGGGTATTTTGGTAATTTTACAATCTGAGGGTATTTCAGTAATTTCACAAATTAGGTAATTTTGCAATCCAGTGGTATTCTAATAATTTTGCAAACCAGGGGTATTTCAGTAATTTTGCAAATCAGGGATATTTCGATAATTTCGTGAAATAGGGGTATTTCATTAATTTTGCAAACCAGGGGTATTTCAGTAATTTTGTAAATCGAGGGTATTTCGGTAATTTTCCAAACTGAGGGTATTTCGATAATTTTACAAATTAGGGGTACTTTGGTAATTTCACAAATAGAGGGTATTTTGGTAATTTTGCAAATCGGAGGTATTTCGGTAATTTCACAAACCGAGGGTTCTTCGATAATTTTACAAGTTGAGGGTATTTTAGTAATTTTGTAAACCAAGGGTATTTCAATAATTTTGTAAACCAATGGTATTTCAGTAAGGTATTCTAAACAGAGATAACGATGCGAATGGGCCTAGGGCCCATTCTCGGCCCAAATAGGACCACACGCTTGCGTGGCCCATTTAGCCCAAATCTAGCCAAAAATATGAGATTCACATAGTCCAATCCAATATTTACTACACAATCATACAACATATCCGGTTAGGCCCACGGGCACATTGGCCCCACATGGCCCCTTTCGGCCTATCGTGGCCCAAACAGCCTAAACCCACCCTACCAACCGGGCCCAGAGAGCGAACAGATGAACTTTATAGGTAATAATTTCAGATCCAATAATAATCCTTATAGTAATACTTACAATCCAGGTTGGAGGAACCACCCAAATTTTTCATGGGGAGGTCAATGAAATCAAGGAAATCAAAGACAACAACCTCCTCAAAATTTCCAAAATTAGCCATATCCACAAGAGAAGAAGCTAAACCTTGAAGAGATGCTGACAAAATTCATGACAGCCACAGAAAATCGTCTCCAAGATACTGAGAAAACACTTAAAAGGCAACAAACATCGGTTGAAGAGACCAAGAAACAAGTCGGGGAATTTACTAAGTCAGTAGGGGAAGTCACTTAAGCAGTCGGACAACTTGCAAAGTTAATGTCCGAACGACCGCAAGGACGTTTACCAAGTAACACAGAGATTAACCTAAAGGAGCAAATTCAAGCCATCACAGCTCATGATAGTAAAGGGTTAGATGAACCCAACTCAATACAAGAAAACGAAGGTAGAAAAAGGTAAAATAGAGGTCACACGGGAAAAGCCAAAATTGGTAATCAAAGAGTACCAATCTCGCATACCTTATCCCGAAGCAATGAAGAGAGATGATACAGAAGAACAGTTTGGTAAGTTTCTTAAACTTTTAAAGAAATTACATATCCACTTACCTCTTCTTGAAGCTCTTTTTCAGATGCCAAACTCGAGAAAATTTCTAAAACAACTCTTGACGAACAAGCGCAAATTAGACAAGGAACCACATGTGGAATTAAATGCAGTATCATCAGTAATGTTACAGAATGGACTACCGCAAAAGCAAAAAGATCCAGGGAGTTTTACAATTCCATGTTTAATTGGTAGTTGAACTGTTGATAATGCGTTAGCTGTTTTAGGGGCAAGCATAAATGTCATGCCTTACAAAATGTCTAAACAACTAGGTCTAGGGAAACCCAAACAGACTAGGATGAACATTCAATTAGCTGATAAAGCTGTTAGAATTCCTAGGGGTATTATCGAAGATGTTCTTGTAAAAATTGACAAATTTGTTTTCCCAGTAGATTTTGTTGTTTTAGACATGGATGAGGATAATTCAATCCTCTTAATTTTAGGAAGACCCTTTCTAGCAACTGCCAAGACTAAAATTGACGTTGCCACAGAAAAACTCATATTTTGTGTAGGTGACGAATCAATCGGTCTTCAAGCTCTTGGCTCAGCCAGGACAACAATCGATGAAGGTAATAAAGTCAAAATAGTTGATAATCAATTTGTGCAACCTTCATCGCAGGAAACACCACAAGAATACAAACCTGAGCCAAGTCATAGACCCTAAGCCAATAAAGAAGAACTACATAAGGAATAAAGCCTTAGGGTCCACAAACTAAAAGACCAGAAAACACAAATCAAAGAGGAACAGGAACCGCACGAAGTAAAACCTAAGGAGCCCCCAAAAGAGCTCATAGGAACATCAAACCACTTCAAAATAGGAGACTAGGTATTGTTAGACAAAGCAGATCCTCGCATCACCACATCAGACCTGAAAGCAAACGAAGAAATTCCTCTAAATATACACAATATCTTTCCACATGGAACAGCCAAGGTAAGCAATCCAACATTCGGTACTTTTAAGGTAAACGCTTCTCGACTTAAACTTTATCAAGAAAATAGTATTGTAAGCATGAGGGAAGATATTCAAACCTTTAAACCTCCCTGATTTTTTTTTTTAAATACAAGGAAAGTCTAGCTTAAGACTATAAACGAGCACTTCTCGGGAGGCAACTCGAACACTAACCCTATTTACTTTCGCATTTATTTTCAGTTTCTTTTCTTTTCTTCTCTTAGTTTTAAACTAACACAAAAGTGCAGATTTCCAAGCCACACAGCCTTGCACACGGTCGTGGCCGTGGCCGTGTGGACAACCAAAATCTCCATACTGACATAGCAGAGGTGGTACGAATCAGTCCCAACTAATTTTTGAATTCATGGACTCAACCACTCCCCCACGGGCACCAACAAAGTGGCACGGTCGTGCCCTAAGACTGTGTGAAGCTACTGACTTACAAACCACGGGCAGAACACGCCCATGCCTTAAAACCATGCCAACATACTGACTTGTCACCAATGGGCGTGGCTAGCTGAAAAATGGGCATAGAGAAACAAAAAACCTAGACACATGGCCGTGCAAAGTGGTCGTGTGCATCGACACGCCCTCGGTCCATGAGCGTGGGAGAATGTTAGAATTGAGCCTCTATTTAAACCTCCCTTCCCATTCTTTCCACCCACTATCCACTTCTTTTCTTCCTCCCCCTCCCACTTCTGAGATTTCCCCTCCAAAACAGGTCTCCATAAATCTTGAGCTACACCAAAACCATGCCGAAGAAGCGGAAGAAGCCAAGCATAATCTCACCAAGGGTGACCCCTATACATAAGCTCACGCTGGCCGTTTCATCCAAACAACAAGCCAAGGGTCTTTGAGACCATTTAGTTTTTATTTTTCTTTTCTCTTTTGCTTCAAATTCCTTCCCTTTGACAATGTTATGCTTAATTTAGTTTAATTTATTTTAGTTTCTTAGTGTCAGGTTTGTCAGGCTGCTAGGAAATCACTCATTGGGAACCACGACCACGACCACCGCAGCCCGAGGAGTTCTAAAGGCTGCTTGGGAATCACGCCACTTTCGCCACCGCCAGCACCTTAGCAGCCCTAGAGGTCACACCCACCTCGCGAACCATCCACCAATAAGGACTCTTCGGTCCATCCACCTTTCCTTTTAACTTTATTTTACTTTTTATTTTCATGTTCTTTAGTTTTCTTATCTTTAAATATATTTTAGTTTATTTTAAATGTGTCTTAATAAATCCTGGCTAATTCTTTACGAGCTCCCCTATTTCTTCATCTAGTGCAGAGCTCAGCAGTAGCCACCACCCCTATTGACTTCCAACTTCGGGAAACCATCCATATATTCAGGAAGTGTTACTTTTTCCCCTCTCTTTTGATTTTATTTTAATTGACATTATCTATCTTTGTACATTGAGGGCAATGTACATCTTAAGTGAGGGGGTAAAAGTGTCTAACTTTTTGCATTATTCTCAAATACCTGAATTTAGTCTTATTTTTAAGTAATTTCCTCATATTACTAATTAGGATGAAATTTCTGATGATTTATGATTTTTATTGATATGTTTTAAATTAAGTCATAGTTAATTGTGCATTGATGATTAGTTTAGAAGAATATTAGAGAATCAAGCATGATAAGTCTATTTTTCAGAATTAAAATATTTCCTAGGTTGTTGAGCTGAATCTGAATATTATCTTGAAGTTTGAAATTTACAAGGTTCATGTCAAAACACCCATAATTTTTTTGAGATTTTGAGCCTATTAGAGCATATATTCTTTTCCATGCTCATTTTATTGATTATGAGTGTGAACTGTTATTCTAGAACTTGCCTCGATTATACATGTTGAGACACACCTATGATTTGATATACAAAGATGATAAAGGCACCTAGGTTTTAACCCACTGACTCCACTAAAAAGCTTACCTTCATAATTAACCCCTAGTGAACCCCGTTGATCCTAACAACCCTTTTTATTGACTCACCTACTAATAACCCAAAAACCGTTGTATTTGTTATCACCATTCCTTTTGACTACCCTTATATCGAGATATGATTTGATTAGTTGTTTAATTATATTATTTCAGTAAGTTGAATTTATCTTTTATCACTTGATTTATTCTTAAAAAAATGAAGTATATTTAGTATTACTTCTACTAAGTGAGCTTACATATTGAAATTCCACATCTTGAGAAAAAAGCTCGTATTATTAGTTTTCAATTGATGTAATTATTTAGGATTAGTTCATTTTTCTAAGTTAGGCAATTTTTCAGGTCAGTCTCGATTCTAACCTTCTAATTCAGCCTATATCCATACCCTTAACCGAAGCCCCGTTACAACCTTAATAAAGACCTTTTGGTTTGTGTATCATCTCATATTACAGTGGTGGGAATTTGATTTTCAGGCAAGCCTATGGGATTAACTTTTCAGGTTCGACTTTTGAGTGCTTAATTTTGAACCTTAAACACCTCGAGTGATTTGAGTGAATCTTTAGTGAGCATGTCGATCCTTCTCGATTTTGAATCAAAGGTAATTATTTAGATAAGGGGAGACACCTACGTTTTTATGCTACAAATGTATGATTTTGATTGTTTGAATCTTTAGGACTATTCGAGTTAGATCATCCATGTATAAATTATCTATGAATTATGATGAGACATTGTTGATAGGAATTATGAATCATGGAAAGTTTGTTTTAATTGTAAGTTGAGAATTTTGCTTGAGGACAAGCAAAAGCTTAAGTGTGGGGGAATTTGATAAACCTTAAAAATAACATATTTTAATCCCACATTTAGTATGCTTTTGGATGATTTAAGCCTCAATTTATGTAAAAAGGTGCTCTTAATCCTTTATTTTCATGTCTTATACCCAGGAAAGCACCCGAGGATGAAAAGAACATAAAATGGGCCCAAAACGGAGTAAATGAGTCATATCACAAAATCGACATGGCTTGGACTTAAGCCCACACAGCCGTGCCGCATTTATCATCTAGAACACGGCCTTACCCCCGATTCACACGGTCGTGCCTCATTAAAGAAGTTCGAACACGGCTTGAAGACTAGTCACACAGGCGTGTGACATAGCCGTGTCTCTGTCATGGCAAAGAGCAATTTCATTCGGATTTGGATACTTTGGGGCACAGAAACACATTCCAAGAGCCTATATAAATCCCCTAAGTGTTACCTGAAAGAGGGCGGTTAGCTAGGCTAAGGAGCCAAGCTGAAAAGGTCAGAGTTGTGGGAATCACTCGAAGATAGCCAGTTGATCCATCTCAAGAAGTTGGAATTCTACTCAAGACGGCGGATCTCTTCTTCAATTCCTTCAGGGGGTTTTAGGGATTTCTTATGTTTTGTTTTATCTTTTCTTCTGAGATGTTTTCTTTATTTGATATGAACTAAACCCTTCAGATACCTGAAGGGGATGAAACCTAGATGAATCTTGTTATTGTTTTCTGAACTATAAGATAAATACTTGATTTGTTATTAATTATGTGCGCTTAACTCTTGTGTTAATGTTTCCGGGATATTGATTCAAGTCAGATATTCTTAGGTGGAGGAGCAAAAGTCCCTGCTTAAGAATAGATCTAGCATAATTAAAGCGGAGTCGTTCGCGCGCCTAGAGATAGGGTGATGAGATTTTGCCGGATTAGGGTGAAACATAATATGGAAATCCATAGATCGAGTTAATATGATTCTAGGGGTTTTAATTAGAAAGAGATTTCAATTAATCAACCTGGGGTTAGTTATTAATCGCTTCGAGAGAGGGTTTAATATAACTTAGGTAATCCTACGGATCAAGTGAAGTGAATAAATCGTATGGGTCAGGGTTAAATAACAAGTGAAGTATAGGTGGATTCTTCCTGAGGGTATAATCTTAAATCAACTGAGTCTTTCTTCAAGTTATTTCCCAATTCATTCTTTTTGTCTTTGCGTCTTTAGCTTAGTAGTAGTTAGATTAGAACAACTTCACTTATTTTAGGCTAGATAATAAAAAGAAGGTTAGTATTAGTACTTTTAGTTCATTTGGGTTCGACAATCCTGTCTTGCCTAAGCTATACTACTGTTCGATAGGTACACTTGCCTTTAATCGTTGTCAGAGTTAGTTTGCAAGTTCGATCATTCTCTTTATAAATTTTAAGACTCTGATTCCAGCGATCATTTTGCTCGCTAACTGAAGTTATATTCTTCTTCTTCTTTTCACAACCAAAAGTTGTTCTAAATACTCCTTGCTATTAGCCGAACCCTCCCTCACTCATATCATCCCTCTTTTCATCCAATTCTCTCTTTCTTCTACATTTCTTTTTTTTTCCCATAGCCGAATCTCAGCTTGCCATTTTCCTTTCTTTTCTTTTTCGTTTCTTTCTTGTTCTAGTCCTGAGCTGAACCCTTCTTGGCTTTTGCTGCTTGTGCTGAAATTACAAAGCTCTTTTGATTTTTCATTTCGGGTTTCGTTACTCATTTTTGCGTGTGCCGAATCTTCTTGGGTTCTATTCGGCTTCTTTCTGTTCAAGGTAATGTTCTCTCCTTTTTATTCTTTTCATCTCCCTTACTTCTTCTAAGGAAGTCGAACACTCATCCTTTAAAACACAAACCAAATTTGGTTTCCTTTCGTAACTAATTACTCCATCTTTTTGTAATCCATTCTGTGGTTCGCATCATAGGTAGTATTGCGTGGGTTAAGTCGAATACTTTCCCTTTCGTTCCAAGTGAATCAGTTGGCCTCCATTTTGCCGTTAGCCGAATACTTGTAGCTGCAGGTGGGGGCGTTCTTGTGACCATCAAATCCATCTTGCTTTCTCAAATCATCTGTAATTGCAAGGTAATGAAATTCTTTCGCTTCTTTCATTTCCTTTCGGTCTTGTGTGGGCATAGCTGAAGTGGCTATTTTTATTTTCTTCTTAATGGCAGTTCACGACTAATCTCTTCTATTCCCCTCTCAACATGGTGTGTTCACTTCGGATTTAAACCGATAGCAGAATCTATCTGTGTTCGGTTCTTCGTTGACCAAGGCCGATTGTATCAAGGGTCGCGCAACTCACTTCTCTGCTCTTGAATCATTCGAACTTCGAAAAGTGGGGTAAAAGTCAAAACCTCTTGTTAGACAATCGCTAATTTCACTGTGGTACCTTACTGATCGAACTCTCTTCATGGATGCGAGTGCTAGCCGTTCTAAGGAGGCATCAGTAAAGAAGCCTGAGGGGAGTGGACTCGTAGTCTCTACTCCTAAGTTCAAACGGCGTAGGGTGTTTGTCGTTTGGGATTTCCCACCGAGTTGTGGAAGAGAGGCGACTTCGAATCTGAATAGACAGATCGTAATTGTTCGTAATAGTGAGGGTGTCGAGGATCAGGAGTGTATAGTTCTTCATGTAATCAGGTGTGTAATTTCACATCTCTATTTTGTTTTGTCTATGTTATACTATGTGTCGGCAAAAAGCCGAAATACCCGTAAGGGGAATGCAGTTGAAATATCCTAGTGGGTATGGTTGGAGATATACCAGGTAAGTAAACTTATGACTACACCCTTATTAGTAAATTAGCATGATTAGATGTGTGTTCTGATTATCTGACATACTTTGATATATGTTTGCATCCATCACATTATGACGTTATGACATGTTACATGGGAAAGGGATATGATATTGATCAGGGAAGTGTATTCCGGTGACTCTGTCACATTATTTCGGTGGCTCTGCCACATATTGCAGTGACTCTGTCACATTTCCTGTGGCACTGCTAGAATTTTGGGATGAGCAGCGTGACTGTCATCATGGTGTGTAGTGGATGAGGATTGATTGTAGAAATCCCCACCGGTGTGTTATGGTTGGAACGGGTGGTGTGTAGCGGATGGATTCTAGGTTTGGCTGGGTTGCATTGCATGCTTTTATCTGTTTACCATGTTAAAAAGGGCTCAGGCCCAGTTCGTTTTCATATGGGCTTCGCCCAGTTTGATTTTGTAAGGGCTAAAGCCCAATTTGTATCTGCATGGGCTCAGGCCCAGATAGTATTCGTTCTGGGGATTTACACACTGAGTTCTAGTAACTCACCCCTCTACTTAATTTTTGCAGGTAATTCCTAGTTATGAGGATTTGGAGCCGAGGTGGACTCCGTGGGGGCCATACGTCGTTCTTTAGTAAATTCCGTTTTACTTTTTTAAAATTTTTATTTAAAACTTGGGATTTTGTTATGTAATAAGGCCATTAGTATTTCATTTGGTTATTAACTTTAATTTGGATTTTGCTTATTAGTAAATGTTCAAATACGGGATTTCCTTAAAACCTTAATACCTGTTGTTTTCCAAAAATGTTAACGAACGATTTTCAAACTATAATTGATTATACACTGGATTTTCAAAAACATTGGAACAGTTTCCAAAATATCACATGTTGAAAATTCACTGAAGCGATTTTCTGTTATAAACAAGATTTTACCAATAATTCCAACTCGAATTTACTAAATAATACAGGTTTTCTAATCAATCGCAACTTTTCCAAAATAGACAATGAATAAACGGGTTTTCATAAAAAAAACTCCTAAACTCAAAGTTTCAAAAAGGAATATGAAGTTTTATTGAACGCACAGTTTTTAAATGACCTTCCATGTGACATGCCAGATCCGGTCGTAACGTCTAGGCCAGGTTTGGGGTGTTACAGAAATACCATAAAAATATTTCCAAACGACCATTCTGTATGGAGAAAGGATTCCTTTTTCTGGATGCTCCTTTCATGGGGTATATAGAGGTTGTTTCATTAGTTTTCAAAAAGCATAGGTGGGGAATCTTCTGCCACCATGTTGATGATGTCCTCCTAAAGGTATTAGAAAATGCTTTTCATTGACTTTGGCAAAACATTAGAAGAAATGGCCATATTTTAGGGATATGTCCACCAACGTGATATTGCCATTTGTAAATCCCTGCAAAAGAATTTCTTGCGCCCAATGCCACCATTTCCTGTTTTTCTTAAGGAACTTCTATTAAATTTTGAAGAAAAAGATGAAAAACCTACTACTACCCCCACGCACAACCAAGACATAGAGCAAGATGAAGCCAGGACAGAATCTGTCCACATTGAATCTGATGACGATGGAAGGGATACCATTCAAACTATCGTACTTGCACCACAATCCAAGGCCTCTGTAACTGCCCAAGAACGTGTAGTTCATCAACTAATTGATGAAATCACAAAGTTCGATTTCGATGATGATGAGGAAGAGGAGCCCATCAACCAGCTTAGGAGAAAAAGATTTAAGAAGGCTGCTTGTAAAACTGTTCAAGCTGATAGTGATGACGAAAACAGGCCGCAACGTTACAAAGAAATCCACCCAACTCAAGTGAAGTAATTTATTTCCCCTCCAAACTTTGATTTTTATATTTTCATGATCCTTCATTTTAGTTTTTATCTGTTTCCTGCATTCATGTAGCTTTTATTAATTTTACTTTGTCATTTCATGCATTGAGGGCAATGCATCCCATAGGTTTGGGGGTGTGTTGTGCATACAACTTTTTTTTGCCGTAACATTCAATTGCCATTAACCTACTGGATTTTGTGAGTATATGGTTATCAATAATGTTCAATGAGGATAATAACTCTTCTTTGTAAACTTAGAAAATAAGGTGACAATTATTTAGGCATATTTAGCATAAGACAGTTGTTGAAATTAACTTTCTAAAAGTAGAATAATTGAAATATAAATGCAATTAGGTTATAATATCATTCTTTGAATAATTTTGGGACTTCTTGACTTAATTTCAGTGTAGTAATAGGGTATAATTTTGTCATGGTAAAATAATATGAATACTCCAATGTTTAAACCTATTGAGTAGGTCAGTAATATTTTGTTTGCTCTATTATATTGTTGACCAGAAAAATAAGTTCAAATATGAGTGTTTGTCTAAAAAATATATATGTACATATTCTAGGGACACTTGATTAAATCTTGAGGCTAAATTGCTAAGAAGGTAGTTCTTTACTCCATCCATCTTTTTAGTTAAAAGCTTTTGTTTCATGAGTGAATTATATTCAAATTGTGACATGATATAATACGTGGCAGTCTAGTGTATTCTACATTGAGGTTGTCAAGTATATAATCATATGACAATATGAATTGCCTAGGAAATTTTGTATTTAAAATTGAATAAGTGCCTAAAAAACTGAGTTTAGGAGAGAGATAACCTAAGTATAATTAGAGAGATCTTCTATAGTTTTAATTGCTAAAATATTTAGAAAATTTTACCTTTAGAATCCATTTTCTGCACTACATTTGCTAAATAGGTTTACAACAATTGTAAGCATTTTTTTTTCTTTTTTTTAATAGCAGATTGTTGAAAATAGAGGTACACAGTATGCTTATTACCAATTGGTAGTACATTAGGTGACTGATTGTTTTGGCAATTCTATACATTCATGCATATTGAAACATCATTTTCTTGAGCAAAATCAATAATTCAGGTTTGCAGGTCTGATAACTCTTGAAAAGAGTTATATTTAAGGCCTCTAAATAAAATTAGTTTGTTGCAATTAAGTGAATACATTTGCATTTTTAGGATATTTTTAGAAATTCGTATAATAAAGCTTGGATTGTGATATAATGGTCATTATTTTTTACTTTTATCAATTAGGGAGGAAATGTGTGGCTTTGTGTGAATACAGGTGTAGTAAGAGTAAGAAGATGAAGAGGGAAAATAAAAGAAGTGAAATATTACTGTAGAAAATTGTGAAATTGATTACCAACAGATTTTCCATGGTAATTCCGAGAAGGTGACTCAGGACTTTATCCACGTCATTCTCAGCCAGCTATGTGTGTACCAGAAAATCCAATCTGAAAAGAGGAATGAAAAAAGTGTGCTGAGGTGGGGCGAATCTACTCAATGAAAAAGGGAGAGAGAAGATTAAAAATAGGGGAGGAGAATTTGAGTGAGAAAGAGACTGGTGACAGGAATCCATTCTCTACATAGAGAAAAACACCATTGGAGAATTTCAAAGAAAGAAAGGGTAGCATCTACAGAGAGTAGAATACAGAGTGAAGAAGGGGAAGAGACATCTATCTTGGATTCACGTACAATCGAAAGATAAAAGAGAAGCTGGAGTGTGGCGAGAAATCTTACAGTTTTGCCTTTAGTTTTCCCGATTTTTGTGATTCAAACATCTTTAAATGTTGATGAATAATTTAAATTTGGTGTTTACCTTTCCACCCATGAACTAAATCTTTTCTGGGTTGGAGTTATTTGGGTGGATGTTTATCATCTTTAATGCTCATGATTTGAGATTGCCTATATCACTGTTTCATTCGATTTATGCCTATTTTAAATACATG
Source organism: Gossypium australe (assembly GCA_005393395.2). Lineage (NCBI taxonomy): Eukaryota > Viridiplantae > Streptophyta > Magnoliopsida > Malvales > Malvaceae > Gossypium > Gossypium australe. Next base: position 70,456,352 of record CM016623.1, on the reverse strand, counting down.
CATGCAAGCTTTAGACATAGCTGATTGTATGTTGTGTTCATAGATGTATTTTTTATTTTGAAAAGGTTAAATATACTGGATCTAGAATCATTTGATGCAAGAAAATATTCGACAGAATATTCATAACACTCTAGACGTAGATGTTGCGAGTTGTGCAGAGAAGAACAATTCATTGCAGTTATTAATCCAAAGTTCTATAGACATACAGTAACTTAGATTTTTTGCTTAAAATCTAGCTATCGAAAGAGGCAAGTTACAGTGGTAACTCTCTGAGTAGTTGGTTAGACAATATTTTTCCATGACGTTATTTTGATCTAAGCATTTCACCTGAATAATTCCAGCCCTGTTCATTTAACAATAGAATTACTCTTGCTTTTCTCTCTAATTTACCACTACATTTATTTGTCATATCAATTCTCTTTTTTAGCATTAAGTTACATTAATTTATTATATCAACATCTTATTTAATTTAATTGTGTACACTTGCACAATTGCATTAGTTATTTACACGCAAAAATTATGAGCATTATTACGCGAAAAATGTGAAAAGTGAATTATATGTGTTAGATTTGACAAATGGCCATATCACATGCATGGGGTAGGTTTTGTCAAAGGTGGAAGTTATTATTGGCAATTATGTAACATCCTGATTTAATGGGCCTGTGCATTTTGTGTGTTGCAAGTTTAATTTGTTAATTTAAGGGTTAGGGGTCTAGATTGGGCTCGAGAATGGGCTGATGTCTTGACTAAATATTTTGTTTAGACAGTTTAGGGCTTAAAATATTGTATCCATAGTTTAAAATATCAACTTAGGCTTGTGGCCCAGTGGCAAAATGGCGCCACTAAGAGGGAAGGGAGTTGGCATCAATGGCAAAGGAGGAGGCCCAAGTTTTGGCCGCTTGAAGCCCATGTTTTGGGCCAAATTCGGCACTCATAAGGGGATAAAGGGGGGACGGCAACAAGGCTATTATTTAGGGATTTTAATGTTTAATTTATGAGGATAATAAGTAGATAAAGGAGGGAGGAGTTGTTGCTAATTAAGGTTATTTTTGAGTAGTTAATAGATTAAGATAAGGGAAAAGGATAGGAGTTATCTTGTGGAAACTAGTGTTGGCCAAAAATCAAACTCAGTAAGGGGAAGGAATCGGTTTTGTACAGGTAAGGGATGTGCCGAAATGTCAAAGGCCATCTTAAGTAATTAATCTTATTCTTTCTTTCCTCATCTTCATTCTCTCAAAAGCCAAAATGACCACTTCCCTCACCTCTTTTCTTTTTCTTTGAAACCTCCTTCTAGCCGAATCTTTTGATCTTTATTATTATTCATCTCTCATTCACTAAAAGCCAAAACTACACCCCTATTCCCTTCCATAGCCGAAATCTTCAAAAGTTCAGCCTCTTTTCCCGAAGTCTCACATAGCCGAATCATCAACTCAGGGTTGGTAAGATCTCTGAAGATTTCCTCTTTGTTATCTCTTTTCTTTCTCATCCTTATTACGAACCAAGTCACTTCCTTCATGTCATGATGGGTGTTCTTTTCTTCTCACTCTTCATTCTTAGAAGCCAAAACTCCTAGATCTCTAATCTTCTACGCTTCGATCTTCTTCTGTGATTGCCGAATCTTTCTACAAGGGATAGCCGTAACCTTCAATAGAGGTAAGTATTGATTTGGGTTTTCTTTTGATCTTTTTCAGCTTTTGGAGACTATAGCCGAATGGGTAAATAGTTGGCTAATCTCATCTTTTCTCTCATTTGCGGCATTTCGGGATTTGAAGGGGATTCAACCGCTTAGACTTCTAAGCCAGAGTTCAGTAGCACTTGGATCGTAGCACTTTCAAAATTTCAAGGAGAGGCCCTATCTTCGCCTTCTTCCAGCTTTTGAGCAAAGTTGTAGACAAAGGGTATTAGATCTGATTAGTAAGGATATCGACATAGAGAGTAGTACTACGCATTAATCAGGTGTGTAACTTCTCACACCATTTAGATTATCTGTTAATATATGTTATTAAATCTGCTTATACTCTGTTAAATGCCGAAATCCCGACATAACGTTTGAAAACCCGAGGAGGGTTAAAGCGAAACACCAGGTTAGTGATCTCTGTCATTCATAAGTGAATGCTTCTGCTAATGATATGTTTTTTGTGATTGCACGAGGTTGGGTAATTGATGAAAGGGGAAGTATTCTGTTGTAGTGCTTTTTGCCATGATCTGTTGTAGTGGCTTCTGCCATGATCTGTTGTAGTGGCTTTTTGCCATGATCTGTTGTAGTGGCTATTGCCATGATCTGATGATGTGCAGCTAACTGCAGCATGACTGCCATCGATGGTGTGTAGCGGTATGGGTTGATTGTAAAAATCCCCAATGGTGCGTTCGGCAGGTAAGGGTGGTGTGTAGCGGATGGAAACCTAGGATTGGGTTGGGCTTTGCATAATTTCTGTTATTTCATGTTTTGATATCTGTTCTGTGGGGCTAAGGCCCAATCTGATGGTGCATGAGGGTTGCACACTGAGTCTCGTGACTCACCCTATTACTTAACATTTTTCAGGAGACACGTAGAGCATCGGACCTGGGTGGAGAGGAACGCAAGGTGGCCATGCATTGGATTATTTTTGATACTGCGACAGCCAATATTTTATTTGTTTATATTTAATATTTTGGATTAGTTGGGTTTTATTTCATTGTAATAAGGCAATGGGCCATTAGATTTTCTTTTATTATTCGGGTTTTATATTGGGCTTTTATTATTATTAAATATTTGGATTTTACGTTTTAATTAAGCAAAGGCATGTACCAAATTTTGGTTTCTAAATCGCTAAGGCATTAATTTAAAATGTATATCTTTTCCAAACTATTCAACCATTTAGTTTTCCCGATTAAAAGGTTAAACTCAAGAAAAATATTTCCCGAAATTGCGATAACTTTTAAAATCTCCTTAGTGACATGCCAGATCCGGTCATGGTGTTTGCGCCGGGTTTGGGGTGTTACAAACTGGTATCAAAGCCTGGTTCAAAACTCGACTTTGGGGTTTTTGGGCTCAAAACGTTTTTTAAAGATGGGTTTTGAAACATGCATTTTTATAAATGATACAGGTCTATTAGCTCGGCATGGCACCTGCGTCTCCGACCCAAGTCTGCCAGGTAAGTATTCTAAACTATTGTGTGATATATATATGTAGGCTTGATGGGCTTATGGGACGTAGACTATTTAGATTAGAACTTGATGAACTCTAGGCTTAGCTTAAACAACTCCTTAAAACTCATAAGACTTAATTTCACTAAACAAACCCGTGAACGAGTCGCAAGACTAGGGTGTGGCAACAGGCATGCGCATGTCTAGGATTGGATCCGGAAGAGCCTGGTACTTAAGCAGCCCTAGTGACTCACCTCCTCTTCGCTGGAATCCTACCTGGTGCGTAGTGACTGTTCACCCTAGCCGCGAGGATTTGTTGACGAGCCAAAATCTATAATTAAAACCCGAAAGGGACCAGCCACCTTATTTTTACAAAGTTGCTGAAATACCCTTATTTTGAAACAAATACCAAGATACCCATGATTTGCAAACATACCCCGATTTACAAAGTCAACGAAATTTTCCTTGGAAAAATAAAACACACACACAACACACGACAACAACCAAAAACCCACAAACACATGAACACTGCTATTATTCTTTTGAATTCAAATTCTCCAAGATACCCCTGTTTTAAAAAAAATTTCCAAAATATCCCTGATTTGTAAAATTACCAAATTACCCTTGATTCGTAAAATGACCAAAATGCCCCCGGATTACAAAATTACCGAAATACCCCTAGATTGTGAAAATTACCAAAATACCCTTATTTTATGAAATCAACAAGGAACCCTATTTTGAAAATTACGAAAATACCCTTGTAGGATAAAATTACAAAAATACCCATGGGTAGTGGAATAACAAAAATACCCCTATGTATTGAATGTGGGTGTACGAATGTTGTCTGTATGTTAATTGTTGAATGTATGTAGTTCCTGGAACTAGGAGATGTGAACTTGAGACTGAATTGTAGAAATAATTGCGAATTCGAAAGAACTACTCTTAAAATTACTATTCATAATTCTGTTCGTGGTTAATCAGTGGAAAAAATTAATGATTCATAAAATTCTTAGTCAGATAAACGCCAATCAAAAGAATGAGTACAAGGGGTCGAGGACGTCCGCCGCATGGACGCGATAGGGGTAGGATGACCTTGTTTGAGCCAGTAGGGTCTGGCCACGGATCAGGAAACGAGATGCTGGATCCGCCAGCTGTGGAGGGAGAGTTACGGGATCAGGCAGCCGAAGATGATGCGGTATCTCAGGCGATGTTACGGGTCCTCGAAAGAGTTGCTGGGGTAGGCACGGGTTCAGGAGCCTGGAAATCTGTATCTGAACGACTCTGAGCCAACGGAGCAGAGGTGTTTAGGGGAGTTTCTAGCGTAGACCCTAACATAGCTGAGTATTGGTTAGAGGCAAGTGAGCGTATAATGGATGACCTTGACTTCACTATAGAGGAGAAGTTGAAGGGGGTCGTGTCTCTTCTTCGAGACGAGGCTTATCAGTGGTGGCTCACGGTAAAGGAGGGTATTGCCGCAGACCGAATTGACTAGGGTTACTTTAAGGAATTGTTTCAAGGAAAGTTTGTTGGCGCCAGCTATGTGGACTGCCAGAGGAAGGCATTTCTGAATTTGGTGCAGGGAAGTAAGTCTGTATCGGAATATGAGGCGGAGTTTCTGCGGTTGAGCCGTTACGCTCGAGGGATTGTGGCGACTGATTATGAGAGCTGCGTACGGTTTGAGGATGGACTAAGGGATGAGCTGAGGGTATTAGTAGCACTGCAAAGGGAAAGGGACTTTGCGGTTTTGGTTGAGAAAGCTAAGATATCTGAGGAGGTTAAAAGGACTGAGAAAAAGAATAAGGATAAGGATAGAAATAGGAATAAGAGGAATTTTGGGTCATCGGGATCTTCTAGAAATTTCCAGAAAAGGCCTAGGTCTGATGGGCCAGCTCGTGCTCCAACGGGTCAGAATTGATCATGTCCTTCATGTGGGAAGGTGCATTATGGGGAGTGCAGAAGGAAAATCGGTGGATGCTTCAGGTGTGGATCCTTGGAGCATATGATTAAGGACTGCCCACAGAAGGATCAGGTGCAGCCAGTTGGACGAGGTTCTGATCAGGCTGGGAGAGGGGATCAGCCAGTACCAAGGGGTGTGGAGCAGCCAGAGGAGGAAATGGATTTGGTCGCGGTCGTGGAGCATCTGGCAGGGGTGCAGGTAATGTAGACGCGAGGCAGCCGGGATTAGTTTATACAGCTCGTCGACGGGAGGATGGTGACGCACCGAACGTCATAACCGGTACGTTTCTTATTGCTGACAACCTTTTTCTTGCCTTGATTGATATTGGGTCAACCCACTCCTATGTTGCATGTTTGGTATCTGAGACTCTAAGTATAGACTCTGAAACAACTACTAGGAAGACGACTGTGGTTAGTCCTCTATGACAATCTAGGGTAGTGGACAAACTATTTAGGGATGTACCTTTAGAGACTCAAGGGGTAGTGTTTCCGGCAGACTTAATGGAATTACCATTTGGAGAGTTTGATCTTATCCTAGGAATGGATTGGTTGACTAAACATCGTGCTAAGTTGGATTGTGAGACTAAGCGTATGGTGTTGAGTACCCCGAAAGGCGAGGAGGTGGTTGTGTTAGGAGAAGGAAGAAATTATTTGTCCAACTTAGTATCTGCATTGAAGGCTGTTAAGATGATTCGGAAAGGATGCAATGCATTTTTAGCTCTTGTCAGTGCTTTGGAAACTAAGGAGGTGACTGTCGAGGGGGTAAGGACAGTAAAGGGTTTTGTAGATGTCTTTCCTGAGGAGCTACCAGGATTACCTCCGAATCGCGAGGTGGAGTTTGGAATAGAGCTACTTCCGGGTACGGCTCTGGTGTCCATTGCTCCTTACTGAATGGCGCCGAAAGAGCTGGTGGAGCTCAAAGCTCAGATTCAAGAACTGTTGGATCGAGGTTTTATTCGACCGAGTGTGTCTCCGTGGGGAGCGCCGATCCTATTTGTGAAGAAGATGGACGGATCCATGCGTATGTGCATGGAGTACCGTCAACTGAATAAGTTAACGATTAAGAACAAGTACCCACTGCCAAGAATTGACAACCTGTTCGATCAGCTCAAAGGAGCTTCGGTCTTTTCTAAGATTGACTTAAGGTCGGGATATCATTAGTTAAGGGTAAAGGAAGGAGACATTCATAAGACGACGTTTCGGAGTCGGTACGGTCATTATGAGTTCTTGGTGATGCCGTTCGGGTTGGCGAATGCGCCAGTAGCATTTATGGATATGATGAATCGGGTGTTCCAAGCATACCTTGATCAGTTTGTCGTGGTGTTCATTGACGATATTTTGGTTTACTCCAAGTCCGAGGAGGAGCATGATGCACATCTTCATGTGGTGTTGTAAATTCTGAGGGAGAAGCAGTTGTACGCAAAGTTCAGTAAGTGTGAGTTCTGGCTGAAGGAAGTGACCTTCTTAGGGCATGTAGTTTCCGCAAAGGGAATTAGGGTGGACCCTCAGAAGATAGAAGCTGTATTGGATTGAAAGTCGCCAAAGTCTGTGGCGGAGATTCGAAGTTTCTTAGGATTGGCAGGATACTACCGAAGGTTTATTAAGGGGTTCTTGTTGATAACGACACCTCTAACTAAGTTGTTGAGGAAGGAAGTACCATTTGTTTGGACTGACAAACAACATGAGAGTTTTGAAAAGCTGAAGAAAATTTTGACAGAAGCACCGGTGTTAATTCAGCCAGAGGCAGGAAAAGAATTTACCGCCTACTGTGATGCGTCACACACGGGTTTAGGGTGTGTGTTGATGCAAGATGGAAAAGTTGTTGCATATGCGTCTCGGTAGTTGAGACCGCATGAATTGAGCTACCCTACGCACAATTTAGAATTGGCGACGGTAGTGTTTGCTCTGAAGATTTGGAGGCACTACCTGTATGGGGAGAAGTCGGTTATTTACACGGACCATAAGAGCCTGAAGTATCTCCTTACCCAGAAGGAGTTGAATCTGAGGCAACGTAGGTGGATTGAGCTCTTGAAGGACTATGACTGCTCAATCGAATATCATCTGGGTAAGGCTAACGTGGTGGCAGATGCGCTGAGTAGGAAGGCGATAGCGGATTTGAGGGCAATGTTCGCTCATCTTAGTTTGTATGAGGATGGAAGTTTGGTAGCTGAGCTCCAAGTGATACCAACGTGGACAAGTCAGATTAAAGAGAAGCAGCTTCTAGACGATCTTTTGAGTGCTCGACTCCGGCAAGTGCAAAGTGGTGAAGGAGAGGACTATAGTGTGAATGGTGATGGGGTTCTGTGTTTTCGTAAGAGAATATGTATGCCAAGGGATGTGGAGTTAAGGCAGATGATTCTTCAGGAGGCGCATAGTAGACCATACGCTATGCATCCTGATGGGGTTAAGATGTATCGGGATTTGCGAGAGCAATTCTGGTGGCCAGGTTTGAAGTGAGAGGTAACAGAATTCGTGGGTAGATGTTTGACGTGCTAGCAGGTGAAGGCGGAACACCAGTTGCCTTCAGGGTTGTTGTGGCCGGTAAAGATTCCGCAGTGGAAATGAGAAAGAATCATGATGGATTTTGTTAGTGGGTTACCTCTTACGCCCACTAAAAAGGATTCGATTTAAGTGATCGTGGATTGATTGACGAAATCTGCTTACTTCATACCGGTTCGTGTGGATTATTCTCTGTAAAGGCTGGCTAAGCTGTACGGGCTGAAGTTGTGAGACTGCATGGTGTGCCTGTGTCAATTATATCAGATAGAGACCCTAGGTTCACGTCACGGTTCTAGAAGGTTCTTCATCAAGCAATGGGAACAAGGCTAGACTTCAGCACCGCTTTTCATCCACAGACTGATGGTCAGTCTGAGAGAGTAATTCAGATCTTGGAGGATATGTTAAGAGGTTGAATCATCGATTTTAGGGGTAGTTGAGAGGAGTATTTACCTTTGGCAGAATTTGCGTACAATAACAGCTATCAATCCAGTATTTAGATGGCACCTTATGAAGCGTTATAGGGACGGAGATGTCGTACTCCTACTTGTTGGACAGAATTGGGTGAACGTCAGATGTTGGGTCCAGAACTAGTTTCAGAGACAGAAGAAAAGGTTAAGTTAATACGGGCTCAGTTGAAAGAAGCGTCTGATCGACAGAAATCTTATGCGGATTTAAAACAAAAGGAGATGGAATTCGTAGTGGGAGACCAAGTCTTTCTGAAGGTATCACGATGGAAGAAGGTAATGAGGTTTGGTCGGAAGGGCAAGCTAAGTCCTCGGTTTATTGGACCTTACCGGGTACTAGAACGTGTGGGGCCAGTAGCGTATCGATTGGAGTTACCTTCAGAGTTGGAACGGATACATGACGTGTTTCATGTCTCGATGCTAAGACGTTATCATTCTGATCCATCGCACGTGGCGTCGGTGGAAAAGATTGAAGTAAGGCCAGATTTGTCTTTTGAGGAGGAGCCAGTGCAAATCTTAGATCGAGACGTAAAGGTGTTGAGGAGGAAGTCGGTCCCTTTGGTCAATGTTTTGTGGCTGAACCATGGCGCGGAGGAAGCGACGTGGGAGCCAGAGGATGTTATGCGACAACAGTACCCCCATCTATTCTGATCAAGTAAATTTTGGGGTCGAAATTTATTTAAGGCAGTAGAACTGTAACATCCTGATTTAGTGGGCCTGTGCATTTTGTGTGTTGCAAGTTTAATTTGTTAATTTAAGGGTTGGGGGTCCAGATTGGGCTCGAGAATGGGCTGAGGTCTTGACTAAATATTTTGTTTAGACACTTTAGGGCTTAAAATATTGTATCCATAGTTTAAAATATCAAGTTGGGCTTGTGGCCCAGTGGCAAAATGGCGCCACTAAGAGGGAAGGGAGTTGGCGTCAATGGCAAAGGAGGAGGCCCAAGTTTTGGCCGCTTGATGCCCATGTTTTTGGGAAAAATTCGGCACTCATAAGGGGACTAAGGGCGGCAACAAGGCTATTATTTAGGGATTTTTAATGTTTAATTTATGAGGATAATAAGTAGATAAAGGAGGGAGGAGTTGGTGCTAATTAGGGCTACTTTTGAGGAGTTAATAGATTAAGATAAGGGAAAAGGATAAGAGCTATCTTGTGGAAGCTAGTGTTGGCCAAAAATCAAACTAGTAAGGGGAAGGAATCGGTTTTGTATAGGCAAGGGATGTGCCGAAATTTCAAAGGCCATCTTAAGCAATTAATCTTTTTCTTTCTTTCCTCATCTTCATTCTCTCAAAAGCCGAAATCACCACTTCCCTCACCTCTTTTCTTTTTCTTTGAAACCTCCTTCTAGTCGAATCTTTTGATCTTTATTATTTTTCATCTCTCATTCACTAAAAGCCGAAACTACACCCCTATTCCCTTCCATAGCCCATATCTTCAAAAGTTCAGCCTCTCTTCCCGAAGTCTCACCATAGCCGAATCATCATCTCAGGGTTGGTAAGATCTCTGACGATTTCCTCTCTATTATCTCTTTTCTTTCTCATCCTTATTACGAACCAAATCACTTTCTTCATGTCTTGATAGGTGTTCTTTTCTTCTCACTCTTCATTCTTAGAAGCCAAAACTCTTAGATCTCTAATCTTCTACGCTTCGATCTTCTTCTGTGATTGCCAAATCTTTCTACAAGGGATACTCGAAACCTTCAATAGACGTAAGTATCGATTTGGGTTTTCTTTTGATCTTTTTCGGCTTTTGAAGACTAAAGCTGAATGGGTAAATAGTTGGCTAATCTCGTGTTTTCTCTCATTTGCCGCATTCCGGGATTTGAAGGGGATTCAATCGCTTAAATTTCTAAGCCAGAGTTCGGTAGCTATTGGATCGTAGCACTTTCGGGATTTCAAGGAGAGGCCCTATCTTCACGTTCTTCTGACTTTTGAGCAAAGTTGTAGACAAAGGGCATTAGATCTGATTAGTGAGGATATCGACATAGAGAGTAGTACTACGCATTAATCAAGTGTGTAACTTCTCACACCATTTAGATTGTCTGCTAATATATGTTATTAAATCTGCTTATACTCTGTTAAATGCCGAAATCCCGGCATAACGTTTGAAAACCCGAGGAGGGTAAAAGCGAATCACTAGGTTAGTGATCTCTGTCATTCATATGTGAATGTTTCTGCTAATGATATGTTTTTGTGATTGCACGATGTTGGGTAATTGATGAAAGGGGAAGTATTCTGTTGTAGTGGCTTTTTGCCATGATCTGTTGTAGTGGCTATTGCCATGATCTAACGATGTGCAGCTAACTGCAGCATAACTGCCATCGATGGTGTGTAGCGGTGTGGGTTGGTTGTAGAAATCCCCAATGGTGTGTTCGGTAGGTAAGGGTGGTGTGTAGGGATGGAAACCTAGGATTGAGTTGGGCTTTGCATAATTTATGTTATTTCATGTTTTGATATCTGTTCTGTGGGGCTAAGGCCCAATCTGATGGTGCATGAGGGTTGCACACTGAGTCTCGTGACTCACCCTATTACTTAACATTTTTCAGGAGACACGTAGAGCATCCGACCGGGCTGGAGAGGAACGCAAGTTGGCCATGTATGAGATTATTTTGGATACTGCGACAGCCATTATTTATTTGTTTATATTTAATATTTTGGATTAGTTGGGATTTATTTCATTGTAATAAGGCCATGGGCCATTAGATTTTCTTTTATTATTCGGGTTTTATTTTGGGCTTTTATTATTATTAAATATTTGGATTTTACGTTTTAATTAAGCTAAGGCATTTACCAAATTTCGGTTTCTAAATCGCTAAGGCATTAATTTAAAATGTATATCTTTTCCAAACTATTCAACCATTTAGTTTTCCCGATTAAAAGGTTAAAGTCAAGAAAAATATTTCCCGAAATTGCGATAACTTTTAAAATCTCCTTAGTGACATGCCAGATCCGATCATGGTGTTTGGGCTGGGTTTGGGGTGTTACAAATTATGCGGTGGCTTGTCCACAAATGGTGTTTTATTGGATGGACTAGTTCTAGGGAACTCAATATTGGTCTGTAGCGGAAATGGGTAGGTAATTCTTCAAAATGTGCATTGTTACATAAGCATGCATCGATACATTTATGTATGTGTATCTGTGATGATCTGATTTCTACGAATATGATATATATATATATTGTTATGGTTGTGTTTAATTGATGTGTTGTGATGTATGTTACAATATTTTGATGATCTCATATTGGGCATGTAAGCTCACCCATCTTATATGTATGTTTCAGGTAATACTCATAATTAGGACTTGGATGCGGATTTTTGGTAATGCTCTCGGATGTGAACTTTTTAATATATTATGGACTTTATATCTTTTTATGGATTTTTATGGACTTTGATTTGGTTTTGGTTTAATAAATTTTTGGGACTTTATTTTAAATTGTGGACTGTGGCATGGGGATTTTCCTTTTTGATATTTTGGAATTATTGCATGGATTACTTATGTTGGATTTCAGTTTGAAATGATCATTAAACGTTTTTAAAAATTAAGCTGCAAATGTGTTTTCAATACTAAGTTATAATACAAGATTTTTAATAAAAAGGAGCAAATAAATTTTATTGAAAAGAACATGATAGTTTCAAACTGATATGTTTCAAGGACAAATGGACTTTTCTTATGAAAACATTTTGTCCATCTTCATGGCCCATGTAATTGCTCAGATTGGGTCGTAACGTCTAGGTCCGATTTGAGGGGTTACAAGAAATTCTATGTTGCAACATAGAGAGCAGAATGCAAGAATCTCAAGATTACCTTAAGTGTCACAACACAGCCATTAGATGTTCTGACACGCCCCTAGAGCTACCCTGAACCCTAGCATACTGCCTTCGATGTCGCGACATAGGCTCTTGGGTGTCGCGACATCGGTCCTGTACTAGAAATAATTATGTGCTAGGGGTGTTTTGGTCTGCACAATCAAAAGTTAAATACAAGACGTCAGCTAACCTAGGGTTGAGGACGATGGCAACCCTAGCTCTATAAATAGGCTCTTAAACACATGTTAAAGGACAACTTTTTATGTTTTAAGTTTTTTTCTTTCTATTTCAGTTTTTAGTTTTTTTCTCTATCATCGTTTAAATTTCTTTTCAGTTCTTTTCATTCGAGTTCTTCGAAGAACTTGATTTGTAGATGAATCAAACTATTGTAAATTTCTGTGCCTTCACCAATCAAATACAATCAAGATTCTCTTAACCCTTATTCTTGATTTATTCTTTATGCATATTTTATTTATCAAGTTTATTGTGTTTATGGATTTAATGAGGAACTAATCGTTTTATGGGGGATTAGCGACTGGGGGTCTAAATAGTTAATTGGTTTGTAAGGATTTTTTAACATATCAACTGTTCAAAAAAGGAAGAATCTAAACCCTACGTCTGACAGCCCTAGGAAGTTATCAAGGTGGGAATTAACCCAAATTTGGTATGATTTATTTGTGAACACCTTAAACCTGAACCAATTTGGACTGTGAGGTCAGAAGATAAGTAGTTCTTGCAGACTCAGTATTTCAGTGGATGAATTGGAAGATCCTACTGGGTATTAACTAGTTGATTGAATAAGAAATCCTGAGACGACAATCGATTATGACTACCGAAGTGAGCTAATCACCCATGTTTAGATTTGATTAAGTTTAGATTTTAGTTATTCGAAGTTCACTTTATTTATGCAATTCTTATTGTTTATTTATAAAAACTCAAAAATCTTTTCTTTACATTTTATCATAATATTATTTATCTAGATTACTAATTAATTCTATTTGTGCTTAAGATACCTTTAATCTAGCACTCGCCTCCCTTGAGTAAGATCATCAGAGTACTCACCTAATTTGTTGTAACTATATTACAACATGACCGGTATACTTACGAACACCAGCTCAATTCCACATCTTTAGTTGTAGTATTCTCACTCTGGACATTAATACATCCAGAGGCGATCATCGACCTAAGCCTTTAAAGCGACATCAAGTTACCAGTTCGGACTAAACCTATGTGACATGTATCTTCAAGTCTGCAACAAATGCATGATCTCAGTAACATCTGTCATCAATACATACATGTGTGCACAAGACCCTATTAACATGTCAATAGCATTCTAACCTTTATTAAGTTCACCCGGACATATTTAACACAAATATACATTTCTTTACAATTTAGTCTAACTTTCAACTTTATACTAATTTACCACAATCAACTCACAATCAAAGCATAAATACACAATTCAAATGCATAACAATTTAAACACATTCATACCATATGCACTTACTTGGTCAAAAGAACAAGCCAATTGAATTCTATATGACTATTTGACGAATTTGGCCTTTCCCCGGTTATCCCTGCTTTGATACAATTCTTTATTTAAACAATTATTTTAGACAAGTCATCAATACCAAGCAGCTTTATATCATTCCATGATATGCATAAACCTATTTAATTATAACACCCCTCACCCGTATTTAACGCTGAAATAGGGTTACAGAGTATTACGGGACTTACAACACATTTATACATACTTTTAGCATACATTTTCTCTATGCAAACATTCATCATTCAATCTGAATCGATATGTCCCTAGTACGAGCCTACGAAGCCCTAAACATGCTTTAGGAGTGGTTCGAGACTAAACCGATAACTTAAGAAACTTTCACGAACTTTGGAAAATTTTCTCAAAGCAGGGGACACATGCCCCTGTGGCCAGGCTATGTGTCTTACACGGCCACCAGACACGCCCGTGTCATAGGTCCTGTTGACATTCGAAATGGAAGCACATGGTCGTGTCCTAGCCTGTGTCCTACCCTGTGTCCAAACAAGTGAGATTACTAACTTGGGTCACATGGTCAACCACATGCCCGTGTGTCTAGCCCGTGTGCCAGGCTATATGCTATGTCATACCAAACCTGTAGGGTATACTGACTTATGCTACACGGCCAATCACACGCCCGTGTGTGAGGCTGTGTGGAGCATACTAACTTGATTTCTAAAACCACACCAGGGGACACATGGCCGTGTAACATAATCGTGTGTCACACACGGCTGAGACACACACCCGTGTCTTTTCCCGTATGGGCAAAGATAGGCTATTTACCAAGCCAATTTGCCACCCAAACTTAGGCACACCTATACAACCTATATAGCACAAAACATAACATCAATAGACATATAATTCAATTCCAAATCAAGCATAATTTATACCATTTCCAATACTAACAACCAACATGCTTATAAACTCATGTTTTACTCATTCAAAACATACCAACTACCAATTACTTCAAATATCAAAATGACCAAAATCAATTATGCATTATTTGGTCTAATTTCACAAGCATACCAATGTCCAAAATTCAACCATTTGAACACTTATAATACCTATAACCATCAAGCATCACCCAACCATCATATAATTCATATCACAAAGCATAAACACATATATCAATACAAGATTCAACCATACCAAAATAACCCTAAATAAGCCATTACTGAAGCCTATATATAAAAACCAAAACATGTACATTTACAAGCCAATTCCATTGGACAAAATCATTACCAAAACATGACCAAAGTTCCTATACATGCCATATACTCAAAATACCAAAGTTCATAGATACCAAGAGATAGGTGGATAGTGTGAAGCGATCTCCGACGATTCCCGAGTCCAAGTTAGCTTTGAAACTATAAAACACAGACAAATACACAAAGTAAGCTTTATAGCTTAATAAGCTCGTATGAAATAAACTTAATGCAATCACATAAATATAATTCAGTAATTTGAATACACTAATATACAGTTTACATTAGCTAACAAACCTTTCAAGTACTTAATTGTGAGATTATACACTACCTTCACAAGCTTCCTCGATTTGAAACTTATATAATTCATGGACGTACCTGTATCATTTAACATCAAACTCATACTCATCCACCTCTTTCGTTTACCCGTTGAACCATTTGGAATAGAAGTTGAATACGTAAAGTCTCACACAATAAGTACCTATACCATGGCCTGAAGCCAAATCAAGGTAACTTACCTCTAAAGTACTGATATCATGGCCCAAAGCCAAATCAGCCTATATTCATGGCCCGAAGCCAAATCGGTATATCTCACAGCCGAATGCTGATATCATGGCCCAAACCCAAATCAATGTATCTCCTAATGACATGTCACTAGTATCCTAAACTATTCCTAAGGTTCAACCGGGATATCGAATGCCGAATTATCATCAATTCAAGTCAAACTTATCTGAAATCTCGTATTCACAACCATACAATTTCAAAGCATTCAATATACATTTATAATGAAATTTATCACATACGAACCTTGTAACACCCCAAACCCGGCCCAAACACTATGGCCGAATATAAAATGCTACTGAGGAAAAAGTTTGAAAAGAATTTAACATAAAGGTGAAAACTTAATAATTTTCCGTCATTTATAAAACATGGTATATTTAAAATTCTAAGTAAAACTAAGTTGTTACAAATTCCCGGATTTAAAACTTTAATATAAGTTTTTAAGATATAATTTATTTGAAAGAAAACATTCCCAGTTATTAGCTCGATAATTAATCCAACGTAAACATAATAGAATCCCCAAAATACTTAAAGTGGCCTAATTACAATAAAGATTTACTCAAAAGTACTAAAAAATATAAAGTGCATAAAACAAATAAACATCTTCTGCATGGCCACCTCGTATCAGCTCCAGCCCGGTCCAAGCATCATGTATCACCTGCGTTGTTTGGTAAAAATTGGGTGAGTCAAACCGACTCAGTGTGTAATTAGTCCAAAGATTTCCACACATGGGCTTAGCCCAAACCACACCAATCCACATATCAAATAATAATGCAAAATCCACCCAACCCAGCCTAGGGTCCATCCTCTACACACCCCCGTATCCAGCCACCACACATCAGGGGATTACTAAATCGACCCTCCAACCTCTACACACCAATTTGGCAAGCAATGCCATCCACCAAGTGGTCAAGCCACTGGTCCACGTGAAATAAATCACAGTATATTCCACAACGCGACCTCCGTCAATGTCAATCCACGATGTAGCTCGTAGCTAACATCAAATCACGATGAGGCATATAGCCATCACCAACCACGATATGGCACAAAGCCGATACCAACCACGATGAGGCACAGAACCGATCATCAATCCACGTGAGGCTCGTAGCCATCACTAAACCACGTACATAAATGTACACCCTGTCCTTCAATACTCATATCCCAATCCCTATGCATATGTCAGTATCATGGCCAAATAACAGTAAAATTCCAATGAGCATACATCACATGCTTACTACAATTCCACACATATACCATGGTAAAATAATATCATAAAACTGACCTGGTTAACCGAATACCCACCATGGGTAGCCACCATCACAGCCATTATTTCCGGCTATCATACACATATTATACGTATACATATATATATTCATAGCAACACACAAACAATAGGAGATTAGTGTGATAAGTACATACCTTTTTCGGCACAGTCGACTAAATCCCGAAACCCAAAGCCTAAACGACTAAATCAAGGGTTTGAGTTAGGGGAGAGGAGTGGGACGGCTAGGGGGTTTCTCTTCGGGGTAGTTTCGGCTATGAAGGGTTTGGAGGGGTAGCCAACTTCTATTTAAAGGGTGTGAGCTTCCTTCTTGCCAAAGTTTTAGCTCTCTCTTCTAAAAACCTTCACTTCTCCTTCCCATATGCTAAAACACCTCTTATCCTTCACCAAAATTCACCTTGGCCTAAACTTCAAGCCACCTTTCCTCCCATTCTCTTCTTCATCTTCTTTGTTCCTAAATCGAAATCCCTTTCCTTTCCTTATGACCGTTTGAAACCCAACAACATCCCATTTGTTTCTTCAAAGCTGAATAGTCTCTCTCTGGCCGAATCTCCTTGTGCTGATTTCGATAGTGTGGTAAGGTCTCTTTGGTTTAATCTTTTATTCTTGTTTTGATCAGCCGAAACCTTGAAGTTTAACCTTGTATTTTTGTATATGACCAAATCCATTCAAGGCCTTGGATCCGTGACTCTTTTTGGAAGCCAGTAGTAGGGAGTTAGCTGAAGGGTCTTCAGGTTTTAGGGGTGTGGCAGAAGAGTTTTAGTCAAGTAGCATTTCGGGGTTTGATCGTTTGTGTTAATAAGGTGCGTAATCATCGCACTATTTCTTCGGTTTTTGGTTTGCTAATGTGTTTACATATGCGTGATGTGTGATGGCCGATTATAATGGCTTGAATGGTGAGTTATTTATGATATATACATGATATGATAATCAACATGTGATGCTTACTCTTTTGTTATAATCTGACATGTTATACTTATGCATACATACATGGGAGGTGGATTTGATCGATGAAGGAAGAAGTGTACATATGATGTACGTGGTCTAATGTTAGCCTCGGGTACATTAGCGCTTGATGGTGAGCTGTGTGCTACCTCAAGGGAGGTGTGGCTCAGTGCCCATCTCGGTGGTTGATGGCTATGTGCATTACCGTAGACAGATTATGTTGTTGGGATCACTCTGGTTGATCGGTGGCTCAGCCACGGCCTTGAGCAGCAAGTTAACCAAGGTAAGATTTATGGATCACAATGTGATCAGTGGTGGGTTAGCCACGGCCTTAGGCAGGGAGTCTGCTAAGGTTGGTGTCACGGTTGGATAGTAGGTTGGGCTGAATTGCATTCTTGCGTGTGGAAATCTTTGTTGTAGTTATGCACTGAGTCAGTGGACTCACTCTATTTTTCCTAACCGTTTCAGGTGATGCGTAGAATTGGACCGGGATCGAAGAGGACACATGGTGGCCCATGCAGAAAGAAGGGTTTAAATATTTTTAAGTTTTTAGTTATAATTAAAAAAAAAAACTCCGTTTCAAAAGATAATTAATTTTCATGTTTATTCCAAAGTCAAAAATATTTCCAACTGCCTTTCCGCAGTGACATAACCAGATTCGGTCGTAGTGAATGGGCCGGGTTTGGGGATGTTACGTTTGGTATCAGAGCCCGGTTCAAAACTCGGCTTTGAGGGTTTTTGGGCCCGAAACAGTTTTCAAAATGGACTTTTTGAAAAATGGGCTTTTATAAAAGTTTTCAGGTTATTCTGGCATGGCACCTGTACCTCTGGCCCGAAGTCCACAAGGTAAGTACTTCTAGCTCTTGAAGTGTTTTGTTTGTGTGATTTATTATGGGCTTAGATTGGGCTCGTAGATTAGAATATTAGGACTATTGGACCCTAGGACTAGCCTACTCAAACATATGCATAAAACTTAAAGCTCTTAAACAAACTTGTGAAGCAAGTCGCCGAGTTAAGGTGTGGTAACCATGGTACGCATGTCTAGGAATGGTATTCAGTAAGAGCTTGGTATTTAAGCAGTACTAGCGACTCACCTCCTCTTTACTCGAATCCTACCTGGTGCGTAGTTACAGTTCACCTTAACCAAGAGGACTTGTTCATAGGCTAAACCGGTTATTAAAACCCAAAAGGGAATTAGCTTTGCTGTTTTTTTAAACCTTCTGTTTTAAAATTTTTCAAATTTACCCCTTTGATTTGTGAAACCCTAAATCTGATTTTGAAAGACGCTTGTCGATTTACAAAATTTCCCAAAATGCCCTAGTGGCAAAATTACAAAAATGCCCTCGTGTTATGAAATTACCGTACTACCCTCGACTTTTGATAAAATGATCTTTACTTTGTAAAATACCAAAATCTCGAGTTTTCAAAATATCAAGATACCTTGGTTTGTGGAAATTTACGAAAATACCCCTAATTGATAAAATTACCGAAATGTCCTTGGTTTCTAAATTTTCAGATTTCTCTCGACTTTTACTGAAATATTCTTATTTTACCAAATATCAGAAAATCCTATTTTGTGAGATATTGTGATATTCCGATTTGGAGAAAATACGAAATGCCCATGATTTCCAAAATTACGAAAATAACCCTGATTTCTGAAATTTTTGCAACTCGTCTGGTTTGAAAAACAAATTTCCAAGATGACCACCGAGATTTTATAAACTCTGAAATATCTTTAAGTTGGAAACTATTTTCAAAATGGACTCTGAGTTATTACCGATATACCCCTATAGGAAAATGACGAAATTATCCCTGGGTTGGGAATGAAACTTTGGTTGATCGAAAGAACTACTCTCGGAAACTTTATTGCATAAAATTGCTCGTGGATAAAACAGTGAAAAAAGAATTTCTAATGCATAAAACTTTTTAAACAGACTAAATCGAGGCGCTAGATATGAGTTCTAGGGGGCGTGGTCGCAATACTCGTGGACGTGGTAGAGGTAGGATGTCAGTATCGGAACCGGTTGGGTCACGCCATGGGTCAGAGAGCGATGTACCGCCACCAGCTGTTGAGGTTGAACAGCAGGATCAGACTGGAGGAGACGACGCAGTATCGCAGGCTATGCTGCGGGTGCTTGAGCGAGTGGCAGGAGCCGAGGTCTTCAGAGGAGTGTCTGGGGTAGCTCCGAATGTGGCAGAGTACTGGCTTGAGGCAGTGGAAAGGATTATGGACGACTTAGACTTAGCTGCTGAGGAGAAGCTTAAGGGTGCTGTTTCGTTGCTTCGGGATGAAGCCTACCAGTGGTGGCTCATGGTTAAGGAAAGTACTCCTGTCGATCGAGTGGACTGGGGCTACTTTAAGATCAAGTTCGAGGGGAAGTATGTCGGAGCGAGCTATGTGGATGCTCAGAGGAAGGCGCTCCTCAATCTGGTGCAAGGTAGCAAGTCAATAGCGGAGTACGAAGCTGAGTTTCTGTGGTTGAGCCGGTATGCTCGGGGCATCATGGCAACTGATTATGAGAGATGCGTCAGATTTGAAGATGGGCTGCGGGATGAGCTGCGAGTTTTGATTGCTCCGCAACGAGAACGAGACTTCGCCATTCTAGTGGAGAAAGCTCGGATAGCTGAAGAGGTCAAGAGGACTGAAAGGCAAAATAGAGATAGAGAAAGGAACCGTGATAAGAGGAGCTCGGGATCATCAGAACCGTTTGAGAGGTTTCAGAAAAGACCGAGAGTCGAGACTCCTGTTCGTATTGCTAAGCCAGCCGCCGGAAATCCAGATCGTCCGTGTGCTCAGTGTAAAAGGTATCATGTCAGCGAGTGCTAGATTCGGGTTCGAGAATGCTTTAGATGCAAGTCCAAGTCTCATCTGGTTAAGGACTGTCCCCAGAATCCGAATGGGACTCGAGTGAAAGGCCAAGGTTATGTGCAGCCAGACAGAGGTGGTCAGCAAGCGGCAAGAGGTCGTGGTCCGAACCATGGAGGAAATGGTTTCGGCCGAGGTCGTAGAGCTTTAGACCGTGGTAATGGTGGCACTAAGGCAAGACAGCCAGGTCTGGTTTATGCGGTCCGTCGGAGGGAGGATAATGATGTGCCGGATGTGTCAGCTGGTAAGTTTCTCATGTTTGGAATATTCTCTATTATTTTGTTCATTTTGGTGACTGTTTACTTTGTTGCTCGTAAAGTATCTAGAACCTTGAGTATGATAGGTACTGTACCTAAAATTATGATAACTCTTTAAGATCAGAGTGCGCAGCTATAGTGTAGTGTGGTGTTAGTCTAGACAAGTAATTTCGAGGACGAAATTATTTTAAGGAGGGAAGAATTGTAACACCCTGGTTCTAGGGGTTAGGCTTTTGGTGCTTAGCTCAGGTATTGACACACTTCAGTGTGTGGTTGGGTGAGTTTTAGGGGTCCTGAGAACCCTAGGTGGTGGTGGAATGCCTTAGGAAATTTTTGATTTTCAGTGGTTAAAAAGGGAGCTTGGATTTTGGGGGTCTTAAGAGAATTATTAGGAAGGTTTTGTCACAAAGAATGGCTTGGCAGAGTGGCAAGGAGGCGCCACTCTAGAGCTTGGAAGGTGACGCCACTTGCGGGAGGAAGGGGTCTCAGGTTCAAGCTGCAAAGGCAGCATTTTCGGTTGTTTTTGCGTCATGAGCAAGGGGGGAGAGTTGGTTTCGGTTTTGGCACTTAAAAGGGGGGAATTTGACTTGTTCAAACCATTTTGAATGAGTGGCTAGGAGAAGAGATGGGTTGGTTTCTTTTTTGAATTTATTTGAAGGGTTGGTGTAGAGTATTTTTAGGAGAGAATCAAGGGTTTGAGTAAGGGGAGAGGAGTGGGACGGCTAGGGGGTTTCTCTTCGGGGTAGTTTCAGCTATGAAGGGTTTGAAGGGGTAGCCAACTTCTATTTAAAGGGTGTGAGCTTCCTTCTTGCCAAAATTTTAGCTCTCTCTTCTAAAAACCTTCACTTCTCCTTCCCATATGCTAAAACACCTCTTATCCTTCACCAAAATTTACCTTGGCCGAAACTTCAAGCCACCTTTCCTCCCATTCTCTTCTTCATCTTCTTTGTTACTAAACCGAAATCCCTTTCCTTTCCTTATGACCGTTTGAAACCCAACAACATCCCATTTGTTTCTTCAAAGCCGAATAGTCTCTCACTGGCCGAATCTCCTTGTGCTGATTTCGATAGTGTGGTAAGGTCTCTTTGGTTTAATCTTTTATTCTTGTTTTGATCAGTCGAAACCTTGAAGTTTAACCTTGTATTTTTGTATATGACCAAATCCATTCAAGGCCTTAGATCCGTGACTCTTTTTGGAAGCCAGTAGTAGGGAGTTAGCTGAAGGGTCTTCAGGTTTTAGGGGTGTGGCGGAAGAGTTTTAGTCAAGTAGCATTTCGGGGTTTGATCGTTTGTGTTAATAAGGTGCGTAATCATCGCACTATTTCTTCGGTTTTTGGTTTGCTAATGTGTTTACATATGCGTGATGTGTGATGGCCGATTATAATGGCTTGAATGGTGAGTTATTTATGATATATACATGATATGATAATCAACATGTGATGCTTACTCTTTTGTTATAATCTGACATGTTATACTTATGCATACATACATGGGAGGTGGATTTGATCGATGAAGGAAGAAGTGTACATATGATGTATGTGGTCTAATGTTAGCCTCGGCTACATTAGCGCTTGATGGTGAGCTGTGTGCTACCTCAAGGGAGGTGTGGCTCGGTGCCCATCTCGGTGGTTGATGGCTATGTGCATTACCGTAGACAGATTATGTTGTTGGGATCACTCTGGTTGATCGGTGGCTCAGCCACGGCCTTGAGCAGCAAGTTAGCCAAGGTAAGATTTATGGATCATGATGTGATCAGTGGTGGGTTAGCCACGGCCTTAGGCAGGGAGTCTGCTAAGGTTGGTGTCACGGTTGGATAGTAGGTTGGGCTGAATTGCATTCTTGCATGGTTTGTTTCGAGGGCTGCGTGGGTATGGGCCAAGCCCATACGTGTGGAAATCTGTGTTGTGGTTATGCAATGAGTCAGTGGACTCACTCTATTTTTCCTAACCATTTCAGGTGATGCGTAGAATTGGACCGGGATCGGAGAGGACACATGGTGGCCCATGCAGAAAGAAGGGTTTAAATATTTTTAAGTTTTTAGTTATAATTAAAAAAAAACTCCGTTTCAAAAGATAATTAATTTTCATGTTTATTCCAAAGTCAAAAATATTTCCAACTGCCTTTCCGCAGTGACGTAACCAGATTCGGTCGTAGTGAATGGGCCGGGTTTGGGGATGTTACATCTACTAACTTTAGCCTACATAAATCCCGATATCACCTTTCATAGATTCGGCCATAACAAGAAAATGGAGTTAGACTTCTTGACTTTCAGTAATCAAAAGAGATAGAAGAAAACGATTAGAAGAGAACTCTTACCCACTATTGTGAAACGATTGGAGCAGATTCCAGCCTATGGTACTTTCGGCTTTGAAGAAAAGAAGTGAAGAAAAGAAATGCTTGAGAGGTTCAATAGAGGTTCGGCTAACACAAAAAATATTTTGGCACAAAGAAAATTAAGGAAGAAAAGAAATATAAAAAGATGATCAAAAGAGAAAGAGGTGCACGAGAGGTCACTTATTTGGTTTATGGTCTCAAAAGAAAAAGAACACAAAAGCTTTCGGGAAAAGAAATCGCACAAGGAAATGCCTAAACCTCCCTATGCAAATTCGGCTACAAAAGAAAAGGTGTTTGGAAAAATACAAAAAAAAATGACCAAATGGGAAAAACACCTAACCACTCATCCTTACCAAAATATTCCACAAAAATTTGGCCACCCCCTAGTCCATAAAACCGTCCATGTTCATGGACAAAATGCCATTAAAAAGTTTCCAATCCTCATCCCTTAATCCATGCCTTATGTCCCCTTATCATACCAAAAGCTTAGGATTTCATTCCTTAAGTTAATCACTTGCCTTTTTCCCTTAGTCTACTATCCATAAAAGAAAATAGTCCAACCTTACCTTAATTAGAGTTGACCGACACATGCCATACACATGCAAAAATAAAAGTCACCTTATTGCCATCCATGGGATTCGAACCTCTTCCCTCATACAATTACTCATGCGCCAACACCACTTTACTACTTGCTCACTTATGCTAACATTAAACACTTAAATTAACTTAAGTATCAGGGTCACTTGATCCACTTCATTAAATTCTCCATACTAAAAATTATTCTAAATCCAATTTAATTCCAAACCTTTACAAGACTATATTAAACACACAATAAAATTATACCCGAACTAACACAAGCAACAAGATGATACTCAAATTTTTCCTAAAGCCCAATTAAACCCAAGAATTCATAGAAACCTCCTAACCTTCCAAATCCACTTAACTAATAAATCCAATTTGCAAAAACACCATTCTCATATTCTTGAAGATTTTGAACACTCCTAAGCCCAAGGCCCAATTGGCCCAATCCTACTAGGCCCAATTTTGGGATGTTACAATTCTACCCTCCTAAAAAAAATTTTGTCCTTGAAATTTCCAACCAACTACTAACACACTACTCAAAACACACCACTATGCTTTCGCTGCGCCCTCTGCCCTTAAAAACCACAATGTACTTTTTAACATAATCTTGAATCCTTTTTCAAACAACCAAACATCTAACCACAACAGCAAACCGTTATCTACCACTTATACCAAAAATTTTCTTACATTCAATCATCACTTCCAACCAAAACATACCTAACTTGAGGGTGAGGAAACAATCCCGAGCCTTATGCTCCTCAGACCCGCATCTCAAGCAAGCTCCTAACCTCCTCCAGCATTCTCCCGGATGACGCCTCTTTTTTTTTTGCAAAAATCACTAGCCGGAAAGTTTGGTCGCGCCTTGACATGTTTTTTTTTTAGAACGAGATTGTGACCCTAGAGAACCGTGGTCTCTTTTCTTCTTACAGTCCACAGACCCAACTCGAAGTGCTTCACCGATTCCTTTAACCTCCTCCAATACTTCCTTAACTATCTGAGTCAGCTCATCAATCCCAGCTCGATCATGAGACCCCGTCTCAACCACTAGCGGTGCTAACGCCTCCTTTTCAAAAATATACCTCGGTGCCGAAGATCTAGCCCTAGCACCTCGGCCTTTACTACATCCACGACGACCACGTCCCCTAGAACTCATGTCTACGATCGCGATCTAATCTGCCTTAAAAAGTATTATGCATTAGTTCTTGTTCCACTGATTACCCGCTAATAAGTTTTATGTAAGGAAATTTAGTAGTAGTTCTTTCGATCATTTCAAAGTTTTTCGTTTCAAGTCTTCTACCCTAATTCAGAGAAAACACATTCATTCAATAGTACCAACTACACACACACATTCACCACTCAAGCATTTTCGTTCATTCTATTTCCCAGGGGTATTTTCGTAATTTGTCCTATGGGGGTATTTTGGTAATTTTCCAAATCATGGTATTTTGATATTTTACAAATTAGGGGTTTTGGTATTTTTGTAAAGTAAGAATATTTTAACAAAAGTCGAGGGTATTATGGTAATTTTATAATCCAAGGGTGTTTTAGTAATTTTTACAAACCAGGGGTACTTGGGTAATTTGTAAATCGAGAATATTTAAAAAAAATTTCAAAAAATAATTTTCCTACAAATCAAAGGAGTAATTTGGTGAATTTAAAACTAAGGTTTTTATAAAACCGTGTGGCTAGTCCCTTTCGGGTTTCAATTATCGAGTTTAGTCCCGTGAATAAGTCCTCTTGGTTAGGGTGAACCGTCACTACGCACCAGGTAGGATTTGAGTGGAGAGGAGGTGAGTCACTAGGACCACTTAAATACCAAGCTCCCACAGAAACCAATCCTAGACATGCGCACAATGGTTGCCACACCCTAACTCGGTGACTCACTCACAGGTTTGTTTAATTAGGCTTTAAGTTTTATGTAATTCCGTGTTGGAGTAAACTAATCCTAGAGTTCAATAGTTCCTAGTGTACTAATCTACGTTCCCATATACCCACATACAAACTATACAATAAGTCATTCAACAGTTAGGGGTACTTACCTGGTGGACTTCGGGTCGGAGACTTAGGTGCCATGCCAGAAAACCTGCTCATTTCCAAAATTATTCATAAAATCTTCATTGGGCTTAATTTTGAAAACGTTGTGGGCTTTAAATCCAACGCCGAGAGTTTAAAACTAGGCTCTGATACCAAATTGTAACACCCCAAACCCGGCCCAAACACCACGGCCAAATTTAGAATGCTACTGAGGAAAAAGTTTGAAAAGAATTTAACATAAAGGTGAAAACTTAATAATTTTCCGTCATTTATAAAACATGGTATATTTAAAATTCTAAGTAAAACTAAGTTGTTACAAATTCCCGGAATTAAAACTTTAATATAAGTTTTTAAGATATAATTTATTTGAAAGAAAACATTCCCAGTTATTAGCTCGATAATTAATCCAACGTAAACATAATAGAATCCCCAAAATACTTTAAGTGGCCTTATTACAATAAAGATTTACTCAAAAGTACTAAAAAAAATAAAGTGCATAAAACAAATAAACATCTTCTGCATGGCCACCTCGTATCAGCTCCAGCCCGGTCCAAGCATCATGTATCACCTGCGTTGTTTGGTAAAAATTGGGTGAGTCAAACCGACTCAGTGTGTAATTAGTCCAAAGATTTCCACACATGGGCTTAGCCCAAACCACACCAATCCACATATCAAATAATAATGCAAAATTCACCCAACCCAGCCTAGGGTCCATCCTCTACACACCCCCGTATCCAGCCACCAAACACCAGGGGATTACTAAATCGACCCTCCAAATTCTACACACCAATTTGGCAAGCAATGCCATCCACCAAGTGGTCAAGCCACTGGTCCACGTGAAATAAATCACAGTATATTCCACAACGCGACCTCAGTCAACGTCAATCCACGATGTAGCTCGTAGCTAACATCAAATCACGATGAGGCACATAGCCATCACCAACCACGATATGGCACAAAGCCGATACCAACCACAATGAGGCACAGAGCCGATCATCAATCCACGTGAGGCTCGTAGCCATCACTAAACCACGTACATAAATGTACACCCTGTCCTTCAATACTCATATCCCAATCCCTATGCATATGCAATATCATGGCCAAATAACAGTAAAATTCCAATGAGCATACATCAGATGCTTACCACAATTCCAGACATATACCATGGTAAAATAATATCATAAAACTGACCTGGTTAACCGAATACCCACCATGGGTAGCCACCATCTCAGCCATTGTTTTCGGCTATCATACACATATTATACGTATACATATATATATATTCATAGCAACACACAAACAACAGGAGATCAGTGTGATAACTACACACCTTTTTCGGCACAGTCGACTAAATCCCGAAACCCAAAGCCTAAATGATTTGCACCCGAAACTTGCCGAAATCCTCCTACACAACCTTATGTTAGATTCAGCTCAACCCAAAAGAACACATGAAATGGCCTTCGACCCCACAATAATCCTTGCTTACCTTGATCACTCCAATCCCGAAAGATCTCTACTCTACTAACTTTAGCCTACAGAAATCCCGATATCACCTTTGATAGATTCGGCCATAACAAGAAAATGGAGTTAGACTTCTTGACTTTCGGTAATCAAAAGAGATAGAAGAAAACGATTAGAAGAGAACACTTACCCACTATTGTGAAACAATTGGAGCAGATTCCAGCCTATGGTATTCGGCTTTGAAGAAAAGAAGTAAAGAAAAGAAATGGTTGAGAGGTTCAATAGAGGTTCGGCTAACACAAGAAATATTTCGGCACAAAGAAAATTAAGGAAGAAAAGAAATATCAAAAGATGATCAAAAGAGAAAGAGGTGCACGATAGGTCACTTATTTGGTTTACGGTCTCAAAAGAAAAAGAACACAAAAGCTTTCGGAAAAAGAAATTGCACAAGGAAATGCCTAAACCTCCCTATGCAAATTCGGCTACAAATGAAAAGGTGTTTGGAAAAATACAAAAAAAAGACCAAATGGGAAAAACACCTAACCACTCATCCTTACCAAAATATACCACAAAAATTTGGCCACCCCCTAGTCCATAAAACCGTCCATGTTCATGGACAAAATGCCATTAAAAAGTTTCCAAACCTCATCCCTTAATCCATGCCTTATGTCCCTTTATCATACCAAAAGCTTAGGATTTCATTCCTTAAGTTAATCACTTGCCTTTTTCCCTTAGTCTACTATCCATAAAAGAAAATAGTCCAACCTTACCTTAATTAGAGTTGACCGACACATGCCATACACATGCAAAAATAAAAGTCACCTTATTGCTATCCATGGGATTCGAACCTCTTCCCTCATACAATTACTCATGTGCCAACACCACTTTACTACTTGCTCAGTTATGCTAACATTAAACACTTAAATTAACTTAAGTATCAGGGTCACTTGATCCACTTCACTAAATTCTCCATACTAAAAATTATTCTAAATCCAATTTAATTCCAAACCTTCACAAGACTATATTAAACACACAACAAAATTATACCCAAACTAACACAAGCAACAAGATGATACTCAAATTTTTCCTAAAGCCCAATTAAACCCGAGAATTCATAGAAACCTCGTAACCTTCCAAATCCACTTAACTAATAAATCCAATTTGCAAAAACACCATTCTCATATTCTTGAAGATTTTAAACACTCCTAAGCCCAAGGCCCAATTGGCCCAATCCTACTAGGCCCAATTTCGGGATGTTACAAACTTACCTCGAATATGGGAATGACGAAATAAATCGATTTGTCGATAATTTTAGTTTTTCCCCGATCTAGATCCGAATTTTTCTTTTCTTGATCTAAATATATTCAAAATTAACTTATTTAATCATCTATTTATTCAATTCAATCCAAAATATACATTTGAGCTAATGTACACATTAACCCCTAAACTTTCACATTTTTACAATTTAGTCCTTATAATACAAAATCACAAATTCATGCAAATTTCAAAACACCCATGCTTAGCCAAATTACCATTATACCCCTAACATCCCATATTTTTCATTTATGTCACATTTTAACAACAAAGTTTCAACATTTCTTAATTTAATCCTTATTTTGCATTTTTACTCAAAATCACTTAACAAAACTTGTATATCTATCAACAAGCATTTATAATTTATCAAAAAACTTCAAAATACACATGTAATCATTAATGGCATCATTCAAAATCTTTAACAGTTTTGCAAAATAGTCCCTGGCCTAGCTAGTACTAGTTGCAAAGATCTCAAAAAAATAGAAATCATTAAAAATCGAGTAAAAAATCATATCTAAATAGCAAAGTGAAGTTGCCAAAATTTCAAGCTCAACAATGGCTAGGTTTTTGTTCTATATTCGGTGGGGAAAAGAAATAAAAGATGAAGACTTATTTTGGGTTTGTTTAAGAAAACATTATTTCATAAATTACTAAATTAACCTTAGTTTAAAACATTTAAAACACCTTAATATATGTCCATATATGTCAACTCATGCTATTAATTGTCTAATTACAACATAAGGACCTTTGCTTTAAGGTTCTATAGCTATTAGATAGTTTTAGCTAATAGAACTCTACTTTTACCCTTTACGCAATTTAGTCCTTTTTTTCGAAATTAACCATTCAAACGATAAAATTTCTTAACGAAATTTTCACACAATCACTCAATCATGCTGTAAACATTAAAATAATATTAAAATAAATATTTTGACCTCAAATTTGTGGTCTCAAAACGACTGTTCTGATTTGACTAAAAACGAGTTGTTACAACTCTCTTCCCCTTAGGGATTTTCGTCCCCGAAACTCTTACCAGTGAATAGGTTAGGGTACTGTTTTCTCATAGCTTCCTCGGATTCCCATGTAGCCTCTTCAACACCGTGTCATTGCCACAGGACTTTCACTAAAGCTATGCGTTTATTTCTTAGTTCTTTAATCTCTCGAGCCAAAATTCTAATCGGTTCTTTGTTGTATGTCATATCAGGTTAAATGTAACATCCCAAACTTGGCCTAGACGTTACAGCCGAATCTGGTGTGTCACATCGAAGTGTTTTTCAAAATCAAAGTCTGATGGGAGAAATCGTTTGAGTAAAAATCCATTTAGTTCTTGTTTCTTAGAAAGCAATTGGTAAGTTATAAAAACCACCACTTAGTAAAGCGGTTACCATGTTTGTTACTGTCGGTTTAAATTTGCGGAAGCTACTCTATTTAAGGTTATTTTCAAGTTGAAAATATGTGTTTGCCTTGTAAAATAATTATTAGTTGTGAAAACTTATGTGTGTCTGTTTAGTAGTTCTAATTAAGGAATTAAAAACCCAATGAAAAGAAATTAAAATTACCAGAGGCCTTATTACAAAAATATCTACCCATTATAAAATATTTAAATGATTACGTTTAAACAGACATCCTCGATCGTGTGGCCCCCTCTGAGTCCCTCGCAGCTCCAAATCCACTAAGTCTGGGGATTACCTGTACAGTTAAGGTGAGTTACGAGAACTCAGTGTGTAATCCCTTATCACTCAATCAATAATACATGTAGTAACAGTCTGTGCCTGAACCTTGTTCAGTAACAGTGTAATATGTGCCTTATCCCAATACAGTAACTGTGTGGGCCTAAGCCCAATACAGTATCAGTATGGTGCAAGTATGTAACCCACCCCAATCCAGTTAGCACACCACCCGTACCAACCCAACACACCACGTGGGAACAAAGTCGACCCACCCAGCCCTCACACCAATATTGTAGCATAGTTGCCAATAATAACAACGCAGCAGAGCTACCAGTACAGTATATCTGGCAAAGCCACCAGTAACAGTAATCACAGTAGAGCCACCAGTATCAGTATGTGTGGCAAGGCCACCAGTAACAGTACTTCCTCCATAACAGAATCCCCACCCCATGCAGTATGCCATGTCATCAATATTTCGTGTATGCAATATGTCCTACTCAATACTGTCATACAGTACATACTTTAATCTGTCAACCTACCTCTAGGGGTAAAATAGTAATTTTCATGTATTAGGGGTAAAACGATAATTTTTCACTTTAGGGGTATTTTGGTCATTTTACTCCCTAGGGGTATTTCAGTCATTTTACTCATTAGGGGTATTTCAGTCATTTTACACATTAAGGGTATTTCAGTCATTTAACTCATTAGGGCATTTCAGTCATTTTACTCCCTAGAGGTATCGGTACAGTTAACGACCTTTCCGAAGGCTTAGAGTCGCCTCGAGTGACATAGATAATCCATTTGGCCGAAATAGTGTAAATGGGTTCAAAGCCCAATATTCGGCCCAAATGGGCCCATATACTGTGTGGCCCATTTAGCCCAAATTCAATCATGGCTATGTGATCTACATAGCCCAATCCAGGTTCTGCCACTTTTCGTAGATTTTATCCATGTAGGGCCCACGAGCCCATTCGACCCACACGGCCCATTTCGGCCTAACGAGGCCCATTTTGGCCCAACGAGGCCCATAACGGCCCAATGAGGCCCATAACGGCCTAAATGCACGAGAGCACCCATAGTGGTTTCTTCAGTGTACTGCCCTCGGTTGTGGGCTCGGTTTTTCAACATGAGTGATCGGACGCTCGTGAGACCTCAAATGCCGAAGTTTTAGCTTTTCGACTTTTGCCAATTCATATCGGAGATAGTGTGATTACACACTTTTTTTACGTAGTCGTTCCAAGATCTACGAGCACCCAACCTAGAATCATCGAGATCCGATGTTAGTCCTTAATTGTTAGGGTAACACCATCTTAATAACACTTAATCTGAAATATCTTTCTTACCTTGTTTGAATGAGGGTGACCTTAATCTCTCACGCTTGTAGAGGATCGGCAAAGAAAGGAAAAAGAAACCACAATGAAAGATACCTATTCAGCAGTTTGTGGAAAAAGGGAGAGTAGAAGCAGTTTTGGTCACTTCCATAGATAAAACAAAAAGCCCGAAATGTAAAAAAACAAATGGGAAACTAAGCAGTCAGCAAGAGAAATCGGCAATTCAACTCTCAAATCCCATAAAACTGAAACAAAGGAGTGCTTAGTGCCAAAAATGCTCCCTGTTTCCCCCTTAGCCAAAATCCACTAAGTTTTAGAGTCCCACTCGGCCACACACTCTACCAACCTCCCACTTTCGAAAATCCTTGATTTTCTCCCTAATCTCCTCCTTGATTTTCTCCACAATTCCTTCCAAGACCAACTCAAATGTCATCTTACAGAGTTTCAGTCTAACTCTTCCACCTACACGGCATAAGGAGCAAAATGAACACCCAATGCGTAACCCAGGACTTGAACCTCAGACCTCTCAGTTACACCACACGCCACTTGCGACTAAGCCATAAGCTCTTTTTGTGTCATAAAACCAACATTATTACTAGAAAAGCCTAAGTGCCAGTGTCCAGGCTCATTTAAGGGAAAAATACAAATTTTGCAAGAGTCAAGACTTGAACCCAGGCTTCTCAAATACTCCTATACACACCTAAATCACTTAGCCATTAAGGCTAACAAGAAATTTATGTCAGGACATGCAAAATTAAAGACCCAGTATTTTTGGGGCGTTATAATTCTATCCTCCTAAAAGAAATTTCGGCCTCAAAATTTACCTGGTCAGAATAAGTGAGGGTATTGTTGTCGTATCACCTCCTCAGGTTCCCATGTGGCTTCCTCGGTACCGTGTTTTTGCCAGAGCACTTTAACCAGTGGGATCAATTTCTTCCTTAGTACCTTAACCTCACGGTCCAATAACAGTACTGGTTCTTCCTCGAAGGTTAGATCTGGCCTAACTTCGATCTCCTCAACTGGTATTGTTTGCATGGGATCAGAGCGATAACGCCTCAGTATAGAGACATGGAACACATCGTGAATCCGGTCTAATTCTAGAGGCAACTCAAGTTGATAGGCGACTGGTCGCACACACTTCGGTATACGATAAGGCCCAATGAACCTAGGGCTAAGCTTCCCTTTTTGCTCAAACCTAAGTATCTTTTTCCATGAAGAGACCTTAAGAAACACGAAGTCTCCCACAAAATACTCAATCTCTTGGCGTTTAAGATCTGCGTAAGACTTCTGCCTATCAAACGCTTCCTTCAACTAGTCTCGAATCATTTTTACCTTTTCTTCTGTATCAAAAACTAACTCTGGCCCCAAAACTCGCCGCTCGCCCAGCTTAGTCCAACAGGTAGGGGTACAACACCTACGACCATACAACGCCTCGTACGGTGCCATTTGAATACTGGACTAGTAGCTGTTATTATATACGAATTCTGGTAGTGGCAAATAGTCTTCTCAACTGCCTCGGAAATCGATAACACAGCTTCTTAACATGTCCTCTAGTATCTGAATCACCCTCTCTAACTGACCATCTGACTGAGGATGGAACGCGGTACTAAAGTCCAACCTAATACCCAAAGCGTTGTGCAATTTCTTCTAGAATTGAGACGTGAATCGAAGGTCTCTGTCAGATATGATGGAAACCGGTATCCCATGCAGTCTCACAATCTCAACCACATACAACTTTGCCAGCTTCTGCAACGAGTAATCAGCGCAGACTGGTATAAAATGGGCAGATTTAGTCAGTCGGTCTACAATCACCCATACCGAATCCTTTTTAGTAGGCGTTAAGGGCAGCCCACTCACAAAATCCATGGTTACTCTCACCCACTTCCAAAGTGGAATTTTAACTGGCTGTAGTAACCCTGAAGGCAGTTGATGCTTAGCTGTGACTTGCTGGCATGTTAAGCACTTACTTACAGGATTAGTAACTTCATGTTTCAGCCCTGGCCGACAGTACAACTCACGAAGATCTCGGTATAACTTGTTTCCGCCAAGATGCATAGCGTATGGACTACTATACGCCTCTTGCAGTATAGTCTTCCTTAACTTAGAATCTTTTGGTACACAGACTCTCCCACGGAAACATAGTACTCCCTCACCATTCAACCCAAAATCTGTCTTCTCTCCATTCTCAACTTGTCGGAAACTAGAAACCAGTGACTCATCCACCAATTGTTTCCCCTTAATTTGGTCAGTCCACATTGGTCTCACTTGAAGCTCAGCTAACAAGCTACCATCATCATACAAGCTGAGACGAGCAAACATTGCCCTCAAACCAGATGCAGCCCTACGGCTCAGTGCGTCAGCTACTACGTTAGCCTTACCAGGGTGATACTCAATCGAGCAGTTGTAATACTTAAGCAGATCTACCCGTCTTTGCTACCTAAGATTCAGCTCCTTCTGAGTGAGGAGGTAGTTGAGGCTCTTGTGATCTGTGTAGATAATACACTTCTCGCCGTATAAATAACGCCTCAAAATTTTTAGTGCGAATATCACCATGGCTAACTCCAAGTCATGATTTTGGTAATTCGCTTCGTGAGGCTTAAGCTAACGGGACGTATAAGCAACCACCTTACCCTCCTGCATCAGCACACAACCCAATCCAATGTGTGATGCATCACTTTAGACAGTAAATTCCTTCCCAGACTCTGGTTGTATCAAGATAGGGGCTTCAATCAGAACCTTCTTCAGTTTTTCAAAACTTTCTTGCTGCTTATCAGTCCAATTGAACGGTACCCCTTTACACAGCAACTTAGTCAGAGGTGCAGTAATTAAGGAAAACCCCTCAACAAAATATCTGTAATACCCTGCCAAACCCAGAAAGCTTCGAACTTCAGATACGGTCTTAGGTGGTTTCCAGTCCAGTACAGTACGGCTTCAATTTTTTGAGGATCCACCCTTATCCCCTAGCAGACACCACATGACCAACAAATGTCACTTCTCGCAGCCAGAACTCACACTTGCTGAACTTAGCGTACAGCTGCTTCTCCCTTAAAATCTACAAAACAATTCGGAGATGTGTATCATGTTCATCCTCAGTTCTCGAATACACCAAGATATCGTCTATAAATACCACCACAAACCGATCCAAGTAGGGCTGGAATACTCGATTGATCATATCCATGGAAGTAGCTGGTGCATTCGCCAGCCCAAACGACATCACTAGGAACTCATAATGAGCATACCGAGTCCTAAACACAGTCTTATACACATCACCTTCCTTAACTCTAAGCTGATGGTACCCAGAGCAAAGATCTATTTTGGAGAAAACAGAAGCTCCTCATAGCTAATCAAAAAGATCGTCAATTCCTGGCAAGGGATACTTGTTCTTGATAGTCAGTTTATTAAGTTGTCGATAATCGATGCACATGCGCATGGACCCATCCTTCTTCTTCACGAACAACACTGGTGCTCCCCATGGAGACACGCTCGGTCGAATGAATCCTTGATCTAGCAGCTCTTAAATTTGGGCCTTTAACTCCACCAACTCCTTTGGTGCGATCCTATATGGGGCGATGGACACTGGAGCTTTTCCAGGTAAGAGCTCAATACCAAATTTGACTTCGTGGTTTGAAGGCAACCCAGAGAGCTCATCAGGAAATACATCCAAAAAATCCTTAATAGTTCTAATATCTCTGACAGAAAGACTTTCAGAATCAGAAATACTAACGTAGGCTAAAAACGACTCACTACCCTTGCGAATCAGTTTCTCGGCCCTTAATGTTGAGTTCACGTTAGACAAATAATTCCTTCGCTCCCCAATCATAGCTACCTCCTCATCCTGAGTAGTCTTCAACACCATATGCTTAGTAGCACAATCCAAACTAGCTCGGTGTCTCACCAGCCAATCCATGCCCAAAATAAGGTCGAATTCACCAAACGGCAGTTCCATCAACTCCGCTAGAAAAATTACTCCTTGGACCCCAAAGGGCATATCTCTGAATAACTTATTTACCCTAACTGACTGACCCAGTAGACTTATCATAGTCATCTCACTAACAGTATTTTCAAACTGAATACCCAAAGTTCCCGACACACTGCATGCAACGTACGAATGTGTAGACCCAATATCAATTAAAGTAGTGTAAGGTACATTGTAAATTAGGAATGTACTGGTTATGACGTCAGGGGCGTCACCATCCTCTCGACGAAGAGCAGCATAGACCAACGTTGGCTGCCTCGCCTCGGTGTTACCAGCACCCCTACCTGGTGCTCCACGACCTCGTCCCCTACCATTTCTACCTCTAACCTGCCCACGACCTCTTGGTGGCTGCTGACCACCTCTCACTGGTTGACCATAACCCTTTCCTGTAGCTTGCATCAGAACAGGCCTCTGAGGACAACCCTTAACCCAATGATCCATGGACCCACATCTAAAGCACGCCCCAATCCTCTTCCAGCACTCACCCTGGTGAGCTCTCCCACAATCAGCGTAAGGCTGCGGTCTATTAATAGCAACAGGAACTCCAGTCTGAATTGGTCCATCAAACCTGGCCTTCTTAATAGGCCTCCTAGAAGAACTTGAGGGCCCAAAATACCTCTTATTTCTGCCGTTATCTTTCTCACAGTTCTGGCGCTCCAAGCACTTACCTCTTCAGCAATCTTTGCTTTTTCTACCAGAGTAGCGAAATCTCGCTCCCTCTGTGGAGCAATCAATACTCTTAACTCATCCCGAAGGCCATCTTCAAGATGAACATAGCGTCCATACTCAGTTGCTACTATCCTTCGAGCATACCGACTCAATCGCAAGAATTCTGCCTCATATTTTGCCACTGTCTTACTCCATTGGGTCAGGCTTAGAAATTCCTTTCGTTGGGCGTCCACATAACTTGCGCCCACGTACTTTCCTTGAAATGTCGCCTTAAAGAAATCCCACATCAA
Source organism: Gossypium australe (assembly GCA_005393395.2). Taxonomy (NCBI): domain Eukaryota; kingdom Viridiplantae; phylum Streptophyta; class Magnoliopsida; order Malvales; family Malvaceae; genus Gossypium; species Gossypium australe. The sequence continues at coordinate 70,420,189 of CM016623.1, read as the reverse complement.
ACAATCGGCCTGCATACCCTCTCTCACGGTGAGCCACCATTGGTAAGCGTCATCTCGTAGTAATAACACTGTCCCTTTTAATTTTTGCTCCGTAGTACAGTCAAGGTCGTCCATTATCTGTTCGATAGCCTCTAACCAGTACTCCGCTATATTTGGGGCTACTCCCGAAACACCCCTAAAAGTTTTTGCTCCATTAGACTGGCTCACTGTTCCAGTAGTAGCTCCAGCACCCTCTCCAGAACGCGAAGCATTGCTTGGGATAGAGCATCATCCACCGCCGCTCGATCATAAGACCCCCGTCTCAGTTACTAGTGAGGTTGATGCCTCCCTAACAGGCATATGGCCCGATGTCGACGATCCGACCTGAGCACTTCCTCGGCCTCTACCGCGACCCCGTGTACCCCTTCCGCGAGTTTCTCTTGTGCTCATTTCGATATGCGCTTTATCTGAGTAAAAAGTCTTATGTATCAACTTATAATTTTAGTAATTATTAACAAATGTATTATGAGAAGTAGTTATTAAGGGTTTGTTTTCGTATATCGAGGTCTCACTACAGTTTACAGTCTCCTACGATTTCAGTTTCCTCTATCTAGAGTTTCACAGTATATCAGTAATCAGAATTAGAGAACTTATAGATTTGGCGCTGGAGACTCAGTGTGCCACACTTGTACATCTTTCGAAATCATTTGAAATCTTTAAAATCTACTTTCAGAAAAACTTTTCAAACCCATTCCACAGTCGAGTTTTGCAACTAGGCTCTGATACCACTAAATGTAACACCCAAAACCTGGCCTATACGTTACGGCCGAATTTGGTGTGTTACATCGAAGTGTTTTTCAAAATCAAAGCCTGATGGGAGAAATCGTTTGAGTAAAATTCTATTTAGTTATTGTTTCTTAGAAAACAATTGGTAAGTTATAAAAACCACCACTTAGTAAAGCCGTTACCATGTTTGTTACTGTTGGTTTAAATTTGCAGAAGCTACTCTATTTAAGGTTTTTTTGAAGTTAAAAATATGTGTTTGCCTTGTAAAATAGTTATTAGTTGTGAAAACTTATTTGTGTCATTAATACTTCCTCCATAACAGAATCCCCACCCCATGCAGTATGCCATGTCATTAATATTCGTGTATGCAATATGTCCTACTCAGTACAGTCATACAGTACATACTTTCATCTGTCAACCTACGTCTAGGGGTAAAATAGTCATTTTCATGTATTAGGGGTAAAATGGTAATTTTGCCCTTTAGGGGTATTTTGGTCATTTAACTCCCTAGGGGTATTTCAGTCGTTTTACTCATTAGGGGCATTTCAACCATTTTACTCATCAGGGGTATTTTAATCATTTTACTCATTAGGGGTATTTCAATCATTTTACTCCCTATGGGTATTTCAGTCATTTTACTTCTTAAGGGTATTTCAGTCATTTTACTCCTTAGGGGTATCGGTATAGTTAACAACCTTTTCGAAGGCCTACAGTTGCCTCGAGCAACACAGATAATCCATTTGGTCGAAATTGTGTAAATGTGTTCAAAGCCCTATATTCGGGCCAAAAGGGCCCACACACTCGTGTGGCCCACTTGGCCCAAATTCAATCATGGCTATGTATCTATATAGCCCAATGTAGTTTCTACCACTTTTTCTAGATTTTATCCGTGTAGGGCCCACGAGCCCATTGGGCCCACACGGCCCATTCGGCCCAACAAGGCCCATAAAGCCCAAGTGCACGAGAACACCCGTAGTGGCCTCTTTAGTCTACCGCCCTCGGTTGTGAGATCAATTTTTTTCCACACGAGTGATCGCACGCTTGTGAGGCCTCAAATGCCGAAGTTTCAGCTTTTCTACTTTTGCCGATTCATAGCGGAGATAGTGTGATTACACACCTTTTTACGGAGTCGTTCCAAGATCTACGAGCACCCAACCTAGAATCATCGAGATCCGATGTTAATCCTTAATTGTTAGGGTAACACCTTCTTAATAACACTTAACCCGAAATATCTTTCTTACCTTGTTTGAATGAGGGTGACCTTAATCCCTCATGCTCACTGTTCAGAAACGATCACACGCCTTCACTGCTTCCCTAAAGTAGAGTCAAGAACCTATTAGATAGTGGTAGGGCATTTTCGGCCATCCCTAAAAACAAGAGGTAAACTTCAGTTTTGGAAAAGAAAAGAACACAAGGGCATTCGATTTTAAAAGAAAAGTAGAGAGTAGCCTTTAATCACTTACCGATTGTGAGAACTGTTGGAGTATATCGACGTAGAGAGGGGTTAACAACTGCAATATTCGGCTAGCCTAGATTAAAGGATGAGCAGAAGTTAAAGAAGGGAAAGGGAAGGTTCGACCTTTAGAGAAAAATAGAAGAGTGGAGGGGAAGGGAAGAGAAGCGCACTAGTAGGAGAGTAGAGGATCGACAAAGAAAGGAAAAAGAAACCACAATCAAAGATACCTATTCGGCAGTTTGTGAAAAAAGGGAGAGTAGAAGAAGTTTTGGTCACTTCCATAGCTAAAACGTAAAACCCGAAATGTAAAAAAAAAACAAATAGGAAACTAAGCAGTCAACAAGAGAAATCGGCAATTCAACTCTCAAATCCCATAAAACCGAAACAAAGAAGTTCTTAGTGCCGAAAATGCTTCCTATTTTCCCCTTAGCCGAAATACACTAACTCTTAGAGTCCCACTCGGCCACACACTCTACCAACCTCCCACTTTCGAGAATCCTTTATTTTCTCCCCAATCTCTTCCTTGATTTGCTCTTAATTCCTTTCAAGACCAATTCAAATGTCATCTTACAGAGTTTCAGTCAAACTCTTCCACCTACATGGCACAAGCAGCAAAATGAACACCCAATGTGTAACCCAGGACTTGAACCTCAGACCTCTCAGTTACACCACACGCCGCAAGCTCTTTTTGTGTCATAAAACCAACATTATTACTAATAAAGCCTAAGTGCCAGTGTCCAGGTTCATTTAAGGGAGAAATAAAAATTTTTCAAAAGTCAAGACTTGAACCCAGGCTTCTCAAATACTCCAATACACACCCAAATCACTGAGCCATTAAGGCAAACAAGCAATTTATGTCAGGACATGCAAAATTAAAGACCCTATATTTTTGGGGCGTTACATTGAATCTCAATCTCTGACGGGGAAATTACATGTGATGGATTAGATCTGTATCAACGCAACATCGATACATGAAGCACATTATGAATCTTTTCTAACTCTAATGGTAAGGCTAGCCGATATGCCACTGGCCCTATTCTTTCGATGATTTCATACAGCCTGATGGAATGCAGACTCAACTTGCCTTTGCGACCAAATCTAAGGATTTTCTTCCACGGAGATACTTTTAGAAACACTTTATCACCGATCTAAAATTTAATATCTTTTCGTTTCAAGTCCGCATACAATTTCTGTCTATCTAAAGCTGCTTTCAAGCTATTGCGAATTACTTTTACTTCCTCTTCAGTCTCTCGGATCAAATCAACCCCATGAATCTGTTTCTCGCTAAGCTTAGTCCAGTACAATCGAGTTCAGCATTTGTGACCATACAATGCTTCATACGGCACCATCTTTATGCTCGATTGAAAACTATTATTATATGTAAATTCAACCAATGGCAAATATTTCTTCTAGTTGCCTTCGAACTCTAAAACACAACATCGAAACATATATTCGACGATTTGAATTACTCATTTAGTATGCCCGTCAGTTTGCGGATGAAAAGTTGTACTAAAATTCAACTTTGTACCCAGAGCTTCTTGTAATTTTTTCCAAAATCGCAATGTAAACCTCAGATCTCTATCCAAAATAATGGAAACTGGCACCCCGTGCAATCTAACGATCTCAGCAATGCAAAATTTAGCCAATCTATTGAGTGAATAGTCAGTACGTACTATGATGAAATGTGCTGATTTCGTTAATCAATCAACGCAACCTAAATAGCATCTTTCTTTTTCAAAGACAAAGACAATCCCAATACAAAATTCATCGTAACTCTATCCTATTTCCACTCTTGTATCATCACAGGTTGTAATAATCCCGAAGGCACCTGATGGTTGGCTTTAACTTGATGACAAACCAAACATCTCAATACAAATACACCAATATATAGCTTACAATAGCTAACAAACCTTTCAAATACTTAATTGTGAGACTATACACTACCTTCACAAGTTTCCTCAATTTGAAACTTATATAATTCATGTACATACCTGTATCATTTAACATCAATATCATACTCATCCACCTCTTTCGTTTATCTGTTGAACCATTCGGAATAGAAGTCGGATACTCAAAGGTCTCACACAATAAGTTCCTATACCATGGCCCAAAGCCAAATCAAGGTAGCTTATCTCTGAAGTACTGATACCATTGCCCAAAGCCAAATCAGCTGATATTCATGGCCCGAAGCCAAATTGGTATATCTCAGACCCGAAGTGCTAATATCATGGCCCGAAGCGAACTCAATGTAAACCCTAATGACATGTCACTAGTATCCTAAACTATTCTTAAGGTTCAACAGGGATATCGAATGCCAAATTATCATCGATTCAATGTCAAACTTATTTGAAATCTCGTATTCACAACTACACAATATCAAATAATTCAATATACATTTATAATGAAATTTATCATGTACGAACTTACCTCGAATGTGGGAACGTCGAAAAAGTCGATTAGTCGATCACTTTAGTTTTTCCCCGATCTAGATCCGAATTCTGCTTTTCTTGATCTAAATATATTCAAAATTAACATATTTAATCATCTATTTATTCAATTCAATCCAAAATATACATTTGAGCTAATTTACACATTAACCCCTAAACTTTCACAGTTTTACAATTTAGTCCTTATTATACAAAATCACAAATTCATGCAAATTTCAAAACATCCATGCTTAGCAGAATTACCATTATACCGCTAACAACCCATATTTTTCATTTATTTCACATTTTAACCACAAAGTTTCAACATTTCTCAATTTAATCCCTATTTTGCATTTTTGCTCAAAATCACTAAACAAAACTTGTATATCTATCAACAAGCATTTATAATCTATCAAGAAAGTTTAAAATACACATGTATTCATCAATGGCATCATTCAAAATCTTTAACAGTTTTGCAAAGTAGTCTTTGGGCTAGCTAGTACTAGTTGCAACGATCTCAAATACATAGAAATCATTAAAAATCGAGTCAAAAATCATACGTAAATAGCATAGAGAAGTTGCCAAATTTCAAGCTCAACAATGGCTAGGTTTTTGTTCTATATTCGGTGGAGAAAAGAAATAAAAGATGAAGACTTATTTTTGTTTTGTTTAATAAAACATTATTTCATAAATTACTAAATTAACCTTAGTTTAAAACATTTCAAACACCTTAATATATGTCCATATATGTCCACTCATGCTATTAATGGTCTAATTAATACATAAGGACATTTGCATTAAGGTTCTATAGCTATTAGATACTTTTAGCTAATAGAACTCTACTTTTACACTTTACGCGATTCAGTCCTTTTATCAAATTAACCATTCAAACGATAAAATTTCTTAACGAAATTTTCACACAATCACTCAGTCCTGCTGTAAACATTAAAATAATATTAGAAAAAATATTTTGACTTCAAATTTGTGGTTTCAAAACCACTGTTCTGATTTGACTAAAAACGGGATGTTACATTAATTATATTTTTTGAATGAGTCCCTAAAACTAAAATAACATTATCTTTCAAATTTAAGCCTCAATTTCAAAACTGATGTAACACCCCTCACCCGTATTCAACGCCGGAATAGGTTAACAGAGCATTACCGAACTTATAAAATAATTAAATAATAATTTCACATACATTTTCAAATTGCAAATAATCATCATTCAACAACATGCATATCGTCCCTAGTATAAGCCTACGAGGCCTAAAGCATGCATTTGGGGTGGTTCAGGACTAAACCGATAACTTATGAAATTTTAGATAAAAAAATTTCCAATATACAAGGGATACACACCCGTGTGGCCCGGCCGTGTGTCTCACACGACTAAAGACACGCCCGTGTCATAGGTCGTGTGGACATTCTAAATAAGATCACATGGTCGTGTTCCAGCTCGTGTCTGACCCCGTGTAACTCTCTGACTTGGGTCACACTGTAACAGTCCGATTTATACCCTACTCAGAACAGTGGTTTTGAGACCACGAATTCGAGCTCGAATAATATTTTAATATTATTCTCTGTGCCTTTAATATGTGGTTTAGCCTGTGTTAAATTTTCGTAAGTTAATTTGTCCGTCCGTGTGTTTAATTTGACAAAAAGGATGAAAATGCATTGAATGTGAAAGCTGTATGCTATATGTTAAAGTGCTTATATGTTGTGGCTTTATAAATGTGAGGATTTATGTGGCAATTTAGCCAATTCCATGGTTAGTGGATGGCTAAGGTCATAAACCTTAAATTATATGTTTAATAATATTTGTTTTAAAGGTTAAAAATGTCTTTTTGTAATAAATGATTATATGCTTAAGAAAAAATGAAAATGGCCATATTATCATCTTTGTTAGCCGAAAATCAAAGAAAGAAAAAGAAGAAAACCTTAATCTAGGTTCGGCCATTTCAAGCTTTGATTAAGGTATGTTTTGAGTCGGTTTTCGATATTTTTGCGTTTTTGTAATTGTTGCTTTAAGATCTATCAAACCTATGTCTCAATTTAATGAATTGCTGTTGTTTATGAGAAATTCCATTGATGTTATGTTGAGCTTTGTGATGATTTAGGGTTTAAATGGAAGATTTGTGCTAGATAAATATGTTTTGTTCTTGAAGTTTTGATGAATTTAGCTAAAAAGGGCTAAATTGTGAATATAGCAAATTGAGGGACTAAATTGCTAATTTGATGAAAAATATGGTCTTGTATGATATGTGTGAATATTAAGCTTAGCTTAGTTGAGTGAAGATTTTGTGAATTTGATGTTTTCAGAAAAATAGACTAAATTGATAAAACGTGAAAATGTGAGGGCTAAATTGGAAATTGCCCTAAATGTGTATATTTGGATTGAATTGAATGAATTAGTGAATAAAAGGGTTAATTCTGAATATGTTTAGAGCAAGAACTGAAGAAAATGGACTTAGATCGCGGGAAAGTGAAAGTAATCGAGTAGCCATTTTCATTACGATAAACTGAATCCAAGGTAAGTCACTATGCAAATAAATGTATAAGTATGCAATTGAAATTGTTCATATGATTAATAATGATATTGAATGCTTATGAGAGATTATGCATTTGAATTCCGAGATAAGTTCGATATAGTGATTAAGTCCGAGAAGTCCTGTACGAAACTAGGAATAGATAGGATTGAATAAGTCACTACATAGACATTTGTTCTGTTGTTATCATGTAAGACCATGTCTAGGACGTTGGCATTGATTTAAGACTCGTGTAAGACCCTGTCTGGGACAGTGGCATCGATATATGATTATGCGTAAGACCACGTCTGGAACGTTGGCATTGATATGAGTTTTAAGTGTAAGACCACGTCTGGGACGTTGGCATCGATATGAGTTTTACGTGTAAGACCATGTCTGGGACATCGGCATCATATTGATTCGTGTAAGACCCTGTCTGGGACAGTGGCATCGATATCCGAGTGCATGTAAGACCTCGTCTGGGACGTTGGCATTGTACGATTATTTCAATCCATCTGACTATCCTACTAGATTCCTATTGGTTCAACGGGCAAGTTTGTGATACGAATTACAAATCTGAGCTATGAACAATTATGTGGTTATAAATCTGATTCAGGTACGGTGATTATACACTAATTGTGTATAAAAGTAAGCATCTAAGTGATCTTACTATAATGATATGTATATGGAATTTATGATATGATAAGAATTGTTTTGGCTAGATGAGCTATGTGTTTATATGATTCTTGAATGGTGAAAATGGCTAATGTGGTTAAAAGTGTACGAACCAAAGCAAATAAGTGATAGTTTGTTAAGTGATTGATATGTGTTAATGTATTTATTTGCATATATGCCTTCCATACCAAGTTTATTTATATATGACTTACTAAGCTTTTGAAAGGTTACTATGTGTGCATTTTCTCTGCTTTATAGGTCGTTAAAGCTACTGAAGGCTCGGGATCATCACGAATTGTCATCACACTACTAAACTTATTTTGGTACACTTTGGAATTGTATAAAGCTAGATATGGAATGTATAGGCTAGTATTTTGGTATAATTTGTTTTGTGAACTTAGCCATGTGATTTGGCTATTTATGAGTTGAGACTTTGTTTAAATGAATGTGCTATATGATGCATATCTTGGTATGGTTGAAGTATTTGAAATGGCCAAGTTTGGAGTGAGCAAATGAATGAATTATGCTTGTGATGATATGAATTTTAGTCTTTGAAGATGTCATGGTTGGAATTGGTATTGAATGCATGGTTTGAATGACTATTTTGGTATGTTTTTGGTGGTTATATGTGCATGAGATGTCTTGGTAAATATGGCTTGTAGGTTTGACCCTTATGGTTGGCATTTTGGCCTTGCAAATGGCCTATAATGTCACGCAGTCGTGGCACGTGGGTGTGACTAAAGATCGTGGGTGAATAGAAGGATGTAGCTTGGTAGCACACGGCCTCGACACGAGGGTGTCAATTAGCCGTGGTGTACAAGTCAGTAGCTAGCTAATAACACACGGCCATGGCACACAGGCGTGGTTGGTGGCTGTGGTGGTGAAGTCAGTATATGGCCTAGTAGCACACGGCCATGGCACACGGGCGTGCCTAGTGACCGTGTTGGTATAGTCAGTATATAGACACGAATGGACACACGGGGGTGTCTAGAAGCCGTGGAGGGCACACGGTCTCCTACCACGGGCGTGTCTCCCCCGTATTTTAGAAAAGTTTCAATTTTCCATGAGATTTTATTTGTGTTTCGATTTAGTCTCGAGACAATTTGTAAGCATGCTTAAGGTCTCGTTGACCGTTTTAAGGGACCTCATACTTGAGAATGATGAATGAATGTGTGAAATTTCTGTTGATGCTTTCCAATATGTCCGGTAATGCTCCTAACCCTAATCCAGTGACGGACACGGGATAATGATGTTACATTTGGTTGGTATCAGAGCTACGGTTTAGCCGATTCTCGAACTAACGTAGCGTGTCAGAGTCTAGCTATACATGCCATATATCTGAATTGTGATAGTATGATGAATCCTGACGTATAAAATGTGATTTTCCTATAGTAATGGATCCCAAAAGAATCGTAGCTGACGACATAGAAAGTAATGCGCCTGCTCCCGCGCAAGGGACATCGCCCCTTAAGTCGAGACCGGCTACGAGCGGTCAAGAGGGAGAAGCTAAGCAAGCTTTCTTCCAGATGATGAGTGAGTGGTTCACTCGATTCGTAAGAAATAACCCGTCTGTTTCACAACCCCCGCCGCCGGTTAATCCCCCTCAGACATCCGATATACCTCCGACTGCAAATCTGAATCTGTTGAATAAGCCTCCTGTTGACAAGATCCGTAAGTATGGGGCCGAAGAATTCTGGGCTTCTAAAGATGATGATGCTGAAAAGGCCGAGTTCTGGATTGAAAACACGATCCGAGTATTCGATGAAATGTTTCTTACTTCGGAAGAATGTATTAAATGTGTTGTATCGTTACTTCGTGATGGAGCTTATCAATGGTGGAAAACTCTGATTTCTGTTGTTCTGAGAGAATGAGTTTCATGAGATTTCTTTCAGATCGAGTTCTGGAAGAAATATATTAGTGAAAGATTCGTTGATCAGAAATGGAAGGAATTTCTGGAACTTAAACAGGGCCAAATGACTGTTTCTGAGTATGAACAAGAATTTGTGAGACTGAGTCAGTATGCCCGGGAATGTGTATCTTCTGAAGCTATAATGTGCAAAAGATTCGAAGATGGTCTTAATGCGGACATTTGTTTGTTACTCTGGATTTTAGAAAGAAAAGAGTTCATTGTACTCGTGATACTTCTGTGATTGCATTGATAGACCCTGGTTCCACGCATTCGTATATATGCATGAATTTAGTATTCAGCAAGACTTTGCTTGTAGAGTCTACTGAGTTTGCTATAAAAGTATCGAACCCCTTAGGTAAAAGTGTCATTGTTGACAAAGTATGCAAGAACTGTCCGTTAATGTTTCGATATATGTGTTTCCCTGCTGACCTGATGCTTTTGCCATTTGATGAATTTGATATTATTCTGGGTATGGATTGGTTGTTTATGCATGACGTTGTTGTGAACTGCAAAAGAAAGACTATAGATTTGAGATGTGCGAATGATGAGATTGTACGGATTGAGTCTGATGATTTGAATGGATTGCCTGCTGTGATATCTATTTTGAAAGCTCCGAGTTATGTGACAAAGGGTTGCGATGCATGTTTTGCTTATGTGATTGATTCAAAAGTATCTCAGAAGAAAGTTGAATCGGTGCCTATTGTTTGTGAGTTTACTAATGTATTTCCTGAAGAGTTACCAGGTTTACCTCCGATTCGTGAAGTTGAATTTGGTATTGAATTGTTGCCTGGTACTACACCTATTTCGATAGCTCCGTATAAAATGGCACCAACAGAGTTGAAAGAATTAAAGTCACAGTTGCAAGAATTGACTGAGAGAGGGTTTGCTAGACCGGGTTTCTCGCCTTGGGGTGCTCCTGTTCTGTTTGTGAAAAAGAAAGATGGCACGATGAGGATGTGTATTGATTATCGTTAGTTGAATAAAGTGACAATAAAGAATAAATAGTCGTTGCCTCGAATAGACGATTTATTTGATCAGTTAAAAGAGGCTACCATGTTTTCAAAGATTGACCTGAGATTGGGATACTATCAGTTAAGGGTGAAAGATTCAGATATTCCAAAGACTGCTTTCAAAACGAGGTTCGGGCATTATGAGTAGAAGCAGTTTTGGTCACTTCAATAGCTAAAACGAAAAGCCCGAAATGTAAAAAAACAAATGGGAAACTAAGCAGTCAGCAAGAGAAATCGGTAATTCAACTCTCAAATCCCATAAAACCGAAACAAAGGAGTGCTTAATGCCGAAAATGCTCCCTATTTCCCCCTTTAGCCAAAATCCACTAAGTCTTATAGTCCTACACGGCCACATACTCTACCAACCTCCCACTTTCGAGAATCCTTAATTTTCTCCCCAATCTCCTCCTTGATTTTCTCCACAATTCCTTCCAAGACCAATTCAAATGTCATTTTACAGAGTTTCAGTCCAACTCTTCCACCTACATGACATAAGGAGCAAAATGAACACCCAATGCGTAACCCAGGACTTGAACCTTAGACCTCTCAATTGCACCACACGCCACTTGCCACTAAGCCATAAGCTCTTTTTGTGTCATAAAATCAAGATTATTACTAATAAAGCCTAAGTGCCAGTGTCCAGGTTCATTTAAGGGAAAAGTAAAAATTTTACAAGAGTCAAGACTTGAACCCAGGCTTCTCAAATACTCCTATACACACCCAAATCACTTAGCCATTAAGGTAAACAAGAAATTTATTTCAGGACATGCAAAATTAAAGACCCTATATTTTTGTGGCGTTACAATTCTACCCTCTTAAAAGAAATTTCGGCCTCAAAATTTACCTGGTCAGAATAAGTGAGGGTATTGTTGTCGTATCTCCTCCTCAAGTTCCCACGTGGCTTCCTCGGTACCGTGATTTCGCCAGAGCACTTTAACCAGTGGAATCAATTTCTTCCTTAGTACCTTAACCTCACGGTCAAGTAACAGTACTGGTTCTTCCTCGAAGGTTAGATCTGGCCTAACTTCGATCTCCTCAACTGGAACTGTTTGTATGGGATCAGAGCGACAACGCCTTAGTATAGAGACATGTAACACATCGTGAATCCGGTCTAATTCTGGAGGCAACTCAAGCTGATAGGCGACTGGTCCCACACGCTTCAGTATACGATAAGGACCAATGAACCTAGGGCTAAGCTTCCCTTTTCACCCAAACCTAAGTATCTTTTTCCATGGAGATACCTTAAGAAACACGAAGTCTCCCATAGAATACTCAATCTCTCGGGTTTAAGATTTGCGTAAGACTTCTGCCTACCACACGCTTCCTTCAACCGGTCTCGAATTAGTTTTACCTTTTCTTCTGTATCAAAAACTAACTCTGGCCCCAAAACTCGTCGCTCGCCCAGCTCAGTCCAACAGGTAGGGTACAACACCTACGACCATACAACGCCTCGTACAGTGCTATTTGAATACTGGACTAGTAGCTGTTATTATATACGAACTCTACTAGTGGCAAATAGTCTTCTCAACTGCCTCAGAAATCGATAACACAGCTTCTTAACATGTCCTCTAGTATCTGAATCACCCTCTCGGATTGACCATCTGACTGAGGATGGAACGCGGTACTGAAGTCCAACCTAATACCCAAAGCCTTGTGAAATTTCTTCTAGAACAGAGACATGAATCGAAGGTCTCTGTCAAATACGATGGAAATCGGTATCCCATGCAGTCTCACAATCTCAACCACATACAACTTTGCCAGCTTCTGTAACGAGTAATAAGTGTGGACTGGTATAAAACGGGCAGATTTAGTCAGTCAGTCGGTCTACAATAACAAATCTGTCTAAATACGGTCTAAAGATTCGATTCATCGAATCTATGAAAATGGCAGGAGCATTACATAGTCAAAAAGGCATAACAAGGTATTCATAATGTCCATACCTCATTCTAAACATAGTTTTCGGTACATTTGAATCTTTAACTCGCAACTGATAATAACTAGATCTCAAATCAATCTTTGAAAACACTGTTGCACCTTTCAACTAATCAAAGAAATCATCTATTCTCGGCAACGGATACTTGCTCTTTATCGTAACCTTGTTGAGCTGACGATAGTCAATACACATTCTCATTGTTCCGTCTTTCTTCTTTACGAACAATACTGGCGCACCCCATGGCGAAAAACTCGGTCGTCCAAAACCTCTATTTGTTAACTCTTGCAACAGAGCTTACAACTCTTTCAACTCTGTCTCGGAGCCATTCTATACGGAGCTATAGATATCGATGAAGTTCCTAGTACTAATTAAATAGCAAACTCAACCTCTCTAACTGGTGGCAACCCAGGCAATTCTTCTGGAAATACATCCGAATTCACAAACTACAGGCACTGATTCAATCTTCTTCTTAGACACTTTAGTATCCAAAATGTATGCTAGGTACGCTTCACAACCTTTTCTCACATATCTCTGAGCCGACATCGGCGAAACCACTATAGGCAATCCACCTGACTCATCAGATTCAATCCGAAGAATTTCATTATTCTGACACTTCAATTCTATAATCTTTCGTCTACAGTTCACAACGGCATCATGTATAGTCAACCAATCCATACCCAGAATTACATCCAACTCATCAAATGGTAAAAGCATCAAGTCAGCCGGAAAATAGTAACCCCGAGTCATTAAAGGACAATTCTTGCAAACTTTGACAACTAAAACATACTTGCCTAAGGGGTTCGATACTTTAATTACAAATTCTGTAGACTCAAGAAGAAATTTCTTACTATACACTAAATTCTCACAAACATACGAATGTGTCGATTCAGGATCAATTAAAGCAATCACATTAGTATCGTAAAAAGAGAATGTACCGGCAATAACATCTGGGGGCGATGCTTCTTCGCGAGCGCGAATAGCTTAGGCTCTAGAAGGTGCTTTGGCCTCGGATCTCACAGCTGAGTCCCTAGTCACACCTCTACCACTGGATACATTCCCTATATTTCTCAGTGGTCTCCCTCTCGCAGTAGTATTGATCGATCTTGCATTCTGAAATTTATCTTTCTCGGATAACTCTGGGCAATGTCGAATAAAGTGATTTGGCAAGCCACAATTGAAACAAGCTTTACTACTCTTATTCCAGTAGTCTCCAAAATGTCATCTCTCACACTGTTGGCACTAGGGTTTGTTATTTCTCACACTGCCAACACTCGAGGCAGAACTAGATTGAGCTTTAGGATTCACATGTTGATTTCCATGATCTCTATTCTGGTATCCTACTGATGCATTGGATCGACTATACAAATCTTTGGATTTCTTTGATGAAGAATGATAAGGTTTATTAATCGGTCTTTTCTTCGAATCTCTAGCCTCTGAATCAGCTTTCCTCTTTTCTCGACTAAAGTCTTCAGCTTTAGAAGTCTAGCCAACTAACACAACAAATTCTTTCAAATCTAAAATTCCAACCAGAGGTTTTATGTCTTCATTCAACCCGTCAACAAACCGCTTGCACATGATCTCTTCGGTAGACACATACTCTCGAGCATATTTACTCAACCGCTCAAATTCTCTCTCGTACTCGGTTACGGTCATACAACCTTATTTTAGTTCTAAAAACTCTTTGTGCTTTTGATTCAGAAACTGTTGGCTTATATATTTCTTTTGGAACTTGATCTGAAAGAACTCCCAATTGACTCTCTCTCTCGGCACCACTAATACTAACATATTCGACCACTGGTATGCAGTGTCTCTCAGAAGTGATATAGCATATTTTAAACATTCAGTTAGTGTGAAAGAAAGCTCATCAGACACTCGAATCATATTTTCAAGCCAAAACTCGGCTCTCTCAGGATCATCATCAACATTAGCTCTAAACTCTTCAGCCCTACGTTTACGGATCTTATCAACTGGAGGCTTATTCAATCTTAAAAGTTCTATACTTTGAGCAGCTACGAGAATCGGTTGGGGATTAGGAGGGGATGGAGGTTGTTCAGCAGCCGAGTTTGTTCGGATATACTGTGTGAACCACTCGTTCATCATTTGGAGGAAGGCTTCTTTAGCCTCTCCTTTCTGGCTAACCGATACATGTCTAGATCCAGACGGTGATGTCCCTTGAACGGGAGCTGACGTACTACTTTCAACCTCATCAGCTATAGCTCGATTGGAATCCATTACTATATGGAAACATTTTTTAAATGTCAGGAGTCATCACACTATCATAGTTTATATATGGCATGTATAGCTAGACTCTCACAAACGCTACGTTTATCCTAGAATCGACTATACCGTATCTCTGATACAAATAAATGTAACACCCCTCACCCATATTCAACACCAGAATAGGGTTACCGAGTATTACCAGACTTACAAAACATTTATGCATACTTTTAGCATACATTTTCTCGATTCAGACATTCATCATTCAATCTCAATCAATATGTCCCTAGTACGAGCCTACGAAGTCATAAACATGCTTTAGGAGTGGTTCAGGAGTAAACCGATAACTTAAGAAACTTTTATGAACTTTGGAAATTTTTCTCAAAGTATGGGACACATGCCCGTGTGGCCAGGCCGTGTGTCCCACACGGCCACCGGACACGCCCGTGTCACAAGCCATGTGGACATTCGAAATGGAAGCACCTGGCCTTGTCCCAGCCCTTCTCCTACCCCGTGTCCAAACAAGTGAGCTTACTAACTTGGGTCATTCGGCCAACCACACACCCGTATGTCTAGCCTATCTGCCTTTCGAAGTAGCCACACATGCCCGTGTACCAGGCCAAGTGCTAGGCCGTGCCAAACCTGTAGGGTATAATGACTTATGCAACACGGCCAAGTCACACGCCCATCTGCTAAGTCGTGTCTAAATTATAGGGTATACTAACTTATGCCACACAACCAATCACACGCCTGTGTGTGAGACCGTGTATAGCATACTGACTTGATTTCTAAAACCACACCAGGGGACACACAGCTGTGTAACATAATCGTGGGTCACACACAGCTGAGACACACGCCTGTGTGGACAAAAATAGGCTATTTACCAAGCCACTTTGCCACCCAAACTTAGGCTCACCTATACAACCCATATAGCACAAAACATAGAACCAATTGACATATAATTCAATTCCAAACCAAGCATAATTTATACCATTTCCAGTACTAACAACCAACATGCTTATAAACTCATTTTTTACTCATTCAAAACATACCAATTACCAATTACTTCAAACATCAAAATGACCAAACTCAATTATGCATTATTTGGCCTAATTTCACAAGCATACCAATGTCCACAATTCAACCATTTGAACACTTATAATACCTATAACCATCAAGCATCACCCAACCATCATACAATTCATATCATTAAGCATAAACACATATATCAATACAAGATTCAACCATACCAAATAACCCCAAATAAGCCATTACTCAAGGCTATATATAGACCAAAGCATGTACATTTACAAGCCAATTCCATTGGCCAAAATCATTACGAAAACATAAGCAAAATGACCAAAGTTCCTATACATGCCATATACTTAAAATACCAAAGTTCATAGATACCAAGAGATATGTGAATAGTGTAAAGTGATCTCCGACGATTCCTAAGTTCTAGCTAGCTTTAAAACTATAAAACACAGAGAAATACACAAAGTAAGCTTTATAGCTTAGTAAGCTTGTATGAAATAAATTTAATGTAATCACATAAATATAATTTAATAATTTGAATACACCAATATATAGCTTACATTAGCTAACAAACCTTTCAAATATTTAATTGTAAGATTATACACTACCTTCACAAGTTTCCTCGATTTGAAACTTATATAATTCATGTACGTACCTGTATCATTTAACATCAATCTCATACTCATCCACCTCTTTCGTTTATCTGTTGAACCATTCGGAATAGAAGTCGGATACTCAAAGGTCTCACACAATAAGTTCCTATACCATGGCCCAAAGCCAAATCAAGGTAGCTTATCTCTGAAGTACTGATACCATTGCCTGACGCCAAATCAGTCGATATTCATGGCCCAAAGCCAAATCGGTATATCTCGGACCCGAAGTGCTAATATCATGGCCCGAAGCCAACTTAATGTAAACCCTAATGACATGTCACTAATATCCTAAACTATTCTTAAGGTTCAACCGGGATATCGAATGCCAAATTATCATCGATTCAATGTCAAACTTATTTGAAATCTTGTATTCACAACTATACAATATCAAATAATTCAATATACATTTATAATGAAATTTATCACGTACGAACTTACCTCGAATGTGGGAACGACGAAATAAGTCGATTAGTCGATAACTTTAGTTTTTGCACGATCTAGATCCGAATTCTGCTTTTCTTGATCTAAATATCAAAATTAACTTATTTAATCATCTATTTATTCAATTCAATCCAAAATATACATTTGAGCTAATTTACACATTAACCCCTAAACTTTCACATTTTTACAATTTAGTCCTTATTACACAAAATCATAAATTCATGCAAATTTCAAAACACCCATGCTTAGCCGAATTACCATTATATCCCTAACAACCCATATTTTTCATTTATTTCACATTTTAACCACAAAGTTTCAGCATTTCTCAATTTAATCCCTATTTTGCATTTTTACTCAAAATCACTAAACAAAACTTGTATATCTATCAACAAGCATTTATAATCCATCAAGAACTTCAAAATACACATGTATTCATCAATAGCATCATTCAAAATCTTTAACAGTTTTGCAAAGTAGTCCCTGGGCTAGCTAGTACTAGTTGCAACGATCTCAAATATATAGAAATCATTAAAAATCGAGTAAAAAATCATACCTAAATAGCATAGAGAAGTTGCCAAATTTCAAGCTCAACAATGGCTAGGTTTTTGTTCTATATTCGAGGGAGAAAATAAATAAAAGATGAAGACTTATTTTTGTTTTGTTTAATATAACATTATTTCATAAATTACTAAATTAACCTTAGTTTAAAACATTTAAAACACCTTAATATATGTCCATATATGTCCATTCATGCTATTAATGGTCTAATTTCAACATAAGGGCATTTACATTAAGGTTCTATAGCTATTAAATACTTTTAGCTAATAGAACTCTACTTTTATCAAATTAACCATTCAAACGATAAAATTTCTTAACAAAATTTACACACAATCACTCAATCCTACTGTAAACATTAAAATAATATTAAAATAAATATTTTGACCTCAAATTTGTGGTCTCAAAACCACTGTTCTGATTTGACTAAAAATGAGTTGTTACATTAATTATATTTTTGAATGACCCTTAAGTTTTACATTTTATTCAATTTAGTCCCTAAAACTGAAATAATGTTATCTTTCAATTTTAAGCCTCAATTTCAAAATTGATGTAACACCCCTCACCTGTATTCAACGCCGGAATAGGTTAACAGAGCATTACCGAACTTATAAAACAATTAAATAATAATTTCACATACATTTTCAGATTCCAAATAATCATCATTCAACAACATGCATATCGTCCCTAGTATAAGCCTACGAGGCCTAAAGCATGCATTCGGGGTGGTTCAGGACTAAACCGATAACTTATGAAAATTTAGATAAAAAAATTCCAATATACAAGGGATACACACTTGTGTGGCCCGGCCATGTGTCTCACATGGATAAAGACATGCCCGTGTCACAGGCCGTGTGGACATTCAAAATGAGATCACATGTCCGTGTTCCAGCCCGTGTCTGACCCCGTGTAACTCTCTGACATGGGTCACACTGTAACAGTCCGGTTTATACCCTAGTCGGAAAAGTGGTTTTGGGACCACTAATTCGAGTCCGAATAATATTTTAATATTGCCATTAATATGTGGTTTAGCATGTGTTAAATTTTTGTAAGTTAATTTGTTTGTCTGTGTGTTTAATTTGACAAAAGGATGAAATTGCATTGAATGTGAAAGTTGTATGCTATATGTTAAAGTGCTTATGTGTTGTGGCTTTATAAATGTGAGCATTTATGTGGCAATTTAGCCAATTCCATGGTTAGTGGACGACTAAGGTCATAAATAACCTTAAATTATATGTTTTGTAATAAATGATTATATGCTTAAGAAAAACATGAAAATGGCCATATTATCATCTTTGTTACGCAAAAATCAAAGAAAGAAAATGAAGAAAACCTTAAGCTAGGTTCGGCCATTTTAAGCTTGGATTAAGGTATGTTTTGAGTCGGTTTTCTATAATTTCTACATTTTTGTAATCGTTGCTTTGAGAGCTATTAAACCCATGTCTCAATTTAATGAATTAATGTTGTTTATGAGAAATGCCATTGATGTTATGTTGAGCTTTGTGATGATTTAGGGTGTTAAATGAAAGATTTGAGCTAGATAAATATGTTTTGTTCTTGAAGTTTTGATGAATTTAGCTAAAAAGGGCTAAATTGTGAAAACAGCAAATTGAGGGACTAAATTGCTAATTTGATGAAAAATATGGGCTTCAATGATATGTTTGAATATTCGGCTAAGCTTAGTTGAGTGATGATTTTGTGAATTTGATGTTTTGAGAAAAATGGACTAAATTGATAAAATGTGAAAATGTGAGGGCTAAATTGCAAATTGCCCGAAATGTGTATATTTGGATTGAATTAAATGAATTAGTGAATAAAAGGGTTAATTCTAAATATGTTTAGATCAAGAACCGAAGAAAATAGACTTAGATCGCGGGAAAGCGAAAGTAATCGAGTAGCCATTTTCATTCCGATAAACCGAATTCGGGGTAAGTCACTATGCAAATAAATGTATAAGTATGCAATTGAAATTGTTCATATGATTAATGATGATATTGAATGCTTATGAGAGATTATGCATTTGAATTCCGAGATAAGTTCGATATAGTGATTAAGTCCGAGAAGTCCCGTACGAACCTAAGAATAAATAGGATTGAATAAGTCACTACATAGACATCTGTTCTGTTGTTATCATGTAAGACCACGTCTGGGACGTTGGCATTGATTTAAGACTCGTGTAAGACTCTGTCAGGGACAGTGGCATCGATATCTGATTATGTGTAAGACCACGTCTGGGACGTTGGCATCGATATGAGTTTTATGTTTAAGACCACGTCTGGGACATTAGCATTGATATGAGTTTTACGTGTAAGACCATGTCTGGGACATTGGCATTGTATTGATTCGTGTAAGACCCTGTCTGGGACATTGGCATTGTATTGATCCGTGTAAGACCCTGTCTGGGACAGTGGCATCGATATCCCAGTGCATGTAAGACCTCGTCTGGGACGTTGGCATTGTACGATTATTCCGATTCATCTGAGTATCCTACTAGATTCCTATTTGTTCAATGGGCAAGTTTGTGATACGAATTATAAATCCGAGTTATGAATAATTATGTTGTTATAAATCCGTTTCAGGTACGGTGATTATACACTAATTGTGTATAAAAGGTAAGCATCTAAGTGATCTTAATGATATGTATATGGAATTTATGATATGATAATAATTGTTTTGGCTAGATGAGCTATGTGTTTATATGATTCTTGAATGGTGAAAATGGCTAATGTGGTTAAAAGTGTACGAACCAAAGCAAATAAGTGATAGTTTGCTAAGTGATTGATATGTGTTAATGTATTTATTTGCATACATGCCTTCAATACCAAGTTTATTTGTATATGACTTACTAAGATTTTAAAAGCTTACACTGTGTGCATTTTCTCTGTTTTATAGGTCGTTAAAGCTACTGAAGGCTCGGGACCGTCTCGGATCGTCATCACACTACTAAACTTATTTTGGTACACTTTGGAATTGTATAAAGCTAGATATGGCATGTATAGGCTAGTATTTTGGTATAATTTGTTTTGTGAACTTAGCCATGTGATTTGACTATTTATGAGTTGAGACTTTGTTTAAATGAATGTGATATATGATGCATATCTTGGTATGGTTGAAGTATTTGAAATGGCCAAGTTTGGAGTGAGCAAATGAATGAATTATGCTTGTGATGATATGAATTTTAGTCTTTGAAGATGTCATGGTTGGAATTGGTATTGAATGCATGGTTTGAATGACTATTTTGGTATTTTTTTGGTGGTTATATGTGCATGAGATGTCTTGGTAAATATGGCACACTGGCGTGCCTAAAGACTGTGGGTGAATAGAAGGATGTAGCTTGGTAGCACACGGCCTCGACACAGGGGTGTCAACTAGCCATGGTGTACAAGTCAATAGCTAGCTAAGAACACACCGCCATGGCACACGGGCGTGCTTAGTGGCCGTGGTGGTGAAGTCAGTATATGGCCTAGTAGCATACGGATGGACACACGGTGGTGTCTAGAAGTCATGGAGGGCACGCGGTCTCCTCCCACGGGCGTGTCTCCTCTGTAGTTTAGAAAAGTTTCAGTTTTCCATGAGATTTTGTTTGTGTTTCGGTTTAGTCTCGACTCAATGTGTAAGCATGCTTAAGGTCTCGTTGACCGTTTTAAGGGACCTCATACTTGAGAATGATGATTGAATGTGTGAAATTTTTGTTGATGCTTTCCGATATGTCCTGTAACGCTCCTAACCTTAATCTGGCGACGGATATGGGATAGGGGTGTTACATTTGGTTGGTATCAGAGCTACGATTTTGCCGATTCTCGGACTAACGTAGCGTGTCAGAGTCTAGCTATACATGCCATATATCTGAATTATGATAGTGTGATAAATCCTGACGTATAAATGTTATTTCCGTATAGTAATGGATCCCGGCAGAGCCGTAGCTAACGACGTAGAAAGTAATGCGCCTGCTCCCGCACAAGGGACAGTGCCCTCTGAGTCGAGACCGGCTACGAGCGGTCAAGAGGGAGAAGCTAAGCAAGCTTTCTTCCAGATGATGAGTGAGTGGTTCACTCAATTCGTAAGAAATAACCCAACTGTTTCACAACCCCTGCCCTCAGTTAATCCCCCTTAGACATCCGATATACCTTCGACTGCAAATCTGAATCTGTTGAATAAGCCTCTTGTTGACAAGATCCGTAAGTATGTGGCCGAAGAATTCCGGGCTACTAAAGATGATGATGCTGAAAAGGCTGAATTCTAGATTGAAAACACGATCCGAGTATTCGATGAAATGTCTCTGACTCCGGAAGAATGCATTAAATGCGTTGTATCGTTACTTCGTGATGCAGCTTATCAATGGTGGAAAACTCTGATTTCTGTTGTTCCGAGAGAATGAGTTTCATGGGATTTCTTTCAGATCGAGTTTTGGAAGAAATATATTGGTGAAAGATTCGTTGATTAGAAACAGAAGGAATTTATGGCACTTAAACAGGGCCGAATGACTGTTTCTGAGTATGATCGAGAATTCGTGAGACTGAGTCAGTATGCCCAGGAATGTGTATCTTCTGAAGCTATAATGTGCCAAAAATTCGAAGATGGTCTTAATGAGGACATTCGTTTGTTAGTCAGGATTTTAAAAATAAAAGATTTTGTTGTACTCGTTGATCGAGCATGCAAAGCTGAGGCACTCGGGAAGGATAAAAGAAAAGCTGAGTCTGAAGCTCGAGATGTGAGAAAGAGATTTCATAGTGAATCATTTTAGTCTGGTCCAAAAAGATTCAGAGATGATCAATGTCGACCCATAGATAATGTGAGATATTTGAATAGAAATCGAGCTAGATCGCAAATGAATTCCAAAACTCCAACAATTTCAGTGGCCAGCGTTGGTAATGTTCGATCTGAGAGACCTGAATGTAAAAATTACAGAAAAAGACATCCAGGAAGCTGTAGATTAAATGACAGAGCTTGCTTCAGATGTGGATCGCTTGATCATTTTATCCGTGATTGCCTTGAGTCTATCGAGCCAGAGACCGTTCAGAATTTGAGATCTATAATGCACCTATGAGAGGTCGACCATCAAAGAATGTAAAGAATGTCAGTGGTAGTCAGAGAACTACGAGAGACAATGTTGCCAGGTCCAAAGCTAGAGCACCTGCCAGAGCGTATGCTATCCGAGCTCGTGAGGAAGCTTCTTCACCTGATGTTATAACGGGTACTTTCACACTTTATGATACATCTGTGATTACATTGATAGACCCTAGTTCTATGCATTCATATATATGCATGAATTTAGTATTCAGCAAGACTTTTCCTGTAGAGTCTACTGAGTTTGCTATAAAAGTATCGAACCCCTTAGGTAAAAGTGTCCTTGTTGACAA
Organism: Gossypium australe; assembly: GCA_005393395.2. NCBI lineage: Eukaryota > Viridiplantae > Streptophyta > Magnoliopsida > Malvales > Malvaceae > Gossypium > Gossypium australe. The sequence continues at coordinate 70,397,232 of CM016623.1, read as the reverse complement.
AGTATGCAAGAACTGTCCTTTAATGTTTCAAGATATCTATTTCCCTGCTGATATGATGCTTTTTCCATTTGAGGAATTTGATATTATTCTGGGTATGGATTGGTTATTTATGCATGATGCTGTTGTGAACTGCAAAAGAAAGACTATAGATTTGAGATGTCCGAATGATGAGATTGTACGGATTAAGTATGATTATTTGAATGGATTGCCTGTTGTGATATCTATTTTGAAAGTCAGAGTTATGTGAAAAAGGGTTACGAGGCATATTTTGCTTATGTGATTGATTCAAAAGCAACTGAGAAGAAAGTTGAATCAGTGCCTATTCTTTGTGAGTTTACTAATGTATTTCCTGAAGAGTTATCGGGTTTACCTCTGATTCGTGAAGTTGAATTTGGTATTGAATTATTGCCTGGTACTACACCTATTTCAATAGCTCCGTATAGAATGGCACCAACAGAGTTGAAAGAATTAAAGTCACAGTTGCAAGAATTGACTGAGAGAGGGTTTGCTAGACAGAGTTTCTCACCTTGGGGTGCTCCTGTTCTGTTCGTGAAAAAGAAAGATGGCACGATAAGGATGTGTATTGATTACCGTTAGTTGAATGAAGTGAGAATAAAGAATAAATATCCGTTGCCTCGAATAGATGATTTATTTGATCAGTTAAAAGGGGCTACCATGTTTTCAAAGATTGGCCTGAGATTGGGATACTATCAGTTAAGGGTGAAAGATTCAGATATTCCAAAGACTACTTTCAGAACAAGGTACGGGCATTATGAGTTTTTAGTCATGCCATTTGGATTAGCCAATGCTCCTACTATTTTTATGGATCTGATGAACAAAATTTTTTGGCCGTATCTAGACCGATTTGTTGTGGTATTTATAGATGACATTCTGATTTATTCACGTGATGAAAATGAGCATGCTGAACACCTGAGAATTGTGTCGCAAACTTTGAGAGAAAAGCAATTGTACGCGAAAATCAACAAATGTGAATTCTGGTTACACGAGGTTAGTTTTCTAGGACATATCGTGTCAGCTTCTGGAATCTGAGTAGATCCAAACAAGATTTCTGCTACTCTGAGTTGGAAACCTCTGAAGAACGTGTCTGAAGTCCGTAGTTTTCTGGGTTTGGCTGGTTATTACCATCGATTTGGAAAGGATTTTCAGCGGTAGCTACTCCGTTGACTAGATTACTTCAGAAAGATGCTAGATTTGAATGGTCGGATAAATGTCAGCAAAGTTTTGATCAGTTGAAAACTCTGTTAACAGAAGCTTTAGTGTTAGTACAGCTAGAATCGGGTAAAGAATTTGTTGTATACAGTGATGCTTCGTTAAATGGCCTGAGATGTGTTTTGATGCAGGAAGGCAAAGTTGTAGCTTATGCCTCGAGACAGTTGAAGCCTCATGAAAAGAATTGTCCGACACACGACCTTGAATTAGTTGCAATAGTGTTTGCACTTAAGATTTGGCATCATTATCTGTACGGTGAGAATGTCACGTATTTTCAGATCATAAAAGTTTAAAATATTTGATGACTCAAAAAGATTTGAACTTGCATCAGTGAAGATGGCTTGAGTTGTTGAAAGATTATGAGCTTGTGATAAATTATCATCCGGGTAAAGCAAATGTTGTTGCAGATGCTCTGAGTAGGAAATCATTCTTTGCATTACGTGCTTTGAATACTCAGCTAGATTTGTCTGATGTTTGTTTGTGTTAGTAGAATTAAAAGCAAAACTGTTGTTTTTACAACAGATATGTGATGCTCATAAGTTTGATAATAAATTGTTATCGAAACGAGCTCAATGTGAAATGAATTCTAAATCTGAATTTCAAATTGTGGATGGTTGTTTGAGATTCCGAGGTCACATTTGTGTTCCGAGATATCCGGGGTTGATTCAGTTGATTTTGAATGAAGTACATAATAGTCGTCTATCTGTTCATCCGGGAAGCACTAAAATGTATCAAGATTTGAAACGACATTACTGGTGGTCTAGAATGAAAAGGGACATTTCTGACATTGTTTTGAAATGTTTAGTTTGTCAGCAAGTGAAAGCTGAACATCAAGTTCCGTCTGGATTGCTACAGCTGATTCTGATTCCTGAATGGAAATGGGATAGAGTGACTATGGATTTTGTTTCTGGTTTGCCGCTGACTCCGAGAAAAAAAGATGCGATTTGGGTCGTAGTTGATCGATTAACTAAATCTGCCCATTTTATTCCGGTAAGATCAGACTTTTCACTTGAGAGATTAGCTGAGCTTTATATTTCTGAGACTGTTAGATTGCATGGGGTGCCATTGTCTATTGTGCCAGATAGAGATCCGAGATTCACATCGCGATTCTGGAAGAAATTGCAAGACGCTTTGGGCACGAAACTGCATTTCAGTACAGCTTTTCATCCGCAAGCAGATGGTCAGGCTGAACGGATTATTCAGATTCTTGAAAACATGTTAAGATGCTATATACTTGATTTTAATGGTTCCTGGGAACAGTATCTGCCATTGATCGAATTTGCGTATAATAATAGTTTTCAGATGAGCATCAAAATGGCACCATAAGAAGCTTTATACGGACGTAAATGTCGTACACCTCTGTATTGGACTGAACTCAGTGAGAATAAGTTACGCGGAGTGGATTTGATAAAAGATTCAGAACAAAAAGTGAAACTGATCTGAGATTGTTTGAAAGCAGCATCTGATCGTCAGAAGTCTTATGCAGATTTAAAACGAAAAGATATAGAATTTGAAATCGGCGACAAAGTAGTTTTGAAAATGTCTCCGTGGAAGAAAGTGTTTCGTTTTGGACGTAAAGGCAAATTAAGTTCGATGTTTATCGGGTCTTATGAGATCATTGAATGTGTTGGGCCTGTTGCGTATAGATTAAAATTACCGACTGAGTAAGAAAAGATACACAATGTACTTCATGTCTCGCTGCTCCGTAGATATCGATCCGATCAGTCACATGTGATTGCTCCATCTGAAATTGAAATCCGATCTGATATGACATATGAAGAAGAACCGATCCGTATCTTAGCTCGTGAAGTGAATGAGTTGAGAAACAAAAAAATTCCATTAATAAAAGTACTGTGGAATCGAAATGGAATAGAAGAGGCTACCTGGGAGCCTGAAGATTCAATGAGACAGCAATATCCAACTCTGTTTAACGGTAAGATTTTTGGGGACGAAAATCCCTAAGGGGGGAGAGTTGTAACAGTCCTGTTTATACCCTAGTCGGAACAGTGGTTTCGGGACCACGAATCCGAGCTTGAATAATATTTTAATATTATTCTCTGTGCCGTTAATATGTGGTTTAGCATGTGTTAAATTTTCGTAAGTTAATTTGTCCGTCTGTGCGTTTAATTTGACAAAAGGATGAAATTGTATTGAATGTGAAAGTTGTATGCTATATGTTAAAGTGCTTATGTGTTGTGGCTTTATAAATGTGAGGATGTATGTGGCAATTTAGCCAATTCCATGGTTAGTGGATGGCTAAGGTCATAAATAACCTTAAATTATATGTTTTGTAATATTTGTTTTAAAGGTTAAAAATGTCTTTTTGTAATAAATGATTATATGCTTAAGAAAAACATGAAAATGGCCATATTATCATCTTTGTTAGCCAAAAATCAAAGAAAGAAAAAGAAGAAAACCTTAAGCTAGGTTCGGCCATTTCAAGCTTTGATTAAGGTATGTTTTGAGTCGGTTTTCGATAATTTCTACGTTTTTGTAATCGTTGCTTTGAGAGCTACCAAACCCATGTCTCAATTTAATGAATTGATGTTGTTTATGAGAAATTCCATTGATGTTATGTTGAGCTTTGTGATGATTTAGGGTGTTAAATGAAAGATTTGAGCTAGATAAATATGTTTTGTTCTTGAAGTTTTGATGAATTTAGCTAAAAAGGGCTAAATTGTGAAAACAGTAAATTGGGGGACTAAATTGCTAATTTGATGAAAGATATGGGCTTGTATGATATGTGTGAATATTCGGCTAAGCTTAGTTGAATGATGATTTTGTGAATTTGATGTTTTGAGAAAAATGGACTAAATTGATAAAATGTGAAAATGTAAGGGCTAAATTGTAAATTGCCCTAAATATGTATATTTGGATTGAATTGAATGAATTAGTGAATAAAAGGGTTAATTCTGAATATGCTTAGTTCAAGAACTGAAGAAAACAGACTTAGATCGCGAGAAAGCGAAAGTAGTAGAGTAGCCGTTTTCATTCCGATAAATTGAATCCGAGGTAAGTCACTATGGAAATAAATGTATAAGAATGCAATTGAAATTGTTCATATGATTAATGATGATATTGAATGCTTATGAGAGATTATGCATTTGAATTCCGAGATAAGTTCGATATAGTGATTAAGTCCGAGAGGTCCCGTACAAACCTAGGAATAGATAGGATTGAATAAGTCACTATATAGACATCTGTTCTGTTGTTATCATGTAAGACCAGGTCTGGGACGTTGGCATTGAAATCGACAGTGAAATCGAAGCCACCGCTCGCAGGAATCATCGAGAAACCAGGTGAGCCTTAGATTACACAGAAATAGAGGAAGAAGGCAGATCCAATCCTACTGAAGGGATGGACGAAAACAACCCATCACCACGCTATATGGGGGAGAATAATGCTCCACGTACAATGTTTGATTATGCGAAACTGCATCTAATAGGAGCAGAATCGAGTATTGTTAGGCCTGCTATATCTGCTAACAATTTTGAATTAAAGCCTAACATAATACAAATGATTCAACAATTTGTTCAATTTGATGGTTTGCAGGACGAAGATCCAAACACGCATATAGCTAACTTTTTAGAGTTCTGTGATACCTTCAAAATAAATGGTGTTTCTGATGATTCCATATGTCTTCGATTATTTCCTTTTTCATTAAGAAATAAAGCTAAACAGTGGTTAAACTCGTTACAACGAGGGTCAATCACTAAATGGGATCAAATGACCGAAAAGTTTTTAATGAAATATTTTCCACCGGCCAAAACGGCCAAATTACGGAATGATATCTTTTCTTTTGTACAGATGGATTTAGAGACACTATACGATGCATGGGAGAGATTTAAGGATCTTTTGAGGAGGTGCCCACACCATGGCTTACCCTTGTGGCTACAAGTCCAAACCTTCTATAACGGTGTAAAACCCTCAACAAGGCAACTGATTGATTCAGCTGCCGGTGGAACCCTGAAAAACAAAACTCCAGAAGCAGCCTACGAGTTCATTAAGGAGATGTCACTAAATAATTATCAATGGCAGGCTTCAAGAACCAAACCGATAAAATCAGCAAGAGTCTTTAACATCAATGTAGTGACCATGCTATCAAAGCAGCTAGAGATGATGAATAAAAAGCTTGATAGTTTGTGTTCTTCGCAGGCACATCCAGTCATGCAGTGCGACACAAGTGAAATCGTGGCGAATCCTGAGTACCCACCCTACCAATCGGAAGCAGAGAGTGACCATATGAACTATATAGGTAATAATTTCTGATCCAATAATAATCCTTATAGTAACACTTACAATCCAGGTTGGAGGAACCACCCAAATGTTTCGTGGGGAGGTCAATGAAATCAAGGAAATCAAAGGCAACAACCTCCACAAAACTTCCAAAATCAGCCTTATCCACAAGAGAAGAAATAGACCCTGGAGGAGATGATGGCAAAATTCTCAGCAGACACGAGAAACGCATCCAAGAAACTGAAAGAACAATCAAAAGCCATGAGAGCCGAATCGGGGAAATTACTAAGTCAGTCAAAGAAGTCACTAATGCAGTCAAACAACTCGCAAAGCTGATGTCAGAACGACAGCAAGGGCGTCTACCGAGTAACACCAAGATTAATCCTAAAGAGCAAATTCAAGCCATCACAGTTCAGTACAGTAAAGGGATAGGTGAACCTAATCCAAAGCTAGAAAATAAGGTAGACGAAAGTAAAACAGAGGTAACACAAGAAAAGCCAAAACCGGTAATCAAAGAGTACCAACCTAGTATACCCTATCCAAAAGCCATAAAAAAAGACGATTCAGAGGAACAGTTCGGTAAGTTTCTTAAGCTTCTAAAGAAAGTACATATTAACTTACCTCTTCTTGAAGCTCTTTTCCAGATGCCAGACTCAAGGAAATTTTTAAGACAGCTCTTGACCAACAAAGACAAACTAGACGAAGAGCCACATGTGGAATTAAACGCAGTATGCTCAGCAATGCTACAGAATAAACTACCACGTAAACAAAAAGATCCAGGGATTTTTACTATTCCTTGTTTAATTGGTAGACTAAGTGTTGATAACGCGTTAGCTGATTTAGGGGAAAGCATCAATGTCATGCCTTATACATTGTTTAAACGACTAGGCCTAGGGAAGCCCAAACAAACTAGGATGAGCATTCAATTAGCTGATAAAACTGTTAGAATTCCTAGGGGCATTATCGAAGACATTTTGGTCAAAATCGATAAATTTGTTTCCCCAGTAGACTTTGTTGTTTTAGACATAGATGAGGATAATTCAATCCCCCTAATTTTAGGAAGACCCTTCTTAGCGACTGCCAATACAAAAATTGATGTTGCCATAGGAGAACTTATACTTTGTGTAGGTGATGAACCAATCAGTCTCCAAGCTCTTGACTCGGTCAGAACAACAATCGATGAAGGTAAGAAAGTCACTTCAAATAATAGTCAAATTGTTCAACTTTCATCGTAGGAAACATCTCAAAGCCTAGAACCTGGACCAACTCATAGACCCCAAGTCGACAAAATAGAGTCACACAAGGAACGAAGCCTTAGGGTTGAGGAGCAGAAGATACAGATCAAAGAAGAGCCAGATCCACACGCAGTAAAACTAGAAGAACCACCAGAAGAGCTCGTAGGGACATCCAATCACTTCAAAATAGGAGAACAGGTACTGTTAGACAGAAACGATCCTCACATCACTACAACAGACCTAAGGACAAAGGGAGAAATTCTCCTTAAGGTACACGATATCTTCCCACACGGAATAGTCCAGGTAAGCAATCTAATATTTGGCAATTTCAAGGTAAATGCTTCTCGACTCCAACTTTGTCAAGGAAATAGAAATTTAAGCATGAGGGAAGATATTCAAACCTTTAAACCTCCCTAAAAATTTCAAATACGAGGAAAGTCTATCTTAAGACTATAAATGAGTGCTTCTCAGGAGGTAACCCGAGCACTAACCCTATTTCTTTTTAAAGACGTTTTCATTCCTTTTTATTTTTCTTTCTTTTTCTCCTTTTAAACTAACCCAAAGTGCAGATTCCTAGGCCACATGGCCGTGTCCGTGGCCGTGTGGACCACCAAAAACCGCCACTCTGACAGAGCAGGGGCTTGCAGTCCAACACCCTCTCAACGTCACGGATCCAACCACCCTTCCCACGGGCACCGACAGAAAGGCACGGCCGTGCCCTTAAACTGTGTGAAGCTACTGACTTGTACACCACGGGCAGAGCATGCCCGTGCGGTCCAACCGTGCCCACATACTGACTTCACAAACACGGGCATGGTGGGCTGAAACACGGGCATGGGTTGCCAAACACAGCCGTGCGAGGTGGCCGTGTAAATCGAAACGGCCTTACACCACGAGCATGTGAACATGCCAGAATTGAAATATTATTTAAACCCCACAGCTCTTTCCCTTCCCCTTATCCGGTTTCATCTTCACTTTATTTTCTTTTTACCTTTCTCCTTCTTAGATTCTTCACTTCATAAATCTCTAACACCCTTGAGCCACACGAAATCATGTCGAAGAAGCGGAAGAAGCTAAGCATATGCTCTTCAATGGAGAACGAGCATCATGAGTTCATGCCGGCAGCTTCGACTAATCACAAAGCCAAGGGTCTTTGGGACCAATTTATTTTTTCTTTTTGTTTCTCTTCTCCTTTATTTTCCTTATCTAAACTTCTCTACTGTTCTTTTCGTTTAATTTTCTTTTACTTTCTTAGTGCCAGGTTCGCCAGGCTGCTAGGGCTTCATGCCAACCACCATGATAGCCTCACCACTCTCACCACCGCCACCACCTTCACAGCCTTAGAAGTCGCACCCACCTTGCGAACCATCCTTCAATAAGGACTCCTTGGTCCATTCTCCTTTTCTTTTATTTTCATTTTCCTTCTTAGTCTCCTTTCCTTTTTCTTTCTTGTTTTTAATTTTATATTTAGCCTAGTTTAATTATGTCTTAATAACCCCTGGCTAATACTTCACGAGTTCCCCAATTTCTTCATCTAGCGCTGAGCTTGGGAACCAACACCACCACCATACCGACACCTTCACCGTATTTACCACATCCTCCACCGAACCCGCCCAAGAATTTAGGGAGTACCTTACACCCTCACTTTTTATTTCTATAAAAATTAAAGATATTATCTATATTTGTATATTGAGGAAAATGTACATCTTAAGTGTGGGGGGTAAAAATGCCTAATTTTCTTCATTATTCTCAAATCTCTGAGGGTAAAAGTGGAGTAACAGTGCCAAACTTTTTTCATTATTTTCAAATCCCTGATTTAGTCTTGTTTTTATGCGAAGCTGTCATATTACTAATTAGGATGAAATTTCTGATGATTTGTGATTTTTATTGACATGTTTTAGAATAAGTCATAGTTAATTGTGCATTGAAAATTGAATTTGAAAGAATACTAGAGAATTAAGCTTAATAAGTCTCTTTTTCAAGAATTAAAATCCTGTTAGGTTATTGACCTAATTTTTAATATTAACTTGAAATTTGAAATTTACAAGGACGATGTCAAAAAACCCATAATTTTTGTGAAATTTTGAACCTTATAAAGCATACATTCTTTTTCGTGCTCATTCTTTGATTATGAGCGTGTCTACCATGAACTGTTATTCTAGAACTTGCCTCATTTATACATGTCGAGACCACACTTTTTGAGTTGATATTACAGAGATGATAAAGGCACCTAGGTTTTAACCCCTTAAATTCCGCTAAATAGCCCACCTTGACAAATTAACCCCTACTGAACCCCGTTGAGCCTAACAAACCTTTTCTTTGACGCACCTACTAATAACCCAAAGCCTCTTTATTATCATCCTTTCTTTTGATTACCCCTAAACCGAGAATTGATTTGATCAAGTTACCTAAGTATATTATTCTAGTAGTTAAATTGAGTTTGTTCTCAAAAAAAAAAATCAAAGCATTCAAATTTTTAGTAGTATGAAAAATAAGCTTACACAATCAAAATCTATTCTCAAAAGAGAAGCTCGTATTAGTAGGTTTATTACTTTTCAGTTGATGATATTTCAGTATGTTTAAGTAGGTACTCATCAATTCAATCTTGATTCTAACCCTCTAATTTCGGCCTGTAACCACACCTTTAACCCTAGCCCCGTTACAACCCTAACAAAGACCTCTTGATCTGTTTATCATATCATATTACAATGGTGGAGATTTTATTTTCAGGCAAGCCTATGGGATTAACTTTTCAGGTACGACTTATGACCGATCTTAACCTAAACCTTAAACACTTTAGAGTGATTTGAGTGAACCCTTAAGTGAGGACATCAATCCTTGTCAGCTTTGAATTGAAAAGGTAGTTATTTAAATAAGGGGAGACACATATGTTTTCGTAGTACAAACTCATGACTTATCTCGTTTAATTCTTTAGGACTCTTTAAATTAAATTATCTATGTATGAATTATCTATGAATTATGATAAGGCATTGTAGATCATGAAAAGCTCGTTTTAATTGTAAGTTGAGAATTTTGCTTGAGGACAAGCAAAAGCTTAAGTGTGGGGGTATTTGATAAACCATAATTGTAACATATTTTAACCCACATTTAATATGCTTTTCGATGATTTATTCCTTGATTTATATACAAAGGTGCTTGTAATCATTTCTTTTCATGTCTTATACCCAGGAAAGCACCCGAGGATGAAAAGAACTTAAAACGGGCCCAAAACAGAGTAAATGGGCCTCAGTATGAAATTGACACGTCCTGGCCCAAAGCCCACACGGCCGTGCCTCGACGATCACCTAAAGCACGGCCTCAACTTCGCCTCGCACGGTCGTGCCTCAAATTAAAAGTCTAAACACGGCCTGAACTCGATACACACAGGCATGTGCCATGGCCGTGCCTCTGTCGCTGGAAAGAGCAATTTCAGTCGGAAAAGGATACTTAGGGAGAAAGAATCGCATTCCAAGAGCCTATATATATCCCCTAAGTGCCACATTTGAAAGGGCGTCAAAGCTAGGCCAAGAAGCCAAGCTGAGAAGGTCAGAGTTAGGAAATAAATGCGAAGATAGCCAGTTGATCCATCCTAAGAAGCCAGAGTTATACTCAAGACGGCGGAATTCTCCTTCAATTCCTTCAGGGGGTTTTAGGGATTTCTTATGTTTTGTTTTATCTTTTCTCTTGTGATGTTTTCTTTATTCATTATGAACTAAACCCCTCAGATACCTGAAAGGGATGAAACCTAGACGAATCTTGTTATTTGGTTTCTAAGTTATATGATGAATTACTTAGTTTGTTCTTAATTATGTTGCTTAATCCAAATCTAATGTGCTTAGGTGGAGGAGGAATAGACCCTACCTAAGAGTAGATCTAACATAATTAAGCGGAGTTGATCGACCCCCTAGAGATAGGGTTACGAGATTTTGTCGGATTAGGGTGAAAGCTAATATGGGAGTCCATTGATCGATTTACTGCTATCCTAGGGGGTTATTATAACCGAACGAGAGTTACACTAATTAACCTAGGGTTAGACATTATTCGCCTCGAGAGAGGGTTTAATATTGGTTAGGGAGTCCTACGGATCAAGCTAAGTGAAGAAATTTAGATAACAAGTGAAGTCTAGGTGGATTCTTCCTTACTGTATCGTCGTCATCAATTGAGTTTTCTTCAAGTTATTTTCCAAATCATCATTTTTGTCTTTGTGTCCTTAGTTTAGTTCTTGTCAAATTAGTTTTAAAGCAATCTTCACTCTAATTCTAAGGCTAAATAATAAAAAGAAAGTTAGTATTAATACTTTTAGTTCCTTTGGGTTCGATAATCCGCTCTTGCCTAAGCTATACTACTGTTCAATAGGTACACTTGCCTTTAATCGTTGTCAGAGTTAGCCACCAGGTTTGATCATTGTTTTATAAAATTTTAAAGCTCTGATTTCACTGATCACTTACTCTGTGTGCATTTTCTCTGTTTTATAGGTCGTTAAAGCTACTGAAGGCTCAGGACCGTCACGGATCGTCATCACACTACTAAACTTATTTTGGTACACTTTGGAATTGTATAAAGCTAGATATGACATGTATAGGCTAGTATTTTGGTATAATTTGTTTTGTGAACTTAGCCATGTGATTTGGCTATTTATGAGTTGAGACTTTGTTTAAATGAATGTGATATATGATGCATATCTTGGTATGGTTGAAGTATTTGAAATGGCCAAGTTTGGAGTGAGCAAATGAATGAATTATGCTTGTGATTATATGAATTTTAGTCTTTGAAGATGTCATGGTTAGAATTGGTATTGAATGCATGGTTTGAATGACTATTTTGGTATGTTTTTGGTGGTTATATGTGCATGAGATGTCTTGGTAAATATGGCTTGTAGGTTTGACCCTTATGGGTGGCATTTTGGCCTTGTAAATGGCCTATAATGTCACACGGTCGTGGCACACGAGCGTGCCTAAAGACCGTGGGTGAATAGCAGGATGTAGCTTGGTAGCACACAGCCTCGACACGGGGGTGTCAACTAGCCGTGGTGTACAAGTCAGTATCTAGCTAAGAACACACAGCCATGGCACACGGGCGTGCTTGGTGGCCGTGGTGGTGAAGTCAGTATATGGCCTAGTAGCACACGGCCATGGCACACGGGCGTGCCTAGTGACCGTGTTGGAATAGTTAGTATATAGACATGGATGGACACACGGGGGTGTCTAGAAGCCGTGGAGGGCACACGGTCTCCTCCCATGGGCGTGTCTCCCCTGTATTTTAGAAAAGTTTCAATTTTCCATGAGATTTTGCTTGTGTTTCGGTTTAGTCCCGACTCAATTTGTAAGCATGCTTAAGGTCTCGTTAACCGTTTTAAGGGACCTCATACTTGAGAATGATGAATGAATGTGTGAAATTTTTGTTGATGCTTTTCGATATGTCTGGTAACGCTCCTAACCCTAATCCGATGATAGACACGGGATAGGGGTGTTACACACACGGCCAACACACACGCTTGTGTGGCTAGCCCATGTGCCCTAAAAATGGCCACTCACACCCGTGAGCCAGGTCGTGTACTAGGCCGTGCCAAATCTATAGGGTATACTGACTTAGGCCACAGGGCCAATCACATGCCCGTGTTCTAGGCCATGTGGAGCATATCGACTTGATTTTTAATTCAACACCAAGGGACACACGGCCGTGTAACCTGACTGTGTGTCACACACGGCTGAGACATAAGCTCGTGTCTTTGCCTGTGTGGACAAAAATAGGCTATTTACCAAGCCAGTTTGCCACCCAAATTTGCATATACCTACATTCACCCAATTGGCAGAAATCATGGCATAACTAGGCATGTAAATCAACTCCCATCAAGCTAAATTTATACCATTTCAATACCAACCATTCCAAGTCACACAATTACCACAACACACCAATCAAATTCATACCAAAACTCACTTTTACACAACATCTAATAACCAAGTTTAAATATACATTATTTGCCTAGGTTCTCTAGCATACCAACACTATAACTCAACTATTTGCTATTCATATTACCTATTATCAATAAGCATCACATATCCATCATTAAACTCACACACAAACCATATGCACAATTATAAACACAACCAAACCAACTAAATTAAACCAACTTCCGTGGCTTACAAAACCAATCTTTAAACATTCACAAGCAAATTCAAATGGCTAAATTCATTATCATATCATAACCAAAATGACCATAATCCTATACATGCCATACAACCATATACATAGTTTCAAAAGTACCGAAGTGATAGATAGATAGTGTGATGAAGTCTCCGATAATCCCCGAATCCGAGCTAGCTTGATTTCACTATAAAACACGGAAAAATAAACGAATAAGCTATAAAGCTTAGTAAGCTCGTATGAAATAATAAGTAAAGCTCACCATTCAATTATCATTCAATAATATAAACATAAAATACTACAAAACATTTAACTACAATGTTAACATGTATTCAATCACATAATTAACCATGAACTTACAATTTCCATAGATTCGATGCTTATATAGTTTCCATACATGCCTGTACTAATACATATCTATTTCTCACCATTTCATATCTTTGATATACCCGTTGTGTTGGAACGCCGGTACCCCATGGCGCAGTAGAGTAAAATTAGATCCGGCAATCCAAATCATGGATCCATGTGTGAGGAACGAATCGGGGTGAAATAAAGGTTTCGAAATTACCAAAACTTCAATCTGAGTAGACAGCGACGCCTTGGCAACAAGAGTTTGGATCTACTGTCGAATCAAGCCTCAACCTTTTCTGATGTCGGCCTCTACGTAATCCACCCGGTTTGACTATGAACGGAAGAAATCTCCAAAACTGTTTTGGAGGTTTTTTTTGCTTGACGGCTACTAGACCTAACAAGCAATTACTTAGGGTTTTCATGTCACGCTTTGTCTCCTTTTAATACCTTTTATAATGGGTGTCTTTTTCATTGGGCCTTTTATAATTGGTATCCTTTTAATTGGGCCTTTTATAATTGGTATCTCTTGAATGTATTATAAGATTAAATAAATATAATAAAGTTTTTAACCGAAAATTATAATTACATTAATTATATCCGAAATTTATAATTACATTAATTATAATAAGGATTTCGGTAAACTATATTTATTTAAATTTATATATGAATCAAATTCATATATTGATAAAATTATGTTATCATTATGTGTACAACATCCTTGTACATATAATATGTTCAATATTTGATTGCCCAATTAAATTAATTCTTTAACTAATTTAATTTATGTGACAACCAAGCACAATACCAACTATATTTTATTCCGTTCATTTCAACCATAGGGTGTGACCCGGTAGGTTCTTGCAACGTTAGCAGTAATACTAGAACGATTCTATTGTCACAGACAATGAGTGGCATCTAGCAATGCATCATTGCTACCTAAGTTACAAGAAATCATGATTCGACAAAATCTTTTGTGATTAACCTTTCATGCATTAATCCTTAAGTCCTTTATCTCTGGAATGGATACAAGTCATGGGATAGTCACACTTGTATAGTCCATCCCATGTTTCTTGGTATCTTGAGTAGACTATGATATACAAATTAGTATGACATCTCATATCAACTTATTTGAGCATGGCCATGCATTTCTAGTCTCACTCAATCAAGTGGCCTAAGATATTACTCCTATTATGTAGGAAGGACTTATCCTTTATTGATCAACCATATCCCTCTACATAGATTGTGGTATATCCAACATCAGCCTTTATAGAACAACCTGTTACGGTGTACGTTTGACTGTATCAAAATATACAACTCACGATGCTAGGATAATAATGATCTCAAGTCTAAGGATCATATACATATTATTCACTATGAGTAATGTTGTGACAATTACATAATAATCCAAGAAACATCTCATAGCGGGTCAATCCAATATGTTGTTCTCTAACACACATATTCATGCATTGATTTTGACACTCCATATCAATGACAACTCTTTATCATCAATCAACTACATGTTAGTCTTAATGCATTATTATTGTCCTAGTCAACAATAATACTCGACTAAGGATCTTTTAAGAATAATCATATTATTCTCAGGACATTATTATAAAACAGTTTATCTATACACACAGAAAGAAAATCTGAAATAATAATGACAACGCTTTATATTAATAAACATGGTAAATTAAGTATGTTATTACAACCATCTCATGATTGATCTTTGGGCATACTCTTACAATCTCCCACTAGCACTAAGACCAATCACTCATATATCTAATACCAAGTGACTTAGTGTGACGATCATGCTTCTGCTATGTCAGAGGCTTGGTCAGGGGATCAGCAATGTTATCATCTGAAGGTACTCTGCATATCTCTACATCCCCTCGATCGATAATCTCTCGAATAAGATGGTAGCGTCTAAGTATATGTTTGGATCACTGGTGAGATCTGGGTTCTTTAGCTTGTGCAATAGCTCTATTGTTATCACATCGGAGTTCTATAGCATCTGATATGCTAGGCACAACCCCTAGTCCAGTAATGAACTTCTTGATCTAAACCGCTTCCTTTGCTGCCTCACTGGCTGCAATATACTCAGCTTCTGTTGTAGAATCGGCTACTGTACTTTGCTTTGAACTCTTCCAGCTCACAGCACCACCATTAAGTCAAAACACAAAACCTGATTGCGATCGAGAATCGTCCTTGTCGGTCTGGAAGCTGGCATCAGTGTAATCTTTTACACTTAACTCTTCCTCACCTCCATATAATAGGAACGTATCCTTAGTTCTTCTTAAGTACTTAAGGATACTCTTGACTGTGGTCCAGTGACCTTCACCGGGATCTACTTGATACCTGCTCGTCATACTTAAGGTATACGAGACATCTGGACGGGTACATAACATAGCATACATGATAGATCCAATAGCGGAAGCATATGGAATTTTACTCATACGTTCTCTCTCTTGTGGAGTTGAAGGACACATTTCCTTCGAGAGTGAAATACCATGTCTCATAGGTAGGAATCCTCTTTTAGATTCTTCCATACTGAACCTTTTCAGTACTTTATCTATGTATGTACTTTGGCTTAGACCTAGTAGTCGTCTTGATCTATCTCTATAGATCTTGACTCCTAAGATATAAGTGGCTTCGCCCAAGTCCTTCATAGAAAAACAACTTCTTAACCAAGTCTTGATAGACTGCAAGGTAGGTATGTCATTTCCCATGATAAGTATGTCATCCACATATAGTACTAAGAATGTGATAGTGCTCCCACTAACTTTCTTGTAAACACATAGTTCATCTTTATTTTTGATAAAACCAAACTCTTTGATTGCATCGTTGAAACGAATATTCCAACTTCGAGAAGCTTGCTTTAATCCATAAATGGATCTTTGTAGCTTACATATCTTTCTAGCATCCTTTGGATTTACAAAACCTTCAGGTTGTGTCATATACACATCCTCTTCAAGTTTCCCGTTAAGGAAAGCTGTTTTGACGTCCATCTGCCAGATTTCATAATCATGAAATGCAGCTATGGCGAGCAAGATCCTGATGGATTTAAACATAGCTACAGGAGAAAAGGTTTCATCATAGTCAACACCATGAATTTGGCAAAAACCTTTAGCGACTAATCGCCCTTTGTATGTTTGTACATTACCATCCATGTCTGTTTTCTTTTTGAAAACCCATTTGCACTCTATAGGTTTAACCCCTTCGGGTGGGTCAATCAAAGTCCATACTTGGTTTTCATACATGGAATCCATCTCAGATCTCATGGCCTCAAGCCATTTCTCAGAGTCTAGGCTCGTCACAGCTTCTTGATAAGTACTAGGCTCATCTTGATCTATAAGAAGAACGTCACCATGCGTTGTAATGAGAAATCCATATCTCCCAGGTGCACGGCGTTCTCTTAAAGATCTGCGCGGTGGTTGTATTTCTGCAGCAGTTGTTTGTTCCTCAATTTCTTGTGGAATTTGTTGTTGTTCAATCTCTGGTTCAGTGGTATCTTGTGATTCTCGAATTTCTTCAAGTTCAATTTTTCTCCCACTTCCTTTTCTAAAAGTAAATTCTCTCTCTAAGAAGACACCAGTCTGAGCAACAAACGTTTTGTTCTCAGTGGGATTAAAGAAATAATATCCTTTGGTTTCTTTTGGATACCCCACAAAAATACACCTTTCAGATCTGGGTTCAAGCTTAGTAGACGTCTGACGTTTAACATAAGCTTCACAGCCCCAAATTTTCATAAAAGACATACTAGGACGTTTCCCAGTCCACATCTCATATGGCGTCTTTTGAACTGATTTAGATGGAACACGATTTAGTGTGAAAGCAGCTGTCTCAAGTGCATGTCCCCAAAAGGAAGTCGGTAGATCAGCATGACTCATCATGGATCGAACCATGTCTAACAAAGTTTGATTTCTTCTCTCAAATACTCCATTCCATTGAGGAGTACCAGGAGGAGTAAGTTGTGAGACAATCCCACATTCTTTCAAAAGATCATCAAACTCTAGGGTCAAGTACTCTCCACCTCGATCAGATCGAAGTGACTTGATAGTTTTGCTTAGTTGATTTTGTACTTCATTTTTGAATTCCTTGAACTTTTCAAGGGACTCAGACTTATGGCGCATGAGATAAACATACCCATATCTACTGAAATCATCAGTGAAAGTAATGAAGTAGTGAAATCCACCTCTGGCCTGTGTATTTATTGGTCCACATACATCAGAATGTATTAGGTCCAATAAATCACTAGCTCTTTCACTTTTACCAGTAAAAGGAGATTTAGTCATTTTTCCCAATAAGCAAGATTCACATACTTCAAATTGTTCAAAAAAAAATGAATTCAAGAGACCATATCATAATAGCATTGGCACATACATACATATATGAATAGGTTTACATCCAAATAATCATTATGAGCCACATCTCATGGCCTTATACAAAATGAATCAAATATCGTCATAAGCCAATACATTTGACTACACCAATATGACATATAACCAAAAATACCAAGTCCCTATACATGCCATAATTCAATGTAAATCTCAATATACCAAAATGTGTGGATAGTGTGGATGATCCTCCGACGGTCTCCGAATCCCGAGCTGGATTTTTGACACTATAAACAAGGGAAAAGATAAGGGAGTAAGCTTTAAGCTTAGTAAGTCTATATGTAAACAATGAACATAATACCACATACTCATCCATCAAGAACATTACATACAAATCAAGAATAATTCAGAACCTTGTAGTTGTACCTACTCATTTCAAATCTTACCACATTCCAAATACATATCATAAACATTGCTCGCATTTACATGCACTTATACCCTGCACTTGTCCTCACATAGTCACACATAATTTCACTTAGTCAAAGTTTCTCGATGAACACTTTGGAATAATACCAGATACACAGTGGTTTCGCATGCAGCCTACCATTACTAAATAACACGGTGGTATTGCACACAACCCACCTATAATCACATATCCACGGTGGTATCGCACACAACCCACCAATAATAATAAATACGGTGGTATTGTAACACCCCGTACCCGTGACCGATACTAGGACTGGATACGAGACATTACCATGCTTGAATTCACATAATCATACACTTTTGGGTAGTAAAATTTCGTTCTGATTTAAAAACTTCTCTTTCTTAGTCTAAACAAACATTTCATGAGCCTACGAGGCCTTAAGCACCTATCAGAAAACTTTCGAAACTCAATCGAAAACTCATCTTTGAAGCAGGGTTCACATGCCCATATAACTTGGAACACGCCCGTGTACCCTTGGACACGCCCATGTCTACAGACTGTGGGTAGTTACTGACTATATTCACACGGCCTTGACACGCCCGTGTCTTTCAACCGTGGGAAGTTACTTACTTGATTCACACGGCTTGGGCACACGGCCATGTCCAAACCGTGTGTCCTACACGGCTCATGCACACGGCCGTGGGATTTACCCGTGGTCTATCCTGACTTAAAACATTAAGGTGAAGGGTACGCACGGCCTAGGCACACACCCGTGTGTCTAACCGTGTGGGCACTTAAAGGCTATTTACCAAGCCATTTGCCACCCTGAAATAAAGATCAACTCAACTCAAATCAATACAATTCATGAACTATACAACATGCTTCATTGGATTTAACAACATACATACTTAGTCAATATTGGCCAATCACTTACCCATATACAAAAGAATAATAGTTTAATAGCCTATGCAATGGCCCTTTTTAAAACATGTTCTAAAAAAAATGAATGCTTCATATACATGCCATACTTAGTAAAATAACTTGGCTATACCAAAATAGAGATAGATAGTGTGCTACGAGCTTTGACTCCAACGATCCACAAGTTAGCTTGGCGGGACTATATAGAAAGAAAGAATTAAAGACGTAAGCATTTAGCTTAGTAAGTTTGCATGTAAAGTACATAACGATATACTTGCTTATTATAAATCATTTGACATAACAATGTTATCATGAATTTCAGCTGTAAAGCTTACTTACTCATACATGATTCTTACTTGTCTCATGATACTTAATATTCTCATACTTATAAGGTACACAAGGTACCTGTAACACTTGATCACATTGATCAGCATACTTTAATATAATAATCATGATCTCTAATTCTTCATTCATAACATAATAATACTCAATTTCAACTTGATGATATCTTTACTTTCTGAGCTTTCTTGTTATCTCATTTTAACTTTACTTGTTTGCCCGATGAACTTCTGCGAATAACCGAGGATACTAAATATCTTGCCATGCACTTGATGCCAAAGCCATATCCTAGATACGAACTTACATGGAATATCACTTCTTGAATCAATTCCAAGCTTACCTTGGACTTAAATGATAACTTGCTTGATAACTTGATCAATGCCAAGCTTGCTTCCTTGGACTTACATGATAACTTGATCAATGCCAAGCTTGCTTCCTTGGACTTGCATGATAACTTGCTTGATAACTTGATCAATGCCAAGCTTGCTTCCTTGGACTTACATGGAAACTTGCTTGAATGCCGATGCCATATTCCAAACATCGTCTTACACGGACTTTCTCATTTCATGTGATAGATCGAGTATCCTGGTAATTCATCTTCAATCGGGACTTTCTCATGCTTAGTCTTATCAATTTATTTGTTTAACATAGCATTAAACATTCCATGATAATAGTGTACATTATACTAAGCAATTAAATGATAAAAATCATAAAGCTTAGAAATCATACAAACTTGCCTCAATATACAAAATGTATGTAGATATGCAATTTAGTCCACGATTTTGTTCTTGCCTCGGTTTCAATCCGGGCTTTGTTTTTCTTGATCTATATTCATAAATAGATCATTTAGTATACATATTGACTAAATTGACTCATTACTCATACTTTGGCAAAATTACTACTTTGCCCCTATACTTTCTCATATTTGCCCTTTTGCCCCTAAGCTCGTAAAATGATTTTCATACAACTTTCTTAAACTACATGCTTAGCTGATTAATAGTCTCAACTATAGAAATCATCAATTCTTACTATTTCTAGGATGTATGACCAATTTTTATAACTATTACAAATTAGTCCATACTATCATCTTTCATGAAATTCACTTAGAAAAAGATGTTTATCTAACATCAAACTCTCATAAACTTCCATAAAACATCATTTAACAAGCATCTCATTCATGGGTAGATTTTTTAACATGCATCTTAGCTCATCTTATAGCTAAAAATAGCTAATTCATAATACGAGAACTTCAAAAATACGAAGAATATCAAAAACGGGCTAAAATGAACTTATTAGCAAGCTTGAAAAAAAATGAAGAACCCTAGCTATGGAGTCTTCAAATTTTCGGCACAAGGGGGAAGAAGATGAATAGATTTTTATCATCTTTTTCCTATTTTAATCATTTATTAGACAAATGACTAAAATGCCCTTCACCTTAAAAATTTCTATTTTACCCATTCATGACCAATTTTGTCCAAAAATTAAATTTTGGGAAAATTACTATTTAAGGACTTCTGATTATCATTCTAGAGCTATTTCATACAAAAAGCTTCTAGAAACTCATATTTTGAAATTTGCAATTTAGTCCTTTTTGGACCATTCAACCACAATTTAACAAAATTGCTTCATGAAACTTTCACAATAACATGCAAACATGGCATAAAATTAAAAAACTCGTAAATTCACCTCAGGTTCGTGGCCTCGCACCACTATTCCGACTAGGCTCCAAATCGGGCTGTTATAGGTATCGCACACAGCCCACCAATAATCACTTATTCACGGTGTTTATCCGTACCATTTTCCTATTCCGAAGGTTCATTCGAGAATTTCCTCACTTTCTATTATTTTAATAGATATCAATAATATTCATTCACATTTCACATAATACATTAATATGTAAAAACATAAGTAAAAAGGATGTATCATTTACTTATAAACTTACCTCGATAAAAAAAATATGTCAATTTGAAATTTAGTCCGAAACTTTGCTTTTCCCACTGTCAAGGTTGATTCCACATTCTTCTTGATCTATAATGACATATTTAGCTTATTAAATAATCACATTAATCAAATCACTCCAAAATTCTTATTTTGGCAAAATTACCCTTTTGACCCTAGACTTTCAAAAAATTATGATTTTGCCCCTATGCTTGTAAAATGAAATGTGTTCATTTTTCTCACATTCAAGCGTAGCCGATTCATATTCTCTTTTATAGCAACTCACGATTCTAATTATTTCACACATTTACTATCCATTTTATAACTTTTACAAAATAGCCCTATTAGGTGTTTTCATGAAAAATCCTTCCACAAAAGTTGTTTATTAAACAACCAAGATTCATTTTCTTCCATAAAATTTCAACAGACACATGAATACTCACATGGAGAAACCCTAGACTCTCAATCGTTTTGCAAAATAGTCCCCTCATTAGCTAGATTATGCGACAAGGGTCCCAAAAGTACAAAAAATATCAAGAATGACCACCAAAATCACTTACTTGCAAGGAGTGTAAGTTGCTGAAAATTTCAAGCTTCCAAACCCCTATTCTTGTTTATATTTTTGGTGGAAGAAGAAGAATATGGAAAAGATGATAGCTTTTCTTTGTTTTTATTTTATTTTATTCATTTAGCCACCTAATGCCACCAAACCTTGCCCAAATTCATTTCCTTGTCCCTATGGCCGGCCATCACCCTAACAAAGGCCTATTTGCACATTAAGGACCTCTAATTTGAGGTTCTCTAGCTATATGACACTTCAAATTAGTAGAACACAAATATCACCTTTTATGCGATTTACTCCTTTTTTGAAATTAAGCAAGTAATCACTACAATTAATTCACCAAAATTTTCATGCACTCATATAATCATGATATAACACATAAAATAATATTAAAAATAGTTTCTCCGACCTCTGATTAGTGGTTCTGAAACCACTGTTCCAACTAGCCCCAAAATCGGGTTGTTATAGATATGCCATTTTTCACCGTATAAATGATGTCGCCAAATTTCGAATGCAAACACAATAGCGGCTAATTCTAAATCATGCGTCGGATAATTCTTTTCATGTGGTTTCAACTGTCGGGAGGCATAAGCTATCACTTTTCCCTCTTGCATCAAAACACAACCCAAACCGTTCAAGGATGCATCGCTGAAAATCACAAACTCTTTACCCGACCCAGGTTGAACCAACTGGTGCCTCAGTTAACAATACTTTCAATTGTTCAAAAATCTGTTGACATTTCTTGGACCACTTGAATTTCACATCTTTTTGTAGCAATCTAGTTATCGGTGTAGCAATCATCGAAAATCCTTTGACAAAGCGCTGATAGTAACTAGCTAAACCTAGAAAACTTATGACTTCGGATACATTTCTCGGTGTTTTCCAGTCAACAACTGCAGAAATCTTACTCTGATCAACTTGTATGCCTTAAGCTGAAACAATATGTCCTAAAAATCCAACTTCTCGGAGCCAAAACTCACATTTGTTGAATTTAGCGAACAGTTGCTTATCTCTTATAAACTTATCTCTCACATTTGTATGGAAATCTGCACTTTGGCTAGTTTATAGTTAGGTGCTAAGAAGGTAAAATAAAAGTAAATAAAAATAAAAAAATTAATGGGGTTAGTACTCGGGTTGCCTCCCGAGAAGCGCTCGTTTATAGTATTAAGCTAGACTTTACCTCTCATTCGCATAATTAGGGTGGTTTGAGGAGGTGAAAGTCCTTTCTCATGCGATCAATTCGGTTATTGATATAAAGTTCAAGTCGAGTAGTGTTTACCTTAAAGGTGCTAATTTTAGGACTAGTTACCTCGACTGTTCCATCTGGGAAGATTTTGAGTACCTGATCTCCTATCTTAAGCTAGATTGTCCCATCATTAAGTTCGTCAAGGAGTTGCCTCGTTTTTGCTGCATGTGTTTTTAGTCTCTCCTTGAAGTGTGTCTTCCACTCATCTAGTTCATCAATCCAAAGCCTTTGTTCCTTATGAAATTCTTCTTTATCGACACGAGGTCTAGGATTTGGCATCTGTGAAAGAGCTTCAAGAAGCGGCAAGTTAATATGAAATTTCTTTGAAAGTTTAAGAGACTTACCGAGTTGTTCCTCTATGTGAAAATGGAGAGCAAATTGAAGAAATGACCTTAAATCTTTGCGTACTTACCCCTAATCGAATTGTTTGGGATTTAGAAGTGAAAGAAATCATTTTATCTACTAATAGCGGACAAATTGGCGTATTACCAAATCACGCGCCTATTGCCACAGCTATAGATATAGGTATTTTGAGAATACGCCTTAAATATTGTTAATAGCCTCTGGTGTGAAAAGAAAAAAGTTTATGACGCTGAGATGGGCACACGACAGTTAAGATAAAATTGGAAATGCCCTTTCTGATCGATTAATTCCCTTCCACTTCTTAGTGTCACTGCATGTACCTGCTCTTTTCCCCTAGGTAAGCTTTCTGTTTGTGTTTCAGAAACTAACTTAGTAAGTTGCCCGATTTGACCCTTGAATTCCCGTGACAATACTTCAAGTCTTGTTTCTATCTTTTGGAAACGTGTTTCTATGGCTGCCATGAATTTTGTCAACGTCTCCTCAAGGTTCGGCTTCTTTTCCTGTGGGTAGGGCTGTTTTTGGAAGTTTTGGGATGGTTGTTGCCTTCAATTTCTTTGACCGCCCCATGAGAAATTGGGGTGGTTCTACCAACCTGGATTATAAGTATTACTATACGGGTTATTTTGAGGTCTAGAATAGTTACCGTATAGTGAGCTTGCTAGTTTTTCATGCCATATCTGTAGGGTGGGTACTCAGGATTCGCCACGCCTCCTAGATTCGAATCATATTGCATTTCTGGGTGTACCTACGAAGAACTATATAAACCATCAAATTTTTTATGTAACATCTCTACCTGATTTGATAGCATGGTGACTGCGTCGAGGTTGAAAACACTGGCTGCTTTAGTAGGAATTGTCCTCACGACTTGCCACTGATAATTATTCAGTGCCATCTTCTCTATAGACTAAAATTATCTGCCAAAAGTAAATAAAGGAAAAATTAGCAAAGTAAATAAAAATAAAAATAAATTGAAATAAAAAAATGGCTAAAGTAATAAAAATTGAGCGTTCTTAATATTTCAGTTCCCCTGCAACGGCGCCAAAAACTTGACCGTGATGTCAGAGTCTTAAAATTTATATAATGAATTATCGAACCTGGAAACTAACTATGACAATGATTTGAGGCAAGCGTACCTATCGAACAGTACTATAGTCTAGGCAAGACCGGAATGTCGAATCCCAAAGGAACCAAAAGTACTAATACTAACTCTCTTTTTATTATTTAGCCTAAGAATTAAGGGAATTATTCATCTAATTTAAATTTAACTAACAACTAAGCTAAAGATGCAAAGACAAAAGGAATGAAATTGGGAAAATACTTTAGAGAAAACCAATTGATTAAGACGACACCCAAGGAAGAATCCACCTAGACTTCACTTTTTATCTTACTCTGAACCAGACGATTTATTCACTTGACTTGATCCGTAAGATTCCCTAAGTTATATTAATCCCTCTCTCGAGGCGACTAACGTCTAACCCTAGGTTGATTAATTGAAATCTCTTTCTAATTAAAACCCCTAAAATCGCATTAATTCGATCTATGGACTCCCATATTAGGTTTCACCCTAATCCGGCAAAATCTCGTCACCCTATCTCTAGGCATGCGATCAACTCTGCTTAAGTATGCTAGATCAACTCTTAGGCAGGGACTTTTGCTCCTCCACCTAAGCACATCATACTTGAATCAATATCCCAGAAATATCAACACAAGAATTAAGAACACATAATTAAGAACAAGTCAAGTATTTATCATATAGTTTAGCAAACGATAACAAGATTCATCTTAGGTTTCATCCCCTCAAGTATCTGAGGGTTTAGTTCATAACAATAATAAAATACATCTCAAAAGAAAAGGTAAAACAAAACATAAGAAATCCCTAAAACCCCTGAAGGAATTGAACGAGAGATCCTCCGTCTTTAGTATAATTCCGGCTTCTTGAGATGGATCAACTGGCTATCTTTGAGTGAATTTCCACAAATCTGACCTTTCTGACTCGGCTCCTTGGCCTAGCTAACCGCCCGAAAAAAAGCCCTGGCAGAAGGCTTCTGCCGAACTCCCCCTTTAAGTTGCCCCCTAGGGTGTTTATATAGGATTTGAGATGCTTTACTTCGTTCCTCAGTATCCTAATCCAAGTAGAATTCCTACTAAGGTGTTTGAATAGGCTTTGGAGTGTGTTTCTTTGCCTCCAAGTATCCTATTCCGAGTAAAACTCCTCTTGGCCGCGGCAGGGACACGCCCATGGCACACGCCCGTGTGAATCGTGGCCAGGCCATGTTCGAGACTGTTGAATGGGGCACAGTCGTGTGTCTTGGGCCCAGGCCATGTGGATTTTGTGATATGGCCCATTTACTCCGTTTTGGGCCCGTTTTCCATTCTTTTCATCATTCGGTTCTCTCCTGGGTATAAAACATGAAAACAATGGATTAAGAGCACCAAATTACATAATTCAAGGCTTAAATCATCCAAAAGCATGCTAAATATGGGCTTAAAATATGTTACTTTTACTGTTTATCAATAACCAATTTCAAATATACATTATTTGCCTAGATTCTCTAGCATACCAATACTATAATTCAACTATTTGCTATTCATATTACCTATTATCAACAAGCATCACATATCCATCATTAAACTAATACACAAACCATATGCACAATTATAAACACAGCCAAACCAACTAAATTAAACCAACTTCCATGGCTATTTACAAAACCAAACTTTAAACATTTGCAAGCCAATTCCAATGGCTAAATTCATTATCAAATCATAACCAAAAAGACCATAATTCTATACATGCCATATTGCCATATACATAGTTTCAAAAGTACCGAAGTGATAGTTGGATTGTGTGATAAAGTCTCTGAAGATCCCCGAATCCGAGCTAGATTGATTTCACTATAAAACACAGAAAAATAAATGAAGTAAGCTATAAAGCTTAGTAAGCTCGTGTGAAATAATAAGTAAAGCTCACTATTCAATTATCATTCAATAATATGAACATAACATACTACAAAACATTTAACCACAATGTTAACATGTATTCAATCACATAATTAACCATGAACTTACAATTTCCATAGATTCGATGCTTATATAGTTTCCGTACATACCTGTACTGGTACGTATCTATTTATCACCATTTCATATCTTCGATATACCTGTTGAACCATTTGGAATAATACAGGATACTAGGGAATCTTGCACCCTAAGTGCCAATACATATAGCCGAAGCTATCTTAATAAAATCTTGTACCAAAGTGTCAATACATAGCAGAAGCTATCTCAATATCATATCTCAATAATGCTCACGGCCGAGCTATCAATGGGTCTGCTCACACAAGCTAACAGTTATGACGTAGCTACACGGTGATGCTCACACAAGCTGACGAGAATCCGTAACAAATGTTGGATAAGTCAAGCATCGGTAGGACGTACGAACCAGCACCCAAAACAATAATAACCCCTAATGACATGCCATTCGTATCCTAATCTATTACTAAGGTTCAACAGGGACTTCTCATTTGTTGAATCGTCATCGAACATAGCCACAAGGTCATAAATATGATCAACACAAAGTCATAATCAAAACGCCATACAACCATGGATAAATATGATCAACACAAAGCCATAATCAAAATGGCACAGAACCATAATTAGGATGGCACAGAGCCATAACCAGATTAACTGGCTTAAATCCATCGGTAGGTCCACAGTCGTCTCGTGCAACCCGTGCGAGCTTAACAGATTATTACTGGGTCCACGGTAGTCTCATGCGACCCGTGCAACCCTATCAGAATAATACTTCCTCCATAACCAACATCCTAACCCAATGCAGTATGTCATGTATGCAGAATGTCTGGCCCACAAATCATCATATCATTCACAGTTAAGTCAATCAAATCATAGTCATACAATCACAGTCAAATCAGTCAAATCATAGCACAAGTCATTCATTTACCCTCGAAGGGCAAAATAGTCATTTTACCCTTCAAGGGTATTTCGATAATTCTACCCTACAAGGGTATTTTGGACATTTTGCCCTTCACACTAGGGTCCAAGTATGTGTATCAACTCATCAATAGGTCCACAGTCGATCCGCACGACTTGTGCAACCTTTAGCAAACAAAAGGGATAGTTGGGCCCAAAGCCCAAAGTATGGCCCAAGTAGGGCCCACACGCTCGTGTGGCTCGCTAAGCCCAAAACTTCCCTTAGCCATGTGAACGAGATGGTCGAGCTCATTATTTCACATAAGTTCATGAAGTTGGCCCATGTGGGGCCTGCGTGCCAATTGGGCCCACACGACCCATTTCGGCCCATTTGTCCCAAAAGTGGCCCAAGACCATGAGATCGCTCATGGTGGCCTTCATCATTGTATCGACTTCCCCACACGAGCGTTCGTGCGCTCGTATGGTAACCGTTGCTGTATTTTCGGCATTTCGACATTTCGAGATTTCGGCATTTGTCGATCTACAATTAGAGTGGTGTATGTGTACACACACTTTTTACTTTTAAGCCGACTATCATTTACGGAAAATAGTTACACACCTTTTTCGAAAGCCTACAAATCACCCTTTAAGCACCAACCTACAATCATCCCAAGTAATTAGTCAGTCCTTCAACTGTTAACATTCTCAAGAACTAAACCACAATTTAGTGATCACCACCTACCACGATTAGATGATCTAGAATTAATCCTTCCAAAATCGTCGGCCAAAATTAATCCCTTGTACCTAGCGATTAAATTAACAAAAGATGATAGACAGAAAGATTCCTGTGGCTACAAGATCACCTTACTCCACTGAGATCCCCAGAACCATCGTATATTATACCGCAAAGAAAGAATAAGAATCAAAGTTAGAAAATATAAGAGGAAAACACAACATTCGGCTTCCCCCAATAAAAAGTTTCAATAACAGGTTGAACACATACTGAAATGACCAAATAGCAAAAGAGGGATCTTACGGGTACTTATCGATTGTTAGGATTCTTATGAGACTGAAACCACCGCACCCCAGCGCACTGAAACGATCCACCAAACACCAAGTGGCAGACAAGAAATAGAAAGAGAAGAAGAGGGAATGGTCGGTTCAGAGAAGACCGAAAGAAAGATTGAAATAATTAAGGAAAAAGGAAACTATATTCGGCTAAAAGGGAAAGATGAAGGAGAATTAAGAGGAGGAGATTAATTTTGGAAAAAGGGGAATATGGAAATGAGAAAAGAAAATGAGAGATTTCAGCAATTTACACCTTTCGGCAAAAAGAGAATAGAAGAGAAAAAGACCCGAAAGGTACAGAGAGGCACTTGACTTACCAGAAATTGACAAAAAGTGAAAATTACGTCGTCAGAAAGCAAAGGTATAACTGAAGTCAAGACTACCTAAAGAAAAACTCTGCCGAAATTCTGAGTAGCTAGACACCCAAATTCGGCACTACTCTACCCACAATAAAACTCCTTGAAATCTTCCACAAATTTCTCCTCTTATCTTTCCACGATCCACTCCCAAGATCACTCCTCCATTCTCTCCTCAACAACTTCACCCATCAGAATTTCAATACAACTCAACCACTGGTCGAACCCAATTGAAAAATAAATATCTCATTTGTGCTGGGCCACGCTCGAACCTCAAACCTCAAGGTTCCCTTCAACACCACCTTGGCACCTGATCACAAGGCTTTTTGTGACTTAACACATGCGCAAATATTTATAAAGCCTATGTGCCAGTGTCTAGATTCATTTAAGAGAAAAAACTAAAAAAAATTTCAAAGCTAGGACTTGAACCCAGGCTTCTCAAACACTCCCATACACACCCTAATCACTTATCCATTAAAGCAGACTAGCAACTTGTGTCATTTTATTGCACACATAAATATTTATGTCTAGTCTCCTAGCTGATCCCACGCTCAAGGCCCTTTCCTTCTAGGCCCAAATTCGGGGCGTTACAAATTTCCATCTAAAATTTAAAACTTTTCATTCACATTCATATTGTCCCTATTACGGGCCTACGAGGCCCAAAACATACATTAGGAGTGGTTTGGGACTAAAATGAGAACTTTGGAAACTTTTGGGAAACTTGGAAAAATTTTCATGTAAAAGGTCCACACGCCCGTGTGGGTGAAGGGACATGTAACATCCCTTATTCGTAACCAACGTCGGTACAGGGTACGAGGCGATACCTTACTAAAACACAAACTAGCATGTATTCCCAAGTCATAAAAGTTTGTTCAAATTTAAAACTTTTCAAACTTTGTCTTAAAATACTTAATATGAGCCTACGAGGCCCAAAACACACTTTAGAAATGGTTCGGGACCAAACTGAGTTCTTTAGAAAAATTTGGAAAATGTCACTAAAAATAGGGGCACACGCCCGTGTGGAAGGGCGACACGCCCGTGTGACTTGATAACATGGCCATGCTGAAGGACCGTGTAACTCACATGGCCTAAACATATAGGAACACACCTGTGTCCCATGTCCATGTGGAATTATTTCTCAATTCAAACCTACAGGAGTTTTTACACAGCCGTGTCCATGGCCCGTGTCCTTCATATGGCCATTACATGCCCATGTCTCCGCCCATGTATGAAAACCTTGACGTTTTGTTTCTGACGTCATCAACCAAATAAGATCACATGGCCAAGGCACACGCCCGTGTCCTTAGGCCATGTGACGAATTAAATTCCTAAATTCAAGTGCAGACTTCATATGGCCTGGGCACATGCCCCTGTCCTATGGCCGTGTCTTCCACACGGTTGAGACTCACGGTCGTGTCTCAGCCCGTGTGGTTTATACTAGGCATTCTGTTTTGCCAACTTAGGGTGCAGGGGGACACACGGCTGAACTACACGCCCATGGGGCAGATCGTGTGTCACACACGACCTAGACACAAGCCCGTGTGTCTACCCGTGTGGACAATAACTAGGCTATTTACCAAGCCCTTTTTTCCACCATTACTTGCACTAAAATAAGCTACAATAAATAGCCTACTCCATCATGCATTAGTATACCAAATACTTAACAATGTAACTTGTACATCCATAAATGACATCATCATTTTCATATATCAATAATAAGTATTAGCCATCAACTATGGCCTTATACAAAAAGAATTCATCTTCAAAATAAGTCAACACATTTGGCCAAAACAATATGACACTTGACAAAAGACTAAGTCCCTATACATGCCATACTCAAAATGATAAATCTAACTATGCCAAATGTTCAGATTGATAGTGTGATCGAGCCTCCGACGTTCTTTGATCGCTGAGCTAGCTTGGCGGCTCTATAAGAAAATGGAAAAGAGAGGAAGTAAGTATAAAGCTTAGTAAGTCGTATGTAAATAGTTAACAACAATAACCATGCACTATCATACTCATAACATATTATAAACTTGTACATGACTCTCGAATGAATAAAGGCATAACTACTCATTTTTACCCTTACTAATCATAGAACATAATTCGAGCTCATTTCTCATGAATCTCATGTAGGTACTTGTATCACTTACAACATAATCATAACTTTTCTCACTTTTGACACAAGCTTTAATTTACCCATTGAACCCATTGGAATACCCAAGGATATCTGATAAGCCTCACACAAGACGGTAAAATGCCGATGCCATGTCCTAGACATGGTCTTACACTGGCTCACATGTCAAGGCTGATGCCATGTCCCAGACGTGGTCTTACATTAGCTCTCGTCTCAATGCCGATGCTCTGTCCCAGACATGGTCTTACACTAGCTCTCGTCTCAATACCGATGCTATGTCTCAGACATGGCCTTACACTAGCACACATATCAACACCGATGCCATGTCCCAAACATGGTCTTACACTGGCTTACATATCGAGGCCGATGCCATGTCCGAGACATGGTCTTACACTAGCTCTCTTATGTCCTTAATGTCATGGCATGGATATCTAATTTATTCCTAAGGTTCAACCGGGATTATACCACATCAAATTTCGTCACACATATTTATAACAATAATCAAACATTTCATGCCATATCAATTGTTTAATGCATAACAACAATAGAGTTGTATTATTTACGTACAATTTACCTCGGTATACAAAATTTAGGCGACAAGTTCGACTTAGTCTAATAACTTGGTTTTCCCCCAGTCAAGGTCCGGACTCTGCTTTTCTTGATTTGCAAGGATTAAAGGTTGTTGAAATTTTCAATCTTCCTTGCCCTTTTTTTGAATGAAAAATCGATGAAGAAGAAGAGAGAATGAAAAACATGAAAACTTTCTCTTATTTTATTTTATTTCATCAATTTTCATTTCTTTGTCCCCTATGGCTGGCCAACACTCTCTTCAGTGCCCAATTGCGATTAAGGACTTTCAATTTAAGGTTCTATAGATATATGACACAATTAGCTTGTAGAACAAAACTTTCGCACTTTATGCGATTTAGTCCTTTTTCGAAATTAAGCAAGTAGTCACTAAAATTATTTCACCAAAATTTTCAAACACGCATGTAATCATGATAAAACACAAAATAATATAAAAATAATTTCTACGACCTTGGATTAGTGGTTCCAAAACCACTATTTCTGTAACACCCCAAACCCGGTCAATACACCACGACCGAATCTGGTATGTTACGGGGAAAATCGTATTTGAGAGGATAGGTTGCCGTTTAAAAGTTTGATAAAAACACTTTGCTATATTTTGTACTTGTAGAAGTCTTGGGCATGATTGTTTAAAAGCCGATGGTGCATTTGAAAACCTGGTAATTTTGAAGACTTATTTGAATCCATAAGTAAAAGAAATTGATATCATTTAGAAATCCAAATACTTCCTTTTTGTTGCTTAAAAACAATTTGAACTTAGTGAGAAAATGAATTCAAGTTTGGAAAACATTTGAGTTGTGTTCATTTTGATTTGCAGCATGATACCCGATGGTAAAGTTTAAAACACTTCACTTTGTAGTTTGAAAACTTTATCTTTCCAAGTTTTAGCAAATTTTAACCCAATAATTTGTTAAGGCATATTTGAAAACAAATCTAAGCATAAACATAACAAAACATAAGTTTAAAAGGCCTTCTACAATCCCAACAAAACCAAATGAAAGTAAATGTAATAAAATACCAAGTTTTTAAAATTAGTGCAACCCCGAATTTTATTCATGGCATGAGCACCTCG
Organism: Gossypium australe; assembly: GCA_005393395.2. Taxonomy (NCBI): domain Eukaryota; kingdom Viridiplantae; phylum Streptophyta; class Magnoliopsida; order Malvales; family Malvaceae; genus Gossypium; species Gossypium australe. Next base: position 70,364,761 of record CM016623.1, on the reverse strand, counting down.
AGTCCATCCCGGCTCCATGTCCGCAACTAAGTGTCACCTGAAATGATAAGGGAGAAGGTGAGTCGCAAGACTCAGTGCATAAATCCCCCTCCCGATATATGCAACATACTAACACACATCATAACGAAGCAATACAATTAATGCACCCGATCCTAACCATCTGAAACACCTTTTCTACCCCGTGTGGTACCAAACCACTGGTGACCCAAAGTCACGATATCCATCAATGTGGTGCCAAACCACTGGTGACCCAAAGTCACGAATAATCCATCTGTGGGGCCAACCCACGTGTGATACCAAATCACTGGCGACAATCCCGTATCTCATAAGTGGGGCCAACCCACGGTGGTGTCAAACCACAGGGACGAGTCGCTATGAGGTGCCAAACCTCTGGTGTCCCAAAGACACAAGCGTGATACCAAATCACTGGTGACCGCAGTCACGAATCAAATGATGGGGCCAACCCATCGTGTGATACCAAATCACTGGCGTCAATCCCGTAATGTCAACCGTGGGGCCAACCCACTGTGGTGCCAAGCCACTGGGACGAGACGCTGAGGTGCCAAACCTCTGGTGTCCCAAAGACACAATATATCATCTGTGGTACCAAACCACTGGAGGTGCCAAACCTCTGGTGTCCCAAAGACACGGATATCATATTCCCCCTCCTCTCATATCACCCAATATCATACCGGCTTATGTAAAGTATGCAATCATGCAAATCATGCTGTCATGCTTAATGTTGCATCTCATAACACATACATCATATCAATACAGAACTCGTAATGAAACGGACTTACCCGAATTCGTGCACATACCCCATCGGGTATCATATCAATCATCATACTGTTTTGGTCTTAATAGGCAATCAGGATTATTAAACATATCACTAAGTAAAAAGTGTGTTAGTTTACACACCTGGTACACTCAAGCTTTAATCCCACAGAACCGGCCTAAACCCTCGGTTACCTTGCTCCTAAAATCGACCAAGCCCGAGATTAGCACCTTGACCATTCGGCCAAAACAACTAAACCAAAGGGGTTAACGTTTGAACCCTTACCTTACACTTGATTTGGTTTCCTACCAAATCCCGAACCAAACGGTGGTTCTTCCTTAAGCAAATGGCACACCCTATTAAGAAGAAAGATTAATCTTTTGAAGACTTGGCTTAATGAAAACTAGAAGAGTACTAACAAAACCAACCCTTACCACCACTTACCAATCGATTACCAGGGAAAGAAGGCTCCTCCCGATTGCTTCCGAAATTCGGATGTCCTATAACGAAATCGGTTTAACACAAAGGGTTAACTCCTTTCAACAAAACCAACATCGGCTTTAACCAAACCAGAGTCGACAAAGAACAAAAAGAAAAAGAAATAACCCTTCGGCCATGTACTTACCTTCTCTAAGGATTGCTAATAGCAACCACCAAGATTCGGCCTTACACAAAGGAAGAAAACACAAGAGAAAGTTGTAAAGAAAAAGGGGTTGCTATTCGGCCACAACAGAAATGGGAAAAAGGAGAAGAAAGATGCTTTTTGGTTTTGAAAGAAACAGAAATGGAGGAAGTGTTTTGGAGAATGGAGTTTCGGCTATCAAGGTTTCAAGAGGAAAAAGAGAGTATGAGAAGAAGAGAGAATTTAGTTTCGGCTCAACACCACTGAACAATAGAAAGAACGAGAGAGGGGAACATTCGGCTACCAAGAAAATTGAGAGAAAGACAAAGCAAAATTCGGCAAAGGTGGCTTGGACTTTCGGTTCAAGAAGGAAAAATGAAGGAATTCTCTCTTGAAATTTCGGCTTACTTTTGACAAAAAGAGAATTTTGGCTAACAACAACTTGACCGAAAATGTACCAAAATGCAAAGTGTATTTCGGCACACTCCTCCACTCACCAACCAAAATCGGCCACTCCCCCCCATGAAGCATCCCACATTCGGCCACTACCAACAATTGCTCATGGCCACTCATTCAAACTAGTTTGAACTAGTCAATTTCCTTGATTCACTCTCCTCCCACCATTCAAACATTTGACTTGGTCCAACCCCAACCCCCTTGGTGTCAAAATGGAATCAAAAAGTGAGCATCCTGCAGCTTGAACACAGGACCTCTTCCCCCTACAAGTGACGTCCCACACACAAGCTTCAAGTGGCGCATGGCTTGCCATTCCACCAGCTCCATTCTTGTGCTAACATTCACCAAATAATATCTATAAGCCCCAGCTTCCTCAGCTTCTCCCACCTAAGCCTAAAAACCAAAATTTTTCCTACCACTCAGGCCTACACTAGGCTTACACCTAAGCCCCTAAAACATCAAAACAACAACATGGCAAACCAGACACATGCACACAAAGCCATAACAAAATAGCCCCTATCCCGGGATATTACAGTTCTACCCCCTTAAAAATAATTTTGACCTCGAAATTACCTGATCAGAAGAGTTGAGGGTATTGTTGCCTCATTATATCCTCGGGTTCCCACGTAGCTTCTTCCACGCCATGATTCTGCCATAGTACCTTTACCAAAGGCACAGACTTCCTACGCAGAACCTTCACATCCCGATCTAGAATCTGCACTGGTTCTTCCTCCATGGTCAAATCTGGATTTACCTCAATCTCCTCCACTGCTACGACATGCGATGGATCTGAACGATAACGCCGAAGCATCGAAACGTGAAATACGTCGTGAATCTGACTAAGCTCTGCTGGCAATTCCAGCTGGTAAGCCACTGGTCCCACTCGTCTCAGTACCTTATACGGCCCAATAAACCTCGGACTTAACTTGCCTTTCCTTTCGAACCTCAACACTTTATTCCGTGGCGAGACCTTCAGAAAAACTTGATCCCCCACAGCAAACTCTATATCTCCCCGCTTAAGATCGGCATAAGACTTCTGCCGGTCCGAAGCTTCCTTCAATCGAGCCTAAATCAACTTAACCTTGTCTTCGGTCTCAGCAACCAACTCTGGTCCCAACAACTGACGTTCACCCAACTCCGTCCAACATGTAGGTGAGCGACACTTCCTACCATACAACGCCTCATATGGTGCCATCTTGATGCTTGCTTGGTAACTATTGTTATAGGCGAACTCAGCTAATGGCAGAAACTCCTCCCAACTACCCCTGAAGTCTAGAACACAACCTCTCAGCATATCCTCTAAGATCTGAATAACCCTTTCCGACTGCCTATCAGACTGCGGGTGAAAAGCCGTGCTGAAATCCAAACGCGTACCCAGAGCCTGATACAACGCTTTCTAGAACCTTGACGTAAACCTGGGATCCCTATCCGAGATGATCGATACTGGCACACCGTGCAGCCTCACTATCTCTGACACATACAGCTTTGCCAACCTCTGAAGTGAGTAGTCAACCCTCACTGGAATGAAATGAGCTAATTTAGTCAGACGATCCACAATTACCCAAACTGAATCTTTCATGCTTGGCGTAAGCGGTAATCCACTGACGAAATCCATGGTTATCCTTTCCCACTTCCACTGAGGAATCTTCACTGGCTGAAGCAACCCTGACGACAACTGATGTTCAGCCTTGACCTGCTGATATGTCAGACACTTCCCTACAAACTCTGTCACTTCTCTCTTCAGACCCGGCCACCAAAACTGCTCTCTGAGATCCCTATACATCTTGCTGCCTCCAGGATGCATAGCATATGGGCTGCTATGTGCGTCCTGAAGAATCATCTGCCTCAGCTCAACATCCTTTGGCATACAAGCTCTTCCTTGAAAACACAGCACCCCATCACTAGACAAACTATAACCTTCCAAACCACTATCCTGTACCTGCAACCTCTACGCACTCAGAACCTCATCCTCTAACTGTTTCTCCCTGATCTGCTCAACCCAAGTAGGCTTAACCTGCAGCTCTGCCAGAATACTTCCGTCATCAAACAAACTCAAATGGGCAAACATCGCTCTTAAGTCCGAAACAACCTTACGGCTCAACGCGTCTGCCACCACGTTAGCCTTGCCCGGATGATACTCAATCGAACAGTCGTAGTCCTTTAGCAACTCAATCCATCTACGCTGTCTCAAATTCAAATCTTTCTGAGTCAAAAGGTACTTCAGACTCTTGTGATCTGTGTAGACTATCGATCTCTCTCAATACAAGTAGTGCCTCCAAATCTTCAAAGCGAAGACTACAGCCGCTAACTCCAAGTCGTGCGTCGGATAATTAACCTCATGTGGCCTCTGCTGCCGAGATGCGTAAGCCACAACTTTTCCTTCCTGCATCAGCACACAACCCAAGCTCGTATGTGATGCATCGCAATATACTTTGAATTCCTTCCCAGCCTCAGGTTGAATTAGAACCGGAGCCTCAGTCAAAATCTTCTTAAGTTTATCGAAACTCTCCTGCTGTTTCTCAGTCCAAACAAACGGGATTCCTTTCCTTAGCAACTTGGTCATCGGTGCTGCAATCAACGAAAAACCCTCTACAAACCTTCGGTAGTATCCTGCCAAACCCAGAAAACTCCGAATCTCAGTCACTGACTTAGGCGGCTTCCAATCCAAAACTGCCTCAATCTTCCGAAGATCCACTCTAATCCCCTCAGCTGATACTACATGACCCAAGAAAGTCACTTCTCTAAGCCAGAACTCGCACTTACTAAACTTAGCATAAAGCTGCTTTTCCCTCAAAATCTGCAGTACCACTCGCAAATGTGCATCATGCTCCTCTTCTGTCCTTGAATACACCAAGATGTCGTCTATGAAAACCACGACGAACTTATCCAAAAACTGCTGAAACACCCTATTCATCATATCCATAAATGCTGCCGGCGCGTTAGTCAACCCAAACGGCATTACCAGAAATTCGTAGTGCCCATACCGAGTCCGAAATGCCGTCTTGTGGATATCCGCTTCCTTCACCTTTAACTGATGATACCCAGATCTCAAATCAATCTTCGAGAATACCGCTGCACCCTTCAGCTGATCAAACAAGTCATCTATCCGTGGCAACGGATACTTGTTTTTAATCGTCAGCTTATTCAATTGGCGGTAGTCTATACACATCTGCATCGTACCATCTTTCTTCTTGACAAAGAGTACCGGCGCTCCCCAAGGTGAAACACTTGGCCTAATAAAGCCTCGATCCAACAACTCCTGGATCTGAGCCTTAAGCTCCACTAACTCCTTTGGCGCCATCCTATACGGAGCAATAGACACTGGCACAGTTCCGGGTAACAAATCTATCCCGAACTCTACCTCACGATCCGGTGGCAAACCCGGAAGCTCCTCAAGAAACACATCAACAAACTCCTTAACTGTCCGAACCTTCTCTACAGCAGACTCTTTAGCCTCCAAGGCATAAACATGAACCACATACGCTTCACAACCCTTTCTGACCATCTTCTCAGCCTTCAGAGCAGATACCACATTGGATAAGTAATTTCTTCTATTATCTATCATAACCACTTCATCACCTTCAGACGTCTTAAGAACCATGCGCTTAGCCGCGCAATCCAACCTCGCCTGGTACTTAACCAACCAGTCCATCCCAAGAATCAGATCGAACTCCCCAAACGGCAGTTCCATCAGATCAGCCACAAACACTACCCCTTGGAGTTCTAGGAGTACATCTCTATACAGCTTATCTACAACTACAGACTGACCTAGAGGACTAATTACTGTCATCTGCCTAGAAGTAGTTTTAGAGTCTAAATCCATGGTCTCTACTATACTACTAGCAACGTATGAATACGTCGAACCCACATCAATTAAAGCAGTAAATGGAGAACCAAAGATCAAGAACGTACCGGTTATGACGTCCGGTGCGTCGCCCTCCTCTCAACGCCTCGCTGCATACACTAACCCAGGCTGTCTTGCCTCAGAACTACCCACACCTCTGCCTGGTGCTCCGCGGCCCCGACCAGAACCATTACCTCCTCTGCCATTACCACGACCCCTATGCGGTGGTGGTCTATTATTCCTGAATTGAGTACGGCCTTGACTCTCAGACTGAAACCTAGCCAACTTACGCGGACAGTCCCTCACACGGTGATCCAAAGAGCCACACTCGAAACATCCTTTTCCACCGGTCCAACAACCTCCCCAATAAGACTTCCCACAATGGTTACACTGTGGCGGTCCCTGACTAGCAGCAACAAACCTACCAGACTGATTCAGCCCACTCTGTCTAGCCCTTTTCTGAGGATTACCTGACGACCCAGAAGATCCAAAACTCCTCTTATGCCTGTTCCTATCCATGCCTTGTCTCACAGACTCTTTAACTCCCTCGGCTACCTTAGCCTTCTCAACTAGGACAGCAAACTCACGCTCCTGCTGTGGAGCAATCAGCAACCTTAATTCATCTCTCAGACGATCCTCGAAACGAACACACCTCTCGTGTTCAGTGGCCACAATGCCCCTAGCGTACCGACTCAGCCTCAAGAACTCTGCCTCGTACTCTGACACCGACTTACTCCCCTGAACTAACCTTAAAAATGCTTTTCGCTGCGCGTCATGTAGCTAGCTCCAATGTACTTTTTCTGATAAGCAGCCTTGAAATAATCCCAAGTAAGATCTTCTGCTGCAGCACTGTCCCGAACCGTGAGCCATCACTAGTATGACTCATCCCGAAGAAGAGATACTATGCCCTTCAGCTTCTCCTCAGCAGTCAGGTCTAAATCATCCATAACCCGCTCTGTCGCTTCCAGCCAATACTCAGCCGTGCTGGGAGCAACACCAGAAACACCTCGGAATACCTCAGCCCCGTTTGCCCAGAGTCGCTCAGGCACAGATTTCCCAGCTCCTGCGCCTCCACCTACTCCAGCTACCCTTTTCAAAACTCGCAGCATCGCCTGCGACACTGCATCATCCCCAGTCTGATCCTGAAACTCACCACCTCCAACTGGTGGCGGTACCGGTATCTCATTTTCTGACCCCTGACCAGACCCTACGGGTTCAGAAACTGTCATCCTACCTCGACCACGTCCACGACCGCGTCCACCTCTAGCGCTCATGACTAAAACTCGACTTATCTGATTTAAGAGTTTTATGCATCAGTAATTATTCCACTGTTTAAGAGCAAAGTCTTATGAATATTAAAGAAGCTTAGTTTTCGCAAGTTCACAGAGTCCTATCAGTTTCAGTTTCTCTACAGTAATCCACTATTGCTAATCATCCAATCACATTACATCCAACAAATCACAAGAAATAGTAAGGGGTACTTACCTGGGCGAACTGGTGCCGGAGACTCGGTGCCATGCCTTTTTCAACCACATATTTAAAAACAAAACTCTTAAAACAACTTTTCAAAACATTTTGGGCCTCGGGCCCATAGCCGAGCCTTTGAACTTGGCTCTGATACCACAATTGTAACACCCCAAACCCGGTCAATACACCACGACCGAATCTGGTATGTTACGGGGAAAATCGTATTTGAGAGGATAGGTTGCCGTTTAAAAGTTTGATAAAAACACTTTGCTATATTTTGTACTTGTAGAAGTCTTGGGCATGATTGTTTAAAAGCCGATGGTGCATTTGAAAACCTGGTAATTTTGAAGACTTATTTGAATCCATAAGTAAAAGAAATTGATATCATTTAGAAATCCAAATACTTCCTTTTTGTTGCTTAAAAACAATTTGAACTTAGTGAGAAAATGAATTCAAGTTTGGAAAACATTTGAGTTGTGTTCATTTTGATTTGCAGCGTGATACCCGATGGTAAAGTTTAAAACACTTCGCTTTGTAGTTTGAAAACTTTATCTTTCCAAGTTTTAGCAAATTTTAACCCAATAATTTGTTAAGGCATATTTGAAAACAAATCTAAGCATAAACATAACAAAACATAAGTTTAAAAGGCCTTCTACAATCCCAACAAAACCAAATGAAAGTAAACGTAATAAAGTACCAAGTTTTTAAAATTAGTGCAACCCCAAATTTTATTCATGGCATGAGCACCTCGAGTCCATCCCGGCTCCATGTCCGCAACTAAGTGTCACCTGAAATGATAAGGGAGAAGGTGAGTCGCAAGACTCAGTGCATAAATCCCCCTCCCGATATATGCAACATACTGACACACATCATAACGAAGCAATACAATTAATGCACCCGATCCTAACCATTCGAAACACCTTTTCTACCCCGTGTGGTACCAAACCACTGGTGACCCAAAGTCACGATATCCATCAATGTGGTGCCAAACCACTGGTGACCCAAATTCACGAATAATCCATCTGTGGGACCAACCCACGTGTGATACCAAATCACTGGCGACAATCCCGTATCTCATAAGTGGGGCCAACCCACGGTGGTGTCAAACCACAGGGACGAGTCACTATGAGGTGCCAAACCTCTGGTGTCCCAAAGACACAAGTGTGATACCAAATCACTGGTGACCGCAGTCACGAATCAAATGATGGGGCCAACCCATCGTGTGATACCAAATCACTGGCGTCAATCCCGTAATGTCAACCGTGGGGCCAACCCACTGTGGTGCCAAGCCACTAGGACGAGACGCTGAGGTGCCAAACCTCTGGTGTCCCAAAGACATAATATATCATCTGTGGTACCAAACCACTGGAGGTGCCAAACCTCTGGTGTCCCAAAGACACGGATATCATATTCCCCCTCCTCTCATATCACCCAATATCATACCGGCTTATGTAAAGTATGCAATCATGCAAATCATGCTGTCATGCTTAATGTTGCATCTCATAACACATACATCATATCAATACAGAACTCGTAATGAAACGGACTTACCCGAATCCGTGCACATACCCCATCGGGTATCATATCAATCATCATACTGTTTTGGTCTTAATAGGCAATCAGGATTATTAAACATATCACTATTTAAAAAGTGTGTTAGTTTACACACCTGGTACACTCAAGCTTTAATCCCACAGAACCGGCCTAAACCCTCGGTTACCTTGCTCCTAAAATCGACCAAGCCCGAGATTAGCACCTTGAGCATTCGGCCAAAACAACTAAACCAAAGGGGTTAACGTTTGAACCCTTACCTTACACTTGATTTGGTTTCCTACCAAATCCCGAACCAAACGGTGGTTCTTCCTTAAGCAAACGGCACACCCTATTAAGAAGAAAGATTAATCCTTTGAAGACTTGGCTTAATGAAAACTAGAAGAGTACTAACAAAACCAACCCTTACCACCACTTACCAATCGATTACCAGGGAAAGAAGGCTCCTCCCGATTGCTTCCAAAATTCGGATGTCCTATAACGAAATCCGTTTAACACAAAGGGTTAACTCCTTTCAACAAAACCAACATCGGCTTTAACCAAACCAGAGTCGACAAAGAACAAAAAGAAAAAGAAATAACCCTTCGGCCATGTACTTACCTTCTCTAACGATTGAACCACCAAACGATATTATCACCACACACAAAAATCGGCCACAAGACAACTACTAGGAGATGGAAGTTTCGGCTATGATTGCTAATAGCAACCACCAAGATTCGGCCTTACACAAAGGAAGAAAACACAAGAGAAAGTTGTAAAGAAAAAGGGGTTGCTATTCGGCCACAATAGAAATGGGAAAAAGGAGAAGAAAGATGCTTTTTGGTTTTGAAAGAAATAGAAATGGAGGAAGTGTTTTGGAGAATGGAGTTTCGGCTATCAAGGTTTCAAGAGGAAAAAGAGAGTATGAGAATTTAGTTTCGGCTCAACACCACTGAACAAAAGAAAGAAAGAAAGAGGGGAACATTCGGCTACCAAGAAAATTGAGAGAAAGACAAAGCAAAATTCGGCAAAGGTGGCTTGGACTTTCGGTTCAAGAAGAAAAAATGAAGGAATTCTCTCTTGAAATTTCGGCTTACTTTTGACAAAAAGAGAATTTTGGCTAACAACAACTTGACCGAAAATGTACCAAAATGCAAAGTGTATTTCGGCACACTCCTCCACTCACCAACCAAAACCGGCCACTCCCCCCATGAAGCATCCCACATTCGGCCACTACCAACAATTGCTCATGGCCACTCATTCAAACTAGTTTGAACTAGTCAATTTCCTTGATTCACTCTCCTCCCACCATTCAAACATTTGACTTGGTCCAACCCCAACCACCTTGGCGTCAAAATGGAATCAAAAAGTGAGCATCCTGCAGGTTGAACACAGGACCTCTTCCCCCTGCAAGTGACGTCCCACACACAAGCTTCAAGTGGCGCATGGCTTGCCACTCCACCAGCTCCTTTCTTGTGCTAACATTCACCAAATAATATCTATAAGCCCCAGCTTCCTCAGCTTCTCCCACCTAAGCCTAAAAACCAAAATTTTTCCTACCACTCAGGCCTACACTAGGCTTAAACCTAAGCCCCTAAAACATCAAAACAACAACATGGCAAACCAGACACATGCACACAAAGCCATAACAAAATAGCCCCTATCCCGGGATATTACAATTTCGACTAGCCCCAAAATTAAGTTGTTACAATTCTCCCCCTTTAGGGATTTTCGTCCCCGAAAATCTTACCAGCAAAAAGGTTCGGGTATTGCTCTCTCATAGTTTCCTCGGGCTCCTATGTGGCCTCTTCCACCCCATGTCTATGCCATAATACTTTTACAAGTGCTATACTTTTATTCCTCAATTGTTTGACATCTCGATCTAAAATCTTAACCGGCTCTTCACCATAGGTCATGTCTGAACAAATCTCAACTTCTATTGGTGAGATCACATGTGATGGGTCAGAACGCTAACGGTGCAACAAAGACACATGGAATACACCGTGGATCTTCTCTAACTTGGATGACAAGGCTAATCGATAAGCTATCGGTCCAACTTTCTTAGTCAACTCATAAGGTCCAATAAAACGTGGACTTAATTTGCCTTTCCTACCGAATCTGAAGACTTTCTTCCATGGGGATACTTTTAAGAACACCTTATCACCGACTTGAAACTCAATTTCTTTTTGTTTCAAATCTGCGTAGGATTTCTGTCTATCTGAAGCGGCCTTAAAACAACCACAAATTACTTTTACTTTCTCTTCTGTTTCTCTGACTAAGTCAACCACGTGTATCTGACTTTCTCTAAGTTTGGTCCAATACAAGGGCGTTCGGCACTTACGCCCATACAAAGCCTCATAAGGTCCCATTTTCAAACTCGACTGATAGTTTTTGCTGTAGGCAAACTCTACCAATGGTGAGTACTTTTCCCAATTGCTTTGAAACTCAAGAACACAACACCGTAGCATATCTTCAAGAATCTAAATTACTCTTTCTAACTGACCGTCGGTTTGCCGGTGGAAAGCAGTACTAAAATTTAGTTTTGTCCCTAACGGTTCTTGTAACTTTTCAAAAATCGAGATGTGAACCTTAGATCTCTATCCGAAATGATCGATAAAGGTACTCCGTGAAGTCTCACAATTTCATAAACATACAAATCAGCCAATTTCTCAAGTGGATAATCAATACGCACTGGTATAAAATGAGTTGATTTCGTAAGTCTATCAACCACAACCCAAAAGACATCTTTCTTATTTGGCGTCAACGGCAATCTAGACACAAAATTCATGGTAATACGGTCCCATTTCCACTCGAGAACCATCACGGTTTAAAGTAAACTCGAAGTACTTGGTGTTCAACTTTCACTTGCTGACAAATTAAACACTTAGAGACAAACTCTGAGTTGTCTCTTTTCATTCCCGACCACCAATACACTTTCTTCAGGGCATTATACATTTTCACTCTACCTAGATGGATAGACATACAATTGCTATGTGCCTCATGCAAAATCTTCTGACATACAATTGCTATGTGCCTCATGCAAAATCTTCTGAATAAGCTCGTCGTTTTTGGGTACACAAATTCTGTCTTGAAACATTAAACAACCATCTGAACCAATCTGAATATCTGATTCTATACTCGTCTCACACGGATTTATCTTAGCTTCCAATTCTTTATCACCTTTTTGAGCTTCGCAGATCTCTTGCAAAAACATTGGTTTCACTCTCAACCCGGCTAAAATCGAATCAGCGTCAGTCACATACAACTGGGTATTCATAGCCCTTAAGGCAAACAATGACTTCCTATTCAAAGCATCGGCGACCACATTCGCCTTCCAAGGGTGGTAGTCAATTATCAACTCATAATCCTTTATCAGCTCTAACTATCTCCGTTGCCATAGGTTAAACTCCTTTTGAGTCATCAAATACTTTAGACTTTTATGGTCGGTGAATACTCGGCATTTCTCGCCATATAAATGGTGTCTCCAAATCTTTAGTGCGAACACTATGGCGGCCAGCTCTAAATCGTGAGCCGGATAATTTTTCTCATATGGCTCCAGCTGTCTCAAAGCATAAGCTATGAACTTGCCTTCTTGCATAAGCACGTACCCCAATCCATTTAAGGATGCATCGCTATACACCATAAATTCTTTTCCCGGTTTCGGTTGCACTAAAATTAGGGCTTCAGTCAACAATGCTTTTAGTTTCTCAAAACTTTGTTGGCACTTCTCTGGCCATTCAACCTTGACATCTTTCTGTAGCAACCTCGTCATTGGCATAGCAATCATGGAGAATCCTTTAACGAATTGTCTGTAGTAACCCGCTAAGCCCAAAAAGCTTCTAATCTCTAACACATTCCTCTGCGGTTTCCACTCAACAATAGCTGAGATCTTACTTGGGTCAACTCTAATTCCATCACCCGACACGATGTGTCCTAAGAATCCGACCTCTCTGAGCCAAAACTCACTTTTGCTAAACTTAGCATACAACTGCTCATCTCTTAAAGTTTGCAAAACAGTTCTCAAATGCTCCGCTTGCTCACTCTCATCCTGAGAATTAATTAATATGTCATCAATAAAAACAACTACAAACTAGTCCAAGTACGATCGGAAAATATTGTTCATTAAATCCATAAATACGGTAGGAGCATTCGTTAAGCCAAAGGGCATGACGAGGAACTCATAATGGCCATACCTCATCCAAAATGCAGTTTTCAATACATTTTTTCCTTAACTCTCAACTAGTAATAACCGGACCTCATGTCTATCTTAGAAAACACCGTGGCTCCCTTCAATTGGTCAAATAAATTGTCGATCCTTGGCAAAGGATACTTGTTCTTCACAGTCACATTGTTGAGCTGTATGTAGTTTATACATAACCTCATTGACTCGTCTTTCTTTTTCACAAAAAGTACCGGAGCACCCCACGGGGAATAGCTCAGTCTTGCGAAACCTTTATCCGTCAACTCTTGTAACTGAGCCTTCAATTCTTTTAACTCCAACGATGCCATCCTATACGGGGCAATCAAAATAGGTGCCGTACCAGGGACCAACTCAATACCAAACTCAACTCCCCTAACTGGAGGCAATCCAGGTAACTCTTCCAAAAACACATCCGAATACTCGCATACCACAGGCGCTAACTCAATCTTTTCTTCTGATTCTTGGGTATTCAACAAAAACGCAAGATAGGACTCATACCCTTTTCTCATACATTTCTCAATTGCCAAAGAAGAAATCACTACTGGCAAGCTATCCGATTCACCTGATTCAACTTGAAAGATATCCCCATTTTCACATTTCAGTTCAATAAATTTCTTCCCATAATTTGCTATCACATCATGAGCTGCTAACCAATCCATACCAAGAATCACGTCAAATTCATCAAATGGTAGCAGCATAAGATTAGCTGGAAAACAATAACCTCTAATTGTCAAGGGATAATTTCTACACACATTGTCAACTAACACGTGCTTGCCTAACGGGTTTGACACATTTATGACAATTTTTGTGGACTCAACAAGCATATTCATACTAGACACCAATTTCTTACAAACATACAAATGGGTAGACCCCGGATCAATCAAAGCAACAACAGAGATATCATGAAGAGAAAAAGTACCTGTAATCACATCCGATGATGATGCTTCTTCGAGAGCGTGAATGGCATCAATCCTTGCAGGCGCTCGACCCTCGGACCTCACGGTGGAATTCTAGGTGCACCTCTGCTACTAGCCGCACTTCCCGGGTTCTTCTGTGGTCTACCTCTAGAAGGAGCATTATTTGCTCAAACATCTTGCTTTCTATCTTTCTCATCCATCTCAGGACAATTTCGACTGAAGTGGTCTAGTGAACCGCACTTGAAGCACCCTCTTTCATTTCCTCGGCATTCGCCAAAGTGACGTCTACCATACTGTGAGCATTTCGGTCTATTAGGTCGAGCACTACCAACACTAGCAATTGAAGTGGTCTGAGCATTAGACGCCATGTATTACTTATTCTTATTGCTGTTCGAGAATCTAACTGAAGCATTAGATCGAGTAGTGAACTCTCTTGATTTCTTGGATGAGGACCAAAATGATTTCCCCAACGGTCTTTTCTTTGAGTCACAAGACTCAATATCAGCTTTCCTTTTCTCTTTGGCCAATTACTCGGCCTTACAAGCTCTTTCAACAAGCACCACAAACTCCCTTAACTCTAAGATGGCAACTAATAATCGGATGTCTTCCTTCAATCCATCCTCAAATCTCTTACACATGATGGCTTCGGTAGATACGCACTCCCTAGCATATTTGCTGAGTCTCACGAACTCACGCTCATATTTTGTTATTGTCATTCAGCCTTGCTTCAATTCTAGAAATTCCTTCCTCTTCTAGTCTATAAACCTTTGACTAAAATGCTTCTTCCAGAATTCCTCTTGGAAAAGCTCCCATGTAATCATTTCCCTTGGTACAATCGACACAAGGGTGTTCCACCATTGGTAGGTCAAGTCTCGCAGGAGTGACACAACACACTTTATGCACTCTTTAGGTGTGCAAGATAATTCATCGAATACCCTAATGGTATTTTCTAGCCAAAACTCTACCCTCTCTGGGTTATTATCAATATTTGCTCTAAATTCCTTAGCCCCTTACTTTCGAATTCTATCTACCTGAGGTTTTTCTCTTCTAATCGTTTCCACTACTTGGAGAGTTGTAGGGGCAGGCTAGGGAATTGGAGGGGTGGAGGAGGTGGAGCGTTCAGGTTTGCACGAACAAACTCTGAATACCAGACATTCATCATATGGAGGAAGGCTTCTCTAGCCCCTTCGCCCTAACTCAGTGTCACGGGTCCACTTTCAACTGAAGCGGTCCCTTCTATGGGAGCCGGCACATTACTCTCGACATCACCTGCCACTGCTCTGTCGGGATCCATTTACTATATAAAAACACATTTTAAATTGTCAGGTGTCGTCACGCTATCATAATTCATATATGGAATGTATAGCTAAACTCGTACACACGCTAGGTTAGTCCGAGAATCAACTAAACCATAGCTCTGATACCACTAAATGTAACACCCCTTACCCTTAATCGATGCCGGTACAGGGTACGAGGCATTACCTTACTAAAACACATACTAGCATACTTTTCCAAGTCATAAAAGTTTGTTCAAATTTAAAACTGTTCAAACTTTGTCTTAAAATACTAAATATGAGCCTACAAGTCCCAACACACACTTTAGAAACGGTTCAAGACCGAACCGAGTTCTTTAGAAAACTTTGGAAAATGTCACTAAAACCAGGGGCACATGCCCGTGTGGAAGAGAGACACGCCCGTGTGACTTAATAACATGACCATGGTGAAGGACTATGTAACTCACACGCCCTAAACATATAGAGACACACTCGTGTCCCATGTCCTTGTGGAATTATTTCTAAATTCGAACCTACAGGAGTTTTTACATGCCCGTGTCTCCGCCCGTGTACAAAAAACTCTGGCATTCTATTTCTGAAGTCATCAACCAAATAAGATCACACGACCAAGGCACACGCCTGTGTCCTTACCCGTGTGGTGAATTAAATTCCTAAATTCAAGTTCAGACTTCGCATGGCCTTGGCACATGCCCATGTCCTATGGCTGTGTTTTCCACACGGTTAAGACACACGGCCGTGCCTCAACCTGTGTGGTTTATACTGGGCATTTTGTTTTACCAATATAGGGTGCAGAGGGACACATAGTTGAACTACACGCCCATGGGGTAGACCGTGTGTCACACACGCCCGTGTGTCTTCTCTTGTGGACAATAACAAGGCTATTTACCAAGCCCTTTTTGCCACCATTACTTGTACCAAAATAAACTACATTAAATAACCTACTCCATCATGTATTAATATACCAAATACTTAACTGTTCAATTTGCACATCCATGAAAGACATCATCATTTTCATATATCAATAATAAGTATTAGCCATCAACTATGGCCTTATACAAAAAGAATTCGTCTTCAAAATAAGGCAACACATTTGGCCAAAACAATATGACACTTGACAAAAGACTAAGCCCCTATACATGCCATACTCAAAAAGATAAATCTAACTATACCAAATGTTCAGATTGATAGTGTGATTGAGCCTCTGACGTCCTTTGATCCCCGAGCTAGCTTGGCGGCTTTATAAGAAAATGGAAAGGAGAGGGAGTAAGCATAAAGCTTAGTAAGTCGTAAATAATTAACAACAATTATCATGCATTATCATACTCATAACATATTATAAACTTGTACATGATTCTCGAATGAATAAAGGCATAACTTACTCATTTTTACCCTTACTAATCATACAATATAATTCGAGCTCATTTCTTATGAATCTCATGTAGGTACCTTTATCACTTACAACATAGTCATAACTTTTCTCACTTTTGACACAAGCTTTAATTTACCCATTGAACCCATTGGAATACCAAAAGTAATTCGATAAGCCTCACACAAGAGGGTAAAATACCGATGCCATGTCCCAAACGTGGTTTTACACTGGCTCACATGTCGAGGTCGATGCCATGTCCCAGACATGGTCTTACACTAGCTCTTGTCTCAATGTCGATTCCATGTCCCAGACATGGTATTACATTGGCTCTCATAGTGTGGCCGATGCCATGTCCCAGACATGATCTTACACTAGCACATATATCAATGCCAATGTCATGTCCTAAACATGGTCTTACACTGGCTTACATATCGAGGCCGATGCCATGTCCCAGACATGGTCTTACACTAGCTCTCATATGTCCCTAATGGAATGGCATGGATATCTGATTTATTCCTAAAGTCCAATCGAGATTATACCACATCAAATTTCGTCACGCTCATTTATAACAATAATCAAACATTTCATGCCATATCAATTGTTTAATGCATAGCAACAATAGAGTTGTATTATTTACGTACAACTTACCTTGGTATAGAAAATTTGGGCGGCAAGTTCGACTTAGTCCAATAACTTGGTTTTTCCCCCAGTCTAGGTCTGGACTCAGTTTTTCTTTATTTGGAAGGATTAAAGGTTGCTAAAATTTTCAATCTTCCATGACCTTTTTTGAGTGAAAAATCACTGGAGAAGAAGAGATAATGAAAAGGATGAAAACTTTCTCTTATTTTATTTTATTTCATCAATTTAGTCACCTAATTCCACCAACTTTGACCAATTTTCATTTCTTTGTCCCTATGGCCGGGCAACACTCTCCTAAGGGCCTAATTGCACATTAAGAACTTCCAATTTAAGGTTTTATATCTATTTGACACCTTTAGCTTGTAGAAGAAAACTTTTGCACTTTATGCGATTTAGTCCTTTGTCGAAATTAAGCAAGTAATCACTAAAATTATTTCACCAAATTTTTGAAACACTCATATAATCTTGCTATAACACATAAAATAATATAAAAATAATTTCTATGACCTCAGATTAGTGGTTCTGAAACCACTATTCCCACTAGCCCCAAAATTAGGCTGTTAAAGGACACGCTCGTGTGGCATATCACACGCCGTGCTTTAGGCCGTGTCCAAAATAGGGGACATTCTATTTATGACGTCATTAACCAAATAAGGTCACATGGCCAAGACACACGCCCGTGTCCTTAGGCCGTGTGGCGAATTAAAATCCAAAAATTAAGTGCAGACTTCACAAAGCTTGGGCACATGCCCATGTCCTATGGTCGTGTCTCTCACATGGCCGAGACACACGGCCATGTCTCGTGCCCGTGTGTTTACTACTGGGCATTCTATTTTGTATTAATTAGGGTGCAGGGAACACACTACCATAACAAATGCCTATGCGGCAAGCTGTGCGTCATACACGGCCTAGACACACGCCAGTGTGTCTACCTGTCAAAATAAGGCTATTTACCAAGCCTTTTTACCACCCATACTTGCACCAACCTATATAACATCAAAACCACACCAGTCCAAATATATATATGACTTCAAGGCACTTAACATGGCATAACTAAGTGCTTCACCATCATCAAACATGCATAATCACATGCAACACATCATCATTCAACCATCAATAACCATAGGCCATATCATAATGGCATTGGCACATGCATGCATATATGAATAAGTTTACAACCAAATAATCATTATGAGCCACATCTCATGGGCTTGTACAAAATGAATCAAATATCATCATAAGCCAACACATTTGGCTAAACCAATATGACATATAACAAAAAGACCAAGTCCCTATCCATGCCATACTCAAAATGTTGAGACTAACTATACCCAAAGGTTCCAATTGATATTCTAATCAAGTCTCCAATGTCCTTTGTTCCTCGAGCTAGCTTAGCGATACTATAAGAAAATGGAAAAGAAAGGAGAGTAAGCATAAAGCTTAGTAAGTTTGCAGGTAAATAATTAACGACATTAACTATGCATTATTGTACACATAACATAGTATAATCTATCACAATGTCATAAAGTATCATAGATACATTTTAAATCGTGTCATTTACATAATGTACAAAAAAACTCGTGATCATGATTTATTCATTCACTTCTTACCAAGGTCTCATCGACTTATAATCTCAATATTTATGAGCTTTGTGTACATAAATGTACCCTTTCAACCTAATCATACTTGTCATCTCGCTGACATAATCTTTGGATTACCCGTTGAACCACTTGGAATACTAAAAGATACTAGAGAATAACATACACATAGAATCATACCATGCCATATCCCAGATATGGTCTTACATGGGATCACATATCGAAGCCTATAGCCTAGCTATGGTCTTACACGATTCTCATAACGATGCCATGCCCTAGACATGGTCTTACATGAAATCTCGTAACAATGCCATATCCCAGATATGGTCTTACACGTAAACTCATAACCCTAATGTCATGACATTTGTATCCTAACTATTCCTAAGGTTCAAACGGGAGTTTTGCCATATTGAATCTTTGCCGAACGAATCCATAATGATAATTGTACAAGTCATGCAATAACAAAATATTAAATACATAATATAAGTTGCATTATTTACACACGAGCCTACCTCAGTACAGAATATGGCTAACTAATTCGATTTAATCCACAACTTTGTTCTTTTCCCGATCTAGGTCCGGACTTCGTTTTTCTTGATTATCAAGCTTGAAAAGTGAAGAAACCCTAGCTATAGAGAGCTTCAAAGTTTCAGCTCTAGCTTGAAGATGATGAGCAAATTTTGCTTCGTTTTTCCCTTATTTATCTTTTATTAACCAAATTACCAAAATGCCCTTTTTACTAAACTTTAAAATTTTACCTACTCATGTCCAATTTTTGCCCATAAAAATAGAAATTGGGAAAATTACTATTTAATGACCTCTAATTAATAATCCAGAGCTATTTCATACTTAAAGCTTCTAGAATCTCATATTTTGTAACTTTTTCAATTGGAAACTTATTCATAAAATTTCTTCATGAAACTTTCACACAATCATGAAAACATGTCATGGACCTCAAAACAATAAAAAAAGTATTTCTTGTAACAGCCCGATTTTGGGCCTAGTCGGAACAGTGGTTTTGAGACCATAAATCCGACAAGAAAAAAAAATATTTTTATTACATTTTTATGGTCTAAGATTTCATGAAATGGTTTCGTGAAAATTTCGTTCAAAAATTTTGACGTTTAGGCACTCAAATTAGTCAAAAGGACTAAATTGTAAAAAGTGCAAAAGTTGAGTTCTACATATTAGAGGTGTCTAATTGTTATGAAATTTTAAATTTGAGGCCCTTAAATGATAATTAGACCATTGGTTAAGTTTTTGGACAAAAATGGACATGAAATAGGTGAAATAGAATATTTTTAAGTTAAGGGCATTTTAGTCATCTAGTAATTAAAATGAATTAAAAAAAATTTAAAGCCAAATTTTGTCCATCTTCAACCCCATGGCCGAATTTCCCAAGGGGAAACCATGGCTAGGGTTTTTCAAGATTCCAAGCTCGATTGTAAGTCCGTTCTAGCCCCGTTTTTAATGATTTTTTACGTTTTTGAAATCCCCATAACACGATCTCTCTATTTCTACCATTTATTTGAGCTAGGGTTGATGTTTGAAATTTTCTCATATGAGAAATTCTTGTGTTTTGATGTTTAATGGTAGAATATGAATGCTCGGTGTGTAATAAACGACTTTTACTAAGTGATTTTCGGTGAAATTGTCAAAAAGGACTAGTTTGTAAAAAGTTGTAAAATGTGTGTGTGTGAATAAATGGAAATTGTGGATTGCTACAGTAATGAAAATGGTTCGACTAGGCTTAAAATACAAGGAAATTGAATAAAAATCACTTTACGAGCCTAGGGGAAAAAGTGTAAATATGTGAAACTTTAAGGGCAAAAATGTAATTTTGCCATAATATGATTTTTGGATCACATTGAATAATGTGACTAATAAATAGACTAAATGTGATATTATAGATCATAAAAAATGAGGTTCGGTGATACGAATCGTCTCGGGGTTGAAAACGAATCGTAAATGTTGCCCGATCGTAAATTAGGTAGTTTTTCGTTATAGATAACAAAAGGGGTAATTTAATGATAATGACTTGGAAAAATAAAAATAGTTAAGGGGTTGGAATGGATTCAGATTTGAAGCAAGAAAGAACCTTTAATATATATATATATATATATTAAAGACCCGAATCCTAAAGCTTCAAACGGATGAAAGGAGTTTGAATAAACCGAGACCCACTATCTAGCAAGATAGGAACCAATGGTACAGATAAATGAACGCCACACCCAAAGGATGATAAGTTCGAAACAAGGATAGAATGACGCCACTAGAAACTAGATAAGTTAATTCGAACCTTGAAGAATTAGGAGAGTGAATTAAACTCGCCAAAAGAAAATATTCATTCATGAAAATTAAAAAAAAAAAACCCTACAAATGACAAAGGTCCACCTATTTATAGGACAAGTGGATACCGGAATTACAAATGTTTCTCAACTCTTAATGCCTTAGGCCGTCCCTTGCTCTTCAAGAATTTAAATTCATGAAAGCATAATATTCGGCCAAGGCATGTACCAACTTAGCCGCCCCCATGCTTTGCGAAAAATATAATAATTTCATGAAAGCTAAAGTCTGGCATGTGTTGCTCAATTATTTAAAAAAAAATCTAGCAACTAAAAATTATTCCACATGTTCTATCTTTCCGTCCCATACTTCAAGTGCTAGAATTTTAAAATTCCTTCCCATCATGCTCTATCCTTGTCGTCCCATGCTAGGTGCCATTCAATTATTTTAAAATTCAATTCATCCATGCTCATCTTGTAAGCTTGTGCCACATGCTCCATGTAAATCCCACCTTGTGCCGTTCATGCATTATCACACTTGCACATGTCTTTTATAGCTTCCATAGTTGTTGCCGTTTGCTCCACTAGCTACTGTTCATGGTTCTTGAATTATTTTATTTAATCCATGATTTGTGATCTCCCATGCTCCATATAGGCTTGTGCCATCCCATGCTTTGAAGAGGAAGCATAAATCTTTGTCCACCATGCCTTCCATGCTTGAATAAAATAACAATAAGCTCCACCATGCCGTCCATGACTTCCATCATCCCTTGCCCAAGTAGTTCACGCATGCTACCCATGTTCTTCATCCACTTCTAATGCTTTACCTTAATTATTTATTCAACCCATATCCATGCATTTGTTTCACCCATAATATGGCCTCCCAAGCATCATGGCATCAAAATTAAATTGCCCATCATAATTTGTCTAATTAGTTCACCCATCCTCAATATTCGGTAGCCCCCTTTGCATCCATTTACATCCATGCTTTATCCCTTCAACCGTGCACCCCCTTTGCTTAAAGTATTCCACCTTGGTTGGCACCTATAAACCCATGAGAACATAATTAACACAGGGAAATTAAACACCTTTTTTAAACACTAGGTAAAACACTAACATTCAGCTTCGACAAAAGATATTTAAAAACTCGTATCATCTAGATGAAATAAGAAAATACAGCAAACTAATAAATGACTGAGGATAAATTAAACACGCATAATAAAGTGTTAAATAAAGTAGCAGTCGAACTAGCTAGTATATTCAACTTCAAATAAATTGTAACAGTTCAGCATGTTCTTGGGCTCTTTTCTATCTGTATTCCAAATTTGTGCCACCAAAGCTGACGCGACATCTTTGAATTGTTTAGCACAGGAACGCGTAATTGGTCCATTAGGTAGCTCGATTGGGTCTCGGTTGACTTCTGTCACAGGCTTCTTAGGTGAGTTCGTATAATCCCCTCCCTCTTTAAGTTGATTCGTCCTCAAATCATCACCTACATCAAAAGGAGACAGATTGGAAGGAGACAGATCGGAGACATTAAAACTTGCACTAACATTGTATTCACCTGGTACGTCCAATTTATAAGAGTTGTCATTTATTCGCTCAAGGACTTGAAATGGACCATCTCTCCTCGGAAGAAGTTTGGATTGTGTTTGCGCGGGGAACCTTTCTTTGCACATATGAACCCAAACCCAGTCCCCCGGTGAAACACCCCACACCTGGCCCACGAGCCTTGACCGGATCTGGTATGTTCCCCGGTGTAAACCGTTTCAAATTCTTTTGTGACTTAGGAAAAACTTGTGTGTTTTGAAAGAAAATTTGTTTTGGGTTGGGCTTGAGTTGAAAACGAGTTTATTTGATTAAAAATCCTTTAGCTTTAGGTGACAAAACATTTAGGGTTGGTTTTGATAATAAATTTACTCAATCTTTCAATTAATAAATATTTGTAACATAATAAATCAAAGAAAAGTAAAGAAATTCAACTATGGCCTTATTACATCAAATAATCCCAAAATTAAAATTTAAAATACTTGAAATAAAATAAAAGTCCAAATCGTAAATTTCTTGCTGTGCATGGCCATCCCTAAGCTTCTGCCAAACCCGGTCCATTACTGATCGTCACCTGAAAATAATCCCACAGCGGGGTGAGTCAACAGACTCAATGTGTAACCAACACTAAGAATCAACATTTCAGGCATGCATTATCATATCACATACATATTCATATAACAAGTAAAAACAATGATGCAAACCCAAAACCCAAACCTAATTAGCCATCCGCTACACTTCCCCGTACCAACCTGTACACCGTGGGGACTACTAAGTCGACCCTCCTTCCGCTACACTCCATCGAAGGCAGTCACTGCAGTCGACGTGCTCATCGCCCTTATAAAATTCGTGGTCTTAGGTCACCACATTCAGATTTCGTGGTCTTAGGTCACCACATTCAGATATCGTGGTCTTAGGTCACCACATTCAGATATCGCGGTCTTAGGTCACCGCATTCAGATTTCGTGGTCTTAGGTCACCACATTCACTTCCCCTTTTCAATAACCCATATGCCCAAATCATATTATGCATTAACATGCCAAAGTTTACATTCTTATCATTATTCTCATGTTACTTATAACATATTTCATAATCCTATTAGGACTAGGAAACGTACCTGAGTACTTTGTACCATAGCATGGTACTTAGCCATATTTTCACATTCTTAATATTACATTTAATTTAAACATAGCCATGAACATATCAAGACTTAGGGTAGGGTACACACCTGATTTGCTTAGCGGTTCACTTAAATCCCGAAAAGCTTGATCTAATGCCTTAGATCTCAATTCCTACATTCCGCCAACCTTAATATATTAGCATAAAGCCTATTTGGCTATAAAACCAAATCCTAGTAGGATTTGTATTCTTAAAACTTACCTTGTTGCCGATTTCACTGCTAACCAAATCCCGAAAACTTTGCTTTATTCCTCCTTGTATTTGGCCAGGCATTGAATCAATTAACTTGGTTAGCTTTCGGCTTTTGAACATTTAAAGAACAGATCTAGATACTAATCTAAGCCTTAGCCGAATATACATAGATGCTTACCTTCCAAATCTTAAATCCCGAATTGAATCCTTGCTTCCTTAATGCTGTCGAAATTCCTATAACCATATGTTAGATTTAATCTAACATTAAAACATAAAACATGGCCTTTGGCCGAATATACATATATCTTACCTTAAATCTTTAAATCCCGAAACTCTCTTCCTGATTAATGGAGATGCCAAAATACCTTAGATCTGAAATCCCGGAATTCACCTTCCATATTTCGATCAACAAGATATAGGAGGGATTAGACTAACTTTCGACTTAAAAGAAAGGAATACAAGTATGACTATAGATCCTTACCCCTTTATACTGAAATTGACAGATCCTTCCTGACACCACTTCAGAGATTCGGCTTAGAGACTTGATGAACAATCGGCTATGAGCCCTCTATGCATTCGGTGTCGTAACCATTTTCTTTGAAGAAAACGGGAATCGAACTTGGGTTTTGAAAATGAGTAAAAAGGGAGTCGCCACCGACCTTTTACTAGGTGTGATCGGATCACCTTTGTTTTAATAAAACATTTCGGTTTATTAAAACGGGGTTTATGGTCTACGAATATTTGAGAAATAGGTTCGGGAGTCGGTTACGTGCAAGGAAGGATTAGCACCCTCGGAACGCCCAAAATTGGTACCAAATTGATTAATCGATGTCCTAGTGTCAAAAGTTTGAAATGATTTTGAAATCTTACTCTTTTTATTGTTTTTAAACGACTTGATTGAATAATGATATTCCCTTGTTTCGAAGGAATAGAGTTTCACATCCAGCACGATTGGACATGATAATCTAGTCCTTGAATCCAAGATCATCTCCGAAATTCTCCAAGTACATATTTTTTGAAATTTTGGAAAGGGCATTTGCTCATTCGGTCATACGAAAGGAAACGCACCCAGCACGATTGGGCGCGATCCTTCGAACTTCCAAACGCATAAATATCACCTTATTTAAAAATTGGAACAAATTTGAAAGGTTATCCACTTTGTTCGGTCAAACGAAAAGTCACACCCAGCACGATTGGGCGCGAAGTTCTGAATTCCCAAACTCATGAATATTACCTTTATGCAAACTCATTTTTTGAATAAAAAAACGAAAAAAATAAAGTAAAATAAAATAAAAGATAAATGTTGAGTTACGATGAAATAACGAAAATGAGAAATTGGCAAAACATGATAATAAAAGATGGAATGATAAACAAAAATAGAAAGATAAAATTTAAAAAGAAATAGTGAATAAAAACAAAAGATGTTAGTCATGGTAGAGACAATAGTAAATATAATAATAATAGTAATAATAATAATGATATAATAATAACAATATGGAGTATGTACAACATGACAATGTAAACATAATAAATATAATAATGATAGTAAGTATATATGCACAAATAATAGTATAATAATAATAGAGTTAGTAATAATAATAGTAACGACACAAATATGTACAACATATACAAGATAATAACGTGGTAAGAACAATAAAAATAGTGAATATAATAATACTGATAATAATAATGATACACGATGTATACAATACAATAATACAAGTATAATAATAATAATAATAATAATAATAATAATAATAATAAAACAATACCAATAATAACAATAGCATAGTAAAATAGCAATAATTAATATGCAATATATGATATACTAATATAATATAATAATAATAATAATAGTAATAATAATAGTAATAATAATTAATATAGTAATAATAAAGTAACAATAATACACAATGTATATAATGTAACAATAATAATAATAATAATAATAATAATAATAATAATAATAATAAATATAGTAGTAGTAAGGTAATAATAATACACAATGTATATAATGTAACAATAATAAATAATAAATAATAATAATAATAATAATAGCAATTAGAAGTGACTAAAATTGAAGGAAAACGGAATGCTTGGGGTAAAATCAAAATAAAATAGAAAGGGGAGGACTAAGTTGTAACGCCCGAAGACTCCTAGGGACTAAATGCATAAATTACCCAGCCTTTGATTGTGAGGCGTTTCGATTGCCAGGTGTGGACCAAATTGAAAACGAAGCAGAACAATGGGGCGAAATTAAAAGAGAAGAAAAGGAGAGAGAGGATTCAATTGAACGATGCCATAAGAAGAGGGGACTTATCGTGCAAATACCCCATAAGGAGATATGCACGGTTCCCCTGGTATCCCAAACGGCCAGCCTTAATTTCCCCTAATCCCTAACTTTATTTCTTTAGTTTCCTAGGCAAAAAAGATCAGAAACAAACCCCTCCAACCCCCTAAAACCTTTTCGCTCCAAAAAAGAAAAAGAAGAAGCAGAGAGAGAGCTTCCTCCCTTCTTCTTTCTCCGGTCGAAGGGGCATCATCCGTCCGTCCACCCGCCACCGTCAATCACCATCCCCGCAGATCTAGGAGTTTCGCGGCTCCTTGTCGGATGAGTCCTAGGGTGGGACTTCTAAATCCCTCAGGCCGAAAGCAGAAGGGCCACTTTCACCCTCTTCTTCGCACCGATCTCGACCATGGGGAGAAGCCTCCGACGGTGGACTACGGGGCGATGATGCGGCCACGAAACGACCCCCGTAAGCCCTTTCTATTCTTTCCTTTTTACCCTTTCTCTTTATGCGTTGATGAATCAAGGAAATCGAAACAAAATAAGAAGTGAAATCACCTTCGAATCTTGTTGGGGTGATTTTGATTTTTCGATCTATTAATTTTCTGAATCTGTCTCTTTTTTCATTGATTGCCGAAGAAGAAAAAAAGGGTTTTTCCCTCCTCCGATTCTTTTTTTTCCCCCCACCTTTTACAGTGTTATTCTATCGGCTTTATAGCCATTTTACACTATTTTTTATTGCTTTTGTTTTCTTCTGTTCTTGGTGCTTGCTGTTGTGGTTTCGTCTTTTCTGCAGGTGGAGTGGTTGTGGGACTCGGTGGCCGACAACAGCCAGCGGAGCAGCGCACCAGGGGACTTGCGGCGCACCCCTTTAGGGTTTTAACAGAAACCCTAAAAATTTTCTGAAAAACTTTAACTTTTGGGCCTTTGGGCCTTTTGTAATGTAATGGGCCCGGGATTAATGACCCGGGCCAAAATTGGTGATTACAGCTGCCCCTCTTTGCTCATTGTCGTGAAACGATAATAGAGCAAAGACAATAGAAGAACCAATTTTGCCCGATCTTGGCCGAGCCTTGACTTGTTGGTACTTGTCTTCTTCAAACAGCTTCAAACTCAACTGTAACTTGCTGCTTTGATCCGCTTCACTGTTTCGTTATATCTTCAGGGAGATAATCATTTCCTGTTCCATTGCTTCTTCAAGGGCACAGTAGCTAGTGCCTTGGTCAGCTTCGATGTGATTTCAAGGCTTTGATCTTCTCCACTGGGACTTCAAATAAATCTGAACCTTTCAAACTGCTTCCTTACCATCTTCGGGGAAACTTCGATCTTCATTCTGCTCCACTGCTACTTCTAAGAGATATAGCCCATAGCTTCATCATGCTCTTGTTCAGTCTTTTTTGTCCACTGGAACTTCTTCGTCCGATTTGCTCAAGGCGACTTCAGTCTTCCATCTGCAAGTATCTCCGCGTGTGCCTCGAGGCTCAACCACTTTTTTTTTTTTTTTTTACCAACAGAAACTTGAAGTTGAAATTGAAAATACTTCGGACTCTTGTAATATGAACTAATTTTTTGCAAGCGAAAACAGAAATTGAAAGGCAAAAATTGAAAATACCTCAGCGTGTGACCCGATGCTCAACTCACTTCTCTCTGACATGAGCTGATATTTTGAAAAGAAATTAAAAGACACTTTAGGGTGTGACCTGAGGCTCAACTCACTTCTCTCTGATATGAGTTGATATTTTGAAAAGAAATTAAAAGACACCTCAGGGTGTGACCCGAGGCTCAACTCACTTCTCTCTGATATGAGTTGATATTTTGAAAGGGAATTAAAGACAACTCAGGGTGTGACCCGAGGTTCAACCCACTTCTCTCTGATATGAGTTAATATTTTGCAAAGAAATTAAAAGACACCTCAGGGTGTGACCCGAGGCTCAACCCACTTCTCTCTGACACGAGTTGATATTTTGAAAAGAAATTAAAAGACACCTCAGGGTGTGACCCGAGGCTCAACTCACTTCTCTCTGATATGAGTTGATATTTTGAAAAGAAATTAAAAGACACCTCAGGGTGTGACCCGAGGCTCAACTCACTTCTCTCTGATATGAGTTGATATTTTGAAAGGGAATTAAAGACAACTCAGGGTGTGACCCGAGGCTCAACTCACTTCTCTCTGATATGAGTTGATATTTTGAAAAGAAATTAAAAGACACCTCAGGGTGTGACCCGAGGCTCAACCCACTTCTCTCTGTCATGAGTTGATATTTTGAAAAGAAATTAAAAGACAGAAATTAAAAGTACCTCGGTCTGCTTCGCTTAGGAAGGCAACATCTGTTATGCTTGATCAGCTTCGCTTAGGAAGGCGAGATCTGTTTTTCGATCAGCTTCGCTTAGGAAGGCAAGATCTGCTATGCTTGATCAGCTTCGCTTAGGAAGGCAACATTTGTTTTTCGATCAGCTTCGCTTAGGAAGGCAAGATCTGCTATGCTTGATCAGCTTCGCTTAGGAAGGCAACATCTGTTTTTCGATCAGCTTCGCTTAGGAAGGCAAGATCTGTTTTTTGATCAGCTTCGCTTAGGAAGGCAACATCTGCTATGCTTGATCAGCTTCGCTTAGGAAGGCGAGATCTGTTTTTTTGATCTGCTTCGCTTAGGAAGGCGAGATCTGTTTTTCGATCAGCTTCGCTTAGGAAGGCGAGATCTGTTTTTCGATCAGCTTCGCTTAGGAAGGCAACATCTGTTGTTCGATCAGCTTCGCTTAGGAAGGCAAGATCTGTTCTTCGATCAGCTTCGCTTAGGAAGGCACGATCTATTTTTCGATCAACTTCGCTTAGGAAGGCACGATCTATTTTTCGATCAGCTTCGCTTGGGAAGGCGAGATCTATTTTTCGATCAGCTTCGCTTAGGAAGGCAAGATCTGTTTTTTTAACAGAAAATCGAAAAACACCTCAGCGTGTGACCTGAGGCTCAACTCACCTCTCACATTATGAGCTGATATTTTTTGAAAAACTGTGCTTGAAAACGTATCATCTGGTGGAACTCGGGTGCCTCCTTTACCCATGGTTTGGGTATAGTTATCGTCCAAATTTCATGCTTCGCTGACGTACCTGTATGTGTCATGCGTGATGATGTCATGATATGCATGTGTTTGTCCTAAATGCCTACATGATTATGCCATGTGTCTTGGGCTTGTTTGTCATGTATCTCTTTCATTGCGACTTTCATGGTAACCTACGTTCATTGCTTCGACTCTTGACTTTTCTCTCAGGTTTTGTACCTGTCCTTCAAACCTCAGGAGTAATCTGCGTTTTTCATATATCACCCTTTTGCCCCACTGTAGCTTCAGGGTTCATCTCATTGTGACCTGGGGGTGTAAGATTTGAATATCCTCCATTTGTCCCACTGCGATTCTAAAACATAGGATTTGTCTCTTCTTCATTCTACCCTCTTGTTATTCAACGGTACAGGGTCTGTATCAGCTTTCTTCTAACGATCACTCTCTAGGTGACCCAACCAGATGTATATGCGTGATGCTCGCATGAATGCAGAATGTCATTTCTTTTTAAGAATGACCCTGGTTTTGCACTTGGGTTAACAATGCCCATTTTCGTCAGGATCGTGTCACTCGACACAGTACCTTGTTATTTGTTCAATCAACGTAATTGGGACTCAGATATTTCCGACCCTCGGCGAGTTTTAAGCAATAATCTTGTTTCAGATTCCTGTATTGTTTAGAGGTTTCCAGAGTAATATGCGAAACTCTTTTCATGAAAGTATTATTAGTCCAATAATCGTTATTTCAACGCAAAATGCTTGAAAATGACCATAATGATGGATGGAATGGGAATTTGTTAGGAGTATAGCAGGTTAATCAAAGCTAGCATATGCAATGAAACAGCAAATTTATTTAGAGTGTATTTTGAAAGGACAAAGACAGTAGACTCAAAAATGGGTGAAATGGAAACTAGGTGCCCCAGATATCGTAGCTTGAGCTTCTCTGTTCTAACTTCTTGAGGACCTTTCTAAACTCAATATGTGTTTAGGGGATCTGGAGTACTTTGTCGATGCCCCAAGGCGCAACATTCCTCTTCATTGTTATTTCAAGCGTAGCAAGACTACTGTATGCCCCATCAAAATTTGAGCTGCCTTTTTTTTTTTTTTTTTTTTTTGGGTTTTCAACTCAAACCCACCTTTGGTCTCAAAGTGCCCTTTGCGGGTTTTCACTTTGGCCTCTCCTTTTTCTTCTTTTTTCTTCTTCTTTCTTCTTCTCTCTTTTTGTTTTCTTTCTTTTTTTTGTGTTTTTTTTATGTTTTTTTTTGTTTTTTTTTTTTTGAATTCACCAGATTGATAATATCTTTGTTTCCCTAGAACCGGCCTTCTTTACTTCTTAAAGTCTTTCCTGGCTTGGCATCTTCTTTCTTCTGAAGTTCTTGTTGCATGGAGAGGATCTTCTTCAAAACCCTGTCATGAAGTTTTCTAAGGCGATCTTTTTTGTTAAAAACTCACTTCATCTGATCGTGACGGACATTTCCCAACATCTTCTCTACACATTCACTTGATCATATCGGGATCCGTTTGGCCTCACCCAATTTGGGCTTGGCCTGTGCCCCGGAAACGCGTTGCCCCAGCAGAGGTCCTGGGAAAGGGTACGTAACTTCTGTGTACCCAAATTTTAGGTTATCAATCTTTGTTTTGTTGCCCTTTTTTTTTTTTTTTTTTGGCCATATTAAGTGACCCTTGCCCTCTTAGTGAAGAGATCGACATCCAAAATAATGAATTGATACGGACCCGAAGCTTTCGAGAAGAATGGCTTGATAACATCCATGTCCCACGTGTTCTGTCCTCCTCGGTTTGGCATTTGACGCAATTTTCCTCTCTAGGCTCGAATCTCTTGATTGGCTTAGTCAGGGTAGAACCATCAGCATGTGATCTTCAAATATCATACGAAAATATCTTTGAACTCTTGAGGATAATTCAATGATTCATTGCCTTGTTCCCTTGTAGTGTTTGCTGGCACTTTGCAGGGTAAGATCCATCCTTCTTAACCAGTTCGGAGATAAGTTGCAATCTCTGTCATCTTCTAAGTTCTTAGATCCTCTAGACACATATCTCTCTAAAAGGGAGTCAGTAACAGTGTCACTCATGTCATTGATATCTGGGGATCCATTGTAGGCTTGGAGGTAGAAAATTAAAAGCATGGTATGAAAATGAAACGATGTAGAGTATGAAAATAAAGATGCATTTTATTGAAATAACAATTCTGGAAACAAACCTATTTCACGAAAGAACTCTTGTTGCCTCTAGGCTTAAAGCAACAAGCATGTTTTGAATATTACTCCAGATTAACTAAAAATGTAGGTTTCTTCCACAGTCCTATTGTTCAAAATACTCCCAAGTGTGTAAGGCTTCGGAAAGCTTTATGCCCCCGTTTTTCTTTCGAATGTGTCATTGGCGTTCCGACTTCTTGATTTCTAGGCTTTTGATAACTTCTTTAAGGAATTGAGACTCTCTCACCCCCTCCTTCAATTATTGCAAATTATTGCCCCGGTCGACTCATCGAACTTCAAAACCCCGATCTTAATAAGTCTTTCCACCAATTTCTTGAATGCGATGCAGTTCTCAGTTGAGTGACCTATTATTCCCGCGTGATACTCACATTGAGCATTCGGATCATACCACTTAGGGTATGGGGGTTGCACTGGTTTCATGTAGTGAGGAGCCACCCTATGTGCATCAAACAGGCTTTGATACAGCTCCCCATATGTCATTGGAATCGGTGTAAATTGGGGACGCTTTGCATTGGATTCTTGTCCTGATAATCCCTGATGACCAGTGGTCATAGCCCTCGGTTGACCTGCAGAGAATGATTTGGGACGCTTGTTTAGGTTGTTCACTTCATTTTCCATCTTTCTCGGGCTTGACCTTTTGACACTTTCTCTTGTATCTATTTTTCCGCTCTTGATGCCGTTTTCAATAAGTTCCCCAGACGTTACAACATCGGCGAAGTCTTTTGTGGCATTTCCCACTAACTTGTCATAAAATGGCGCTTTTAAAGTGTTGATAAAAAGCACTGTGGTCTCAGTTTTGGTTAGTGGGGGTTCTACTTGAACCGAGACGTCCCTCCACCTTTGAGCATATTGCCTAAAGGTCTCTGACGGCTTCTTTTCCATCATCTGTAGCGTCAAGCGATCAGGTGCTATGTCGGAGACGTGCTTGTATTGCTCACAGAATGCTGTAGCTAAGTCATCCCATGATCGGATCCTTTCTCTGCCTAGCTGATTATACCACCGGAGGGCTGACCCGATCAAGCTTTCTTGAAAGCAGTGTATCAGCAACTTGTCTTCGTCCTCATAACCGGCCATTTTCCGACAAAACATGATGAGATGCGCCTTTGGGCACCTTGTTCCATCGTATTTCTCAAAATCTGGTGCTTTAAATTTTGGGGGTAAGACCAGACCAGGAACCAAACTGAACTTTTTGACGCTCATTGCGGAAGAGGCTCTAGTTCCCTCTACTACCCTGAGTCTTTCTTCCAGATCTTTAAACTTGTCTTGAGCACCCTGATCCTTCATTCTTAACTTAGCTAGTTCTATAGGATCATCCAAATCTGGGACAATAGGGTCAGCTGGGTTAGTTCCGTGACTTGATGCAAATACACCTTGCCCTAGATGGACAGGTGGAAGTACAGGTGGGTGTTCTAGGCCTGTAAATTCCTTTTGAGGCCAGATTCCATGGGGTGGAGTAAATCCTGGAGGATGGCCTTCGCTTTCTTTCCCGGTACTAGTTGTAGGGTCTTTTCCTTTGTTTGTTATCCCATTCATTATCTGAGTCATTTGGGCCACCATATCCTTTTGAGCCTTTTCCATCTGGTCTTTCAATTCTTGCTGAAACTTCTTCATTTGGTCTTCCATGTCTTTCTGGAATTGTTCGTATCTTTGGTCCATTGCTCTTGCCTTACGACGAGTGTTGTAGTAATGTACGATAGGTTGATCCTCGTCGGTTTCCAGGGTAACTTCTGTCACGTTTTTAACTAATTAGGCTCCTTTTTGATGCAACTGGCGTGATATATGCGAATGGATGAAATGCAATGCAAATGCGTGAAAAGAATGCAAAAGGCGCCGATTCTCATTCAATTTCTTATAGAAAGCTTATTTAAGAAACAAAATCCTTTACATAAAATAGAGTCACATATGCGACCTAGCCCTTATGCCCAGAATTTTAACTTTCTCGATGAGCGAGGCTAACTCTCGACCCCGGTCCGACTTTGATTCACATCTTACACTTAATACATCAGCTTGGACCGCTAAGGATTGTAGACGTTCAGCTACTTCTCATATCTGTGTTACAGCTTTGCCCATGACATAATCCCCCGATTCTAAGATCGTTGAATCCAGAACTCACTACTTCGCAGTGTCATTTCGAGCTCTACCACCTTCCCTTTTAATTCTTCGATCGAGTTGAGGCTTAATTCTATCTTCACCGTAGAGTCGCGTCTTCGGCCAAACATCTTTTCTTGTTCTATTAATCGAGCTTTCAGTGTCTCTTTCTCCATTTGGCTCTCACTTGCAGTCTTCCTCTGAGCATCCTTTTGTGCTGGAACCTCTTGGATTCTGTGTTATACTGGTGCGAGTAAAGCCCCTAACTCCGATGTACATCCCTCGGTTAGACTATCCCCTTTCTCGAGTTGTATCCATATACACACGGCCGCATTATCCTCTACTTTATCAAGGAATCCGTCCCCCATAACAAGCTTCTATCTTAGTAACCAAACGGAGATCGACACCTTTTAATGTGAAAATGCATGCAATGCAATCAAAACAAGAGAAAACATGTTAATGCAAGAGGGGATAAGCAAACACAAAAACGTTAGTGCAAGAGAAATAAACAAACACCTATTGGGGTGACTACTAGGGGTTTTGCATGGTTCTGTCCAATGTGGGTTCCTAGGTCTCTCTACATGCGGTTCAGTTCTAAAGAGAGGTACCCGAACCAGCAGATTCCTCAATCCTCACCCATTGTAGGCTCATACGGATCGAGTTCAGTTCGGGGGAATACATTTCCCTATGGCCATGCGGAGGTGAAAACCTCACGAAACCATAGGTACGGATGTATTCCGGAAGCGGTCCCCTAGCCCATGCGGAGGTGAAAACCTCACGAAGGCATAGCTTCTCGCTCCCACTTAAGGGTGTGACACAACGGTCATGCAAATATGAATGCAGAGACATCCTATGAGACTCGGCAATATTGCAATCATAGTACCAACAGATGCGTCAAAAGAAACATGATTTTTCAAAATGATTTTCCAAATCTTGACAAAAGGACAAAGAATAATCAATTTTACGGCCTGAATCTCGAAGGGTCCCCAGTGGAGTCGCCAAGCTGTCGTAACCATTTTCTTTGAAGAAAACGGGAATCGAACTTGGGTTTTGAAAATGAGTAAAAAGGGAGTCGCCACCGACCTTTTACTAGGTGTGATCGGATCACCTTTGTTTTAATAAAACATTTCGGTTTATTAAAACGGGGTTTATGGTCTACGAATATTTGAGAAATAGGTTCGGGAGTCGGTTACGTGCAAGGAAGGATTAGCACCCTCGGAACGCCCAAAATTGGTACCAAATTGATTAATCGATGTCCTAGTGTCAAAAGTTTGAAATGATTTTGAAATCTTACTCTTTTTATTGTTTTTAAACGACTTGATTGAATAATGATATTCCCTTGTTTCGAAGGAATAGAGTTTCACATCCAGCACGATTGGACATGATAATCTAGTCCTTGAATCCAAGATCATCTCCGAAATTCTCCAAGTACATATTTTTTGAAATTTTGGAAAGGGCATTTGCTCATTCGGTCATACGAAAGGAAACGCACCCAGCACGATTGGGCGCGATCCTTCGAACTTCCAAACGCATAAATATCACCTTATTTAAAAATTGGAACAAATTTGAAAGGTTATCCACTTTGTTCGGTCAAACGAAAAGTCACACCCAGCACGATTGGGCGCGAAGTTCTGAATTCCCAAACTCATGAATATTACCTTTATGCAAACTCATTTTTTGAATAAAAAAAAAAAAAAATAAAGTAAAATAAAATAAAAGATAAAATGTTGAGTTACGATGAAATAACGAAAATGAGAAATTGGCAAAACATGATAATAAAAGATGGAATGATAAACAAAAATAGAAAGATAAAATTTAAAAAGAAATAGTGAATAAAAACAAAAGATGTTAGTCATGGTAGAGACAATAGTAAATATAATAATAATAATAGTAATAATAATAATGATATAATAATAATAACAATATGGAGTATGTACAACATGACAATGTAAACATAATAAATATAATAATGATAGTAAGTATATATGCACAAATAATAGTATAATAATAATAGAGTTAGTAATAATAATAGTAACGACACAAAATATGTACAACATATACAAGATAATAACGTGGTAAGAACAATAAAAATAGTGAATATAATAATACTGATAATAATAATGATACACGATGTATACAATACAATAATACAAGTATAATAATAATAATAATAATAATAATAAAACAATACCAATAATAACAATAGCATAGTAAAATAGCAATAATTAATATGCAATATATGATATACTAATATAAATATAATAATAATAATAATAGTAATAATAATAGTAATAATAATTAATATAGTAATAATAAAGTAACAATAATACACAATGTATATAATGTAACAATAATAATAATAATAATAATAATAATAATATATAGTAGTAGTAAGGTAATAATAATACACAATGTATATAATGTAACAATAATAAATAATAATAATAATAATAATAATAGCAATGACTAAAATTGAAGGAAAACGGAATGCTTGGGGTAAATTCAAAATAAAATAGAAAGGGGAGGACTAAGTTGTAACGCGCGAAGACTCCTAGGGACTAAATGCATAAATTACCCAGCCTTTGATTGTGAGGCGTTTCGATTGCCAGGTGTGGACCAAATTGAAAACGAAGCAGAACAATGGGGCGAAATTAAAAGAGAAGAAAAGGAGAGAGAGGATTCAATTGAACGATGCCATAAGAAGAGGGGACTTATCGTGCAAATACCCCATAAGGAGATATGCACGGTTCCCCTGGTATCCCAAACGGCCAGCCTTAATTTCCCCTAATCCCTAACTTTATTTCTTTAGTTTCCTAGGCAAAAAAGATCAGAAACAAACCCCCCCAACCCCCTAAAACCTTTTCGCTCCAAAAAAGAAAAAGAAGAAGCAGAGAGAGAGCTTCCTCCCTTCTTCTTTCTCCGGTCGAAGGGGCATCATCCGTCCGTCCACCCGCCACTGTCAATCACCATCCCCGCAGATCTAGGAGTTTCGCGGCTCCTTGTCGGATGAGTCCTAGGGTGGGACTTCTAAATCCCTCAGGCCGAAAGCAGAAGGGCCACTTTCACCCTCTTCTTCGCACCGATCTCGACCATGGGGAGAAGCCTCCGACGGTGGACTACGGGGCGATGATGCGGCCACGAAACGACCCCCGTAAGCCCTTTCTATTCTTTCCTTTTTACCCTTTCTCTTTATGCGTTGATGAATCAAGGAAATCGAAACAAAATAAGAAGTGAAATCACCTTCGAATCTTGTTGGGGTGATTTTGATTTTTCGATCTATTAATTTTCTGAATCTGTCTCTTTTTTCATTGATTGCCGAAGAAGAAAAAAAGGGTCTTTCCCTCCTCCGATTCTTTTTTTCCCCCCCCACCTTTTACAGTGTTATTCTATCGGCTTTATAGCCATTTTACACTATTTTTATTGCTTTTGTTTTCTTCTGTTCTTGGTGCTTGCTGTTGTGGTTTCGTCTTTTCTGCAGGTGGAGTGGTTGTGGGACTCGGTGGCCGACAACAGCCAGCGGAGCAGCGCACCAGGGGACTTGCGGCGCACCCCTTTAGGGTTTTAACAGAAACCCTAAAAATTTTCTGAAAAACTTTAACTTTTGGGCCTTTGGGCCTTTTGTAATGTAATGGGCCCGGGATTAATGACCCGGGCCAAAATTGGTGATTACATTCGGTTTCAAAGATGAAAGAAGAGAGGAATATTTGGCTTAGAAGGAATCGGCTAGGAGGCTAAAAGGAAAAGAAGAAAAAGATGGATGCTCCACATCAAGAAGAAATTCGGCAGAGAGAAGAGGAGGAAGAAAAATTGATGAGTAGCCCTATTTTTTTTCCTTTTATAGCTGAAATTACTACTCAGAATCCCTTACTTGGCCACCACTCTTCTATTTTGATAACTTTATCCTTTGAATTATCACTTAATAAAAGAATTTAATCCAACAATTATCTCTTGAAAATTATCTAAAATAAATCTATTATTTATCCATCCTTTAGCCGAATTTTAAAGAGAATAAAACTCCCAAAATATAGCCTTACGCCGTCCACCTCTCTACTCCTTGTAGCAAAATAAAATTTCTTTTATATGCTCCCCAAGTGACTCGAACTCAGGCCCACTTGCATAGCTAGTGGCGTCACCTACCTGGGCCTTAAGTGATATCTTCAGGCCACTTTTCCAAGCCTGTTTGTGTGTCAAATTCCTCCTATTAATTTTCTTAAGGCCACCTTGCCTTAGTTTCCTCTTTTTAAACTTTAAAACTTGACATTTCCTTACATTTCCAAGTTTCCAAAAATTTTCGTTTGCCTCCTTTAAACTTAACATTTCCTCACATTTCCAAGTTTCCTGAAATGTTTACTTTCCTCTTTTGAATCATTTCTAAATCATTTCCTTACATTTCCTAGTTTCCAAAAATGTTCACGTTCTTCTTTTAAACTTAACATTTCCATACATTTCCAGGTTTCCAAAAATGTTCAAAACACATTCATAACACATAAGACATGTCATTTCGTACAATTAAACCGAAAATGCATAGGCCCTTTTCAGGATGTTACAGTTCTACCCCCCTTAAAATAATTTCGTCCTCGAAATTACTTACTAACGAACAGTCGTACTTTCTAGCCCACCACACTACGCTACTGCTGCGCATTCTGATCTTAAGAAACTATCATACTTTCTAGGCACATTCTCTTAGTTTACAATCAAGGTTCCATACACCTTACTAGCCACATAAGAACGAACTGACTTTACAACGAATAAGGCAATTAAGGTATTCCAGAACCACGTCCCCTAGAGCTCATTTCTACGATCATGCTTTAATCTAATTAAGAAATTTTATGAATTAGCCTTTATTCCACTGAGTACCCGCGAAGAAGTTTTATGAAAAGAATTTTAAAAGTGGTTCTTTCGTATTCATACATGCATACAGTCTTTACATTCATACATTCATCAATCAATTATGAACTTTCGTTCATTCAGAGAAATGTTGTAGTTTTCATTGTTGCTGTTTTTCCACTACCCAAGGGTATTTTCGTAATTTGCCCTACAGGGGTATTTTCGTAAATTTTTTTTTCAAAAATAGGGTTCCTTGTGGATTTTGTCAATAAGGGTATTTTGGTAATTTTGCATTCCCAGGGTATTTTTGGAAATTTTGAAATTCCAGGGGTATTTTAGTAAATTTTTACAAATCAGGGTAAATTTGTAAAGTTTAATAATTCAGGGGTATTTCAAAATTTATAAAACTTGAGGGTTATTTTTGAGAATTTTGTTTTCCAAATCAGTGATGCAAAAATTTTGGAAATCAGGGTCATTTTGGTAATTTTGTAAGTTAGGGGCAATTTCGTAAATTTTCCAAGTTGGAGTATTTTAATATTTCGCAGAAGTAGAGTTTTTGGACTTGTTATAAAGTAATGAAATTTTTTTTTAATAAGAACTGTGGGTATTTTGGAAATTTCATAAACCAAGGGCATTTTTGTAATTTTACCACCAGGGGTATTTTAGTAATTTTGTAAATCAAGAAATATTTCAGAAAAATTTTATGGGATAGCTTGTATAAATCAAAAGGGTAATTTAGTCATTTTAAAACTAGGGTTTCCATAAAAATGTGGCTAATCCCTTTCGGGTTTTAGTTAAGGGTTTAGCCTATGAATAAGTCCTCTTGGTTAGAGTGAACCGAAGCTACGCACCAGGTAGGATTCCTGCGAAGAGGAGGTGAGTCACTAGGACTGCTTAAATACCAGGCTCTTCTGGATCCAATACTAGACATGCGCACAATGGTTGCCACACCCTAACTCGGCGACTTAGCCATAGGTTTGCTTAATTAGTCATTAAGTCTTATGTAATAGTTGGGGTAAACTAGTCCTAGGGTTCCAAATACTTATCATACTACTCTACGTGCCATTCCAGTTCTACCTTTCGACAATTCATACTATAACTCACACAAAGGTTAGGGGTACTTACCTGGTGGACTGCGGGTCGGAGACTTAGGTGCCATGCCAAAAAACCCTGCTTATCTTCAAAAACTCATTTGGGCTCGATTTGAAAACATTTTGGGCCTTAAACCCCAGGCCGAGGGTTTGAAACTGGGCTTTGATACCAAATTGAAACACCCCACACCCGGCCCACGAGCCTTGACCGGATGTGGTATGTTCCCCGGTGTAAACCGTTTCAAATTCTTTTGTGACTTAGGAAAAACTTGTGTGTTTTGAAAGAAAATTTGTTTTGGGTTGGGCTTGAGTTGAAAACGAGTTTATTTGATTAAAAATCCTTTAGCTTTAGGTGACAAAACATTTAGGGTTGGTTTTGATAATAAATTTACTCAATCTTTCAATTAATAAATATTTGTAACATAATAAATCAAAGAAAAGTAAAGAAATTCAACTATGGCCTTATTACATCAAATAATCCCAAAATTAAAATTTAAAATACTTGAAATAAAATAAAAGTCCAAATCGTAAATTTCTTGCTGTGCATGGCCATCCCTAAGCTTCTGC
This sequence comes from Gossypium australe, assembly GCA_005393395.2. Taxonomy (NCBI): domain Eukaryota; kingdom Viridiplantae; phylum Streptophyta; class Magnoliopsida; order Malvales; family Malvaceae; genus Gossypium; species Gossypium australe. The sequence goes on along the minus strand of CM016623.1, from coordinate 70,324,700 downwards.
CAAACCCGGTCCATTACTGATCGTCACCTGAAAATAATCCCACAGCGGGGTGAGTCAACAGACTCAATGTGTAACCAACACTAAGAATCAACATTTCAGGCATGCATTATCATATCACATACATATTCATATAACAAGTAAAAACAATGATGCAAACCCAAAACCCAAACCTAATTAGCCATCCGCTACACTTCCCCGTACCAACCTGTACACCGTGGGGACTACTAAGTCGACCCTCCTTCCGCTACACTCCATCGAAGGCAGTTGCTGCAGTCGACGTGCTGATCGCCCTTATGAAATTCGTGGTCTTAGGTCATCACATTCAGATTTCGTGGTCTTAGGTCACCACATTCAGATATCGTGGTCTTAGGTCACCACATTCAGATATCGCGGTCTTAGGTCACCGCATTCAGATTTCGTGGTCTTAGGTCACCACATTCACTTCCCCTTTTCAATAACCCATATGCCCAAATCATATTATGCATTAACATGCCAAAGTTCACATTCTTATCATTATTCTCATGTTACTTATAACATATTTCATAATCCTATTAGGACTAGGAAACGTACCTGAGTACTTTGTACCATAGCATGGTACTTAGCCATATTTTCACATTCTTAATATTACATTTAATTTAATCATAGCCATGAACATAACAAGACTTAGGGTAGGGTACACACCTGATTTGCTTAGCGGTTCACTTAAATCCCGAAAAGCTTGATCTAATGCCTTAGATCTCAATTCCTACATTCCGCCAACCTTAATATATTAGCATAAAGCCTATTTGGCTATAAAACCAAATCCTAGTAGGATTTGTATTCTTCAAACTTACCTTGTTGCCGATTTCACTGCTAACCAAATCCCAAATACTTTGCTTTATTCCTCCTTGTATTCGGCCAGGCATTGAATCAATTAACTTGGTTAGCTTTCGGCTTTTGAACATTTAAAGAACAGATCTAGATACTAATCTAAGCCTTAGCCGAATATACATAGATGCTTACCTTCCAAATCTTAAATCCCGAATTGAATCCTTGCTTCCTTAATGCTGTCGAAATTCCTATAACCATATGTTAGATTTAATCTAACATTAAAACATAAAACATGGCCTTTGGCCGAATATACATATATCTTACCTTAAATCTTTAAATCCCGAAACTCTCTTCCTGATTAATGGAGATGCCAAAATACCTTAGATCTGAAATCCCGGAATTCACCTTCCATATTTCGATCAACAAGATATAAGAGGGATTAGACTAACTTTCAACTTAAAAGAAAGGAATACAAGTATGACTATAGATCCTTACCCTTTTATACTAAAATCGACAGATCCTTCCTGACACCACTTCAGAGATTCGGCTTAGAGACTTGATGAACAATCGGCTATGAGCCTTCTATGCATTCGGTTTCAAAGATGAAAGAAGAGAGGAATATTTGGCTTAGAAGGAATCGGCTAAGAGGCTAAAAGGAAAAGAAGAAAAAGATGGATGCTCCACAACAAGAAGAAATTCGGTAGAGAGAAGAGGAGGAAGAAAAATTGATGAGTAGCCCTATTTTTTTTCCTCTTATAGCCGAAATTACTACTCAGAATCCCTTACTTGGTCACCACTCTTATATTTTGATAACTTTATCCTTTGAATTATCACTTAATAAAAGAATTTAATCCAACAATTATCTCTTGAAAATAATCTAAAATAAATCTATTATTTATCCATCCTTTAGCCGAATTTTAAAGAGAATAAAACTCCCAAAATATAGCCTTGTGCCGTCCACCTCTCTACTCCTTGTAGCAAAATAAAATTTCTTTTATTTTCTCCCCAAGTGACTCGAACTCAGGCCCACTTGCATAGCTGGTGGCGTCACCTACCTGGGCCTTAAGTGATATCTTCAGGCCACTTTTCCAAGCCTGTTTGTGTGTCAAATTCCTCCTATTAATTTTCTTAAGGCCACCTTGCCTTAGTTTCCTCTTTTTAAACTTTAACACTTGACATTTTCTTACATTTCCAAGTTTCCAAAAATTTTCGTTTGCCTCCTTTAAACTTAACATTTCCTCACATTTCCAAGTTTCCCGAAATGTTTACTTTCCTCTTTTGAATCATTTCTAAATCATTTCCTTACATTTCCTAGTTTCCAAAAATGTTCACTTTCCTCTTTTAAACTTAACATTTCCATACATTTCCAGGTTTCCAAAAATGTTCAAAACACATTCATAACACATAAGACATGTCATTTCGTACAATTAAACCGAAAATGCATAGGCCCTTTTCAGGATGTTACACCCGGTTCAAAGAGAATGCACCTACGGCCTTTGCTGGCTCATTGTTCGTACTCCTTAGTTTTTGCCTCTATGTTGTCCCTAACCTTTTGGTGCAACTGTTTAATATATTCAGTCTTGCATTTTCCATCTACATGCACAAGTTGATTAGAAGACAAATGTATTAGATCAAGCGGTGTTAATGGATTAAAACCATACACAACTTCAAATGGGGAAAACTTAGTAGCAGAGTGTATGGAGCGATTGTAAGTAAACTCCACGTGTGGCAGGCAATCTTCCCATGTCTTTAAATTCTTCCAAATGATTGCTCGAAGCAATGTTGAAAGAATTCGATTGGTTTGACCGTCCGTTTGCGGGTGGCAGGCGGTAGAGAATAGTAACTTGGTTCCTAATCGTCCCCACAATGTCCTCCAAAAATGGCTAAGAAATTTCGCGTCCCGATCAGACACGATTGTCTTAGGCATGCCATGCAACCTGACCACTTTAAAAAAAAAGGATTAGCAATATTCACAGCATCATCAGTTTTATGGCAAGGTATAAAGTGAGCCATTTTATAGAATCTATCCATAACCACAAATATCGAATCTCGGCCATTCTTATTTCTTGGCAAGCCGAGTACAAAATCCATAGAAACATCAGTCCAAGGAGTTTCAGAAATGGGTAAAGGCTTATACAAACCGTGCGGATGAGTTCGAGATTTAGCCCTTTCATAGGTAACGCATCTCCCACAACATCGTTCTACATCTCGTTGCATCTTAGGCCAAAAGAAGTGCTCTTAGAGGGTGGCTAAAGTTTTAGCAACTCCAAAATGTCTCATCAATCCACCACTATGAGCCTCATTTATTAACACCTCTCGCACAGATCCTTGTGGAATGCATAGTTCACCTTCTCGAAACAGATATCTGTCATGGCGGTAGTATTTCTTGTAGGCTCCTTTTTCACATAACTTGAAAAATTCACCAAAGTCAGTATCATTCGCATATAGGTCCTTAAGAAATACAAACCCCATCAATTTAGAATCCAACACATTTAACAAGGCATACCTTCGGGATAGTGCATCAGCAACTACATTTTCCTTACCTTTTTTATATTTAATGACATAAGGAAATGATTCGAGAAATTCTACCCACTTAGCGTGTCGCTTGTTGAGTTTATGTTGCCCTCTTAAATACTTCAATGACTCGTGGTCGGTATGGATCACGGATTCTTTGGGCAGTAGGTAGTGCTGCCATGTTTCCAAGGCTCAAATTAGAGCATACAATTCCTTGTCATATGTCGGGTAGTTTAAGACAGCACCATTGAGCTTTTTGCTGAAGTACGCAATGGGGTGTCCGTCTTGCATAAGTACAGCGCCAATACCTAACCCTGAGGCATCACATTCTAACTCGAAAGTTTTCTCAAAGTTTGGTAAAGCTAATAATGGTGCTTGAGTCAAACAGTCTTTAATTTTCAAAAATTCTTTCTCTTGTTCTTCTTCCCAAATAAAGTTAGAATTCTTACGGATCACACCGGTTAATGGTGCGGCCAACGTGCTAAAGTTCGGTACGAACCGTCGATAAAAACTAGCCAGCCCATGAAGCTTCAAACTTGGGAAATATTTGTCGGACGGGGCCATTCTTGGATTGCTTTAACCTTTTCTTGATCAACTTCAAGGCCTTCCAAACTGACAACAAATCCTAAAAACACAATTTTGTTAGTACAAAAATCACATTTCTGCAAATTTGCATATAAGGTCTCTTTTCGCAAAACTTCTAGAACAGACTTTAAATGTTTCACGTGCTCATCTAAAGTTTTACTATAGACAAGTATGTCGTCAAAGTATACGACAGAAAATCTACCGATGAATGATCGCAACACATGGTTTATGAGTCACATGAACGTGCTTGGGCCATTTGTTAGCCCGAATGGCATAATGAGCCATTCATAGAGTCCTTGCTTAGTCTTGAAAGCAATCTTCCAATCGTCACCCTCGCACATACGTATTTGATGATATCCGCTATTAAGGTTGATCTTTGAAAATAAGCTCGCTCCACTCAATTTGTCGAGCATGTCATCCAATCGCGGGATAGGGTGTCGGTACTTGATCGTGATCTTGTTGATGGCTCGGCAATCTACGCACATCCTCCATGTTCCATCTTTCTTGGGGACTAACAAGACGGGCACAGCACAAGGGCTTAAACTCTCGCGTACATAGCCCTTTTCAAGAAGTTCATTCACTTGTCTTTGAAGTTCCTTCATCTCTTCTGGATTGCTTCGGTAAGCTGGTCTATTTTGGATTGCGACTCCCGACACAAAGTCTATCTGATGTTCTATTCCATGAATAGGAGGCAACCCACTTGGAATCTCTTCCAGGAATATGTCTCTGAATTCCTGTAACAAAGACAAAACAGGGGAAGGTAACTGGTTATCAAAATCATTAGTTCCAAAGAGACTTTCCTTGTACATAAGTACCAACAGAGGCTGTTTTAGCAACATAGACTTTCGGACATCTTTTTCTTTAACATAAAAAATTTCTTTTTCACTCTCGTCTTTTGTTTCCTTTTCTTTGTGTTCGAACTCTCTTTTTTTATCACTCATTCTTTTGCCTTTCTTCTTTTCTTTTTCTTTCTCATTTTTCCGCTCACTTTCTTTTGATTTTTCAATTGATGCCTTCATCTTCAATTGATCGTCATAAACTTGCTTGGGTGTTAGCGGAGCTAATGTCACGTTCCGGCCCAAGTACTTGAAGGTGTATCGATTGGTGTAGCCATCATGGATCGCTTGCTTGTCGAATTGCCAAGGTCGCCCAAGTAGGAGATGTCCCGCTTGCATCGGTACCACATTTCACAAGACCTCATCTTGATACTTCCCTATTGCAAAGGAGACCAAAACTTGTTTTGTGACCTTAAGTTCTCCCCCGTCGTTAAGCCATTGCAGTTTATACGGATGGGGATGTTTGGTGATAGTCAATCCGAGTTTCTCCACCAATATGGTGCTGGCCACATTAGTACAGCTTCCTCCGTCAATAATGACGCAACAAATCTTCCCTTGTACTTGGCAACGCGTATGGAAGATGTTTTTGCGTTGTTGTTCATTCTCGACGCCTTGTACGCTAAGACTTCTTTTTACCACTAAGATCTTTCCATTTTCGGCTTGTTCTACTTCTTCCTCGTCTTGGGACGTCTCACTGGCATCATCTTCTCTTTCACTTTCGAATTCAATCTCGGTATTATCCCGATTAAGCATAGTGTTTTGGTTGGACATTGACTTGCAATATGGCCCCGACCCAAACATTTGAAACACTTAATGTCCCAGGATCGATTCGGAATAGCTTCCATTTTGCCCTTGTTCGCTTCACCGCTTGGCTTGTTAAACTTAGGTGCGCCACTTGCTTCTTTGGTTCGGCTCGATATGTCCCGTTTGTTGGCCATTTTCCCCCATTTAGATTTTGAAGCATTATTGGGGATTGCTCTAGACGTAACTTTTCGTTTTAGCTGATTTTCGACCTTTATTGCCATGTGAACCATATCGATGATATCAATGTAATGGTGTAGTTCTACAACATTTGCGATATCTTGATTAAGGCCAGTGCTAAAGCGTGCCATTGTGGCTTCTTGTTCTTCCTCTGCATTGGCTCAGATCATGGCCACTTCCATTTCCTTGTAGTAATCCTCCACACTACGATGACCCTGAGTTAGGCTTTGCAACTTTTGATGCAATTCGCGGTGGTAGTAAGTCGGGATGAATCTTTTCCGCATTAGTGCCTTCATTTCTGCCCATGTAGATATTGGACGTTCACCATTCCATCTTCGGCTCGTTGTTAATTGATCCCACCAAATAATGGCATAATCAGAAAACTCGATGGCAGCAAGTTTCACCTTCTTATTCTCTGAGTAATTATGGCATTCGAAGATTAACTCCACCTTCTTTTCCCACTCAAGGTAAGCTTCTGGATCGGACCGCCCTTGGAAAGTAGGAATTGCCATTTTAATATTTTTCATGTTATCATCAACCCATTCTCAATCTCTTCGCTCACGGACTCGTGGATCTCTTCTCCGTTCATTGTGTTCGAAAGCTAGGTTACTGTCAGCTTCACTTGGTTCATATATGTCGTTATCATGCAGCCAAGGTCGTTCTTGTCCCCTTCTTAGAATTGGAGGGGTGTTTGTTCGGGGTCTCCGTTCATTTCTTCGGTCCAATCGCTCATTGATTGATTGGAACAAACGTGTGATTTCTCGCATTACGGTTTGCAAATCAGGATCTCTTCCTTCAGGATCATTCCTTCGGGGTTGTAATCCTCTTCCACCCCCGGCGGCATCCGATGCTTCGTCGCTTATTACTCGTCGTTCGGGACTCCTAAACATGTTAAACAAGATTAATGAAACCTCACTACAATCCTCACTTGTTCACTTACAAGGAAATAATTATTAACACTCACACTCGTGTTTTCACTCAATTTCTGGATTTTCTTTCAATGAAATCTCTCTTGCCTTTTACCGCTCGAATTCACTCCTCTAGATTCTAGAAGGTTGCCTTCGACTTATTAGCAACTCGTAGGTCGTTTCAAGGAGTTTTAAAGGGTAAAATTGTTTCGGAAAAAGGTAGGCTTTAAAAGGGTAGAGAGGTTGGTAGGTGGCGTTGGAAAGTAAGACTCGATAGTAGAAGTGATGAATTATGAGGAGTTGAAAATCCTGATATTACGACAAAAAAATTAATTTTTTTTAACTTACTCGGAAAAACTCGAGATGATAAAAAACGTGCCTAATTTAATTGGCTTTGATACCAACTGATACGAATCGTCTCGGGGTTGAAAACGAATCGTAAATGTTGCCCGATCGTAAATTAGGTAGTTTTTCGTTATAGATAACAAAAGGGGTAATTTAATGATAATGGCTTGGAAAAATAAAAATAGTTAAGAGGTTAGAATGGATTCAGATTTGAAGCAAGAAAGAACCTTTAACATATATATTAAAGACCCGAATCTTATAAGCTTCAAACAGATGAAAGGAGTTTGAATAAACCGAGACCCACTATCTAGCAAGATAGGAACCAACGGTACAGATAAATGAACGCCACACCCAAAGGATGATAAGTTCAAAACAAGGATAGAATTACGCCACTAGAAACTAGGTAAGTCAATTCGAACCTTGAAGAATTAGGAGAGTGAATTAAACTCACCAAAAGAAAATATTCATTCATGAAAATTCAAAAAAAAAAAAACCTACAAATGACAAAGGTCCACCTATTCATAGGACAAGTGGATACCGGAATTACAAATGTTTCTCAACTCTTAATGCCTTAGGCCGTCCCATGCTCTTCAAGAATTTAAATTCATGAAAGCATAATATTCGGCCAAAGCATGTACCAACTTAGCCGCCCCCATGCTTTAAGAAAAATATAATAATTTCATGAAAGCTAAAGTTCGGCATGTGTTGCTCAATTGTTTAAAAAAAATCTAGCAATTAAAAATTATTTCACATGTTCTATCTTGCCGTCCCATACTTCAAGTGCTAGAATTTTAAAATTCCTTCCCATCATGCTCTATCATTGCCGTCCCATACTAGGTGCCATTCAATTATTTTAAAATTCAATTCATCCATGCTCATCTTGTAAGCTTGTGCCGCATGCTCCATGTAAATCCCACCATGTTGATTATTTTATTCCAAAGTCAAATGCCTTGTGTCGTTCATGCATTATCACACTTGCACATGTCTTTTATAGCTTCCATAGTTGTTGTCCTTTGCTCCACCAGCTAATGTTCATGGTTCTTGAATTATTTTATTTAATCCATGATTTGTGATCTCCCATGCTCCACTTAGGCTTGTGCCGTCCCATGCTTTGAAGAGGAAGCATAAATCTTTGTCCACCATGCCTTCCATGCTTGAATAAAATAACAATAAGCTCCACCATGCCGTCCATGACTTCCATCATCCCTTGCCCAAGTAGTTCGGCATGCTACCCATGTTTTTCATCCACTTCCAATGCTTTACCTTAATTATTTATTCAACCCATATCCATGCATTTGTTTCACCCATAAAATGGCCTCCCAAGCATCATGGCGTCAACATTAAATTGCCCATCATAATTTGTCTAATTAGTTCACCCATCCTCAATATTCGGCAACCCTCTTTGCATCCACTTACATCCATGCTTTATCCCTTCAACCGTGCACCCCCTTTGCTTAAAGTATTCCACCTTGGTTGGCGCCTATAAACCCATGAGAACATAATTAACACAGGGAAATTAAACACTTTATTTAAACACTAGGTAAAACACTAACATTCAGCTTCGACAAAAGACATTTAAAAACTCGTATCATTTAGATGAAATAAGAAAATGTAACAAACTAATAAATGACTGAAGATAAATTAAACACGCATAATAAATTGTTAAATAAAGTAGCAGTCGAACTAGCTAGTATATTCAACTTCAAATAAATTGTAACAGTTCAGCATGTTCTTGGGCTCTTTTCTATCTGTATTCCAAATTTGTGCCACCAAAGCCGACGCAGCATCTTTGAATTGTTTAGCACGGGAACTCGTAATTGGTCCACTAGGTAGCTCGATTGGGTCTCGGTTGACTTCCGTCACAGGATTCTTAGGCGAGTTCATATCATTCGGACCTAGAACGGGGGAAAAACGAGAAATTGACGGTTAGGTAAACAATGCATCATTTTTACTTGCGTTTTTATGTTTTGATTTATTTTATGTGATGTGGCTGAATATTGAATGAAATTAACAAAGTATCAAAATGTGAGAAATTTCTCGGTTGAACCTGTAACACCCCAAACCTTGCCTAGATGTTATGGCCGAATCTAGCAAAGTCACATGATAGTGCTTTGGAAAATGTCATTACCATAAGGTCATTTTCGATATCTTAGGTTAACGTCAAAAACGTGTTGTTTATTCATTCATTATCCATGTTCAAAACATTATAGATTGCGGAAGCTTTTAAAAGCAATTTGCCAAATTCGTGTGTATTGGATAAAACATTTGTTTATTTTGAAAACTCGCGTCTTATCCTACTACTAGTAGTTATAACATAAAAATCCAAACTTTAAGCAAAAATCTGTACAAGCCATATTACATAAACTGTAATATCCCGGGATAGGGGTTATTTTGTTGTGGTTTTGTGTGCATGTGTCTGCTGTGCTGTGTTGTTGTTTGGGTGGTTTCGGGGCTTAGTTGTAAGTTAGAAGTAAGCCTGAGTAGGTAGGAAAATTTTAGTTTTAAGCTTTATGTGAGAGGAGCTGAAGGAGCTGGGGTTAATAGGTATTCTTTAGTGGTTTTTAGCACAAAAAGAGGAGCTGGTGGAGTGGCAAGGAGACGCCACTCTAGAGCTTGGAAGGTGGCGCCACTTGCAGGGGATGAGGTCCTGTGTTCAAGCTGCGGAGTGGCCATATTTTGCATTCTTTTTGACGGCATGGAGGGGAGGAGTTGTAGGCAGTTCAAACTCTGCCTAAGACCAAGTCAAGTGCTGAGGTGGTGGGAGGAGAGTGATTTGTGGATGTGGACTTGTTCAAAGTATTTTGAATGAGTGGTTGTGAGTGTATGTGGGAAGGGTGGCCGAATTTTAGGAGAGTTTGGGGGGGAGTGGACGGTTTGGTAGTGGGGGGAATGAGGTGTGCCGAAATGCACTTTTCATTTTGTGCATTTTCGGTCACATTGGGTAAAGGTAAGTTCTCTCTTTTTGACAAAAGTAAGCCGATTCTTTCTAAAGAATTTCTCTCTTTTTTCTTCACTTTTTTGAAACCGAAAGACCAAACCCCTATAGCTTGCCGAATGTTACTTGATTTCCTTGTGTTTTCTTTTTTTCATTTGAGTAAGCCGAAACTACTACTCTTTCCTCTCCATACTTTTTCCTTAGCTGAAAACTTTGGTAGCCGAACGTTCATCTCTCTCCCTTTCTTTTTCAATTGTTGAAGCCGAAACTAGTGATCCTTCTTTCTCATATTTCCATTCTTTTACAACTCTTGTGCCGAATTCACATCTCCTTCTTAGCCGAATCTTTCATTTGTTTCTTACCATTTCATTAAGCCGAAACCATCTTACTTTGTTCCCCTAATCTTCATTTTCTTCTCTCAATACCATCTTGCCGAAGCTATACTCCCTGTTCACATATTTTCTTTTCTCTTCTCACTCTAAGCCGAACATAAGAGTGTTAAGCATCTAGGGCCGAATCTTCTTCTCCCTCTGGTTCAAAGTGGTGACCGAATCTATCCCCTCACCTAGTGGTTGGTTGGCCGAATATTGGGTGGTGTTGGTAATTGTTTGGCCGAATGGCCATTTCTCTCTTCTCTAGTACTATGTTGATTTCGGTTTGATTAAAGCCTATGTTGGTTGTGGTTGAAAGGAGTTAATCATCTGTTTAATCATCTCGTATAGTGTCTTTGGATATTGGAAGTAATCAAGAGGAGTCTTCCTACTCTATTAACTGTGTGGTAAGTGATGGTAAGGGCTGGTTCTATTAGTTAATTCTTTTTGTCTCGTTAAGCCAAGTTATTAAAGGTGTGACTGTTGTCGTTTTAGGGGTGGCCGATTGTCAGTAGAACCATTGTTGGTTCCGGATTTGGTAGGAAACCAAATCAGGGACCAAAGTTAAACCCTGTTGGTTTAATGAGTTGTGGCCGAATGGTATAGTACTAATCCCTTGGTTGGCCGATTTTTAGGAACAAGGTTGTTGAGGTGATCGAGGGATTTAGTCGAGTTCTTTGGGAGCTAAACTTGGGATTTACCAGGTGTGTAAACTAACACACTGATTTCTTAGTAATATGTTAATAACCTGTTTGTGTAAAGTGAGACTATATGGTTGATGGATTTGGTACCCGACGGGGTATGTGCACGGACACGGGTAAGTCTGTTTCATTACGAGATTGGGAGTGATATATGTGATATCATGATATGTGATGTAAATACTACGAGATGCCATGTTGAGCATGTTAGCATGATTGCATGATTTATACCATTTGCATTAGTATGATATGTTATTGGGTGATTTGAGAGGAGGGAGAATATGATATCCGTGTCTTTGGGACACCGTGTCTTTGGGACACCAGAGGTTTGGCACCTCTAGTGGTTTGGTACCACAGATGATATTTTGTGACTTTGGGTCACCAGAGGTTTGGCACCTCAGCGTCTCGTCCCAGTGGCTTAGTACCACAGTGGGTTGGCCCCACAGTTGATTATCTGGGATTGACGCCAGTGATTTGGTATCACACGATGGGTTGGCCCCATCATTCGATTCGTGACTACGGTCACCAGTGATTTGGCATCACACCTGTGTCTTTGGGACACTAGAGGTTTGGCACCTCATTGCGACTCGTCCCTGTGGTTAACACCACCGTGGGTTGGCCCCACTTGAGAGATACGGGATTGTCGCTAGTGATTTGGTATCACACGTGGGTTGGCCCCACAGTTGGTTATTTGTGACTTTGGGTCACCAGTGGTTTGGCACCACATTGATGGATATCTTGACTTTGGGTCACCAGTGGTTTGGCACCACCAGTGGTTTGGTACCACACGGGGTAGAAAAGGTGTTACGGATGGTTAGGAATGGGTGCATTAATTGTATTGCTTTGTTATGATGTATGTTAGCATGTTGTATTATCGGAAGGGGGATTTATGCACTGAGTCTTGCGACTCACCCACTCCTTTGACATTTCAGGTGACACTTAGACGCAGACATGGAGCCGGGATGGACTCGAGGTGCTCATGCCATTCTTAAATAAGGATTTGCTCAGACTTTATAAAATTTGGTACTTTAGCTTATTTATTACTATTTGGGTTTTATTTTGGATTGTAAATGGCCTTTAAAATTATGTTTTGCTATGTTTATGCTTAAAGTAGATTTTTAATATGCCTTAACAAGTTAATTGGGTTAAAATTTACTAAAACTTGGAAAGACAACGATTTCAAAACTACAAATCGATATGTTTTAAACTATACCATCGGGTATCACACTATGATTTGGGATAAAGAGAACTCAAATGTTTTTCTAATTTAAACTCGATTTTCTACTAAGTCAAAATGTTTTAGTAACAATAAGAAACAACTTGAACTTCTAAATGAGATAGACTTGTTTCACCTACACATCTGATTAAGTTTTCAAAATTTCCGGGTTTTCAAATACACCACCAGATTTTAACCAAGCCTACTCAAGTTTTCTTCAAATACACAATATAGCGAAGTGTTTTCATCAAATTTTTAAACAGAAACCTACCTTCTCAAAATTCTAATTTTCCTCGTAACATACCAGATTCGGTCGTGGTGTGTTGACCGGGTTTGGTGTGTTACAATTATGGTATCAGAGCCAAGTTCAAAAGCTCAGCTGTGGGCCTGAGGCCCAAAATGTTTTAAAAGTCTGTTTTAAGTGTTTTTGTTTTGAAATGTATGGTTTGAAAGGCATGGCACCGAGTCTCCGGCACCAATCCGTCCAGGTAAGTACCCCTTATTAATGCTTGTGATTTGGATGTAATGCTATGTGATTGGATGATTTGTAGTAGTGGATTACTTTAGAAACTGAAACTGATAGGATTCTGTGAACTCGCAAAAACAAAGCTCTTTACTATTCATAAGACTTTGCTTTAAAACAGTGGAATAAATACTGATGCATAAAACTTCTAAATCAGATACGTAGAGAATTTAGTCATGAGTGCTCGAGGTGGACGCGGTCGTAGACGTGGTCGTGGTAGGATGACGGTTTCTGAACCCGTAGGATCTGGTCAGGGGTCAGAAAATGAGATACCGGTACCGCCACCAGCTGGAGGTGGTGAGTTTCAAGATCAGACTAGGGATGATGCAGTGTCACAGGCGATGCTACGAGTTTTAGAAAGGGTAGCTGGAGTAGGTGGTGGCGCAGGAATTAGGAAATCTGTGCCTGAGCGACTTCGGGCAAACGGGGCTGAGGTTTTCAGAGGTGTTTCTGGTGTTGCTCCCAGCACGGCTGAGTATTGGCTGGAGGCGACAGAGCGAATTATGGACGATTTAGACCTGACTGCTAAGGAGAAGCTGAAGGGCATAGTATCGCTTCTTCGGGATGAGTCATACCAGTGGTGGCTCACGGTTCGGGATAGTGTGGCAGTAGAGGATCTTACGTGGGATTATTTTAGGGCTGCTTATCAGAAAAAGTATATTGGATCTAGCTACATCGACGCGCAACGAAAAGCATTTCTGAGGCTTGTCCAGGGGAGTAAGTCTGTGTCTGAGTACGAGGCTGAGTTCTTGAGGCTGAGCCGGTATGATAGGGGCATTGTGGCTACAGAGCACGAGAGGTATGTTCGTTTCGAGGATGGCCTGAGAGACGAACTGAGGTTGCTGATTGCTCCACAGCAGGAGCGTGAGTTTGCTGTCCTGGTTGAGAAGGCTAAGGTAGCCGAGGGTGTTAAGGAGTCGGTGAGGCAGGGCATGGATAGGAACAGGCATAAGAGGAGCTTTGGGTCTTCTGGGTCATCGGGTAATCTTCAGAAAAGGGCGAGGCAGAGTGGGCCGAATCAGTCTGGTAGGAACATTGCTGCTAGTCAGGGACCGCCGCAGTGTAACCGTTGTGGGAAATCTCATTGGGGAGGTTGCTGGACCGGTGGAAAAGGTTGCTTTGAGTGTGGTTCTTTGGAGCACCGTGTGAGGGACTGTCCGCGTAAGTCGGCTAGGATTCAGTCTGAGAGTCAGGGCCGTACTCAGTTCAGGAATAATGGACCGCCACTGCAGAGGGGTCGTGGTAATGGCAGAGGAGGTAATGGTTCTGGTCGGGGCCGTGGAGCACCGGGCAGAGGTGTGGGTAGTTCTGAGGCCAGACAGCCTGGGTTAGTGTATGCAGCGAGGCGCCGAGAGGAGGGCGACGCACCGGACGTCATAACCGGTACGTTCTTGATCTTTGGTTCTCCATTCACTGCTTTGATTGATGTGGGTTCGACGCATTCTTACGTTGCTAGTAGTATAGTAGAGACCATGGATTTAGACTCTGAGATATCTTCTAGGCAGATGACTGTAATTAGCCCTTTAGGTCACTCTGTAGTAGTAGATAAGTTGTTTAGAGATGTACCCCTAGAACTCCAAGGGGTAGTGTTTGCTGCTGATCTGATGGAACTGCCGTTTGGGGAGTTCGATCTGATTCTTGGGATGGACTGGTTGGCTAAGTACCAGGCGAGGTTGGATTGCGCGACTAAGTGTATAGGTCTTAAGACGGTTGAGGGTAATGAAGTGGCTATGATAGGTAATAGGAGAGATTACTTATCTAATGTGGTATCTGCTCTGAAGGCTGAGAAGATGGTCAGGAAGGGTTGTGAAGCGTATGTGGTTCATGTGTATGCCTTGGAGGCTAAAGAGTCTGCTGTAGAGAAAGTTCGTACAGTTAAGGAATTTGCTGATGTGTTTCCTGAGGAGCTTCCGGGTTTGCCGCCGGATTGCGAGGTAGAGTTCGGGATAGATCTGTTACCCGGGACTGCGCCAGTGTCTATTGCTCCGTATAGGATGGCGCCAAAGGAGTTAGTGGAGCTTAAGGCACAGATCTAGGAGTTGTTGGACCGAGGTTTTATCCGGCCAAGTGTTTCACCTTGGGGAGCGCCGGTACTCTTTGTTAAGAAGAAAGATGGTACGATGCGGATGTGCATAGATTACCGCCAGTTGAATAAGCTGACGATTAAAAACAAGTATCCGTTGCCACGAATAGATGACTTGTTTGATCAGCTGAAGGGTGCAGCGGTATTCTCGAAGATCGACTTGAGGTCTGGGTATCATCAGTTAAAGGTAAATGAGGCTGATATTCACAAGACAGCGTTTCGGACTCGGTATGGGCACTACGAATTTCTGGTAATGCCGTTCGGGTTGACTAACGCACCGGTAGCATTCATGGATATGATGAATAGGGTGTTTCAGCAGTATTTGGATCAGTTCGTCGTGGTTTTCATAGACGATATCTTGGTGTACTCGAGGACAGAAGAAGAACATGATGCGCATTTGCGAGTGGTGCTACAGATTTTGAGGGAGAAGCAGCTCTATGCTAAGTTTAGTAAGTGCGAGTTTTGGCTTAGAGAAGTGACTTTCTTGGGTCATGTAGTGTCGGCTGAGGGGATTAGAGTGGATCCTCGGAAGATTGAGGCAGTTTTGGATTGGAAGCCGCCTAAGTCAGTGGCCGAGATTCCGAGTTTTCTGGGTTTGGCAGGATACTACCGGAGGTTTGTAGAAGGTTTCTCGTTGATTGCAGCGCCGATGACCAAGTTGTTAAGGAAAGAGGTTCCGTTTGTTTGGACTGAGAAACAACAGGAGAGCTTCGACAAGCTTAAGAAAATTCTGACAGAAGCTCCGGTTTTAATTCAACCTGAGGCTGGTAAGGAATTCACAGTGTACTGCGATGCATCACATACGGGATTGGGTTGTGTGCTGATGTAAGAAGGTAAGGTTGTGGCTTACGCATCTCGGCAGCTGAGGCCACATGAGGTCAACTATCCGATGCACAATTTGGAGCTAGCGGCTGTAGTCTTCGCCTTAAAGATTTGGAGGCACTACTTGTACGGAGAGAGATCGATAGTCTACACAGATCATAAGAGTCTGAAGTACCTTTTGACTCAGAGGGATTTGAATTTGAGGCAGCGCAGATGGGTTGAGTTGCTAAAAGATTACGACTGTTCGATTGAGTATCATCCGGGCAAGGCTAACGTGGTGGCAGACGCGTTGAGCCGTAAGGTTGTTTCGGACTTAAGAGCGATGTTTGCCCATTTGAGTCTGTATGACGACGGGAGTATTCTGGCAGAATTGCAGGTTAAGCCTACTTGGGTTGAGCAGATCAGAGAGAAACAGTTAGAGGATGAGGTTCTGAGTGCGCAGAGGTTGCAGGTGCAGAATGGTGGGTTGGAAGGTTACAGTTTGTCTAGTGATGAGGTGCTGTGTTTCCAAGGTAAAGCTTGTATGCCCAAGGATGTTGAGCTGAGGCAAAAGATTCTTCAGGACGCACATAGCAGTCCATATGCTATGCATCCTGGAGGTAGTAAGATGTATAGGGATCTTAGAGAGCAGTTTTGGTGGCCGGGTCTGAAAAGGGAAGTGACAGAGTTTGTAGGGAAGTGTCTGACTTGTCAGCAGGTCAAGGCTGAGCACCAGTTGCCGTCAGGGTTGCTTCAGCCTGTGAAGATCCCTCAGTGGAAGTGGGAAAGGATAACCATGGATTTCGTCAGTGGATTACCGCTTACGCCAAGCAAGAAGGATTCAGTTTGGGTAATTGTGGATCGACTGACTAAATCCGCTCACTTTATTCCGATGAGGGTTGACTACTCACTTCAGAAGTTAGCGAAGCTGTATGTGTCCGAGATAGTGAGGTTGCACGGTGTGCCAGTATCGATCATTTCGGATAGGGATCCCAGATTTACGTCAAGGTTCTGGAAAGCGTTGCATCAGGCTTTGGGTACGCGGTTAGATTTCAGCACGGCTTTTCACCCGCAGTCTGACGGGCAATCGGAAAGGGTTATTCAGATCTTAGAGGATGTGCTGAGAGGTTGTGTTCTGGACTTCAGGGGTAGTTGGGAGGAGTTTCTACCATTAGCTGAGTTTGCCTACAACAATAGTTACCAAGCGAGCATCAAGATGGCACCATACGAGGCGTTGTATGGTAGGAAGTGTCGCTCACCTACCTGTTGGACGGAGTTGGGTGAACGTCAGTTGTTGGGACCTGAGTTGGTTGCTGAGACTGAAGACAAGGTTAAGTTGATTCAGGCTCGATTGAAGGAAGCTTCGGACCGGCAGAAGTCTTATGCCGACCTTAAGCGGAGAGATAAAGAGTTTGCTGTGGGGGATCAAGTTTTTCTGAAGGTCTCGCCATGGAAGAAGGTATTGAGGTTCGGAAGGAAAGGCAAGCTAAGTCCGAGGTTTATTGGGCCGTATAAGGTACTGAGACGAGTGGGACCAGTAGCGTACCAGCTTGAGCTGCCAGCAGAGCTAAGTTAGATTCACGATGTGTTCCACGTTTCGATGCTTCAGCGTTATCGTTCAGATCCATCACACGTGGTAGCAGTGGAAGAGATCAAGGTAAACCCAGATTTGACCACGGAAGAAGAACCTGTGTAGATTCTGGATCGGGATGTGAAGGTTCTGCGTAGAAAGTCTGTGCCTTTAGTAAAGGTTCTTTGGCAGAATCATGGCGTAGAAGAAGCTACGTGGGAACCCGAGGATGTGATGAGACAGCAATACCCGTAACTCTTCTGATCAGGTAATTTCGAGGTCGAAATTTTTTTTAAGGGGGTAGAACTGTAATATCCCGGGATAGGGGTTATTTTGTTATGGCTTTGTGTGCATGTGTCTGCTGTGCTGTGTTGTTGTGTGGGTGGTTTTGGGGCTTAGTTGTAAGTTAGAAGTAAGCCTGAGTAGGTAGGAAAATTTTAGTTTTAAGCTTTATGTGAGAGGAGCTGAAGGAGCTGGGGTTAATAGGTATTCTTTAGTGGTTTTTAGCACAAAAAGAGGAGCTGGTGGAGTGGCAAGGAGACGCCACTCTAGAGCTTGGAAGGTGGCGCCACTTGCAGGGGATGAGGTCCTGTGTTCAAGCTGCGGAGTGGCCATATTTTGCATTCTTTTTGACGGCATGGAGGGGAGGAGTTGTAGGCAGTTCAAACTCTGCCTAAGACCAAGTCAAGTGCTGAGGTGGTGGGAGGAGAGTGATTTGTGGATGTGGACTTGTTCAAAGTATTTTGAATGAGTGGTTGTGAGTGTATGTGGGAAGGGTGGCCGAATTTTAGGAGAGTTTGGGGGGGAGTGGACGGTTTGGTAGTGGGGGGAATGAGGTGTGTCGAAATGCACTTTTCATTTTGTGCATTTTCGGTCACATTGGGTAAAGGTAAGTTCTCTCTTTTTGACAAAAGTAAGCCGATTCTTTCTAAAGAATTTCTCTCTTTTTTCTTCACTTTTTTGAAACCGAAAGACCAAACCCCTATAGCTTGCCGAATGTTGCTTGATTTCCTTGTGTTTTCTTTTTTTCATTTGAGTAAGCCGAAACTACTACTCTTTCCTCTCCATATTTTTTCCTTATCTGAAAACTTTGGTAGCCGAATGTTCATCTCTCTCCCTTTCTTTTTCAATTGTTGAAGCCGAAACTAGTGATCCTTCTTTCTCATATTTCCATTCTTTTACAACTCTTGTGCCGAATTCACATCTCCTTCTTAGCCGAATCTTTCATTTGTTTCTTACCATTTCATTAAGCCGAAACCATCTTACTTTGTTCCCCTAATCTTCATTTTCTTCTCTCAATACCATCTTGCCGAAGCTATACTCCCTGTTCACATATTTCCTTTTCTCTTCTCACTCTAAGCCGAACATAAGAGTGTTAAGCATCTAGGGCCGAATCTTCTTCTCCCTCTGGTTCAAAGTGGTGACCGAAACTATCCCCTCACCTAGTGGTTGGTTGGCCGAATATTGGGTGGTGTTGGTAAGTGTTTGGCCGAATGGCCATTTCTCTCTTCTCTAGTACTATGTTGATTTCGGTTTGATTAAAGCCTATGTTGGTTGTGGTTGAAAGGAGTTAATCATCTATTTAATCATCTCGTATAGGGTCTTTGGATATTGGAAGTAATCAAGAGGAGTCTTCCTACTCTATTAACCGTGTGGTAAGTGATGGTAAGGGCTGGTTCTATTAGTTAATTCTTTTTGTCTCGTTAAGCCAAGTTATTAAAGGTGTGACTGTTGTCGTTTTAGGGGTGGCCGATTGTCAGTAGAACCATTGTTGGTTCCGGATTTGGTAGGAAACCAAATCAAGTTTAAGGTAAGGGACCAAAGTTAAACCCTGTTGGTTTAATGAGTTGTGGCCGAATGGTATAGTACTAATCCCTTGGTTGGCTGATTTTTAGGAACAAGGTTGTCGAGGTGATCGAGGGATTTAGTCGAGTTCTTTGGGAGCTAAACTTGGGATTTACCAGGTGTGTAAACTAACACACTGATTTCTTAGTGATATGTTAATAACCTGTTTGTGTAAAGTGAGACTATATGGTTGATGGATTTGGTACCCGACGGGGTATGTGCACGGACACGGGTAAGTCCGTTTCATTACGAGATTGGGAGTGATATATGTGATATCATGATATGTGATGTAAATACTACGAGATGCCATGTTGAGCATGTTAGCATGATTGCATGATTTATACCATTTGCATTAGTATGATATGTTATTGGGTGATTTGAGAGGAGGGAGAATATGATATCCGTGTCTTTGGGACACCAGAGGTTTGGCACCTCTAGTGGTTTGGTACCACAGATGATATTTTGTGACTTTGGGTCATCAGAGGTTTGGCACCTCAGCGTCTCGTCCCAGTGGCTTAGTACCACAGTGGGTTGGCCCCACAGTTGATTATATGGGATTGGCGCTAGTGATTTGGTATCACACGATGGGTTGGCCCCATCATTCGATTCGTTACTACGGTCACCAGTGATTTGGCATCACACCTGTGTCTTTGGGACACCAGAGGTTTGGCACCTCATTGCGACTCGTCCCTGTGGTTAACACCACCGTGGGTTGGCCCCACTTGAGAGATACGGGATTGTCGCTAGTGATTTGGTATCACACGTGGGTTGGCCCCACAGTTGGTTATTTGTGACTTTGGGTCACCAGTGGTTTGGCACCACATTGATGGATATCGTGACTTTGGGTCACCAGTGGTTTGGCACCACCAGTGGTTTGGTACCACACGGGGTAGAAAAGGTGTTACGGATGGTTAGGAACGGGTGCATTAATTGTATTGCTTTGTTATGATGTGTGTTAGCATGTTGTATTATCGGGAGGGGGATTTATGCACTGAGTCTTGCGACTCACCCACTCCTTTGACATTTCAGGTGACACTTAGACGCGGACATGTAGCCGGGATGGACTCGAGGTGCTCATGCCATGCTTAAATAAGGATTTTCTCAGACTTTATAAAATTTGGTACTTTAGCTTATTTATTACTATTTGGGTTTTATTTTGGATTGTAAATGGCCTTTAAAATTATGTTTTGCTATGTTTATGCTTAAAGTAGATTTTTAATATGCCTTAACAAGTTAATTGGGTTAAAATTTACTAAAACTTGGAAAGACAATGATTTCAAAACTACAAATCGATATGTTTTAAACTATACCATCGGGTATCACACTATGATTTGGGATAAAGAGAACTCAAATGTTTTTCTAATTTAAACTCGATTTTCTACTAAGTCAAAATGTTTTAGTAACAATAAGAAACAACTTGAACTTCTAAATGAGATAGACTTGTTTCACCTACACATCTGATTAAGTCTTCAAAATTTCCGGGTTTTCAAATACACCACCAGATTTTAACCAAGCCTACTCAAGTTTTCTTCAAATACACAATATAGCGAAGTGTTTTCATCAAATTTTTAAACATAAACCTACCTTCTCAAAATTCCGATTTTCCTCGTAACATACCAGATTCGGTCGTGGTGTGTTGACCGGGTTTGGGGTGTTACATAAACATTTTCCCAAATATAATTAAAGCTATGAATAAAATTAATAACCGTAAAGGTCTAGAACCGTGGTCACCGCCGAGTCCTCCACTGCACCGACCCATCTACTGCCGGGGATTACCTGAATAGATTAAATAGAAAAGAGTGAGTTTTCGCAACTCATTGTGTAACCCCCACAGAAAACATACACATAGTAAAATCAGATAACAGACATAATTTCACAGTTCGGGTCGAGCCCTTTACAGAAACGGTGTGGACTTTAGCCCACTCAGATACAGAATCAGATATGTTCTAGGGCATTAGCCCATTTCAGATATAATTAGCAGATTAGATAGAATAGGAGAATCCTACACACCAGCCTCTACACACCAACTACGTCCAATCATACACACCATTAGGGATAAAATCAACCCACCCATCCCTACACACCATGCTGTATCGAATGCGGCAGATAATCAGAAAGTTGCAGCTAAGCTACTAGATAACAGGCTTGAGAGCCTTTCAGATACTTCCTCTGAATCATCAACCCACCCTGATGCAATGCAACAGACATAATATGACATGATTTTATGCAAATAACAGTCCATACATTCAAATCGGTATACATGTTCAGTACAGATTTCACATAATCAGATCACAGAGCTACGGGTCTAAGTGCTACTTACCGACCCTTCATTAGGTTCAAAGTCGACTTGGGCAACCAGTGCAAACTTTCAGAACATTTCATTAAAATTGGCTCACACGCCCATGTGGCCTGCGTGTATGGGCCCACACGCTCGTGTTGCCCACACGGCCCAATTGGTTGAGCCTGTGTGTCGCACACGGCCTTGCCCAGCCGTCACATGACCATGTCACTCGCGCATAGCCTGGCTCGTCGATCACACGACTGTGTGGTGGCTTACATTCTCGCACACGGCCTACCACACGGGCGACCACACGCCTGTGTGGCGTCGATAGAGAGGTTTTCAGCTTTCGCAGAAACCTCATTTTCTGCGTTTCCAAGTGGACACCTAGAATTGTTTCGATGTTTAAGCAATCCCTAGCCTTCTGGAACCTAAAACAGTATACCCAAGTCTCAAAATGAGCAACTAAATCTCAATTCATCAAAACCAAATCAAGCCAAATGCACACACTTACCGTAATCACACCCGTCTTCTCTCACGAATCAACTCGTTAGAGAGGAAACTGCTACACCACCGTCCCCTATACACAACCCGGCCCATTCACTACGACCGAATCTGGTTATGGTAGTGAAAATATTTTTCCTTACTTAGAATTTAAAACACGAAAATTTACTATCTTTCTGGTAAAACCCGTGTACTTTTAATACTACACTTTTAGACTTTGAAATTAAATAGAAATGTCCATATTAAAACACTTGATTAACTTATTTCTTTGTTGAGTAAATAAGTGGCTAAAATCTAAATCATTTTCACATAGTAAATCAAAGTAATCAAACCATAATTAAATAATAATAATAATAAAGTAATTCCCAAAATAAATGAAAAATCAAAAGGGCCTTATTACATCAATATTTAAACCCAAATACTTAGTATAAATAAACTTAAAATATTTGAATTCTTCTTTCTGCATGGGCCACCATGTGTCCTCTCCGATCCCGGTCCGATTCTACGCATCACCTGAAATGGTTAGGAATAAAAGAGTGAGTCCACCGACTCAGTGCATAATCAAAACACAGATTCCCACACGTATGGGCTTGGCCCAATACCAACCAATTCTCATAGCAACTCATGCAAATATGCATCTCAGCCCAACCTGCAATCCAACCGTAACACCAACCTTAGCAGACTCCCTGCCTAAGGCCGTGGATAAACCACCACTGATCACATCGTGATCCATAAACCTTACCTTGGCAACTCGCTGCTCAAGGCTATGGCTGAGCCACCGATCAACCCAAGTGATCCCACAATCGTAAACCGTCTACGGTGATGCACATAGCAATCTACCGCCGAGATGGGCACCTAGCCAGCATCTCCCTTGAGGTAGCACAAAGCTAACCATCAAGCGCCAATGTAGCCTAAGCTAACATTAGACCACGTACATCCTGTGTACCCTTCTTCCTTCATCTTTCCCATCCACCTCCCATGTATGTAAAAATGCAACGTGTCAGATCATATCATATAAGAGTAGTCATTATCATAACATATATTTACATCACAATACATAATTTCACAACATCTCACCTGGCATCCGATTACCAAACCATGGTATTTACCACTTAGCCATTATGATTGGCTACCACACATCATGCATGTGTAAACATATTAACAAACCAACAATCGCAGAAATAGTGTGTTGATTACGCACCTTAATAGCACAACGATCAACTCACGAAACGCTACTTAATGCTTTAGCAACCGCTGACTAACCGACTCTCGAAAGGTTTCCTGCGATAGGCTCTTCTCCCCTACAATCGGTCTTGGCATAAAACAATGAACACTTAGGGCCATTCGGCCAAGAAAAGAAACTATAGCACAAGGAAAACTAACACACCCTTACCTTGCTAACCACTACCCTTTGCTCTAACAAGAATCGGCCACCACCAAAAAAGTAAGGTTCGGCAATGGTTGAGGAGAGGTTCGGCTAAAACATAAAGAAGAGAAAAGGAGGAGAGGCTATGGGTATTCGGCTTAGGCTCAATGAAAAAGGGGTTAAGAGGTTTCGGCAATGGTGCTCAACAGAAGTTTCGTCTAAGCAAAACAAATGGGAAAAAGAAGAAGTTCTCCCTTGCTTACAAATTCGGCACAAGAGGGGGAGATGAGAGAATGAATTTTCGGCAAAAGCAACCAAAGGAGAAAAAAACATTTCAAAAGGGTGTCCCCCTATTTATAGAATTCGGCCACCCCTAAGCTCACCCCACAAAGCCAAAAATGCCCTCCATAAACTCCCAAAACCGGCCACTACTCAACTCCCTTCCAAATCCCATATTTTCTTCCTACTTTTCCTCCCTAACATCCATTCAAAAAGTTTGAATGAGTCAAACTTCTCCCTAGCCGAATTTCAAAAGCAAAGACCAAGTCTTCTCCATCTTTTAAGCATCCAAAAGCCACCCAACTTCTTTCCTCTTTGACGCAAAAACCAAGGCCAAAGTGCTACCTTCGTAGGTCGAACACTGGCCCCTTCCCTTGCACCTGAGGCGTCATTCTCCAAGCTCCTAGTGGCGCCTCCCTTGCCACTCTGCCAAGCCTTTCTTTATGCCAAAACTCCACCAAAAATTCTCTTAAGGCCCCCAAAAGCCAAGCTCCCTTTTTAACCACTGAAAATCAAAATTTTCCAAAGCCTTCCCCTTTTATCCGAGCATTATCAAAACCTCTAAAACACCTCCAAACATACCCAAAACCTACTAGAACATGAATTATACCCAACCTGCATAGCCCCTAATACCCGAGTGTTACAATCCTACCCTCCTTAAAATAATTTCGTCCTCGAAATTACTTGTCTAAGCTAACAGTCCAATTCCTCCCACTACGCTATGGCTGTGCACTCTGATCTTAAAGAGCTAACATACTAATAGGCACAGTATCTACCATACTCAAGGTTCCACATACTTTACGAGCAACAAAACAAACAACCACCCAACCG
This sequence comes from Gossypium australe, assembly GCA_005393395.2. NCBI lineage: Eukaryota > Viridiplantae > Streptophyta > Magnoliopsida > Malvales > Malvaceae > Gossypium > Gossypium australe. The sequence continues at coordinate 70,300,421 of CM016623.1, read as the reverse complement.
AACAAAACAACAAGAAGTATTCCAAACATAAATTACTTACCCGCTGACACATCAGGCACATCATTATCCTCCCTCCGACGGACTGCATAAACCAGACCTGGTTGTCTTGCCTCAGTGCCACCATTACCGCGGCCTAATGCTCCACGACCTCAGCCGGAACCATTTCCTCCATGGTTCGGACCACGACCTCTCGTCGCCTGCTGACCACCTCTGCCTGGTTGCACATAACCTTGGCGTTCTGTCCGAGTCCCATTCGGATTCTGGGGACAATCCTTAACCAGATGAGACTTGGACTTGCATCTGAAGCATTCCCGAACCCGATTCCAGCACTCGCCAACATGGTACCTTCCGCACTGCGCACACGGACGATCTGGATTCCTCTCAGTTGTCTTAGCAATATGAACAGGAGTCTCAACCCTCGGTCTTTTCTGGACCCTCTCAACCACTTCTGGCGATCCAACACTTCTCTTATCACGGTTTCTTTCTCTGTTCTGCCTCTCAGCCTTCTTGACCTCCTCAGCTATCCGAGCTTTCTCCAATAAAATAGCGAAGTCTCTTTCCTGATGCGGAGCAATCAAAACTCGCAGCTCATCCCGCAGACCATCTTCAAATCTGACGCATCTCTCATAATCTGTTGCTACGATGCCCCGAGCATACCGGCTCAAACGCAGAAACTCAGCTTCATACTCCGCTATTGACTTGCCTCCTTGCACCAAATTGAGGAACGCCTTCCTCTGAGCATCCACATAGCTCGCTCCGACATACTTCCCTTCAAACTTGACCTTAAAGTAACCCCAGTCCACTCGATCCGCAGGGGTACTTTCCTTAACCGTGAGCCACCATTGGTAGGCTTCATCCCGTAGCAACGAAACAACACCCTTAAGCTTCTCCTCAGCAGTCAAGTCTAAGTCGTCCATAATCCTTTCAACAGCCTCAAGCCAGTACTCTGCCACGTTTGGAGCTACCCCAGACACTCCTCTGAAAACCTCGGCTCCATTCGCCCTAAGTCTCTCGGGTACCGACTTTCGTGTCCTATTGCCCACATTGGCTCCTGCCACTCGTTCGAGCACTCGCAGTACAGCTTGTGACACTACGTCATCTCCTCCAGTCTGATCCTGCTACTCAACCTCAACAGCTGCTGGTGGTGCATCGCTTTCTGACCCATGGCGTGACCCAACCGGTTCCGATACTGACATCCTGCCTCTACCACGTCCACGAGTATTGCGACCACGCCCCCTAGAACTCATATCTAGCGCCTCGATTTAGTCTGTTTAATAAGTTTTATGGTTTAGAAATTCTTGTTTCACTATTTATCCACGAGCAATTTTATGCAATAAAGTTTCCGAGAGTAGTTCTTTCGAGCAATCAAGTTCCATTCCCTACCCAGGAGTAATTCCGTCATTTTCCTATAGGGGTATATAGGTAATAACTCCGGGTCAATTTTGAAAATAGTTTTCCAACTTAAAGATATCTCAAAATTTACAAAGTCACAGGGGTTATCTTGAAAAAAATTTTGTTTCAAATCGGATGTGTTGCAAAATTTTCAGAGGTCAGGGTTATTTCAGTAATTTTGGAAATCACGGGCATTTTCGTAAATTCTCCAAATCAGAATATCACAATATTCCACAAAGTAAGATTTCCTGGTATTTGGTAAAATAGGAATGTTTCAATAAAAATCGAGAGAAATCTGAAAATTTAAAAAAACAAGGGCATTTTGGTAATTTTATCAACCAGGGGTATTTTCGTAAATTTCCACAAACCAGGGTATCTTAATATTTTGAAACCTCAAGATTTTGATATTTTGTAAAGTAAAAATCATTTTATCAAAAGTTGAGGGTAGTACGGTAATTTTATAACACAGGGGCATTTTGGTAATTTTGTAAATCGAAAAACGTCCTTCAAAATCAGATTTAGGGTTTCACAAACCAAAGGGGTAAGTTTGAAAAATTTAAAACAGACGGTAAAAAAATAGCAAGGCTAATTCCCTTTCGGGTTTTAATAACCGGTTTAGCCTATGAACAAGTCCTCTTGGTTAAGGTGAACCGTAGCTACGCACCAGGTAGGATTCGAGTAAAGAGGAGGTGAGTCGCTAGGACTGCTTAAATACCAAGCTCTTACTGAATGCCACTCCTAGACATGCGTACAGTGGTTGCCACACCTTAACTCGGCGACTTACTTCACAGGTTTGTTTAATAACCTTAAGTTTTATGCAAAAGTTTGAGTAAACTAATCCTAGGGTCCAATAGTCCTAATATTCTAATCTACGAGCCCAATCTAAGCCCATAATACATCACACAAACAAAACACTTCAAGAGCTAGAAGTACTTACCTGGTGGACTTCGGGCCGGAGACACAGGTGTCATGCCAGAAAAACCTGAAAACCTTTTTATAAAAGCCCACATTTGAAAAAGCCCATTTTGAAAACTGTTTCGGGCCCAAAACCCTCAAAACCGAGTTTTGAACCGGGCTCTGATACCAATCTGTAACATCCCCAAACCCGGCCCATTCACTACGACCGAATCTGGTTATGGTAGTGAAAATATTTTTCCTTACTTAGAATTTAAAACACGAAAATTTACTATCTTTCTGGTAAAACCCGTGTACTTTTAATACTACACTTTTAGACTTTGAAATTAAATAGAAATGTCCATATTAAAACACTTGGTTAACTTATTTCTTTGTTGAGTAAATAAGTGGCTAAAAACTAAATCATTTTCACATAGTAAATCAAAGTAATCAAACATAATTAAAAAATAATAATAATAAAGTAATTCCCAAAATAAATGAAAAATCAAAAGGGCCTTATTACATCAATATTTAAACCCAAATACTTAGTATAAATAAACTTAAAATATTTGAATTCTTCTTTCTGCATGGGCCACCATGTGTCCTCTCCGATCCCGGTCCGATTCTACGCATCACCTGAAATGGTTAGGAATAAAAGAGTGAGTCCACCGACTCAGTGCATAATCAAAACACAGATTCCCACACGTATGGGCTTGGCCCAATACCAACCAATTCTCATAGCAACTCATGCAAATATGCATCTCAGCCTAACCTGCAATCCAACCGTAACACCAACCTTAGCAGACTCCCTGCCTAAGGCCGTGGATAAACCACCACTGATCACATCGTTATCCATAAACCTTACCTTGGCAACTCGCTGCTCAAGGCCGTGGCTGAGCCACCGATCAACCCAAGTGATCCCACAATCGTAAACCGTCTACGGTGATGCACATAGCAATCTACCGCCGAGATGGGCACCTAGCCAGCATCTCCCTTGAGGTAGCACAAAGCTAACCATCAAGCGCCAATGTAGCCTAAGCTAACATTAGACCACGTACATCCTGTGTACCCTTCTTCCTTCATCTTTCCCATCCACCTCCCATGTATGTAAAAATGCAACGTGTCAGATCATATCATATAAGAGTAGTCATTATCATAACATATATTTACACCACAATACATAATTTCACAACATCTCACCTGGCATCCGATTACCAAACCATGGTATTTACCACTTAGCCATTATGATTGGCTACCACACATCATGCATGTGTAAACATATTAACAAACCAACAATCGCAGAAATAGTGCGTTGATTACGCACCTTAATAGCACAACGATCAACTCACGAAACGCTACTTAATGCTTTAGCAACCGCTGACTAACCGACTCTCGAAAGGTTTCCTGCGATAGGCTCTTCTCCCCTACAACCGGTCTTGGCATAAAACAATGTACACTTAGGGCCATTCGGCCAAGACAAGAAACTATAGCACAAGGAAAACTAACACACCCTTACCTTGCTAACCACTACCCTTTGCTCTAACAAGAATCGGCCACCACCAAAAAAGTAAGGTTCGGCAATGGTTGAGGAGAGGTTCGGCTAAAACATAAAGAAGATAAAAGGAGGAGAGGCTATGGTATTCGGCTTAGGCTAAATGAAAAAGGGGTTAAGAGGTTTCGGCAATGGTGCTCCACAGAAGTTTCGTCTAAGCAAAACAAATGGGAAAAAGAAGAAGTTCTCCCTTGCTTACAAATTTGGCACAAGAGAGGGAGATGAGAGAATGAATTTTCGGCAAAAGCAACCAAAGGAGAAAAAACATTTCAAAAGGGTGTCCCCCTATTTATAGAATTTGGCCACCCCTAAGCTCACCCCACAAAGCCGAAAATGCCCTCCATAAACTCCCAAAACCGGCCACTACTCAACTCCCTTCCAAATCCCATGTTTTCTTCCTACTTTTCCTCCCTAACATCCATTCAAAAAGTTTGAATGAGTCAAACTTCTTCCTAGCCAAATTTCAAAAGCAAAGACCAAGTCTTCTCCATCTTTTAAGCATCCAAAAGCCACCCAACTTCTTTCCTCTTTGACGCAAAAACCAAGGCCAAAGTGCTACCTTCGCAGCTCGAACACTGGCCCCTTCCCTTGCACCTGAGGCGTCATTCTCCAATCTCCTAGTGGCGCCTCCCTTGCCACTCTGCCAAGCCTTTCTTTATGCCAAAACTCCACCAAAAATTCTCTTAAGGCCCCCAAAAGCCAAGCTCCCTTTTTAACCACTGAAAATCAAAATTTTCCAAAGCCTTCCCCTTTTATCCGAGCATTCTCAAAACCTCTAAAACACCTCCAAACATACCCAAAACCTACTAGAACATGAATTATACCCAACCTGCATAGCCCCTAATACCCGGGTGTTACACTCTTGAAAGGTTGCTTGAGGTTAGTGGTTCGAGTAGCATGTTTAGCATTTTGAGGTTTTTATTTCATGATAGCATTAATGGCCGGTCAACCTATGTTTATGATAGGTGGACTAATAACTTTTGGTAAGTTGAACTTTTGTTTAAGGAAAGCTTAAGTTATGGGATAAGATTCTTAAGGTTATGGAAGGATATCTTGAAGTTATGGTATATTGTGGGGACAAAAGGCTTGGCTTGTGGAAAATGTTTTGGAAACAATTCTTATGCCTTTAGTGGATGTATGTGGACGGCATGGGTGTCTAGGGGGGTGGCCGAATTTTGTAAGTAGCTTGGGGGGGATAGTTGATATATTTTGCCTTTTGAACATCTTTTTGCATTTTTGTTTTCCCTCTCCAAGAACACTCTCTTTGGCCGAATGTCATTATGCATTTTGGTGCAATTTTTCTTTTGGTTTTTACCTTATTTTTGTGAGCCAAATACCATTTCTCTTCTTTCATTTGTCATCTTGAAACCAAAGCAACATTGAAACTTTTGTGCATTTTTCTTCTTTGGTAAAATAGTGTTTGGCCGAATCTCTCTCTCTCACATATCTCTTTTCTTCATTTGACTTTTGTTCAATCACATTTTCTTTCATCCTCTCTTGGCCGAATCTTTACCCATCTCAAATTCCATTATTTTTTTTCTTTTCATTCACTCAAAGTTTAAACATCCATTACCATTCTATTTCTCTTTTCTTTTTCACTTCACCATAGCCGAATTTTTATATTTCCTTTTAGTGTTATTTTTGGCCGATTATTCAAGGGGAAACTCTCTTTGTTTTTCTTCAATTGATTTTGGAAAAGTGCTCATTGGATTTCGGAAGCAATCGATTAAGCCATTCCTTTAGCAAATCGGAGTTGGTAAGTCAAGTGGTAAGGATTCTATACTCTTAAAGTTGGTTGAGGAAGCCTAAGGTTATTTGGATTAAGATATGTTGTTGGCCGAATGGTTTTCATTAAAATATTGTGATATGGCCGATTGTAGGACAAGAATCTAGTGTGGTAGATCGGGTCTTCGGGATTTAGCCGACTGTGCCAAAAAGGTGCGTAGTTATCACACTGTCTCTTGCTTGTGCGTATGTGTTATATTTATGTATATGTGATATGATGTTAATGGTAGCCGAATTAAGGGCTAAGATTGTGAATACCCGTGGTGGGTGATCGAATACTCAGGTCAGTGATTTACGATATTAAATGATCATTGATGAATATATGAAATGTGATGACATGTGATGCATTATTGTTCAAGTGATATGTTGTCATGATACACATATTTGCATGGGACTTGGGATGTGACTATCGAAGGAAAGGGTGTACTTCATGTACGTGGTCTGATGTTAGCCTTGTGCTACATTGGCGCTTGATGGTGGCTATGTGCTCCATCAAGGGAGGTGTTGGCTAGGTGCCCATCTCGGCGGATGATAGCTGTGTGCATCACCGTAGATTGAGGATGACCTCGAGTCACCTCATGGATACAGATATGTGGATCACTATGTGATCGGTGGCTTAGCCACGGCCTTGGGCAGCAAGTCTGCCAAGGTAAGATATGTGGATCACTAGGTGATCGGTGGATTAGCCACGGCCTTGGGCAGGGAGTCTGCTAAGGTAGGAGTAATGGAACTCTAGGTTGGGTTGGGCTTCATGTTACATATTTATGCATTTTGCATGACTAATTATGCGGATCAATGTGGATTGGGCCAAGCCCAACATGTGAAATTATGTGGATATAATACCTTATCATTTGATATGTGATTGATGTGTGGATATGGGCCAAGCCCATATGTGGGGACATGTGTATTAACTATGCACTGAGTCTGTTTGACTCACCCAATTTTTCTCAAACCTTTCAGGTGATGCATAATGCTTGGACCGGGTTGGAGCGGATACGAGGTGGCCCATGCAGAAATGGATTCTCTTTATATAATTTATGTTTCAATATTTTAAGTATTTAATTGTTGTAATAAGGGCCATTTTAAGTATTTAAGGACTTTTATTATGTTTTAAGTTGGTTTGTTGATTATATTATAGTTTAAAATGTTTTATTTTAAACAACTTAGTTTTACTTGAAATTTTAATTACACAATGTTTTAGTAAAGACAACAAAATTTTATGTTTTTAATTCTAAGTCAAAAGTTTTTCAAACGTTTTCTGCAATGGCATTTCAAATTCGGTCTTAGCAAATGGGCCGGGTTTGGGGTGTTACAGATAGTATGACAAAGTCCGAGAAGCACCGTACGAACCTAGGAATAGATAAGATTATATATATTATGAGATAAGTTTCTGATATGTGAGATCAAGTAAGACCATGTATGGGACGTTGGCGTTGATTCGAGATTTTGTGTAAGACCATGTTTGGGACGCTGGCATCAATATGAGATTTACGTGTAAGACCATGTCTGGGACATTGGCATCGTATTTGAATCGTGTAAGACCCTGTCTGGGACAATGGCATCAATATTTGACTACATATAAGAACATGTCTGGGACGTTGGCATTGTATGATTATTCCGAGTAGTCTAAGTATTCTATTTAGTTCCGAACGGTTCAACGGGCAAATTCGAGAAAAGAGAGACTATGTGAAATGTATAAACGATTCACGTACGTTTGAAAAGTACACAATGTATGTGTATGAAAGGCAGTGTTTATATGAGCTTACTAAAGTGAATATGTGTATAGATTTGATGAGATAATATATGATACATGCTTGAATGAGCTATGAGTAAAATGATACTTTGAGCTATGAAAGGTGGGTAAGTAATGGCTAAACAAATGAGCCAAATGATATGTGATGAATTTAAAAATGAGAAACATTAATGTCATTGTGTCAATGTGACTATGTGCATTTTATGTTAAGTTTATTTGTATATGGCTTACTAAGCTTTTGAAAGCTTACTTTGTGTGTGTTTACTCTGTTTTACAGATCGTCAAACCTACAAAAGGCTCGGGAATCGTCGAGGATCATCACTATACTATCAAACTCTATTTTGGTACTTTTGAATGTGAATATAATTAATATGGCATGTATAAGCTAGTTATTTTGGAATATGTTTGAGATATGTAATAGCCATGTGATATGGCTAGATAAATGGTACTGTTATGAATGAAGAGTCATGCTATATGGTGCTTGGTTTTGGTATGGTGCTATGGTTATGAAATGGTCAAGGAAATGGTAAGCTTATTGATGCAAAGTGAGTATATGTGTTTGATGAATGATAACTATGTTGAAATGGTAGGTTTGTGAATGAATTATGTCTGGAAATGCTTCTGAATAAGTTGAGTTAAATATTGCCTAAAATGGTATGCTTGAGATGCCTTTGAATGCTTGGAAAAGTTGGTTATTTTGGCATGAATTGAATTGGTATGTTGCTTGTAGAGATATCTCAAAGTGTGGGTGGCATTTTGGATTTGAAAATGGCCTATAATTGCCCACGCGGTTGAGCACACGGGCGTGTGGCTCGACTTTGTCCCTCGTGATTGTAATTCAAAACAAGTCAGACTCGACCACGGGCAAGACGCACGGGCGTGTGATTGGCAGCATGGATCAAGTTAGTAACAATCATGGGCTGGACACACGGGCGTGTGACTTGCCATATGGTGTAAGTCAGTAGCGACCACGGGTGAGGCACACGAGTGTGTCCACGACCGTGTGGACAAGTTAGTATGTATGCCCTATTTTGACACGGCTTAGACACACGGGCGTGTCTGAGGCCGTGTGAGGCACACGGCCTACCCACACGGGCGTGTGACCTCTATAACTTTGAAAAATTTTTAAATTTTCAAGAATTTCCGTATGTGTTTGGTTTAGTCCCGGCCCTATTCTAAAGCATGTTTAAGGTCTCGAAGACCTATTTAAGGAACACTTTGATGTGATTTGTCGAATTATGTTTTGAAATGTCCATAAAAATTTCTGATTGTCCGGTAATGCCTCTTAACCTTAGACCGGCAACGGTTACGGGTTAGAGGTATTACATTTGATTGGTATCAGTGTAACACCCCTAACCCGTGTCCGTCGCCGGATTAGGGTTACGAGTATTACCATGTAATTTAAAACTTCGGTTCAATCGATTGAATCTCAGGTGATCATCTTTATCAAATAAGTTAATCATAAATAGACAAATCACACATGTGTATCACATACTTGATACATTAATCCAAGTCATATCCGATATAATCATCGATGAACATAAAATGACCATATATAATGTATATTACGGCATTATCACACAACAATACAGATTTCATGCACCACATTTATCAAAACGATCTTAATCTATGAAATTTATAAACAACTAAACTATTCGTAATTAATTAATTGAACAAGTATACTTCGAATGTCAATGCATAATACTTCCTATTAAGACCAATTTCATATCGCATAAACCCTAGTTCCACATAATCGAATACATGCAACTTATTACACATCACATACATACATAAGTATTTGGCCGAATATACAAGGTCACATTTATAACATTTCATATTCGTAACCTAGCACAAATCGAGTTTGGTAGTTTCATGCACTCAATTAAATTAAGCAATCTCACAAGCCAAATATATATATATATATACATCCAACCATTGCATACATACTTCATTATAAACATGAATATCATATATCTCGATCACTTTAATAAAACATTATTAATAATTCATAGTAGATGCATCAAGCATATAACATTTACCTTATTGCCGAATTACAAGACTTATTTCAACTAATATTCATAAAGCATGATAGATAAGTAACTCATAAATTCGCCTTAATAGAAATCACACACCATACATAAATGCATCAACCCCCATTTTGCATATAAAATACCAAAGCCAAACTTGTTAAAAAAGGAACACATAACATATAAATCATATGACCTTTTTATAAAAGATTCAAACCATAACCGAAGTTAATCATCCATTAGACTTTGATCAAATCTCTATATCAAAACATAGAAAATTAAACCAAACCAAGAAAAATAGCCATTTTCGCAAGGCTATACTTATACACAAGACCAAATATCATTAATTACAACTGAGTCTAACCTATACATGCCTTTGATTTAAAAACTAAGTTATAAGTACCAAAAAGTGATGATAGTGTGGTTGACTTCACAGACGATCCTCCGAGCTCGCAGCTGGATCCAAAGTCTATAAAATCGAACAATGAACACGCACAAAGTAAGCTCGCTAGCTTAGTAAGTCTCAAGTAAATTTTAATATAATCATCTAACATTTAAGCATTTTAATCTTTAAGTTTATAACATTTAATAGAAACATTTCCACATGTAATTTAAACATGGCCAAATACTATCAATTCATTTATATAAGTGTTTGTACTTTATTACCATACGCATGTAGTTTATTAAAACACAAAAATTATGCTACAAGTATTAGCATACTTCAAGTCAAGTAAGTACACCATTCATGTCAATCACATATACTCATTTATAAACATGTGCAAGTATATTCAAACTCTTTCACTCTTAACATTTTTCACTTATAGTCGATTTTCCCAAAATAACACATTTAAACTCATATTCTATTATTCAGTGTTCATACACAACCTTTTTTCATCGAATCATCAACTATATCATGTCATATCTAATTTAAATAATGCTACATCAACTTACCATACTCTTTATAATTAGAAAAGAAAAGGCTTGTACTTACCTGAGCTTTTAGCTCATAGCATTAAATGTGTTTCACCATGTATAATTCATAATTTATCCATTCTTAACACATCACCGGCATTAGACCTGCTAGGCATCAAAGCCTGAAATATACACCGGCGTTAAGCTTGCTAGGCAATAAGCCCGAAATACTTCACCGGCACAAGGCCTGCTAGGCTCAAAGCCCGATAAAATTCACCGGCACAAGGCCTGCTAGGCTCGAAGCCCGAATAACGGTATTATTATGAACTCATTCACATTATATGCTGTCCAAAATTTCATAAATCACACATTATTCATATCACTTATCATATCATATCAATCAAAATTTAACAACATTTCATTTCCATAATTCACTATCCAAATTCGGCTTTACCATATTCCATGATCACAAATTTCATAATTCAGCATATAAACCATGATATAATCAATGTTAACGATATTAAATTGCTTACAGACTTACCTCGACTATTGACGGACAACGAAGACCGGCAATTCGATAACCTTTGTCTTTCCCCGATCCAAATCCGTCTTTCTTTGTTCTTGATCTAAACAGATTAAAATTTAGCTCATTCAAGCACATTTCATCTCAATTTAGTCCCAAAACACATAAATGGGCAAATTACCATTTTACCCCTAATATTTTACATTTTTTACAAATTAGTCCTATTTGCACAAAACTCAAAATACACAAAATTTCATTATAACACATAAGGACCGAATGTTCATAGGGACCCTACTAGTCCATTTATTTCATTTATTTTTCATTTTGGTCCATTCAAAAATTCATTTTTGCAATTTAGCCCAAAATACTCAAATTCACCAAAATTTCCAATTCAAAAATTGTTAATCTTTAACATATCTTTAATATAAAATCGTCAAACATCAAAACCCACAAGAACATAACAATGGTCGAATATCAAGCATGCTTAAATTCAAAAATTCTAACATGGGTCAACTAATATTCGAAGCAACGATCTCAACAGCGTAAAAATTATCGAAAACCGACTAAAAACTCACCTTGAATTTAAGCCTAGAATTGCCGAAAATCAAAAGAACTCAAAGCTTTCTTCTTTCTCCAACATTCGACCAAGAGAGAACCAAAAAGATGATGGCTTTATTTTATGTTATTTTAACATATATGATAAGTAATTATTAGATTACTAAATTAACCTTTATTATTTAATATAAAAACAAATAATACTAAGGTTATTCTTGGTATATGCCATCCACTAACTCTTAAAATGGGCTAATTGCCCTTTTAATACCCCATTTTATAAAGCCATTATCAAATAGGCACTTTTCACTATAGTTTGCAAATTTTACACTTTACGCGATTAAGTCCTTTTTCTAAATTCAACACATAAACGATTAAATTTTCCTACGAAACTTTCACACACATTAATTCACATATAATAAAAACATAATATATAATTTAAATATATCTCATACTCGGATTCGTGGTCCCGAAACCACCGTTCCGATTAGGGCCAAATTCGGACTGTTACAATCAGAGCTACGGTTTAGTCGACGTAGCGTGTAAGAGTCTAGCTATACATGCCATATATATGAAATGTGATAGTGTGATGAATCCTGACGTGTAAAATGTGTTTCCATAGAGTAATGGATCCTGAAAGATCGGTAGCTGACGATGTTGAAAGCAATGCGCCTGTTCCTGCTCAAGGGACAGCGCCATCTGATTTAAGACCGGCTACTAGCGGTCAAGAGGGAGAGGCTAAGAAAGCCTTCTTCCAAATGATGAGTGAGTGGTTCACTCAATTTATAAGAAATAACCCGGCTATTCCACAACCTCCGCCCCAGCTTAATCCTCCTCAGACTTCTGCTATACCTCCGGCTATGAATTTGAATTGTTGAATAATCCTCCAGTCGACAAAATCTGTAAGTATGAGGCTGAAGAGTTCAGGGCCACTAGTGATGATGATGCCGAGAAAGCTGAGTTTTGGTTAGAGAACACTATCTGGGTATTTGATGAAATGTCGTTGAATCCTGAAGAGTGCATAAATTGTGTTGTTTCTTTGTTACGAGACGCAGCCTATCAGTGGTGGAAGACTTTGATCTTTGTGGTTCTAAAGCAACGAGTTACTTGGGATTTCTTTCAGACTGAGTTTCATAAGAAATACATCAGTCAGAGATTTATTGATCAAAAATGAAAAAAATTTCTAGAATTTAAACAGGGTCGCATGTCTGTCACTGAATATGAAAGAGAATTCGTGATATTAAGTCAGTATGCTGGGGAATGTGTATCAACTGAGGCAATAATGTGCAAAAGATTTGAAGATGATCTGAATGAGAATATTAAACTGTTAGTTGGCATAATTGAGATAAAAGAGTTCGTAGTACTGGTTGAACGAGCTTGCAGAGTTGAGGCACTCGAGAAAGAGAAAAGAAAAGCTGACTTTGAAACTAGAGATGCGAGAAAGATATTTTCGAGTAAAACATTCTAGTCTGCTTCAAAGAAATTCAAAGATAAACAAAGTGGATCAAAGGCTAGTGTCTGACATTCGAGCAGAGATCGAGCTAGATCACAGTCGAATTTCAAAGCTCCTTCTACTTCAATGGCCAGTGTTAGAAATGTCCGATCTAAGCGACCTGAATGTAAGCATTATGGTAAAAGGCATCCAGGAAGTTGTAGGTTGAATGATCGAGCCTGTTTCAAATGCGGATCATTAGATCATTTCATTCAAGACTGCCCAGAGTCTGTTGAGCAAGAGATTGTTCAGAATCTGAGATCGAATAATGTTTCAGCTAGAGGTAGACCTTCTCGGAATATAACAAATGCTAGTGGGGGTTAGAGAGCTACAAAAGACTCAATTGCGAGATCCGAAGTTAGAACACCTACCAGAGCATATGCCATCCGAGCTCGTGAGGAAGCTTTATCTCTGGAAGTTATAACTGGTACATTTACTCTTTATGATACTTCTTTGATTGCATTGATAGACCCAGGTTCTACACATTCGTATATATGCATCAACTTAGTATCCAGTAAGACCTTGCCTGTAGAGTCTATTGAGTTTGTTATAAAAGTATCAAACCCCTTAGGTAAAAGTGTCCTGGTTGATAAAGTATGCAAGAACTGTCCGTTAATGTTTCGAGATGTTTATTTTTCGGCTGATCTGATGCTATTACCCTTTGATGAGTTTGACATAATTTTGGGTATGGACTGGTTGACGTTGCATGATGCTGTTGTGAATTGCAAAAGAAAGACCATTGATTTGAGATGTCAGGATGATGAAATAGTTTGGATTGAGTCAAATGATTTGACTTGGTTACCTACTGTGATATATGTGTTGAAAGCTCAGGATTATTTGAGAAATGGTTATGAAGCTTATTTTGCTTATGTAATTGACTCAAAAGTATCTATAAAGAAAGTTGAATCAGTGCCAGTTGTTTGTGAGTTCTCTGATGTATTTCCTGAAGAATTACCGGGATTACCTCTAATACGTGAAGTTGAATTTGGTATTGCTCTATTGCCTGGAATGACTCCTATCTCGATAGCTCCGTATGGAATGGCACCAACAGAGTTGAAAGAGTTAAAGTCACAGCTGCAAGAGTTGATAGATAGAGAATTTGCAAGACCGAGTTTCTCACCTTAGGGTGCTCCTGTTTTGTTTGTGAAAAAGAAAGATGGCACGATGAGAATGTTCATTAATTATCGTCAGTTGAATAAAGTGACTATAAAGAACAAATATCCACTGTCCAGAATCGATGATTTGTTCAATCAGCTAAAAGGAGCTGCTGTGTTTTCAAAGATAGATCTAAGATCAAGATACTACCAGTTACGAGTAAAACATTCGGATATTCCGAAAATTGCTTTCAAAACGAGGTATGGGCATTATGAGTTTTAAGTTATGCCTTTTCGACTAACGAATGCTCCTGGTGTATTTATGGATATGATGAATAGAATTTTCAGACCGTACTTAGATCAATTTATTGTTGTATTCATTGACGACATTTTGATTTATTCACGTGATGAGATTGAGCAAGCTGAGCATCTGGGAATTGTTTTGCAAACTTTGCGGGATAAGCAATTGTATGCAAAGTTTAGTAAATGTGAATTCTGGTTGCTAGAAGTTGGTTTTCTGGTACATATTGTGTCAACATCTGGTATTCGAGTTGATCCGAGTAAGATTTCTACTATTTTGGAATGGAAACCTCCAAAGAATGTGTCTGAAGTCTGTAGCTTTCTGGGATTCACTGGTTATTATCATCAGTTTGTAAAAGGATTCTCAATTGTAGCTACTCTGTTGACTAGATTACTTCAAAAAGATGTGAGATTTGAATAGTTTGATAAATGTCAGAGAAGCTTTAATCAGTTGAAAACTTTATTGACTAAAGCTCCAGTTTTAGTACAGCCAGAATCGGGTAAAGAATTCGTGATATATAATGATGCTTCATTAAATGGTCTAGGATGTGTTTTGATACAGGATGGCAAAGTTATAGCTTATGCCTCGAAATAATTGAAGCCGTATGAAAACAAATATCCGACACATGATCTTGAGTTAGCTGCAATTATATTTGAAATGAGCCAAAGGATATGTGATGAATTTGAAAAATGAGAAACATTAATGTCATTGTGTCAATGTGACTATGTGCATTTTATGTTAAGTTTATTTGTATATGGTTTACTAAGCTTTTGAAAGCTTACTTTGTGTCTATTTACTCTGTTTTACAGATCATCAAAGCTACGAAAGGCTCAGGAATCGTTGAGGATCATCACCATACTATCAAACTCTATTTTGGTACTCTTGAATATGAATATAATTAATACGGCATGTATAGGCTAGTTATTTTGGAATATGTTTGAGATATGTAATAGCCATGTGATATGGCTAGATAAATGGTATGTTATGAATGAAGAGTCATGCTATATGATGCTTGGTTGTGGTATGGTGCTATGGTTATGAAATGGTCAAGGTAATGGTAAGCTTATTGATGCAAAGTGAGTATATGTGTTTGATGAATGATAACTATGTTGAACTGGTGGGTTTGTGAATGAATTATGTTTGGAAATGCTTAATATGTAACACCCCTAACTCGTATCCGTCGCCGGATTAGGGTTATGAGGCATTACCGAACTAAACTTAGATCATTGCAGGCATTTATTGTAATTCATATCTTCATCAAAACCAACAACACACATTTAATTTCCAATACTCAAATAATAGTTAATACCTAAATTCAGATCGAACCTAAATAATTAATCAACTCGGATTTCACATGAATTCATTTGCACACATATAGTAGAATTTAATATGCCTATACGGTATATACATCACATATCTTATAATATAATTATGAATATAAAGAACAGATCAGAAGATGCAAATTCGTTTACTATGTAATCAAAACACCATACATATACCAACTTACCATATATATATAAATACCACTTTATTTAATTACCAGACTATCTAATAGTTTATAACCATTATAAGCATTTTAGCATAAGTAACAAATATAAATAGACTAAATTCGAATGACCAAATAAATTAATCAAAATTAATACAATTAACCAATACATAATTACCTATTCGGTTACATTCATTAAATCTAACCCAATTTAACAAACTTGAATACAAAACATAAACATAACAAACATATCATCCTTATATTCCATGACAAATTTCATATTAACAAGATATTATTATTTTAGCCTATGGTATCATTATCCACGAAACCAAATTTTACCTACTATAAACACCAAGACCATGGCCGAATATAATGTAAATAAATCTTTACCACTTTTGCATCACAAAGATATAACCATATGCAACATTTAGTCATTAAAAAGAAAACCATGTATAACCTCATCAAAACACAAAATAAAAGCCATATTCGTATGGCTATAATACATATAATATCAAAGTTTCCATCCTAAACAAGGACATTACTCATCCTATACATGCCTTTATCCAAAATAAACCAAGCTAAAGGTGTACCAAGAAGATGATAGTGTGGTTGACTTTGCTGACGATTTCCCGAGCCTGTAGCTTGACCAAAATCTATAAACAGAACATTAAACATAAACAGAGTAAGCTTACTAGCTTAGTAAGTCCTAAGCAAATACAAAATAATATTCATTCATTTAAACTTTTAATCATTAACCTCATGGCAAAATTATAAACATTATATTAAGTAACTTAGTCATAGCCGAATATCATTAATACCCTTAATCTAAGTTTTGACATTTCTCTACCATGAATGTGTACACCATTAAATCATATATTTATCATAAGTATCTATAACTTCCAAGTCGAATGAAAAATATCCTGCATAACAATCACATTTCATCTTTTGTACATATATGCAAACACATACAAATTCACTTTCCATTAATAATTCCACTTATAACCAATTCATCAAAATAATGTATACCTTAAGCTCAATTACACATAATGAAAGTTTTTATCGGATTATCAACTTGATTTCCTAATACTTTAACTCAATTAATATCATACTTTCTCACTTCATTCCTTACTACACTAGTAGAATAACACTTACCAGTTAATGGCACATTGCATTAATTATATGCCTCACCTCGTTTAATTCTCGAATTCTCCATTTATAGCATATCACCGGCATTAAGCCTGCTAGGCTTTTAAGCCTAAATTACACACCGGCACGAAGCCTGCTAGGCATAAAGCCTGATACAAATCACTGGCACATGGCCTGCTAGGCATTAAGCCTGAAATAGATCATTGGCACAAGGCCTGCTAGGCATTTAGCCCGAAATAGATCACCGGCACAAGGCCTGCTAGGCATTAAGCCCGAAATAGATCACTCCAATTATCCATTCAATACACATCACTTAATGCTAAATCGCAACATCAAATATACTTCATTTCAACTTCACATTTCAAGTTGAACAAGCTTATTCATAATAAAATTAACAATTACATTTCAACTCAACCTTATTCCCACATTCGGCTATCACATATATTCATGCACAAAATTTCTGAATTTCATTAATAACATAGTTAATCCATCAACTTACATTTCTCAATACTACCATTACCAATGAATCATATACCCGAATCACATTCACATATCATATCAAATGTACTTATTCATTTTGCATTTATAAAACATATCCAATCCAATGTAAGACCTTTACAATCAGCTAACACATAAATTCATACTCAAATTTATCAAATAATATCATTAAACATGTTCATAAATAACTCTTTGATATATTTTAACTTAAGGACTTACCTTAGAAGTCGATAGATTCGAAATTTCTGGCTATTCGTTCACCTTAGCCTTTCCTCGATCTAGTTCCTTCTCTTTTTGTTCTCGATCTAATTAAATGTCAAATAAGGTTTGTTCACATTCATTCTATTTATTTGCTCCAAACTCAAAATTATAAATTTTTTACTTTAACCCCAAAATTCTAATTCTTATCATTTACTCCCCAAAGCATTTCACTCAAAAATTCACATAATTTGAATTAAAAAAAACGTAAGAACCGAATTTTCTCCTTCATTTATTATATCTAAGAACCGAATTTTCTCCTTCATTTATTATATCTATACAAAACGTCAAATTGCATTTTTAACACAATAATTGGATACCGTTTACAAGTAAGTCCTTAAGACTCCAAACACTAATTACCAAAATTTTCCACCACATCAAGCCAATGCCGAATGTTCATAAAACTACTATCATCACATTTCTTTCATTATTCAAGCTACTTAGTTCATCCATGAGTTCCTCTTCTCACCAATTCTTAATTGAGTTAACCTCTATTAAAGATTGTAAAGAAACTTAATAATTTGACATACATATAGCTTATTTAACTTAAAACACTCAAATTCAAGAAAAATCATTTTCATGGCAACTTTCGAAAGGCATATCTATAGCAAAAATTCGGTCATGGGTTAGCTAATTTGTAAGATGACTACCTCAATTTACAAAAATCATCAAGAAATAAACTTGAACACTCACCTAATTAGAACATGAAATGGCTAGAAATGGTGAGAATCCTCCCCCTTCCCCTTCCTCAAAGTTTTGGCAAATGAAGAGTAAAAGATGATTACTTTTTCTTCTTCTTTTTTTTTTTATCATTATTACTCCATTTACTCAAAATTATAACATAAATAAAACACCACTAACTAAAGAAAATTAATATAATAAGTAAACTAATGATTATGCCTTCCACTAACATGAAATGGGAAGAATTGACATGCAAGTCTTCACTTGACCAAAACAATTCAATTTGATCTTCTTAATTCATGCTCACTACTTTTACCACTTTAGCTATTTGATTCTTTTTATTAAATTAAAGACACAAACGATTAAATTTTTCTACGAAATTTGCACACACATTAATTCACATATAATAAACATAAAATATAATATTAAAATATTTCTCGGACTAGGATTCATGGTCTCGAAACCACCATTTCGATTAGGGTCAAATTCGGTCTGTTACATAATAAGTTTAGTTAAATGTTGCCTAAAATGGTATGCTTGAGATGCCTTTGAATGCTTGGAAAATTTGGTTCTTTTGACATGAATTGAATTGGTATGTTGCTTGTAGGGATATCCCAATGTGTGGGTGGCATTTTCGCCTTGAAAATGGTGACGTGTGGCTCGACCGTGTCCCTCGTGGTTGTAATTCAAAACAAGTTAGACTCGACCATGGGCAACACACACGGGTGTGTGACTGGCCGTGTGGATCAAGTCAGTAGCGATCACGGGCTGGACACACGGGCGTGTGACTGGCCGTGTGGTGCAAGTCAGTAGCAACCATGGGTGAGTCACACGAGCGTGTCCATAGCCGTGTGGACAAGTCAGTATGTTGCCCTGTTTTGACACGGGTTAGACAGACGGGCTTGTCTAAGGCCGTGTGAGGCACACGGCCTGCCCCCTGGGCGTGTGACCTCTGTAACTTTGAAAAATTTTTAATTTTCTGAGAATTTGTGTATGTGTTTGATTTAGTCCCGACCTTATTCTAAAGCATGTTTAAGGTCTTGAAGACCTATTTAAGAAACACATTGATGTGATTTGTTGAATTATGTTTTGAAATGTCGTCAAAATTTTTTATTGTTCGATAATACCTCTTAACCTTAGATCGGCGACAGTTACAGGTTAGGGGTGTTACACTTTACAACCTCACCCACTTACTAGTGTTGCTTTATGATGAAAGTTCGCGAGAATTATGTTGAATAAGTTCATAACTGGGAAACTAAAGAGTTCAGGGGTGAAATAGTTAGTAATGGAAACAGAGTTGAGTATAGTGCAACAAATGAACTCTGTTTTAGAAGAAATATCAGATTATTTTTAAAGATTACACAGATTATTTAATGTCACGGATAAAGAAGAAGCTAGTCTCGACTATTCGACTCAATTGATTATGATGTCTAAAGTATGTGTTTGCTGAGATTCTTCCCGAATTGGTTTTCGTTAGTGAATGGAATGATGCGAGGTACATGATGACAGAATTAGTTAGAGAAATAATAATTGAGTAGTAAAGATGTCTGTATGTGATAGTTATAGTTGAGATGAATATGATGGTCTTTCTGGGTATTCTATATATATATATATATATATTCTTTTATCCTCAGAGATATGTGTGTGATTGTTCAATTCTAATGGAGTTCTTGTGTTATGAGAATGCTAGCTAACTATGATGTTAGACGAAAGCCCTGTTGGTCAGATCAGGTTATGATCAATATTTCTTTATCTATTCGGAATTCTATTCTATTATGTTGGAATAAAGTCGATGGTAAAAATTTATGTGGGACTAGTCTTCCATTTTTACTAGATATTATTTTGTCTTATATATAAATATTTTGAAATATATTATCTCTGTTGTGATGGAAGTCCAGAGTCGGTAAGCAGTGTTTTTCTTATGGCTTTCTCTGAGAATCATCAGGATCTTTATTATTTTCTTATGAGTTATGTTCTCGAATTTCCAGTATGGTATTGTATCTTGAATTTCCTTATCTTGGTTTTCCTGTCATTCATTGTAACACCCCAAACCCGAACAAGACACCACGTCCGAATCTGGTATGTTACGGGGAAAAACGTTTTTGAGAGGTTAGATTTTTTCGTTTAAAAGCTGGATGAAAACATCGTGTATTTGAAGAAAATTTGAGTAGACTTGTTTGAAATCGGTGGTGTATTTGAAACCCTGAAATTTTTGAAAAAACTTACCCAAAGTGTGTAGTGAAAAACGAGTGTATTTCATTTCATTATTCAAGAGATTTCTTAGTGTTACTTAAGACATTTGTAACTTAGTAGAACATCGAGTTTGATTTAAAAATCATTAGAGTTTGCTTAATATCAAAACGTAGGGTGATACCCGATGGTATAGTTGAAAACACATTGCGTTACAGTTTTGAAAACGTTGTCTTTCCAAGTTTTAGTAAAATTTATACCCAATTATTTTGTTAAAGCATATTGAAATCTATTTAAAACATAAACATCATAGAACATAATTTAAAGGCCTTTTACAATCCAAAATAAAACCCAAATAGAAGTAATTAAACTATAGTACCCAAATGATAGAGTCTGAGTAAAACTTTATTGAGCATGGCATGAGCACCCCGAGTCCATCCCGGCTCCATGTCCGCGTCTACGAGTCACCTGAAATGTCAAAGGAGAGGGTGAGTCGAATGACTCAGTGCATAAATCCCGCTCCCGATAAAACAACATGCTAACACACATCATATCATAGCAACATAATTAATGCAACCCGATCCTAGCCATCCATACACCTTTTCTACCCCGTGTGGTACCAAACCACTGGTGGTGCCAAACCACTGGTGACATATAGTCACAATGTGTTACCAAAACACTGGTGTCCCAAAGGTACAATATCCGTCAATGGGGTGCCAAACCACTGGTGTCCCAAAGACACAATTGTGATACCAAATCACTGGTGACCGCAGTCACAAATCAATTGATGGGGCCAACCCATCGTGTGATACCAAATCACTAGCAGACGATCCCATATCTCAAGTGGGGCCAACCCACGGTGGTGTCAAACCACAGGGACGAGTCGCAATGAGGTGCCAAACCTCTGGTGTCCCAAAGACACAAATGTGGTACCAAACCACTGGTGACCGTAGTCACAATAATCGAGTGATGGGGCCAACCCATCGTGTGATACCAAATCACTAGCAAACGATCCCATATCTCAAGTGGGGCCAACCCACGGTGGTGTCAAACCACAGGGACGAGTCGCAATGAGGTGCCAAACCTCTGGAGGTGCCAAACCTCTGGTGACCCAAAGTCACAAAGTGTGTTACCAAAACACTGGTGCTCGTCAGCACAAAATATCACTGCCCCCTCCACTCATATCACCCATCCTCATACCAACTCATATATCATGCATATCATACAAATCATACATATCATGCTAATATGTTTAACATCATATCCCATATCATACATCCATAATCATGGTATCATATAGATCATCAGTAAACTTATAATAGTAGTACTGACTTACCCGAGTCCAAGATCATACCCAATAGGGTATCATATCAATCATTACTGCTTCATTAATTACAACAAGGTTATCAATCACATTACTAAATAGAAGTGTGTTAGTTTACACACCTGCTAAAGCGCAACCTCTAATACTAAAAGAAACGATCTAAAGCTCCTTGTATACTTGATCCTACAATCGGCCAAATAGGAGTTAGACATCTATAACATTCGGCCAACATTAATTAACCCAAGGGGTTAATGTTGATCCCTCACCTTGCTATTGGTTCGGTTTCTTAGCAAACCCGAACCACAATGATTCCTCCTTTAGCAATCGGCTACACCTTAAAAGAAAAATGATTAATCCCTTGATACCCTAAACTTAATCGAAACTCAAACAAATAAACCACAATCAACATCTCACCACCACTTACCAAACAATCGAGTTCAGATAACAGCTTCGTTGACTGCTTCGAATCCCGAAAGCCCTAAAAAGAATTCGGTCAAGACATAAGAGATTAACACCCTTCAACCAATGCCGAAAGTCAACTTTGAACCTCACCAAAATTGGTAGAAAACTAGGGAGAGAAAAGAAATGAGCATTCGGCCAGCCACTTACCTTGCTCCAATGTTTGAAAGAAGACAAACGAGATTACTCCCCCACTCAAAATTCGGCTACAAAGTACTACTAGAAGAGGGAAGATTTGGCTAGAACTTAAACAAAAGAAAAGAGAATTCGGCTTGAGTAAAAAAAACAAGAAGGATAAAGTGAAATGAGAATAAAGTTTCGGCAAAATGGTTTTAAGGAGAAACAAAAATGAACAGGAGAAGGTACCTTTGGGTTTTGAAAGAAAAAGAGATGAAGAATGTGTTTTTGGAAGAGAGTTTCGGCTACAAAGTTTTTAAGAAAGAAAGAAAAATCAAAAATGCAAGAAGAGAGATTAGAGGTTTCGGTTTACACACTTGAAAAGAAAAGAGGAAATGGGAAGAGATATTCGGCTACACCCTACTCAAGAGAACAAGAAATTCGGCACAAATGTGCTTGCATTTTCGGTTGCCAAAAGAAAACAAAAGGTGAAACTTACTATGAAATTCGGCTTGTTTTGACAAAAAATGAAAGAGCTATGTTGCTACCCTACTAAGACCGAAAATGCACCAACAATCCAAGGGAAATTCGGCACTAACCCCCCCTAACACACTCACCAACCGGCCACTCCCCAACAAGCTTCCCAAGTTACGGCCAACACCTCCAAACACCCCAAAATTTCGGCCACAACTCCCCCCATTAACTCCCTACCACACATTCAAATTAGCTTGACCAAGTCCACCTCCACAACTTGCTCTCCACCTTCCATTTGAATGGGTGGACCAAGTCCAAGGAAGAATTCGAATTGCCTTCTAACTCTTCCTCCATGCCGTCCAAAATGAGAGCTAAAATGGGGAATTTCGCAGCTCGAACTCTAGACCTCCACCCTATGTAGATGACGCCACACCTAGCTCCCAAGTAGCACATGCCTTGCCACTTTTCCAGCTCTTCATTTGGCAATAAAACTCCAAATTATTTTCTTAAACCCCAACTCTTTCAGCTCCCTACACCTAAGGCTCAAAAACTAAATTTTCCCATTCTCTCCGGCACACTCCTAGCCTACATTTAAACCCCGAAACTACACAAACAACAATACATCACACTAAACACATGCAATATCATGCAACAACAAAATAGCCCCTAACCCGGGATATTACAGTTCTACCCCCCTTAAAAATAATTCGACCTCGAAATTACCTGATCAGAAGAGTTGCGGGTATTGCTGTCTCATCATATCCTCGGGTTCCCACGTCGCTTCTTCTACGCCATGATTCCGCCAAAGTACCTTAACCAAAGGCACAGACTTCCTACGCAGAACCTTCACATCCCGATCAAGAATCTGCACAGGTTCTTCTTCCACAGTCAAATCTGGATTTACCTCAATCTCTTCCACCGCTACCACATGCGACGGATCTGAACGATAACGCCGAAGCATCGAAATGTGAAAAACGTCGTGAATCTGGCTAAGCTCTGCTGGCAACTCAAGCTGATACGCTACTAGTCCCACTCGTCTCAATACCTTATACGGCCCAATAAATCTCGGACTTAGCTTGCCTTTCCTTCCGAATCTCAACACCTTCTTCCAAGGCGAGACCTTCAGGAAAACTCGATCCCCTACAGCAAACTCTATGTCTCTTCGCTTCAGATCGGCATAAGACTTCTGCCGGTCCGAAGCTTCCTTCAATCGAGCCTGAATCAACTTAACCTTGTCTTCTGTCTCAGCAACAAACTCGGGTCCCAACAACTGACGTTCACCCAAATCCGTCCAACACGTAGGTGAGCGACACTTCCTACCATACAATGCCTCATACGGTGCCATCTTGATGCTCGCTTGGTAACTGTTGTTGTAGGCAAACTCAGCTAATGGTAGAAACTCCTCCCAACTACCCCTGAAATCCAGGACACAACCTCTCAGCATATCCTCTAAGATCTGAATAACCCTTTCTGATTGACCGTCAGACTGAGGGTGAACAGCTGTGCTGAAATCCAAACGCGTACCCAACGCCTGATGCAACGCTTTCCAGAACCTTGACATAAACCTGGGATCCCTATCCGAAATTATTGAAACTGGCACACCGTGCAACCTCACTATCTCCAAAACATACAATTTTGCCAACTTCTGAAGTGAGGAGTCAACCCTCACCGGAATAAAGTGAGCTGATTTCGTCAGTCGATCCACCACTACCCAAACTGAATCCTTCTTGCTTGGCGTAAGGGGTAATCCACTGATGAAATCCATGGTTATCCTTTCCCACTTCCACTAAGGAATCTTCGCAGGCTGAAGCAAACCTGACGGCAACTGATGCTCAGCCTTGACCTGCTGACAAGTCAGACACTTCCCAACAAACTCTGTCACCTCTTTCTTCAAGCCAGGCCACCAAAACTGCTCTCTAAGATCCCTATACATCTTGCTACCTCCAGGATGCATAGCATAAGGACTGCTATGTGCGTCTTGAAGAATCTTTTGCCTCAGCTCCACATCTTTAGGCATACAAGCCTTACCTTGGAAACACAGAACCTCATCACTAGACAAGCTGTAACCCTCCAAACCACCATCCTGCACTTGTAACCTTCGCGCACTCAAAACCTCATCCTCCAACTGTTTCTCCCTGATCTGCTCAACCCAAGTAGGCTTAACCTGCAACTCTGCCAGAATACTCCCATCATCATACAAACTTAAGTGGGCGAACATCGCTCTTAAATCCGAAACAACCTTACGGCTCAACGCGTCTGCCACCACGTTAGCCTTGCCCGGATGATACTCAATCGAACAGTCGTAATCTTTCAGCAACTCAACCCATCTGCGCTGCCTCAAATTCAAATCCTTCTGAGTCAGTAGATACTTCAGACTCTTATGATCCGTGTAGACTACCGATCTCTATCCATACAAGTAGTGCCTCCAAATCTTTAAGGCGAAGACTACAGCCGCTAGCTCCAAATCGTGCATCGGATAGTTGACCTCATGCGGCCTCAGCTGTCGAGAAGCGTAAGCCACAACCTTACCTTCTTGCATCAGTACACAACCCAAGCCCGTATGTGATGCGTCGCAGTAGACTGTGAATTCCTTACCAGCCTCAGGTTGAATTAAAACCGGAGCCTCAGTCAAAATCTTCTTTAACGTATCGAAGCTTTCCTGCTGTTTCTCAGTCCATACAAACGGAACTTCTTTCCTTAACAACTTGGTCATTGGCGCTGCTATCAACGAGAAACCCTCAACAAACCTTCGGTAGTATCCGGCCAAACCCAGAAAACTCCGAATCTCAGCCACTGACCTAGGCGGCTTCCAATCCAAAACTGCCTCAATCTTACGAGGATCTACCCGAATCCCCTCAGCCGACAGTACATGACCCAAGAAAGTTACTTCTCTAAGCCAGAACTCGCACTTACTGAACTTAGCATAAAGCTGCTTTTCCCTCAAAATCTGCAGCACCACTCGCAAATGCTCATCATGTTCCTCCTCTGTTCTCGAATACACCAAGATGTCGTCTATGAAAACCACAACGAACTGATCCAGATAC
The DNA here is from genome assembly GCA_005393395.2 of Gossypium australe. Taxonomy (NCBI): domain Eukaryota; kingdom Viridiplantae; phylum Streptophyta; class Magnoliopsida; order Malvales; family Malvaceae; genus Gossypium; species Gossypium australe. The sequence continues at coordinate 70,274,467 of CM016623.1, read as the reverse complement.
TGCTGAAACACTCTATTCATCATATCCATAAACGCTGCCGGTGCGTTAGTCAACCCGAACGGCATTACCAGAAATTCGTAGTGCCCATACCGAGTCCGAAACGCTGTCTTATGGATATCAACCTCCTTCACCTTTAACTGGTGATACCCAGACCTCAAGTCGATCTTCGAAAATACCGCAGCACCCTTCAGCTGATCAAACAAGTCATCTATCCGTGGCAACGAATACTTGTTTTTAATCGTCAGCTTATTCAACTGGCGGTAGTCTATACACATCCGCATCGTACCATCTTTCTTCTTAACAAAGAGTACCGGTGCACCCCACGGCGAAACACTCGGCCTGATAAAACCTCGATCCAGTAACTCCTGGATCTGAGCCTTAAGCTCCACCAATTCCTTTGGCGCCATCCTATACGGAGCAATAGACACTGGCGCAGTCTCGGGTAACAAATCTATCCCGAACTCTACCTCACGATCTGGCGGCAAACCCGGAAGCTCTTCAGGAAACACATCAGCAAATTCCTTAACAGTACGAACCTTCTCTACAGCAGACTCTTTAGCCTCCAAGGCATACACATGAACCACATACGCTTCACAGCCCTTCCTGACCATCTTCTCAGCTTTCAGAGCAGATACCAAATTAGATAAGTAATCTTTCCTATTACCTATCATAGCCACCTCATCACCCTCAATCTTCTTAAGAACCATGCGCTTGGCCGCGCAATCCAACCTCACCTGGTACTTGACCAACCAATCCATCCCAAGAATCAGATCGAACTCCCCAAACGACAGTTCCATCATATCAGCAGCAAACACTACCCCTTGGAGTTCTAGGGGTACATCTCTAAACAGCTTATCTACCACTACAGAGTGACCTAAAGGGCTAATTACAGTCATCTGCCTAGAAGATATCTCAGAGTCTAAATCCATGGTCTCTACTATACTACTGGCAACATAAGAGTGCGTCGAACCCACATCAATCAAAGCAGTATAAGGAGAACCAAAGATCAAGAACGTACCGGTTATGATGTCCGGTGCGTCGCCCTCCTCTCGGCGCCTCGCTGCATACACTAATCCAGGCTGTCTGGCATCAGAACTACCCGCACCTCTGCCCGGTGCTCCACGGCCCCGACCAGAACCATTACCACCTCTGCCATTACCACGGCCCCTCTGCTGTGGCGGTCCACTACCCCTGAACTGATTACGGCCCTGACTCTCTGACTGAATCCTAGCCAACCTACGCGGACAGTCCCTCACGCGATGATCCAGAGAACCACACTCAAAACAACCTTTTCCCCCGGTCCAGCAACCACCCCAATGAGATTTCCCACACTGATTACACTGCGGCGGTCCCTACCTAGCAGCAACAAACCTAGCAGGCTGATTCAGTCCACTCGGTCTAGCCCTCTTCTGTGGATTACCCGACGATCCAGAAGACCCAAAGCTCCTCTTATGTCTATTTCTGTCCATGCCCTGCCTCACTGACTCTTTAACACCCTCGGCTACCTTAGCCTTCTTAACTAAGACAGCAAACTCGCGCTCCTGCTGTGGAGCAATCAGCAGTCTCAATTCGTCTCGCAGACCATCCTCGAAACGAACACACCTCTCATGTTCAGTGGCCACAATGCCCCTGGCATACCTACTCAGCTTCAAGAACTCAGCCTCGTACTCCGAAACAGACTTACTCCCCTGAACAAGCCTCAGAAATGCCTTTCGTTGGAAGTCAATATAACTAGCTCCGATGTACTTCTTTTGATATGCAGCCCTGAAGTAATCCCATGTCAGATCCTCTGCTGCCACACTATCCTGCACCGTGAGCCACCACTGATATGACTCATCCCGGAGAAGCGATACGATGCCCTTCAGCTTCTCTTCAGCAGTCAAGTCCAGATCATCCATGATCCGCTCAGTTGCCTCCAGCCAATATTCAGCAGTGCTGGGAGCAACACCAGATACACCTCGGAAGAATTCGGCCCCATTTGCCCGAAGTCGCTCAGGAATAGATTTCCTAACTCCCGCGCCACCACCAACTCCAGCTACTCTTTCTAACACTCGCAGCATCGCCTGTGACACTGCGTCGTCCCCAGTCTGATCTTGGAACTCACCACCTCCAGCTGGTGGCGGAACCGGTATCTCATTTTCTGACCCCTGACCAGATCCTACGGGCTCAGAAACTGTCATCCTACCCCTACCTCTACCACGAGTATTACGACCACGTCCACCCCGAGTGCTCATGACTAAATCTATACGTATCTGATTTAAGAGTTTTATGCATCAGTATATATTCCACTATCTTTAAAAGCAATGTTTTATGCATAATAAGGAAGCTTTGTTTCCGCGAGTTCACAGAATCTAATTGGTTCCGGTTTCTAAAGTAATCTTACTATTACTAACCATCCAATCACATTTCATCAAAAATCACAATCAAAAGTAAGGGGTACTTACCTGGGCGAACTGGTGCCGGAGACTCGGTGCCATGCCTTTCAAACCATAAAAACACTTAAAATAAACTCTTAAAAACTTTTTGGGCCTCAGCCCACAGCCGAGCCTTTGAACTTGGCTCTGATACCACAATTGTAACACCCCAAACCCGAACAAGACACCACGTCCGAATCTGGTATGTTACGGGGAAAAACGTTTTTGAGAGGTTAGATTTTTCGTTTAAAAGCTGGATGAAAACATCGTGTATTTGAAGAAAATTTGAGTAGACTTGTTTGAAATCGGATGGTGTATTTGAAACCCTGAAATTTTTGAAAAAACTTACCCAAAGTGTGTAGTGAAAAACGAGTGTATTTCATTTCATTATTCAAGAGATTTCTTAGTGTTACTTAAGACATTTGTAACTTAGTAGAACATCGAGTTTGATTTAAAAATCATTAGAGTTTGCTTAATATCAAAACGTAGGGTGATACCCGATGGTATAGTTGAAAACACATTGCGTTACAGTTTTGAAAACGTTGTCTTTCCAAGTTTTAGTAAAATTTATACCCAATTATTTTGTTAAAGCATATTGAAATCTATTTAAAACATAAACATCATAGAACATAATTTAAAGGCCTTTTACAATCCAAAATAAAACCCAAATAGAAGTAATTAAACTATAGTACCCAAATGATAGAGTCTGAGTAAAACTTTATTGAGCATGGCATGAGCACCCCGAGTCCATCCCGGCTCCATGTCCGCGTCTACGAGTCACCTGAAATGTCAAAGGAGAGGGTGAGTCGAATGACTCCTTGCATAAATCCCGCTCCCGATAAAACAACATGCTAACACACATCATATCATAGCAACATAATTAATGCAACCCGATCCTAGCCATCCATACACCTTTTCTACCCCGAGTGGTACCAAACCACTGGTGGTGCCAAACCACTGGTGACATATAGTCCCAATGTGTTACTAAAACACTGGTGTCCCAAAGACACAATATCCGTCAATGTGGTGCCAAACCACTGGTGTCCCAAAGACACGATTGTGATACCAAATCACTGGTGACCGCAGTCACAAATCAATTGATGGGGCCAACCCATCGTGTGATACCAAATCACTAGCAGACGATCCCATATCTCAAGTGGGGCCAACCCACGGTGGTGTCAAACCACAGGGACGAGTCGCAATGAGGTGCCAAACCTCTGGTGTCCCAAAGACACAAATGTGGTACCAAACCACTGGTGACCGTAGTCACAATAATCGAGTGATGGGGCCAACCCATCGTGTGATACCAAATCACTAGCAGACGATCCCATATCTCAAGTGGGGCCAACCCACGATGGTGTCAAACCACAGGGACGAGTCGCAATGAGGTGCCAAACCTCTGGAGGTGCCAAACCTCTGGTGACCCAAAGTCACAAAGTGTGTTACCAAAACACTGGTGCTCGTCAGCACAAAATATCACTGCCCCCTCCACTCATATCACCCATCCTCATACCAACTCATGTATCATGCATATCATACAAATCATACATATCATGCTAATATGTTTAACATCATATCCCATATCATACATCCATAATCATGGTATCATATAGATCATCAGTAAACTTATAATAGTAGTACTGACTTACCCGAGTCCAAGATCATACCCAATAGGGAATCATATCAATCATTACTGCTTCATTAATTACAACAAGGTTATCAATCACATTACTAAATAGAAGTGTGTTAGTTTACACACCTGCTAAAGCGCAACCTCTAATACTAAAAGAAACGATCTAAAGCTCCTTGTATACTTGATCCTACAATCGGCCAAATAGGAGTTAGACATCTATAACATTCGGCCAACATTAATTAACCCAAGGGGTTAATGTTGATCCCTCACCTTGCTATTGGTTCGGTTTCTTAGCAAACCCAAACCACAATGATTCCTCCTTTAGCAATCGGCTACACCTTAAAAGAAAAATGATTAATCCCTTGATACCCTAAACTTAATCGAAACTCAAACAAATAAACCACAATCAACATCTCACCACCACTTACCAAACAATCGAGTTCAGATAACAGCTTCGTTGACTGCTTCGAATCTCGAAAGCCCTAAAAAGAATTCGGTCAAGACATAAGAGATTAACACCCTTCAACCAATGCCGAAAGTCAACTTTGAACCTCACCAAAATTGGTAGAAAACTAGGGAGAGAAAAGAAATGAGCATTCGGCCAGCCACTTACCTTGCTCCAACGTTTGAAAGAAGACAAACGAGATTACTCCCCCACTCAAAATTCGGCTACAAAGTACTACTAGAAGAGGGAAGATTCGGCTAGAACTTAAACAAAAGAAAAGAGAATTCGGCTTGAGTAAAAAAAACAAGAAGGATAAAGTGAAATGAGAATAAAGTTTCGGTAAAATGGTTTTAAGGAGAAACAAAAATGAACAGGAGAAGGTACCTTTGGGTTTTGAAAGAAAAATAGATGAAGAATGTGTTTTTGGAAGAGAGTTTCGGCTACAAAGTTTTTAAGAAAGAAAGAAAAATCAAAAATGCAAGAAGAGAGATTAGAGGTTTCGGTTTACACACTTGAAAAGAAAAGAGGAAATGGGAAGAGATATTCGGCTACACCCTACTCAAGAGAACAAGAAATTCGGCACAAATGTGCTTGCATTTTCGGTTGCCAAAAGAAAACAAAAGGTGAAACTTAATATGAAATTCGGCTTGTTTTGACAAAAAATGAAAGAGCTATGTTGCTACCCTACTAAGACCGAAAATGCACCAACAATCCAAGGGAAATTCGGCACTAACCCCCCTAACACACTCACCAACCGGCCACTCCCCAACAAGCTTCCCAAGTTACGGCCAACACCTCCAAACACCCCAAAATTTCGGCCACAACTCCCCCCATTAACTCCCTACCACACATTCAAATTAGCTTGACCAAGTCCACCTCCACAACTTGCTCTCCACCTTCCATTTGAATGGGTGGACCAAGTCCAAGGAAGAATTCGAATTGCCTTCTAACTCTTCCTCCATGCCGTCCAAAATGAGAGCTAAAATGGGGAATTTCGCAGCTCGAACTCTAGACCTCCACCCTATGTAGATGACGCCACACCTAGCTTCCAAGTAGCACATGCCTTGCCACTTAGCCAGCTCTTCATTTGTGCAATAAAACTCTAAATTATTTTCTTAAACCCCAACTCTTTCAGCTCCCTACACCTAAGGCTCAAAAACTAAATTTTCCCATTCTCTCCGGCACACTCCTAGCCTACATTTAAACCCCGAAACTACACAAACAACAACACAGCACACTAAACACATGCAATATCATGCAACAACAAAATAGCCCCTAACCCGGGATATTAAATTCATACTTCGTAAATTATTAATCATGGCTTATCTTTAAAGTGTGTTCTTCAGCTTGTGATAACTATGTCTATTATGATTATGCTCCTGGTTAGATCATAGAAACGTGGTAATTCTGGTATTTGGATTTCTCTAATTTTCGTGTAAGGAATTGACATCGGCAAAGTTATAAGTAGTGAAATCAGAAGCTTCAATTTGTATGATGGACTTCTTTTCTCAGGTAAGTTAATTAAAGTCAATGTATTCAATCGGGATATCTTTGTTTCTTAGAGCTAATGTAATTGTAAAGGCCTTTGATGGCATGATAAGAGAATTTTGAAAGATTGTGTGTTTGAGTTGTTTTAATAGCTTGAAAAAAGGAGCATTTTGTTATGTTATTATTTGATAGTTGAAATCGACTCGGTTGTTTTTATCAAAGTGAGATGGTCAGTTGAAATGAATGATTGATATTCTAGAGAGTATGATACCGAGATATATCTATTAGATTTGTTCTAATCTGATGATGTTATTATGAGTTAAAGTTGTTCTTAATGATATGGTTATCACATTTATGAAAATTTGGATGGTCTGTGCATGTTAACAAAGTTGAAATCAGTTGAAGAATATTATTAACCGAAGCTCTGGTTCTAAATTCAGTTTGAATTGAATAATGAATTTATGATTTTTCAGTGATGCACTATTGAACGGATTGGAATGTGTTTTATTACAAGAATGTAAAGCGATGGTTCATGTTTTCAGATGGTTAATGTCACAATAAAAAGAACTGTTCGACCAGTGATTTAGAGACGGTCACTTTTATGTTCGTATTAAGAATTTGGAGATATCGTTTATTTGACGAAAGCTGTCCCATGTTCCCTGATTTCATGAATTAAAGTATCAAATGTCATAGAAAGATCTGAAGTTAAGAATAAAGACTTGAGCTATTGAAAGATCATGAGTGGTTATTGATTAATCTCTGGGAAAGCAAATATAGTTATAGATGCTGAATGAAAAAAAAAATATCCTTGTTTATTTTGTGAGTGGGTTACACGATTGATCTTAATTGATGATGATCCGATTTTAGTTAGATTAAAAGTTAAAGCAATGTTTTCATTGCAAGATTGAGAATCTCAGAAATGTGTTAATGAATGGTAAGCTAAACGAGTTCAGTATGAATCGATTTTTGATTCAGAATTTTAGGTCTGACCTGATGATTGATGTTATTCTTCTGAGATAGAAATTTTGTGCAAATGAATTCAAAGCTTATGCAGGAAATTTTTTTACGAGGCTCAGTAGTAGCTCGTTGGTTCATTCTAGGAGTAATCAAAATGTGCAGTTATTTGAAATAGATGTTTTGGCGATTGGGTTTCTCGTTAGACAGATCGACCGAGTTATATGTTTCTGAGGTTGTTAGCTCTCATAGAGTGCCAGTCCCCATTATTTCGGATTGAGATCTGAGGGCTATATCCCAATTATGGAAAAAGCTCGGTGGTAAGTCTGAGAGAGTATTCAAAACTTTGACAATATGCTGTGACACTATGTGTTAAAGTTCAAAGAGATTAGAAAGAGATATACGAGGTTGATATGATTTGCGATTCTGGGAAATTATTAAAAGTGATTATTGAGGGTTGAAAGAAATTTCTTCTGGTAAGATTTTCAGGGACGAAAATCCCTAAGGGGGAGAGTTGTAACAGCCCGATTTTGGGCCTAGTCGGAACAGTGGTTTTGGGACCACAAATCCAAAGAGGAAATGTAACATTCGGGTTCTAGGGGTTATGCATTTAGTGCATATCTCAAGTGTTGGAAGGCTTATGGTGAAGCTGTATGAGTTTTAAGGGGTTTGGAGAACCCTAGAGGGCAAGAGATGCCTTAGGAAATTTTTGATTTTTAGTTTTAAGAAGGGGAGCTTGGCTTTAGAGGTCTTAAGAGAAATATTTGGAAGGTTAAGACACAAGAAATGCCTTGGTAAAGTGGCAAGGAGGCGCCACTTAGAGGCCTTGGAAGGTGACGCCTCAAGGAGCAAGGGGGGCCAGTGTTCGAGCTGCGAAGTCAGCATGTTGGCTTTTGTTTTGCGTCTTGAGAGGGGGAGGAGTTGGGTTCGGCCATGGCACTTAAAAGAAGGAGTTGAATGGGTCTTTTATTTTTTTTGAATTCGGCTAGGAAGGTAGGATATAGGTTGGACTCATTCAAACTTTTTGAATGAGTGTTAGGGAGGAAGTTTAGGAGAAAATCTTGGGATTTGGGAGGAGTTGAGCTAGTGGTCGGTTTTGGGGATCTTGAGAAGGGTATTTTCGGCTTTTTTGGAGGGTGTTAGGTGGGTGCCGAAATCTAGTAGTATAAGTAGGGGGTGCTCACCTTTTGGCCACCCTTTTCACCATTTGCTCTCTCTTTGCCGAGTTGCAGTTGTTTTTCTCTCAACCACATAGGTAGCCGAAACCTTTTTCCTCCAAAGTACTTTCTCTCCTTTTTGCTCTCAATCTTGCTAGGTGGCTGAATCTTCCACTCTCCATTCTCCTTTTCTTTTTCTTTCAAAACCGAAAGCACCCTGTTCATCTTTTACTTTCTTTTCTCAAACCTTGTTGCCGAAATCTCCCCTCTCCTATTAGTTTTCATCTTGGCCGAATATTAAGTGTGGTGTGGATCACGTTGGGTTCCTTTTTCAATCATTGGAGAAGGTAAGTAGGCATAGTCGAATGCCTATTTCTTTCCCCTCTCTGTTCTCGGTCGATTACAAGGGTAAGAGCCGATTTTGGCATTTGTTTGGAAGTATGTTAATCTCTTGTGGTAATCGAATTGTTGTAGGGTCTCCGGGATTTGGAAGCAAGCAAGTGTAGCCTCCTTTCTCTGTTAATCGGTTGGTAAGTGGTGGTAAGAAGCTATTCTGATAGTTAATCTCTTCTAGTATTTGATAAGCCGAAGGCTTGGAGGTTTAATCTTTTGATCTGATTAAGTGTATTGATGGAGGCAAATACCAGTCAAGGAGGGCAAGGGAATGTCCCTATCCTAAGTTTAAGAAAAGAGCTGTCTCAGCGGTTCGGGATTGGCCATCGGGGTGTGGGCCAGCGTCAGAGCAGCAAGTTAGGCAGATAGCCGTAGTCTCGCTTAGCGATAGCGTTGGGATCGAGAGTTTAGAACTCCAAGTAATTAGGTGCGTAATCATCGCACTATTTCTCCTGTTAATTGCTTAATGATGTATATACTTGCGTATGATGTGTGGTAGCTGACAATAAAGGCTAAAGTGGTGGATACCCATGTTTGAGGTAATCGATTAACAGGTTAGTATATTGTGATATTAAATTATTTATGATGTATACGTGATATGGTAATGAACATGTGATGTTTATTCATTCTATATGTTGATTTGATATGATACATTTGCATATGTGCATGGGGATTGGATTTGATCAAGGAAGGACGGGGTGTACATATTATGTACGTGGTCTAATGTTAGCCTCGTGCTACATTAGCGCTTGATGATTAGTTGTGTGCTTCATCAAGGGAGATGTTGGCTAGGTGCCCATTTCGGTGGTTGATAGCTGAGTGCATCACCGTAGACGGATTAATGTTGGGATCACTTATGTGATTGGTGGCTCCGCCACGGCCTTGAGCAGCAAGTCTGCCAAGGTAGGTTTTGAGGATCACGATGTGATCGGTGGCTCAGCCACGGCCTTGTGCAGCAGGTCTGCCGAGGTAGGATATGTGGGATTACTCGGTTGTGATCGGTGGATTAGCCACGGCCTTGGGCAGGGAGTCTGCTAAGGTTGGTGTAACGGATGGACTTAGGATTGGGCTGGGATACATTTTGCATATCTATCGGTATGGACTGTGTGGGTATGGGTTAAGCCCATACGTGTGGAAACATGTGTAATGATTATGCACTGAGTCTGTGGACTCACCCAATTTTTCTTAACCATTTCAGGTGATTCATGAGCTTGGACCGGGTTGGAGTGGATACGAGGTGGCCATGCAGAAAAGGATATTTGGATTATTTTATGGCTTTTAATATTAAGTATTTTGTTTAAACATTGGGTTGTAATAAGGGCCTTATTATTAATTTTTGGTATTATTTTAATTATGGCCTGATTAATTTTAGTTACCATGTGAAGATGATTTATTTTTAGCAACTTATTTATTTTAATTATATATATATATATGTTTAATAGAGTTTTAATTCAGACATTTTATAACATCAAAGTGTTACATATGATTTTAAATGGACATGGTTTTCAAAAGTTAATAAATTTTAATGTTTTATCTTAAGTCAAAAAGATTTTTCAACCGTTCTTCCGCAGTGACATACCAGATCCGGTCAAGGCTTGTAGGCCGGGTTTGGGGTGTTACAAATTGGTATCAGAGCCCGGTTCAAAACTCGACTTTGAGGTTTTGGGCCCGAAAACAGTTTTTTTTAAAATGGGCTTTTCGAAAATATGGACTTTTAAGAAATTTTTCAGGTTATTCTGGCATGGCACCTGTACCTCCGGCCCGAAGTCCACCAGGTAAGTATTCCTAATTAGTGAAGTAATTTGTTTATGTGAAGTGCTATGGGTTTATTTGGGCTCGTAGATTAGATATTAGGGCTATTGGACTCTAGGATTAGTCTACTCAAACATATGCATAAGACTTAAGGATTATTAAACAAACCTGTGAAGTAAGTCGCCGAGTTAAGGTGTGGTAACCACTGTACGCATGTCTAGGAATGGTATTCAGTAAGAGATTGGTATTTAAGCAGTCCTAGTGGCTCACCTCCTCTTTACTCGAATCCTACCTGGTGCGTAGCTACGGTTCACCTTAACCAAGAGGACTTGGTCATAGGCTAAACCAATTATTAAAACCCGAAAGGGATTAGCCTTACTGTTTTAAAACCCTTAGTTTTAAAATTTTCAAACTTACCCCTTTGGGTTGTAAACCTTAAATCTGATTTTGAAAGACGTTTTCTCAATTTATAAAACTACCCAAAATGCCCTAGTGGCAAATTACAAAAATGCCCCTGTATTGTAAAATTTTCGTACTACCCTCAATTTTTGTTAAAATTACTTTACAAAAATACCAAAATCTCGAGTTTTCAAAATATCAAGATACTCTGGTTTGGGAAATTTACGAAAATACCCCTGGATTGATAAAATTACCAAAATGCCCTTGGTTTCTAAATTTTCATATTACCCCCGACTTTTTACTAAAATATTCCTATTTCACAAAATGTCAGAAAATCTTATTTTGCAAAATATTGAGATACCCAGATTTGGAAATTTACAAGAATACCCCCGACTTACAAAATTACCAACATAACCCCCAATTTCTGAAATTTCAGCGACACTTTTAATTTGGAAATTTTCAAAATACCCCTAAGTTTTGGAAATTTTGAAACGCCTCTGATTTGTAAAGATTTTCAAATTGACCCCTGTTTATTACCAAAATACCCCTGTAGGACAAATGACGAAATTACCCCTGGGTTGGGAATGGTCAAGAAAGTGACGTGGATGAATAAATGTGTCCTTAGTGAAGAATGTGAATGTTTGAATTAGGATAGAGAACTTGGAGTGAAACTTTGATTGATCGAAAGAACCACTTCAGGAAACTTCTTTTCATAAAATTTGCTCGTGGATAAACAGTGGAACAAAATTTCTAATGCATAAAACTTTTTAAACAGATTAAGTCGTGACGCTAGATATGAGTTCTAGGGGGCGTGGTCGCAATACTCGTGGACGTGGTAGAGGCAGGATGGCAGTATCGGAACCAGTTGGGTCTGGCCATGGGTCAGAAAACGATGTGCCGCCACCAGCTGTTGAGGTTGAACATCAGGATCAGACAGGAGGAGACGACGCAGTATCGCAGGCTATGCTACGGGTGCTTGAGCGAGTGGCAGGAGCCAATGTGGGCAATGGGACTCGGAAGTCAGTACCCGAAATACTTAGATCGAACGGAGCCGAGATTTTTAGGGGAGTGTCCGGGGTAGCTCCGAACGTGGCAGAATATTGGCTAGAGGCAGTTGAAAGGATTATGGATGACTTGGATTTAACTGCAGAGGAGATGCTTAAGGGTGCTGTTTCGTTGCTACGGGATGAGGCCTACCAGTGGTGGCTCACTGTTAAGGAAAGTACCTCTGCCGATCGAGTGGACTGGGGTTACTTTAAGATCAAGTTCGAAGGGAAGTATATCGGAGCGAGCTATGTGGACGCTCAGAGGAAGGCGTTCCTCAATTTGGTGCAAGGTGGCAAGACAATAGCGGAGTACGAGGCTGAGTTTCTGCGTTTGAGCCGGTACGCTCGGGGCATCGTGGCTACCGATTATGAGAGATGCGTCAGATTTGAAGATGGACTGCGGGATGAGCTGCGAGTTTTGATTGCTCCGCAACGAGAAAGAGATTTCGCCATTCTAGTGGAGAAAGCTCGGATAGCTGAGGAGGTCAAGAGGACTGAAAGGCAGAATAGAGATAGAGAAAGGAACCGGGATAAGAGGAGTTCGGGACCGTCAGAATCATTCGAGAGATTTCAGAAAAGACCGAGGGTCGAGACTTCTGCTCGTATTTCTAAGTCAACTACTGGGAATTCGGATCGTCCATGTGCTCGGTGTGGAAGGTATCATGTTGGCGAGTGTTGGAATCGGGATCAAGAATGTTTTAGGTGTAAGTCCAAGACTCATCTGATTAAGGATTGTCCCCAGGATCCGAATAGGACTCGGACTTTAGGCCAAGGTTATGTGCAACCGGGCAGAGGTGGTCAGCAGGCGACAAGGGGTCGTGGTCTGAACCATGGAGGGAATGGTTCCGGCCGAGGTCGTGGAGCATTAGGCCGCGGTAATGGTGGCTCTGAGGCAAGGCAGCCAGGTCTGGTTTATGCAGTCCGTCGGAGGGAGGATAATGATGTGCCAGATGAGTCAGCTGGTAAGTTTCTTACGTCTGGAATATTCTTATTTGCTTGTTCGCGTTAGTGGCTGTTTGTTTTTATTGCTAGTAAGTATCTAGAACCTTGAGTGTGGACTTAGAAACTGTGCCTAGAAATATGGTAGTTTCTTATGATCAGAGTGCGCAGCAATAGTGTAGTGTGGTGAATTAGGATGTACGACCGTTAGTCAGCCAAGTAATTTCGAGGACGAAATTATTTTTAAGGAGGGTAGAATTGTAACATCGGGGTTCTAGGGGTTATGCATTTAGTGCATATCTCAAGTGTTGGAAGGCTTATGGTGAAGCTGTATGAGTTTTAAGGGGTTTGGAGAACCCTAGAGGGTAAGAGAAGCCTTAGGAAATTTTTGATTTTTAGTGTTAAGAAGGGGAGCTTGGCTTTAGAGGTCTTAAGAGAAATATTTGGGAGGTTAAGACACAAGAAATGCCTTGGTAAAGTGGCAAGGAGGCGCCACTTAGAGGCCTTGGAAGGTGACGCCTCAAGGAGCAAGGGGGGCCAGTGTTCGAGCTGCGAAGTCAGCATGTTGGCTTTTGTTTTGAGTCATGAGAGGGGGAGGAGTTGCGTTCGGCCATGGCACTTAAAAGAAGGAGTTGAATGGGTCTTTTATTTTTTTGAATTCGGCTAGGAAGGTAGGATATAGGTTGGACTCATTCAAACTTTTTGAATGAGTGTTAGGGAGGAAGTTTAAGAGAAAATCTTGGGATTTCGGAGGAGTTGAGCTAGTGGCCGATTTTGGGGAGCTTGAGGAGGGTATTTTCAGCTTTGTTGGAGGGTGTTAGGTGGGTGTCGAAATCTAGTAGTATAAGTAGGGGGTGCACACCTTTTGGCCACCCTTTTCACCATTTACTCTCTCCTTGCCGAGTTGCAGTTGTTTTTCTCTCAACCACATAGGTACCCGAAACCTTTTTCCTCCAAAGTACTTTCTCTCCTTTTTGCTCTCAATCTTGCTAGGTGGCTGAATCTTCCACTCTCCCTTCTCCCTTTCCTTTTCTTTCAAAACCGAAAGCACCCTGTTCATCTTTTACTTTCTTTTCTCAAACCTTGTTGCCGAAATCTCCCCTCTCCTATTAGTTTTCATCTTGGCCGAATATTAAGTGTGGTGTGGATCACTTTGGGTTCCTTTTTCAATCGTTGGAGAAGGTAAGTAGGCATAGTCGAATGCCTATTTCTTTCCCCTCTCTGTTTTCGGTCAACTTTTACAAGGGTAAGAGCCGATTTTGGCATTTGTTTGGAAGTATGTTAATCTCTTGTGGTAATCGAATTGTTGTAGGGTCTCCGGGATTTGGAAGCAAGCAAGCGTAGCCTCTTTTCTCTGTTAATCGGTTGGTAAGTGGTGGTAAGAAGCTATTCTGATAGTTAATCTCTTCTAGTATTTGATAAGCCGAAGGCTTGGAGGTTTAATCTTTTGATCTGATTAAGTGTATTGATGGAGGCAAATACCAGTCAAGGAGGGCAAGGGAAAGTCCCTATCCTGAAGTTTAAGAAAAGAGCTGTCTTGGCGGTTCGGGATTGGCCACCGGGGTGTGGGCCAGCGTCAGAGCAGCAAGTTAGGCAGATAGCCGTAGTCTCGCTTAGCGATAGCGTTGGGATCGAGAGTTTAGAACTCCAAGTAATTAGGTGCGTAATCATCGCACTGTTTCTCTTGTTAATTGCTTAATGATGTATATACTTGCGTATGATGTGTGGTAGCCGACAATAAAGGCTAAAGTGGTGGATACCCATGTTTGAGGTAATCGGTTAACAGGTTAGTATATTGTGATATTAAATTATTTATGATGTATACGTGATATGGTAATGAACATGTGATGTTTATTCATTCTATATGTTGATTTGATATGATACATTTGCATATGTGCATGGGGATTGGATTTGATCAAGGAAGGACGGGGTGTACATATTATGTACGTGGTCTAATGTTAGCCTCGTGCTACATTAGCGCTTGATGATTAGCTGTGTGCTTCATTAAGGGAGATGTTGGCTAGGTGCCCATTTCGGTGGTTGATAGCTGAGTGTATCACCGTAGACGGATTAATGTTGGGATCACTTATGTGATCGGTGGCTCCGCTACGGCCTTGAGCAGCAAGTCTGCCAAGGTAGGTTTTGAGGATCACGATGTGATCGGTGGCTCAGCCATGGCCTTGTGCAGCAGGTCTGCCGAGGTAGGATATGTGGGATCACTCGGTTGTGATCGGTGGATTAGCCACGGCCTTGGGCAGGGAGTCTGTAACACCCCAAACCCGGTCCATACACCACGACCGAATCTGGTATGTTACGGGGAAAATGTATTTGAGGGGTTTAGGCTTTTCGTTTTAAAAAAAATTGATAAAGCAGTTTGATAAGTTTTGTACTTGCAGAAATCTTGGGCATGATTGTTTGAAAACTGATATTTTATTTGAAAACTCAGAAATTTCGAAAACTCAATTGGCTATGAAGTTAAAACATGTTTATTCATTTTGACTTAGCAGAAAATCGAGTTTAGGTTTGAAAATCATTTGAGTTTCCTTAATATCAAATCGTAGTGTAGTACCCGATGGTATAGTTTAAAAGCACGTTGCGTTATAGTTTTGAAACCATTGTCTTTCCAAGTTTTAGCGAATTTAACTCAATTAATTTGTTAAGGCATTTTAAAAATCTACTTTAAACATAACCATAGCAAACATAATTTAAAAGGCCGTTTACAATCCAAAAGAAAACCCAGTAGTAATAAGTAAGCTAAAGTACAAATTTCATAAAGTCTGAGCAATTCTTTATTTAAGCATGGCATGAGCACCTCGAGTCCATCCCGGCTCCATGTCCGCGTCTAAGAGCCACCTGAAAAGTCAAAGGAGAGGGTGAGTCGCAAGACTCAGTGCATAAATCCCACTCCCGATGATACAACATGCTAACACACATCATATCATAGCAACATAATTAATGCACCCCGATCCTAACCATCCATATCACCTTTCTACCCCGTGTGGTACCAAACCACTGGTGGTGCCAAACCACTGGTGACCCAAAGTCACGATATCCATAATGTGGTGACAAACCACTGGTGACCCGAAGTCACGAATAATCCAATGATAGGGCCAACCCATCGTGTGATACCAAATCACTAGCGACAGTCCCGTATCTCATAAGTGGGGTCAACCCACGGTGGTGTTAACCACAGGGACGAGTCGCAATGAGGTGCCAAACGTCTGGTGTCCCAAAGACACAAGTGTGATACCAAATCACTGGTGACCACAGTCACAAATCCAATGATGGGGCCAACCCATCGTGTGATACCAAATCACTGGCGTCAATCCCGTATAATCAACTGTGGGGCCAACCCACCGTGGTGCTAAGCCACTGGGACGAGACGCTGAGGTGCCAAACCTCTGGTGACCCAAAGTCACAAAATATCACTGTGGTACCAAACCACTGGAGGTGCCAAACCTCTGGTGTCCCAAAGACACAGTGTCCCAAAGACACGGATATCATAATCCCCCTCCTCTCATATCACCCATACATGTCATACTAATGCATATCATGTGAATCATGTGAATCATGTAATCATGCTAATATGTTGGATGTCACCTCTCATATCACATATATCAGCAATCATGATGGCATGTACCATAAATTGAACTCATAATAGAGTGGACTTACCCGGATCCGTACACATACCCCATGTGGGTACCAAATAATTCATTATACTGTTTGGTTTTAACAAGGCAATCAGATTTATTAACAATATTACTAAGTAAGAAGTGTGTTAGTTTACACACCTGTTAGAACGCAGTCTTTAATACCAAAAGAATCGATCTAAGGCCCCTTGATTACTTGCTCCTATAATCGGCCAAATAAGAGCATTAGACATCTATATCATTCGGCCAAGACCATTAAACCAAAGGGTTCAATGTTGAGCCCTTACCTTTCAAACGTTCGGTTTCCTACCAAACCCGAACCACAATGGTTCCTCCTTAGTCAATCGTTCAACTCCTAATAAGAACACAGTTAATCCCTTGCAACTTGATTTATAGCCATCTAAAAGAATGAACTAATAACAATACCAACCCTTACCACCACTTACCAAACGGTTAAACAAAGGAAGAAGGCTCCACTTGACTGCTTCGAAGTCCCCGATGTCCTATGATAAATCGATTAACCTCAAGAGATTAATACCCTTCCACAAAACCCAAAATCGGCACTAAACCTTGTGAATGTTAACAGAGAAAACGAAAAGAAGAAGAACAAACATTCGGCACTTACCTCCTTCTAAAATCCGTTTAGAACCAATACTAGAAGAGACTACCCTTGTGAAGATTCGGCCAACACCTTAAATTAGAAAGAAAAGAGGATTCGGCTAAGACCCTGAACCAAAAGGAAAAGAAGATTCGGCCTCAGTGTTTAACACACACCTATGTTCGATTTTTAGTGAAAAAGAAAAAGAAAGAGAATGGAAGATGGAAATATAGGTTCGGCACAAAAGAAATGAGGAGAGCAATTGGAGAAAACGGCTAAGGGTTTTGGAAAAAGAAGGAAACAAAAGATGGATAGAAGGTGGGGACTTTCGGTTTTGAGCAAGAAAAAGAATGTTAGAGGTGTTTGGGAGGTGAAAGTTTCGGCTATCAAGGTTTACCAAAGGAATAAAATGCAGAGAAGGGAAGATGCCAAAATTGGTTTACACAAATGACAAAAAAAAAGAAGAGAAAAACAAGAGAGCATTCGGCCAACAAAACAAAAGAAAAGAACTTGCTTAACACCCCCCCTTTTTGACCGAAAATGCACTCCCCTTGCCAAAAGAATTTCGGCACACACCACTTCCCACTTACCACAACCGGCCACTCACTCCACAACTCCCCAACATTCGGCCAAACCCCCACAAACACTCCAAGCCTCCCATTTCAAACTAGTTGAACTAGTCTCCCTCCTACATTCACTCTCCACCCTCCATTTGAAAGAGTTGACAAAGTCCATGGTAGAGTTTGAACTACCAACAACTCTCCCTCCCATGCCGTCAAAATGGAAGCCAAAATGGGGAATTTCGCAGCTTGAACTCAGGACCTCTCTCACCTGTGAATGACGCCAACCACAAGCCCTTAGTGGCGCATGCTTTGCCACTTTACCAGCTCCTCTTTTGTGCTTAAAAACACCAAATAAAATCCTTAAACCCCAGCTCCTTCAGCTCCTTACACATAAAGCTCAAAAACTAAAATTTTCCTACCTACTCAGGCTTACTCCTAGCCTACCACTAAGCTCTAAAACACCAAGAACAACAACACAGAAAGCCGAATACATGCAAACAAAGTCACAATAAAAATAGCCCCTAACCCGGGATATTACAGTTCTACCCCCCTTAAAAATAATTTCGACCCCGAAATTACCTGATCAGAAGAGTTGCGGGTATTGCTGTTTCATCATATCCTCGGGTTCCCACGTAGCTTCTTCCACGCCATGATTCCGCCAAAGGACCTTTACCAAAGGCACAAACTTCTTACGCAGAACCTTCACATCCCGATCCAGAATCTGCACAGGTTCTTCCTCCATGGTCAAATCTGGATTCACCTCAATTTCTTCTACTGCTACTACATGCGACGGATCTGAACGATAACGCCGAAGCATCGAAACGTGAAATACATCATGAATCTGACTTAGCTCTGCCGGCAACTCAAGCTGATACGCTACTGGTCCCACTCGTCTCAGTACCTTATACGGCCCAATAAACCTCGGACTTAGCTTACCTTTCCTTCCGAACCTCAACACTTTCTTCCACGGCGAGACCTTCAAGAAGACCTTATCCCCTACAGCAAACTCTATATCCCTCCGCTTAAGATCGGCATAAGACTTCTGCCGGTCCGAAGCTTCCTTTAATCTAGCTTGAATCAACCTAAACTTGTCTTCGATCTCAGCAACCAACTCGGGTCCCAACAACTGACGTTCACCCAACTCCGTCCAACACGTAGGTGAGCGACACTTCCTACCATACAACGCCTCATATGGTGCCATCTTGATGCTCGCTTGGTAACTGTTGTTGTAGGCGAACTCAGCTAATGGTAGAAACTCCTCCCAACTACCTCTAAAATCCAGAACACAGCCCCTCAGCATATCCTCTAAGATCTGAATAACCCTTTCTGATTGCCCGTCAGACTGCGGATGAAAAGCCGTGCTGAAATCCAAACGAGTAACCAAAGCCTGATGCAACACTTTCCAGAACCTTGACGTAAACCTGGGATCCCTATCCGAGATAATCGAAACTGGCACCCCGTGCAACCTCACTATCTCTGATACATACAGCTTTACTAACTTCTGAAGTGAGTAGTCAACCCTCACCGGAATAAAGTGAGCTGATTTAGTCAGTCGATCCACAATCACCCAAACTGAATCCTTCTTGCTTGGCGTAAGTGGTAATCCACTGACGAAATCCATGGTTATCCTTTCCCACTTTCACTGAGGAATCTTCACTGGCTGAAGCAACCCTGACGGCAACTGATGCTCAGCCTTGACCTGCTGACAGGTCAGACACTTCCCTACAAACTCTGTCACTTCTCTTTTCAAACCAGGCCACCAAAACTGCTCTCTAAGATCCCTATACATCTTACTACCTCCAGGGTGCATAGCATAAGGACTGCTATGTGCGTCCTGAAGAATCTTTTGCCTCAGCTCAACATCCTTGGGCATACAAGCTTTACCTTGGAAACACAGCACCTCGTCACCAGACAAACTGTAACCTTCCAAACCACCATTCTGCACTTGTAACCTCTACGCACTCAGAACCTCATCCTCTAACTGTTTCCCATTGATCTGCCCAACCCAAGTAGGCTTAACCTGCAACTCTGCCAGAATACTTCCGTCGTCATACAAACTCAAATGGGCAAACATCGCTCTTAAGTCCGAAACAACCTTACGGCTCAACGCGTCTGCCACCACGTTAGCCTTGCCCGGATGGTACTCAATCGAACAGTCGTAGTCCTTTAGCAACTCAACCCATCTACGCTGCCTCAAATTCAAGTCCTTCTGAGTCAAGAGGTACTTCAAACTCTTATGATCGGTGTAGACTATCGATCTCTCTCCGTACAAGTAGTGCCTCCAAATTTTCAAAGCGAAGACTATAGCCGCTAGCTCCAAATCGTGCGTCGGATAGTTGACCTCATGTGGCCTCAGCTGCCGAGATGCGTAAGCCACAACCTTACCTTCTTGCATCAGCACACAACCCAACCCCTATGTGATGCATCGCAGTACACTGTGAATTCCTTACCAGCCTCAGGTTGAATTAGAACCGGAGCTTCTGTCAGAATCTTCTTAAGCTTGTCGAAACTCTCCTGCTGTTTCTCAGTCCAAACAAACGGAACCTCTTTCCTTAACAGCTTGGTCATCGGCGCTGCAATCAACGAGAAACCTTCTACAAACCTTCGGTAGTATCCAGCCAAGCCCAGAAAACTCCGAATCTTAGCTACTGACTTCGGCGGCTTCCAGTCCAAAACTGGCTCAATCTTCCGAGGATCCACTCTAATCCCCTCAGCTGACACCACATGACCCAAGAAAGTCACTTCCCTAAGCCAGAACTCGCACTTACTGAACTTAGCATAGAGCTGCTTCTCCCTCAAAATCTGCAACACCACTCGTAAATGCGCGTCATGCTCTTCTTCTGTCCTTGAGTACACCAAGATATCATCTATGAAAACCACAACGAACTGATCCAGATACTGCTAAAACACCCTATTCATCATATCCATAAATACTGCCGGCGCGTTAGTCAACCCTAACGGCATTACCAGGAATTCGTAGTGCCCATACCGAGTCCGAAACGCTGTCTTATGGATATCGGCCTCCTTTACCTTCAACTGGTGATACCCAGACCTCAAATCGATCTTAGAAAATACCGCTGCACCCTTCAGCTGATCAAACAAGTCATCTATCCGTGGCAACGGATACTTGTTTTTGATCGTCAGCTTATTCAACTGGCGGTAGTCTATACACATCCGCATCATACCATCTTTCTTCTTGACAAAGAGTACCGGCGCACCCCACGGTGAAACACTTGGCCTGATAAAACCGCGATCCAACAACTCCTGGATCTGAGCCTTAAGCTCCACTAACTCCTTTGGCGCCATCCTATACGGAGCAATAGACACTGGCGCAGTTCCGGATAACAGATCTATCCCGAACTCTACCTCACGATCCGGCGGCAAACCCGGAAGCTCCTCTGGAAACACATCAGCAAACTCCTTAACTGTTCGGACCTTCTCTACCGCGAACTCTTTAGCCTCCAAGGCATACACATGAACCACATACGCTTCGCAGCCCTTTCTGACCATCTTCTCAGCCTTCAGAGCAGATACCACATTAGATAAGTAATCTCTTCTATTACCTATCATCGCCACTTCATCACCCTCAACCGTCTTAAGAACCATGCGCTTAGCCGCGCAATCCAACCTCGCCTGGTACTTGACCAACCAGTCCATCCCAAGAATCAGATCGAACTCCCCAAACGGCAGTTCCATCAGATCAGCAGCAAACACTACCCCTTGGAGTTCTAGGGGTACATCTCTAAACAGCTTATCTACTACTATAGAGTGACCTAGAGGGCTAATCACAGTCATCTGCCTAGAAGATATCTCAGAGTCTAAGTCCATGGTCTCTACTATACTACTAGCAACATAAGAGTGTGTCGAACCCACATCAATCAAAGCAGTAAATGGAGAACCAAAGATCAAGAACGTACCGGTTATGACGTCCGGTGCGTCACCCTCCTCTCGGCGCCTTGCTGCATACACTAATCCAGGCTGTCTGGCCTCAGAACTACCCGCACCTCTGCCCGGTGCTCCACGGCCCCGACCAGAACCATTACCTCCTCTGCCATTACCACGACCTCTCTGCGGTGGCGGTCCATTATTCCTGAACTGAGTACGGCCCTGACTCTCAGACTGAATCCTAGCCAACTTACGCGGACAGTCCCTCACACGGTGATCTAGAGAACCACACTCAAAGCACCCTTTTCCACCGGTCCAGCAGCCTCCCCAATGATATTTCCCACAGTGATTGCACCGCGGCGGTCCCTGGCTAGCAGCAACAAACCTACGGGACTGATTCGGCCCACTCTGTCTAGCCCTCTTCTGAGGATTACCCGACGACCCAGAAGACCCAAAGCTCCTCTTATGCCTGTTCTTGTCCATGCCCTGCCTCACGGACTCCTTGATACCCTCGGCTACCTTAGCCTTCTCAACCAGGACAGCAAACTCACGCTCTTGCTGAGGAGCAATCAGCAATCTCAGTTCGTCTCTCAAACCATCCTCGAAACGAACACACCTCTCGTGTTCAGTGGCCACGATGCCCCTGGCATACCGACTCAGCTTCAAGAACTCAGCCTCGTACTCGGAAACAGATTTACTCCCCTGGACTAGCCTCAGAAATGCTTTTCGCTGCGCGTCGATGTAGCTAGCTCCAATGTACTTTTTCTGAAATGCAGCCCTGAAATAATCCCATGTCAGATCCTCTGCTGCCACACTATCCCGAATCGTGAGCCACCACTGGTATGACTCATCCCGAAGAAGCGATACTATGCCCTTCAGCTTCTCCTCAGCAGTCAGGTCTAGATCATCCATGATCCGCTCAGTTGCCTCCAGCCAATACTCAGCAGTGCTGGGAGCAGCACCAGAAACACCTCGAAAGAATTCGGCCCCGTTTGCCCGGAGTCGCTCAGGCACAGATTTCCTAGCTCCTGCACCTCCACCTACTCCAGCTACCCTTTCTAGCACTCGCAGCATCACCTGTGACACTGCATCCTCCCCGGTCTAATCTTGAAACTCACCACCTCCAGCTGGTGGTGGTTCTAGCATCTCGTTCTCTGACCCCTGACCAGATCCTACGGGTTCAGAAACTATCATCCTACCCCGACCTCATCCACGACACGTCCACCTCGAGCACTCATGACTAAATTTTCTACGTATCTGATTTAAGAGTTTATGCATCAGTATTTATTCCACTGTTTTAAAGCAAAGTCTTATGAATATTTAAGAAGCTTTGTTTTCGCGAGTTCACAGAGTCTTATCAGTTTCAATCTCTGAAGTAATACACTATTGCTAATCATCCAATCACATTATACCCAACAAATCACAAGTAATAGTAAGGGGTACTTACCTGGGCGAACTGGTGTCGGGGACTCGGTGTCATGCCTTTCAAACCATATATTTCAAAACAAAAACACTTAAAACAAATTTTTGGAAACATTTTAGGCCTCAGGCCCACAGTCGAGCTTTTGAACTTAGCTCTGATACCACAATTGTAACACCCAAACCCGGTCCATACACCACGACCGAATCTGGTATGTTACGGGGAAAATGTATTTGAGGGGTTTAGGCTTTTCGTTTTAAAAAAAATTGATAAAGCAGTTTGATAAGTTTTGTACTTGCAGAAATCTTGGGCATGATTGTTTGAAAACTGATGTTTTATTTGAAAACTCAGAAATTTCGAAAACTCAATTGGCTATGAAGTTAAAACATGTTTATTCATTTTGACTTAGCAGAAAATCGAGTTTAGGTTTGAAAATCATTTGAGTTTCCTTAATATCAAATCGTAGTGTAGTACCCGATGGTATAGTTTAAAAGCACGTTGCGTTATAGTTTTGAAACCATTGTCTTTCCAAGTTTTAGCGAATTTAACTCAATTAATTTGTTAAGGCATTTTAAAAATCTACTTTAAACATAACCATAGCAAACATAATTTAAAAGGCCGTTTACAATCCAAAAGAAAACCCAGTAGTAATAAGTAAGCTAAAGTACCAAATTTCATAAAGTCTGAGCAATTCTTTATTTAAGCATGGCATGAGCACCTCGAGTCCATCCCGGCTCCATGTCCGCGTCTAAGAGCCACCTGAAAAGTCAAAGGAGAGGGTGAGTCGCAAGACTCAGTGCATAAATCCCACTCCCGATGATACAACATGCTAACACACATCATATCATAGCAACATAATTAATGCACCCCGATCCTAACCATCCATATCACCTTTCTACCTCGTGTGGTACCAAACCACTGGTGGTGCCAAACCACTGGTGACCCAAAGTCACGATATCCATAATGTGGTGCCAAACCACTGGTGACCCGAAGTCACGAATAATCCAATGATGGGGCCAACCCATCGTGTGATACCAAATCACTAGCGACAGTCCCGTATCTCATAAGTGGGGTCAACCCACGGTGGTGTTAACCACAGGGACGAGTCGCAATGAGGTGCCAAACGTCTGGTGTCCCAAAGACACAAGTGTGATACCAAATCACTGGTGACCGCAGTCACAAATCCGATGATGGGGCCAACCCATCGTGTGATACCAAATCACTGGCGTCAATCCCGTATAATCAACTGTGGGGCCAACCCACCGTGGTGCTAAGCCACTGGGACGAGACGCTGAGGTGCCAAACCTCTGGTGACCCAAAGTCACAAAATATCACTGTGGTACCAAACCACTGGAGGTGCCAAACCTCTGGTGTCCCAAAGACACAGTGTCCCAAAGACACGGATATCATAATCCCCCTCCTCTCATATCACCCATACATGTCATACTAATGCATATCATGTGAATCATGTGAATCATGTAATCATGCTAATATGTTGGATGTCACCTCTCATATCACATATATCAGCAATCATGATGGCATGTACCATAAATTGAACTCATAATAGAATGGACTTACCCGGATCCGTACACATACCCCATGTGGGTACCAAATAATTCATCATACTGTTTGGTTTTAACAAGGCAATCAGATTTATTAACAATATTACTAAGTAAGAAGTGTGTTAGTTTACACACCTGTTAGAACGCAGTCTTTAATACCAAAAGAATCGATCTAAGGCCCCTTGATTACTTGCTCCTATAATCGGCCAAATAAGAGCATTAGACATCTATATCATTCGGCCAAGACCATTAAACCAAAGGGTTCAATGTTGAGCCCTTACCTTTCAAACGTTCGGTTTCCTACCAAACCCGAACCACAATGGTTCCTCCTTAGTCAATCGTCCAACTCCTAATAAGAACACAGTTAATCCCTTGCAACTTGATTTATAGCCATCTAAAAGAATGAACTAATAACAATACCAACCCTTACCACCACTTACCAAACGGTTAAACAAAGGAAGAAGGCTCCACTTGACTGCTTCGAAGTCCCCGATGTCCTATGATAAATCGATTAACCTCAAGAGATTAATACCCTTCCACAAAACCCAAAATCGGCACTAAACCTTGTGAATGTTAACAGAGAAAACGAAAAGAAGAAGAACAAACATTCGGCACTTACCTCCTTCTAAAATCCGTTTAGAACCAATACTAGAAGAGACTACCCTTGTGAAGATTCGGCCAACACCTTAAATTAGAAAGAAAAGAGGATTTGGCTAAGACCCTGAACCAAAAGGAAAAGAAGATTCGGCCTCAGTGTTTAACACACACCTATGTTCGATTTTTAGTGAAAAAGAAAAAGAAAGAGAATGGAAGATGGAAATATAGGTTCGGCACAAAAGAAATGAGGAGAGCAATTGGAGAAAACGGCTAAGGGTTTTGGAAAAAGAAGGAAACAAAAGATGGATAGAAGGTGGGGACTTTCGGTTTTGAGCAAGAAAAAGAATGTTAGAGGTGTTTGGGAGGTGAAAGTTTCGGCTATCAAGGTTTACCAAAGGAAGAAAATGCAGAGAAGGGAAGATGCCAAAATTGGTTTACACAAATGACAAAAAAAAAAAAGAGAAAAACAAGAGAGCATTCGGCCAACAAAACAAAAGAAAAGAACTTGCTTAACACCCCCCCTTTTTGACCGAAAATGCACTCCCCTTGCCAAAAGAATTTCGGCACACACCACTTCCCACTTACCACAACCGGCCACTCACTCCACAACTCCCCAACATTCGGCCAAACCCCCACAAACACTCCAAGCCTCCCATTTCAAACTAGTTGAACTAGTCTCCCTCCTACATTCACTCTCCACCCTCCATTTGAAAGAGTTGACAAAGTCCATGGTAGAGTTTGAACTACCAACAACTCTCCCTCCCATGCCGTCAAAATGGAAGCCAAAATGGGGAATTTCGCAGCTTGAACTCAGGACCTCTCTCACCTGTGAATGACGCCAACCACAAGCCCTTAGTGGCGCATGCTTTGCCACTTTACCAGCTCCTCTTTTGTTCTTAAAAACACCAAATAAAATCCTTAAACCCCAGCTCCTTCAGCTCCTTACACATAAAGCTCAAAAACTAAAATTTTCCTACCTACTCAGGCTTACTCCTAGCCTACCACTAAGCTCTAAAACACCAAGAACAACAACCCAGAAAGCCGAATACATGCAAACAAAGTCACAATAAAAATAGCCCCTAACCCGGGATATTACAGAGTCTGCTAAGGTTGGTGTAACGGATGGACTTAGGATTGGGCTGGGATACATTTTGCATATCTATCGGTATGGACTGTGTGGGTATGGGTTAAGCCCATACATGTGGAAACATGTGTAATGATTATGCACTGAGTCTGTGGACTCACCCAATTTTTCTTAACAATTTCAGGTGATTCATGAGCTTGGACCGGGTTGGAGTGGATACGGGGTGGCCATGCAGAAGAGGATATTTGGATTATTTTATGGCTTTTAATATTAAGTATTTTGTTTAAACATTGGGTTGTAATAAGGGCCTTATTATTAATTTTTGGTATTATTTTAATTATGGCCTGATTAATTTTAGTTACCATGTGAAGATGATTTATTTTTAGCAACTTATTTATTTTAATTATATATATATATAAATATGTTTAATATAGTTTTAATTCAGACATTTTATAACATCAAAGTGTTACATATGATTTTAAATAGACATGGTTTTCAAAAGTTAATAAATTTTAATGTTTTATCTTAAGTCAAAAAGATTTTTCAGCCGTTCTTCCGCAGTGACATACCAGATCCGGTCAAGGCTTGTGGGCCGGGTTTGGGGTGTTACAAATTGGTATCAGAGCCCGGTTCAAAACTCTACTTTGAGGTTTTGGGCCCGAAAACAGTTTTTTTTTTTAAATGGGCTTTTCGAAAATATGGACTTTTAAGAAATTTTTCAGGTTATTCTGGCATGGCACCTGTACCTCCGGCCCGAAGTCCACCAGGTAAGTATTCCTAATTAGTGAAGTAATTTGTTTATGTGAAGTGCTATGGGTTTATTTGGGCTCGTTGATTAGATATTAGGGCTATTAGTCTACTCAAACATATGCGTAAGACTTAAGGATTATTAAACAAACCTGTGAAGTAAGTCGTCGAGTTAAGGTGTGGTAACCACTGTACGCATGTCTAGGAATGGTATTCAGTAAGAGATTGGTATTTAAGCAGTCCTAGTGACTCACCTCCTCTTTACTCGAATCCTACCTGGTGCGTAGCTACGATTCACCTTAACCAAGAGGACTTGGTCATAAGCTAAACCAATTATTAAAACCCGAAAGGGATTAGCCTTACTGTTTTAAAACCCTTAGTTTTAAAATTTTCAAACTTACCCCTTTGGTTTGTAAACCTTAAATCTGATTTTGAAAGACGTTTTCTCAATCTATAAAACTACCCAAAATGCCCTAGTGGCAAATTACAAAAATGCCCCTGTATTGTAAAATTTCCGTACTACCCTCAATTTTTGTTAAAATTACTTTACAAAAATACCAAAATCTCGAGTTTTCAAAATATCAAGATACTCTGGTTTGGGGAAATTTACGAAAATACCCCTGGATTGATAAAATTACCAAAATGCTCTTGGTTTCTAAATTTTCATATTACCCCCGACTTTTTACTAAAATATTCCTATTTCACAAAATGTCAGAAAATCTTATTTTGCAAAATATTGAGATACCCAGATTTGGAAATTTACAAGAATACCCCCGACTTACAAAATTACCAACATAACCCCCAATTTCTGAAATTTCAGCGACACTTTTAATTTGGAAATTTTCAAAATACCCCTAAGTTTTAGAAATTTTGAAACGCCTCTGATTTGTAAAGATTTTCAAATTGACCCCTGTTTATTACCAAAATACCCTTGTAGGACAAATGACGAAATTACCCCTGGGTTGGGAATGGTCAAGAAAGTGACGTGGATGAATAAATGTGTCCTTAGTGAAGAATGTGAATGTTTGAATTAGGATAGAGAACTTGGAGTGAAACTTTGATTGATCGAAAGAACCACTTCAGGAAACTTCTTTTCATAAAATTTGCTCGTGGATAAACAGTGGAACAAAATTTCTAATGCATAAAACTTTTTAAACAGATTAAGTCGTGACGCTAGATATGAGTTCTAGGGGGCGTGGTCGCAATACTCGTGGACGTGGTAGAGGCAGGATGGCAGTATCGGAACCAGTTGGGTCTGGCCATGGGTCAGAAAACGATATGCCGCCACCACCAGCTGTTGAGGTTGAACATCAGGATCAGACAGGAGGAGACGACGCAGTATCGCAGGCTATGCTACGGGTGCTTGAGCGAGTGGCAGGAGCCAATGTGGGCAATGGGACTCGGAAGTCAGTACCCGAAATACTTAGATCGAACGGAGCCGAGATTTTTAGGGGAGTGTCCGGGGTAGCTCCGAACGTGGCAGAATATTGGCTAGAGGCAGTTGAAAGGATTATGGATGACTTGGATTTAACTGCAGAGAAGAAGCTTAAGGGTGTTGTTTCGTTGCTACGGGATGAGGCCTACCAGTGGTGGCTCACTGTTAAGGAAAGTACCCCTGCCGATCGAGTGGACTGGGGTTACTTTAAGATCAAGTTCGAAGGGAAGTATATCGGAGCGAGCTATGTGGACGCTCAGAGGAAGGCGTTCCTCAATTTGGTGCAAGGTGGCAAGACAATAGCGGAGTACGAGGCTGAGTTTCTACGTTTGAGCCGGTACGCTCGGGGCATCGTGGCTACCGATTATGAGAGATGCGTCAGATTTGAAGATGGGCTGCAGGATGAGCTGGGGGTTTTGATTGCTCTGCAACGAGAAAGAGATTTCGCCATTCTAGTGGAGAAAGCTCGGATAGCTGAGGAGGTCAAGAGGACTGAAAGGCAGAATAGAGATAGAGAAAGGAACCGGGATAAGAGGAGTTCGGGACCGTCAGAATCGTTCGAGAGATTTCAGAAAAGACCAAGGGTCGAGACTTCTGCTCGTATTTCTAAGTCAACTACTGGGAATTCGGATCGTCCATGTGCTCGGTGTGGAAGGTATCATGTTGGCGAGTGTTGGAATCGGGATCAAGAATGTTTTAGGTGTAAGTCCAGGACTCATCTGATTAAGGATTGTCCCAGGATCTGAATAGGACTCGGACTTTAGGCCAAGGTTATGTGCAACCGGGCAGAGGTGGTCAGCAGGCGACAAGGGGTCATGGTCCGAACCATGGAGGGAATGGTTCCGGCCAAGGTCGTGGAGCATTAGGCCGCGGTAATGGTGGCTCTGAGGCAAGGCAGCCAGGTCTGGTTTATGCAGTCCGTCGAAGGGAGGATAATGATGTGCCAGATGAGTCAGCCGGTAAGTTTCTTACGTCTGGAATATTCTTATTTGCTTGTTCGCGTTAGTGGCTGTTTGTTTTTATTGCTAGTAAGTATCTAGAACCTTGAGTGTGGACTTAGAAACTGTGCCTAGAAATATGGTAGTTTCTTAAGATCAGAGTGCGCAGCAATAGTGTAGTGTGGTGAATTAGGATGTACGACCGTTAGTCAGCCAAGTAATTTCGAGGACGAAATTATTTTTAAAGAGGGTAGAATTGTAACATCCGGGTTCTAGGGGTTATGCATTTAGTGCATATCTCAATTGTTGGAAGGCTTATGGTGAAGCTGTATGAGTTTTAAGGGGTTTGGAGAACCCTAGAGGGTAAGAGATGCCTTAGGAAATTTTTGATTTTTAGTGTTAAGAAGGGGAGCTTGGCTTTAGAGGTCTTAAGAGAAATATTTGGGAGGTTAAGACACAAGAAATGCCTTGGTAAAGTGGCAAGGAGGCGCCACTTAGAGGCCTTGGAAGGTGACGCCTCAAGGAGCAAGGGGGCCAGTGTTCGAGCTGCGAAGTCAGCATGTTGGCTTTTGTTTTGCATCATGAGAGGAGGAGGAGTTGGGTTCGGCCATGGCACTTAAAAGAAGGAGTTGAATGGGTCTTTTATTTTTTTGAATTCGGCTAGGAAGGTAGGATATAGGTTGGACTCATTCAAACTTTTTGAATGAGTGTTAGGGAGGAAGTTTAAGAGAAAATCTTGGGATTTCGGAGGAGTTGAGCTAGTGGCCGGTTTTGGGGAGCTTGAGGAGGGTATTTTTGGCTTTGTTGGAGGGTGTTAGGTGGGTGCCGAAATCTAGTAGTAGAATTAGGGGTGCTCACATTTTGGCCACCCTTTTCACCATTTGCTCTCTCTTTGCCGAGTTGCAGTTATTTTCCTCTCAACCACATAGGTAGCCGAAACCTTTTTCCTCCAAAGCACTTTCTCTCTTTTTTGCTCTCAATCTTGCTAGGTGGCTGAATCTTCCACTCTCCCTTCTCCCTTTCTTTTTCTTTCAAAACCGAAAGCACCCTATTCATCTTTTACTTTCTATTCTCAAACCTTGTTGCCGAAATCTCCCCTCTCCTATTAGTTTTCATCTTGGCCGAATATTAAGTGTGGTGTGGATCACTTTGGGTTCCTTTTTCAATCGTTGGAGAAGGTAAGTAGGCATAGTCGAATGCCTATTTCTTTCGCCTCTCTGTTCTCGGTCGACTTTTACAAGGGTAAGAGCCGATTTTGGCATTTGTTTGGAAGTATGTTAATCTCTTGTGGTAACCGAATTGTTGTAGGGTCTCCGAGATTTGGAAGCAAGCAAGCGTAGCCTCCTTTCTCTGTTAATCGGTTGGTAAGTGGTGGTAAGAAGCTATTCTGATAGTTAATCTCTTCTAGTATTTGATAAGCCGAAGGCTTAGAGGTTTAATCTTTTGATCTGATTAAGTGTATTGATGGAGGCAAATACCAGTCAAGGAGGGCAAGGGAAAGTCCCTATCCTGAAGTTTAAGAAAAGAGCTGTCTCGGCGGTTCGGGATTGGCCACTGGGGTGTGGGCCAGCGTCAGAGCAGCAAGTTAGGCAGATAGCCGTAGTCTCGCTTAGCGATAGCGTTGGGATCAAGAGTTTAGAACTCCAAGTGATTAGGTGCGTAATCATCGCACTGTTTCTCCTGTTAATTGCTTAATGATGTATATACTTGCGTATGATGTGTGGTAGCCGACAATAAAGGCTAAAGTGGTGGATACCCATGTTTGAGGTAATCGGTTAACAGGTTAGTATATTGTGATATTAAATTATTTATGATGTATACGTGATATGGTGATGAACATGTGATGTTTATTCATTCTATATGTTGATTTGATATGATACATTTGCATATGTGCATGGGGATTGGATTTGATCAAGGAAGGACGGGGTGTACATATTATGTACGTGGTCTAATGTTAGCCTCGTGCTACATTAGCGCTTGATGATTAGCTGTGTGCTTCATCAAGGGAGATGTTGGCTAGGTGCCCATCTCGGCGGTTGATAGCTGAGTGCATCACCGTAGACGGATTAATGTTGGGATCACTTATGTGATCGGTGGCTCCGCCACGGCCTTGAGCAGCAAGTATGCCAAGGTAGGTTTTGAAGACCACGATGTGATCGGTGGCTCAGCCACGGCCTTGTGCAGCAGGTCTGCCGAGGTAGGATATGTGGGATCA
The DNA here is from genome assembly GCA_005393395.2 of Gossypium australe. Taxonomy (NCBI): domain Eukaryota; kingdom Viridiplantae; phylum Streptophyta; class Magnoliopsida; order Malvales; family Malvaceae; genus Gossypium; species Gossypium australe. Next base: position 70,243,153 of record CM016623.1, on the reverse strand, counting down.
CTCGGTTGTGATCGGTGGATTAGCTACAGCCTTGGGCAGGGAGTCTGCTAAGGTTGGTGTAACGGATGGACTTAGGATTGGGCTGGGATACATTTTGCATATCTATTGGTATGGACTGTATGGGTATGGGTTAAGCCCATACGTGTGGAAACATGTGTAATGATTATGCACTGAGTTTGTGGACTCACCCAATTTTTCTTAACCATTTCAGGTGATTCATGAGCTTGGACCGGGTTGGAGTGGATACGAGGTGGGCATGCAGAAGAGGATATTTGGATTATTTTATGGCTTTTAATATTAAGTATTTTGTTTAAACATTGGGTTGTAATAAGGGCCTTATTATTACTTTTTGGTATTATTTTAATTATGGCCTGATTAATTTTAGTTACCATGTGAAGATGATTTATTTTTAGCAACTTATTTATTTTAATTATATATATATATATATATGTTTAATAGAGTTTTAATTCAGACATTTTATAACATCAAAGTGTTACATATGATTTTAAATGGACATGGTTTTCAAAAGTTAATAAATTTTAATGTTTTATCTTAAGTCAAAAAGATTTTTCAACCGTTCTTCCGCAGTGACATACCAGATCCGGTCAGGGCTTGTGGGCCGGGTTTGGGGTGTTACAGGAGAAATTTATTTTTATTACATTTTTATGGTCTACAATTTCACGAAATGATTTCATGGAAATTTCGTTCGAAAATTTCGACGTTTGGGCACTCAATTTAGTCCAAAAGACTAAATTGTAAAAAGAGCAAAAGTTGAGTTCTACATGTTAGAGGTGTCCAACTGTTATGAAATTTTAAATTTGAGGTCCTTAAATGTTAATTAGACCATTGGTTAATTTTTGGACAAAAATGGACATGAAATAGGTGAAATAGAATATTTTTAAGTTAGGAGCATTTTAGTCATTTAGTAATTAAAATGAATTAAAAACAAAATTAAAAGCCAATTTTTGTCCATCTTCAACCCCATGGCCGAATTTCACAAGGGGAAACAATGGATAGGGTTTTTCAAGCTTCCAAGCTCGATTGTAAGTTCGTTCTAGCCCCGTTTTTAATGATTTTTACGTTTTTTAAATCATCGTAACATGATCTCTCTATTTCTACCATTTATTTGAGCTAGGATTGATGTTTGAAAATTTACCCATATGAGAAATGCTTGTGTTTTGATGTTTAATGGTAGAATATGAATGCTCGGTGTGTAATAAACGACTTTTACTAAGTGATTTTCGGTGAAATTTTCAAAAAGGACTAGTTTGTAAAAAGTTGTAAAATGTGTGTAAGTGTGTGAATAAATGGAAATTGTGGATTGCTGTTGTTATGAAAATTGTTCGGCTAGGCTTAAAATACAAGAAAATTGAATAAAAATTATTTTACGAGCCTAGGGAAAAAGTGTAAATATGTGAAACCTTAGGGGCAAAAATGTAATTTTTCCATAATATGGTTTTTGGATCACATTGAATAATGTGACTAATAAATAGACTAAATGTGAAATTATATCTCAAAGAAAATGAGGTTCAGACCTAGAACGGGGGAAAAATGAGAAATTGACGGTTAGGTCCTTCTTTGCCATTTTTGGTGTCGAGGTAAGTTTGTATGTAAATAATGCATCATTTTTACTTACGTTTTTATGTTTTGATATATTTTATGAGATGTGGCTGAATATTGAACGAAATTGACAAAGTATCTAAATATGAGAAATTTCCCAGTTGAACCTTAGGAATAAAAATAGATACGAGTGACATGTTCACTAGAAACCTATGTGAAATCTAAGTGAAATAAGTGATCCGGGTGCTGGTCCATACGTTCTACCGGTAGCTGAGTTATTCGGCATGTGTTACGGATACTCGACAGCTTGTGTAATCAGCACCTTGTAGTTTTGTCATGACCAACTATGTGAAACGAGTGATGGTCTGATAAGTTCTACCAGTGGTTGGGTAATCCGGCATTTGTTGGGGATATCTAATAGCTTGTGTGAGCAGCACTGAGTAGTTATGTATGACCGACAGCTTGTGTGAGCAGACTTGTGAATGTGATTAGCTCGAGAGCGAGCCTATGTGAAAAGTGTGATATGAAGTATCTTTAGCTACAAGTGTGGCACTTATGTGCAAATTTCCGTGGATCCGTTATTATTCTGATGCGTTCAAGGGGAAATTGACTAAGTGAAAATATTGTGATCATGTAACGACTAAGTGTAATTGAATATGACTATGTGATGAATAAGTGCAGGTATAAGTGTGAAAATTTATGAACAATGTGCTCGATATTTGATAGAACCTTCAGTAAGATGAAATGGAGTAAGTGAAATTATGAAAGAGTAAATTTAGCAACTAAACAATTTTGGACAGCAGCAGTTATGTGACTTTGAAAAATCACCAAAAATGGTGGAAATCGAATTAGAGGTTGAATAAGATATGAAATTACAGCAGAATGAGCCTATTTTTACATAAAAGATGAAACACCCCATACCCGGCCCATGAGCCTGGTCCGGATCTGGTATGTTCCTCGATGTAAACCGGTTCAATATTCTTTTGTTACTTTGAAAAACTGTGTTTTTTTTCTTTTTTTTTTTTTGAAAGAGAAATTATTTTTATATTGAAAACCAATTTATTTTAGGTGACAAAATATTTAAAGTTTATTTTAAATTAAATTGACTTAATCTTTAATTAACATAAATTCGTAACATAGTAATAAAACAACAATAAAACCATCACTATGGCCTTATTACGTAAAACAAAACCCAAAATAAAATTGTAGAGCACTTAAATAAAATAAAATGTCCAAATTAAATAATTTGCTTGTTGTGCATGGCCGCCTTTAAGCTCCTGCCGACCCGGTCCATTACTGCTCATCACCTGAAAAATATTCCCCAACGGGGTGAGTCAAACAGACTCAATGTGTAACCAACACTAAAATTTAATAAATTTAGGCATACCATACATATCATGTTCACACAATAATTCAAGATAATGATGCAATCCCGAACCCAAACCTAGTTAGCCATCCGCTACACATCCCCGTACCAACCTGCACACCGTGGGGACTACTAAGTCAACCCTCCTTCCGCTACACTCCATCGAAGGCAGTCGCTGCAGTCGACGTGCTCATCGCCCATATAAAATTCGTGCCATAGCCACCAGATTCAGATAATTGTGTCATGAGACACCACATTCAGATAATGTAACCGAAGTTACCACATTCAGATAATGTGACCGAAGCAACCACATTCAGATAATGTGACCGAAGCCACCACATTCAGATAATGTGACCGAAGCCACCACATTCAGATAGTGAGACCGAAGTCATCACATTCACTTCCCCTTTCTCATAAAACCCGAATGCCCCATATTATTCATATCATGCATATCATACTTAAATTCACATTCATGTCACTTTTCACATGTTAAATATAACATATTTCGTAATCCTAGTACGAGTAGGAAATGTACCTGAGTACTTTGTACCGTAACACGGTACCTTAGCCATATTCACATTCTTATAAACATGCACATATTAAATATTTCCATAAAACATATTAAGAATTAGTGTGGATTACATACCTGATTTGCTTAACGAATTCCTTGAAATCCCGAAAAACTGATCTATTGCTTTAGATCTCAATTCCTACATTTGGTAACCTTAATATGTTAGCATAAAGCCTATTCGGCTATAAAACCAAATCCTAGTAGGATTTGTACACTTAGAACTTACCTTTAATGCCGATTTGATGACTATTCAAATCCAGAAATTCCGTAATCTCTCTTCCTTGAAATCGGCTAGCACTAAATTACTGTGGTTTTTGAATGAATCCTAATCATGAAATAGACCTTTGGCCGAATGTACATATATGTACTTACCTTGCTTTTAAATCCCGAAACTCACCGTCTAACTAGGGAACACGCGGCTTATGGTGTACCTTCAGAAAAGAACTTCTCCTTCCTTGTAGTCGACACTTAGTAAATCCCGAAACTTTCCCTTATTTGAAGAAATTGATTGCACCTTTACTTCATCCTTCAGAGATTCGGCCATGGCTAAATGATGCTCTCACAACTTTCGACTTTTGGAGGGATTAGAAAGAAAAGAGAAGGAAGAATAAAGATGGAGGATTCGGCTAGAACACAAGGTGTATTTTCGGCTTGGCAAAACAATGAAGAAAGGAGATATTTGCTAGAGAGAATTCGGCAGAGAGAGAGTTGAAAGAAAGAATGAATGGCCCTCTTTTCCTTTTATAGCCGAAATTACTAGGCTAGAGTCCCTTACTTGGCCACCACTCTTCTATTTTGATAACTTTATCCCTTGATTTATCACTTTAATTATCAACAAAACTTAATCCAATATTTATCTCTTATCTCCTAATAAAAATAATACTAATAATAATCCTCTTTTATCTCTTCCTTATCTATCAAAATAAAAGAAATAATATCCACATTTATCACCCCTTTTAGCCGAATTTTAATAAGAATAAAACCTCCCTTTAGTGCCTTGTTGCCGTCCAACTCTCTTGTTCCTTGTACAAAAATAAAATTCCCTTATTTGCTTCTCAAGTGACTCGAACCCTGGCCCAAATACCTGCTTGTGGCGTCACCCACCTGGGCCTTAACTGACATCTTCAGGCCACTTTTCCAAGCCTGATTGTGTGTCAAATTCCTCCTACTAATTTTCTTAAGGCCACATTGCCTTAATTTCCTCTTTTTAAACCTTAAAACTTGACATTTCTTTACATTTCCAAGTTTCCAAAAATTTTCGTTTGCCTCCTTTAAACTTAACATTTCCTTACATTTCCAAGTTTCCCGAAATGTTTACTTTCTTCTTTTGAATCATTTCTAAATCATTTCCTTACATTTCCTCACATTTCCTCACATTTCCTTACATTTCCTTACATTCCCTTACATTTCCATACATTTCCTTACATTTCCATACATTTCCTTACATTTCCATACATTTCCATACATTTCCTTACATTTCCATACATTTCCTTATATTTCCATACATTTCCTTACATCTTAGGGTTCCCAAAACTCCTCAGAACACATCCAACACACCCACTGAGCCCACTCTCTCAAAAATTACGCATGAACGCATAACCCCTAATCTAGGATGTTACAGTTCTACCCTCCTTAAAAATAATTTTGTCCTCGAAATTACTTACTAACGATTAATCGTACATCTTAACTCACCGCACTACGCTTATGCTGCGCACTCTGATCTTAATAATATTATCACACCTCCTAGGCACAGTCTTTAAGTTCACATCCAAGGTTTCAAGCACTTCACTAGCAACACAAAAATTGAACTATCTCTAAAGAAATAAATAATATTCCAAAACAAGGAACTTATCCGCTATCATATCCTTGGTTGTCTCGCATTCGAACCTTCAGCTCCTCTGCCGGATGTTCCATGACCTCGGCCAGAACCATTTCCTCCATGGTTTGGACCGCGAACCTTCGTTGCCTGAGGGCAATTCTTAACCAAATGAGCCTTAGACTTACATCTAAAACATTCCTGATCTCGGTTCCAGCACTCGCCAACATGATACCTTCCACACTGAGCACACGGACGGTCCGGATTTTCAGTAGTTGGCTTAAAAAAAACACGAGCAGAATTCTCAACCTTCGGTCTTTTCTGAAGACTCTCAGACGATTCTGACAGTCCAAAACTCCTCTTATCCCGTCCATGAGGACCACGTCCCCTAGAACTCATTTCTAACGTCGCGATTTAATCTTGATTAAGAAGTTTTATGAATTAGCTCTTGTTTCACTGATTATTCGCGAAGGAGTTTTATGGAAAGAATTTTAGGAGTGGTTCTTTCGTATTCATACATGCACACAGCCTTTTCATTCATTCATACATCCATCAAACAATTATGAACTTCCGTTCATTCAGAGAAATGTTGTAGTTCGCATTGTTATTATTTTTCCACTACCCAGGGGTATTTTCGTAATTTTGTCCTATAGGGGTATTTTCATAATTTTTTTCCAAAAGAAAAATTCCTTGGTGATTTTGTCACAAAATAGTTTGAAAATTTTGAATTCCAGGGGTATTTTGGAAAATTTTGAAGTCCGGGGGTATTTGGTAAATTTTTACAAATCAGGGTAAATTTGTAAAGTTCAATAAATCAGGGGTACTTCAAAATTTACAAAACTTGAGGGTTCTTTTTGAGCATTTGTTTTCCAAATCAGTGATGTTGCAAAAATTTTGAAAATCAGGGTCAGTTTGGTAATTTTGTAAGTCAAGGGCAATTTCGCAAATTTTCCAAGAATTAAGGTATTTTGATATTTTGCAAATTAGGGTTTTTGAACATTTATAAAATAATGATTTTTTTGGTAAAACTGTTGGGTAGTTGGACATTTTATAAACCAAGGGCATTTTTGTAATTTTACCACTAGGGGTATTTTAGTAATTTTCACAAATCAAGAAATATTTCAGAAAATTTTATAAAATCATGTTGGCAATTCAAAAGGATAATTTTAAGAGTTTTGAAACTAGTTTTTTTTTTTAAAACTAGGGTTTCCATAAAAATACGGCTAGTCCCTTTCGGGTTTTAGTTAGGGGTTTAGCCCATGAATAAGTCCTCTTGGTTAGGGTGAACCGAAGCTACGCACCAGGTAGGATTCGAGTGGAGAAGAGGTGAGTCACGCGGACTACATAAGTACCAAGCTCCCACCGAATACCAATCCTAGACATGCGCACATTGGTTGCCACACCCTAACTCGGCGACTTAGACATAGGTTTGTTTTATTAGGCATTTAAGTCTTATGTAGTAGTTGGGGTAAACTAGTCCTAGGGTTCAAGTACTTAATTTTCTAATCTACGTTCCATTCCTACCCTTCTACAATTCATATCATAAATCACACAAAAGATAAGGGTACTTACCTGGTGGACTTCGGGTCGGAGACATAGGTGCCATGCCAGAAAAAACCTGCTTATCTTCAAAAACTCATTTGGGGCTCGATTTGAAAACGTTTTGGGCCTTAACCCACATGCCGAGAGTTTAAAACTGGGCTCTGATACCAAATTGAAACACCCCACACCCGGCCCACGAGCCTGGTCCGGATCTGGTATGTTCCTCGATGTAAACCGGTTCAAGATTCTTTTGTTACTTTGAAAAACTGTGTTTTTTTCTTTTTTTTTAAAAGAGAAATTATTTTTATATTGAAAACCCATTTATTTCAGGTGACAAAATATTTAAAGTTTATTTTAAATTAAATTGACTTAATCTTTAATTAACATAAATTCGTAACATAGTAATAAAACAACAATAAAATCATCACTATGGCCTTATTACATAAATCAAAACCCAAAATAAAATTGTAGAGCACTTAAATAAAATAAAATGTCCAAATTAAATAATTTGCTTGCTGTGCATGGCCGCCTTTAAGCTCCTGCCGACCCGGTCCATTACTGCTCATCACCTGAAAAATATTCCCCAACGGGGTGAGTCAAACAGACTCAATATGTAACCAACACTAAAATTTAATAAATTTAGGCATACCATACATATCATGTTCACACAATAATTCAAGATAATGATGCAATCCCGAACCCAAACCTAGTTAGCCATCCGCTACACATCCCCGTACCAACCTGCACACCGTGGGGACTACTAAGTCAACCCTCCTTCTGCTACACTCCATCGAAGGCAGTCGCTGCAGTCGACGTGCTCATCGCCCATATAAAATTCGTGCCATAGCCACCAGATTCAGATAATTGTGTCATGGGACACCACATTCAGATAATGTAACCGAAGTTACCACATTCAGATAATGTGACCGAAGCCACCACATTCAGATAATGTGATCGAAGCCACCACATTCAGATAATGTGACCGAAGCCACCACATTCAGATAGTGAGACCGAAGTCATCACATTCACTTCCCCTTTCTCATATAACCCGAATGCCCCATATTATTCATATCATGCATATCATACTTAAATTCACATTCACGTCACTTTTCACATGTTAAATATAACATATTCCGTAATCCTAGTATGAGTAGGAAACGTACCTGAGTACTTTGTACCGTAACACGGTACCTTAGCCATATTCACAATCTTATAAACATGCACATATTAAATATTGCCATAAAACATATTAAGAATTAGTGTGGACTACACACCTGATTTGCTTAACGAATTCCTTGAAATCCCGAAAAACTGATCTATTGCTTTAGATCTCAATTCCTACGTTTGGTAACCTTAATATGTTAGCATAAAGCCTATTCGGCTATAAAACCAAATCCTAGTAGGATTTGTACACTTAGAACTTACCTTTAATGCTGATTTGATGACTATTCAAATTCCGAAATTTCGTAATCTCTCTTCCTTGAAATCGGCTAGCACTAAATTACTGAGTTAGTTAGTTTTGGTTTTTGAATGAATCTTAATCATGAAATAGACCTTTGGCCGAATGTACATATATGTACTTACCTTTCTTTTAAATCCTGAAACTCACCGAATAATTAGGGAACACGCGGCATATGGTGTACCTTCGGGAAAAGAACTTCTCCTTCCTTGTAGTCAACACTTAGTAAATCCCGAAACATTCCGTTATTTGAAGAAATTGATTGCACCTTCACTTCAACCTTCAGAGATTCGGCTATGGCTAAATGATGCTCTCACAACTTTCGGCTTTTGGAGGGATTAGAAAGAAAAGAGAAGGAAGAATAGAGATGGAGGATTCGGCTAGAACACAAGGTGTATTTTCGGCTTGGCAAAACAATGAAGAAAGGAGATATTTGCCAGAGAGAATTCGGCAGAGAGAGAGTTGAAAGAAAGAATGAATGGCCCTCTTTTCCTTTTATAGCCGAAATTACTAGGCTAGAGTCCCTTACTTGGCCACCACTCTTCTATTTTGATAACTTTATCCCTTGATTTATCACTTTAATTATCAACAAAACTTAATCCAATATTTATCTCTTATCTTCTAATAAAAATAATACTAATAATAATCCTCTTTTATCTCTTCCTTATCTATCAAAATGAAAGAAATAATATCCACATTTATCACCCCTTTTAGCCGAATTTTAATAAGAAGAAAACCTCCCTTTAGTGCCTTGTTGCCGTCCAACTCTCTTGTTCCTTGTACAAAAATAAAATTCCCTTATTTGCTTCTCAAGTGACTCAAACCCTGGCCCAAATACCTGCTTGTGGCGTCACCCACCTAGGCCTTAAGTGACATCTTCAGGCCACTTTTCCAAGCCTAATTGTGTGTCAAATTCCTCCTACTAATTTTCTTAAGCCCACCTTGCCTTAATTTCCTCTTTTTAAACCTTAAAACTTGACATTTCTTTACATTTCCAAGTTTTCAAAAATTTTTGTTTGCCTCCTTTAAACTTAACATTTCCTTACATTTCCAAGTTTCCCGAAATGTTTACTTTCTTCTTTTGAATCATTTCTAAATCATTTCCTTACATTTCCTTACATTTCCTTACATTCCCTTACATTTCCATACATTTCCTTACATTTCCATACATTTCCTTACATTTCCATACATTTCCTTATATTTCCACACATTTCCTTACATCTTAGGGTTCCCAAAACTCCTCAGAACACATCCAACACACCCACTGAGCCCACTATCTCATAAATTACGCATGAACGCATAACCCCTAATCTAGGATGTTACAAAAGAAATGGTGTAAACAAAAGAATTTCATATTCTTTGATATTCAAATTCTTGTGAGACAAGATCAGAATGATGTCAGAATCCCCTGTTCCGTTTTTGGAAAATCATTAAAAATTGTATAAAAATAATTATGGTTTATAATTTATATGCTTAAAATTATTAATGAGTATAATTTTAAGAGAAACAAATGAGAACATTATCCAAATTCTGTACGATGAGATAATGAATTTTTAGTTTAGACGGGTTGGAACTGTTAGATAGCGAAAGAGGGGAAACTTTAAAGAATAAACTGTACTTATTGGCTAAACCAAAAATTTTGAAAATTTTATGGTAAGAAGATATGTGAGTGTAGTTTCAGGTAAAGTTAGCGGATCTTAATTTGGAGTTCTTTAGCTCAAGATATAAATATTTTAGTGACTGTGACTTGAGTAGATAGCTTGAGATGAACATGAATATATAGTGGAACAATGTGCAATCATGATTGTATTATCTTCATAACATATTGTGAAGATTTATAAAAGCCTGTTAATAAATCACTTATTATTTACATACCTACTTACTAAGCTATAATGCTTACCCCCTTCCTTTCTTTTTCCTATAGTCTCACAAATGCTAGCTCGAGTTGGAGGTCGTCGGAGATTCTATCACACTAAGAAGCTATGGATTGGTATCGATGATTTTTATTCTAGCGTTTTAAGTCTATGGCATGTATAGGGACTTGGTCATTTGTGTACATGTTATTATGATTTGGCCTAGAATATTGGCCTATGCTAATTGAAGGTCATTGTTGTATAAGGCCATTTGATGTGGCCAATATTTGTTATGTTATAAGTTTATGATGAAGCATTAGATGGATGTGCATGCTTGTTTGGGTTGGATGAGTGAATGTGTGATAATTATGTGTGGCAAATGCTAAATGTGAATGGTTGAGTAAGTTATATGCTATGATTAGTTAAGTGTATGTGTAGTTGTGCATGATGAATGTGATTTGTAAATGGTATGTGGATGTCTTAGTGTGGATGCTTGAATGCTTAATAATACCATGTTGTGTGATGATAATTTTGTATAAGTGTATAAGTGTTTTGGGGTGGCAAAGGGATTGGTAAATAGTCTTACTTGTGGCCACACGGCCATGTGCCTATGGTGTGTGAAGTCTACACTTGATTTTCAGAAATTCAAAACGCCACACGGCCTAACACACGGGCGTGTATATCAGCTATGTGAAGGACATGGCCTTGGACACGGGCGTGTGCCCCTGTTTTCCAAGAAATTTTCTAATGTTTTCCAAAGTTCTTAGTTAGTCCTGGACCACTTCCAAAGTATGCATTGGGCCTCGTAGGCCCTGTTTAGGGACTCAAAGATAAAAATTTGAAAAGTTTTAATTTGGATGAAATTTTATGACTCGGTTTAATACGTTTACAAGTGTATGTGTTCCGGTAATGCCTCGTACCCTATTCTGGCGTTGAATATGAGTAAGGGGTTTTACATTCCTACTTTGGATTTGTGGTCTCGAAACCACTATTTTGACTACACCCAATATCAGAATGTTACAGCTTTGTATTCTGGCTAACTCGTGCCTTAATTTTTGAATTTGTTAATGATTTTGTGAAGTGCCATGGATGAATACTTGAGCTTTTGAAAGTTTGATAATGGAAAATGACTATTTGTTGATAGATTTAATAGTTTTGTAAAGTGATTTTTAACAAAAATGTCAAAATGGGGTTAAATTGTGAAATATGCAAATTGAGTGGTTGAAATGTGAACTAAATGAAAGTTTTGGGCTGCTAGGGGCTTATGTATAAATCGACTAAGCATGGGTTAAGTTGAATATTGTGAATTTTGTGTATTTGTGAAATAGGGACTAAATTGAATAAATGTGGAATTTTAAGGGCTAAAGTGTAAAATTGCCTAATTATGTGCTTGTGGACTGAATTGAATGAATCAATGAATAAATGAGTTAATTGTTTCTATCTTTTGTAGTTCTGCGAAGCTTACTTTATTTAATTGTTTTTATCTTTTATAGTTCTACGAAGCTAGCTCGAATCCGGGAAGCGTCAGAGACTTCATCGCACTATCGATCATCTACTTTGGTACTTTTGAGGCTATGTATATAGGGTATATGGCATGTATAAGCTTGAGTCATTTTGGTATGCTTGAAGAATGTGTAATTTGGCCATTTGTGTTGGCATAAAATGATGAACTTGATGATGCTTATGACTATGCAAATTGATCTACTCATAATGTTTGGTAATAAACCTATAATGAATGAATGGGATTGAATTGGTATGAATGTTTTTGGATTGGTTTTGTCTAATGAATTATACATGTGGATTATGCTTATAAAAGCAAGTTAAATAACTTGATATTTGAATAGGTAAATGATATGGATTTGAGTATTGAAATGGTTGATATGGTTTTGGTATGTTTGTGTATTGGTTGATGAAATTTTGCTGCATATTTGTGACTTAAAATGATACCATATGAGCTTGTGTAGGTCTGTCCAAAAAGGGTGGCAAATTGGCTTTGCAAATGGCCTATTTTTGTCCACACGGGCAGGGACACGGGCATGTGACTTAGCTGTGTGCGACACACTGTCATGCTACACAGCCGTGTGTCCCCTGGTGTTGAAATTGAATTGAAGTCAGTATGCTCCACATGGTCTCACACATGGGCGTGTGGTTGGCCGTGTGGTATAAGTTAGTATACCCCCTAAATGGCACACGGCCTAGCACAGGGGCGTGTGGCTGGACGTGTGTGGCCGTGTGACCCAAGTCAGTATACTCTCCAGTTTTCACACGGGCGTGTCCTTGGCCATGTGATACAAGGCAGTATGTAAGCCCTGTTTCTACACGGCCTAAAACACGAGCGTGTCTACTAGCCGTGTGAGGCACATGACCTGTTCACACGGGCGTCTAACCCTTGCATGATTGAAAATTTTCTAAGTTTCTGAAATTTTCGTATGTTAACGGTTTAATCCCGAACCACTTCTAAACCATGTTTAAGGCCTCGTAGGCCCATATAAGACACAATATGATTGTATTGAATGATGTATGAGAATGAATGCTATATGTTATGTATTGATCGGTAATACCTTGTAACCCTATTCTGGTGACGAATACTGGTTATGGGTGTTACAATTAATTGGTATCAAAGCTACGGTTTAGTCAATTCTAGGACTAACGTAGCATGTGCGAGAGTCTAGCTATACATACCATATATACTCTATGATGCCATATATACTCTATGATAGTGTGATGATTCCTGACAGCTTAATTTGTGTTTTTGTATAATAATGGATCCAGAAAGAGATATAGGTAATGATGTAGAGAGTAACCTGCCCGCTCCTTCTCAAAGGGCAACGCCATCCAACTCTAGACCTATAACAAGCAGCCACGAGGGAGAGGCTAAACAAGCCTTTTTCCAGATGAAGAGTGAGTGGTTCACGGAGTTCGTTCGAACGAATCCGGCTACTTAACAACCTCCACCCCCACCTGTTCCTCAACAAATCCCTGTTATTTCTCAAGTTATAGATTCGATACAGATGAACAAGCTACCAATAGATAAGATTTGGAAACATGGGGCTCAAGAGTTCTGGGCTACTATTGATGATGATGCAGAGAGAGCTGAGTTTTGGCTCGAAAATACAATCCGAGTATTCGATGAATTATCTTGTACTCCTGATGAATGTATCAAATGTGTTGTATCTTTGCTAAGAGATAATGCATACCATTAGTGGAAAACGTTGATATCTGTGGTTCCTAATGAACGGGTTACTTAGGAGTTTTTCCAATCTGAATTCAAAAATAAGTACATCAGTCAAAGATTTCTCGATTAGAAGCATAAAGAGTTTCTAGAGTTGAAACAAGGCCGGATGACTGTCACTGAGTATGAAATAGAATTCGTACATTTAAGCAAGTATGCTCGAGCGTATGTGTCTACTGAGGAGATTATGTGTAAACGATTCATTGATGGGTTGAGCGAGGATATAAAACTATTAGTTGGGATTCTTGAATTGAAAGAATTTTTCGTGCTGGTTGAAAGAGTTTGTAAAGCTGAGGATCTTATCAAAGAAAAGAGAAAACTAGATTCAGAAGCTAGAGACACGAGAAAAAGAACGATGAATAAGCCATATCACTCTTCATCAAAGAAATCTCGAGATTTGTTTAGCCTATCAAATACACTAGTTGAATATTCTAGTAGAGATTGTGGGAAACAAATTACGAGTTCAAAAACTCCAGCTATGTTAGTGGCTAGTGTGGGTAATGTTAGACCAAATAAACCTGAATGTGGACGATATGGAAAACGACATTTTTGAGAATGTAGATTGAATGATAAAGCCTGTTTTAAATGTGGCTCCCATGAACATTTCATGTGGGATTGTCCCGTTATAGATGAGAAAGATAAGTCTCAGAATGTAAGATCGAGCAACCTTGTTGTGAGAGGAAGACCATCCCGAAATGTTGGAAACGTGACTGGTGGTAGAGATGCGACACGAGACACTACCGCGAGATCTGAAGCTAGAGCACCTACTAGAGCTTATGCTATTCGAGCTCGCGAAGAAGTGTCATCTCCAGATTTTATCACCAGTACTTTCACTCTCTATGATACTAATGTGTTTGCATTAATAAATCCAGGATCAACTCATACTTATATATGTATGAATTTAGTATCCAGTAAGAGTTTGCTGATAGAGTCTATTGAATCTGTGATTAGAGTATCGAACCTCTTAGGTAAATGTGTGTTGGTTGACAAAGTCTGCAAGAATTGTCCGTTAATGCATCGGGATTTCTGTTTTCTGGCTAATCTAATGTTGTTTCCATTCGACGAATTTGATGTAATCTTGGGTATGGATTGGCTAACGATGCATAGTGCTATAGTAAATTGTAGATGAAAGACAATTGAATTGAAATGTCAGAATAATAAGATTATTAGAATTGAATCTGATAATCTGAACAGTTTGCCAATTATGATCTTGTCTATGTCAATTCAGAGATTCGTAAGAAAGGGGTGTAAAGCTTATTTGGCTTATATACTTGATACGAAAGTGACAAAAAGAAAAAGTGAAATAGTACCAATTGTTTGCGCGTATCCAGATGTATTTCTAGAAGAGTTAACGGGTTTACCACCTATCAAAGAAGTTGAATTTGGTATTGAATTAGTACCAAGGACAACGTCGATATCGATAGCTTCGTACAGAATGGCCCCGACAGAGTTAAAAGAATTGAAAGCTCAGTTGAAAGGGTTGGTAGATAAGGGTTTTGCTAGACCGAGTTTCTCTCCCTGGGGTGTACCTGTGTTATTTGTGAAAAAGAAAGATGGCACGATGAGAATGTGTATAGATTATCGGCAGCTCAACAAAGTGACGATCAAGAACAAATATCCTTTGCCAAGAATAGATGATTTGTTTGATTAGTTAAAAGGGGCAACAGTGTTTTCGAAAATTTATTTGAGATCGGGTTATTACCAGTTGTGAGTTAAAGATTCCAATGTGCCAAAGACTACTTTTAGAACGAGGTACAGACAATACGAATTTCTTGTTATGTCTTTCAGACTAACAAATGCACCTGCTGTTTTTATGGGCTTGATGAACCGAATTTTCAGGCCGTATTTAGATCAATTTGTAGTCGTGTTTATTGATGACATGTTGATATACTCTTGTAATGAATCTGAAAATGCCGAGCATTTGAGAATTGTGTTACAAACTTTGAGAGATAAACAGTTGTTCGCAAAGTCTAGCAAATGTGAATTTTTGCTACGAGAGGTTAGTTTTCGGGGACATATAGTTTCAGCCGCGGGTATCTGAGTTGACCCGAGCAAAATATCTGCAATTATAGATTAGAAACCTCCGAGAAATGTAACTGAATTCTGTAGTTTTCTGGGACTAGTCGGCTATTATAGACGATTTGTGAAAGGCTTTTCAATGAATGCGACTCCAATAACGTGATTGCTTCAAAAATATTTTAGATTTGAGTGGTCAGAAAAGTGTCAGCAGAGTTTCAAACAGTTGAAAGCATTATTGACAGAGGCCCTAGTGTTAGTTCAGCCTGAGTCGGGTAAAGAATTTGTAGTTTTCAATGATGCATTGTTAAATGGCCTGGGTTACGTTTTGATGCAGGAAGGTAAAGTTATAGCTTATGCCTCGAGACAGTTGAAGGCACACGAAAAGAATTATCCGACACACGATCTCGAGTTAGTCGTGATAATGTTCACATTGAAAATTTGGCGCCATTACTTGTTTGGTGAGAAATGTCATATTTACAGCGATCACAAAAGTTTGAAATATCTGATGATTTAGAAAGAATTGAATGCGACAGCGAAGATGGTTAGAATTGCTAAAAGACTATGAATTGATAATTGACTATCATCTGGGAAAAGCAAATGTAGTTGCTGATGCGTTGAGCCGAAATTCCTTATATGCTTTACGTGCTTTGAACACAAAATTAGCGCTATTTGACGATTGTTCGATAGTATCTGAGTTGAAAGCGAGACAGTTATTTTTATGACAGATTTGTGAGGCTCAAAAATTTGATAATGAATTGTAAGCAAAACGAGCTCAGTGTGAGTTAACTTCTGATTCTGACTTTCGAATAGGGTTTGATGATTGTTTGATGTTTTGTGATAGAATATGTCTACCAAAGAATTCCGAGCTCATTCGAAAGATTCTAAATGTAGCACACAGTAGTCATTTATCAATACATCTGGGAAGCACAAAAATGTATAATGATTTGATACAGTTTTATTGGTGGTATGGCATGAAACTAGATATCTCGAAATTTGTTTTGAAATGTTTGGTTTGTCAGCAAGTCAAAGCTGAGCATCAAGTGCTGTCAGGGTTATTACAGCCTATTATGGCTCCAGAATGGAAATGGGATAGAGTAACAATGGATTTCGTATCAGGTTTGCCCTTATTTCTGAGAAAGAACGATGAGATTTGGGTTGTTGTTGACAGATTGACGAAATCAGCCCATTTCATTCTGGTACGTACAGATTTCTCTCTTCATAAATTGGCTGAGTTATATATCTCATATATTGTTTGATTGCACGAGGTTTGATCGTGTCTGTCAGAGTCTTAAAATTTATATAAAGAATGATCGAACCTGGAAACTAACTATGACAATGATTTGAGGCAAGCGCACCTATCGAACAGTAGTACAGTTTAGGCAAGACCGGAATGTCGAATCCCAAAGGAACCAAAAGTACTAATACTAACTCTCTTTCTATTATTTAGCCTAAGAATTAAGTGAATTTATTTATCTAATCTAAAATTAACTAATCAACTAAACTAAAGATGCAAAGACAAAGAGAACGAAATTGGAAAAATACTTGAGGAAAAACCAATTGATTAAATCGACACCCAAGGAAGAATCAACCTACACTTCACTTGTTATCTAACTCTGAACCAGACGATGTATTCACTTGACTTGATCCGAAAGATTCCCTAAGTTATATTAATCCCTCTCTCGAGGCGACTAACGTCTAACCCTAGGTTGATTAATTGAAATTTCTTTCTAATTAAAACCCCTAGAATCGCATTAACTCAGTCTATGGATTCCCATATTAGGTTTCACCCTAATCCGGCAAAATCTCATCATCCTATCTCTAGGCGCGCGATCAACTCTGCTTAATTATGCTAGATCTACTCTTAAGCAGGGACTTTTGCTCCTCCATCTATGCACATCACACTTGAATTAATATCTCAGAAATATCAGCACAAGAATTAAGAACACACAATTAAGAACAAGTCAAATATTTATCATATAGTTCAGCAAACGATAATAAGATTCATCTTAGGTTTCATCCCCCTTAGGTATCTGAGGGTTTAGTTCATAATAATAATAAAAGAATATATCTCAAAAGAAAAGATAAAACAAAACATAAGAAATCCCTAAAACCCCCTAAAGGAATTGAAGGAGAAATTTACCGTCTTGAGTATAATTCCGGCTTCTTGACATGGATCAATTGGCTATCTTCGAGTAATCTCCACAAATCTGACCTTTCTGACTTGGCTCCTTGGCCTAGCTAACCACCCCCTTCTAGGTTATACTTAGGGTGTTTATATAGGCTTTTGAAATAGGTTTCTTTGCCCCTAAGTATCCTTTTCTGAGTGAAATTTCTCTTCTCCACGATAGGGACACGGCCATGGCACACGCCTGTGTGAATCGTGGCCAGGCCGTGTTTAGACTTTTAATGAGGCACGGCCATGTGATCTTGGGCCCAGGCCATGTTGATTTCTATTTTGGCCCAATTTGGCCCATTTTAAGCTTGTTTCTCGTTCTTTTCATCCTCGGGTGCTTTCTTGAGTATAAAACATGAAAAAAATGGATTAAGAGCACCTTTTTACTTAAATTAAGCGATAAATCATCCAAAAGCATGCTAAATGTGGGCCTAAAATATGTTACTTTTACGATTTATCAAATACCCCCACACTTAAGCTTTTGCTTGTCCTCAAGCAAAATCTCAACTTACAATTAAAATGAACTTTCCATAATTCATAATTCCTATCAACGATGTCTCATCATAATTCATAGAGAATTTATGCATGGATAATTTAACTCAAAGAGTCCTAAAGATTCAAACAATCAAAGTCATACATTTATAGCCTGAAAACGTTAGGTGTTTTCCCTTACCTGAATAGTTACCTCTGATTCGGAATTGACAAGAGTTGACATCCTCACTGAAGATTCACTCAAACCACTCGAAGTGTTTATGGTTCAGAATTAAGCACTCAAAAGTCAAACTTGAAAAGTTAATCCCATAGGCTTGCATGAAAATCAAATCTCCACCACTGTAAAATGAGATGATACATAGATCAAAAGGTCTTTAACAGGGTTGTAACGGGGCTTGGGTTATATGTGTGGATAAAGGCTGAATTAGAAGGTTAGAATTGAGACTGACTTGACAGATTACCTAGATGGAAACACGAACTGATAATAAATAAATAATTACATCAAATGAAAACTAATAATACGAGCTTTTTCCTCAAGATGTGGGATTTCAACAATTAAGCTCACTTAGTAGAACTAAAACTGAATATACTTCATTTTTTTAAGAACAAGTCATACAGAATGAATTTAACTACTGAAATAAAAATAATCGGCAATCGATCAAATCAAATCAAATCTCGATATAAGGGTAGTCTAGAAGAATGGTGATAACAAATACAAAGGGTTTTGGGTTAATATTAGTTGGTGAGTCAATAAATGGGTTGTTAGGATCAAAGGGGTTCACTAGGGGTTAATTATGAAGGTAGGCTTTTTACGGAGTAAGTGGGTTAAATACTAGGTGCCTTAATCATCTCTGTATATCAAATCAAAGGTGTGGTCTCAACATGTAGGCAAGTTCTAGAATAACAGATCGATGTTGACACACTCGTAAAAATAAAGTGAGCATGAAAGAATGTATGCTCTATAAGGCTCAAGATCTCTCAAAAATTATGGGTATTTTGATGTCAACCTTGTAAATTTCAAACTTTGAGGTAACATTCAGATTCAAGTAGACAACCTAAAAATTTTATATTTCTGAAAAATAGACTTATCATGCTTGATTCTCTAGTATCCTACAAATTTAATCATCAATGCACAATTATCAATGACTTAATCTAAAACATATCAATAAGAATCATAAAGCAGGGGAATTTCATTCTAATCATAATATGAGAAACTTACTTTAGAACAAGGCATAATTCAGGGATTTTCAAATAATTTATAGTTAACCCCCCCACACTTAAGTTGTACATTGCCCTCAATGTACAAAGACAAATAATAGCATATAGTAAGATAATAAAAAGAGAGAGAGAGAAGTGAAACTTACTGAATTATGGATGAAATCTTTGGAGGATGTTCCGAGGCGTGGTGGCTGCTACTGAGCTCTATGCTAGATGAAGAAATTGGGAAGCTTATAGAGAATTAGCCAAGAAATATTAAGATAAATTTAAAATAAACTACTTATGTATTAAAGGACAAGAAAGCTAAAGGGGAAGAAAACAGAAAGTGAAATAAAATTAGAAGTAAAGATGAATGGACTGAGGCGTCCTTATTGTTGGATGGTTCGCGAGGTGGGTGGATTTCTAGGGCTGCAGGGGTGCTGGCGGTGGCGGAAGTGGCGTGATTCCCAAGTAGCCTTTAGAACCTAACACTAAGAAACTAAAATAAAATAAACTAAATTAAGCATAAGATTGTCAAAGAGAAGAAAAATAAAGAAGAAGAGTGAAGAAGAAGAAAAATTAAATGGTCTCAAAGACCCTTGGCTTGTCGAGTGGATGAAGCGGCCGGCATGAGCTTATGAAGATCGGTCTCCCTAAGGAGGACTGTGCTTGAATCCTTCCGTTTCTTTGATATGGCTAAAAGATTGAAAAGAATGTTGAGAAAACAAAGAAAGCTGAGAATAGAGGGTGTAAGGGAGGAAAAAGGGTGAAAAATAGGTGAGAAGAGGGAGGGGTGGGTGGGTTAAATAGAATTTTCAAGTCAGGTGTATTCACACGCCCGTGTATCGTGGGCGTGGCATCTCACACAATCACATCACACGGCCGTGGTGGGCTTCGTTCGTTTCTCCCATGCCCATGCTCAGGTCACCACGCCCGTGTGTTATCAAATAGTGTCAACCACGGTCGTATCGCACGGTCGTGGGGTTTTGTCGGTGCCTGTAGGGTGGTGGTTGGAGTCTGTGACTCGAAGATTTTATTTGTTCTAACTTGTACCGTTCTTGCCATGTCAGTACGAAGATTCTTGAGGTCCACACAGCCACGGCCTCTACCGTGTGGCCTGGAAATCTACACTTTTGGTTAATATATATTTAGGTAATATAAAG
This sequence comes from Gossypium australe, assembly GCA_005393395.2. Lineage (NCBI taxonomy): Eukaryota > Viridiplantae > Streptophyta > Magnoliopsida > Malvales > Malvaceae > Gossypium > Gossypium australe. Next base: position 70,222,710 of record CM016623.1, on the reverse strand, counting down.
AAAGGATAAAATAGAATAATAAGACAAAATAAAAAATAAAAATGTAAAATTTAATGGGGTTAGTACTCGGGTTGCCTCCCAGGAAGCGCTCGTTTATAGTCTTAAGCTAGACTCTCCTCTCATTTGTGTGTTCATGGTGGTTTGAGGAGTTGAAAGTCCTTCCTCATGCTGGCAGTTTCATTATCGTGATAGAGTTTACGACGAGTAGCGTTTATTCTCAAAGTGCCAAAAATAGGGTTACTTACCTCGGTTGTTCCGTACGGAAAAACATCGATTACCTTTAAAGGGATTTCCTTGTTTGTGTTAGGATCAGGAGGGGATACTCATGGGTCTGCTTTATCTAGTAATACCAGATCTCCAATTTTGAACTTTTGTGTCTCGTAGGGTAGCTTTGGTTCTGCTTCGGGTATCCCTAGTTCTCTTTTAAAATACTTCTTCCCCTCTTCTAGTTCATCGATCTAAATCCCTTGTTCGTCATGAGTTATTTACTTGTTGGCATAGGGTTTAAGACCGGGATCATGCTGAGGTGTTTCCTGAAAAGAAGGGTTAACCGAATGGTTATCAATAGAATTTACCTTCTCACCTTGGTTATTCGATGTTCTAGCTGAATCGAGGGCTTGGAGGGTGACTATCTCATCACCTACACAGAGTATAAGTTCGCCTACACCAACATCAATTTTAGTTCTGGCAGTTGCTAAGAATGGTCTTCCTAAAATTAGGGGGATTGTGTTGTCCCCATCCATGTCTAAAATGACAAAGTCTACTGGGATTACAAATTTATCAATTTTCACAAGTACATCTTCAATTATACCCTTAGGAACTCTAATAGTTTTATCAGCTAATTGAATGCTCATCCTAGTTTGTTTGGGTTTCCCTAGACCTAGTTGTTTAAACAATTTATAAGGCATGACATTTATGCTTGCCCCTAAATCAGCTAACGCATTATCAATAGATAAACTACCAATTAAGCATGGAATTGTAAAACTCCCTGGGTCTTTTAATTTCTGTGGTAGTTTATTTTGCAACATTGCTAAGCACACTGCGTTTAGTTCCACATGTGATTCCTCGTCTATCGTCCATTTATTTGTCAACAGCTTCTTTAAAAATTTCCTGGAATCTGGCATCTGTGAAAGAGCTTCAAGAAACAGTAAGTTAATATGTAATTTCTTTAAAAGTTTAAGAAACTTACTGAACTGTTCCTTTGTGTCGTCTTTCGTTATTGCTTGGGGATATGGTATGCGAGGTTTGTACTCTTTAATTACTGGTTTTGATTTTTTATTGACCTCAACCATATCTTCCTCTACCACATTCTTTTGCTTCAAATTAGGCTCGTCTAACCCCTCATTATCTTGAGCTGTTACAGCTTGAACTTACTCCCTTAGGTTAGTCTCGGTGTTGCTCGGTAGTCTTCCCTGTGGTCTCTCAGAAATCTACTTCTGGAACTCCTGTGACAATGCCTTAAGTTTTGTTTCTACCTTCTGGAAACCTGTTTCTGAAGCTGCTATGAAGTTTGTCAGCACCTCTTCAAGGTCCAGCTTCTTTTCCTGTGGGTAGGGCTGTTCTTGGAAGTTTTGGGATGGTTGTTGCCTTTGATTTCTTTGACCGCCCCTTGAAAAATTAGGGTTGTTCTTCCAACCTGGATTATAACTATTACTATAAGGGTTATTGTTAGAATGGAAACTGTCACCCATATAGTTCATCTGCTCGCTCTCCATGACCTGTCCGTAGGGTGGGTACTTAGGATTCACCACTCCTTCACTTGCGTCGCACTGCATAACTGGATGTGCCTGCGAAGAACAACAGAAACTATCAAATTTCTTATGTTGCAATCCTACCTGATTTGCTTGTGCGGTCACTGCATCGATGTTGAAAACTCCGGCTGCTTTGGCTGGCCTTGTCCTTGTAACTTGCCACTAATAGTTATTTAGTGACATCTCCTCTATAAACTCGTAGGCCATTTCAGGAGTTTTATTATTCAAGGTTCCACCGGCGGCTGAATCGATTAGCTGCCTTGTTGAAGGGTTCACACCGTTGTAAAAAGTTTGGACCTGTAGCCACAAAGGTAATTCGTAGTGTGGGCACCTCCTCAACAAATCCTTGTATCTCTCCCATGCATTGTAAAGTGCCTCTGAATCTATCTGCACAAAAGAAGAGATATCATTCCTTAATTTGGCTGTTTTAGCTGGTGGAAAATATTTTAATAAAAATTTTTCGGTCATTTGATCCCATGTAGTGATTGACCCTCGTGGAAGAGAATGTAACCACTGTTTGGCTTTATTTCTCAGGGAAAAAGGAAATAACCGAAGACGGATGGCATCATCAGAAATGCCATTTATTTTGAAGGTATCACAGAATTCTAGAAAATTCGCTAAATGTGTGTTAGGATCCTCATCCTACAAACCATCAAACTGAACAAATTGTTGTATCATCTCTATAGTGTTAGGTTTCAGTTCAAAATTATTTGCAGCAATAGTAGGCCTAACAATACTAGATTCAGTTCCTGTCAAACTAGGTTTAGCATAATCATACATAGTACGTGGAGCATGATGTTCTGCCATCTCTAGAGGTTGTGGATGATTTTCAGCCATCCTTTCAGTAGGATTGGTTTCGTCTTCTTGCTCTTCTTCTATGTAGTTTAAGCTTCGCCTTATCTCTCTACAATTCCTACGGACGGTACCTTCAATATCGCTGCCGTAAAGTAGGGGTCCTCTCGGGTTCCTTCTAGTCATAAACTAGAGGTACCTGAAAGGAGTAAAAGAAAGAAAATTAGCAAAAATAAAAATAGACTAAATAAAAGTAAATTGCAAAAAATAAAAAAATGGCTAAAGTAATAGAAATTGAGCTTTCTTAATATTTTAGTTACCCGACAACGGCACCAAAAACTTGATCGTGTCTGTCAGAGTCTTAAAATTTATATAAAGAATGATCGAACCTGGAAACTAACTATGACACCGATTTGAGGCAAGCGCACCTATCGAACAGTAGTATAGTTTAGGCAAGACCAGAATGTCGAATCCCAAAGTAACCAAAAGTACTAATACTAACTCTCTTTCTATTATTTATCCTAAGAATTAAGTGAATTTATTTATCTAATCTAAAATTAACTAATCAACTAAACTAAAGATTCAAAGACAAAGAGAACGAAATTGGGAAAATACTTGAGGAAAAACCAATTGATTAAATCGACACCTAAGGAAGAATCCACCTAGACTTCACTAGTTATCTAACTCTGAACCAGACGATGTATTCACTTGACTTGATTCGTAAGATTCCCTAAGTTATATTAATCCCTCTCTCGAGGCGACTAACGTCTAACCCTAGGTTGATTAATTGAAATCTCTTTCTAATTAAAACCCCTAGAATCGTATTGACTCGGTCTATGGATTCCCATATTAGGTTTCACCCTAATCCGGCAAAATCTCATCACCCTATCTCTAGCGCACAATCAACTCCGCTTAATTATACTAGATCTACTCTTAAGCAGGGACTTTTGCTCCTCCACCTAAGCACATCACACTTGAATTAATATCCGAAAATATCAACACAAGAATTAAGAACACATAATTAAGAACAAGTCAAATATTTATCATATAGTTCAGCAAACGATAACAAGATTCATCTTAGGTTTTATCCCCCTTAGGTATATGAGGGTTTAGTTCATAATAATAATAAAAGAATACATCTCAAAAGAAAAGATAAAACAAAACATAAGAAATCCCTAAAACTCCCTGAAGGAATTAAAGGAGAGATCCGCCATCTTGAGTATAATTTCGACTTCTTGATATGGATCAACTGGCTATCTTCGAGTAATCTCCACAAATATGACCTTTCTGACTCAGCTCCTTGGCCTAGCTAACTGCCCCCTTCTAGGTTATACTTAGGGTGGTTATATAGGCTTTTGAAATAGGTTTCTTTGCCCCTAAGTATACTTTTCCGTGTGAAATTGCTCTTCTCTATGACAGGGACACAACCATGGCACACGCCCGTGTAAATCGTGGCTAGGCCGTGTTCGGACTTTTAATGAGGCACGGTTGTGTGGTCTTGGGCCCAGGCCGTGTTGATTTCCATTTTGGCCCAATTTGGTCCGTTTTAAGCCCGTGTCTCGTTCTTTTCATCCTCGGGTGCTTTCTTGAGTATAAAACATGAAAATAAAGGATTAAGAGCACCTTTTTACATAAATCAAGGGATAAATCATCCAAAAGCATGCTAAATGTCGGCCTAAAATATGTTACTTTTACGGTTTATCAGAGTGCCGTTATCTATTGTTTTGAATAGAGATCCGAGGTTCACTTTGTGATTTTGGAAGAAATTACAAGAAGATTTAAGTACAAAGCTGCATTTTAGTATTGCGTTTCAGCCTCAAACAGATGGTCATTTCGAGTGAGTTATTCAGATACTCGAAGATATGCCGCGATGTTGTATTCTTGAATTTAAGGGTAGCTGGGAGAAATATCTACTGCTGATTGAATTTTCTTATAATAACAGCTTTCGATCGAGTATAAGGACGGCACCATATGAAGCTCTAAACGGTCGTAACTGTCGAACACCATTGTACTGGAATGAACTTAGCGAAAATAAGATTCACAGGGTTGATCTGATCAAAGAGATTGAAGAAAAAGTAAAAGTAATACGCGATAGTTTGAAAGTAGCTTCGGATCAAAAGAAATTGTATGCAGACTTGAAACGGAAAGATATTGAGTTCTAGATCGGGGATAAAAGGTTTTTGAAAGTATCGACATGGAAAAAGATATTGCAGTTTGGTTGAAAAGGGAAATTGAGTCCGTGATTCATTGGACTTTATGAGATTATCGAGCCAGTGGCATATCGACTATCTTTACCATCTGAGTTAGATAAAATACATAATGTGTTTCATGTGTCAATGCTTCGATGATACTGATCCGACCCTTCACACGTCATTTCCCCGACCGAGGTTGAAATTCAGTCAGATATGTCATATGTTGAAGAATCAATTTGAATTTTAACTCATGAGATCAAAGAGTTGAGAAATAAGAAAATTTCATTAGTGAAAGTATTATGGCATCGACACGGGGTTGAAGAAGCTATGTGGGAACCCGATGATGCTATGAGAAAACAATACCCGAAGCTATTCACTGGTAAGATTTTTGGGGACGAAAATCCTTAAGGGGGAGAGTTGTAATAGCCCGATTTTAACTAAATTGGAACAGTGGTTTCGAAACCAAAAATCCAAAGTTAGAAAATTATTTTAATATTATTTTTGCTGTTTACAGCATGATGGTATGTATGTGTGAAAATTTGGTGAGCTAATTTTATCGTTTAATAGCTTAATTTGAGAAAAATGACTAAATCAAGTAAAATACAAAACTTGCATCCTACTTGTTAAGGTGTCTAATTGCTATGATTTATTAAATTAAAGGTCCTTATAATGTTATTAGACCATTGATAGTGGAATTTGACATAGATGGTCTTATATTTGATGATTGAAATGTTTATTAATTAAGGTTAATTTAGTAAAATTGTGAATTAAGTTTAATTAAACAAAATATAAGCCATTTTCATGTTATCATCTACTTCAATAGCTGAATGTGAGGAAGAAAATAAGGGTTTTAAAGCTTTGAAGGTTTGGCCATTGTTGTTCAAGCATGTAAGTCCATTTTGACTCGGTTTTTGATGATTTTTACGTTTTTTAAGATCGTTGCTTCATATTCTAGCTAGCCCGTGCCTTAATTTTTGAATTCATTAATGATTTTATGAAGTGACATGGATGAAGACTTGAGCTTTTGAATGTTCGATCATGGAAAATGACTATTTGTTGATAGATTTAATAGTGTTTAAAGTGATTTTTGACAAAAATGTCAAAAAGGGATTAAATTGTGAAATATGCAAATTGAATGGTTGAAATGTGAAATAAATGAAAGTATTGGGCTGCTAGGGCTTACGTATAAATCGGCTAAGCATGGGTTAAGTTGAATATTGTGAATTTTGTGTATTTGTGAAATAGGGACTAAATTGAATAAATGTAGAATTTTAAGGTCTAAAGTGTAAAATTGCCTAATTATGTGCTTGTGGACTAAATTGAATGAATCAATGAATAAATGAGTTAATTTTGAATTCATATAGATCAAGAAAGAAAGAATTCGGATTTAAATCAGGGGAAAAGCAAGGTTATCGAGTAATCGATCCGATCCGTTAATTCCGAATACGAGGTAAGTTCGTATAAATGAACTTAAATGTGTATCTATTTATTGAATGGATGAAATTGAGATAGTAATTATTCTATTAGATGAATGTTGAGATATTAAATGAAATGTACAAGTTGAGTAAGGAATGTTGCTGAATAAGACCATAGTCCAGCTATGGCAATCGAATAATAAAACCATAACCGGGTTATGGCATGTGAATGAAAGACCAGGGCAGGGCCTTGGAATTGTATGTGAAAGACCATAGTTGGACTATGGCATTGGAAAATCGATGAATTTGTATCGAAAGCATATTATAAACTGAAGCGGTTTGATAAGAGTATTGATAAGAAATAGAAAGGCATCGGTACATGTATGTACGGAAAACTATTCAAGTATTGAGATAGATGAAGTTGAGAACTCATGAATGAGGATATGAATAAATTTTATGCTAGATTATGAATTCATGCTTTAGATGTTGATGATATTATCTATTTTGAATTGCCATATGAATGTTGTGATTATTTCATGTTCACATAGAAACTTATTAAGCTGTAAAGCTTACTTTATTTAATTGTTTCTATGTTTTATAGTTCTACCAAGCTAGCTTGGATCCGGGAGTCATCAGAGACTTCACCGCACTATCGATCATCTAGTTTGGTACTTTTGAGGTTTGAGGTTATGTATATATGGTATATGGCATGTATAGGCTTGAGTAATTTTGGTATGTTTGAAGAATGTGTAATTTGGCCATTTGTGTTGGCATAAAATGATGAACTTGATGATGCTTGTGAATATGCAAATTGATCTACTTATAATGTTTGGTAATAGACCTATAATGAATGAATGGGATTGAATTGGTATGAATGTTTGGATTAGTTTTTTCTAATGAATTATACATGTGGATTATGCTTATAAAAGCAAGTTAAATAGCTTGATATTAGAATAGGTAAATGATATGGATTTGAGTATTGAAATGGTTGATATGGATTCGGTATGTTTGTGTATGGGTTGATGAACTTTGGTTGCATATTTGTGACTTAAAATGATACCATATGAGCTTGTGTAGTACGTGCAAAAAGGGTGGCAAATTGGTTTTGTAAATGGCCTATTTTTGTCCACACAGGCAAGGACACAGGCGTGTGTCTCAGTTGTGTACGACACACGATCATGCTACACGGCCGTGTGTCCCCTGGTGTTGAAATTGAATTGAAGTCAGTATGCTTCACACGGTCTCACACACGGGCGTGGTTGGCCGTGTGGTATAAGTCAGTATACCCCCCAAAATTGCACATGGCCTAACACATGTGCGTTTGTGGCCACTTCGAAAGGCACAAGGGCTTGACACACGGGCGTGTGGTTGGTCGTGTGACCCAAGTCAGTATACTCTCTAGTTTTCACACGTGTGTCCTCGGCCGTGGGATGCAAGTTAGATTGTATGCCCTATTTCTACATGGCCTAAGATACGGACGTGCCTACTAGCCGTGTGAGGCACACGATCTGTTCACACGGGCATGTGACCCTTGTATGATTGAAAAGTTTCTAAGTTTCTAAAATTTTTGTTTGTTAACGGTTTAGTCTCGAACCACTTCTAAAGCATGTTTAAGGCCTCGTAGGCCCAGATAAGAGACAATAGGATTATATTGAATGATGTATAAGAATGGATGCTGTATGTTTGTTTTGATCGATAATACCTCGTAACCCTATTCCGATGATGGATACGGGTTATGGATGTTACACAATCATACATCAACACTCATTCCATTCTATACATTCATCAAATAAGCAAGTAACCATTCATGAACATAAACATTTATCAAAGCTTTTAACATACCTTATAGCCTTGTTATAAGTTTACAAATTTGTGCTTCATACCAATTCTATTGAAATTAACCATCATTCAAAATGACTCAACCATTTAGCAAGAGTTATAAACATATCATTATCAAAATCAAAATCAATCATTTGGCACACATATCGTAATCATTATCATCCAAGATGACATTATACATATCAAGCTATATGCATGATACAAAATCGACTCTTAGACTACAAAAGATCTACCAAGATAGAATATGGATAGTCTGAGCTCCTAGTTGATCCGATCTTCACGTTCTGTAAAATATCTACAGGAAAAGAAAACATATTCAAGTAAGCATTATATATTCTTAGTACGATCATAGGTAATAAAACCATAAACTTACCTCATAACAAAACTAACATAACTAAATAATAAGTTTAACTATGTTCCTTATCACCATATGTCATAACTGAAAGGTGAGTTTTTGATATACAGTCATATAACTCATCCATTCATTCATATAAAACCAATTCAATAACATTTCATCAAGCCCATTAACAAATGTACCATATGATCACTGATAGTACTAGAAAGAACATACGTTTTCTCCCTACTTATTGGTTAATTTGTCTCCATTTAATTATCTTTAGCATAAATTTTAGCATTTTCAGTTCAGTAATTTACATTTTATAACTCAGTGAATCCTAGCATATTTTATTCTTAATTTTGATATCTTATTGCAATAATATCACTACATGAGTAAACTCCAGATTGCATCCAGAATTGTTGACGCACCAAACAGTTTTCCGTAATTTCGCTGCATGAGTTAATCCCACACTACGTCTAAAATTGTCGCCGCAACTGACAGATGTTTGGATAAGAATAAAAACTGTGTGAGTTATCCAGTTTGGTATAACCAACCTGTACATACAAGGACATAATAATTTTGAGGGAATGACACCTATACTGTTGGAGCAGGACATCAAAGGGGACGTGAGAAGAAAAAACAGAGATTTTTATTTTTCTCCTCCATCATCATCTTCATCATCTTACCTTGAAGCTTGTGGCCATGACAGCTTAAGCCTCTTATGAGTGAGCCAATGTGAAAACTAGATGCAGTCTAGCTCCTGACGAGGAGACCTAAGTGCGAGATAAGAGGGAATAGAGAGATTCAGTCAAGTTGTCTATGGATAGTCTTCTCCATTCGATTCTTTCCTATTTCTTTCTAAATACTGGTGATTAATCTATGATTTCTGTTTGTATGGAAGTACACATGAATTCTTGGTTAAATGTTATCTTATTCAAGCTTGCTTTTATTGTTTAATCTTGGGGTTTAAATGTTTTTTTAGCACGGAAGTGTTATTACAGTCATTGACACTAGAAAGTGCAGTGACAGTTTAAGCAAACAAGCATTTCAACGGAAGTTGAGTGAGGATTAGAGGAATTTAGCCCACTTGATCTAAATAGTTTTGTATTGCCTTCATCTGAACGTGAGGTTAATATACATGTTTAAGTCTCAGATTCAATAAAGGAGTGACGCTGGGTAAGATATACATTGAATTTTATTGCATTGACAATCACCTATACTTTTGTACCTTGTGAGCATTTAGTATTATGTTAAAGATTCGTGTTGGGGATCCCAATTTATCATCATCATATTTTACTTTATTATTTTTAAAGTTATTGCATCGACAACTATCCTCACAATTTATCTTGTTTACATCTATTTATCACACCGACATAAATAGACAAAAGACTACCATCCCTATGGGACCGGTATCCAACATACTCACATCTATCTACTAGACTTGCATTGACAGTGTACACTTGCACATTATTACTATGACGTTAAACAACCGACCAAGTTTTTGGGGCCGTTGCCGAGGGTGGCATTTATTTGATGTTTATTTTTCTTTTTGTGTGTTTTTTGCATTTTATTGTCTTTCTATAATATTTAGTATTCACTAACTGGTTTTCTTTGTTGTTATTTCTTTAACTTCAATTTAGGTGTTTTATGACCCGAAGAAATTTGGATTTTCTTGTCGATTTTGATCCAAAAATTGAAAAAACTATTCGGACTAGACTTCAAGAACAAAGAAGTATGGCTTTACCAAGGAACAATGCAGCCATACCCCCGATACTGCAGGAAAATGTAAATAACCCATTGTTGCCGCAAGATGCTCATATACAAAACTAGACTGTACACAATTTTGTAGTACCTGTCTTGGATGATTTACAACCAGTAGTTGTCAGGCCAGCAATCCAAGCTGGGAATTTCGAACTTAAGCCATTAATGTTTCAAATGCTAAATTCTAATGGACAATATGCTAGGCTGGCACATAAAGATGCGAGAGAACATCTTAGCCTTTTTATTGATATGTGCTTCCTTTAGTCAACAAGGCGTTCCTGATGATGCCCTGAAGATGAAATTATTTCCTTATTCCTTATAGGGAAGAGCACACACTTGGTTTTTTAGGCTATCTGCTGGATCAATTACTTCTTGGGATGCACTAGCAACACAATTCGTTTTGCAATTTAACCCGCCGACAATGAATGCTAGTCTTCGAAATGATATTACTGCTTATAATCAGCTAGATGGTGAAAATCTTCACACCACATGGGAATGTTATAAACCTTTACTTCGACGTTGACCCATGAACGATATTCAACCAAAAACACAAATTGAGATTTTTTATAATGGGTTGAATTCACATACAAGGAATCTTATCGACACATCAGCCAATGGACCTCTATTAGATTGTACTTATAACGATGCTGTGAGAATTCTTAATAGAGTTGCTCAGAATGATTATCAATACCCTATCTCTAGATCTGCACAAGTAAAAACTACCCAAGGAGTTATTGAATTGGATGCAATAACGGCACTAAGTGCTCAAGTTTCTTCTCTCGAAAACATGATTAAGAATATGTAAGGGACGAGTGGGTTGCACCTATACAAGTCGCTCAGCAAGTTGATGTTCCTTCTTTTTCTTATGAAATTTTTGGTGACAACCATAGCTATGAAGATTGTTCACAACATGCTGAGAATGCATGTTATATTAGTAACATCCGCAACAATTCTTATGGAAATTCTTACAACAACTCTGCACTGATTTTGTTTGTATTTGGTCAAGGTATCCGATTTATCGAAGATTTCGTTTGTCCTCCAGTTCGGTTTTTCAACTTGCCTTTCAGTTATTTCCTTGGCTTTTCTCGATGTATGCAACTCCGCCTGCAATGTTTCAATGGTTTCTTCAGATTCCTCGAGTTGATTTAACAGAGAGTTGCTCACGTTAGGCTCCTTCTTTTGAATGAAGTTCATGTCCTCATTGTTGTAAGGAGTGGTGACGTGAAATTTATCAACAATTCCAACTTCTGATTCACTTTCACTTTGCGATTCATCCCAATCGAAATAGCTTTTAATTGCATCTCTCATGCTCGAAAAATCTTGAAGGGAAAAGTAATGATTAATGATCTAGTCGAGAACTGAAGTTAATTCTTCGATGAATTTGTTAAGGTCTGTTTTTCCATTCAAAAAATCATAACAAGCTTGCACAAAATGCTCTAAAATAGCACTGAGTTCCAAAGTTTTCCATTGGAAAACTCGAACTACGTAGCCTGAAGGTGTTTCGGAGTGCTTTTACAAGAAAGAATCCCTACTCTTCTCAGACATGGTCTCAGGGATATTATAATCCGTTGACGGTAAGTTGATTCCTTTAATTAGCTCAATTATCTTGCAAATTAATTTACAAGATTCAGGATGAAACTGCTGGTTGCTATTTTCTTCTGAGCAGATATTAACATCGGCATCCTCGTTACATGAATCCACTTTCAAAGAACCGTTCAACGGTTTCCATGACACGTAGCTACTAATACAAGACGGATCAGAGGAACCGGGACAGTCTGAACCGTCTTTTTTTGTCAAAACTTTCAGCAGTGTTCGGAGAGGTCATACAGGACAAAGCTTTTCAAATATCCTCAAGTATTTCATCCGGGTTTCCTTGAGTTGCACGGCTTTGCTCAAAGATCACTTTCGTGATATCCCCTATCCTACCAGAAACTTTGTTAAGCAACTGGCTTTCGGGCTTCATTTCATTGTTCAACATGCTATGGTCACCCTGGCGGTCAGGAACAAGGACTATCTCCTTTCCATTTGGTTCAGTTTGTAATGGTCTGAGCTTCCCATTACCTTCATCCGAAGAAACATGAGAACTTCCAGACAGTTTATCAACCGAGACTAAAGCTAATTTTTCCATTTCAACAAAGTCATCCATTAGATTTATTTCTGAAGACACAACAGTTTGGTGTGACAACGACTTCCTTAATTGTCCACTCCTTAAATGCTCGAGTTCAAAAATCAAAGCTGAAGCCCCGGATTCCACACTGCTAGCTTTATCATCTGCCTACTGTTTGACTAATTGTCAATCACCTGCCTACTGTTTGACCTTCAAAATTGTTGACGCAATCAAAGGTGTCGGCACAAGTAGATATATGTATACCTTTACCCTTCCCACAAAGATTTAGGAAGAATGAGCATGACAAGCAGTATCAGTTGTTCCTGGACACACTAAAGCAACTACAAATCAACATTCCTTTAGTGGACGCTCTAGTACAAATTCCAATTTATGGGAAATTTATGAAAGACCTCTTGCCCAAAAAGAAGAAGCTCACTGATATTGAAACTATTACACTCACAGAAGGTTGTAGTGTTGTTTTGACAAATAAGTTGCCCCCTAAATTGAAGGATCATGGGAGCTTTACCATCCCATGTTCAATTTACAGTCATTATTTGGGTAAGGCTTTCTGCGACTTGGGAGCTAGCATTAACCTAATGCCACTATCTACTTTTAGAAAGTTGGGAATTGGTTACATGAAATCTACTGCAGTGACATTACAACTAGCCGATCGATCCTTTCTCAACCTAAAGAGCAAATAAAAGACGTCTTAGTTCGTGTGGATAAATTCGTTTTTCCAGTTGATTTATCATACTTGACTATGAGTTAGACAAGGAGGTTCCCATAATCTTGGGATGCCAATTTTTAGCCACCAGTCGAACTCTCATTGATGTTTATAATGGTGAACTGACCATGCGACTAAATGATGAGCAAGTTACCTTCAGTGTTTTTGAATCTGTTCAATGTAAGGACAAAGAAGAATGCCATACTATCGATGTGGTAGATGATCTAATTGAGGAAGAATTCAATGACCAAAGCACAACACTTTCTAAAGAGTTTGCAGTGACATCTAATGCCAAATCCTTAGAAAATTGTGACAACATGGTTGAAGTTAATAATCTTGAACTCAAGCATGGATGGCAGATTGAATCCTTAGACCTAGCCAATAGAACAACCCCAATTTTCAAACCAGCTATTGAAAAAGCTCCTACTATGGAATTGAGACCACTACCTCATTATCTTAAATATATTTTTCTAGGTGATCACAATACTCTCCCAATTATTGTCTTTGCAACACTAGACGCAACTCAAGAAGAGAAATTGGTCCATATTCTAAAGCAACATAAACAAGATATTGCTTGGACTATTATTGATATTCAAGGTATTAGTCTTTCTTTTTGCATGCACAAGATCAAGTTGGAAGATGAAGGCAAGCAATCGATTGAAAAGAAAAGAAGATTAAACGAGAAGATGAAAGAAGTTGTCAAGAAGGAAATCATAAAATGGCTTGATATCGGGATTATTTACCCGATTTCTAATAACAATTGGGTAAGTCTAGTGCAATGCTTGCCTAAAAAGAGCGGCATCACTGTGGTTCATAACGATAGGGACGAATTAATTCCTACATGCATTCCTACAGGATGGTGAGTTTGTATGGATTATCACAAATTTAATGTGGCCACAAAGAAGGATCACTTCCTACTTCCCTTCATCGACCAAATGTTAATCGGCTTGCTGGAAAGGCCTATTATTTCTTTTTAGATGGCTATTCTGGGTACAATCAAATTGCTATAGCACCGAAGGATCAGAAGAAAACAACCTCCACCTGCCCCTTTGGTACTTTGTCTTTTCGCTATATGCCTTTAGGTATTTGCAACACACCAACCACATTTCAAAGGTGCATGATGACAATATTCTCAGATATGATCGAAGACTCTTTAGAGGTATTCATGGATGATTTCTCAGTCTATGGGAATGATTTTGATCATTGATCTGACAATTTGGATAAAGTACTAAAGCGATGTGAAGACACACATCTTGTTCTGAATTAGGAAAAATGTCATTTCATGGCAACTGAATGCATAGTGTTAGGACACTACATTTCTAGTCAAGGCATTCAAGTAGACGAAGCTAAGATGGAAATCATTGAGAAATTACCACCACCAACAAACGTGAAAGGTATTCACAGTTTTCTGGGACATGTGGGGTTTTACCGACGGTTTATAGAGATTTTTCGAAAATTGCAAAGCCCTTGTGCTCATTGCTGGAGCAGAATCGAAAATTCTTCTTTAACGATGCATGCCTGGATGCCTTTACTCAATTAAAAAATAAGCTAGTGAATGCACCCATTGCCGTTGCACCAGATTGGTCTCAACCTTTTGAAGTTATGTGTGATGCAAGCGACTTTGCCGTAGGTGTAGTTCTAGGATAATAAAAGGGAAAAATATTTCACATAATCTATTATGCTAGCAAAACTCTTACAGAGGCTTAACTCAATTATACCATCACCAAGAAAGAATTGCTGGTTGTAGTCTTTGCTTTCGACAAGTTCCATTCATATCTTGTCAGCGTAAAGGTTACTGTATTCATTAATCACTCGACGTTGAGATATCTCTTTGCGAAAAAGGAGGCCAAACCAAGTGACACACTAGATATTGCTATTTCAAGAATTTTACATTGAGATAAAAGACCATAAAGGTTCAAAGAATCAAGTTACAGACCATCTATCTCGATTGGAAGTTGGCAACGAAGACGAGAACATACTTCAAACTGTCAACGCATTCCCAGATGAGAAGTTATTTACGGTAGATACAACCCATTGGTATACAGATTTTGTTAATTATCTAGTGTGTAGAAAACTCCCATTGGGTGTCATAGGCCATAAAAAGGAAATATTTCTTCGTGACGTAATGAAGTATCATTAGAACGAGTCGTATTTATTAAAAGAATGCAATGACAACATCATTCGGCATTGTGTTCTGAAAGATGAGATGCTTTCAATCCTGAAGCATTGTCATGATGCTCCTTATGGAGGTCATACCGATGGTATGAGAAGTTCTCCAATCAGGATTCTACTGGCCGACATTATTCAAAGATGCCCATAATTTTGTGAATCAAAGTGATAGGTTTCAGTGCATCGGTTCTATATCCTAAGACAATAAAATGTTGCAACAGCCAATTATGGTAGTTGAATTATTCGATGTTCGAGGTATGGATTTTATGGGATCATTTCTGAGTTCATTAGGAAATCTTTATATATTAGTAGTTGTTGACTACGTCCCGAAGTGGGTAGAAGCTGTTCAGTCTCAAAGGATGATGCAAAGATAGTGCTAAATTTTTTTCACAAGCAAAGACATTGATTAGTGATCAGGGTACACACTTTCATTGTAACCAAGTGGCGACCGTACTGAAGAGATATGGAGTTAATCATAGAATGGCTACCACTTATCATCCGCAAACAAATAGACAAGCTAAAGTATCAAATTGAAAAATTAAGAACATTCTTGAGAAGGTTGTAAACCCTTCGCGGAAAGATTGGTCTTTCTGATTGGATGACGCCTTATGGGCATTGCGCACAACATACAAAACTCCATTAGGGATGTCGCCGTATCAATTGGTTTTCAGGAAAGCATGTCAGTTGCCAGTCGAACTGGAACACAAAGCAATATGGGCAATTAAGCAAGTGAACATGGACTATGAAGAGGCTGGAAAGAAAAGACTGTTGGATATCACTAAACTAGAGGAGATTAGGAGAAATGCTTATGAACATGCTACAATTTACAAGGAAAAGACCAAATGATGGCATGACAAGATTATTTTATAGTGACAATTTGTCGCGGGTCAACAGGTTTTATTATTCAATTCTTGACTCAAATTGTACCTAGATAAATTGCGTTGACGTTGGTCTAGACCTTTTGAAGTTGTCGCTGTATTTCCTCATGGTGCAGTTACAATTTGAGATTTGTGTGATGGACATCAATTCAAAGTGAATGAACAGAGGCTAAAACACTATTTTGGCAATAATGATCAAAAGCAGGCAAAGACCATTAAATAGGTCAAAAAGTTTTAATTTTTAAATTAATACGCCGTGATTTTATTTTATTTTATGTTTCGTTAAAGTTTATTTTCCTTCTTTTTTGTAGAATAATTAGGTACCATTGTCGACACATTGAAATCTTGTTGTCAGCATATTCCTTACATCTGCACTACCATTTATATCTCGTTAGAATTCAGAGAAATTTTGATTCTACCATTGGATCAAAACTCACTCAGCCGTTTGATCTTTCTGAGCAGGCATAATTTCTATTGGATACAACTCTTCCCACCAGCCTTATACCTCTCCACAAAATAACACGCCTCTCCATCTTCCACTTTCACTCACAATAAATTCTCCTTCACTTTATTGACTGTAACGCATTCAAGCAACCATTTTTATTTCTTTTCTCTTCTAAAAATCCTATCTTTTTACCTTTAAATCGTTTACCCTCAACAAAAGATGGTAAAAACAAGAGGCTCGGAAAGCCACCAAATTTGCTGGGGAACATGCATTCTCTGCTACCATAGTCCGTGAATCGAAATCCCCAAGGCCAATACAGGTAAAAGAGCCAGTAGTCTTTCTGAATAAAGTGGCAAAGGAACAATCTCACAACAACATATTGAAGCACAACTTTCATCTCTAGCAAGGCATTTCTCTTTCGCCACAACAAGATTTGGGTAAACAAGTCTCCAAAACCATCTCGAAGTTAAAGTGGGAAACTTTTTGCAACCATCCTAGAAGCTACTCGCCTTCACTAGTACGTGAGTTGTATGCCAATCTCTACGATCATGAGTTAGAGTTTATTTTCATTCGAGAAGGTTTAATACCATAGGACGCAACAATCATCAATGAGTTGTACAACACCAAGGTACATGTCGACGAACACTCTAAGTTCATGGAAGACATCAGAGATGAAAAATGCGACCTATTGGTAAGAGACTTATGTGTTGAGAGAGCAATTTGGATGGGTTCCCATTAAAAGAACTATACGATGCACCGTCCCTTCCTGACACTACAAGGTAAAATTTGGTTACACTTTGTCAGCTGCAAACTAAAGCCCTCCACTCACAGCATCATAGTCACCCTAGACAGAATGTGCCTGATACATTCTATAATCAAGGGCCGAAAAATTGATGTTGGTGCAATTCTTCACCAATAAATATTTGATTGCACTGTAAGGAAGACTGGAATCTTAGTTTTCCCATCCCTAGTGATGTTATTGTGCCAGCAAAGAGGAATCATGCCCCCATTGTGGTGAGGAAATCCTGGAAAATAAGGGCCCAATCAATGAAGCCTCTGTAGAAAGAATAACTCAAGGTAAGGACACACTGATACTGAAAGAGGCGGAGACTAGTAAGATAAGAAAGGGCAAAGCCAAAGTTGACAGAAAAGGAACAGGCATGAATGCAGAGACATCATTATGGCGCAAACTGAAGGATGCCGAAAAAATGGTAAATTCCATCAACAACAGTTAGATTAAGCTTGTCGCTATAGTAGAAGATATTGAGTGATCCTAGAATTTGTTTTATGCATATACCAGAGCCTGGAACAATTCTATTGTAGCCACATTAGGGCAACTGAGCCTATCCCCACTACCAAATTTCCCTATGTTTCCACCAATCATTCATAATTATGATCTCTCTTCCTCAAATGACGACTTAGAAGACCGAGATAGATCGGTGGCATCCCCACCCATTGTGCAGGTCTCTGATACTGAGAAAAAAGAGGAATCCAGGGACATCGATGAATGCCTATGAAAGATTGATAGCTTATTTGAGGATCGCATTTTTGCTGATCAAGAGGACACTGTTATTGATAAGGAAGTTAATGCTATAGAAGAAGAAGTTATCGCTAAAGAATAAGAAGTTGTTGAAAAGCAGAAAGAAAAATAAGAAGAATATTTTTTTGAGAAGGTTGTCACCGAACCCGAATCTATGGGTGCAAATATTAAGAAGTTGGAGCAAACTGGAGCGAGACCGGCGGAAGTTGCTGAGATCACCAGTGATAAGCAATGCAATTCATGGGCAATAGTGGTCTACTCTGGACCACTCCAAGTGGCCTCTCCTACACAAACAGCAGATGATGATGCTAGGGCTAAGCCAAGAACTAAGGAGCAATCTGAAGATTGCGCAAAGGCCAAAGAAAAGAAAAGGAAGTGCTCCAAGGATAAAAAATGAAAGAATGATGAGAAAAAAGGAGGAAAAAGAAACATCATGCAACCACATCGACAGCTGCAGATAACTAATTTAGTTTATTTTAAGCTTTAGTTGTAGTATCCATGCATTGCATGTAGCTGTAGGTTTTATTTTAATAAGTATATATTGTTGTTGCTTTTCTATTGTCATTGCATGTTAATTTTAGTTGGGGGGAACGCATATGAGGTTTGGAATTACACCCACATTTCAAAAATTTTCTTTGAAGCATGCAAGGTTTATATGTGGTTAATGCAAACGTGTTAGAAATTTTTTGTTACATTCGATGCTTAATTCTTGAAGCATGTGAATTATCAATGCATGAGTTGGATAAATTTGACTGAATGTTGTATCTTCAATTCTTTGATGAATGATTTAGGCTACATTAGTATGGATGACTAGTAGCATTCCTTGAATCTTGAATGAATCTGCCTTTTACAGCTGCTTATATATATATATATATAGTTATGAATAAAAGACACTCCAAAGTGGGTGTATTATGAAATGTTAAAAAGGGATCACTCCAATGTAAGCGTTAGAAAAATGAATTTGGCCAAAGGCTATCGCTGCATGAGTATGTGTCAGCGTAATTACGTACTCCCTGGGGGTTTGTTGCATTCCATCGTTACTTCTCAGGAACAAGGGTACAGTAATGCAACGATATCCCTTATTCACCAAAAAAAAAAAAAAGACATATGTTGTACAATAAATGTTGTATTGGTAGACATAATTTAGGATTTAATGCATGATGCTAGTTTTGATGAAGTTGCAATCTTATTCATTCATACGTATGTATTGTCAATGCAATATTTTGTCATCTGAATGTTACTCATTCATTGGAATTTTAGGTGATTCAAGTTGCTAGAATGATCATTTGCCTTAGAAAATTCTTGTGTAGCCTTGCTAGTTTTTGTTTTACTTGAGTACAAGTAAAAACCCAAGTTGGGGATCCTAGTTTATCATCATCATATTTTACTTATTATTTTTAAAGTTATTGCATAGACAACTATCCTCACAATTTATCTTGTTTACATCTAGTTATCACTTTGGCAATAATTGACAAAAGACTACCATCCCCGTGGGATCGATATCATACAGACTCACATCTGTCTACAGAACTTGCACCGACAGTGTACGCTTGAACATTATTGCTGTGATGTTAAACAGCCAACCAATCACATACATTTCCAATCAATATACTGAAATAGACAATACATTCTCTTTTAACAGTTAGCCTGATGAACTTAATGAATAGATAGGGATACGCGGGTAACTAAACCACACTAGTAGGCACCAAAGTACTTTAACAGTAGGCACCAAAATTGCTGATTAGTAGGCATCGAAGAGCGAATCAATAGGCACTGTAGTGCAAATAAGCATGCACCATAGTACGAATCAATAGGCACTGTAGCGCAAATCCCGTACAAGCGCGTGACTAACCCTATTGGCATGGAAATTGTATCCTATCTTATTGTTCATATGGGTACAATTTACATGTCAGTACAATTCAATACAGTACAGTCTATTTCTTTCCCTCGTACCAATTTGCACACACTTCACAGTATAATCAATACACATAAAATATTAAATACAACCACAAACATCACAATTATATATAAAAGTTTATCCTATGAACTTACTAGGTACAAACAACATTGGAGTTTCTTAATTAAATATGGAAGTGGACGTTACAAGGAGTTTTTCACATTGGAGTTGTTTAGATCAGGTGTGGGTCTAACTTAATACAAGTGCTATATATCTTTAACAATGCCTAAATAAAATATTATTACTTGATTTTTGTCTTATGCGAATACTTTATGTATTCTAAAATGGGAGACTAAATTTGTCAAAACGGATAATACAAGTGATTCTGAACCAACTATTTTGTGAAAGTATATTGTTTGGTTATGTTTATTGCGAATTTGAACAGAATGTTGTTCTCATTCTCATGTTATGTGATATTATGGTATAAATGATTATTTATGACTGTTAAAATGTGATACTTTGATACGTGATACTATGTGGTTTGCATGTCAAAACATGCCTATGCGATACTAAGTGTTTAATGATTCGATGAGCATGATTTACATGCCTAATGTAACACCCCTATCCCGTGTCCGTCACCGAATTTTGGTTAGGAGCGTTACCGGATAGATCGGAAAAGCACTTACGAAAATTCATACATTCATTCATCATTCTCAAGCATAATGTCCCTTAATGGAGTCATCGATACCATAAACATGCTTATAAATCGGTTTGGGACTAAACTGAAACACATACAAAATTTCTCAAAAATTTAAAAACTTCTCTAAAATATAGGGGATACACGCCTGTGGGAGGAAACCGTGTGCCCTACACGGCTGTTAGACACCCCCATGTGTCCTCCCCGTGGTCGACATTGACTTACCTTCCACGGCTACTAAGCACGCCCGTGTACCCAGGCCATGGTCGATCCTATCAAAATTCACACGGCTGCTAGGCAGATGGCACGACCGTGTGCCAAGGCCTTCTGCTCTTATGCTAGCTACTGACTTAGCCCCACGGTCAATAGGCACGCCCGTGTGCCACAACCGTGTGACATTATAGGCTATTTTCAATGCCAAAAGTCCACCGATTTGGGTCTCACCTACAAGCAACATTTATCATCACATATCATGCATGTATGGCAACCAAAAACATACTAAATTGACCATTCAATCTATACAGTCAACACCCATTTCATTCATGCCAACTTTCAAGACAAAACATATATATAACTAAAGCATGTAATATCCAGGAATTAGGGGTTATGAAATTTTCGCTTGAATGTGTGCATTATTTTGTTGTGTGCTCTTTCTATGAGTTTTAAGGACTTCGGGAATTTTAGAATGTAAGGGATTGCCTTAGAAAAATATTAGATTTTTAGTCTTACAAGGGGAGCTAAGCAAGTTTGGCCTTAAGAGAATTAATTTGAGGTCTTAATCACAAAACAAGTCAATTGGTAAAGTGGTGATGGCGCATGGGTGAATGCATGAGGTGAGAGGTTCGAATCCCTTAGCTAGCAATTGGAAGGAATTTTAATTTTTGTTCTCTTTCCTATAGTGTCGGTCAAGCCTTATCTTGTATGGATGGACTCTTCTTTTATTTTTGGATAGTAGAACAAAGGGAAAAGGAAAGTTAGTAGTTAAGGTAAGGAATCAATATGTTATGGAATGTTTAGGGGACAAAAGGCTTGAAGAGTGGGTCATGTTTTAGAAGTTTTTCCATGGTCATTTGACCATGAACCTAGACGCATAAGGGGCTAAGGGGGTTGGTTTAATTGTGATAGTGATTAGGGGTTGATAGGGATGAAATGAGGAGGAAAAAGGGGGATTGTGTTGGCTTGTGAGTTGGCCGAATGTGTTATGGGTTTTGGGGGGTGTTAATGGCCAAAACTTTAAACAATTTGTGCATCTTTTTCCTTTTCTCCAAATTCTTTTCTCTTTAGCCGAAATTGTCATTTGCATTTGGTGAAAACTTTGTTTTGTTTTGGCTATCATATTTGACCAAATTGGTACTCTTTTTCTTCCTTTCCTCTCAAGATTTTCTCTCTTTTTGGTACAAAAATATTACCACTTTTGAAGGTATTTTTCTTTCATCTTTTCTCACTTGACCATTACCAAAAACTCTTTCTTTGTTCAATTTCTTCCATAAACGAAACCCATTTATTCTCTTTTGATCATTTCTCCTTTTCTTTTTCTTTTCCATTCTCTTCTAAAGCCGAAAGTTTCACCTCATAGACACCATTGAAACCGATTGCTTCTAAGCACCAAAAACCTATTATCTTTTTCATTTGAATCTATTTTTCTATTACATCTTGCCGAATTTTTGGAGTTAGTGACCATTTGCATTTTGGTTTTTATTTTTCGGTAAGAATCTCTTCTAGACTAATTTCTTTACCTCTTTCTTTTTCTAACGATTGAAAAGCGAAACTCTAAATTCTTTTATTATCTTTGGTCGAAACTTGAAGGAAAGTTCGGGGTTTCTTTGTAGCCAACATTTAGGGGGGATCATTCGGGATTTGAATAATCCAAGGTAAGGAGATGATGATATTAGGCCTAAGGCCATATCTTTTTAGTGATAATCGATTTCTCACATAGTGATATGTAGGTATTGTCGACGTTGTAGACAAGAGTCGGAAATCTTAAGTATTCTATCGCTTTCCGTGTTTACAAGGTGTGTAGCTTACACTAAAACTCTAATAGATTAATAGTATTATTGATAAAAATGTGTGTTTATAAAGAAATATAAATGATTATGGCTTTGGGTACCATTCATTGGTACAGTGAATTCAGGTACGTTATTCCTTAGCTTTTTGTATAAACTTTTAATATGAGACATATTCGATATTTGGTTATGATTTTGGGATAATGTACAAGGCATGATATCTGCATCATTAATAATGCTATAAGCATAAATATGAAATGTGTACGATTCCGATATGATTTTGGGGGTATATGGTATGATATTGAAATAATATGTTATTGCATGGGTATATGGGTAATATTGAAAGGGGAAGTGTTCCGGTGGTTTTACCACATTATTCGGTGACTTCGGTCACATACTATGAATCGGGTGACTCTGTCACAATTATCTGGTGGCTATGCCACAATTATAAGGGCGATGTGCATGTTGACTGCAGCGACTGCCTTCGATAGTGTGTAGCGGATGGAGGGTTGATTTAGTAATCCCCACAGTGTGATTGGTAGGTACGGGTGGTGTGTAGCGGATGGATATCTAAGTTGGGTTCGAGATTGCATTTCATTTTATATGTACATGTGATTTAATCAATTATTATTTGCTATATTATGGGCTTTAGTGCTATGATCGATTGGATTTTTAGTGTATTGTTACACATTGAGTCTGTGGACTCACCCTTTTGTGGGATATCAATTTCAGGTGATACACAACGATTTGGACCAGGTCAGCGAGGACTACGTGGTGGCCATTGCTCAACTCAGTAATTGGGTTTTCCTTTTTATTAAACTTATTACGTTTTCTTATATATTTCGGGATTTAATTTGGGATATGTTTTTGTAATAAGGCCGCCATTAGCTATGTTACTTTTACATTTTAAGTTATATTCTGCTACGATCAATTTCAACTAAATAATTAAATATTTTCCGATAATCGTATAAAAATGTTTTGACACCTAAATACTTATGGTTTTCAAAATAATAATAAGTCCTAAATTTAGATCTTCTTTGATAAATAAATTTTTAAAACATAGACTTAATAATTTTATAAATACAAAATTTAAGTACAAAACGGTTTTTAACAAGTTCGTACTTCAAATCTATTCTTTTATCCCAAAATCACATGTTTTTTCCAAAACGACAAAACGAGTTTTTATTGAGGAGCATACCAGATCGGTCAGGTCTTGTGGGCCGAGTTTGGGGTGTTTCAACTTGGTATCAGAGCCCAGTTTTAAACACTCGGCCTTGGGTTTTGAAGTCCACAACGTTTTCAAAATTTGGCCCAAATGAATGTTTTGAAAATTTTTGGTTAAAAATGGTTTTATAGAAGCATGGCACCCGAGTTCTCGACCCAAGTCCGCCAGGTAAGTTCTTTTGTTGATAAATTTATGTGAGTATGTTAATGTATGATACTTTAGTTGATAATCCTAAGGAAACTATATTTTAGAGACATGGACCCTAGGTATATGTGTACTTATGCGAAAAAAAAATCATTGAATAAATCTCTGTTGCATAAGACTTTCTTTAAACAAGAAGTGAAAAGACTCTAATGCATAAAATTTTCGTAAAAACAGATAAGACACTAAGTAGACATGAGTTCTAGGGGACGTGGTCGTTGTGGACGCGGTAGAGGCAGAATGGCTATGTCAGAACCAGCTAGGTCTGGTCAGGGTTCCGAAAATGAAGCTCCGCCACCAGCTGTTGGAGCGGAATTTCAATAGCAAACTGGAGGAGATGACGCTGTATCGCAAGCTATGTTGCGAGTTCTAGAGCGAGTAGCAGGAGCCAGTATGGGTAATGGACCACGAAAATCAGTGGCTGAGAGACTTAGATCTAATGGAGCCGAGGTTTTTAGGGGAGTATCTGGGGTAGCTCCGAATGTAGCGGAATACTGGTTAGAAGCAGTCGAGAGGATCATGGACGATTTGGACTGCACTGCCGAGGAGAAACTGAAAGGTGCTGTTTCATTGCTTCGTGACGAGGCGTACCAGTGGTGGCTCACTGTCAAGGAGAGTATTCCCGCGGATCGAGTGGATTGGGGGTATTTTAAGGTCAAGTTTGAAGGAAAATATGTCGGAGCTAGCTACATAGACTCTTAGAGAAAGGCGTTTCTGAATCTGGTACAAGGAAATAAGTCGATAGCTGAGTATGAAGCGGAGTTTCTGCGGTTAAGCCAATATGCGAGAGGGGTTGTAGCTACTGATTATGAGCGATGTGTCAGATTTGAGGATGGTTTGTGAGATGAGCTGCGAGTGTTGATTGCACCACATCGAGAGAGAGATTTTACAGTTTTAGTGGATAGAGCGCGGATAGCTGAAGAAGTTAAGCGGACCGAGAGACAGAACAGAGATCGAGGTCAGAATAAGAATAAGAGGAGCTATGGGTCTTCAGGGTTATCCGGGAATTTCCAAAAGAAGCCTAGAGTTGATGGGCCGCGAGTTCAGCAAGTTGCTACGGGAGGACAGTACCGTACTTGTGCTCAGTGTGGAAAGATGCACCCGGGAGAATGTTGGAAGAAGATAGGAGGATGTTTTAAGTGCGGGTCCAAGGATCATATGATTAGGGATTGTCCATTGGATACAGAGAGGAACCGTCCAGTAAGTCAGGGTTTTAATCAGGCTGGCAGAGGTGGACAGCAGCCGATGAGGGGTCGTGGTTCGAGTGGCAGAGGCAATGGTTCTGGTAGAGGTCGCGGAACTCTGAGCAGAGGCAGTGGTAGTACTGAGGCTAGACAGCCAGGTTTGGTGTATGCGGTTCGTCGGAGGGAAAGATAGTGATGCACCTGATGTTATCACGGGTACGTTTCTTATTTCTGGGTTGCCCTTTATTGCTTTGCTAGATATAGGGTCAACTCATTCTTACATCGCTAGTGAAGTATTTGGAACTCTGCATGTGAACTCTGAGATTGTACCTAGGAAGATGACTGTACTTAGTCCTTTAGGACAGACTGTAGTAGTAGATAAGCTCTTTAAGGAAGTGCCTTTAGAAGTTCAAGGGACGCAGTTTCCGGCTAACGTAATGGAGTTGCCATTTGGCGAATTTGACTTGATCCTAGGCATGGATTGGCTAGTGAAGTATCGTGCGAATGTAGATTGTGCTGCTAAGCGGATGTCACTAAGATCTATTGACGATAAGGAAGTTGTCCTGATGGGCGAGAGACGGAACTACTTATCAAATGTAGTATCTGCTCTTAAGGCAGAAAAGATGGTTAGGAAAGGTTGTTTGGCTTTTCTTATGTTGGTCAGTGCCTTGGAGGCTAAGGAGGCAACCGTTGAAGAGGTCAGGACTGTGAAAGAATTCGTGGATGTCTTTCCGGAAGAACTTCCAGGATTGCCTCCGGATCGTGAGGTGGAATTTGGGATTGACTTGTTGCCTGGAACGGCGCCAGTATCTATCTCTCCGTATAGAATGGCACCAAAGGAGTTGGTTGAGCTTAAGGCTCAAATTCAAGAGTTGCTTGATCTGGTTTATCCGGCCTAGTGTGTCTCCATGGGGAGCACCGGTCTTGTTTGTAAAGAAGAAGGATGGGACTATGCGGATGTGCATAGATTACCGACAGTTGAATAAGCTGACCATCAAGAAAAAGTATCCCTTGCCAAGGATAGACGACTTGTTCGATCAGCTTAAGGGAGCTGCGGTATTCTCAAAGATAGATCTAAGGTCGGGGTATCATCAGCTTAAGGTGAAGGAAGCGGATATCTATAAGACAGCTTTCCGAACAAGATATGGGCATTATGAATTTTTGGTAATGCCGTTCGGATTGACGAACGCCCCAGCTGCGTTCATGGATATGATGAATCAGGTTTTTCAACCCTACTTGGATCAGTTTGTTGTTGTGTTCATAGACGACATTCTTGTGTATTCCAAGTCTGAGTTAGAGCATGATGCGCATCTTCGGATAGTGTTGCAAGTGCTAAGGGAGAAGAAGCTTTATGCCAAATTCAGCAAGTACGAATTTTGGCTGAGAGAAGTTGCGTTTTTAGGTCATATGGTGTCTGCGGAAGGAATAAGGGTGGATCCTCGGAAGATTGAGGCGGTGTTAGATTGGAAACCACCTAAGTCTGTAGCGGAGGTTCGTAGTTTCTTAGGATTAGCGGGTTACTACAGAAGGTTCATCGAAGGATTCTCCTCGATAGCGGCACCTTTGACGAAGTTGTTGAGAAAAGAGATACCTTTCGTGTGGTCAGATAAGCAGCAAGAGAGCTTTGAGAGGCTAAAGAGGGTTTTGACTGAAGCTTCAGTTTTGATTCAGCCTGAGGCAGGGAAGGACTTTGTGGTGTATTGTGATGCATCTCACATTGGATTGGGATGTGTTCTGATGCAATATGGGAAGGTGGTTGCGTATGCATCTCGGCAATTGAGGTCTCACGAGGTTAACTATCCGACGCATGACTTAAAGTTAGCAGCGGTAGTCTTTGCTCTTAAGGTGTTGAGGCATTATTTGTATGGAGAAAAGTTAGTAATCTACACGGATCACAAGAGTCTTAAGTATCTGCTGACTCAGAAGGAGCTGAATCTAAGACAGCGAAGATGGGTGGAGTTGTTGAAAGACTATGATTGCTCTATAGAGTATCACCCGGGCAAGGCGAATGTAGTGGCAGATGCCCTAAGTCGGAAAGTGGTGTCGGATCTAAGAGCGATGTTCGCACATCTTAGTCTTTATGACGACGGAAGCTTGTTGGCGGAATTACAAGTAAAGCCGATGTGGTTGAGTCAGGTGAAAGAAAGACAGTTGGTAGATGATGATTTAAGTGTTAAGCTACAACAAGTGCAAAATAGGGAGTTGGAAGATTATGGTGTTAACAGCGATGGAGTTTTGTGTTTCAAGGGTAAGGTCTGTATGCCGAAGGATGAGGAGCTTAGGCGGAGAATTCTTCAGGAATCGCATGGTGGTCCTTATATGATGCATCCGGGAGGTAGTAAGTTGTACAGGGATCTTCGGGATCAATTTTGGTGGCCTGGTCTTAAGCGGGAAGTTACGGAGTTTGTAGGGAAGTGCTTAACGTGTCAGCAAGTTAAGGCTGAACACCGAGTTCCATCGGGATTGCTTCAGCCGATAAAGATTCCGCAATGGAAGTGGGAGCGTATCACCATGGACTTTGTTAGTGGGCTTCCCATTACGCCTACTAAGAAAGATTCGGTATGGGTGATAGTGGATCGATTGACGAAGTCTGCACATTTCATACCTATGCGAGTTGATTACTCTTTGCAGAAATTGGCGAAACTGTATGTGGCAGAATTGTAAGATTGCATGGAGTGCCGGTGTCGATTATTTCAGATAGGGATCCAAGGTTTACGTCTCGGTTTTGGAAAGCATTACATCAGGCTTTGGGCACCAGATTAGACTTCAGTACGGCATTTCATCCACAGTCTGACGGCCAGTCTGAGCGAGTAATCCAAGTATTAGAGGACATGTTAAGAGGATGTGTGATAGATTTCAGAGGAAGCTGGGAAGAGTTTTTGCCTTTAGCTGAGTTTGCATAAAACAACAGTTACCAAGCCAGTATTCGGATGGCACCGTATGAAGCAATATATGGACGGAAGTGTCGCACTCCTACGTGTTGGACAGAATTAGGGGAACGTCAGGTTTTGGGTCCAGAGATTGTGGCTGAATCAGAAGAAAAGGTTAAGGTAATTCGGGCACGGTTGAAAGAGGCATCTGATAGGCAAAAGTCGTACGCAGATTTGAAGCGAAAGGAAATAGAGTTTGTCGTGGGAGACCAAGTGTTCCTAAAGGTTTCGCCTTAGAAGAAGGTGATGAGATTTGGTCACAAAGGAAAGTTAAGCCCCAGGTTTATAGGACTTTATCGGGTTTTGAAGCGGGTTGGACCAGTGGCATATCAGTTAGAGTTACCTTCGGAGTTGAAGCAAATGCACGATGTGTTTCATGTTTCGATGTTACGTCGTTACCGGTCGGATCCATCTCATGTAGTGCCAGTTGAGGAGGTAGAAGTACAACCAGATTTGTCCTATGAGGAGGAGCCGATTCAGATTCTAGATCGGGATGTGAATGTGTTACGGAGGAAATCAGTTCCTCTCGTCAAAGTGTTATGGCGTAACCATGGATCGGAAGAAGCTTCGTGGGAGCTGGAAGAAACTATGCGACAGCAATACCCTCACTTATTCTTGTCAGGTAATTTCGGGGTCGAAATTTTTTTAGGAGGGTTAATATCCAGGAATTAGGGGTTATGAAATTTTCGCTTGAATGTGTGCATTGTTTTGTTGTGTGCTCTTTGTATGAGTTTTAAGGACTTCGGGAATTTTAGAATGTAAGGGATTGCCTTAGAAAAATATTAGATTTTTAGTCTTACAAGGGGAGCTAAGCAAGTTTGGCCTTAAGAGAATTAATTTGAGGTCTTAATCACAAAACAAGTCAATTGGTAAAGTGGTGATGGCGCATGGGTGAATGCATGAGGTGAGAGGTTCGAATCCCTTAGCTAGCAATTGGAAGGAATTTTAATTTTTGTTCTCTTTCCTATAGTGTCGGTCAAGCCTTATCTTGTATGGATGGATTCTTCTTTTATTTTTGGATAGTAGAACAAAGGGAAAAGGAAAGTTAGTAGTTAAGGTAAGGAATCAATATGTTATGGAATGTTTAGGGGACAAAAGGCTTGAAGAGTGGGTCATGTTTTGGAAGTTTTTCCATGGTCATTTGACCATGAACCTAGACGCATAAGGGGCTAAGGGGGTTGGTTTAATTGTGATAGTGATTAGGGGTTGATAGGGATGAAATAAGGAGGAAAAAAGGGAATTGTGTTGGCTTGTGAGTTGGCCGAATGTGGTATGGGTTTTGGGGGTGTTAATGGCCAAAACTTTAAACAATTTGTGCATCTTTTTCCTTTTCTCCAAATTCTTTTCTCTTTAGCCGAAATTGTCATTTGCATTTGGTGAAAACTTTGTTTTGTTTTGGCTATCATATTTGACCAAATTGGTACTCTTTTTCTTCTTTTCCTCTCAAGATTTTCTCTCTTTTTGGTACCAAAATATTACCACTTTTGAAGGCATTTTTCTTTCATCTTTTCTCACTTGACCATTACCAAAAACTCTTTCTTTGTTCAATTTCTTCCATAAACGAAACCCATTTATTCTCTTTTGATCATTTCTCCTTTTCTTTTTCTTTTCCATTCTCTTCTAAAGCCGAAAGTTTCACTTCATAGACACCATTGAAACCGATTGCTTCTAAGCACCAAAAACCTATCATCTTTTTCATTTGAATCTATTTTTCTATTTTATCTTGCCGAATTTTTGGAGTTAGTGACCATTTGCATTTTGGTCTTTATTTTTCGGTAAGAATCTCTTCTAGACTAATTTCTTTACCTCTTTCTTTTTCTAACGATTGAAAAGCGAAACTCTAAATTCTTTTATTATCTTTGGCCGAAACTTGAAGGAAAGTTCGGGGTTTCTTTGTAGCCAACGTTTAGGGGGGATCATTCGGGATTTGAATAATCCAAGGTAAGGAGATGATGATATTAGGCCTAAGGCCATATCTTTTTAGTGATAATCGATTTCTCACATAGTGATATGTAGGTACTGTCGACGTTGTAGACAAGAGTCGGAAATCTTAAGTATTCTATCGCTTTCCGTGTTTACAAGGTGTGTAGCTTACACTAAAACTCTAATAGATTAATAGTATTATTGATAAAAATGTGTGTTTATAAAGAAATATAAATGATTATGGCTTCGGGTACCATTCATTGGTACAGCGAATTCAGGTACGTTATTCCTTAGCTTTTTGTATAAACTTTTAATATGAGACATATTCGATATTTGGTTATGATTTTGGGATAATGTACAAGGCATGATATCTGCATCATTAATAATGCTATAAGCATAAATATGAAATGTGTACGATTCCGATATGATTTTGGGGGTATATGGTATGATATTGAAATAATATGTTATTGCATGGGCATATGGGTAATATTGAAAGGGGAAGTGTTCCGGTGGTTTTACCATATTATCCGGTGACTTCGGTCACATACTATGAATCCGGTGACTCTGTCACAATTATCTGGTGGCTATGCCACAATTATAAGGGCGATGTGCATGTTGACTGCAGCGACTGCCTTCGATGGTGTGTAGCGGATGGAGGGTTGATTTAGTAATCCCCACGGTGTGATTGGTAGGTACGGGTGGTGTGTAGCGGATGGATATCTAAGTTGGGTTCGGGATTGCATTTCATTTTATATGTACATGTGATTTAATCAATTATTATTTGCTATATTATGGGCTTTAGTGCTATGATCGATTGGATTTTTAGTGTATTGTTACACATTGAGTCTGTGGACGCACCCTTTTGTGGGATATCAATTTCAGGTGATACACAATGATTTGGACCGGGTCAGCGAGGACTACGTGGTAGCCATTGCTCAACTCAGTAATTGGGTTTTCCTTTTTATTAAACTTATTACGTTTTCTTATATATTTCGGGATTTAATTTGGGATATGTTTTTGTAATAAGGCCGCCATTAGCTATGTTACTTTTACGTTTTAACTTATATTCTGCTACGATCAATTTCAACTAAATAATTAAATATTTTCTGATAATCGTATAAAAATATTTTGACACCTAAATACTTATGGTTTTCAAAATAATAATAAGTCCTAAATTTAGATCTTCTTTGATAAATAAATTTTTAAAACGTAGACTTAATAATTTTATAAATACAAAATTTAAGTACAAAACAGTTTTTAACAAGTTCGTACTTCAAATCTATTCTTTTATCCCAAAATCACATGTTTTTCCAAAACGACAAAACGAGTTTTTATTGAGGAGCATACCAGATCCGGTCAGGTCCTGTGGGCCGGGTTTGGGGTGTTTCAAAGCATATCTCAATCATTTTCCAACCCAAAAACTTGACCAATTCATGAGCATCAAACCATACCAAAACAACTACACATACCACATTCATCAAGGCAAAAGTATGAACCAATAATCAGTCACATCTCATGACCAAGTTTATACATCAACTTATACTAAAAACTAGACTATACATGCCATATATAGTTATATACATTTCCAAAATGTACCAAAATGAGTTTATTAGTGTGACGATGATCCTTGACGGTCCCAAGCCTTCAGTAGCTTTGACGACCTATAAAACAGAGAAAACACAGACAAAGTAAGCTTCCCAAAAGGTTAGTATGTCAATATACAAACAAACTTAGCATGAATTGCACATAACTGAATTAATAAGATGACCAATATGGTTCCCATGACAAAAAATCACCTCATTCTTTCTTGAACTCATATGCTTAGCCATAACTTACCATATTTCCAAATCACATACCATCTATGCATATAGTTCATCTAATCAAGACTTTACATATCGTATTATCAATTCCATATACATATCATCATAATATGCTCACATAGATACTTACCTTATATACACAATTAGTATATAAGCAACGTACCTGAAACGGATATTCATTCACTTAATTTATCAAAGCTCGGATTTTCAATTCGTATCACAGACTTGCCCGTTAAACCGTAATGAATCTAGTAGTATACTCAAAAAGTTCAGAATAGTCGTACAATGCAAACATCCCAGAAGAGGTCTTATATGCACTCCAATATCGGTGCCACTGTCCTAGACAGGGTCTTACACGAATCAATACGATGCCGATGTCCCATACATGGTCTTGCACGTAAGGATCATAATGATGCCAACGTCCCAGACGTGGTCTTACACGTATAGCTCATATCGATGCCAACATCCCAGACGTGGTCTTACACGAGTCTCAAATCAACTCCAACGTCCCAGACGTGGTCTTACATGATAAAAACCGAACAGATACCTATGTCATGACTTAGTTAATCCTATCCATTCCTAGGTTCGTACGGGGCTTTTCGGACTTAGTCACTATTTCGAACTTATCTCGGAATTCATATGCATAACCTCTCATAAGCATCCATCATCAACATTAATCATATGAACAATTATTATTTCATACAAGTATGTTTATTTGCATAGTAACTTACCTCGGATTCTATCTATCGGAATGAAAACGGCTACTCGTTTACTTTCGCTTTCCCGCGATCTAAGTCTGTTTTCCTCTGTTCTTGATCTAAACATATTCAGAATTAACCCTTTTATTCACTAATTCATTCATTTCAATCCATACACACATATTTAGGGCTATTTACGAATTAACCCTCACATTTGCACAGTATATCAATTTAGTCCATTTTTCTCAAAACATCAAATTCACAAAATCAACCCACACTCATGCTTAGCTGAATGTACATATATATCATACAAGCCCATATATTCCATCAAATTAGCAATTTAGTCCCTCAATTTGTTATTTTCACAATTTAGCCCTATTTAGCTAAATTTATCAAAATTTTAAGAACAAAACATGTTCATCTAGCTCAAATCTTTCATTTAACAACTAAACTCATCTCAAAACTCAACATATCATCAATGGCATTTTTCACAAACATCATTAATACACAAAATTGAGGCATGGGCTTGATAGTAGACAAAGCAACGATTACAAAAATGTAGAAATTATCAAAAACGGATCAAAAACTAACCTTGAATTTAAGCTTAAACCTAGCCGAAACCTTGCTTTCTTCTTCTTTTCTTTTTCTTTTTGATATTCGGCCAAAGAAGAGAATTAAAAGATGAACACTCATCTTTTGTTTCTTTAATCTAATGTTATTTATTCAATTACTAAATTGCCCATCCATTAAACATATAAGACAAATTAATACTAAGGTTATTAAGACATTCTATCATCCAATATCTCAAAGATGGCTTATTTGCCATATAAGGCCTCCACTTTTAAAAAGCCACAACACTTTGATACCTTAATAGCAAGCAACTTTCACATTTAATGCATCTCTATTCTTTTGTCAAATTAAATACACTGACAGGCAAATTAACTCACGGAAATTTACCACATGCTTAATCACATATCAACGGGACAGAAAATAATATTAAAATATTATTCAGACTCGGATTCGTGGTCCCGAAACCACTGTTCCAACTAGGGTATAAATCGGACTATTACAATCTCCCTCTTAGGGATTTTCATCCCCTAAAATCTTACCGTTAAATAGGTTCGAATATTGTTGTTTCACTGAATCTTCAGGCTCCCATGTAGCCTCTTCAGTTCCATGTCGATTCCACAGTACTTTTACTAATGGAATTTTCTTGTTTCTCAATTCTTTCACTTCACGAGCTAAGATACGGATCGGTTCCTCTTCATATGTCATATAAGATCGAATTTCAATTTCAGATGGGGAAATCAGATGTGACGGATCGAATCGATATCTACGGAGCATTGAAACTTGAAATATATTATGAATCTTTTATAACTCAGACGACAACATTAATCTATATGCAACAGGTCCGACACGTTCAATGATCTTATACGGTCCAATGAATCTCGGGCTCAATTTGCCTTTACGTCCAAATCAAAGCACTTTCTTCCACGGAGACACTTTCAGAAATACTTTGTCCCCGGTTTCAAATTCTATATCCTTTCGTTTCAAGTCCGCATAAGACTTCTGACGATCAGATGTTGTTTTCAAACAATCTCGGATTAGTTTCACTTTCTGTTATGTATCTTTTATCAGATCAACCCCATGTAGCTTATTTTCACTGAGCTCGGTCCAATAAAGAGGTGTACAACATTTACGTCCGTACAAAGCTTCATATGGTGCCATCTTGATGCTCGTCTGAAAACTATTATTATACACAAATTCGATCAATGGCAGATACTATTCCCACGAATCAAAACTCAAGTATACAACATCTTAACATGTCATCAAGAATCTGAATAATTCGTTCAGACTGTCATCTGTTTGCGGATGAAAAGCTGTACTGAAGTGTAATTTCGTGCCCAAAGCTTCTTGTAACTTCTTCCAGAATCGCAATATGAATCTCGGATCTTTATCTGACACAATGGATACTGGCACCCCGTGCAATCTCATAATCTCAGAAATATAAAGCTCGGCTAACCTGTCAAGTGCATAATCAGATCTTATCGAGATAAAATAGGCAATTTTCGTTAATCTATTAACCACGACCCATATTGCATCTTTCTTTCTCGGAGTTAAAGGCAAACCAGAAACAAAATCCATCGTCACTCTATCGCATTTCCATTCAGGAATTAGAATTGGTTGTAGCAAACCAGACGAAACTTGATGTTCAGCTTTTACTTGCTGATAAACCAAACATTTCGAAACAAATTCAGAAATGTCTCGTTTCATACTAGACCACTAGTAATGCCATTTCAAATCATGATACATTTTAGTACTTCCCGGATGAACAGATAGACGACTGTTATGTGCTTCATTCAAAATCAACTGAATCAACTCTGAATTTCTCGGGACACACATATGATCCCGGAATCTCAAACAATCATCAACAATTTGAAATTTAGATACGAAATTCGCTTCACACTGAGCTTGTTTCACAGCAATTCATTATCAGATTTCTGAGCACACATATCTGTTGTAAGAACAACGATTTTGCTTTTAGTTCAGCTATCACAAAACTGTCATCAGTCTAATCTAACTGGGCATTCAGAGCACGTAGTACAAACAATGATTTCCGGCTCAGTTCATCTGCAACAACATTTGCTTTACCCGGATGATAATCTATCACTAGCTCATAATCATTTAACAGTTCTAACCACCTTCTTTGACGCAGGTTCAAATCTTCCTGAGTCATCAGATATTTCAAACTTTTATAATTTGAAAACACATGACATTTCTCACCGTATAGATAATGGCGCCAAATCTTAAGTGCAAACACGATCGCAGCAAGTTTAAAGTCGTGTGTTTGATAATTCTTTTCATGAGGCTTTAACTGTCTCGAGGCATAAGCTACCACTTTGCCTTCCTGTATCAAAACACATCCCAGACCATTTAACGAGGCATCACTGTATATAACAAATTCTCTACCCGATTCTGGCTGCACTAACACTGGAGTTTCTATTAACAAAGTTTTCAACTGATCAAAACTTTTCTGACATTTATCCGACCATTCAAATCTAACATCTTTCTGAAGTAATCTAGTCATCGGAGTAGCTATTGTCGAAAAGCCTTTTACAAAACTGCGGTAATAACCAGCTAAACCCAAAAAACTACGAACTTCAGATACATTTCTCGGAGGTTTCCAATTCAAAATAGCAGAAATCTTACTCGGATCCACTCGGATTCCAGAAGCTAACACAATATGCCCTAGAAAACTAACCTCGTGTAACTAGAATTCACATTTGCTGAATTTCTCATACAATTGCTTTTCTCTCAAAGTTTGCAATACAAATCTCAAATGTTCAACATGCTCAATTTCATCACGCGAATAAATCAGGATGTCATCTATGAATGCCACAATAAATCGGTCTAGGTACGGTCTGAAAATTATATTCATCAAATCCATAAAAAAAGCAGGAGCATTGGTTAGTCCAAAAGGCATAACTAAAAACTCATAATGCCCGTACCTCGTTCTGAAAGCAGTCTTCGGAATGTCTGAATCTTTAACTCTCAACTGGTAGTATCCCAATCTCATATCAATCTTGGAAAACACAGTAGCTCCTTCTAACTGATCAAATAAATCATCAGTTCTTGGCAACAGGTATTTATTCTTTATAGTCACCTTATTCAATTGACGATAATCGATGCACATTCTCATCGTGCCATCTTTCTTTTTAACAAATAGAACAGGAGCACCCTAAGGTCAGAAACTTGGTCTAGCGAATCCTCTTTCAGTCAACTCTTGCAACTGTGACTTTAACTCTCTCAATTCTGTTGGTGCCATTCTATACGGAGCTATCGAAATAGGTGTCATACCAGGCATCAATTCAATACCAAACTCAACTTCACGAATCGGAGGTAAGCCCGGTAGCTCTTCAGGGAACACATCAGAAAACTCGCAGACGATAGGTACATACACAATTTTCCTTTCAGACATTTTCGAATCAATTACATAGGCAAAATATGCTTTATATCCCTTTTTCACATAACTTTGAGCTTTCAAAACAGATATCACAGCAGGCAATCCATTCAAATCATTAGATTCAACTCGTACTATCTCATCATTCGAGCATCTAAAATCTATAGTCTTTCTTTTGCAGTTCACAACAGCATCATGCATAAACAACCAATCCATACCCAGAATAATATCGAACTCATCAAATGGCAAAAGCATCAGATCAGCAGGGAAATAGATATCTCGAAACATTAACGGATAGTTCTTGCATACTTTATCAACCAAAACACTTTTACCTAAGGGGTTCGATACTTTTATAGTAAACTCAGTAGACTCTACAGGCAAAGTCTTGCTGAATACTAAATTCATGTATATATACGAATGCGTAGAACCAGGGTCTATCAATGCAATCACAGAAGTATCATAAAGAGTAAAAGTACCCGTTATAACATCTGGTGACGAAGCTTCCTCTCGACCTCGGATAGCATACGCTCTGGCAAGTGCTCTAGCTTCAGATTTGGCAATATTGTCTCTCGTATTTCTCTGACTACCACTGACATTTCTTACATTCTTTGATGGTCCACCTCTCACAGGTACATTATCAGATCTCAGATTCTGAATAGTCTCTGGCTCGACAAACTTAAGGCAATCACGGATAAAATGATCCAGCGATCCACATCTCAAGCAAGCTCTGTCGTTTAATCTAC
Organism: Gossypium australe; assembly: GCA_005393395.2. Lineage (NCBI taxonomy): Eukaryota > Viridiplantae > Streptophyta > Magnoliopsida > Malvales > Malvaceae > Gossypium > Gossypium australe. The sequence continues at coordinate 70,185,478 of CM016623.1, read as the reverse complement.
AGCTTCCCAGATGTCTTTTTCCACAATGTTTACATTCAGGTCTCTCATTTCGGACATTACCAACACTGGCTACTGAAGTTGCTGGAGTTTTGGAACTCATTTGCGATCTAGCTCGATTTCTGTTCAAATGTCCCACATTATCTCTGGAACGACTTTGATCATCTCTGAATCTTTTCGGAGCATACTGAAATGATTTACTCTGAAATCTCTTTCTCATATTGCTAGCTTCAGACTCAGCATTTCTTTTATCTTTCCCGAGTGCCTCAACTTTGCAAGCTCGGTCAACAAGTACAACAAACTCTTTTATTTCTAAAATCCGACTAGCAAACGAATATCTTCATTAAGGCCATCTTCGAATCTTTTGCACATTATAGCTTCAGATGATACAGATTCTTGAGCATACTGACTCAGTCTCACGAACTCTCGTTCATATTCCAAAACAGTCATACGGCCTTGTTTCAATTCCAGAAATTCTTTTTGTTTCTCATCAACGAATCTCTCACTGATATATTTCTTCCGAAACTCGATCTGAAAGAAGTCCCATGTAACTCGTTCTCTTGGAACAACAAAAATTAAGGTTTTCCACTATTGATAAGCCGCATCTCGAAGTAAAGATACAACACACTTTATGCATTCTTCCAGAGTTAGAGACATTTCATCGAATACCCAGATAGTATTTTCAGTCCAGAACTCGGCCTTTTCAGCATCATCATCATTACTAGCCCGGAATTTTTCAGCCCCATACTTACGAATCTTGTCAACCAGAGGCTTATTCCACTGATTCAGATTTTCAGTTGGAGGTATATCAGATGTCTGAGGGAGATTAACAGGGGCGGGGTTTGCGAAATAGTCGGGTTATTCTTTACAAACTGAGTGAACCGCTCACTCATCATCTGGAAGAAAGCTTGTTTAGCTTCTCCCTCTTGACAGCTCGTAGTCGGTCTTGAATCAGAGGGCGCTGTCCCTTGCGCGGGAGTAGGCGCATTACTTTTTACATTGTCAGCTACGGCTCTTTCGGGATCCATAACTATACAAAATTCACATTTTATACGTTAGGATTCATCACATTATCACAATTCAGATATATGGCATGTATAGCTAGACTCTGACACGCTACGTTAGTTCGAGAATCGGCTAAACTGTAGCTCTGATACCAACCAAATGTAACACCCCTATCCTGTGTCCATTGCCAGATTAGGGTTAGGAGCATTACTGGACAGATCGAAAAAGCACTTACGAAAATTCATACATTCATTCATCATTCTCAAGCATAATGTCCCTTAAAGGAGTCCTCGATACCATAAACAAGCTTATAAATCGGGTCGGGACTAAGCTGAAACACATACAAAATTTCTCAGAAATTTAAAAACTTCTTTAAAAGACAGGGGATACAAACCCGTGGGAGGAAACCGTGTTCCCTCCACGGCTGTTAGACACCCCCGTGTGTCCTCCCCGTGGTCAAAACTGACTTACCTTCCACGGCCACTAAGCATGCCCGTGTACCCAGGCCGTGGTCGATCCTGTCAAAATTCACACGGCTGCTAGGCAGATGGCACGACCGTGTGCCAAGGCCATCTACTCTTATGCTAGCTACTGACTTAGCCCCACGGTCAATAGGCACGCCCGTGTGCCACAACCGTGTGACATTATAGGCCATTTTCAAGACAAAAAATCCACCCATTTGGGTCTCACCTACAAGCAACATTTGTCATCACATATCATGCATGTATGGCAACCAAAAACATACTAAATTGACCATTCAATCTATACATTCAATACCCATTTCATTCATGCCAACTTTCAAGACAAAACATATATATAACTAAAGCATATCTCAATCATTTTCCAACCCAAAAACTTGACCAATTCATGAGCATCAAACCATACCAAAACAACTACACATACCACATTCATCAAGGCCAAAGTATGAACCAATAATCAGTCACATCTCATTACCAAGTTTATACACCAACTTATACTAAAAACTAGATTATACATGCCATATCAAGTTATATACATTTCCAAAATGTACCAAAATGAGTTTATTAGTGTGACGACGATCCTTGGCAGTCTCGAGCCCTCAGTAGCTTTGACGACCTATAAAACAAAGAAAACACAGACAGAGTAAGCTTCCCAAAAGCTTAGTAAGTCAATATACAAATAAACTTAGCATGAATTGCACATAACCGAATTAATAAGATGACCAATATGGTTCCCATGACAAAAAATCACCTCATTCTTTCTTGAGCTCATATGCTTAGCCATAACTTACCATATTTTCAAATCACATACCATCTATGCATATAGTTCATCTAGTCAAGACTTTACATATCGTATTATCAATTCCATATACATATCATCATGATATGCTCACATAGATACTTACCTTATATACACAATTAATATATAAGCAACGTATCTGAAATGGATATTCATTAACTTAATTTATCAAAGCTCATATCGATGCCAATGTCTTAGACGTGGTCTTACACGAGTCTCAAATCAACGCCAACGTCCCAGACGTGGTCTTACATGATAAAAATCGAACAGATACCTATGTCATGACTTAGTTAATCCTATCTATTCCTAGGTTCGTACGGGGCTTTTCGGACTTAGTCCCTCTTTTGAACTTATCTCGGAATTCATATGCATAACCTCTCATAAACATCCATCATCAACATTAATCATATGAATAATTATTATTTCATACAAGTACGTTTATTTGCATAGTAACTTACCTCAGATTCAATCTATCGAAATGAAAATGGCTACTCGTGTAATATCCGGGATTTAGGGCTTGTGCATTTTTGCTTAAATGTATGAAGTAGCATGCCTAGGTGTGTTGTGAATGTGTTTTATAAATTTTGAGAACTTTAGAGTGTAGGTGAATGCCTTAGAAATTATTTGATTTTAAGTTTTAAAGGGGAGCTAAGCCTGATAGGCCTTAAGAGAAATTAGTAGGGGAAATATGACATAAAAATCAGCTTGGTAAAGTGGCAGGAAGGCGCCACTTAGGGCCTTAGTAAGTGACGTCACAAGCAGGGTAAAAGGGCCTAGGTTCGAGCAGCAAGGGAAGCAAAAGAGGAGTTTTATTTTGTAGCAAGGATGAGCAGTGGTGGACGGCAATGGGACACTTGATGGATGAGCTTTAGATGTGGTCTAATTACTTTTAAAATTTTGGCTAAGGGCAAGGATAATGCTTGACTCATTTAAATTATTTTAAAGGGGTAGATAAGAGATAAAATAGGAGAAAAGCAAGGAGAAGCTAGTGTTTGAATGCTAGCCGAATTCAAGGGAGGGGAGTGAGATGAGGCATTTGGTCATGTAGGGGGGCTATGTGCCAAAAGTTTAAAGCTATCAAAGTGAAGTTTTGGCCATTTTCTTTTGCCGAAATTTGTTCCACTCTCTCATAAAATTTCAACCCTTTTTCTTTCATAATCAAACCTCACCAAAATTCACTCTTTTCCTCTCATTTAGACCTTGGCCGAATCATCCCAAGACCATTAGGGACAATTGCTTTTCTCATTTGTTTAAGGTAAGCCGAAACTACCATCTTTCCTTCTCATCTTTTCTTTCTATTCTACTTAAGCCGAATTTCTTCTCCCAAAAGTTCTTCATTGCCGAAATCCCTTGATCAAAACACCACCATTGCCGAACCCTTGTAAATCTCATCTCTTTTCCTTCCCAATTGTTAAGGCCGAATATCTCTGTGGGTTCAAGTAAAGGTGTAGTCGATTTCAGCAGTAAGGGTAAGGATTCAATTGTCGTCGTTTTATTTCTTTTCTTTTAGCCGAAACCGAGACTCTAATCCTATTAATGTTCGTTGGCCGAATGCTTGAAGGGGAATTTCGGGATTCCTATTGTAGCCGACTTCAAGAGGAGATCTTCAGGATTTCTAAATCTAAGGTAAGAAAAGTATGATCTTAGGCTGAAGGCCATTTATTAAGTTCAATAAGTGATTGAAAATTAGATCTAACATGAGCCTATAGGTATTTCGACATCACCAGGAATAAGGATTGATTTCGGGATTTGAGTAGTAACCAAATCGACAGCAAGGTAAGGATGTTGGTTGCGATAATCCTTCGGGATTTGATTATGTAGCCGAATGGCTTTTTGCTAAAATGCTTAGTGTTGGCCGAATGTAGGAAGATTCCTAATAGATTTATGGTATTAATTTAAAATATGTGTTAATAAGAATATAAAAGATGTGACTAAAGGTACCATTCAATTGTACGGCATATTCAGGTACGTTATCTTTTAAAGCTCTGTTAATAGCAGTATGAACACTGGATATGACATATATGAGAATTGGTTACGAAAATGAAATAAGGCATATGGCATGGAACTTGCATGATTTGTATGAAATGGGGCATATGGGTGATATTGAAAAGGGGAAGTGATCTGGTGGTTTTTACCACAATATCTGGTGACTTATGTCACATAATCTGAATGTGGTGACTTATGTCACAAAATGTTATTTGGTGACTCTGTCACATTATTATCTGGTGGCTATGCCACAATTTATAAGGTCGATGAGCAAGTCGTCTGCAGCGACTGCCTTCGATGGTGTGTAGCTGATGGAGGGTCGATTTAGTAATCCCCACAGTGTGATTGATTGGTACGGGTGATGTGTAGAGGATGGTTATCTAGGTTTGGGTTTGGGATTGCATCATTGCTATATTTGATATATGTATGAATTTGTTATGCCTAAATCGATTGGGAATTTGTGTTAGTTGTTGCACATTGAGTCTGTTGACTCACCCCTTTAGTGGGATATCTTTTCAGGTGACGCTCAGTAGATGGACCGGGTCGGCAGGAACTTGGTGGTGGCCATGCTCAGCTCAGCATTTATTTTGTTTTGATTCTTTATATTTAAGTATTTTGGATTTATTTCCGGTTTCGCTTTGATGTAATAAGGCCATTACTATTAACTGTTTTATGCATGCATTTTATTTGATTTTACTATGATACATTATTTATTGAATCAAGGTTAAACAACTTTTCTTGAAAATAAATTTTTATAAGTTTAACACCTAAACCCAAATGATTTTCAATTTAATGATAAACTCTAAAAACTCAGTATTTCTTTTAACTTATGATTTTCAAATACGAAAATAATGTTTCCATAAAATATAGACTTCAAGTATTAACACCGTTTTCAAATTGAACTCAAAACAAATTAGCGTTTCTTCGAAACTACCCAAACTTTCCAACGTGACAAATAAGTTTTTGAAATGTTTTACCCAAGGAACATATCAGATCCGGTCGAGGCTCGTGGGCCGGGTTTAGGGTGTTTCAATTTGGTATCAGAGCCAGGTTTTAAACTCTCGGCCTTGGGTTTAAAGCCCACAATGTTTTCAAAATTGAGCCCAAATAAGTTTTTGTGAAAACTTTTAGAATTAAGTAGGTTTTCTGGCATGGCACCTAAGTCTCCGGCCCGAAGTCCACCAGGTAAGTACCCCTAACTGGTTGTGTGATTTATTATATGATTTGTATATGGGTATAAAGGGAACGTAGATTAGTACACTAGGAGCTATTGAACCCTAGGATTAGCTTACTCCAACACAGAATTACATAAAACTTAAAGCCTAATCAAACAAACCTGTGAGTAAGTCGCCGAGTTAGGGTGTGGCAACCATTGTGCGCATGTCTAGGATTGGTTTCGGTGGGAGCTTGGTATTTAAGAAATCCTAGTGACTCACCTCCTCTCCACTCGAATCCTACCTGGTGCGTAGTGACGGTTCACCCTAACCAAAAGGACTTATTCACAGGCTAAATCCAATAACTAAAACCCGAAAGGGACTAGCTACACTGTTTTATAAAAACCTTAGATTTTATAATCACCAAATCACCCCTTTGATTTGTAAAAACTATTTTTGAAAAAAAAAAAATTCCAAAAAATTCCCGGTTTACAAAATTACCCAGATACCCCTGGTCTGTAAAATACCCTTGGTTTATAAAATCACCATACTACCCTCAATTTTTTTTACCAAGATAATTTCATTTTACAAAAATACCAAAACCCCTAATTTGTAAAATACCAAAATACCCCGATTTAGAAAATTTCCAAAATACCCCTATAGGGCAAATTACGAAAATACCCTTGGGATTGGAATGAACGAAAATGCTTGAGTGGTGAATGTGTGTAGTTGATACTATCGAATGAATGTGTTTTCTCTGAATTAAGATAGAAGACTTGGAACTAAAACTTTGATTGATCGAAAGAACTACTACTAAACTCTTTACAAAAAACTTGTTCGTAGGTAATCAGTGGAACAAAGACTAATGCATAAAACTTTTAATCAGATCGCGATCGTAGACATGAGTTCTAGGGGACGTGGTCGTAATGTGCGAGGGCGTGGTAGAGGCAGAATGGCCATATCGGAACCTGTTAGGTCTGGTCAAGGGTCCGAAAATGAGGTACCACCACCACCAGCTGTTGAGGTTGAACATCAGGATCAGACGGGAGATGATGCAGTATCGTAGCCGATGCTGCGGGTTCTTGAGAGGGTGTCTGGAGTAGGTAGAGGTGTGGGAGCTTGAAAATCTGTACCCGAGCGACTCCGAGCTAATAGAGCTGAGGTATTCCGTGGTGTATCCGGCGTGGCGCCCAATACGGCTGAGTATTAGTTGGAGGCGACGGAGCGAATCGTGGATGAGCTGGATCTGACTGCTGAGGAAAAGCTGAAAGGAGTGGTGTCGCTACTTCGCGATGAGTCATATCAATGGTGGCTCACAGTTCGGGATAGTGCTATAGCTGAGGATCTCACTTGGGAGTATTTTAAGGCGGCGTATCAGAAGAAGTATATTGGGACTAGCTATATTGATGCGCAGAGGAAGGCATTTCTGAGGCTGGTTCAGGGAAGTAAGTCCGTAGCGGAATACGTGGCAGAATTTTTAAGGTTGAGCTGGTATGCTCGAGGAATCGTGGCTACGGAGCATGAGCGATGTGTTCGGTTTGAGGACTGACTGAGGGATAACCTGAGGTTGTTGATAGCTCCACAACAGGAGCGGGAGTTTGCCGTGTTGGTGGAGAAGGCTAAGGTAACCGGAGGAGTTAAGGAATCCGTGAGACAGAATACGGATAGGAATAGGTAGAAGAGAGGATTTGGATCATCAGGGTCATCTGGTAATGTGCAAAAGAGGCCTAGAGTTGATGGGCCGCGAAGGCAGCAGGTTGTTACAGGAGGGCAGTACCGTACTTGTGCTCAGTGTGGAAAGATGCATCTAGGGGAGTGTTGGAAGAAGACAGGGGGCTGTTTTAAGTGTGGGTCTGGTGTATGCGGTTCGCCGGAGGGAGGATGGAGACGCACCGGACGTCATAATCGGTATGTTCCTCATAGCTAATAAGCCTTACTTTGCTTTAATTGATGTTGACTCTACCCACTCTTATGTTGCATGTAGAGTAGTTGAAACGCTAGATGTAGCCTCTGAACTGTCTAATAGGGAGATGACTGTAGTAAGCCCGTTAGGTCAAACTGTAGTGGTGAATAAGATATTTCGGAATGTACCTCTAGAGATTCAGGGAGCAGTATTTCCTGCTGACTTGATGGAACTTCCTTTCAGAGAATTCGATCTCATTCTTGGCATGGATTGGCTAGTGGAACATCGGGCTAAGTTGGATTGCGCAGCTAAGCGAATGGAGTTAAGGACCCCGAAGGATGAGGAAATAATTATGATAGGAGAAAGGAGAAACTACTTGTCTAACGTAGTCTCCGCGTTAAAAGCTGATAAGATGGTTCGGAAAGGGTGCAAGGCATTTGTGGCTTTCGTTAGTGCGTTGGATGCGAAAGAAGAAGGAGTTAGTAGAGTTAGAACGGTAAAGGATTTTCTAGATGTTTTTCCGGAGGAGCTACCTGGGATACCCCCGGACAGGGAGGTGGAGTTCGGAATTGACTTACTGCCGGGTACAGCTCCTGTGTCAATTACTCTGTACAGAATGGCACCAAAGGAGTTGGTGGAGCTCAAGGCTCAAATCCAAGAGTTGCTGGATCGTGGGTTTATCCGACCCAGTGTGTCTCCATGGGGAGCACCGGTCTTGTTTGTGAAGAAGAAGGACGGAACTATGCGCATCTGCATAGATTATCGTCAGTTGAATAAGCTGACCATCAAGAACAAGTATCCTTTGCCAAGGATAGACGACTTGTTCGATCAGCTTAAGGGGGCTACGGTTTTCTCAAAGATAGATTTACTGTCTGGATATCATCAGCTTAAGGTGAAGGAGGTAGATATCCATAAGACAGCTTTCCAGACAAGGTACGGGCATTATGAGTTCTTAATAATGCCGTTCAGATTGACGAACGCCCCAGCTGCGTTCATGGATATGATGAACTGGGTTTTTCAAACCTTGGATCGGTTCGTCGTTGTGTTCATAGACGACATCCTAGTGTATTCCAAGTCTGAGGAGGAACATGACGAGCATCTGCGGATACTGTTGCAAGTGTTAAGGGAAAAGAAGCTCTATGCCAAATTCAGTAAGTGTGAATTTTGGCTGAAGGAGGTGACGTTTTTAGGGCATGTGGTGTCTGCGGAAGGAATAAGGGTGGACCCTCGGAAGATTGAAGTAGTGTTGGATTGGAAACCACCTAAGACTGTGGCGGAGGTTCGTAGTTTCTAGGGGTTAGCAGGCTACTATAGAAGGTTCGTAGAAGGGTTCTCGTTGTTAACCGCACCTTTGGCGAAGTTGCTAAGGAAGGAAGTACCGTTTGTATGGACAGATAAGCAACAGGAGAGCTTTGAGAAGCTCAAGATGGTTTTGACTGAAGCTCCAGTTTTGATTCGGCCGGAGGCAAGGAAGGATTTTGTGGTGTATTGTGAAGCTTCTGATACGGGATTAGGATGTGTTCTGATGCAAGACGGGAAGGTTGTCGCTTATGCGTCTCGGCAATTAAGGCCACATGAGGTTAATTATTTGACGCATGACTTGGAATTGGCGGCAGTGGTCTTTGCTCTTAAGGTATGGAGGCATTATCTTTATGGAGAAAAGTCAGTGATCTATACAGACCACAAGAGTCTTAAGTATCTGTTGACTCAGAAGGAGTTGAACCTGAGACAGCGAAGGTGGGTGGAATTACTGAAGGACTATGATTGTTTGATAGAGTATCACCCGGGCAAGGCGAATGTAGTGGCTGATGCTCTAAGTCGGAAAGTAGTGGCGAATCTGAGGGCGATGTTTGCACATCTTAGCTTGTATGATGGCGGAAGTTTGTTGGCGGAGCTGCAAGTTAAGCCGACATGGTTGAATGAGGTGAAAGAGAGTCAGTTGACGGATGATGATTTAAGTGCTAAGTTGCGGCAAGTACAGAATGGGGAGTTAGAGGATTATGGTGTTAACAGTGATGGAGTATTGTGTTTCAAGGGTAAAGTCTGTATGCCTAAAGATAAGGAGTTAAGGCATTGTGGCCCTTATGCTATGCATCCTGGAGGTAGTAAGTTGTACAGGGATCTAAGGGAGCAGTTTTGGTGGCCTGGTCTTAAGCGGGAAGTTACAGAATTTGTAGGGAAGTGCCTAACATGTCAGGAAGTCAAGGCTGAACACCAAGTTCCGTCAGGATTGCTTCAGCCGATAAAGATTCCACAGTGGAAGTGGGAGAGAATCACCATGGACTTCGTTAGTGGGCTTCCCCTTACGCCTACTAAGAAGGACTCGGTATGGGTGATAGTGGATCGGTTGACAAAGTCTGCACATTTCATTCCAGTGCGGGTTGACTATCCGTTGTAGAAGTTGGCGAAGTTTATGTGGCAGAGATTGTGAGGTTGCACGGAGTGCCGATATCAATTATCTCAGATAGGGATCCAAGGTTTACATCCCGATTCTGGAAAGCGCTACATCAGGCTTTAGGCACCAAATTAGACTTTAGTACGGCTGTTCATCCACAGTCGGATGGCCAGTCTGAGCGAGTGATCCAAGTGTTAGAGGATATGCTGAGGGGCTGTGTGATAGACTTCAGAGGAAGTTGGGAGGAATATTTTCCTTTAGCGGAATTTGTGTATAATAACAGCTATCAAGCCAGTATTCGGATGGCACCATATGAAGCGATGTATGGACGGAAGTGTCGCACTCCTACGTGTTGGATAAAATTGGGGAAACGCCGAGTTTTGGGTCCAGAGATTGTGGCAGAATTCGAAGAGAAGGTGGAGGTAATTCGGGCATAGTTGAAAGAAGCATCTGATAGGCAAAAGTCGTACGTAGATCTTAAGCGGAAGGAAATAGAGTTTGCTGTGGGAGATCAGGTGTTTCTTAAAGTATCGCCTTGGAAGAAGGTGATGAGATTTGGTCGCAAAGGGAAGTTAAGTCTAAGGTTTATAGGACCTTATCTGGTATTGAAGCGAGTTGGACTGGTGGCATATCAGTTAGAGTTGCCTCCGGAGTTGAAGCAGATGCACGATGTATTCCATGTGTCTATGCTACGTCGTTGTCGTTCAGATCCATCTCATGAAGTACCAATTGAGGAGGTGGAACTAAGGCCAGATTTGTCCTACGAGGAAGAGCCGATTCAGATTTTAGAACAAGATGTGAAAGTATTGTGGAGGAAATCAGTTCCTCTAGTTAAAGTGTTATGGTGTAATCATGGATCGGAAGAAGCTTCTTGGGAACCGGAAGAAGCAATACGACAGCAATAACCTCACTTATTTTTGCCAGGTAATTTCGAGGTCGAAATTATTTTAAGGAGGGTAGAACTGTAATATTCGGGATTTAGGGCTTGTACATTTTTGCTTAAATGTATGAAGTAGCATGCCTAGGTATGTTGTGAATGTGTTTTATGAATTTTGAGAACTTTAGAGTGTAGGTGAATGCCTTAGAAATTATTTGATTTTAAGTTTTAAAGGGGAGCTAAGCCTGATAGGCCTTAAGAAAAATTAGTAGGGGAAATATGACATAAAAATCAGCTTGGTAAAGTGGTAGGAAGGCGCCACTTAGGGCCTTAGTAAGTGATGCCACAAGCAGGGTAAAAGGGCCTAGGTTCGAGCAGCAAGTGAAGCAAAAGGGGAGTTTTATTTTGCAGCAAGGATGAGCAGTGGTGGACGGCAATGGAACACTTGATGGATGAACTTTAAATGTGGTCTAATTCCTTTTAAAATTTCGGCTAAGGGCAAGGATAATGCTTGACTCATTTAGATTATTTTAAAGGGGTAGATAAGAGATAAAATAGGAGAAAAGCAAGGAGAAGCTAGTGTTTGAATGCTAGCCGAATTCAAGGGAGGGGAGTGAGATGAGGCATTCGGTCATGTAGGGGGGCTATGTGCCGAAAGTTTAAAGCTATCAAAGTGAAGTTTTGGCCATTTTCTTTTGCCGAAATTTGTTCCACTCTCTCATAAAATTTCAACCCTTTTTCTTTCATAATCAAACCTTACCAAAATTCACTCTTTTCCTCTCATTTAGACCTTGGCCTAATCATCCCAAGACCATTAGGGACAATTGCTTTTCTCATTTGTTTAAGGTAAGCCGAAACTACCATCTTTCCTTCTCATCTTTTCTTTCTATTCTACTTAAGCCAAATTTCTTCTCCCAAAAGTTCTTCATTGCCGAAATCCCTTGATCAAAACACCACCATTGCCGAACCCTTGTAAATCTCATCTCTTTTCCTTCCCAATTGTTAAGGCCGAATATCTCTGTGGGTTCAAGTAAAGGTGTAGTCGATTTTAGCAGTAAGGGTAAGGATTCAATTGTCGTCATTTTATTTCTTTTCTTTTAGCCGAAACCGAGACTCTAATCCTATTAAAGTTCTTTGGCCGAATGCTTGAAGGGAAATTTCGGGATTCCTATTGTAGCCGACTTCAAGAGGAGATCTTCGGGATTTCTAAATCTAAGGTAAGAAAAGTATGATCTTAGGCTGAAGGCCATTTATTAAGTTCAATAAGTGATTGAAAATCGAATCTAACATGAGCCTATAGGAATTTCGACATCACCATGAACAAGGATTGATTTCGGGATTTGAGTAGTAACCAAATCGGCAGCAAGGTAAGGATATTGGTTGCGATAATCCTTCGGGATTTCATTATGTAGCCGAATGGCTTTTTGGTAAAATGCTTAGTGTTGGCCGAATGTAGGAACTTAGATCGGGATTTTCGGGATTTCAGTGAACAGGTTAGTACCAGGTGTGTAGCTCTACACTGATTCCTAATAGATTTATGGTATTAATTTAAAATATGTGTTAATAAGAATATGAAAGATGTGACTAAAGGTACCATTCAATGGTACGGCATATTCAGGTACGTTATCTTTTAAAGCTCTGTTAATAGCAGTATGAACACTGAATATGACATATATGAGAATTGGTTACGAATATGAAATAAGGCATATGGCATGGTACTTGCATGATTTGTATGACATGGGGCATATGGGTGATATTGAAAAGGGAAAGTGATCTGGTGGTTTTTACCACAATATCTGGTGCCTCATGTCACATAATCTGAATGTGGTGACTTATGTCACAAAATGTTATCTGGTGACTCTGTCACATTATTATCTGGTGGCTATGCCACAATTTATAAGGGAGATGTGCAAGTCGTCTGCAGCGACTGGCTTCGATGGTGTGTAGCGGATTGAGGGTCGATTTAGTAATCCCCACGGTGTGATTGGTTGGTACGGGTGATGTGTAGAGGATGGTTATCTAGGTTTGGGTTCGGGATTGCATCATTGCTATATTTGATATATGTATGAATTTGTTATGCCTAAATCGATTGGGAATTCGTGTTAATTGTTACACATTGAGGCTGCTGACTCATCCTTTTAGTGGGATATCTTTTCAGGTGACGCTCAGTCGATGGACCTGGTCGGCAGGAACTTGGTGGTGGCCATGCTCAGCTCAGCATTTATTTTGTTTTGATTCTTTATATTTAAGTATTTTGGATTTATTTCCGGTTTCGCTTTGATGTAATAAGGCCATTACTATTAACTGTTTTATGCATGCATTTTATTTGATTTTACTATGATACATTATTTATTGAATCAAGGTTAAACAACTTTTCTTGAAAATAAATTTTTATAAGTTTAACACCTAAACCCAAATGATTTTCAATTTAATGATAAACTCTAAAAAGTCGGTATTTCTTTTAACTTATGATTTTCAAATACGAAAATAACGTTTCCATAAAATATAGACTTCAAGTAATAACACCGTTTTCAAATTGAACTCAAAACAAATTAGCGTTTCTTCGAAACTACCCAAACTTTCCAACGTGACAAATAAGTTTTTGAAATGTTTTACCCAAGGAACATACCAGATCCGGTCGAGGCTCGTGGGCCGAGTTTGGGGTGTTTCAATTTCGTATCAGAGCCAGGTTTTAAACTCTCGGCCTTGGATTTAAAGCCCACAACGTTTTCAAAATTGAGCCCAAATAAGTTTTTGTGAAAACTTTTGGAATTAAGCAGGTTTTCTGGCATGGCACCTAAGTCTCCGACCCGAAGTCCACCTGGTAAGTACCCCTAACTGGTTGTGTGATTTATTATATGATTTGTATATGGGTATAAAGGGAACGTAGATTAGTACACTAGGAGCTATTGAACCCTAGGATTAGCTTACTCCAACACAGAATTACATAAAACTTAAAGCCTAATCAAACAAACCTGTGAGTAAGTCGCTGAGTTAGGGTGTGGCAACCATTGTGCGCATGTCTAGGATTGGTTTCGGTGGGAGCTTGGTATTTAAGCAGTCCTAGTGACTCACCTCCTCTCCACTCGAATCCTACCTGGTGCGTAGTGACGGTTCACCCTAACCAAGAGGACTTATTCACGGGCTAAATCCAATAACTAAAACCCGAAAGGGACTAGCTACACTGTTTTATAAAAACCTTAGATTTATAATCACCAAATCACCCATTTGATTTGTAAAAACTATTTTTAAAAAAAAAATTTCCAAAAAATTCTCGGTTTACAAAATTACCCAGATACCCCTGGTCTGTAAAATACCCTTGGTTTATAAAATCACCATACTACCCTCGATTTTTTTTACAAAGATAATTTCATTTTACAAAATTACCAAAACCCCTAATTTGCAAAATACCAAAATACCCCGATTTGGAAAATTTCCAAAATACCCCTATAGGGCAAATTACGAAAATACCCCTGGGATTGGAATGAACGAAAATGCTTGAGTGGTGAATGTGTGTAGTTGATACTATCGAATGAATGTGTTTTCTCTGAATTAAGATAGAAGACTTGGAACTAAAACTTTGATTGATCGAAGGAACTACTACTAAACTCTTTACAAAATACTTGTTCGTGGATAATCAGTGGAACAAAGACTAATGCATAAAACTTTTAATCAGATCGTGATCGTAGACATGAGTTCTAGGGGACGTGGTCGTAATGTGCGAGGGCGTGGTAGAGGCAGAATGGTCGTATCGGAACCTGTTAGGTCTAGTCAAGGGTCCGAAAATGAGGTACCACCACCACCACCAGCTGTTGAGGTTGAACATCAGGATAAGACGGGAGATGATGCAGTATCACAGCCGATGCTGCGGGTTCTTGAGAGGGTGGCTGGAGTAGGTGGAGGTATGGGAGCTCGAAAATCTATACCCGAGCGACTCCGAGCTAATGGAGCTGAGGTATTCCGTGGTGTATCCGGCGTGGCGCCCAATACGGCTGAGTATTAGTTGGAGGCGACAGACCGAATCATGGATGAGCTGGATCTGACTGCTGAGGAAAAGCAGAAAGGAGTGGTGTCGCTACTTCGCGATGAGTCATATCAATGGTGGCTCACAGTTCGGGATAGTGCTATAGCTGAGGATCTCACTTGGGAGTATTTTAAGGCGGCGTATCAGAAGAAGTATGTTGGGACTAGCTATATTGATGCGCAGAGGAAGGCATTTCTGAGGCTGGTTCAGGGAAGTAAGTCCGTAGCGGAATACGAGGCAAAATTTTTAAGGTTGAGCCGGTATGCTCGAGGAATCGTGGCTACGGAGCATGAGCAATGTGTTCGGTTTAAGGACGGACTGAGGGATAACCTGAGGTTGTTGATAGCTCCACAATAGGAGCGGGAGTTTACCGTGTTGGTGGCGAAGGCTAAGGTAGCCGAAGGAATTCGTGAGACAGAATACGGATAGGAATAGGCAGAAGAGAGGATTTGGATCATCAGGGTTATCTGGGAATCTGCAAAAGAGGCCTGGAGTTGATGGGCCGCGATGGCAGCAGGTTGTTACAGGAGGGCACTACCGTACTTGTGCTCAGTATGAAAAGATGCATCTAGGGGAGTGTTGGAAGAAGACAGGGTGGCTATTTTATGTACGGGTCCAAGGATCACATGATTAAGGACTGTCCTATGAAACCAGATGGGAATCGACCAGCAAGTCAGGGTCTGAATCAGGCTGGGAGAGGTGGACAGTAGCCACCGTGGGGTCGTGGTCCGAATAGAAGGGGTAATGGTACTGGAAGAGGACGGGGAACACCGGGCAGAGGTGTTGGTAATACAGAGGCAAGACAACCGGGTCTGGTGTATGCGGTTCGCCGGAGGGAGGATGGAGACGCACCGGACGTCATAACCGGTATGTTCCTCATAGCTGATAAGCCTCACTTTGCTTTAATTGATGTTGGCTCTACCCACTCTTATGTTGCATGTAGAGTAGTTGAAACGCTAGATGTAGCCTCTGAACTGTCTAATAGGAAGATGACTGTAGTAAGCCCGTTAGGTCAAAATGTAGTGGTGAATAAGATATTTCGGAATGTACCTCTAGAGATTCAGGGAGCAGTATTTCTTGCTGACTTGATGGAACTTCCTTTCGGAGAATTCGATCTCATTCTTGGCATGGATTGGCTAGTGGAACATCGGGCTAAGTTGGATTGCGCAGCTAAGCGAATGGAGTTAAGGACCCCGGAGGATGAGGAAATAATTATGATAGGAGAAAGGAGAAACTACTTGTCTAACGTAGTCTCCGCATTAAAAGCTGATAAGATGGTTCGAAAAGGGTGCAAGGCATTTGTGGCTTTCATTGGTGCGTTGGATGCGAAAGAAGAAGGAGTTAGTAGAGTTAGAATAGTAAAGGATTTTGTGGATGTTTTTCCGGAGAAGCTACCTGGGATACCCCCGGACAGGGAGGTGGAGTTCAAAATTGACTTACTGACAGGTACAGCTCCTGTGTCAATTGCTCCGTATAGAATGGCACCAAAGGAGTTGGTGGAGCTCAAGGCTCAAATCCAAGAGTTGCTGGATCGTGGGTTTATCCGACCCAGTGTGTCTCCATGGGGAGCACCGGTCTTGTTTGTGAAGAAGAAGGACGGAACTATGTGCATGTGCATAGATTATCATCAGTTGAATAAGCTGACCATCAAGAACAAGTATCCTTTGCCGAGGATAGACGACTTGTTCGATCAGCTTAAGGGGGCTGCGGTTTTCTCAAAGATAGATTTACGGTCTGGATATCATCAGCTTAAGGTGAAGGAGGTGGATATCCATAAGACAGCTTTCCAGACAAGGTACGGGCATTATGAGTTCTTAGTAATGCCGTTCGGATTGATGAACGCCCCAGTTGCATTCATGGATATGATGAACCGGGTTTTTCAAATCTTACTTGGATCGGTTCGTCATTGTGTTCATAGACGACATCCTAGTGTATTCCAAGTCTGAGGAGGAACATGACGAGCATCTGCGGATAGTGTTGCAAGTGTTAAGGGAAAAGAAGCTCTATGCCAAATTCAGTAAGTGTGAATTTTGGCTGAAGGAGGTGACGTTTTTAGGGCATGTGGTGTCTGCGGGAGGAATAAGGGTGGACCCTCGGAAGATTGAAGCAGTGTTGGATTGGAAACCACCTAAGACTGTGGCGGAGGTTCGTAGTTTCTTGGGGTTAGCAGGCTACTATAGAAGGTTCGTAGAAGGGTTTTCGTTGTTAGCCGCACCTTTGACGAAGTTGCTAAGGAAGGAAGTTCCTTTTGTATGGACAGAAAAGCAACAGGAGAGCTTTGAGAAGCTCAAGACGGTTTTGACTGAAGCTCCGGTTTTGATTCAGCCGGAGGCAGGGAAGGATTTTGTGGTGTACTGTGACGCTTCTCATACGGGATTAGGATGTGTTCTGATGCAAGACGAGAAGGTTGTCGCTTATGCGTCTCGACAATTAAGGCCACATGAGATTAATTATCTGGCGCATGACTTGGAATTGGCAGCAGTGGTCTTTGCTCTTAAGGTATGGAGGCATTATCTTTATGGAGAAAAGTCAGTGATCTATACAGACCACAAGAGTCTTAAGTATCTGTTAACTCAGGAGGAGTTGAACCTGAGACAGCGAAGGTGGGTGGAATTACTGAAGGACTATGATTGTTTGATAGAGTATCACCCGGGCTAGGCGAATGTAGTGGCTGATGCCCTAAGTCGGAAAGTAGTGGCGGATCTGAAGGCAATGTTTGCACATCTTAGCTTGTATGACGACGGAAGTTTGTTGACGGAGCTGCAAGTTAAGCCGACGTGGTTGAATGAGGTGAAAGAGAGTCAGTTGACGAATGATGATTTAAGTGCTAAGTTGCGGCAAGTGCAGAATGGGGAGTTAGAGGATTATGGTGTTAACAATGATGGAGTATTGTTTTCAAGGGTAAAGTCTGTATGCCAAAGGATAAGGAGTTAAGGCGGAGAATTCTTCAGGAATCGCATAGTGGCCCTTATGCTATGCATTCTGGAGGTAGTAAGTTGTACAGGGATCTAAGGGAGCAGTTTTGGTGGTCTGGTCTTAAGCAGGAAGTTACAGAATTTGTAGGGAAGTGCCTAACGTGTCAGCAAGTCAAGGCTGAACACCAAGTTCCGTCAGGATTGCTTCAGCCGATAAAGATTCCACAGTGGAAATGGGAGAGAATCACCATGGACTTCGTTAGTGGGCTTCCCCTTACGCCTACTAAGAAGGACTCGGTATGGGTGATAGTGGATCGGTTGACAAAGTCTACACATTTCATTCCAGTGCGGGTTGACTATCCGTTGCAGAAGTTGGCGAAGTTTATGTGGCAGATATTGTGAGGTTGCACGGAGTGCCGATATCAATTATCTCAAATAGGGATCCAAGGTTTACATCCCGATTCTGGAAAGTGCTACATCAGGCTTTAGGCACCAGATTAGACTTCAGTACGGCTTTTCATCCACAGTCGGATGGCCAGTCTGAGCGAGTGATCCAAGTGTTAGAGGATATGCTGAGGGGCTGTGTGATAGACTTCAGAGGAAGTTGGGAAGAATATTTCCCTTTAGCGGAATTTGTGTATAATAAAAGGTATCAAGCCAGTATTCGGATGGCACCATATGAAGCGCTGTGTGGACGGAAGTGTCGCACTCCTACGTGTTGGACAGAATTGGGGGAACATCGAGTTTTGGGTCCAGAGATTGTGGCAGAATCCGAAAAGAAGGTGGAGGTAATTCGGGCACGGTTGAAGGAAGCATCTGATAGGCAAAAGTCGTACGCAGATCTTAAGCGGAAGGAAATAGAGTTTGCTGTGGGAGATCAGGTGTTTCTTAAAGTATCGCCTTGGAAGAAGGTGATGAGATTTGGTTGCAAAGGGAAGTTAAGTCTAAGGTTTATAGGACCTTATCGGGTATTGAAGCGAGTTGGACTGGTAGCATATCAGTTAGAGTTGCCTCCGGAGTTAAAGCAGATGCACGATGTATTCCATGTGTCTATGCTACGTCGTTATCGCTCAGATCCATCTCATGTAGTACCAATTGAGGAGGTGGAACTAAGGCCAGATTTGTCCTACGAGGAAGAGCCGATTCAGATTTTAGAACGAGATGTGAAAGTATTGAGGAGGAAATCAGTTCCTCTAGTTAAAGTGTTATGGCGTAATCATGGATCGGAAGAAGCTTCTTGGGAACCGGAAGAAGCAATACGACAGCAATACCCTCACTTATTTTTGCCAGGTAATTTCGAGGTCGAAATTATTTTAAGAAGGGTAGAACTGTAATATCCGAGATTTAGGGCTTGTACACTTTTGCTTAAATGTATGAAGTAGCATGCCTAGGTGTGTTGTGAATGTGTTTTATGAATTTTGAGAACTTTAGAGTATAGGTGAATGCCTTAGAAATTATTTGATTTTAAGTTTTAAAGGGGAGCTAAGCCTGATAGGCCTTAAGAGAAATTAGTAGGGGAAATAGGACATAAAAATCAGCTTGGTAAAGTGGTAGGAAGGCGCCATTTAGGGCCTTAGTAAGTGACGCCACAAGCAGGGTAAAAGGGCCTAGGTTCGAGCAGCAAGGGAAGCAAAAGGGGAGTTTTATTTTGCAACAAGGATGAGCAGTGGTGGACGGCAATGGGACACTTGATGGATGAACTTTAGATGTGGTCTAATTCCTTTTAAAATTTCGGCTAAGGGCAAGGATAATGCTTGACTCATTTAGATTATTTTAAAGGGGTAGATAAGAGATAAAATAGGAGAAAAGCAAGGAGAAGCTAGTGTTTGAATGCTAGCCGAATTCAAGGGAGGGGAGTGAGATGAGGCATTCGGTCATGTAGGGGGGCTATGTGCCGAAAGTTTAAAGTTATCAAAGTGAAGTTTTGGCCATTTTCTTTTGTCGAAATTTGTTCCACTCTCTCATAAACTTTCAACCCTTTTTTCTTTCATAATCAAACCTGACCAAAATTCACTCTTTTCCTCTCATTTTGACCTTGGCCGAATCATCCCAAGACCATTAGGGACAATTACTTTTCTCTTTGTTTAAGGTAAGCCGAAACTACCATCTTTCCTTCTCATCTTTTCTTTCAGTTCTACTTAGGCCGAATTTCTTCTCCCAAAAGTTCTTCATTGCTGAAATCCCTTGATCAAAACACTACCATTGCCGAACCCTTGTAAATATCATCTCCTTTCCTTCCCAATTGTTAAGGCCGAATATCTCTGTGGGTTCAAGTAAAGGTGTAGTCGATTTCAGCAGTAAGGGTAAGGATTCAATTGTCGTCGTTTTATTTCTTTTCTTTTAGCCGAAACCGAGACTCTAATCCTATTAATATTCTTTGGCCGAATGCTTGGAGGGAATTTCGGGATTCCTATTGTAGCCGGCTTCAAGAGGAGATCTTCGGGATTTCTAAATCTAAGGTAAGAAAAGTATGATCTTAGGCTGAAGGCCATTTATTAAGTTCAATAAGTGATTGAAAATCGGATCTAACATGAGCCTATAGGTATATCGACATCACCAGGAACAAGGATTGATTTCAGATTGAGTAGTAACCAAATCGGCAGCAAGGTAAGGATGTTGGTTGCGATAATCCTTCGGAATTTGATTATGTAGCCGAATGGCTTTTTGCTAAAATGCTTAGTGTTGGCCGAATGTAGGAACTTAGATCGGGATCTTCGGGATTTCAGTGAACACGTTAGTACCAGGTGTGTAGCTCTACACTGATTCCTAATAGATTTATGGTATTAATTTAAAATATGTGTTAATAAGAATATGAAAGATGTGACTAAAGGTACCATTCAATGGTACGGCATATTCAGGTACGTTATCTTTTAAAGCTCTTTTAATAGCAGTATGAACACTGAATATGACATATATGAGAATTGGTTACGAATATGAAATAAGGCATATGGCATGGTACTTGCATGATTTGTATGACATGGGGCATATGGGTGATATTGAAAAGGGGAAGTGATCTGGTGGTTTTTACCACAATATCTGGTGACTCATGTCACATAATCTGAATGTGGTGTCTTATGTCACAAAATGTTATCTGGTACTCTGTCACATTATTATCTGGTGGCTATGCCACAATTTATAAGGGCGATGTGCAAGTCGTCTGCAGCGACTTCCTTCGATGGTGTGTAGCGGATGGAGGGTCGATTTAGTAATCCCCCCGGTGTGATTGGTTGGTACGGGTGATGTGTAGAGGATGGTTTTCTAGGTTTGGGTTCGGGATTGCATCATTGCTATATTTGATATATGTATGAATTTGTTATGCCTAAATCGATTGGGAATTTGTGTTAGTTGTTGCACATTGAGTCTGTTGACTCATCCTTTTAGTGGGATATATTTTCAGGTGACGCTCAGTAGATGGACCGGGCCGACAGGAACTTGGTGGTGGCCATGCTCAGCTCAGCATTTATTTTGTTTTGATTCTTTATATTTAATTATTTTGGATTTATTTCGGGTTTCGCTTTGATGTAATAAGGCCATTACTATTAACTGTTTTATGCATGCATTTTATTTGATTTTACTATGATACATTATTTATTGAATCAAGGTTAAACAATTTTTCTTGAAAATAAATTTTTATAAGTTTAACACCTAAACCCAAATGATTTTCAATTTAATGATAAACTCTAAAAACTCGGTATTTCTTTTAACTTATGGTTTTCAAATACGAAAATAACGTTTCCATAAAATATAGACTTCAAGTAATAACACCGTTTTCAAATTGAACTCAAAACAAATTAGCTTTTCTCCGAAACTACCCAAACTTTCCAACGTGACAAATAAGTTTTTGAAATGTTTTACCCAAGGAACATACCAGATCCGGTCGAGGCTCGTGGGCCGGGTTTGGGGTGTTTCAACTCGTTTACTTTCGCTTTCCCGGGATCTAAGTCTGTTTTCCTCGGTTCTTGATCTAAACATATTCAGAATTAACCCTTTTATTCACTAATTCATTCAATCAATCCATACACACATATTTAGGGCTATTTACAAATTAACCCTCACATTTGCACAGTATATCAATTTAGTCCATTTTTCTCAAAACATCAAATTCACAAAATCAACTCACACTCATGCTTAGCCGAATGTACATATATATCATACAAGCCCATATATTCCATCAAATTAGCAATTTAGTCCCTCAATTTGCTATTTTCAGAATTTAGCCCTATTTAGCTAAATTCATCAAAACTTCAAGAACAAAACATGTTCATCAAGCTCAAATCTTTCATTTAACAACTAAATTCATCTCAAAACTCAACATATCATCAATGGCATTTTTCACAAACATCATTAATATACAAAATTGAGGCATGGGCTTGATAGTACACAAAGCAACGATTACAAAAACGTAGAAATTATAAAAAACGGATCAAAAACTAACCTTGAATTTAAGCTTAAACCTAGCCGAAACCTTGCTTTCTTTTTCTTTTCTTTTTCTTTTTGATATTCAGCCAAAGAAGAGAATTAAAAGATGAACACTCATCTTTTATTTCTTTAATCTAATGTTATTTATTCAATTACTAAATTGCCCATCCATTAAACATATAAGACAAATTAATACTAAGGTTATTAAGACATTATATCATCCACTATCTCAAAGATGGCTTATTTGCCATATAAGGCCTCCACTTTTACAAAGCCACAACACTTTGATACCTTAATAAATAGCAAGCAACTTTCACATTTAATGCAATTCCATCCTTTTGTCAAAGTAAACACAGACAGACAAATTAACTCACGAAAATTTACCACATGCTTAATCACATATCAACGGCACAGAAAATAATATTAAAATATTATTCAGACTCGGATTCGTGGTCTCGAAACCACTGTTCTGACTAGGGTATAAACCAGACTGTTACACCTAAAATGTTATTTTGTAACAAAGAGAAAATGTGTTTATTATGGCAATATCACATGCATGGGATTGGGACATGTGTAAGGAGGAAGTACTGGCAATTAATCTGCATCACTAGTGGCTTCTCCACATTAGTAGCATCTTGTTTGCATTACTAGCAGTTTATCTGCATTGCTGGTGGCTTGTCCACATTACTGGTAGCTTGTTTGCATTACTGGCAATTTATCTGATTTTATAAATAACCCTGTGGTTACGATTTGATGACAACATTTGGATGAGTTTCTCAAAATTCTTTTTAAATTAAAGTAATTAAAGTTTATTTTAATATTTGGTTATTTTGGGATTGTAATAAATTTGAGTATGGACTATGGCATGGGACTTTACTTTTGGGATTTTTCATTCTGATTTGCATGAATTGCTTGCATTACAATAAGTTTTAAAAATTAAGATTATGCATGAAACTTGGTTTTTATTAAAACTTGACAAAATCACTCTTTTTCGCTTTGACAATGAAAACAAGTTTTAGACAAATATATGACTTAGGTTTTGAGATTTTAAATTTCCTATTGATGTTTTATCCAATTTACATGAAATATTGATTTTTAGGAAAATATGGTTTTAGCAAAATGGTTTGTTGCGCTTTTCGTAATAATATGCCAATGTTACATTTTTCTGCTACAAATCTAAAAAAATGAGTTCTTAATAAAATTAGGCTTAGTTTCAAAATTTATAATGTTTACAAATGAGATTTCTAAAGACATTTGAATTTATGAATTTAACATGTTTTTTTATTAAATAGTGACGAATAGTCAAGTTCTTTAGTTTTGATTAAATAAACAAATGATTTTGAAATATGATTGAAATTATGAAAGTTCTGAATAGCGGTCAAACTTTTACAAATACATAAAATATCGAAATCATTGATTTCTAAAATTCTTGATTCCACTAGTTTTGAACAATTTATGAAAATAGTTTAAAATGTATGTTTGAAAACTATAGAAGATTTTCTAGGCCATTTCAGTGGCTTATGTAGCTTTGCAAATTTGGTCATAACGTCTAGATCGGGTTTAGTGTAACACCACTAGCTTGTCTCTGTCATTGGATTAGAGTTACGGAGTATTACAGTAAAAACCGAAACATTTAACTTCATATAAAAACAATTATTCAAATTTGTATACTAACATTTAATTAAATACTTCATTCATAGCACAAATGCACCTACGTGCCTTAAACCGAGCCTACGGGATCTTAAAAATAGTTTACAAACATTAAGGGAATAACTTGAAAAGAAACAAAAGATTTTAGAAAATTTTGAAAAGTTTGGAAACAGGGGTCACACAGCCGTTCGACATAACCTAGGCTGTGTGGCTCGAAGACACGGCCGTGTGGTCAATCGTGTACAATTCAAAATAAGATCACACGGTCGTGTCAGTAGGCTGTGTAACAATCTGTGATGTGTGGTTCATCCTACACATAAAATTAAAATGACACATAGCCGTGTGTGTGGCCGTGTATGGCACACGGCCTTGTGATAGCCCGTGTGCTACCAAAATGACCCTTAATGTAAGCAAATTCAACATCAATTACTTGGGAATAAAACCAAACCATTTCCACATACTTTCACATGGTTAATACACCTTCAAACACACATAAAACATTCCAAATCAATCCACCTATGTGCCTAACCATTGGCACCACAAATTAAACATCCAAGTCAACTCAAATTCAATGTTACAATTTCTTACCTTAAACACCTATATCAAACATGTCAATTAACCATTTCTTTAACACTCCATTCTACCATAAGATATCTACTTCCAAGAGGTATAAACAAGCAACCAAAAAAACATTTACATAGACAATTACAAGCAATAATCAAGTTATATATACAAGTAAGTTCAAACCATCTCACATTGGCAAAATAACATAAAAAAATCCTATTACATGCCATTTATAACCATTAATAAAATAACTCAAAAACTACCAAATTGATGGATGGATAGTGTGTATGTGCTCCGACGAGGTTCCAACCGATCAAGCTTTTCAACGATTTACAGGACAAAGAAAACAACTACATAAGTAACTGGTGCTTAGCAAGCTCGTATAATCTTAAATGTAAACTTACCTTTTAAACTCAATTTATATAGATTTGATGCATAATTTCATTATCATAGTCAAGACTTTATGAAATCCTCTACACATCACAAGTTCCACAAGTTAGTGAGCTCCACAAGAAAAACATATAATCTCGTCATGTCATAAAACACATAATAGTAACATATCAAATATACCTTCCATTCACCATATTATCAATTGGCATAACTTATCAAAATCAAAGCATTATACCAATATATATTCCATT
Source organism: Gossypium australe (assembly GCA_005393395.2). Lineage (NCBI taxonomy): Eukaryota > Viridiplantae > Streptophyta > Magnoliopsida > Malvales > Malvaceae > Gossypium > Gossypium australe. The sequence continues at coordinate 70,160,670 of CM016623.1, read as the reverse complement.
TCAACTTTCCTAATCAAATAACAATTCATATAATTAAGCTTATTCTTTCACGTCCTTATTACTCATTGAACCAAATGAAACAACGTTGAATACACGGGAACCATGCTCACACAAAGTGTGCCTGTATTTGTAATCCTAATCATATCTGTAATGCTCCCACAAGCTGTGAAATGGGCCTGCTCACAAGAGTTGTAGGTCGGGATGTTAAGCTACACGATGCTTCTCACACGAGCTGTAGAGAATCCACAAGAAATGTAGGACCTCAACCGTTGATAGGACATCCAAGACCAGCATCCAAAACTGTATAACCCTAAGGACATTTCATTTGTATCATAGGTACTCACAAGGTTCAAATGGGACACATTATATATCCTTTAATTCCTTTTTTGATATAACATTTCATATACATATTCATGAAATTTACATTTTCCACAATTTGTCAATTGATCAAATGAACCATTTAAACTTGATCGCTGGAATCAGAGTCTTAAAATTTATAAAGAGAATTATCGAACCTGCAAACTAACTCTGACAATGATTAAAGGAAAATGTACCTATCGAACAGTAGTATAGCTTAGGCAAGACTGGATTGTCGAACCCAAAGGAACTAAAAGTACTAATACTAACCTTCTTTTAATTATCTAGCCTAAAACAAGTGAAATTGTTTAAATCTAATCTAACTACTACTAAGCTAAAGACGCAAAGACAAAGAGAATGAATTGGAAAATAACTTGAAGAAAAACTCAGTTGATTTAAGATGATACCCTTAGGAAGAATCCACCTAGACTTCACTTGTTATTTAACCCTCAACCATACGATTTATTCACTTGACTTGATCCGTAAGATTCCCTAAGTTATATTAAACCCTCTCTCGAAGCGAATAATAACTAACCCTAGGTTGATTAATTGAAATCTCTTTCTAATTAAAACCCCTAGAATCGCATTAACTCGATCTATGGATTCCCATATTAGGTTTCACCCTAATCCGGCAAAATCTCGTCACCCTATCTCTAGGCGCGCGAACGACTCCGCTTTAATTATGCTAGATCTATTCTTAAGCAGGGACTTTTGCTCCTCCACCTAAGAACATCTGATTTGAATCAATATCCCGGAAACATTAACACAAGAATTAATCGCACATAATTAAGAACAAATCAAGTATTTATCTTATAGTTCAGAAAACAATAACAAGATTCATCAAGGTTTCATCCCATTCAGGTATCTGAAGGGTTTAGTTCATATCAAATAAAGAAAACATCTTAGAAGAAAAATAAAACAAAACATAAGAAACCCCTAAATCCCCCTGAAGGAATTGAAGGAGAGATCCACCGTCTTGAGTAGAATTCCGACTTCTTGAGATGGATCAACTGGCTATCTTCGAGTGATTCCCACAACTCTGACCTTTCAGCTTGGCTCATTGGCCTAGCTAACCGCCCCCTTTCAGATAACACTTAGGGGGTTTATATAGGCTCTTGGAATGTGTTTCTTCACCCCCAAAGTATCCAAATCTGAATGAAATTGTTCTTTGCCACGATAGGGACACCGCCATGTCACACGCCCGTGTGACTAGTCTTCAAGCCGTGTTCGAACTTCTTTAATGAGGCACGGCCGTATGAATCGGGGGTAAGGCCGTGTTCTAGATGATCAATGCGGCACGGCCGTGTGGGCTTAAGTTCAGGCCGTGTCGATTTGGTGATATGGCCCATTTACTCTGTTTTGGGCCCGTTTTATGTTCTTTTCATCCTCGGGTGCTTTCCTAGGTATAAGACATGAAAAGAAAGAATTAAGAGCACCTTTTTACATAAATCTAGGCTTAAATCATCCAAAAGCATACTAAATATGGGATTAAAATATGTTACTTTTACGGTTTATCAAATACCCCCACACTTAAGCTTTTGCTTGTCCTCAAGCAAAATTCTCAACTTACAATTAAAACAAACTTTCCATAATTCATAATTCCTATCAACAATGCCTTATCATAATTCATAGATAATTTATACATGGATGATCTAACTCGAAGAGTCCTAAAGATTCAAACAATCAAAGTCATACTTTTGTAGCACAAAAACGTAGGTGTCTCCCCTTATCTAAATAGTTACCTTTGATTCAAAATTGACAAGGATTGACATCCTCACTAAAGATTCACTCAAATCACTTGAGGTGTTTAAGGTTCAAAATTAAGCACTCAAAAGTCGAACCTGAAAGGTTAATCCCATAGGCTTGCCTGAAAATCAAATTTCCACAACAGTAAAATGAGATGATACACAAATCAAAAGGTTTTTTATAGGGTTGTAACGGGGCTTCGGTTAAGGGTATGGATATAGGCTGAATTAGAAGGTTAGAATCGAGATTGAATTGAAAAATTACCTAACTTAGAAAAATGAACTAATCCTAAATAATTACATCAATTGAAAACTAATAATACGAGCTTTTTCCTCAAGATGTGGAATTTAAACATGTAAGCTCACTTAGTAGAACTAATACTGAATATACTTTTTTTTAATTAAGAACAAATCAATAATAAAAGATAAATTTAATTACTGAAATAATATAATTAAATAACTAATCAAATCATATCTCGAGATAAGGGTAGTCAAAAGGAATGGTGATAACAAATACAAAGGGTTTTGGGTTATTAGTAGGTGAGTCAATAAAAAGGGTTGTTAGGATCAGCGGGGTTCACTACGGTTTAATTACGAACGTAAGCTTTTTAGTGGAGTCACTGGGTTAAAACCTAGGTGCCTTTATCATCTCTTTATATCAAATCATAGGTCTGGTCTCAACATGTATAATCGAGGCAAGTTCTAGAATAACAGTTCATAGTTGACACACTCATAATCAATGAAGTGAGCATGGAAAAGAATATATGCTCTAATAGGCTCAAAATCTTACAAAAATTATGGGTGTTTTGACATCAACTGTAATACCCTAGAACTAGGGGTTATGCATTTGGTGCATAATTCATGTGCTAGAAGGCTCAGTGTATGGTTGAGTGTGTTTTAAGGGTTTTTAGAACTCTAGGATGAAGGTGAAAGCTTTGGGAAATTATTGGATTTTAAGTTTAAAAGGGGGAACTTGGCTAAGGAGGCCTTAAGGGAATTTGAAAGGGAGATTGGACATAAGAAAGGCCTTGGTAAAGTGGCTGCAAGGCGCCACTTAGGGCCTAGGTGAGTGACGCCATAAGCTATGAGGAAGGGAGGAGGTTCGAGTAACGTGGGAAGCACTTGGGAGCTTTTATTTTTGGGCTTTTGGTGTCAAGAGAAGGGAGGAGTGTTGGACGGCAATGGGGCTTCAAAAGGATGAGATAAGGCTTATTTATCTTTTTAAATTTCGGCTAGGAGTAGGATAAATGATTGATTTATTTTGTTTTATTTTTAATTAGTAGATAAAATAGGAGATTGGTGAAGGATAATTGATGTTTTATTTTGATTATTTTGAAAAGGTGATTAAGAGATTAGATAGGAGAAATATGAGGGATATGATAGGTGAAGATAAGGTGGCCGGCCAAGGGACTCTTTGGTTGGTATTTTCGGTCATATGAAGAGGGAGTAGTGCCGAATTTCCATTAGTGTAAGCATCCATCTCTGTGCCGAAATTCTCCTACTCTCACTTCTTATTCTTTAATTTCTTTCAATCTCAAATCCTTTTTATTTCTTTGAAGCCGAATGCTCTTTGTCATTAGGAGTCATTGCCGAAACCTTGCTACCATTACTCTTTATTGCCGAATCCTCTAAGCATAGAAACTCCCTTTATTTTGGCGTTTTCTCCCTTCACCATAAAGTGCCGAAACCACCATTGTTGTGCTCAAAAGTCGATTCTCTAAGGAAAGGTGCTGTCGACTACTTACTTTTGGTCTCTCTTCAAGCAACATAGAGTGGTAAGTATTCTTCTTTAAGCAATCGGTTTGCTTCTTTTCTTAGGGGATGCCGAAATCATGATTGGGCTTTGGTTTAGGGATGGCCGATTGTTGTAGTGCCATAATATTGTGTCTTTTGTATGTAGCCGCAGTAAGGAGCTTTAAAGGAGTTTTTCGGGAATTAAAGAGATTAAGGTAAGTCAATATAGTGTTCGGCCTAAGGCCACTTTCTAATGTTTTTGGGTATAGAAGCCGATTCTGACAGTTGGTTAATAGGGATATCGACAAACATCAGGAGCAAGTGGCAGTTTCGGGATTTTGATCAAGGTAAGGGTTAGTTTCGGCCAAGGGTTTTATTTATGAGTATTCTTGTGTTGAAGCCGAACCTAACTTATGGCATGTAGGATTTCGACTACTCAGGGAACAAGCAACAGTTTTCAGGATTTGGTAAGCAAGGTAAGGAAGTGTTGATATTAGGCTTGAGGCCATATATTTGGTATAAGTGATGACCGATTGTGTACCTTGGTTTCTAGGGACAAGCCGACATAGTAAGCAAGCTTTCGAGATTCAAGATCATTTTGGTAAGTATGTTAGATTATAGTCTATTCGTTAAGATCTTGTATTAACCGTTTGAGTCTGATTAAATGTTCTGCAATGGACGCGAATGCCAGTCAAGGAGGACAAGGGGTAGTCCCTATTCTTAAGTTCAAGAGGAGATCCGTTTCGGCAGTTTGGGATTGGCCACCGGGGTGTGGGCCAGCGCCAGAGCAAGAAAGTAGGCAGATAGCCGTAGTGTTGCTTAGCGATAGTATGGGATTGAGGGTGTAGTACTTCAAGTTATCAGGTGTGTAGTTAGCCTACCGTTTTCTGGGATGTATGTTTTGTATGTGATATGTGTATGTGTTATGTGCTAACTAGTGCAGTGGAAATTGTGATATGGATACCCTCATGGGGTATGTCGATAATCCAGTAAGTACCAAATCTGATAGAATGTAATTGTTAATTTGAATATATGAATATATGCTTGATGAACATGCTCATGCATTATTATTATCATGACACTATTTTATGCTGCATGTGCATGGGTGGGATATGATTATGAAAGAAGGACAGGGTGTACTTCGAGTACGTGGTTGATATAGGCTATGTGCCATATCGTGGTTAATGATGGCTTTGTGCTTATCGTGGTTTTGATGTTAGCTTCGGCTACATCGTGGATTGACGCTGACTGAGGTCGCGTTGTGGATTATTTGCGATTAAGTTCGCGTGGACGGCTTTAATTGCCAAATTGGTGTGTAGCGGTTGGAGGGCGATTTAGTAATCCCCTGGTGTGCGGTGGCTGGATACGGGGGTGTGTAGAGGATGGACCCTAGGCTGGGTGGGTGCAGTTTTGCACAAATCTGTCTGCTATGTGAATTAATGTGGAAAATGGGCCAAGCCTAATATGTGAAGTGGATCAATGTGGTAATGGGCCAAGCCCAGTATGTGGAAACATGTGGTTAATTATATTACAATCTGATATGTGGTATGGATATGGGCCAAGCCTGTAACATCCTGGATTAGGGGTTATGCGTTCGTGCGTAATTTATGAGATAGTGGGCTCAGTGGGTGTGTTGGATGTGTTCTGAGGAGTTTTGGGAACCTTAAGATATGAGGAAATGTAAGGAAAGGTATGGAAATGTAAGGAAATGTATGGAAATGTAAGGAAATGTGAGGAAACGTGAGGAAATTAGGAAATGCAAGAAAATGATTTAGAAATGATTCAAAAGAGGAAAGTAAACATTTCAGGAAACTTGGAAATGTAAGGAAATGTTAAGTTTAAAGGAGGCAAGCGAAAATTTTTGGAAACTTGGAAATGTAAATAAATGTCAAGTTTTAAGGTTTAAAAAGAGGAAATTAAGGCAATGTGGCCTTAAGGAAATTAATAGGAGGAATTTGACACACAAACAGGCTTGGAAAAGTGGTCTGAAGATATCACTTAAAGCCCAGTAGATGACACCACATACAAGGGTATTGGACCTAGGTTCGAGTCACTTAGGGAGCAAATAAAGGAGTTTTTTTTTTTTGCTTCCAGAAGCAGAGAGGTGGACGGCATTAAGGCTCTTAAAAGAGGAGTTTTATTCTCTTTAAATTTTGGCTAAATAGGGGATAAATAAGGGATTTATTTATCATTATTTTCAAGAGATAATGGTTAAATTAAATTCTTTTTATTTTGTGATAATTAAAAGGATAAAGCTATCAAAATAGAAGAGTGGTGGCCAAGTAAAGGACTCTAGCTAGTAATTTTGGCTATAAAAGGAAGAGTAAGGCTATTCTTCATTCATTCTTTTCTTTTCAAGAAAACCTCTGCCGAAACTCTCTAAAGTTTCTCCTCTTCTCTCTACCGAATTTTCTCTGCCATTATTCTCTTTTTCTCTTTTCTTTTCTTCTTCTATTACAAACACAATCAAAAGCCGAAGATACCAATAGCCCTAGTTGATTTCTCACTAAGCCTCAAGAGCCAAAATTGTTATCCACATCAAAGCCATAGCCGAATACTGCTAAGGGTTCAAGCAAGAGTTCCATCAAATTCTTCAGTAAGGGTAAGATTAGGTTAGATTCTCATTCTATTTCTTTTAAGGCTGTCGAAATAAAGATTCTAATACCCTTAATATCTGTTGCAAAAGAGATCTTTCGGGATTTACTAAGTGTCGACTACAAGGAAGGAGAAGTTCTTTTCCCGAAGGTACACCATAAGCCACATGTTCCCTAGTTATTCGGTGAGTTTCGGGATTTAAAATCCACAAGGTAAGTGTCTATAGCATTCGGCCAAGGCCTATTTTAGTAGTTAGATCTATTATTATGTGTTTTAAGCTGAAAACTAATAGATTCAAGGGATCTAGTGATTAGCCGATTTCAAAGGAGAAGAATACAAGTTTTCAGGATTTGACTATAGTCAATTCGACAACAAGGTAGGTTTTAAGAATACAAATCCTACTAGGATTTGATTTTATAGGCTTTATGCTAACATATTAAGGTTACCAAATGTAGGAATTGAGATCTAAAGCAATAGATCAGTTTTTCGGGATTTCAAGGAATTCGTTAAGCAAATCAGGTGTGTAATCCACACTAATTCTTAATATGTTTTATGGCAATATTTAATATGTGCATGTTTATAAGAATGTAAATATGGCTAAGGTACCGTGTTACGATACAAAGTACTCAGCTATGTTTCCTACTCATACCATGATTACGAAATATGTTATATTTAACATGTGAAAAGTGACATGAATGTGAATTTAAGTATGATGTGCATGATATGAATAATATGGGGCATTCGGGTTATATGAGAAAGGGGAAGTGAATGTGATGACTTCGGTCTCACTATCTGAATGTGGTGGCTTCGGTCACATTATCTGAATGTGGTGGCTTCGGTCACATTATCTGAATGTGGTGGCTTCGGTCACATTATCTGAATGTGGTGTCTCATGACACAATTATCTGAATCTGGTGGCTATGCCACGAATTTTATATGGGCGATGAGCACGTCGACTGCAGCGACTGCCTTCGATGGAGTGTAGCAGATGGAGGGTTGACTTAGTAGTCCCTACGGTGTGCAGGTTGGTACGGGGATGTGTAGCGGATGGCATCTAGGTATGGGTACGGGTTTGCATCATTATCTTGAATTGTTATGTGAACATGATATGTGTGGTATGCCTAATCCTATTAAATTTTAGTGATGGTTACACATTGAGTCTGTTTGACTCACCCCGTTGGGGAATATTTTTCAGGAGATGAGTAATAATGGACCGGGTCGGCAGGAGCTTAAAGGTGGCCATGCACAGCAAGGAATTTAATTAATTTGGATTTTTATTTCATTAAGTACTTAAATTTAATTTTTGGGAATTTTTGATGTAATAAGGCCATAGTGAACTATTTTATTTTCTGTTTTATTTACTATGTTACGACACTTTAAATTACTAAAGATTAAGTAAATTTTTATTTAAATAAACCCTAAATGTTTTGTCACTCTAAATAAATGGACTTCAATATAAGATAAATTGGTTTCCAACACAAGCCCAACCCAAAACAATTATTTTCTTTAAAATTGCACAAGTTTTTCTTAAGGAACAAAAGAATTTGAATCGGTTTACTTGAGGAACATACCAGATCCGGTCAAGACTCGTGGGCCGGGTTTGGGGTGTTTCAATTTGGTATCAGAGCTCAGTTTTAAACTCTCGGCCTGTGGTCTAAGGCCCAAAACATTTTCAAATCGAGCCCAAATGAGTTTTTATTAAAGTATTTTTAACTAAGCAGGTTTTTCTGGCATGGCACCTAAGTCTCCGACCCGATGTCCACCAGGTAAGTACTTCTAATTATTGAAGTGATTTGTATATGTGAATGTTATGGGCATATTTGGGCTCGTAGATAAGAAGAGTAGGGCTATTGAACCCTAGGGCTAGTACACTCAAACATATGCATAAGACTTAAGTGCAACTAAACAAACCTGTGTCTAAGTCGCCGAGTTAAGGTGTGGCAACCATTGTGCGCATGTCTAGGAGTGGATTCAGTAAGAGCTTGGTACTTAAGCAGTCTTAGCGACTCACCTCCTCTTTACTTAAATCCTACCTGGTGCGTAGCTTCGGTTCACCCTAACTAAGAGGACTTATTCATGGGCTAAACCCCTAACTAAAACCCGAAAGGGACTAGCCGTATTTTTATGGAAACCCTAGTTTTAAAAAAAAAAAAAACTAGTTTCAAAACTCTTAAAATTATCCTTTTGAATTGCCAACATGATTTTATAAAATTTTCTGAAATATTTCTTGATTTATGAAAATTACTAAAATACCCCTGGTGGTAAAATTACAAAAATGCCCTTGGTTTATAAAATGTCCAACTACCCAACAATTTTACCAAAAAATTTCATTATTTTATAAATGTTCAAAAACCCTAATTTGCAAAATATCAAAATACCTTGATTCTTGGAAAATTTGCAAAATTGCCCCTAACTTACAAAATTACCAAACTGACCCTGATTTTCAAAATTTTTGCAACATCACTGATTTGGAAAACAAATGCTCAAAAAGAACCCTCAAGTTTTGTAAATTTTGAAGTACCCCTAATTTATTGAACTTTACAAATTTACCCTGATTTGTAAAAATTTATCGAAATACCCCTGTAATTTCAAAATTTTCGAAATACCCCCGGGATTTCAAAATTTCCAAAATACCCTTATTGACAAAATCACCAAGGAACCTTATTTTGACAAATTACGAAAATACCCCTGTAGGGCAAATTATGAAAATACCCATGGGTAGTGGAAAAACAACAACAATGAAAACTACAACATTTCTCTGAATGAACGAAAGTTCATAATTGATTGATGGATGTATGAATGTAAAGACTGTGTGCATGTATGAATACGAAAGAACCACTCCTAAAATTTTCTTTTTCATAAAACTTCTTCGCGGGTAATCAGTGGAATAAAGGCTAATTCATAAAATTTCTTAATTAGATTAAAGCGCCAACGTAGAAATGAGCTCTAGGGGAAGTGTTCGAAGCCTTGCAGGTGGACTTAGAGATTGTGCATAGGAAGTATGATATTTTTATAAGATTAGAGTGCGCAGCATAAGCGTAGTGCGGCGAGTTAAGATGTACGATTAATCGTTAGTAAGTAATTTCGAGGACGAAATTATTTTTAAGGAGGGTAGAACAGTAACATCCTGGATTAGGGGTTATGCGTTCGTGCGTAATTTATGAGATAGTGGGCTCAGTGGGTGTGTTGGATGTGTTCTGAGCAGTTTTGGGAACCTTAAGATATGAGGAAATGTAAGGAAAGGTATGGAAATGTAAGGAAATGTATGGAAATGTAAGGAAATGTATGGAAATGTAAGGAAATGTGAGGAAATGTGAGGAAATTAGGAAATGCAAGAAAATGATTTAGAAATGATTCAAAAGAGGAAAGTAAACATTTCAGGAAACTTGGAAATGTAAGGAAATGTCAAGTTTAAAGGAGGCAAACGAAAATTTTTGAAAACTTGGAAATGTAAATAAATGTCAAGTTTTAAGGTTTAAAAAGAGGAAATTAAGGCAAGGTGGCCTTAAGGAAATTAATAGGAGGAATTTGACACACAAATAGGCTTGGAAAAGTGGTCTGAAGATATCACTTAAAGCCTAGTAGGTGACGCCACATACAAGGGTATTGGGCCTAGGTTCGAGTCACTTGGGGAGCAAATAAAGGAGTTTTATTTTTGCTTCCAGAAGCAGAGAGGTGGACGGCATTAAGGCTCTTAAAAGAGGAGTTTTATTCTCTTTAAATTTTGGCTAAATAGGGGATAAATAAGGGATTTATTTATCATTATTTTCAAGAGATAATGGTTAGATTAAATTCTTTTTATTTTGTGATAATTAAAAGGATAAAGCTATCAAAATAGAATAGCGGTGGCCAAGTAAAGGACTCTAGCTAGTAATTTTGGCTATAAAAGGAAGAGTAAGGCTATTCTTCATTCATTCTTTTCTTTTCAAGAAAACCTCTGCCGAAATTCTCTAAAGTTTCTCCTCTTCTCTCTGCCGAATTTTCTCTGCCATTATTCTCTTTTTCTCTTTTCTTTTCTTCTTCTATTACAAACACAATCAAAAGCCGAAGATACCAATAGCCCTAGTCGATTTCTCACTAAGCCTCAAGAGCCGAAATTGTTATCCACATCAAAGCCATAGCCGAATACTGCTAAGGGTTCAAGCAAGAGTTCCATCAAATTCTTCAGTAAGGGTAAGATTAGGTTAGATTCTCATTCTATTTCTTTTAAGGCTGTCGAAATTAAGATTCTAATACCCTTAATATCTGTTGCCGAAGAGATCTTTCGGGATTTACTAAGTGTCGACTACAAAGAAGGAGAAGTTCTTTTCCCGAAGGTACACCATAAGCCGCATGTTCCCTAGTTATTCGGTGAGTTTTGGGATTTAAAATCCACAAGGTAAGTGTCTATAGCATTCGGCCAAGGCCTATTTTAGTAGTTAGATCTATTATTATGTGTTTTAATCCGAAAACTAACAGATTCAAGGGATCTAGTGATTAGCCGATTTCAAAGGAGAAGAATACAAGTTTTCGGGATTTGACTATAGTCAATTCGACAACAAGGTAGGTTTTAAGAATACAAATCCTACTAGGATTTGATTTTATAGGCTTTATGCTAACATATTAAGGTTACCAAATGTAGGAATTGAGACCTAAAGCAATAGATCGGTTTTTCAGGATTTCAAGGAATTCGTTAAGCAAATCAGGTGTGTAATCCACACTAATTCTTAATATGTTTTATGGCAATATTTAATATGTGCATGTTTATAAGAATGTGAATATGGCTAAGGTACCGTGTTACGATACAAAGTACTCAGGTACGTTTCCTACTCATACTAGGATTACGAAATATGTTATATTTAACATGTGAAAAGTGACATGAATGTGAATTTAAGTATGATGTGCATGATATGAATAATATGGGGCATTCGGGTTATATGAGAAAGGGGAAGTGAATGTGATGACTTCAGTCTCACTATCTGAATGTGGTGGCTTCGGTCACATTATCTGAATGTGGTGGCTTCGGTCACATTATCTGAATGTGGTGGCTTCGGTCATATTATCTGAATGTGGTAACTTCGGTTACATTATCTGAATGTGGTGTCTCATGACACAATTATCTAAATCTGGTGGCTATTCCACGAATTTTATATGGGCGATGAGCACGTCGACTGTAGCGACTGCCTTCGATGGAGTGTAGCGGATGGAGGGTTGACTTAGTAGTCCCCACGGTGTGCAGGTTGGTACGAGGATGTGTAGCGGATGGCATCTAGGTATGGGTACGGGATTGCATCATTATCTTGAATTGTTTTGTGAACATGATATGTGTGGTATGCCTAATCCTATTAAATTTTAGTGATGGTTACACATTGAGTCTGTTTGACTCACCCCGTTGGGGAATATTTTTCAGATGATGAGCAATAATGGACCGGGTCGGCAGGAGCTTAAAGGTGGCCATGCACAGCAAGGAATTTAATTAATTTGGATTTTTATTTCATTAAGTACTTAAATTTAATTTTTGGGAATTTTTGATGTAATAAGGCCATAGTGAACTATTTTATTTTCTGTTTTATTTACTATGTTACGACACTTTAAATTACTAAAGATTAAGTAAATTTTTATTTAAATAAACCCTAAATGTTTTGTCACTCTAAATAAATGGACGTCAATATAAGATAAATTGGTTTCCAACACAAGCCCAACCCAAAACAATATTTTCTTTAAAATTGCACAAGTTTTTTTTAAGGAACAAAAGAATTTGAATCGGTTTACTTGAGGAACATACCAGATCCGGTCAAGACTCGTGGGCCGGGTTTGGGGTGTTTCAAAGCCCAAATTATGGAATTATGTGAATAAGTTGACTTATTATCGGATAGGTGATGTGATAATGGGCCAAGCCCAATAAGTGAAATCATGTGAATAAGTGCATTGATATTTGATATGTGGGTTAATATGTGGTTTATATGTGGGTGGAATTCAGTGGCCTAATTGCACACTGAGTCCGTGTGACTCACCCAAATATTTATCAACATCGCAGGTGATCGTGATTCTTGGACCGGGTTGGAGTGGATACGAGGTGGCCCATGCAGAAGGAGTTATTTATATTTGTTTACGTATTCTATATTTTTCAGTATTTGGATTAAGTATGTATTGTAATAAGGGCCTTATAGTATATGTTATTATTTTTATAATGTTTTCAGTTGGATGATCAATTACATTAATATTTGAAAAGGTTTTGTTTTTAGCAACTTACACTTTAAATTATATGTTAAAGTTTTTAATCGGAGAAATTGTAATAACTTAGTTTATTTGGAATTTTAAAATACACAAGATTTTACAAACAACTGCAAATTTTTATACGTTTTCACCCTTAAGTCAAATTCTTCGCAAACGTTTTCCGCAGTGACATACCAGATTCGGTCAAGGCTCGTGGGCCAGGTTTGGGGATGTTACAGTTTGGTATCAAATCCCGGTTCAAAACTCGGCTTTGAGGGATTTGGGCCCAAAAACATTTTTCTCAAAATGGGCTTTTCACAACATATATTTTATGAACTATTTCAGGTTAAATCTGGCATGGCACCCGTATCTCCGACCCGAAGTCCACCAGGTAAGTACCCCTGACTATTGAAATGATTTGTATTTGGGCATGAAGGGAACGTAGATTAGTGAACTAGGATCTGTTTAACCCTAGGACTAGTCTACTCAAACACATGCATAAGACTTAAAAACAACCGAACAAACCTGTAAAGTAAGTCGCCGAGTTAAGGTGCGACAACCATTGTGCGCATGTCTAGGAGTGGATTCGGTAAGAGCTTGGTATTTAAGCAGTCCTCGTGACTCACCTCCTCTTTACTCGAATCCTACCTGGTGCGTAGTAACGGTTCACCCTAACCAAGAGGACTTATTCACGGGCTAAACCCGACAACTAAAACCCGAAAGGGACTAGCCATACTGTTTTATAAAAACCTTAGTTTTAAAATCACCAAACTACCCCTTTGATTTGTAGAAAGATTATTTTTGAAAATTTTTCCAAAATATTCCCGATTTACAAAAGTACTCAAATACCCTAGTTGTGAAAATTACCAAAATGCCCTTGGTTTATAAAATTACCAAACTACCCTCGAATTTTTACTGAAATATTCTTACTTTGCAAAAATATCAAAATCTCTATTTTTCAAAACAGCAAGATACCCTAATTTGGGAAAATTTATGAAAATGCGCTGACTTCCAAAATTAGTAAAATAGCCCCGATTTTCAAAATTTTTGCAACACCTCTGATTTGGAAAACAAATTTTCAAGATAACCCCCGAGTTTGTGTAAAATTTTGAAATACCTTGAAATGTAAAGATTTTCAATTTGACCTCGATTTATTACCTAAATACCGCTATAGGAAAAATGACGAAATTACCCCTGGGTTGGGAATAGACAAGGATGCCCATAGAAGCATGGTGAATGTTGTGGATGAATGAATGTGCCTCTGTTGATATGGATGAATGTGAATGTGAATCTCTGAATTAGAATAGTAAACTTGAGCTAAAATTTTGATTGATCGAAAGAACCACTATTAAACTTCTTTTCATAAAACTGTTCGCGGTTAAACAAGTGGAACAAAAGTATTAATGCATAAAACTTCTTAATCAGATTAAATCGCGACGTTATAAATGAGTTCTAGGGGACGTGGTCGAGGTAGAATGGCAGTATCGGAACTAGTAGGGTCTGGCCATGGGTCAGAAAGCGATGTGTCGCCGTCAGCAGTGGGCGCGGAGGATCAAGATCAGACGGGAGGAGATGACGCAGTATCGTTGGCTATGCTGTGAGTGCTAGAGCGAGTCGCAGGAGCCAATGTGAGCAATGGAGCTCGGAAATCAGTACCAGAAAGACTTAGGTCAGACGGTGCCGAAATTTTTAAAGGAGTATCTGGAGTGGCTCCGAATGTAGCAGAGTATTGGTTAGAGGCAGTCGAAAGAATCATGGACGATTTGGACTGTACTGCTGAGGAAAAGCTGAAAGGTGCTGTTTCGCTACTCCGAGACGAGGCTTATCGATGGTGGCTCACTGTCAGGCAAGGTACCTCTGTAGATCGAGTGGATTGGGAGTACTTCAAGGTTAAGTTTGAAGGGAAGTACGTTAGAGCTAGTTACTTAGACTCGCAGAGGAAGGCGTTTCTGAACTTGGTACAAGGAAGTATGTCGGTAGCAGAGTACGAAACAGAATTTGTGCGGCTAAGTCAGTACGCTAAGGGAATCGTGGCTACTGATTACGAGAGGTGTGTTCGATTCGAGAATGGATTGCGAGATGAGCTGCGAGGGCTGATTGCACCACAGAGAGAGAGGGATTTTGCTATTCTAGTGGAGAAGGCTCGGATAGCTGAAGAAGTTAAGAAGACTATGAGACAGAACCGAGAAAAGATTAGGAATCGGAATAAGAGGAGTTTTGGATCGTTAGAAGCATCTGGAGATTTTTAGAAAAGGCCAAGGATTGAGAACTCTTCACGCGCAACTGTACCAGTTGCTGAGAATCGGAGTCGTCTATCTGCTCAGTGTGGAAGAGTTCATGCGGGAGAATGTTGGGGAAATAATAAGGAATGTTTCCGATGTGGGTCTAAGGCTCATTTGGTTAAGAAGTGTCCTCTAGTGATGGATAGGGCTCGAGCAGTAGGCCGAGGTCGTGGAACATCAAGCAGAGGTGCAGAAGGTTCAGAGGCGAGACAACCAAGGATGTGATAACGGGTATGTCCCTTATTTCTGGAATGCTCTTTATTGTATTATTTGTTGTAGAGTTAGTTCGTTCTTGTGTTGCTAGTGAAGTGTATGGAACCTCGAATGTGAACTTCGAGTTTGTGCATAGGAAAGGTGTTAGTTTTGTTTAGATCAGAGTGCGCAGCCGTAGTATAGTGTGATGGGTTAGGATGTGCGATGTTTGATAGTAAGTAATTTCGAGGACGAAATTATTTTTAAGGAGGGTAGAACTGTAATACCCTAGAACTAGGGGTTATGCATTTGGTGCATAATTCATGTGCTAGTAGGCTCAGTGTATGGTTGAGTGTGTTTTAAGGGTTTTTAGAACTCTAGGATGAAGGTGAAAGCTTTGGGAAATTATTGGATTTTAAGTTTAAAAGGGGGAGCTTGGCTAAGGAGGCCTTAAGGGAATTTGAAAGGGAGATTGGACATAAGAAAGGCCTTGGTAAAGTGGCTGCAAGGCGCCACTTAGGGCCTAAGTGAGTGACGCCATAAGCTATGAGGAAGGGAGGAGGTTCGAGTAACGTGGGAAGCACTTGGGAGCTTTTATTTTTGGGCTTTTGGTGTCAAGAGAAGGGAGGAGTGTTGGACGGCAATGGGGGTTCAAAAGGATGAGATAAGACTTATTTATCTTTTTAAATTTCGGCTAGAAGTAGGATAAATGATTGATTTATTTTGTTTTATTTTTAATTAGTAGATAAATAGGAGATTGGTGAAGGATAATTGATGTTTTATTTTGATTATTTTGAAAAGGTGATTAAGAGATTAGATAGGAGAAATATGAGGGATATGATAGGTGAAGATAAGGTGGCCGGCCAAGGGACTCTTTGGTTGGTATTTTCGGTCATATGAAGAGGGAGTAGTGCCGAATTTCCATTAGTGCAAGCATCCATCTCTGTGCTGAAATTCTCCTACTCTCACTTCTTATTCTTTAATTTCTTTCAATCCTAAATCCTTTTTATTTCTTTGAAGCCGAATGCTCTTTGTCATTAAGAGTCATTGCCGAAACCTTGCTACCATTACTCTTTATTGCCGAATCCTCTAAGCATAGAAACTCCCTTTATTTTGGCGTTTTCTCCCTTCACCATAAAGTGCCGAAACCACCATTGTTGTGCTCAAAAGCCGATTCTCTAAGGAAAGGTGCTGTCGACTACTTACTTTTAGTCTATCTTCAAACAACATAGAGTGGTAAGTATTCTTCTTTAAGCATTTGGTTTGCTTCTTTTCTTAGGGGATACCGAAATCATGATTGGGCTTTGGTTTAGGGATGGCCGATTGTTGTAGTGCCATAATATTGTGTCTTTTGTATGTAGCCGCAGTAAGGAGCTTTAAAGGAGTTCTTCGGGATTTGAAGAGATTAAGGTAAATCAATATAGTGTTTGGCCTAAGGCTACTTTCTAATGTTTTTGGGTATAGAAGCCGATTCTGACAGTTGGTTAATAGGGATATCGACAAACATCAGGAGCAAGTGGCAGTTTCGGGATTTCGATCAAGGTAAGGGTTAGTTTCTGCCAAGGGTTTTATTCATGAGTTTTCTTGTGTTGAAGCCAAACCTAACTTATGGCATGTAGGATTTTGACTACTCAGGGAACAAGCAACAGTTTTCGGGATTTGGTAAGCAAGGTAAGGAAGTGTTGATATTAGGCTTGAGGCCATATATTTGGTATAAGTGATGACCGATTGTATACCTTGGTTTCTAGGG
Source organism: Gossypium australe (assembly GCA_005393395.2). NCBI lineage: Eukaryota > Viridiplantae > Streptophyta > Magnoliopsida > Malvales > Malvaceae > Gossypium > Gossypium australe. The sequence continues at coordinate 70,143,820 of CM016623.1, read as the reverse complement.
ACGAGTCGACATAGTAAGCAAGCTTTCAGGATTCAAGATCATTTTGGTAAGTATGTTAGATTATAGTCTATTCGTTAAGATCTTGTATTAACCGTTTGATTCTGATTAAGTGTTCTGCGATGGACGCGAATGCCAGTCAAGGAGGACAAGGGGTAGTTCCTATTCCTAAGTTTAAGAGGAGATCTGTGTCGGCAGTTCGGGATTGGCCACCGGGGTGTGGGCCAGCGCTAGAGCAAGAAAGTAGGCAGATAGCCGTAGTGTCGCTTAGCGATAGTATCGGGATTGAGGGTGTAGTACTTCAAGTTATCAGGTGTGTAGTTAGCCTACCATTTTTCAGGATGTATGTTATGTATGTGATATGTGTATGTGTTATGTGCTAACTAGTACAGTGGAAATTGTGATATGGACACCCTCATGGGGTATGTCGATAATCCGGCAAGTACCAAATCTGATAGAATGTGATTGTTAATTTGAATATATGAATATATGCTTGATGAACATGCTCATGAATTATTATTATCATGACACTATTTTATGCTGCATGTGCATGGGTGGGATATGATTATGAAAGAAGGACAGGGTGTACTTCGAGTACGTGGTTGATATAGGCTATGTGCCATATCGTGGTTAATGATGGCTTTATGCTTCTCGTGGTTTTGATGTTAGCTTCGGCTACATCGTGGATTGACGCTGACTAAGGTCGCGTTGTGGATTATTTACGATTAAGTTCTCGTGGACGGCTTTAATTGCCAAATTGGTGTGTAGCGCTTGGAGGGCGATTTAGTAATCCCCTGGTGTGTGGTGGCTGGATACGGGGGTGTGTAGAGGATGGACCCTAGGCTGGGTGGGTTCATTTTTGCACAAATCTGTCTATTATGTGAATTAATGTGGAAAATGGGCCAAGCCTAATATGTGAAGTGGATCAATGTGGTAATGGGCCAAGCCCAGTATGTGGAAACATGTGGTTAATTATATTACAATCTGATATGTGGTATGGATATGGGCCAAGCCCAAATTGTGGAATTATGTGAATAAGTTGACTTATTATCGGATAGGTGATGTGATAATGGGCCAAGCCCAATAAGTGAAATCATGTGAATAAGTGCATTGATATTTGATATGTGGGTTAATATGTGGTTTATATGTGGGTGGAATTCAGTGGCCTAATTGCACACTGAGTCCGTGTGACTCACCCAAATATTTATCAACATCGCAGGTGATCGTTATTCTTGGACCGGGTTGGAGTGGATACGAGGTGGCCCATGCAGAAGGAGTTATTTATATTTGTTTATGTATTCTATATTTTTCAGTATTTGGATTAAGTATGTATTGTAATAAGGGCCTTATATTATATGTTATTATTTTTATAATGTTTTCAGTTGGATGATCAATTACATTAATATTTGAAAAGGTTTTGTTTTTAGCAACTTACACTTTAAATTATATGTTAAAGTTTTTAATCGGAGAAATTGTAATAACTTAGTTTTATTTGGAATTTTAAAATACACAAGATTTTACAAACAACCACAAATTTTTATACGTTTTCACCCTTAAGTCAAATTCTTCGCAAACGTTTTCCGCAGTGACATACCAGATCCGGTCAAGGCTCGTGGGCCGGGTTTGGGGATGTTACATCAACCTTGTAAATTTCAAACTTCCAGATAATATTCAGATTCAGCTCAACAACCTAGCAAAGATTTAAATTTTGAAAAATAGACTTATCATGCTTGATTCTCTAATATTCTTCTAAATTAATCATTAATGCACAATTAACTATGACTTAATTTAAAACATATCAATAAAAATCATAAACCATCAGAAATTTCATCCTAATTAGTAATATGAGGAAATACTTAAAAACAAGACTAAATTCAAGGATTTGAGAATAATGCAAAAAGTTAGACACTTTTACCCCCCACACTTAAGATGTACATTGCCCTCAATGTACAAAGATAGATAATGTCAATAAAAATAAAATCAAAAGAGAGGGGAGAAAGTAACACTTCCTGAATTTATGGATGATCTCCTTGGATTGGCTGAGGTCGTGGTTACGGATGACTTACATAGTAGTGAATTACTCCTAGTGATTTGTTCGTTTATATAGAGTGTTCATTTGATACTGCGAAGTCACCAGTTAGAAATCTCGGAGGCTTATTTAAATAAATATATGTTAGGAATACTCGAAGGTTAGATGTGAATGATAATCATGATAAAAGTTTGCAAAAAGTTCAAACTAAGACAAATAGAAATTAAAATAAATGGAAATTAAAAGTAAAAACTTAAAATAAGGAAAAGAAAAACTAGATAAAAGGACTCAGAGGTCCTCATCATCGACTGGGTCTTGTGGTGGTGTCGGTGATGAGATATGGAATTGATGGCATATCTTCTGGAGGGTGGCCTCATTCCCATCAAAACGTCTAGTACAATATTGCTCGAACTGGGATGGCCGAAAATGGAGCTGCTGCATGGGATGGCCGCTGGCTCGAGTTTGGTGCCTCCTGTGATGGTGGTGGGACATCATCAGTAATGTCCTCGGGCTGCTCCTTGTTTGTGGGGATGGCTAATTGGTACTGAGGAGGGTCAGTCCCACGACGATATTTAATCATCCTCATATGTAGTATCGTCTAGATCCCTGAGGTACCATTTGGCCCATCAATGTGAGTGAAGAGGTTTGTGCATCTGTGTTGAGAAGACCAAAGTGTCGACCTAATCGTGTGTTATACAGCCCCATTTATAAAATCCCCTTCCGGTGTGGCTCTGTCTGGTGCTGAATTGTACCAGCTATGAAGTATGCGAGGTCAAAAACGTGCCCGCTCGCCATGCACAATAAGTAGTAGATGTCGTGCGTATTTACCACGCCAGTGCTCTTTCGTCGACCCGTAATAGTGTGAACGAGCATGGCATGAATGTACCTCAGATATGGGGGAAGGTATGTCGCCTTAGAGCGACTAGGGTCGTAAATTCCTGTGGTGGGAGTTAAGCTGCGCCAACAGCTGATGGGGGTACAGTGGAGCTAGTGGTTTAATTGGGAGAGTGTATTTTCTTCTATAAACTCATCAATATAGAGTCTAGGTACCGTGTCGAATTACGGTACGCTTAATCAATGTACAGTGCCCCTAGCCGAAATTGAACTGTGCCTAGGTCATCATATTCTGCCATCACCGTCTGTAGGGTGAAAGTGGTGCAAAACTCGAGGGTGAGTTCTAAATATGTGGGCTCGATGATGGAGAAGAATTCTTCCCACGGGTTGGTCAAGAGGAGTGCTCGAATGTCGGTTGCTAGCTTGACCTGTTCCATGGCGTCCCAGTCAATGCACCTTTCGGTGCCAAGAGGTCTTTCCCGGAATGCCTTGTATCATTCTTCCTGGGCTTCCTGAGAGAATTGGAGGAAGCGGTGTCGTATTTCAGAAGAGGCACTGGCTGAGGACGAGCCGGGTCCCATTCTTTTCTTGGTGGGGGCGGCCGTGGTTCGTTTCCCTCGTGATGATGACATTGTACCTGAATATTTGATAAACCGTAAAAGTAACATATTTTAATCCCACATTTATGATGCTTTTTGATGATTTATTCCTTGATTTATTTAAAAAGGTGGTTTTAATCCTTTCTTTTCATGTCTTATACCCAGGAAAGCACCCGAGGATGAAAAGAACACAAAACAAGCCTAAAACGGAGTAAATGGGCTTTAGTATGAAACTGACACGGCCTGGCCCAAAGCCCGCATGGCCGTGCCTCGACGAACACCTAGAGCATAGCCTCAACTCAGCCTCACACGGCCGTGCCTCAAATTAGAAATCCGAACACGGTCTGGTCTCGAAATACATAGGCGTGTGCCATGGCCGTGCCTCTGTCACTGGAAAGAGCAATTTAATTCGGAAAAGGATACTTAGGGAGAAAGAATCACATTCCAAGAGCCTATATATATCCCCCAAGTACCACCTTTGTTGGGGATCGAAAGTGAGGCCAAGGAGCCAAGCCGAGAAGGTTAGAGTTAGGAAATAATGCAAGGATAGCCAGTTGATCCATCCCAAGAAGCGGGAGTTATACTCAAGACGGCGGAATTCTCCTTCAATTCCTTCAGGGGATTTTAGGATTTTCTTATGTTTTGTTTTATCTTTTCTCTTGGGATGTTCTTTATTCATTATGAACTAAACCCCTCAGATACCTGAAGGGGATGAAACCTAGACGAATCTTGTTATTTGGTTTTTAAGTTATATGATAAATTACTTAGTTTGTTCTTAATTATGTTGCTTAATCCAAATCTAATGTGCTTAGGTGGAGGAGGAATAGACCCTGCTTAAGAGAAGATCTAACATAATTAAGCGGAGTTGATCGAATGCCTAGAGATAGGGTTACGAGATTTTGCCGAATTAGGGTGAAACTTAATATGGGAGTCCATCGATCGATTTACTGCTATTCTAGAGGGTTATTATAAGTGAACGAGAGTTCCACTAATTAACCTAGGGTTAGAAGTTATTCGCCTCGAGAGAGGGTTTAATATAGGTTAGGGAGTCCTACGGATCAAGCTAAGTAAAGAAATCATATGATTTAGGGTTAAATAACAAGTGAAGTCTAGGTGGATTCTTCCTGAGGGTATCGTCGTGATCAATTTAGTCTTTGTGTCCTTAGCTTAGTCTTCAACAATTTAGTTTAAAAGCAACTTCACTCCGTTTTTAAGGCTAACTAATAAAAAGAAAGTTAGTATTAATACTTTTAGTTCCTTTGGGTTCGATAATCTGGTCTTGCCTAAGCTATACTACTGTTCGATAGGTACACTTGCCTTTAATCGTTGTTAGAGTTAGTTTCCAGGTTCGATCATTCTTTTATAAATTTTTAAAGCTCTGATTTCAACGATCAAGTTTTTGGCACCGTTGCCGGGGAACTAGAATATTAAGAAAACTCTATTTTTATTACTTTAGCCATAATTTTTATTTTTCACAATTTATTTTTGTTTCTATTTTTGTTTCTATTTTGCTGAAAACTTCTTTCTTTCTTTTTCCAGCAGGTACCTCTAGTTTATGACTAGAAGGAACCTGAGAGGACCTTTGATATTCGACAGTGAAATCGAAGCTACCACTCGTAGGAATCGCAGGGAAACCAGGCGAGCCCTAGATTACACACAGAGAGAGAGGAAGAAGATAGATCCAATCCTACAGAAGGGATGGACGAAAATAACCCACAATCACGCGATGTGGGTGAAAACAATGCTCCACGAACAATGTTTGATTATGCAAAATCGCATTTGATAGGAGCAGAATCGAGTATTGTTAGGCCTGCTATAGCTGCTAACAATTTTTAATTAAAGCCTAACACAATACAAATGATTCAACAGTTTGTTCAATTTGATGGTTTGTAGGATGAAGATCCAAACACGCATATAGCTAACTTTTTAGAGTTCTGTGATACCTTCAAAATAAATGGCGTTTCTAATGATGCTATACGTCTTCGGTTATTTCCTTTTTCGTTAAGAAATAAAGCTAAACAGTGGTTAAACTCGTTACAACGAGGGTCAATCACTACATGGGATCAGATGGCCGAGAAGTTTTTAATGAAATATTTTCCACCGGCCAAAATGGCCAAATTATAGAATGATATCTCTTCCTTTGTGCAGATGGATTTAGAAACACTATATGATGCATGGGAGAGATTCAAGGATCTCTTGAGGAGGTGCCCACACCATGGGTTACCCTTGTGGCTACAAGTCCAAACCTTCTATAACGGTGTAAATCCCTCAACGAGACAACTGATAGATTCAGCCGCCAGTGGAACTCTAAACAACAAAACTCCTGAAGCAGCCGACGAGTTCATCGATGAGATGTCACTAAATAATTACCAATGGCAGGCTTCAAGGACTAAACTGACAAAATAAGCAGGAGTTTTCAACGTTGATGCCATGACCATGCTAACAACGCAGATCGAGATGATGAACAAAAAGCTTGACAGCTTATGTTCTTCACAGGCACATCCAGTCATGCAGTGCGACACAGGTGGAAACGTGGCGAATCCTGAGTACCGACCTTACCAACCAGGAGCAGAGGACGAACAGATGAACTATATAGGTAATAATTTCCGATCCAATAATAATCTTTATAGTAATACTTACAATCCAGGTTGGAGGAACCACCCAAATTTTTCGTGGGGAGGTCAAGGCAATCATGGAAATCAAAGGCAGCAACCTCCTTAAAACTTCCAAAATCAGCCATACCCACAAGAGAAGAAACCAACTCTCGAGGAGATGATGGCAAAATTCTCGACAGGCACAGAGAAACGTATCCAAGAAACTGATAGAGCAATTAAAAGCAACGAGAGCCGAATCAATGAAATTGCTAAGCCGGTCAAGGAAGTGACTAATGCAGTAGAACAACTCGTAAAGCTGATGTCAGAACGACTGCAAGGACATCTACCAAGTAATACCGAGATTAACCTCAATGAGCAAATTCTAGCCATCACAGCCCAGGACAGTAAGGGGTTAGATGAACCCAATCCAACTCTAGAAAATAAGGTAGACGAAGGTAAAGTAGAGGTAACACAATAAAAGCCAAAACCGGTAATTAAAGAGTACCAACCTCATATATCTTATCCCAAAGCAATAAAAAGAGATGATTCAGAGGAATAGTTTGGTAAGTTTCTTAAACTTCTAAAGAAATTACATATTAGCTTACCTCTTCTTGAAGCTCTTTCTCAGATGCCAGACTCGAGAAAATTTTTAAAATAGCTCTTGACCAACAAACACAAAATAGATGAAGAGCATCACGTGGAACTAAACACAACATGTTCGGCAATGTTACAGAATAGACTACCTCAGAAACTAAAAGATCCAGGGAGTTTTACAATTCCATGTTTAATTGGTAGTCTAAATATTGATAATACGTTAGCTGATCTAGGGGCAAGCGTAAATGTCATGCCTTATTCACTGTTTAAACAACTAGGTCTAGGGAAGCCCAAACAAACTAGGATGAGTATTCAGTTAGCTGATAAAACTGTTAGAATTCCTAGGGGCATTATCGAAGATGTTCTTGTAAAAATTAATAAATTTGTTTTCCCAGTAGACTTTGTTTTCTTAGATATGGATGAGGATAATTCAATCCCCTTAATTTTAGGAAGGCATTTTCTAGCAACTGCCAAAACAAAAATTGATGTTGCCATAGGCGAACTCATACTTCGTGTATGAGATGAATCGATCAATCATCAAGCTCTCGACTCGGCCATGAAAACAGTCGATGAAGGTAAGAAGGTCACTTCAATAGATAATCAAATTGTTCAAACTTCATCGCAGAAACATCACAAGGCAAAAAACCTGAGCCGATTCATAGACCCAAAATAGACAAAGAGGAATTACACAAGGAACAAAGCCTTAGGGTCGACAAATTAGAAGAGCGACAGACACACGTCAAAGAAGAGCTGGATCAACACGAAGTAAAACCAGAGGAACCACCAGAAGAGCTCGTAGGAACATTAAACCAGTTCAAGATAGGAAATCAGGCACTGTTAGACAAAGTCGATCCGCACAATGATTCAATAGAACCAAGGGCAAAGGGAGAAATAATTCTCAAGGTACAAGATATCTTTCCACACAGAATAGTCGAGGTAAGCAATCCAATATTCGACACTTTTAAGGTAAACGCTTCTCGACTTCAACTCTGTCAAAGAAACAGAACTGTAAGCATGAGGGAAGATATTCAAACCTTTAAACCTCCCTAATATTTTCCAATATGAGGAAAAGTTTAGCTTAAGACTATAAACAAGCGCTTCTCGGGAGGCAACCCGAGTACTAACATTATTTCTTTTTACATTTTTTTTATTTTTCTTTATATTTCCCTTTTTCTTTTTTTTTTCCTTTTTAAACTAACAAACAGTACAGGTTTCCCAGGTTACACGACCTTACACACGGCCGTGTCCGTGGCCGTGTGGACCACCTGAACTGCCACACTGACAAGGCAGAGGCCGTGCAACTCAGTCCAACCAACCCCCAACGTCATGGACCCAACCACCCTCCCCACGGGCACCGATAATAGGGCACGATCGTGCCCTCAACCGTGTAAAGCTACTGACTTCCACACCACGGGCAGAACACGCCCGTACCTCCAAACCGTGCGAAGCTACTGACTTGACGAACACGGGCGTGTGGACTCGAAGCACGGGCATGAGGTGACAAACACACTCCACAACACGGCCGTACGAGATGGCCATGTAAATCGACACACCCTAGGACTACGGCCATGGAGCAGCACCAAGTTTGAACCTCTATTTAAACCCCTCACATCTTCCCCGCCCTTCCATCTGATTTCTTCATTATTTTCTTTGCTTTTCACTCAGATTCTCCACTTACTAAGGCTCTAGATCCTTGAGCAAGCCAACACCATGCCGAAGAAGCGGAAGAAGCTAAGCATATGTTCCTCAAAGAACGATCAACATGAGTTCATGCCGGCAGCTTCGTCTCAACACCAAGCCAAGGATCTTTGGGACCAATTAGTTTTTATTTCTTCTTACTCTTCTCCTTTTTTTTCCTTATCTAAGCTTCTCTACTGCTCTTTTCGTTTACTTCTCTGTTAGTTTCTTAGTGTCAGGTTCGCCAGGCTTCTAGGGAATCACGCCAACCACCAAAGTGACTACACCACTCTCACCACTGCCACCACCTTCATAGCCCTAGAAGTCACACCCACCTTGCGAACCATCCTTCAATAAGGACTTCATAGTCCATTAGTATTCTCTTTTCATTTTAGTTTTCTTCTTAGTCTCCTTCACTTTAGCTTGCTTTTCTTTAATTTTATCTTTAGTTTACTTATATTATGTCCTAATAACCCCTGGCTAATCCTTCACGAGTTCCCCAATTTCTTCATCTAACACAGAGCTCGGGAACCAACACCACCACCATACTGACGCCTTCGCCGTAGGTACCATATCCTCCACCAAACCCGCCCAAGAATACAAGGAGTAACTCTCACCCTCACTTTTGATCTCTATAAAAATATCTATCTTTGTACATTAAGGACAATGTACATCTTAAGTGTAGGGGGTAAATATACCAAACTTTTTTCATTATTCTCAAATCCCTGATTTAGTCTTGTTTTTATGCAATGTTGTCATATTACTAATTAGGATGAAATTTTTGATGATTTGTAATGATTATTGACATGTTTTAGAATAAGTCATAGTTAATTGTGCATTGATGATTAAGTTTAAAAGAATACTAGAGAATTAAGCATGATAAGTCTACTTTTCAAGAATTAAAATTTTGCTAGGTTGTTAACCTAAATTTGAATACCACCTTGAAATTTAAAATTCATAAGGATGATGTCAAAACACCCATAATTCTTTTGAGTATATGAACCTTATAGAGCACACATTCTTTTTCGTGCTCATTCTTTGATTATGAGTGTGTCAACTATGAACCGTTATAGAACTTGCATCGTTTATACATGTTAAGACCACATTTTTTATTTGATATACGAGGTGATAAAGGCACCTAGGTTTTAACCCCTAAATAGCCTACCTTTACAATTAACCCCTAGTGAACCCTATTGATCCTAACAAACCCTTTTTATTGACTCACCTACTAATATTAACCCAAAGCCTCTTTGTATTTACCCTTTTTTTTTAACTACCCATAAATCGAGATCTGAGTTGATCAGTTACCGAAGTTTATTATTCTAATATTTAAATTTATCTTGTATTACTTAGTTTGTTCTTAAAAAAATAAAAATAAAAATAAATTCCAAAGTACTCAATTTTAGTAGTTTGAAAAGAGAGCTTACACAATCAAAATCTATTTTCAAAAGAAAAGCTCGTATTAGTAGGATTATTACTTTTCAATTGATAATATTTTAGTTTGTTTAGGTAGGTACTCATCAATTCGATCTCGATTCTAACCTTCTAATTTCAGCCTTTAGCCACACCTTTTAACCTAGCCCCGTTACAACCCTAACAAAGACCTTTTGATCTGTTTGTCATATCATATTACAGTGGTGGAGATCTGATTTTCAGGCAAGCCTATGGGATTAACTTTTTAGGTTCGACTTATGAGCGACCTTTTCCTAAACCTTAAACACTTTAGAGTGATTAGAGTGAATCCTTAGTGAGGACATCAATCCTTGTCGGCTTTGAATTGAAAAGGTAGTCATTTAAATGAAGGGAGATACCTATGTTTTCAAAGTACAAATTCATGACTTATCTCGTTTGAATCTTTAGGACTCTTTGAATTAAATTATCCATCTATGAATTATCTATGAATTGTGATAAAGCATTGTTGATAGGAATTATGAATCATGGAAAGTTTATTTTAATTGTATGTTGAGAATTTTGGTTGAAGACAAGCAAAAGCTTAAGTGTGGGGGTCTTTGATAAACCGTAAAAGTAACATATTTTAATCCCATATTTATGATGCTTTTTGATGATTTATTCCTTGATTTATATAAAAAGGTGCTTTTAATCCTTTATTTTCATGTCTTATTCCCAGGAAAGTGCCCGAGGATGAAAAGAACACAAAATAGGCCTAAAACGGAGTAAATGGGCTTTAGCATGAAATTGACACGGCCTGGCCCAAAGCCCGTACAGTCGTGCCTCGACGAACACCTAGAGCACGGCCTCAACTCCGCCTCACACGGCCGTGCCTCAAATTAGAAATTCGAACACGGTCTGGTCTCAATACACACGCGCATGTGCCATGGCCTTGCCTCTGTCGCTGGAAAGAGCAATTTCAGTTGGAAAAGGATACTTAGGGAGAAAGAATCACATTCCAAGAGCCTATATATATTCCCCAAGTACCACCTTTGTTGGGGATCGAAAGCGAGGCCAAGGAGCCAAGCCGAGAAGGTTAGAGTTAGGAAATAACGCAAGGATAGCCAGTTGATCCATCCCAAGAAGCCGAAGTTATACTCAAGACGACGGAATTCTCCTTCAATTCCTTCAGGGGGTTATAGGATTTTCTTATGTTTTGTTTTATCTTTTCACTTGAGATGTTCTTTTTTTTCATTATGAACTAAACCCCTCAGATACCTGAAGGGGATGAAACCTAGACGAATCTTGTTATTTGGTTTTTAAGTTATATGATAAATTACTTAGTTTGTTCTTAATTATGTTGCTTAATCCATATCCAATGTGCTTAGGTGGAGGAGGAATAGGCCCTGCTTAAGAGAAGATCTAACATAATTAAGTGGGGTTGATCGAACGCCTAGAGATAGGGTTACGAGATTTTGCCGGATTAGGGTGAAGCCTAATATGGGAGTCCATTGATCGATTTACTGCTATTCTAGGGGGTTAATATAAGCGAACAAGAGTTCCACTAATTAACCTAGGGTTAGACGTTATTCGCCTCGAGAGAGGGTTTAATATAGGTTAGGGAGTCCTACGGATCAAGCTAAGTAAAGAAATCATATGGTTTAGGGTTAAATAACAAGTGAAGTCTAGGTGAATTCTTATTGAGGGTATCGTCGTGATCAATTGAGTTTTCCTTCAAGTTATTTTCCAAATCATTCTTTTCGTCTTTGTGTCCTTAGCTTAGTCTTCGACAATTTAGTTTAAAAGCAACTTCACTCCATTTTTAAGGCTAAATAATAAAAAGAAAGTTAGTATTAATACTTTTAGTTCCTTTGGGTTCGATAACCCGGTCTTGCCTAAGCTATACTACTGTTCGATAGGTACACTTGCCTTTAATCGTTGTCAGAGTTAGTTTCCAGGTTCGATCATTCTTTTATAAATTTTTAAAGCTCTGATTTCAGCGATCAATATTCACGTAATGTTTGTATCCAATTAAATCAAGTACTTTCATTTAGACCCGGGATATTAAAGGCTAAATACAATTGTTTAAACTATGAGCAACCAATTCTATCTAATGACTATCCAAAACAAAATGTTCAACTTAACAATGGATTTGCAAAATAAAGTAAATAATACTTAAATTGAAAATGACACTAACTAACATACAAAAAATTGAAATAAGTAATGGATTATTCTAAAAGAATCTAACAAATACTTAATAAAAATAAATAAATAAAATAAAATAAAAGTCATTGTAAGCAAAACAAAACAAAATTTATCAAATAGTCAGTTAAGAGAATGAAGTAATGGGGGGAACGAGGGGTTGTGGTGGTGTCAGTCGGCTGGACAAGGGCGGAGTACGGTGGTTCTGTGAGGTTTTTTGCAGGTGCATGGTTGTGGCGAGGGCGTGGACTATTGCAGCAGGGCGGTGGCGTGGGCATAGGGTGCGGTTTTGTAAGGTTTTTGGAGAAAAAGGAAGGTTGAGAGGTTTTTAGGGGGGTTGATGATGTGGGAGTGGCCGGAATTGGGAGAAAAGGGGATGAGAAATCGTTTAGGGTTGATTTTGGGGAGGGTGAGCGGTTTAAGTTACTTAAATAGGGTTGAGAACACGGGTAGGGGCCACGCCCATGCTAAATTTTTATGCGCCCGTGTTTTTCGTGATTTTGAATTTTGAACGCGTTCAGGTATTTGGCCACGGCCATGGATATTTATGGCACACCCGTGTTCTTATTCGCACGGTCATGTAGAACGGGCGTGTTCCGCCCATGTTCGACAAGTCAGTATGTTGGCACGATGAGATAACACGGGCATGTCCAGCCCGCGTGTGGAAGTCAGTATATTCACATTGTCGTTAGGCACGGGCGTGTTCTGCCCATGGTTGGTAAGTCAGTATCTTCACACGGTCGTAAGGCACGGCCGTGTTCTGCTCGTGTTTAGGAAAATTTTATCTTTTGTCGTGCACGGCTATAGGTATGCCCGTGTGCAAGGCCGTGTGGCCTAAAACCTATACTTCATTGGTACGAAGTTAGACTTTTAAAAGTAAAATGTTAGTGAATTAGTGCTAGGGTTGCCTCCCGAGAAGCGCTCGTTTGAAGTCTTAAGCTAGATTTACCCTGTTTTTATTTCTAAAAGAAGGTTCACAAAGCTGAAGCTCCTCTCTTGTAACATCCCGAAATTGGGCCTAGTAGGATTGGGCCTTGAGCTTTAGGAAATTTGAGTATTATTTTGTGTTGGCTCGGGTAGGAATTTTGTGTGTTAGCATAGTCTTGTGAAGGCTTGATTTTATTTAGGAAGCTAGAATAAATTTTAGTATGGTTCATTTATTGAAGTGGATTAGGTGAGCTTGACACTTAAGTTAATTTAAGTGTTAAATTCTAGCACATGAGGAGTTAGTGGCATAGTGGATAAGGAGCTTGAAAGGTTGCTTGAGGGAAATGGTTCGAGTAGCTTGGAAATCATATTGAGGATTTTATTTTTGTACATCATAGCATTTATGGACGGTCAAACCTTATTCATGATAGGTTGGACTATTTCTTTTGGTAAGTTGAATATATGTTTAAGGAAAGCTTGATATTGGGGATAAGATTCTTAAAGTTAAGGAAGGTTGGGAGAGCATAAGGCATGATATAAGGAATTGGTTTTGGAAAGTGTTGGGTGGATAGATTTGACTTGGGAGACCATGTATGTGGACGGCATGTAAGGCTAAGGGGTGGCCGAATTTTGATAGGTAGTTTGGGGGGAATTGGTTAGTCATTTTAGCATTTTTATGCATCTTTGGCATTTTTCTTTTCCTCCCCAAAGCTCTCCTCTTTGGCCGAATATGTCTTGTGCATTTTGGTGCATTTTGCTTTTGATTTTAGCCTCTTTTTGTTGAATCAAATGATACCATTTTCCTTTCTTTCATTTGCTCTTTTGAAACCAAAACTATAATCTATCTTTGTGCATTTTTGTGCACTTTCTTTTTGGCAAAGAAGTGTTTGGCCGAATCTCTCCCACATCTTTCTCTTTTTCTTTCTTTCAATATTGTTCAAATCACTTTTTCCTCCTATTCTCTCTTGACCGAAACTTCCATCTCTCCATCTCTCTTTACTTTCTTTTATTTTTATTCAAAGCCATAAACATTCCTTTTCCATTGAAATCTCTTCCATCTTCTTCTTTTGTTTTCCTTTCTTTTTTCTCAACTTTTATTGGATCCTATTGTTAATACAAATCAACCATAACCGAACCTTTTTCTTCTCTATTAGTCTTTGTTTTGGCCGAATATTCAAGGGTAGATTCTCTTTGATTTTTCTTCAACCGATTTTGAAAAAGGGTAAGTGTTCATGGCTGATTTTCTTTCAATTCTTTTCTCTTTTCCAAGTTATTTTCTTGTGGACAAAAGCCGAATCTTTGGGCTTTGTTTTGCAAGGTTCTAACCATTTTTAGGATTCGATTATTCTCTTAGGCTCTTTGGGATTTCAGAAGCAATCGATTTAAGTCATTCCTTTAGCGAATCGGAGTTGGTAAGTCAAAGGGTAAGGATTTTAGTTGATTCATCATTCTTTTGAAAAGACTAAAGTTTTTTTTAGGATTAAAGTATTGTGATATGGCCGATTGTAGGACAAGGATCTAGTGCGGTAGATCGGATCTTCAGAAGTTAGTTTTGCTTTGGTGAAAGGTGTGTATCTTACACACTTTATAACTTGGGCTATATATGTATTCATGTGTGTTTTATTACTAATCATATTATGAAAGTGGGAAAAACGATGAGATTTGGATATGATACCATGATGGTATGAATGAGGATTCGGGTAAGTCTGTTTCGATATGTTGTTAATACATGTGGATTGAAATCATGATCTATGATTTATGGTATTATTATATGATTCATATTAAAGTGTATTAACATGATTTGATTATCTATTGCATTGGTATGGGCAATATGAGAGGAGGGGGAAGATTAATATCGTGTCGACAGACACCAGAGATTTGTTATCTCTAGTGATTTGGTATCACATTCGTGTCTTCGGACACCAGAGGTTTGGCACCTCATAGCGACTTGTCCCTGTGGTTAATTCCACCGTGGGTTGGCCCCACTTTGAGATATGGGATCATCTGCCAGTGATTTAGTATCACACGTGGGTTGGCCCCACAACTTGATGATTCGTGTCTTCGGACACCAGTGGTTTGGAACCACCAGTGATTTGGTATCACATTCGTGTCTTCGGACACCAGAGGTTTGGCACCTCATAGCGACTTGTCCCTGTGGTTAATTCCACCGTGGGTTGGCCCCACTTTTGAGATATGGGATCATCTGCCAGTGATTTGGTATCACACGTGGGTTGGCCCCACAGATGGATTATTCTTGACTTCAGTCACCAGTGATTTGGTATCACATTTGTGTCTTTGGACACCAGTGGTTTGGCACCACCAGTGGTTTGGTACCACACGGGGTAGATAAGGAGTTATGGATGGTTAGGATGGGTGCATTATACATACATGTTGCTTTGTTATAATTTGTGTAAGTATGTGGTAATTACCCGGGAGAGGGAATATGCACTGAGTCTTGGTGACTCACCTTCTCCCTTATCATTTCAGGTGATTCGTGAGATTGCGGATGAGGAGCCGGATGAACTCGAGGAGGCCATGCAATAAATTTCGGTTCTACGTGAACTTTGGTTTGAGAACTTTACTTTATTTAAATTTGGTTTTTCATATTTTTATGGGTTTGTAATAAGGCCTCTTTAATTATGATTTTGGATTATATTTATGCTTTGAATATGTTTAAAATATGGTTTATAAATTTCTTGATTATGATAATAAATTGAGCACAAAGTTTTCTAAACTACACAACGCAATAGTTTTAGAACGTTACCATCGGGTAACATAAATTATTTGACAATTTTAACAACTTAAGTGTTTTCGATAACTTAAATGATTTTCCAAATATTAAATTTCTACATTCAAATGCAAATGGTTTCAATGTAATAATTCGGATTTTCGTAAAAAGATATAAATGTTTTCTAACCTATGATTTATTCACTTAGTTTAAAGTTTTATGTAATTTCAAAAGTAAATTTCAGTTTTAACTTATTTTCTACAAATAAAGAATTTCAAAGAGTTTTTCACAAAATTTTAATCGTTAACTCGTTTTTTTTCAAAATATTTTCCTTAGTGACATACCAAATTCGGTCGTGGCGTATTGACCGAGTTTGGGATGTTACAAATTGATATCAGAGCCAAGTTCAAAAGCTCGACTGTGGGCCCGAGGCCCAAAATGTTTTAAAGTGTGGTTTTAAAATGTTTTTGTTTAAAATTATATGATTTGAAAGGCATGGCACCGAGTCTCCGGCATCAATCTGCCCTGGTAAGTACATCAAAACTGTTGATTTTGATGATATGATTATAGTGATGTTGATATGACTATATAGTAGTAGGAACTACTTTAGAGACCCAAAACTATAGGTTTGGTGTACTCGCGAAATCTCTTATTAAAACTTTTCATAAAACTGTGCTTTGAAGAAAGTGGAATATTGATTAATGCATAAAACTTTTAAATTAGATTAAACGAGACGTTAGACATGAGTACTCGAGGTCGAGGTCGTGTTATGCGTGGACGTGGTCGAGGTAGGATGGCTGTGTCTGAGCCAGTGAGGTCTGGTCAAGGATCTGAGAATGAGGTACCACCAGTTCCACCACCAGCGGTTGGAGTTGAGCATCAGGACCAAACGGGAGATGACGCAGTATCTCAGGCGATGCTGCGAGTTCTTGAGAGGGTAGCTGGAGTAGGTGGAGGCGCGGGAGCTCGGAAATCTGTTCCAGAGCGACTCCGAGCCAACAGAGCCGAGGTATTTCGAGGTGTTTCAAGTGTAGCTCCCAGTTCGGCTGAATATTGGCTAGAGGCGACGGAGCGAATCATGGATGATCTGGATCTGAATGCCGAGGAAAAGCTGAAAGGGATTGTATCGCTTCTTCGTGACGAGTCATATCAGTGGTGGCTCACGGTTCGGAATGGTGCTGCAGCGGAGGATCTCACTTGGGACTTCTTTAAGGCAGCATATCTGAAGAAGTATATTGGGTCTAGTTACATTGATGCGCAGCGCAAGGCATTCCTGAGTTTGGTCCAAGGGAGTAAATCCGTATCAGAGTATGAGGCTGAGTTCTTAAGATTGAGCCGATATGATGGAGGTATTGTGGCTTCGGAGCACGAGCGATGTGTTCAGTTCGAGGATGGTTCAAAAGACGAGCTGAGATTGCTGATTGCTCCACATCAGGAGCGAGAATTTGTTGCGTTGGTTGAAAAGGCTAAGATAGCCGAAGGAATAAAGGAATATGAAAGACAGAGTTACGACAGGAATAAGCATAAGAGAGATTTTGAATCATCTGGGTCGGCCGAAGATTCTCAAAAAAGGGTTAGGCAGAATGGGCCGAATCAGTCTGGGAGGCCTGTTACTGCTAATCAGGGTCCAGCACAGTGTAATCAATGTGGGAAGTTTCATTGGGGTGAATGTTGGACCAGAGGGAAAGGATGTTTCGAGTGTGGTTCGCTGGATCATCGTCTGAGAGATTGTCCACGTAAGCTAGCCAGGAATCAATCTGAAGGTCAAGATCGTGCTCAGTTCAGAAAGGAGGGACCGGCACCGCACAGAGGTCGTGGTAATGGTAGAGGAGGTAATGGTTCTGGTCGAGGTCGCGGAGTGTAACACCTTGGTTTTAGGGATTAGGCTTTTGGTGCTTAGCTCAGGTGTTGGCACACTTTAGTGTGTGGTTGGGTGAGTTTTAGGGGTCCTGAGAACCCTAGGTTGTAGAGGAGTGCCTTAGGAAATTTTTAGTTTTAGGGGTTGAAAAAAAGGGAGCTTGGCTTTTGGGGGTCTTAAGAGAATTATTAGGAGGGTTTTGTCACAAAGAATGGCTTGGCAGAGTGGCAAGGAGGCGCCACTCTAGAGCTTGGATGGTGACGCCACTTGAAGGAGGAAGGGGTCTGAGGTTCAAGCTGCAAGGGCAGCATTTTGGGTGGTTTTTCCGTCATGAGCAAGGGGGAAGTGTTGGATTCGGTTTTGGCACCTTAGAAGAAGGATTTGACTTGTTTAAATTATTTTAAATGGGTGGCTAGGAGGAAGGATGAGTTGGCTTAAGTTTGAAATGGTTTGAAGGGTTGGTGTGGAGTGTTTTTAGGAGGGAATCAAGGAGTTGAGTTGGGGGAGAAGGTGTTGGACGGCCAAGGGGTTTCTTGATTGACTTTTTCAACCATGATGGTTAGGGGGGAGTGGCCGAATTCTATAAAAGGGGGGTGTGCTCTTCCTTTGCCAAAATTTAGCTTTCATTCTAAGCCTTCACTCTTTTCTTCTCATACTCCAAAAACACCTCTTTTCCTTCATCAAATCCACCTTAGCAGAAACTTTAAGTCACCTATTCTTCCATTTTTCTTCTTCACCTATTCTCAATTCAACCATCTTCTAGAGTCGAAGAGCCTTTCTCCTTTTATGTTGTATTAGCCGAATCTCTTTTGAGCTTTACCCTCATTTTTTTTCTCCTCTTTATTCTTTTCTAGAGCATTGATTCTCAAGGTTGCTATCAAGCCGAATTTGGTGTAGTAAGGTGGTAAGGTTTCCTTTCTTGTTATCGGTTTTCTCTTCTTTTCGTGGTTGACCGAAATCTTGTAGCTAACCATGTGTTCTTTTGATTGACCGAATCATGGAGGGCTAGGCGGAGGGTCTTTTACTTTTAGCTAGCGTTAAAAGTGCTAAGGGGGCTCTCGGGATTCGATTTACCAAGGTAAGGGTGTGGTGAGTATTCGGCCAAGGGCCACAAGTGTTATGTTTTTAAGGTTAAGGCCGAATCTAATATGGTATCTTTGTGGGATTTCGACAGTGTTGTAGGAGCATTCGGGATTCAATCAGTTGAGGTAAGAAATAGTTAGTGATTAAATACTTAGTTTGTGACTTGGGGTTAACCAGTTTATCTGATTAAGTGTGTTGATGGAGGCAACGACCAGTCAGAGCGGGCAAGGGAAAGCTCCTGTTCCAAAATTCAAAAAGAGAGTTGTCTCGACTGTTCGTGATTGGCCACCGGGGTGTGGGCCAGCAGCAGGGGATAGCTATAGGCAGATAGCTGTTGTTTCTTTGAGCGATAGCGTAGGGATCGAGAGTTTAGAACTCCGAGTGATTAGGTGCGTAATCATCGCACTATTTTCCTTCAGTTAATTGCTTGCTAATGCTTATGTTGGATAATCGGATATCAGGTGAGTAAGTTGGTGATATTATGTTATTGTGTTACATATATATATTTGGTGTGGTAATGATATGAGCTGTATGCTTATTTACATGATGACTTAACATGTGGCATTTACATACTTGCATGGGATTTGGATTTGATGGAGGAAGGAAGGGTGTACACATGATGTACGTGGTCTAATGTTAGCTCAGGCTACATTAGCGCTTGACGGTTAGCTGTGTGCTACCTCAAGGGAGGTGTGGCTCGGTGCCCATCTCGGCGGTTGATGGCTATGTGTGTAACATCCCCAAACCCGGCCCATTCACTACGACCGAATCTGGTTATGTTAGTGCGGAAAAGTCGGTGGAAAATCTATTTAACTTAGAAAAATTTAAAACTTGCTAACTTTTGAAAAATCCATGTTTATTTAAACTTATGATTAAAACTTTGTTATTAAAATATACTCATACTAAAAGATTAATATATATACAAGCCAAATTGAATAAGTAGGTTGGAAAAATATAATCATCTTCACATAGTGTTTCCAATTCTTCAAACCATAATAAATACTAATATAATCATAACAAAAATAAATAAGAGTTAAAAGGCCTTTATTACATATTCTATTTAAACCCAAAAACTTAAAGTAAGCCTAAAACATTTAATCTCTTCTTCTGCATGGGCCACCATGTGTCCACTCCAACCCGGTCCGATCGACGTGTCACCTGCGATGCTTAAAAACTTGGGTGAGTCATACAGACTCAGTGTGTAACCAAACCATCGAAATCCACCCACATGCTAACCACATAACATCCCAATTATCAAATGTAACATGCAAGTATAATTATTAGACATTACCACAATCTGGGCTTGGCCCACCTTCAAATTATAACAATTACTGGGCTAGGCCCTTTTCACATTAGTCCACTGATCACTGGGTTTGGCCCATGTCCACGTATGTTCCCAAAACATACCTATTCATTGGGCTTGGCCCATTTTCATATTATTTCATAAACGGAATAATGCAATCATGAAACCCAACCCAAGCCTAGGGTCCATTCGCTACACACCCCCTGATCCAGCCTACCACACACCAGGGGACTATCGAGTCACCCTCTCCTTTTCCCTCCAAAAAGGCAACCAATGCCATCCACGATGTAGCGTATAGCTAACATCAAACCACGATGGAGCACATAGCAATCCATCAAGCCACGATATGGCATAAGCCGATATCAATCAAGGTAACCACGCGAACTAAATCGCAAAGATCCACAACGCGACCTCAGTCAGCGCCAATCCACGATGTAGCACAAAGCTGACATCAACCACGTACTCGAAGTACACCCGTACCTTCTTTCATAACCCGCCCATGCACATGTAACATAAAATGATGATAAGGTGGTGCATGAACATATTAAACACAATCATAGGCATACTCACACAATAAAATCAGTGATCACATAATTACAAACTTTGCTACTAACCTGATCATCTTCATACCCCCTTAAGGGTACCATTTTCACATATAACTGCACTTATTAGCATCATACAACATAAACAGATATACTCAAATCCCGGAAACAATGGTTTAACTACACACCTTAAAACCCGGAGCTCTAAACCCTCGATCCCGACGCTATCGACTAGCGAGACTACCGCTATCTGCCTATAGCTATCTCCTGCCGCTGGCCCACACCCCGGTGGCCAATCCCGAACTGCTGAAACCGCTCTTTTCTTGAACTTCGGAATAGGGACCTCCCCTTGCCCACTCTGATTGGTTGTGGCCTCCATCAAAAAGCTTAATCAGGTAAACAGGTTAACCCCCAAAACACCACTTAAGCATTTAACCTTAATAAATAACCTTACCACCACTTGATCAAACTGACTGCTACAACCGGAGGCTTGGCCAACCACTAAAACCCCAGAGTATCTCAGTCACGAAACCCGAAAAGATCTAAGTTAACATTCGGCCCAAGTGCTATCAAGTTGAGAGAAAGAAATTCGGCAAAGGGGTGATGGATGTAGATTCGGCTATTAATTAAATCAAGGGGTAGGGAACATTGGTTTCAGCCAAAGAGAGGAGAAAGAAAGGTGTGGGGTGTACTTTCGGTTTTGAAGTGAAAAGGAAGGGAAATAGGGAGAGTGAAGGGTTCGGCCACTTGGAAAAATGTGAGAGAAGAAGAACAACAAGCTTTGGAGAAAAGGTTTCGGCAACCAAGGAAATGGGGAACAAAATTCGGCAAGGGAGAGAAGGCAGATGGTGAATGAATAATGAGCACCTCCCCCCCTATTTATACTAAAAGGCCAAGCTCCAACCCCCCAAAAATAATCCTCAAAATTCTCCTAAAATACCTCCCTTCCACCCATTCAAAAAGTTTGAATGAGTCAAACTTTTTCCTAGCCAAATTCAAAAAAAAGATGACCAAGTCTTCTCCACCTTTTAAGCCTTTCAAACCGTCCATCCACCCCACCAAGATGACGCAAAAACAATGCCCATCTGCTGCTTCCGCGAATCGAACATGAGACCCTTCCTCCTGCAAATGGCGTCACCTTCCAAGCTCTAAAGTGGCGCCTTCCTACCACTTTGCCAAGCCTATCTTTGTGCCATATTTCCACCAAAAATTCTCTTAAGGCCCCCTCTATCCAAGCTCCCCTTTTTAGCCCCTAAAACTAAAAATTTTCTAAGGCAACCTACCACCACCTAGGGTTCTCAGGACCCCTAAAACTTACCCAAACACACACGGAAGTGTGCCAACACCCGAGCTAAGCACCAGAAATCCAACCCCTAAAACCAGGGTGTTACAATTCTACCCTCCTTAAAATAATTTCGTCCTCGAAATTACTTGTCTAAACTAACAGTCCAATTCCTCCCGCTACGCTATGGCTGCGCACTCTGATCTTAAAGAGCTAACATACTTCCCAATCATAGCCTCTAAGTTCGCACTCAAAATTCAAAGCAACTCAGAAAAGAGCTATTCCCACAAGCAAGCAAAGCAATTAAAGCATGCACCAAAGCAGAGGAGCTTACCCGATATCACCTCCTTGGTTGATTCTGACTGGAACCATTCCCTCCATGGCTTGAACCATGACCCCTCGTTGATCGAGGACAGTTCTTAACCAGATGTGCCTTACACCCGCACCGAAAGCATGTTTTACTATTCCCCCAACACTTTCCTGTGTGAGGTCTTCCACATCGAGCACAGAGACAATTCCGATTCTCAGCAACTGGCACGAGTGTATGTACCGTATTCCCAACTCTTGGTCTTTTCTGAGCATCTCCAAACGATGCTGACCATCCAACACTTCTCTTATTCTCGTTCCTATTCTTTCCTCGGTTTTCCCTTACCGTCCTCTTAACTTCTTCGACTATACGAGCTTTCTCCACTAGCACCGCGAAATCTCTTTCCCTCTGCGGAGCGATCAGCACTCGAAGTTCATCTCGCAATCCGTCTTCAAACCGGACGCACCTCTCATAGTCAGTGGCCACAATTCCCTTAGCATACTGACTTAGCCGTACAAATTCTGCTTCGTATTCCGCTATCGACTTATTTCCTTGCACCAGATTTAGAAATGCCTTCCTTTGCGCATCTAAGTAGCTTGCTCCAACGTATTTTCCTTCAAACTTTTCCTTAAAGTAATCCCAATCCAATCGATCTGCCGGTACACCTTGTTTGACAGTGAGCCACCATCGATAAGCCTCGTCCCGAAGTAGCGAAACAGCACCTTTCAATTTTTCCTCTGGGGCACAATCCAAGTCGTCCATAATTCTCTCGACTCCTTCTAGCCAATACTCCGCTACGTTCGGAGCCGTTCCTGACACTCCTCTAAAAACTTCAGCCCCGTTCGACCTAAGTCTCTCGGACACTGACTTCCGAGCTCCATTTCCCCTACTAGCTCTTGCCACTTGCTGAAGCACGCGTAACATAGCCTGCGACACTGCGTCCTCTTCACTTATCGGATCTTGTTCCTCTACATCCACTGCTGGCGGCACTTCACTTTCAGACCCATAGCCAGATCCTACTGGTTCCGAAGCTGTCATTCTACCTCTACCGCGTCCCCTAGAACTCATCTCTAGCGCTTCGATTTAATCTGTTTAGAAAGTTTTATGGATTAGAAATTATTGTTTCACTGTTTTATCCACAAGCAATTTTATGCAATGAAGGTTCCGAGAGTAGTTCTTTCGAGCAATCAAGTTTCCTTTTCCTACCCAGGGGTAATTTCGTCATTTTTCCTAAAGAGATATTTCGGTAATAACTCAGGGTCAATTTTGAAAATAGTTTTTCCAACTTAGAGATTTTTCAAAATTTGCAAAGCTCAAGAGTCATCTTGAAAATTTTGTTTCTCAAACAAAGTGTGTTGCAAAAATTTCAGAAAGTAGGGTCATTTTCGTAATTTTGGAAATCATGGGCATTTTCGTAAATTCTCAAAATCGAGATATCACAACATTTTACAAAATAGAATTTTCTGATATTTAGTAAAGTAAGAATATTTCAGTAGAAGTTGAGAGAAATTTGAAAATTTAAAAACCAAGGGCATTTCGGTAATTTTGTCAACCAGGGGTATTTTCGTAAATTTCCACAAGTCAGAGTATCCTAATATTTTGAAAACTCGAATTTTAGTATTTTGCAAGGTAAAGAGCATTTTATCAAAATTTGAGGGTAGTACAGTAATTTTGCAATACAGGGGCGTTTTGGTAATTTTGCCATTAAGGGCATTTTGGTAATTTTGTAAATCGAAAGAAAAACGTCCTTCAAAATCAGATTTAAGGTTTCACAAACCAGAGGGGTAAATTTGAAAATTTAAAAACAGGGAATTTAGAAAACAGCAAGGCTAATTCCCTTTCGGGTTTTAATAACCGGTTTAGCCTATGAACAAGTCCTCTTGGTTAAGGTGAACCGTAGCTATGCACCAGGTAGGATTCGAGTAAAGAGGAGGTGAGTCGCTAGGACTGCTTAAATACCAAGCTCTTACTGAATGCCACTCCTAGACATGCGTACAGTGGTTACCACACCTTAACTCGGCGACTTACTTCACAGGTTTGTTTAAGAGCTTTAAGTTTTATGCATAGGTTTAAGTAGTATAATCCTAGGGTCCAATTGCCTGAATATTCTAAACTACGAGCCCAACTAAGCCCATAACAGTTCATAATAACAAATCACTTCCAAAGTTCGAAGTACTTACCTGGTGGACTTCGGGTCGGAGGTACAGGTGCCATGCCAAAATATCCTGAAAACCTTTTTATAAAAGCCCATTTTTTTTCAAAAAGTCCATTTTGAAAACTGTTTCGGGCCCAAAAACCCTCAAAGCCGAGTTTTGAACTTGGCTCTGATACCAAACTGTAACATCCCCAAACCCGGCCCATTCACTACGACCGAATCTGGTTATGTTAGTGCGGAAAAGTCGGTGGAAAATCTATTTAACTTAGAAAAATTTAAAACTTGCTAACTTTTGAAAAATCCATGTTTATTTAAACTTATGATTAAAACTTTGTTATTAAAATATACTCATACTAAAAGATTAATATATATACAAGCCAAATTGAATAAGTAGGTTGGAAAAATATAATCATCTTCACATAGTGTTTCCAATTCTTCAAACCATAATAAATACTAATATAATCATAACAAAAATAAATAAGAGTTAAAAGGCCTTTATTACATATTCTATTTAAACCCAAAAACTTAAAGTAAGCCTAAAACATTTAATCTCTTCTTCTGCATGGGCCACCATGTGTCCACTCCAACCCGGTCCGATCGACGTGTCACCTGCGATGCTTAAAAAGTTGGGTGAGTCATACAGACTCAGTGTGTAACCAAACCATCGAAATCCACCCACATGCTAACCACATAACATCCCAATTATCAAATGCAACATGCAAGTATAATTATTAGACATTACCACAATCTGGGCTTGGCCCACCTTCAAATTATAACAATTACTGGGCTAGGCCCTTTTCACATTAGTCCACTGATCACTGGGTTTGGCCCATATCCACGTATGTTCCCAAAACATACCTATTCATTGGGCTTGGCCCATTTTCATATTATTTCATAAACGGAATAATGCAATCATGAAACCCAACCCAAGCCTAGGGTCCATCCGCTACACACCCCCTGATCCAGCCTACCACACACCAGGGGACTATCGAGTCACCCTCTCCTTTTCCCTCCAAAAAGGCAACCAATGCCATCCACGATGTAGCGTATAGCTAACATCAAACCACGATGGAGCACATAGCAATCCATCAAGCCACGATATGGCATAAGCCGATATCAATCAAGGTAACCACGCGAACTAAATCGCAAAGATCCACAACGCGACCTCAGTCAGCGCCAATCCACGATGTAGCACAAAGCTGACATCAACCACGTACTCGAAGTACACCCGTACCTTCTTTCATAACCCGCCCATGCACATGTAACATAAAATGATGATAAGGTAGTGCATGAACATATTAAACACAATCATAGGCATACTCACACAATAAAATCAGTGATCACATAATTACAAACTTTGCTACTAACCTGATCATCTTCATACCCCCTTAAGGGTACCATTTTCACATTTAACTGCACTTATTAGCATCATACAACATAAACAGATATACTCAAATCCCGGAAACAATGGTTTAACTACACACCTTAAAACCCGGAGCTCTAAACCCTCGATCCTGACGCTATCGACTAGCGAGACTACCGCTATCTGCCTATAGCTATCTCCTGCCGCTGGCCCACACCCCGGTGGCCAATCCCGAACTGCTGAAACCGCTCTTTTCTTGAACTTCGGAATAGGGACCTCCCCTTGCCCACTCTGATTGGTTGTGGCCTCCATCAAAAAGCTTAATCAGGTAAACAGGTTAACCCCCAAAACACCACTTAAGCATTTAACCTTAATAAATAACCTTACCACCACTTGATCAAACTGACTGCTACAACCGGAGGCTTGGCCAACCACTAAAACCCCAGAGTATCTCAGTCACGGAACCCGAAAAGATCTAAGTTAACATTCGGCCCAAGTGCTATCAAGTTGAAAGAAAGAAATTCGGCAAAGGGGTGATGGATGTAGATTCGGCTATTAATTAAATCAAAGGGTAGGGAACATTGGTTTCAGCCAAAGAGAGGAGAAAGAAAGGTGTGGGGTGTACTTTCGGTTTTGAAGTGAAAAGGAAGGGAAATAGGGAGAGTGAAGGGTTCGGCCACTTGGAAAAATGTGAGAGAAGAAGAACAACAAGCTTTGGAGAAAAGGTTTCGGCAACCAAGGAAATGGGGAACAAAATTCGGCAAGGGAGAGAAGGCAGATGGTGAATGAATAATGAGCACCTCCCCCCCTATTTATACTAAAAGGCCAAGCTCCAACCCCCCAAAAATAATCCTCAAAATTCTCCTAAAATACCTCCCTTCCACCCATTCAAAAAGTTTGAATGAGTCAAACTTTTACCTAGCCAAATTCAAAAAAAAGATGACCAAGTCTTCTCCACCTTTTAAGCCTTTCAAACCGTCCATCCACCCCACCAAGATGACGCAAAAACAATGCCCATCTGCTGCTTCCGCGAATCGAACATGAGACCCTTCCTCCTGCAAATGGCGTCACCTTCCAAGCTCTAAAGTGGCGCCTTCCTACCACTTTGCCAAGCCTATCTTTGTGCCATATTTCCACCAAAAATTCTCTTAAGGCCCCCTCTATCCAAGCTCCCCTTTTTAGCCCCTAAAACTAAAAATTTTCTAAGGCAACCTACCACCACCTAGGGTTCTCAGGACCCCTAAAACTTACCCAAACACACACTGAAGTGTGCCAACACCCGAGCTAAGCACCAGAAATCCAACCCCTAAAACCAGGGTGTTACAATGTGCATCACTGTAGACGGAGCATGTTGTTGGGATCACTTTGGTTGATCGGTGGCTCAGCCACGGCCTTGAGCAGCGAGCTTGCCAAGGTAAGGTTCATGGATCACGATGTGATCAGTGGTGGATTAGCCACGGCCTTAGGCAGGGGGAGTCTGCTAAGGTTGGTGTTACGGTTGGATTGTAGGTTGGGCTGAGATGCATATTTGCATGACTTGTTATGAGAACGGTATGGTTATGGGCCAAGCCCACACGTATGGAATATGTGTGTTGTGATTATGCACTGAGTCAGTGGACTCACCCTTTTTCCTTAACTATTTCAGGTGATGTGTAAGGTTGGACCGGGATCGGAGAGGACACATGGTGGCCCATGCAGAAGGAAGAGTTTAATTATTTTGAACATTTTATGTTAAGTACTTGGTTTAAATATTTGGGTTGTAATAAGGGCCTTAGAATTATTTTATTCTTATTTTTGGTACTATTTTATTTTAATTTAATTATGGTTTAATTAATTTGATTTACTATGTGAAATTGATTTTTATATTAGCAACCTATTTATTCAATAAATATATAAGTTAATAAAGTGTTTTTAATGTGGACATTTTTTTATAATACCAAAAGTTTAAAGTATAGTTTTAAAAGTACATGGGTTTTACCAAAGAGTTAGTAAATTTTACTGTTTTATTTTAAGTCAAAAAGAATTTTCCACCGTCTTTCCGCAGTGACATAACCAGATTCGGTCGTAGTGAATGGGCCGAGTTTGGGGATGTTACAGATTGGTATCAGAGCCCGATTCAAAACTCGGCTTTGAGGGTTTTGGGCCCAAAAACAGTTTTCAAAATGGGCTTTTCGAAATGTGGGCTTTTATAAAAAGTTTTTCAGGTTACTCTGGCATGGCACCTGTACCTCCGGCCCGAAGTCCACCAGGTAAGTACTTCTAGCCTTTGAAGTGTTTGGTTATTATGAATTGTTATGGGTTTAGTTGGGCTCGTAGATTAGAATATTAAGACTTTTTGGACCCTAGGATTAGTTTACTCAAACATATGCATAAAACTTAAAGCTCTTAAACAAACCTGTGAAGCAGGTCGCCGAGTTAAGGTGTGGTAACCACTGTACGCATGTCTAGGAGTGGCATTCAGTAAGAGCTTGGTATTTAAGCAGTCCTAGCGACTCACCTCCTCTTTACTCGAATCCTACCTGGTGCGTAGCTACGGTTCACCTTAACCAAGGGGACTTGTTCATAGGCTAAACCGGTTATTAAAACCCGAAAGGGAATTAGCCTTGCTGTTTTTAAAACCTTCTGTTTTAAAATTTTTCAAACTTACCCCTTTGATTTGTGAAACCCTAAATCTGATTTTGAAAGACGTTTGTCGATTTACAAAATTTCCCAAAATGCCCTAGTGGCAAAATTACAAAAATGCCCTTGTGTTGTAAAATTACCGTATTACCCTCAACTTTTGATAAAATGCTCCTTACTTTGCGAAATACCAAAATCTCGAGTTTTCAAAATATTAAGATACCCTGGTTTGTGAAAATTTACGAAAATACCCCTGGTTGATAAAATTACCAAAATGCCCTTGGTTTCTAAATTTTTAGATTTCTCTCGACTTTTACTGAAATATTCCTATTATAGCAAATATCAAAAAATCCTATTTTGTGAAATATTGTGATATTCTGATTTGGAGAATTTACGAAAATGCCCATGATTTCCAAAATTACAAAAATAACCCTGCTTTCTGAAATTTTTGCAACACATCTGGTTTGAAAAAACAAAATTTGCAAGATGACCTCTGTGAATTTGTAAATTTTGAAGTATCTTTAAATTGGAAAAACTCTTTTCAAAATTTACCCTGAGTTGTTACCGAAATACCCCTATAGGAAAATGACGAAACTACCCCTAGGTTGGGAATGAAACATTGATTGCTCGAAAGAACTACTCTCGGAAACTTCTTTTCATAAAATTGTTCGGGGATAAATAGTGGAACAAAATTTCTAATGCATAAAACTTTCTTAAATCAGACTAAATCGAGGCGCTAGATATGAGTTCTAGGGGGCGTGGTCGCAATACTCGTGGACGTGGTAGAGGCAGGATGTCAGTATCGGAACCGGTTGGGTCACGCCATGGGTCAGAGAGCGATGTACCGCCACCAGCTGTTGAGGTTGAACAGCAGGATTAGACTGGAGGAGATGACGCGGTATCGCAGGCTATGCTGCGGGCGCTTGAGCGAGTGGCAGGAGCCAATGGGGGCAGTGGGACTCGGAAGTCAGTGCCCGAAAGACTTAGGTCGAATGGAGCTGAGGTTTTCAGAGGAGTGTCTGGGGTAGCTCCGAACGTGGCAGAGTATTGGCTTGAGGCAGTGGAAAGGATTATGGACGACTTAGACTTAACTGCTGAGGAGAAGCTTAAGGGTGTTGTTTCGTTGCTGCGAGATGAGGCCTACTAGTGGTGGCTCACTGTTAAGAAAAGTACCCCTACGGATTGAGTGGACTAGGGTTACTTTAAGATCAAGTTTGAGGGGAAGTATGTCGGAGCGAGCTACGTGGACGCTCAGAGGAAGGCGTTCCTCAATCTGGTGCAAGGTAGCAAGTCAATAGCGGAGTACGAGGCTGAGTTTCTACGTTTGAGCTGGTATGCTCGGGGCATCGTGGCAACTGATTATGAGAGATGTGTCAGATTTGAAGATGGGCTACGGGATGAGCTGCGAGTTTTGATTGCTCCGCAACGGGAAAGAGACTTCGCCATTTTAGTGGAGAAAGCTCGGATAGCTGAGGAGGTCAAGAAGGCTGAGAGGCACAACAGAGAAAGGAACCGTGATAAGAGGAGCTCGGGATCATCAGAACCGTTTGAGAGGTTTCAGAAAAGACCGAGAGTCGAGACTCCTGTTCGTATTGCTAAGCCAGCCGCCGGGAATCCAGATCGTCCGTGTGCGCGGTGCGAGAGGTATCATGTCGGCAAGTGCTGGAATCAGGTTCAAGAATGCTTTAGATGCAAGTCCAAGTCTCATCTGGTTAAGGATTGTCCCCAAAATCCGAATGGGACTCGAGCGGAAGGCCAAGGTTATGTGCAACCAGGCAGAGGTGGTCAGCAGGCGACAAGACGTCGTGGTCCGAACCATGTAGGGAATGGTTCCAGCCAAGGTCGTGGAGCAGTAGGCCGAGGTAATGGTGACACTGAGTCGAGACAGCCAAGTCTGGTTTATGCAGTCCGTCGGAGGGAGAATAATGACATGACGGATGTATCAGCTGGTAAGTTCCTTATGTTTGGAATATTCCTTGTTGTTTTGTTCGTTTTGGGTGACTGTTTGTTTTTTTGCTCGTAAAGTATTGGGACTTTGAGTATGAACTTAGAATCTGTGCCTAAAAGTATGTTAGCTCTTTAAGATCAGAGTGCGCAGCTATAGCGTGGTGTGGTGTTAGTTTAGACAAGTAATTTCGAGGATGAAATTATTTTAAGGAGGGTAGAATTGTAACACCCTGGTTTTAGGGATTAGGCTTTTGGTGCTTAGCTCAGGTGTTGGCACACTTTAGTGTGTGGTTGGGTGAGTTTTAGGGGTCCTGAGAACCCTTGGTGGTGGAGGAGTGCCTTAGGAAATTTTTAGTTTTAGGGGTTGAAAAAAAGGGAGCTTGGCTTTTGGAGGTCTTAAGAGAATTATTAGGAGGGTTTTGTCACAAAGAATGGCTTGGCAGAGTGGCAAGGAGGCGCCACTCTAGAGCTTGGAAGGTGACGCCACTTGAAGGAGGAAGGGGTCTCAGGTTCAAGCTGCAAAGGCAGCATTTTGGGTTGTTTTTGCGTCATGAGCAAGGGGGAAGTGTTGGATTCGGTCTTGGCACCTTAAAAGAAGGATTTGACTTGTTCAAATTATTTTAAATGGGTGGCTAGGAGGAAGGATGAGTTGGCTTAAGTTTGAAATGGTTTGAAGGGTTGGTGTAGAGTGTTTTTAGGAGGGAATCAAGGAGTTGAGTTGGGGGAGAAGGTGTTGGATGGCCAAGGGGTTTCTTGATTGACTTTTTCAACCATGATGGTTAGGGGGAGTGGCCGAATTCTATAAAAGGGGGGTGTGCTCTTCCTTTGCCGAATTTTAGCTTTCATTCTAAGCCTTCACTCTTTTCTTCTCATACTCTAAAAACACCTCTTTTCCTTCATCAAATCCACCTTAGCCGAAACTTTAAGTCACCTATTCTTCCATTTTTCTTCTTCACCTATTCTCAATTCAACCATTTTCTAGAGTCGAAGAGCCTTTCTCCTTTTATGTTGTATTAGCCGAATCTCTTTTGAGCTTTACCCTCATTTTTTTTCTCCTCTTTATTCTTTTCTAGAGCATTGATTCTCAAGGTTGCTATCAAGCCGAATTTGGTGTAGTAAGGTGGTAAGGTTTCCTTTCTTGTTATCGGTTTTCTCTTCTTTTCGTGGTTGACCGAAATCTTATAGCTAACCATGTGTTCTTTTGATTGACCGAATCATGGAGGGCTAGGTGGAGGGTCTTTTGCTTTTAGCTAGCGTTAAAAGTGCTAAGGGGGCTCTCGGGATTCGATTTACCAAGGTAAGGGTGTGGTGAGTATTCGGCCAAGGCCACAAGTGTTATGTTTTTAAGGTTAAGGCCGAATCTAATGTGGTATCTTTGTGGGATTTCGACAGTGTTGTAGGAGCATTCGGGATTCAATCAGTTGAGGTAAGAAATAGTTAGTAAGATTAAATACTTAGTTTGTGACTTGGGGTTAACCAGTTTATCTGATTAAGTGTGTTGAGGGAGGCAACGACCAGTCAGAGCGGGCAAGGGAAAGCTCCTGTTCCAAAATTCAAAAAGAGAGCTGTCTCGGCGGTTCGTGATTGGCCACCGAGGTGTGGGCCAGCAGCAGGGGATAGCTATAGGCAGATAGCTGTTGTTTCTTTGAGCGATAGCGTAGGGATCGAGAGTTTAGAACTCCGAGTGATTAGGTGCGTAATCATCGCACTATTTTCCTTCAGTTAATTGCTTGCTAATGCTTATGTTGGATAATCGGATATCAGGTGAGTAAGTTGGTGATATTATGTTATTGTGTTACATATATATATTTGGTGTGGTAATGATATGAGCTGTATGCTTATTTACATGATGACTTAACATGTGGCATTTACATACTTGCATGGGATTTGGATTTGATGGAGGAAGGAAGGGTGTACACATGATGTACGTGGTCTAATGTTAGCTCAGGCTACATTAGCGCTTGACGGTTAGCTGTGTGCTACCTCAAGGGAGGTGTGGCTCGGTGCCCATCTCGGCGGTTGATGGTTATGTGCATCACCGTAGACGGAGCATGTTGTTGGGATCACTTTGGTTGATCGGTGGCTCAGCCACGGCCTTGAGCAGCGAGCTTGCCAAGGTAAGGTTCATGGATCACGATGTGATCAGTGGTGGATTAGCCACGGCCTTAGGCAGGGGGAGTCTGCTAAGGTTGGTGTTACGGTTGGATTGTAGGTTGGGCTGGGATGCATATTTGCATGACTTGTTATGAGAACGGTATGGTTATGGGCCAAGCCCACACGTATGGAATATGTGTGTTGTGATTATGCACTGAGTCAGTGGACTCACCCTTTTTCCTTAACTATTTCAGGTGATGTGTAAGGTTGGACCGGGATCGGAGAGGACACACGGTGGCCCATGCAGAAGGAAGAGTTTAATTATTTTGAACATTTTATGTTAAGTACTTGGTTTAAATATTTGGGTTGTAATAAGGGCCTTAGAATTATTTTATTATTATTTTTGGTACTATTTTATTTTAATTTAATTATGGTTTAATTAATTTGATTTACTATGTGAAATTGATTTTTATATTAGCAACCTATTTATTCAATAAATATATAAGTTAATAAAGTGTTTTTAATGTGGACATTTTTTTATAATACCAAAAGTTTAAAGTATAGTTTTAAAAGTACATGGGTTTTACCAAAGAGTTAGTAAATTTTACTGTTTTATTTTAAGTCAAAAAGAATTTTCCACCGTCTTTCCACAGTGACATAACCAGATTCGGTCGTAGTGAATGGGCCGGGTTTGGGGATGTTACACGGAGCATCGGGCAGAGGTGCAGGCAACTCTGAGGCAAGACAGCCTGGGTTGGTGTATGCAGTGAGACGTCGAGAGGAGGGCGACGCACCGGACGTCATCACCAGTATGTTCTTGATCATTGGATTTCCATATACTGCTTTGATAGATGTGGGTGGACGTATTCAAATGTCCTTAGTAGTATA
Source organism: Gossypium australe (assembly GCA_005393395.2). NCBI lineage: Eukaryota > Viridiplantae > Streptophyta > Magnoliopsida > Malvales > Malvaceae > Gossypium > Gossypium australe. The sequence continues at coordinate 70,110,809 of CM016623.1, read as the reverse complement.
GTAGTGTTATTAAGATCAGAGTGCGCAGCAAGAGCATAGTGCGGTGAGTTAGACTGTACGATTGATCGTTAGTAAGTAATTTCGAGGACGAAATTATTTTTAAGGAGGGTAGATCTGTAACATCCCGAAATTGGGCCTAGTAGGATTGGGCCTTGAGCTTTAGGAAATTTGAGTATTATTTTGTGTTGGCTCGGGTAGGAATTTTGTGTGTTAGCATAGTCTTGTGAAGACTTGATTTTATTTAGGAAGCTAGAATAAATTTTAGTATGGTTCATTTATTGAAGTGGATTAGGTGAGCTTGACACTTAAGTTAATTTAAGTGTTAAATTCTAGCACATGAGGATTTAGTGGCATAGTGGATAAGGAGCTTGAAAGCTTGCTTGAGGGAAATGGTTCGAGTAGCTTGGAAAGCATATTGAGGATTTTATTTTTGTACATCATAGCATTTATGGACGGTCAAACCTTATTCATGATAGGTTGGACTATTTCTTTTGGTAAGTGTAATATATATTTAAGGAAAGCTTGATATTGGGGATAAGATTCTTAAAGTTAAGGAAGGTTGGGAGAGCATAAGGCATGATATAAGGAATTGGTTTTGGAAAGTGTTGGCTGGATAGATTTGACTTGGGAGACCATGTATGTGGACGGCATGTAAGGCTAGGGGGTGGCCGAATTTTGATAGGTAGTTTGGGGGGAATTGGTTAGTCAATTTAACATTTTTGTGCATCTTTGGCATTTTTCTTTTCCTCCCCAAAGCTCTCCTCTTTAGCCGAATATGTCTTGTGCATTTTGGTGCATTTTGCTTTTGATTTTAGCCTCTTTTTGTTGAATCAAATGATACCATTTTCTTTTCTTTCATTTGCTCTTTTGAAACCGAAATTATAATCTATCTTTGTGCATTTTTGTGCACTTTCTTTTTGGCAAAGAAGTGTTTGGCCGAATCTCTCCCACATCTTTCTCTTTTTCTTTCTTTCAATATTGTTCAAATCACTTTTTCCTCCTATTCTCTCTTGACCGAAACTTCCATCTCTCCATCTCTCTTTACTTTCTTTTATTTTTATTCAAAGCCATAAACATTCCTTTTCCATTGAAATCTCTTCCATCTTCTTCTTTTGTTTTCCTTTCTTTTTTCTCAACTTTTATTGGATCCTTATTGTTAATACAAATCAACCATAACCGAACCTTTTTCTTCTCTGTTAGTCTTTGTTTTGGCCGAATATTCAAGGGTAGATTCTCTTTGATTTTTCTTCAACCGATTTTGAAAAAGGGTAAGTGTTCATTGCCGATTTTCTTTCACTTCTTTTCTCTTTTCCAAGTTATTTTCTTGTGGACAAAAGCCGAATCTTTGGGCTTTGTTTTGCAAGGTTCTAACCATTTTTAGGATTCGATTATTCTCTTAGGCTCTTTGGGATTTCAGAAGCAATCGATTTAAGTCATTCCTTTAGCGAATCGGAGTTGGTAAGTCAAAGGGTAAGGATTTTAGTTGATTCATCATTCTTTTGAAAAGACTAAAGTTTTTTTTAGGATTAAAGTATTGTGATATGGCCGATTGTAGGACAAGGATCTAGTGCGGTAGATCGGATCTTCGGAAGTTAGTTTTGCTTTGGTGAAAGGTGTGTATCTTACACACTTTATAACTTGGGCTATATATGTATTCATATGTGTTTTATTACTAATCATATTATGAAAGTGGGAAAAACGATGAGATTTGGATATGATACCATGATGGTATGAATGAGGATTCGGGTAAGTCCGTTTCGATATGTTGTTAATACATGTGGATTGAAATCATGATCTATGATTTATGGTATTATTATATGATTCATATTAAAGTGTATTAGCATGATTTGATTATCTATTGCATTGGTATGGGCAATATGAGAGGAAGGGGAAGATTAATATCGTGTCGACGGACACCAGAGATTTGGTATCTCCAGTGATTTGGTATCACATTCGTGTCTTCGGACACCAGAGGTTTGGCACCTCATAGCGACTTGTCCCTGTGGTTAATTCCACCGTGGGTTGGCCCCACTTTGAGATATGGGATCGTCTGCCAGTGATTTGGTATCACACGTGGGTTGGCCCCACAACTTGATGATTCGTGTCTTCGGACACCAGTGGTTTGGAACCACCAGTGATTTGGTATCACATTCGTGTCTTCGGACACCAGAGGTTTGGCACCTCATAGCGACTTGTCCCTGTGGTTAATTCCACCGTGGGTTGGCCCCACTTTTGAGATATGGGATCGTCTGCCAGTGATTTGGTATCACACGTGGGTTGGCCCCACAAATGGATTATTCGTGACTTCAGTCACCAGTGATTTGGTATCACATTTGTGTCTTTGGACACCAGTGTTTTGGCACCACCAGTGGTTTGGTACCACACGGGGTAGAAAAGGAGTTATAGATGGTTAGGATGGGTGCATTATACATATATGTTGCTTTGTTATAATTTGTGTAAGTATGTGGTAATTACCCGGGAGAGGGAATATGCACTGAGTCTTGGTGATTCACCTTCTCCCTTATCATTTCAGGTGATTCGTGAGATTGCGGATGAGGAGCCGGATGAACTCGAGGAGGCCATGCAATATATTTCGGTCCTACGTGAACTTTGGTTTGAGAACTTTACTTTATTTAAATTTGGTTTTTCATATTTTTATGGGTTTGTAATAAGGCCTCTTTAATTATGATTTTGGATTATATTTACGCTTTGAATATGTTTAAAATATGGTTTATAAATTTCTTGATTATGATAATAAATTGAGCATAAAGTTTTCTAAACTACACAACGCAATAGTTTTAAAACGTTACCATCGGGTAACATAAATTATTTGACAATTTTAACAACTTAAGTGTTTTCGATAACTTAAATTATTTTCCAAATATTAAATTTCTACATTCAAATGCAAATGGTTTTCAATGTAATAATTCGGATTTTCTTAAAAAGATATAAATGTTTTTTAACCTATGATTTATTCACTTATTTTAAAGTTTTATGTAATTTCAAAAGTAAATTTCAGTTTTAACTTATTTTCTACAAATAAAGAATTTCAAAGAGCTTTTCACAAAATTTAATTGTTAATTCGATTCTTTCAAAAATATTTTCCTTAGTGACATACCAAATTCGGTCGTGGCGTATTGACCGGGTTTGGGGTGTTACATCTCTCATATCCCTAAAAGCTGCACCATTATAAATTTTGAGTCAGTGACCATTTACCTTGAATGTGCCTTTAGTGGGGTGAGTTACTTCGATTGTGCCATATAGAAAAATTATTTTGATCATGAATGGGCCTGACCATCTTGATTTCAGCTTCCCAGGGAATTGTTTAAGCCTTGAGTTATATAGCAGGACCGAGTCCCCTACTTCGAATTGTTTTGATTTCTTGAGACGAGCATCATGGCGTCGTTTTGTTGCATCCTTGTATAGTTTTGAGTTCTCGTACACCTCAGCTCTCCAATCGGCTAGCTCGTTCATCTGCATCATTCGTTTCTTTCATGCAATTTTAAGATCAAAATTTAAAAACTTTATGGCCCAAAAAGCTTTGTGTTCTAACTCGAATAGTAGATGACAGCTTTTCCCGTATACAAGTTTGTATGGGGATGTTCCTAGAGGGGTTTTAAATGTTGTTTTATAGGCCCATAGGGCATCATCTACTTTTAATGCCCAATCTTTCCTGTTTGATTCAACCGTCTTTTCAGGATGCATTTAAGTTCCTGGTTTGCTACTTCAACTTGCCCACTAGTTTGAGGGTGATATGGGGTACCTACCGCAAGATTTTCAGCTCCCTTTTTATCTTGTATTTCCAAATCAAATTCCTGTAAAAGTAAAATCCATCGTATGAGTCGAGGCAGAAGGAATAAGGGTGGATCCTAGGAAGATTGAGGCAGTGCTAGATTGGAAACCACCTAAGTCGGTGGCTGAGGTTCGTAGTATCTTAGGTTTGGCAGGCTACTACAGAAGGTTCGTAAAAGGGTTCTCATCAATAGCCGCACCTTTGACAAAGTTGTTGAGGAAGGAAGTACTTTTCGTGTGGACAGAAAAGCAACAGGAGAGCTTTGAGAAGCTTAAGAGGGTCTTGACTGAAGCTCCAGTGTTGATTCAGCCTGAGGCAGGAAAGGATTTCGTGGTGTATTGTGACGCTTCTCATACAGGATTAGGATGCGTACTGATGCAAGATGGGAAAGTAGTCGCTTATGCGTCTCGGCAATTAAGGCCACATGAAGTTAACTACCCGACGCATGACTTGGAATTGGCGGCAGTGGTCTTTGCTCATAAGGTGTGGAGGCACTATCTTTATGGAGAAAAGTCGGTAATCTACACGGACCACAAGAGTCTTAAGTATCTGTTGACTCAGAAGGAGTTGAACCTAAGACAGCGAAGGTGGGTTGAACTACTGAAGGACTATGACTGTTCGATAGAGTATCATCCGGGCAAGGCTAATGTAGTGGCGGATGCCCTAAGTCGGAAGGTTGTATCGAATCTGAGGGCGATGTTTGCACATTTGAGTTTGTATGATGATGGAAGTCTGCTGGCAGAGTTGCAAGTTAAGCCGACGTGGTTGAATGAAGTGAAAGAGGGACAGTTGGTTGATGATGATCTAGGTGCTAAGCTACAGCAAGTGCAGAATAGAGAGTTGGAAGATTATGGTATTAGTGATGAGGGAGTATTGTGCTTCAAGGGTAAAGTCTGTATGCCTAAAAACAAGGAGTTGAGGCTGAGGATTCTTTAGGAATCGTATAGTAGCCCTTATGCTATGCATCCTGGAGGTAGTAAGCTGTACCAAGACTTAAGAGAACAGTTTTGGTGGCCTGGTCTTAAAAAGGAAGTTACAGAATTTGTTGGCAAGTGCTTGACGTGTCAGCAAGTTAAGGCCGAACACCAAGTTCCGTCAGGGTTGCTTCAACCGATAATGATTCCGCAGTGGAAGTGGGAAAGAATCACCATGGACTTCGTTAGTGGGTTTCCCCTTACGCCTACTAAGAAGGACTCGGTATGGGTGATAGTGGATCAGTTGACAAAATCAACGCACTTCATTCCAGTGCGGGTTGACTATTCCTTGCAGAAGTTAGCAAAGTTATATGTGGCAGAGATTGTAAGGTTGCATGGAGTTCCGGTATCAATCATTTCGGATAGGGACCCAAGGTTTACTTCTCGGTTTTGAAAGGCGCTACATTAAGCTTTGGGCACCAAGTTGGATTTCACTACGGCTTTTCATCCACAGTCAGATGGGCAATCTGAGTGAGTAATCCAAGTGTTGGAGGATATGTTGAGAGGCTGTGTGATAGACTTCAGAGGAAGTTGGGAAGAATATTTGCCTTTAGCTGAGTTTGCCTATAACAACAGCTATCAAGCTAGTATTCGGATGGCACCGTATGAAGCGCTGTATGGACGGAAGTGTCGAACTCCTACTTGTTGGACGGAATTAGGGGAACGTCGAGTTTTGGGTCCAGAGTTAGTGGCAGAATCGGAGGAAAAGGTTGAGATAATTCGAGCTCGGTTGAAGGAAGCATCTGATAGACAGAAGTCCTACGCAGATCTCAAACGGAAGGAAATAGAATTTGATGTGGGAGATCAAGTGTTTCTCAAAGTTTCGCCTTGGAAGAAGGTGATGAGATTTGGTCGCAAAGGGAAATTAAGTCCAAGGTTTATAGGACCTTATCGGGTACTGAAGCGAATTGGACCAATGGCATACCAGATAGAGTTGCCACCGGAGTTGCAGCAGATGCACGATGTATTCCATGTATCCATGCTACATCGTTATCGATCGGATCTATCTCACGTAGTACCGGTTGAAGAGGTGGAAATAAGGCCAGATTTGTCCTATGAGGAAGAGCCGATTCAGATTCTAGAACGAGGTGTGAAAGTGTTACGAAGGAAGTCAGTTCCTCTAGTCAAGGTGTTATGGCGCAATCATGGATCAGAAGAAGCTTCGCGGGAGTCAGAAGAGGCAATGCGACAGCAATACCCTCACTTATTTCAGCCAGGTAATTTCGAGGATGAAATTATTTTAAGGGGGTAGAACTGTAATATCCTAGATTATGGCTTATGCATTATTGCTTAATTGAATGTGAAAGCATGCCTTTGTGTGTATGAATGTGTTTTTATGAATTTTGGGAACCCTAGAGTATGGGAGAAAGAATTAGAAAATATCATATTTTAAGTTTTAATAAGGGAGCTAAGCTTAGTAGGGCCTTAAGAGAAATTGTATGTGAAATATGACACACAATTGGGCTTGGAAAAGTGGCTTGGAGGCGCCACTTAAGGCCTCTGGAATTGACGCCACAAGCAGGTGCAATTGGGCCTAGGTTCGAGTCACAAGGGGAGCAATAAGGGAATTTTTATTTTGCAGCAGAGATGAGCAGCAAGGGACGGCACTAAGGCTATATTTTAGGAGCTTAATCCCTTTTATTTTTTTAAGAGATAAAAGGTGATAAAATAATTAAGATAAGGGATAATTGATGGATTAATTTTATTAATCTAAAAAGGTGATAAGAGATAAAATAGGAGATCAACAAGGGAGTTGATAGAGTTGGCCGAATAGGGGATGCTTGGTATAGTAATTTCGGCAGGAAGGGAAGGCCAACCTTTGTTCTTTCTTTTCTTCTTTTGTTCATCTGCCGAAATCCTCTAGCAAATTTCTCCCTTCTCTTATTTTGTCAAAAGCCGAAAACACAAGTAGTCAAAGCCGAATTCTTTTAGCCTTTCCCCTTACCTCTTTTTCTTTCTCTCAACCTTGATTCTAAATCCTCTCCCTCTTGTGGCCGATGTTTCCATCATCAGTTGAAGGGCTTAACCGAACCTTAAGCCGAAACTCTTTGGGACTTCAAGCAAGGGGGTTGTCGACTTGTGTGCTAAGGGTAAGGATTCAATTGTTGGCATATTATTTCTTTTCCTTTAAGCCGAAATCAAAACTCTAATACCATTAATAATCTTTAGCCGAAACTTGAAGGGCCTTTCGGGAGTTAGGTGCTGTCGACTGCAAAGAAGAATCTTTCGTGATTTTAAAGATCTAAGGTAAGCTATAAGGTGATATTCGGCCATAGGCCATTAATTGATTTAAAGTTAGACTTAAATCTAACCTATGATTATAGGTATCTCAACATCTCCTTGGTTAAGTAACTAATTTCAGGATTTGGAATCATAAGGTAAGTGAAGGTACATATTCGGCTATATTGGTTACTATGTTAGCCGAATCTAGCTATGGATATGTAGAGGCAGTCGATAGTGGTACACAAGGTTTGGGGATTTCAAATCGCAAGGTAAGCACTTATGTACAATCGGCCATAGTCCTATTTTGGTACCTAGATCTATTTCTTATTTTGTTTAAAAGCTGAAAACTAATCAAGTCAAATGATCTAGCATTGGCCGATTGAAGGAAGGAATAGCACAAAGTTTTCGGGATTTGTTGGTAACCCAATCGGCAACAAGGTAAGTTTTGGTGCGATAATCCTTCGGGATTTGGTCTTATAGCCGAATAGGCTTTTTGCTAATATGCCTAGTGTTGGCCGATTATAGGAGCTAAAGGATCTAAGGCATTAGACCGGGCTTTTCGGGATTTAAGTGAACCGCTAAGTATATCAGGTGTATACCCCACGCTAAGCCCTAATAGTTTTATGGTATTGTTTATATGCATGTGATAATATGAATGTGGAAATTATGGCTAAGTACTATACAATGGTACAAAGTACTCAGGTACGTTTTCCTACTCCTACTATGAGTATGATAAATATTTGTTATGGCACATAAGTGCAGTTATAAGAATGTGAATGAAGTATAAGGCATAATATTTGCATGTTTTGTATGGCATGGGCATTTGGGTGATTATGAAAGGGGAAGTGAATGTGGTGACTATTGTCACGATATCTAAATGTGGTGACTTCGGTCACATTATCTGAATGTGGTGTCTCATGACACAAAAATAATTATCTGGTGGCTATGCCACAAATTTTATAAGGGCGATGAGCACGTTGACTGCATTGACTGCCTTCGATGGTGTGTAGCGGATGGAGGGTTGACTTAGTAGTCCCCACAGTGTGCAGGTTGGTACGGGTGATGTGTAGCGGATGGTAACTAGGCTTGGGCTCAGGAATGCATCATTTAATGTAAATTGTAATATATATATGTATGATTTGATATGCCTGAATCTGTTTGGACTTAGTGTTGGATGTACACATTGAGTCTGTTTGACTCACCCCGTTGTGGGAATACTTTTCAGGTGATGATCAGTGATGGACCGGGTTGGTAGGAGCTTAGTGGTGGCCATGCTCAGCAAGGAAATTATTTTATTTAAGCACTTTAAATTTATTTTGGGTTTGTTTTGATGTAATAAGGCCATAGTACGAACTATCTTATGCATGCACGTTAATTATTTTCTTATGATACGAAATTTTTATCAAATTAAAGACTAAGTAAATTTTACTTAAGAATGAACCCTAAATGTTTTGACACCTAAAAGAAAATGATTTTTAATTTAAAGATGAAACCTAAAACAAAGTTGGTATACTTTCAATTTAAAGTTTTGGAAACTTAACAATGGAATTTTTATAAAAACTTATGTTTAAAAATAAACTGGTTTCCAACTTAAGCCCAACCCAATTCGAGTTTTCTCCCAAAAACACTCAAAATGTTTTCAAAAGATACAAATCAGATTTGAACCGTTTTTACTCGAGGAACATACCGGATCTGGTCAAGACCAGTGGGCCGGGTTTGGGGTGTTTCAAGGAATGCATATTCTAAGTGTTTCGGCAACTGTTTCAATTCCAGATTGGGTGGCTCATCAATGGAGGGTTTTTGTTTTAATTCGTCATTGTCTTTAACGCTTTCTTCTTTCATTTGTCTAAATGAAGATGTATTCAAATTCAGCTCGTCGTCTTCATCTTTTTTCCCCTCTTCTTGTGTCAGGCACAGTTCCATCGTGTCATCATGTATGATTTCCTGTAATGAATTTTGAATGATATGATCAGTAGTATCAACAAAATAACAGGAATCATCTTATTCTCTAGAATATCACATGGCATCATAAATTTGAAAAATAATTTCCTCATCGCCTATCCTTAATGCAAGTTTACCGTCACCTACATCGATAATAGCCCTAGCAGTAGCTAAAAATGACGCCCTAAAATTAAAGGAACATCAATGTCTTCATCCATGTCTAACACAATAAAATCAACAGGGAAAATAAATTTATCAAATTTCACCAAGACATCTTTGATAGCTCTTCTAGGAGATTTAATAGATCTATCAGCTAACTGAATACTCATCCTAGTGGTTTTTGGCTCCCCAAGAACTAGTTGTTTAAACATTTTGTAAGGCATTAAATTAATACTGGCACCTAGATCAGCTAATGCCTTCTTAATATTTAAGCTACCAATTAAACAATGAATAGTAAAACTTCCCGGGTCTTTTAATTTGGTTGGTAACTTGTTTTGGAGGATAGCTGAGCATTCTTCATTAAGTTCCACCGTCGATACTTCTTCAAACTTCCTTTTATTCGTCAGGAGTTCTTTTAAGAATTTTGCGTATTTTGGCATCTGTGAAATGGCTTCAACAAAAGGTAAGTTAATATGTATTTGTTTAAAAAGTTCGAGAAACTTACCGTATTGGGCATCTAATCGTTCTTTTTTTCAAATTTGCTGGATATGGTATTGGTGGTTTATTTTCTTTGCATACTGGATTTACATCCTCAACTCCCTCATCCTTTGTTTTGTTATCTTCGTGTGGAATTTTTTACATTGGTTCGACTTACTTCTTTCCACTTCTTAGTGTTACTGCCTTTACCTGTTCTATTTCCTTAGAAAAATCTCTGCCTGTATTTCACAAACCATCTCAGTAAGTAGTCCAACTGATTTAGTGAAATCCCCGACTAACTCAGTGAGTTCCCCAACTTGGTTCTTTGTCTCTTTAAGTGTTTTCTTAGTATCTTGGAGATGATTTTCTATGGCTGTCATGAATTTTGTGAGCATCTCTTCAAGGTTTGGCTTCTTCTCTTGCGGATATGGCTGATTTTGGAAATTTTGAGGAGGTTGTTGTCTTTGATTTCCTTGATTTCCTTGACCTCCGCATGAAATATTTGGGTGGTTCCTCCAACCTGGATTGTAAGTATTACTATAAGGATTATTATTGGATCTAGAATTATTACCTATATAGTTCATCTATTCGCTCTTTGTGCCCGGTTGGTAGGGTGGGTACTCAGGATTTGCCACAATTCCACTTGCATCGCACTGAATGACTGGGTGTGCTGCGAAGAACACAAACTATCAAGCTTTTTTATTCATCATCTCTATCTATGTTGATAGTATGGTCACTGCATCGAGGTTGTAAACTCCGGCTGATTTTGTCGGTTTAGTCCTTGTAACTTGCCACTGATAGTTATTCAGTGACATCTCTTCAATGAACTCGTAGGTTGCTTCAGGAGTTCTGTTGTTCAGGGTTCCACCTGCGGCTGAATCAATTAATTGCCTCGTTGAGGGATTTACACCGTTATAGAAGGTTTGGACTTGTAGCCATAAGGGTAAACCCATGGTGAGGACACCTTCTCAAGAGATCTTGTATCTCTCCCATGCGTCGTATAATGTCTCTAAATCCATCTGCACAAAAGAAGAGATATCATTCCATAATTTGGCCGTTTTGGCCGGTGGGAAATATTTTAATAGAAATTTTTCGGTCATTTGTTCCCATGTAGTGATTGACCCTCGTGGTAACGAGTTTAACCACTATTTGGATTTATTTCTTAATTAAAAGGGAAACAACCAAAGACGTATGTCCTCATCAGAAACGCCATTTATTTTGAAGGTATCACAGAACTCTAAAAAATTAGCTATATGAGTGTTTGGGTCTTCGTCCTGTAAACCATCAAATTGAACAAATTGTTGAATCATTTGTATTGTGTTAGGCTTTAATTCAAAATTATTAGCAGCTACAGCAGGCCTAACAATACTCGATTCTGCTCCTGTTAAATGCAGTTTAGCATAACCAAACATAGTACGTGGAGCATTATTTTCTCCCATGTTATGTGGTTGTGGATTATTCTCGTCCATCCCTTTAGTAGGATTGGATCTACCTTCTTGATTTTCCTCTGTGTAATTTAGGGCTCGCTTGATTTCTCTGCGATTTCTTCGAGCGGTAGGTTCAGTATCACTGTCGTATACTAAAGGTCCTGTCGAGTTCCTTCTAGTCATAAACTAGAGGTACCTGCTGGAATAGAAAGAAAGAGAATTTAGAAAAATCAAATTTTAACCTAAAATAAAAGTAAATTGCGAAAAAATAAAAATAATGGCTAAAGTAATAAAAATATAGCTTTCTAAATATTTTAGTTCCCCGGCAACAGTGCCAAAAACTTGATCGCTAGAATCAGAGTCTTAAAATTTATAAAGAGAATGATCAAACCTGCAAACTAACTCTGACAACGATTAAAGGCAAGTGTACCTATCGAATAGTAGTATAGCTTAGGCAAGACCGCATTGTCGAACCAAAGGAACTAAAAGTACTAATACTAACCTTCTTTTTATTATCTAGCCTAAAACAAGTGAAGTTGTTTAAATCTAATCTAACTACTACTAAGCTAAAGACGCAAAGACAAAGAGAATGAATTGGGAAATAACTTGAAGAAAAACTCAATTGATTTAAGATGATACCCTCAGGAAGAATCCACCTAGACTTCACTTGTTATTTAACCATCAACCATACGATTTATTCACTTGGCTTGATCCGTAAGATTCCCTAAGTTATATTAAACCCTCTCTCGAAGCGAATAATAACTAACCCTAGGTTGATTAATTGAAATCTCTTTCTAATTAAAACCCCTAGAATTGCATTAACTCGATCTATGGATTCCCATATTAGGTTTCACCCTAATCAGGCAAAATCTCGTCACCCTATCTTTAGACGCGCGAACAACTCCGCTTTAATTATGCTAGATCTATTCTTAAGCAGGGACTTTTGCTCCTCCACCTAAGAACATCTGACTTGAATCAATATCCCGGAAACATTAACACAAGAATTAAGCGCACATAATTAAGAACAAATCAAGTATTTATCTTATAGTTCAGAAAACAATAACAAGATTCATCAAGGTTTCATCCCCTTCAGGTATCTAAAGGATTTAGTTTATATCAAATAAAGAAAACATCTCAGAAGAAAGATAAAACAAAACATAAGAAATTCCTAAAACCCCCTAAAGGAATCAGAACAATAGTTTTGGGATCACGAATCTAAAGTCAAAATATTTAATTTTATTATTATTTTAATGTTTACAGCATGATTGAATGATTGAGTGAAAATTTCGTTAAGAAATTTTATCGTTTAGTTGGTCAATTTGAGAAAAAGGACTAAATCCTATAAAGTGCAAAATTGATGTTCTACTAGCTAAAGGTGCCTAATAGCTATGGAACTTAAAAGAGGAGGTCTTTATGTTGTAATTAGACCATTATAATGATGGGTGGACAATTATGGGCTTATAATAGCTATTTTAAATGGTTTATTAGTAAGGTTAAATTGGTAAATTGATTATTAATGGTTTATTAAACAAAATGAAACAAAATCCTCAATTAATACTATCATCTTCAACCGAAATTCATAAGGGAGAAAGCTATTTTTATGCTAAAATTTTGGCAACCCTAATCTCTTCAATTAGATCAAGAAAAGCGAAATACAGACTTGGATCAGGGAAAAGATAATGTTATCGACTAATCGACTCGATTCGCCATTTTAACATCCGAGGTTCGTATGTTATAATTTTGTTTTAAATATATTTTATATTCTTTGATACAGCATGAATTGTGATTATGTGATTACGGACGAGTTCAGAAATGATTCGATGGAGATTCAACAGTTGAAATCCCGGTGGAACCTTAAGAATAGTTTAGGATGCCAGTGACATGTCATTAGGTATACTTGAGTTGGCTTCGGGCCATGATTTAGCACTATGTGTGCGAGATAAATCGATTTGGCTTCGAGCCATGCATATCCGCTGATTTGGCTTCGCGCCATGATATCAAAATTTCAGATAAGTCACCTTGATTTGGCTTCGGGCCATGATATAGGTACTTATTAAGTGATACCTTGAGTATCCAACTTTTATTTTGAATGGTTCAACGGGTAAAAGAAGGATTATTAAGTGATACCTTGAGTATCCAACTTTTATTTTGAATGGTTCAACGGGTAAAAGAAGGATTTGATTGATTATGAGATTGGTACGAGATGGTACAGGTACGTACGGATATGAATTGAGTATTGAAAACTATGAAATTGATGAATTCCTTGGTAAGTTATATGAATGATCAAATGTTGACTTGAGATTTAATAGGTTTGTTACACATTGTTTTTTATTATATGAATGATTAATGAATGATGATAGTTGCTCATTGTTAACGTACGAGCTTACTAAGCTATATAGCTTACTTTGTTGTTTTTTCATGTTTTATACTGATTTCAAAGCTAGCTCGGATTCGAGGATCGTCGAAGACTTCACCATACTATCCATTGACTCTCTGGTACTTTTGAAACTACGTTTTAAGTATATGGCATGTATAGGTATATGAGTCATGTTAATTATATTTTGGTAATGACTTTGGCCAAATGAATTGGCTTGTAAATACATATATTTTGGTTTGTATATATAGCCATGGATGATGGCTTAATTTTGGTATGTTTGGTATGTTTGAATCATGTGCAAATACATGTACTTATATTTTGTGCTTATTGAGTTGGTTGTGATGGTTGATGATAATAGGTACTATGAATGGTAAATTGATGACTTGCGGAAATAGGTATGCTCGTGAAATTAGGCTTAATAATGCATCTTTGATAATGGTCATTTTGATGATTGAGTAGACAAGGATTGGTATGAGTTTAGTTAGTATGTTGTAGTACTTATGTGTCTTGAATTGGTTAGTATTGAAATGGTAAGATCTAGGCTTGGTTTGGATGTTTTGAATTGTATATTATGCTATGGTTTGGTGACAATTGTGTAGGTGAAAATGTGTACCAAATGGGGTGGCAAATTCGCTTGGTAAATAGCCTATTTTTGTCCACATGGGCAAAGACACGGGCATGTGTCTCAGCCGTGTGTGACACACGGTCATGATACAGGGTCGTGTGTCCCTTAGTGTTGAAATTAAAATGAAGGCAGTATGCTCCACACTAGCGTGTGATTGGCCTTGTGGCACAAGTCACTATGCCCCTTAATTGGCACATGGCCTAGTACATGGGTGTGTGACTTGGTCGTGTTGCATAAATCAGTATACCCTACAGGACTGGCACGGCCTCGCACACAGGTGTGTGTGGCACTTCGAAGGGCACACGGGCTAGACACACGGGGGTGTGGTTGGCCATGTGACTCAAGTCAGTATGTACCCCTGTTTTCACATGGCCTGTGACATGGGCATGTCTCACACGGCCTGGCCACACGGGAGTGTGTCCCCTGTTTGAAGCAAAATTCTCTATGTTTCACAAAAAAATTCCCTATGTATCTGGTTTAGTCCCGAATCACTCTCAATGCATGTTTAAGGCCTCGTGGGCTCGTTTAAGTGACACTATGATTATTTATGATTGAATTGTATTTGACTTGATGAATTGTATATGAAATGTATGTTTAAAAGTGATGTAAGTTTGGTAATGCTCCGTAACCCTATTCCGGCATTGAATACGGGTGAGTGGTGTTAGATTTAGTTGTATCAGAGCTACGGTTTAGTCGAATGTAGGACAAACGTAGCGTGTGTGAGAGTCTAGCTATACATGCCATATATAAACTGTGATAGTGTGATGACTCCTAACATTTGAAAATGTCTTTTTATATAGCAAATGGATCCCAATAGAGCGATAGCAAATGAGGTTGAAAGTAATGTGTCTGCTCACCCTCAAGGGACAGCGTCGTCTGATTCTAGACCCGTGATGGGTAGCCAAGAAGGAGAGGCTAAAGAAGCCTTCTTCAAAATGATGAATGAATGGTTCACTCAATATATTCGAACGAACCCGACTGATCAACAACCTCCACCCTCTCCTGTTCCACAACCTGTACCTATAGCTCCTCAAGGAGTCGAGCTTTTATGATTGAACAAGCCTCCAACTGATAAGATTCGTAAACAAGGGGTTAAAAAGTTCAGAGCTACTATTGATGATGATCCTTAGAGAGCCGAGTTTTGGCTTGAAAATACTATCTGAGTGTTTGATGAACTTTCGTGTACGCCAACTAAATTATTAAAGTGTGTTATTTTTCTTCTGAGAGATTGTGCATATCAATGGTGGAATACTTTGGTGTTTGTCGTGCCAAGAGTGCGACTGACCTGGAAATTATTTCAGACCGAGTTCCGTAAGAAATATACAAGCCAACGGTTCCTTGATCAAAAGCATAAAGAATTTCTAGAATTGAAACAAGGCCGTATGACCGTAACTGAGTATAAAAGAGAATTCATACGGTTAAATAAATATGCTCGAGAGTATGTTTCTACTGAAGAGATAATGTGCAAGTAGTTTGTTGATAGGCTGAATGATCGCTGAAATCAGAGCTTTAAAAATTTATAAAAGAATGATCGAACCTGTAGACTATCTCTGACAACGATTAAAGGTAAGTGTACCTATCGAACAGTAGTATAGCTTAGTCAAGACCAGATTATCGAACCCAAAGGAACTAAAAGTATTAATACTAACTTTCTTTTTAATATTTAGCCTTTAAATTAAAGTGAAGATTGTTCTAAACTAAATCGACAAGAACTAAACTAAGGACACCTGGACTTCACTTGTTATCTAACCCTTAATTATATGATCTCTTTACTTAGCTTGATCCGTCTGACTCCTTAACCTATATTAAACCCTCTCTCGAGGCGAATAACGTCAACCCTAGGTTAATTAGTGGAACTCTCGTTCACTTATAATAACCCCTAGGATAGCAGTAAATCGATCATTGGATTCCCATATTAGGTTTTACCCTAATCCGGCAAAATCTCGTAACCCTATCTCTAGGCGTTCGATCAACTCCGCTTAATTATGTTAGATCTTCTCTTAGGTAGGGTCTATTCCTCCTCCACCTAAGCACATTAGATTTGGATTAAGCAACATAATTAAGAACAACCTAAGTAATTCATCGTATAACTTAAAAATCAAATAACAAGATTCGTCTAGGTTTCATCCCCTTCAGGTATCTGAGGGGTTCAGTTCATAATGAATAAAGAAAACATCGCAAGAGAAAAGATAAAACAAAACATAAGAAATTCCTAAAACCCCCTGAAGGAATTGAAGAAGAATTTTGCCGTCTTGAGTATAACTCCAGCTTCTTGGGATGGATCAACTGGCTATCCTCGTGTTATTTCCTAACTCTAACCTTCTCGGCTTGGCTCCTTGGCCTAGCTTTGATGTCTCCTCAAAGGTCGCACTTTTACTCCACTTTTACCCTTAAGGATTTGAGAATAATGAAAAAAAAAAAAGTTAGGTATATTTACCCTTCCCCCACACTTAAGATGTACATTGTCCTTAATGTACAAAAATAGATATTTTTATAGAAATCAAAAGTGAGGGTGAGAGGTACTCCCTGAATTCTTGGGTGGGTTTGGTGGAAAGTATGGTACCTACAGCGAAGGCGTCGATATGGTGAGGGTCTTGGTTCCCGAGCTCTGCGCTAGATGAAGAAATTGGGGAACTCGCGAAGAATTAGCCCGGGGTTATTCAGACATATAAAATTAAAAACAAGAAAGAAAAAGGAAAGGAGACTAAGAAGGAAAATGAAAATAAAAGAAAAGAAGAATGGACCAGAGAGTTCTTATTGGAGGATGGTTCGCAAGGCGGGTGTGACTTCTACGGCTATGAAGGTGGTGGCAGTGGTAAGAGTGGTGTGGTCATTGTGGTGGTCAGCGTGATTCCCTAGCAGCCTGGCGAACCTGACACTAAGAAACTAAAAGAAAATTAAATGAAAAGAGCAGTAGAGAAGCTTAGATAAGGAAAATAAAGAAGAAGAGAAACAAAAAGGAAGAATAAATTGGTCTCAACGACCCTTGGCTTGGTGATTAGTCAAAGCTGCCGGCATGAACTCATGGTAACCGTTCTCCATTGGGGAGACTATGCTTAGCTTCTTTTGCTTATTCGACATGATTTTGTATTGCTCAAAGGTGTTAGAGCTTTATAAAGTGAAGAATCTGAGAACGGGAAAAGTAAGAAAAGAAAAGAAAGTGAAGATGAAACTAGATGAGGGGAAGAGGAAGGGCTGTAGGATTTAAATAGTATTTGAATTCTGGTACATTCGTACGCCCGTGGTCTAAGGCCATTTCGATTTACACGGCCGCCTCGCACGGCCGTGTTTGGTGGCCCATACCCGTGTTTCAGGTCACCATGCCCGTGTTTGTGAAGTCAGTATGTGGGCACGATTGGACTGCAAGTGCGTGCTCTGGCCATGGTGTGCAAGTCAGTAGCTTCACACGGTTTAGGGGCACGATCGTGCCTTTTTATCGGTACTCGTAGGGAGGGTGGTTGGATCCGTGATGTTGAAGGGGTGGTTAGACTGACTTGCACGGCCCCTGCTCTGTCAGTGTGGCGGTTCCGGTGGTCCACACGGCCACAGACACGGCCGTGTGTAAGGCCATGTGACCTGGAATTCTGCATTTTTGGTTAGTTAAAAAGAAAAGAAAGAAAGGAAACTAAAAATAAAATTGAAAGAAAATATGGTTAATGCTCGGGTTACCTCCCGAGAAGCGCTCGTTTATAGTCTTAAGCTAGACTTTCCTCGTAATTGAAAATTTTAGGGAGGTTTAAAAGTTTGAATATCTTCCCTCATGCTTACAGTTCTATTTCCTTGACAGGCTTGAAATCGAGAAGTGGTTACCATGAAATTGTCGAATATTGGATTGCTTATCTCAACTATTCTGTGTGGGAAGATATCGTAATCCTTAAAAGGATTTTCTCCCTTTGCCCTCAGGTCTGTTGTAGTGATGTGAGGATTGGTTTTTTCTAATAGTACCTGGTCTCCTATTTTGAAGTGGTTAGATATCCCTACGAGTTCCTCTGGTGGTTCCTCGGGTTTTACTTCTTATGGTTCCTGCTCTTCTTTGGCCTGTGTCTTCTGCTCCGCTAAATTGTCGACCCTAAGGCTTTGTTCCTTGTGTGATTTTTCTTTGTCAACTTGGGGTTTATGAGTTGGCTCAGGCTTTAGGTCTTGTGATGTTTCTTGCGATGAAATTTGAACAATTTGATTGTCTATTGAAGTATCTTTCTTACCTTCATTAATTGTTGTCCTGGCCGGTTCAAGGGCTTGAAGATTGATTGATTCATCACCTACACGAAGTATGAGTTCACCTGTTGCAACATCAATTTTAGTCTTGGCAGTTGCTAGAAAAGGTCTTCCTAAAATTAAGTGGATTGAATTATCCTCATCCATGTCTAAGACAACAAAGTCTACTGGGAAAACAAATTTATCAATTTTTACGAGAACATCTTCGATAATGCCTCTAGGGATTCTAACAGTTTTATCAGCTAGTTGAATACTCATCTTAGTTTGTTTGGGCTTCCCTAGACCTAATCGTTTAAACAGTGAATAAGGCATAACATTTATGCTTGCCCCTAAATCAGCTAACGCATTGTTAATATGTAAAATACCAAGAAAACATGGAATTGTAAAACTCCCTGGATCTTTTAGTTTTTGTGGTAGCCTATTTTGTAACATTGCCGAGCATTTTGCATTTAGTTCCACGTGATGCTCTTCATCTATTTTGCATTTGTTGGTCTAGAGCCGTCTTAAAAATTTCCTCGCATCTGGCATCTGAAAAAGAGCTTCAAGGAGAGGGAAGTTAATATGTAATTTCTTTAAAAGTTTAAGGAACTTACCGAATTGTTCTTCTGAATCATCTCTTTTTATGGCTTCGGGGTAAGGTATGCGAGGTTGGTACTCTTTAATTACGAGTTTTGGTTTTTCTGGTGTTACCTCTATTTTGCCTTCGTTTACCTTATTTTCTAGCCTTGAATCAGGTTTATCTAACCCCTTATTATCCTGAGCTGTGATGGCTTGAATTTGTTCCTTAGGGTTAATCTCAGTGTTACTCGGTAAACGTCCTTGTGGTCGTTCTGACATCCGTTTTGCGAGTTGTTCAACTGCATTAGTGACTTCCTTGACTGACTTAGTAATTTCCCCTATTCAACTCTCAATGCTTTTGATTGTTCTCTCAGTTTCTTGGATACGTTTCTCTATGTCTACCGAGAATTTTGCCATCATCTCCTCGAGGGTCGGTTTCTTCTCTTGTGGGTAGGGTTGATTTTGGAAGTTTTGAGGAGGTTGTTGCCTTTGATTACCTTGGTTTCCTCGACCTCCCCATGAAAAATTTGGGTGGTTCCTCCAACCTGGATTGTAATTGTTACTATAAGGATTATTATTGGATCGGAAGTTATTACCTATATAGTACATCTGCTCGTTCTCTGCTTCCGGTTGGTAAGGTGGGTACTCAAGATTTGCCACAGTTCCACTTGTGTCGCACTGCATGACTAGGTGTGCCTGCGAAGAACATAAACTATCAAGCTTTTTATTCATCATCTCAAGCTGCGTTGATAGCATGGTCACTGCATCGACGTTAAAGACTCCTACTGATTTTGTTGGTTTGGTTCTTGAAGCCTGCCATTGATAATTATTTAGTGACATCTCCTCAATAAACTCGTATGCTGCTTCTGGAGTTTTGTTGTTCAGAGTTCCGCCAGTGGCTGAGTCAATTAATTGCCTTGTTGAGGGGTTTATACCGTTATAGAAGGTTTGAATTTGTAGCCACAAGGGTAAGCCATGGTGTGGGCACCTCCTCAAGAGATTCTTAAATCTCTCTCATGCATCGTACAGCGTCTCTAAATCCATCTGCACAAAAGAAGAGATATCATTCTGTAATTTGGATGTTTTGGCCAATGGAAAATATTTCATTAAAAACTTTTCGGTCATTTGATCCCATGTAGTGATTTACTCTCGTTGTAACGAGTTTAACCACTATTTAGCTTTATTTCTCAATGAAAAAGGAAATAATCGAAGACGTATGGCATCATCAGAAGCGCCATTTATTTTGAAGGTATCACAGAATTCTAAACAATTAGCTATATGCATGTTTGGATCTTCGTCCTGTAAACCATTAAATTGAACAAACTGTTGAATCATTTGTATTGTGTTAGGCTTTAATTCAAAATTGTTAGCAGATATAGCAGGCCTAACAATACTTGATTCCGCTCCTGTCAAATGCGGTTTCGCATAATCAAACATTGTGCGTGGAGCATTATTGTCCCCCACATCACGTGGTGGTAGGTGGTTTTCGTCCATCCCTTCAGTAGGATTGGATTCGTCTTCTTCTTCTCTTTCTATGTAATTTAGAGCTCGCCTGGTTTCCCGACGATTCCTACGAGCGGTTGCTTGAATACCACTGTTGTATACCAAAGGTCCTTTCGGGTTCCTTCTAGTCATAAACCAGAGGTACCTGCTGGAAAAAAAAAGAAAGAAATTTTCAGCAAAATAGAAAAAAATAAAATAGAAAGAATAAATTGCGAAAAATAAAAATTATGACTAAAGTAATAAAAATAGAGTTTTCTTAATAAAAATTATGGTGCCAAAAACTTGATCGCTGAAATCAGAGCTTTAAAAATTTATAAAAGAATGATCGAACCTAGAGACTAACTCTGACAACGATTAAAGGCAAGTGTACCTATCGAACAGTAGTATAGCTTGGGCAAGACCGGATTATCAAACCCAAAGGAACTAAAAGTATTAATACTAACCTTTTTTTTAATATTTAGCCTTTAAAATTAAAGTGAAGATTGTTCTAAGCTAAATCGACAAGAACTAAACTAAGGACACAAAGACAAAAAGGATGAATTGGAAAATAACTTGAAGAAAACTCAATTGATCACGACGATACAATCAGGAAGAATCCACCTAGACTGTACTTGTTATCTAACCCTTAATTATATGATCTCTTTACTTAGCTTGATCTGTAAGACTCCCTAACCTATATTAAACCCTCTCTCGAGGCGAATAACGTCTAACCCTAGGTTAATTAGTGGAACTCTCGTTCGCTTAAAATAACCCCCTAGGATAGCAGTAAATCGATCAATGGATTCCCATATTAGGTTTCACCCTAATTCGGCAAAATCTCGTAACCCTATCTCTAAGCATTCGATCAACTCCGCTTAATTATGTTAGACCTTCTCTTAGGTAGGGTCTATTCCTTCTCCACCTAAGCACATTAGATTTGGATTTAGCAACATAATTAAGAACAACCTAAGTAATTCATCATATAACTTAAAAATCAAATAACAAGATTCGTCTAGGTTTCATCCCCTTCAGGTATCTGAGGGGTTTAGTTCATAATGAATAAAGAAAACATCGCAAGAGAAAAGATAAAACTAAACATAAGAAGTTCCTAAAACCCACTGAAGGAATTGAAGGAGAATTTTGCCGTCTTGAGTATAACTCCAGCTTCTTGGGATGGATCAACTGGCTATCCTCGTGTTATTTCCTAACTCTGACCTTCTCGGCTTGGCTCCTTGGCCTAGCTTTGATGTCTCCTCAAAGGTGGCACTTAGGGGATATATATAGGCTATTGGAATGCGATTCTTTCTCCCTAAGTATCCTTTTCCAACTGAAATTGTTCTTTCCAGTGACAGAGACACGGCCATGTGACACGCCCGTGTGACTCATGGTCAGGCCGTGTTAGGACTTCTAATTTGGGCCGTATGAGTCGGAGTTGAGGCCGTGCTCTAGGTAATCGTTGAGGCACGGCCATGTGGACTTTGGGTCAGGCCGTGTCACTTTCGCACTAAGGCCCGTTTACTCTATTTTGGGCCCAATTTGTGTTCTTTTCATCCTTGGGTGCTTTCCTGGGTCTAAGACATGAAAAGAAAGGATTACAAGCACCTTTTTATACAGATCACGGAATAAATCATCGAAAAGCATATTAAATGTGGGTTAAAATATGTTACAATTACTGTTTATCACTGAACGAAGACATTAAACTTTTGGTTGGGATTTTTGATTTAAAAGAATCTGTTGTGTTAGTTCACCGGGCTTGTAAAGCCGAAGACTTTAGCCGAGAAAAGAAGAAAGCTGATTCAGAGGCTGGAGATTCAAGGAAAAGACCAATGAATAAACCTTCTCATTCTTCATCAAAGAAATTTTGAGATTTGTTTGTTTGATCGAATGAATCATTGGGATATTAGAATAGAGATCATGGAAATAAACATGTGAATCCTAAAGCACAAGCTACTTCTATTTCGAGTGTTGGCAATGTGAGAAATGATCGTATGCCTGTTGAGTTTTAAAATTTATAAAGAGAATGATCGAACCTGGAAACTAACTCTGACAACGATTAAAGGCAAGTGTACCTATCGAACAGTAGTATAGCTTAGGCAAGACCGGATTGTCGAACCCAAAGGAACTAAAAGTACTAATACTAGCTTTCTTTTTATTATTTAGCCTAAAATAAAGTGAAGTGTCTTTAATCTAAATTAACGACTACTAAGCTAAAGACGCAAAGACAAAAAGAACGAATTAGGAAATAACTTGAGAAAAACTCAGTTGATCACGACGATACCCTCAGGAAGAATCCACCTAGACTTCACTTGTTATCTAACACTGAACCATACGATTTATTTACTTAGTTTGATCCGTAGGACTCCCTAACGTATATTAAACCCTATCTTGAGGAGAATAACGTCTAACCCTAAGTTAATTAACGAAAATCTCTTTCTCGAATAATAACCCCCTAGAATAGCAGCAAATCGATCTACAGATTTCCATATTAGGTTTCACCCAAATCCGGCAAAATCTCGTCACCCTATCTCTAGGTGTGCGATCAACTTCGCTTAATTATGCTAGATCTACTTTTAAGCAGGGTCTATTCCTCCTCCACCTAAGCACATCAAATTTGGATTAAGCTCACATAATTAAGAACAAACTAAGTATTTATCATATAATTCAGAAATCAATAACAAGTTTTATCTAGGTTTTATCCCCTTCAAGTATCTGAAGGGTTTAGTTCATAACAAATAAAGAAAACATCTCAAGAGTAAAGATAAAACAAAACATAAGAAATCCCTAAAACTTCCTGAAGGAATTGAAAGACAAATCCTCTGCATTGAGTAGAATTCCGGCTTCTTGGGATGGATCAACTGGCTATCTTTGAGTGATTCCCACAAATCTGACCTTTCTGGCTTGGCTCCTTTGCCTAGCTAACCGTCCCCCATCAAGGATGAACTTATGGGGTATATATAGGCTCTTGGAATGTGTTTCTTTGCACCAAAGTATCCAAATCCGAATGAAATTGTTCATTGCCACGACAGGGACAAGGCCATGTCACATGCCCGTGGGCCTAGTCTTTGGGCCATGTTCGGATTTCTTTAATAAGGCACGGCCGTGTAAATTTGGGGTGAAGCCGTGTTCTAGATGATCAACAAGGCACGGCTGTGTGGGCTTAAGTCCAGGCCGTGCCGATTTTCACCTTGGCCCAATTTGCTCCGTTTTGTGCCCGTTTATAGTTCTTTTTATCCTTGGGTGCTTTCCTGAGTATAAGACATGAAAAGAAAGGATTAAGAGCACCTTTTTATATAAATCGAGGCTTAAATCATCCAAAAGCATACTAAATGTGGGATTAAAATATGTTACTATTACGGTTTATCAAATACCCCCACACTTAAGCTTTTGCTTGTCCTCAAGCAAGATTATCAACTTACAATTAAAACGAACTTTCCATAATTCATAATTCTTATCAATAATGCCTCATCATAATTCATAGATAATTTATACATGGATAATTCAACTCAAAGAGTCCAAAAGATTTAAACAGGATAAGTCATACATTTGTATCACAAAAATGTAGGTGTCTCCCCTTATCTAAATAATTACCTTTAGTTCAAAACCGACAAGGATTGATATCCTCAAAAAAGATTCACTCAAATCACTCTTAAGTGTTTAAGGTTCAGGAAAAAATAATCACTCATAAGTCGAACCTGAAAAGTTAATCCCATAGGCTTGCCTGAAAATCAGATCTCCACCACTTTAAAATGAGATGATAAACAGATCAAAAGGCCTTTGTCAGGGTTGTAACGGGACTAGGGTTAAAGGTGTGGATAAAGGCTGAAATTAGAAGGTTGGAATCGAGATTGAATTGACAAGTACTACCTAAAAATTATCGAAATAATAATTATATCAACTGAAAAGTAATAAACCAACTAATATGAGCTTTTTCTTTTGATATTTTGGCTTTAATTGTATAAGCTGTCTACTAATACTGAATATGCTTTGATTTTTTTTAAGAACAAACTAATAATAAATGATAAATTGAACTAATAATATAATCAGGTAACTAATCAAATCAAATCTCGATATAAGGGTAGTCAAAAGGAATGGTGATAATAAATACAAAGGGGTTTTGCGTTAATATTACCTGGTGAGTCAATAAAAAGGGTTGTTAGGATCAACGGGGTTCACTAGGGGTTAATTGTGGAGTTAGGCTTTTTATTGGAGTGAGTGGGTTAAAACCTAGGTTCCTTTATCATCTCTGTGTATCAAATCAATGGTGTGGTCTCAACATGTATAATTGAGGCAAGTTCAAGAATAACAGTTCATAGTTGACACACTCACAATCAAAATGTGAGCATGAAAAAGGGATATCTGCTCTATAAGGCTCAAAATCTCACAAAACTTTATTGGGTATTTTGATATCAACCTTGTAAATTTCAAAGTTCAAGGTAATATTTAAATTTAGGTTAACAACCTAGTGAGAATTTTAGTTCTGAAAATTAGACTTATCATGCTTGATTCTCTAGTATCAATGCATAATTATCAATGACTTACTCAAAAGCATGTCAATAAAAACCATAAATCATCAAAAATTTCATCCTAATTAGTAATATGAGAAAATTGATTCAAAACAAGACTAAATTCAGGGATTTGAGAATAATGAAAAAAAGTTTGGCCGAATATGAGAATAATGCAAAAAGTTAGGCACTTTCTTCAAATAAATATTCACCCCCCACACTTAAGATGTACATTGCCCTCAATGTACAAAGATAGATAATAACATTTACAGGAAAAATCAAAAGGGAAGGGGAAAGAATACTCCCTGAATTTTGGATGGTGTCCCTGGAGAATGGTAGAGGTCGTGGTGTCTGGTGACTTGTGTAGTAGTGAATTGCTCCTAGTGATGTTTTTGAAACTGCTAAGTCATCAGTTAGAAATATCGGAGGCATAATTAAATAATTGTTAGGAATACTCGAAGGTTAGATGTGGATGATAATCATGATAAAAGTTGTCAATGTATGAGGAAAATGTTCAAACTTAAGACAAATCGAAATTAAAATAACTAGAAAATAAAAGTAAAAACTTAAAATAAGGAAAAGAAAATCTAGATAAAAGGACTCAAATGTCCTCATCATAGGCCGGGTCCTGTGGTGGTGCTGGTGATGAGATATGAAGGTGATGGCATATCTGTTAGAGGGTGGCCTCTATCCCATCAAAACATCTAGTGTTTCCAACGAAATACTACTCGAACTGGTCGAGGCGTTCAGAGATATCTGCCAATGAGGTTGCTACATGGGATGGCCGCTGGCTCGGAATCGGTGCCTCCTGTGATGGTGGTGGGACATCATCAGTAATGTCCTTGGGCTCCCCCTCGTCTGTGGGTGTCACTAATCAGTATTGAGGGGGTCTGTCCCTCGACGATGTTTAATCATCCTCATGTGTAACATCGTCTGGATGCCCTGAGGTACCATATGCCCAATCATCATGAGGGAGGATCTCTGGTCGTCGGTGTTAAGGAGGTCGAAATGTCGAGCCAACCGTGTTATATATGGGCCCATCGATAGAATTCCCTTCCTGTGTGCCTCTGTTTGATGCTGCATTGCACTAGCGATAAAGTATGCGAGGTCGAACACATGTCCTTCTACCATGCATGATAAGTAATATACATCGTGTCGATTTACCACGCCGGTGCTTTCATGACGTCCTGTAATAGTGTGAGCGAGAATGGCATGGATGTACCTCAAATATGGGCAAGAGCTGTCGCCTTGGAGCGACTGAGGTCGTAGATGCCAGTGATGGGGTGTAAGCTGTGCCAGCAGGAGAAGGGAGTGCAGTGGAGCTGTCGGTTTAACTCGAAGAGTGGGTTTGCTTCTATAAATTTTGGCGTATAGAGTCCGAGTGTCGAGCCGAATTGCGGTACGCTCAGTCGACGTACCGTGCCCCTTAAATGGAATTGGACTGTACCTGAGTCGTCGAACTGTGCCATCACTATCTACAAGGTGAAAGTGGTGTAGAACTCTAGTGTGGGCTCCAAGTATGTGGGTTCGATGATTAAGAAAAACTGCTCCCACGGGTCGGTCAAGAGGAGGGCTCAAATATCAGTTGCTAGCCTGACTTGTTCCATTGCGTCCCAATCGATACACCTATCGGTGCCGAGGGGTCTATCCCGAATTGCCTTGTAACTCTCTTCCTGAGCTTCCTGAGTAAATCGGAGGAATTGATGTCGTAGCTCAAAAGAAGCACTTGCTGAGGATGATTCGGGCCCCTTTCTTTTCTTGTTTGGGGTGGCTGTAGATCGTTTTGGTCGTGATGATGGCATGATACCAAGGGTGATGGTGGTGGTTTTCTGCCGAACACGGGCTGAGCACGGTGGTGGCGTGAGTTTGTAACACGAACACGGTGGTGGCAAGGGCGTGGAGTTCGGCAGCACGACGGTGGTGCGGGCATGGGGTGGGTTGTAGTGTGTTTTTAGGGAAGAAATGGGAGTTAAGGAGGTTTTGGGAAGGTGGGGAATATGGGTGTGGCCGGATTTTGGGAGGAAGAATGCTGAAAATTGTTTTTAGGGTAGGTTTTGGGAAAGTGACGGTTTAGTTTGGTTAAATAGGGGAGGGGACACGGGCTAGTGCCACACCCGTGCTCTGTTTTAAAGTGCTCGTGTTTTTCGCAATTTTAATTTTTTGGGCGCGTTCAGGTAGTTGGCCACGGCCGTGGGTGTAGTGGCACGCCCGTGTTCTTTTTCACACGGTCATGTAGAACGGGTGTGTTTCGCCCGTGCTTGGCAAGTTAGTATGTTGGCACGGTTGGGCGGCACGGACGTGTTTAGCCCGTGCTCAACAAGTCAGTAAACTCGCACGGGCAGTTAGCACGGGTGTGGACTGGTATCGCAGCCCGTGTTGGGAAAAGAAATTCTTCTCTGTTTGTGCACGGCTACTGGCACGCCCGTGTGCAAGGTCGTGTGGTCTAAAACCTGCGCTTTTATTAGACTAATTTAGTATGGAGTTAGATGCTGAAAAAGTTAAAAATAAATATAAAATGTTAGTGAATTAGTGCTCGGGTTGCCTCCCGAGAAGCGCTTGTTTATAGTCTTAAGCTAGACTTTCCCTGTTTTCATTTCTAAAAGAAGGCTCACGGAGCTGAAACTCCTCTCTCATATCCCTCAAATCTTCACCATTATAGATTTTGAGTCGGTGACCATTTACCTTGAATGTGCCCTTAGTGGGGTGAGTTACCTCGATTGTGCCATATGGAAAAATTGTTTTGATCATGAATGGGCCTGACCACCTTGATTTCAGTTTCCCTGGAAATAATTTAAGCCTTGACTTGTATAGTAGGACCAAGTCCCCTACTTTGAATTGTTTCGACTTCTTTAGACGAGCATCGTGGCATCGCTTTGTTGCCTCCTTGTACAGTTTTGTGTTTTTGTAGACCTCGGCTCTCCATTCGTCTAACTCATTCATCTGCATCATTCTTTTCTTTCCTGCAGTTTTGAGATCGAATTCAAAAACTTTATGGCCCAAAAAGCTTTGTGTTCTAACTCGAATGGTAGATGACAGCTTTTCCCGTATACAAGTTTCTATGGGGATGTCCTAGAGGTGTTTTAAATGCTGTTCTATAGGCCCATAAGGCATCATCTACTTTTAATGCCCAATCTTTTCTATTCGATTCAACCATTTTTTCTAGGATGCGCTTAAGTTCTCGGTTTGCTACTTCAACTTGCCCACTAGTTTGAGGTTGATATGGGGTAGCTATCCTGTGGTGTACTCCATATTTCTTTAGAACTTTTTCAAATTGAGTATTATAGAAATGAGTGCCCCTATCACTAATGGTAGCTCTAGGTGTCCTAAATCGAGAAAACAGTTTCTTGAGAAACTTAACTACTACCCTAGCATCATTGGTAGGTAAATCTTCCGCTTCTACCCATTTTGACATGTAATCAACTGCCGCTAGGATGTATTTATTTCCAAATGAACTTGGAAATCATCCCATGAAATCAATACCCCATACATCAAATATTTCAGTTGATAGCATATATGTTTGAGGCATTTCATCATGTTTAGAAAGGTTACATATTCTTTGGCATTTATCACACGAAGTAACAAACCTGTTGGCATCTTTAAATAGAGTGGGCCAATAAAAACCTGGTTCGAGTATTTTGTGTGCTGTCTTAATGCCACTATAGTGTCCTCCTGAGGGTCCTGAATGGCAACGTTCCAGGATTTTGCTTGCTTCTGCCTTTGAAATGCATCTCCGAATTACCTGATCTGCACATATACGGAAAAGAAAGGGATCTTCCCAAAACTAGTTTTTTGCATCAGCAAAGAATCGCTTCTTTTGGTGATGTGTTAGTCTTTTTGGCAAGATGTTAGTGGCTAGATAATTTGCGATGTTTGCAAACCATGGTACCTCATAATGTGTTATAGAAAAGAGTTGTTCTTTGGGAAACGAATCGTTTATCACATTTTCATCGAGTTCTCTAATGTGTGGATTCTCAAGTCTGGAGAGGTGATCTGCCGCAAGATTCTCAGCTCCCTTCTTATCTTGTAATTCCAAGTCAAATTCCTGTAAGAGTAAAATCCATCGTATGAGTCGAGGTTTTGCATCAGGTTTGTTTAAAAGATAACGAAGAGTTGAATGGTCAGTGTAAATGACAACTTTAGACAATATTAGATACTGCCTAAATTTGTCAAAAGCAAAAACTACAACTAGCAATTCTTTCTCTGTGGTGGTGTAGTTTTCTTGTGCGGGTGTTAATGTTCTGCTAGTGTACTAAATTGGCTGAAAATGCTTGTCTCTTCGTTGTCCCAAAACTGCATCTACTGCAAAATCACTTGCATCACACATTAGTTCAAAGGGTAAATTCCAATCAGGTGTGATTATAATCGAAGCATTTATTGATTTATCCTTAAGGATATTAAATGCATCTAAACATTCCTGATTGAAATTGAAAGGAACATCTTTTTCTAGTAATTTTGTTAAAGGCTTAGCTGTTTTATAAAAATCTTTAATAAATCTTCTATAGAACCTTGCATGTCCTAAAAAGCTTCTAATAGCCTTAACTGAACTAGAGGGAGGTAATTTTTCTATGGATTCAACCTTTGCTTTATCTACCTCAATCCCTTTACTAGAAATCTTATGTCCTAAAACAATCCCTTCTCTAACCATAAAGTGACATTTTTCCCAATTCAAAACAAGGTTTGTTTCCTCGCATCTCATTAGAACTCATTTTAAGTTTTTAAGGCAAAGATGGAAAGAATTACCGAATACTGAGAAATCATCCATAAATACCTCCATAATGTCTTCCACAAGTTCATCGAAGATTGCCAGCATGCAATGCTGAAAAGTAGTAGGAGCATTACATAATCCAAAAGGCATTCTATTAGAAGCAAACGTACCGTATGGGCATGTAAATGTTGTCTTCTCTTGATCTTCAGGAGCTATGGGGATTTGGAAGTAGCCGGAGAGTCCGTCCAAGAAGCAGTAATACATATGCCCGGATAGTCTTTCTAACATTTGATCTATGAAGGGTAGAGGGAAGTGATCTTTTCTGGTGGCATCGTTCAGCTTTCTATAGTCTATACAGACTCTCCAACCTGTAACTGTTCTTGTAGGGATTAACTCATTCCTTTCATTGGGCACCACCGTTATACCTCCTTTCTTTGGAACTACCTGCACAGGACTTACCCAATTGCTGTCAGAAATAGGATAAATTATTCCTGCATTTAGAAGTTTAATTACCTCGGCTTTAACCATTTCTTTCATGTTGGGGTTTAACCGTCTCTGAGGCTGCATACATGGCTTGTATTCCTCTTCCATTAAAATTTTGTGGGTACAGAATGATGGGCTTATTCCATTGATGTCAGAATTTTTCCAAGCTATGGCCCTTTTATGTTCTCTTAGTACCTGTATCAACTCCTCTTTTTCCTTAGGTTTTAGTTCTGAAGAGATAATAACCGGTAGCGTAGAATTTTCCCCAAAGAATGCGTATTCCAACTGTTTCGACAACTATTTCAATTCCAGATTGGGTGGTTCATCAATAGAGGGTTTTTGTTTCAATTCGTCATTGACTTTAATGCTTTCTTTTTGCGTTTGTTGAGGTGAAGACGTATTTAGCTCCTCAGCTTCATCTTCTTCCCCCTAGTCTTGCGTCAGGCATAGTTCCGTCGTGTCATCATGTAAGATTTCCTGTAATGAGTTTTGAATAATATGATCAGTAGTATCAACAAAATAACAGGCATCATCTTGTTCTCTAGAATATTGCATGGCATCATAAATTTGAAAAATAATTTCCTCATCGCCTATCCTTAATGCAAGTTTACCGTTACCTACATCGATAACAGCCCTAGCGATAGCTAAAAAAGGACTGTAATACCCGGGATTAGGGCTTGTGCTTTTTTGCTTAATTGCATGTGCTAGTATGCCTGTGTGTATTTTGAATGTGTTTTATGAATTTTGAGAACTCTAGAGTATAGGTGAATGCCTTAGAAATTATCAGATTTTAAGTTTCAAAGAGGGAGCTTAGCCTGATAGGCCTTAAAGAAAATTGTAAGGGAAATTAGACGCACAAATGGGCTTGTTAAAGTGGCAAGGAGGCGCCACTTAAAGCCTCAGTAAGTGATGCCACAAGCATGGGTGCAAGGCCTAGGTTCGAGCAGTAAGGGGAGCACTTTTGGAGTGTTTTTACGTCAAGCAAGGAGGGGAGTGGGACGGCACTAAAACACTTGATGGATGAGCTTTAGATATGGTTAAATTCTTTTAAAGATTCATCTAAGCTAAGGGGATAATTGTGGCTTTAATTAATTTATTTTGTATGGGTAAGATAAGAGATAAAATAGGAGAAAAGCAAGGATGAGCTAATGTTTGAGTGTTAGCCGAATTCAAGGGAGGGGAGTAAGTGAGACAATCGGTCATGCTAAGGGGATTAAGTGCCGAATTTCATTCTTTTTCTCATCTTTCTCTTTGAGCCGAAATTCTTCTACTTTCTCCTCCTCTTCTTTTCTTTCTTTCAACATTAATTTTGCACTTTTTTCCTTATATGGCCTAATACTCCATCACCATTTGAGAGCCATAGCCGAACCCTTATAGCCTTCATTCTCTTCTCATTTTTCTTTTCACCATTAAAGTGCCGAAACATCATCTTCATTTTTGGATCTAGAAGCTGAATAACCAAAGTAACCCCTAACCCCTAGCCGAAAGTTCACTTCTTTGGCACTCTCTGAATCGATTTCTTCTGCAAATCTCCTTGTTGATTTCGTGAAGGTGGTTGATCATTTGCGGTTGGTCTTTCTTCTTTGGTAAGAAATCCCTTTGATGTCGATTTGCTCTTTTCTTCTCTGACTGTCAAAATCAAGACCCTAATCACATTGTTACTCTATGGCCGAAACTCTGAATGAGGGTTTCAGGATTCTGTATTATCGACTGCAAGGGAGGAGGTCTTCGGGATTTCAAGATCTAAAGGTAAGTGTGTGTAGCCATAGGCCGAAGGCCATTTATCTTGTTCATTAAATGTTAGAATAGAATCTAACATATACCTATAGGGATTTCGACATCACTAGGAGCAAGGACGATTTCGGGATTTGATTAGTAGCTGAATCGGCAGCAAGGTAAGGATTTTGGTTGCGATAATCCTTTGGGATTTGATTAAGTAGCCGAATGGCTTTTTGTTAAATTGCTTAGTGTTGGCCGAATGTAGGAACTAAGGATCTAAAGCATTAGATCGAGATTTTCAGGATTTCAGTGAAACCAGGTGTGTAACCCCACACTAACTCTTAAATGATTTATGGTATAATTTTAATGCATGTGTTAATAAGAATGTGAACAATATGGCCAAAGGTACCATGCAATGGTACAAAGTACTCAGGTACGTAACCTTAACGTTATGTTAATAAATGTTATGAACATGTGAAATATGGCACATATGTGAATATTGATAAGAATGTGAAATAAGGCATAAGGCATGATTTATGCATGTTTTGTATGACATGGAGCATATGGGTGATATGGAAAGGGGAAGTGATCTGGTGGTTTTTAGCACAATATCTGGTGACACATGTCACATAATCTGAATGTGTTGACTTTTTTCACAAAATGTTATCTGGTGACCAAGGTCACAAATTATTATTATCTGGTGGCTATGCCACGAATTAATAAGGGCGATGTGCCAGTCGACTGCAGCGACTGCCTTCGATGGTGTGTAGCGGATGGAGGGTCGATTTAGTAATCCCCACAGTGTGATTGGTTGGTACGGGTGATGTGTAGCGGATGGTTATCTAGGTTTGGGATCGGGAATGCATCATTGATTATATGTGTTTTATATATGTTTGTATGTCGGAATTGTTTGGGACTTTGTGTTGGCTGTTACACATTGAGTCTGTTTGACTCACCCCGTTGTGGGATATCTTTTCAGCTGACACTCAGTAGATGGACCGGGTCGGCAGGAACTTAGTGGTGGCCATGCTCAACTTAGAGTTATTTTATTTAAATACTATTTATTTAAGTTTGGATTTATTTCGGGTTTTATGTTGATGTAATAAGGCCATTAGTATTAAACTATTTATGCATGCATTTTTAATTATTTTGGTATGATACGTTTTTTTTTTATCAAATCAAAGTTTAAGTAAATTTTCTTAAAAATAAAATCTAAATGTTTTGGCAACTAATCTCAAACGATTTTCAAATCAAAGGTAACTATAAAACAACTCGACAATTCTTGTAACTTATGATTTGCAATATAATAATAATGTTTTCATAAAATTTTAGACTTCAAAAATTACATCATTTCCAATTCAACCACAACACAAATCAATTTTCTTCAAAACCATCCAAATTTTCCAAAGTAACAAACAAGATTTTGAAATGTTTTACTCAAGGAACATACCAGATCTGGTCGAGGCTCGTGGGCTGGGTTTGGGTGTTTCAAGGACGCCCTAAAGTTAAGGGAACATTAATGTCTTCATCCATGTCTAACACAACAAAATCAACAGGGAAAATAAATTTATCAATTTTCACCAGGATATCTTCGATAACTCCTCTAGGAAATTTAATAGATCTATCAGCTAACTGAATACTCATCCTAGTGGGTTTTGGTTCCCCAAGATCTAGTTGTTTAAACATTTTGTAAGGCATTAAAATAATACTGGCACCTAGATCAGCTAATGCTTTCTTAATATTTAAGCTACCAATTAAGCAAGGAATAGTAAAACTTCCTGGGTCTTTTAATTTGGCTGGTAACTTGTTTTGGAGGATGGCAGAGCATTCTTCATTAAGTCCCACCGTCGATATTTCTTCAAGATTCCTTTTATTCGTCAGAAGTTCCTTTAAGAATTTTGCGTACTTTGGCATCTGTGAAATAGCTTCAACAAAAGGTAAGTTAATATGTATTTGTTTAAAAAGTTCGAGAAACTTACCGTATTGGGCATCTAATCGTTCTTTCTTCAACTTTGCTGGATATGGGATTGGTGGTTTGCTTTCTTTGCGGACTGGATTTACTTCCTCAACTCCCTCATCCTTTGTGTTGTTGTTTTCGTGTGGTAATTTTTTCTTTGGCTTGACTAATTCTTTTCCAGTTCTTAATGTAACTGCTTTTACCTGTTCTGTTTCTTTAGAAAAAATCTCTGCTCATATTTCACAGGTCATCTCAGTGAGTTCTCCAACTGACTTGGTGAGTTCCCCAACTGACTCAGTAAGTTCCCCAACTAGGTTCTTGGTCTCTTTAACTGACGTTTGTTGATCTTTAAGTGTTTTCTCAGTATCTTGGACACGATTTTCTGTGCTTGCCATGAACTTCGTCAGCATCTCTTCGATGTTTGGCTTTTTCTCTTGCGGATATGGCTGATTTTGGAAATTTTGAGGAGGTTGTTGCCTTTGATTTCCTTGATTTCCTTGACCTCCCCATGAAAAATTTGGGTGGTTCCTCCAACCTGAATTGTAAGTATTGCCATAAGAATTATTATTGGATCTGAAATTATTACCTATATAGTTCATCGGTTTGCTCTCTGTGCCTGGTTGGTAGGGTGGGTACTCAGGATTCGCCACAGTTCCACTCTCGTCGTACTACATTACTGGGTGTGCCTACAAAGAACACAAACTATCAAGCTTTTTATTCATCATCTCTACTTGCGTTGATAGCATGGTTACTGCATCGATGTTGTAAACTCCGGTTGATTTCGTCGGTTAAGTCCTTGTAACTTGCCACTGATAAGTATTCAGTGACATTTCTTCAATGAACTCGTAGGTTGCTTTAGGAGTTCTGTTGTTTAGGGTTCCACCGGTGGCTGAGTCAATTAGTTGCCTCGTTCAGGGGTTTACACCATTATAAAAAGTTTGGACTTGTAGCCATAAGGGTAGACCATGGTGTGGACACCTTCTCAAGAGATCCTTGTATCTCTCCCATGCGTTGTATAATGTCTCTAAATCCATCTGCACAAAAGAAGAGATATCATTCTGTAATTTGGCTGGTGGGAAATATTTCAATAAAAACTTTTCAGTCATTTGCTCCCATGTGGTGATTGACCCTCGTGGTAACGAGTTCAACCATTGTTTGGCTTTATTCCTTAATGAAAAGGGAAATAACCGAAGACGTATGGCATCATCAGAAACGCCATTTATTTTGAAGGTATCACAAAACTCTAAGAAATTAGCTATAAGAGTGTTTGGGTTTTCGTCCTGCAAACCATCAAATTGAACAAATTGTTGAATCATTTGTATTGTGTTAGTCTTTAATTCAAAATTATTAGCAGCTATAGCAGGCCTAACAATACTTGATTCTGCTCCTGTTAAATGCGGTTTAGCATAATCAAACATTGTACGTGGAGCATTATTTTCTCCCAAATCATGTGGTTGTGGATTAGTCTCGTCCATCCCTTTAGTAGGATTGGATCTGTCTTCTTGATTTTCTTCTGTGTGATTTAGGGCTCGCCTGATTTCTCTGGGATTCTTACGAACAGTAGCTTCAATTTCACTATCGCATACTAGTGGTCCTCTCGGGTTCTTTCTAGTCATAAACTAGAGGTACCTACTGAAAAAAAAAAGAAAGAAAATTTTGCAAAACCTAGATTATTTTAAAAAAATAAAAGTAAATTGAAAAAATTAAAAATAATGGCTAAAGTAATAAAAATAGAGTTTTCTTAATATTTTAGTTCCCCAGCAACGACGCCAAAAACTTGATCGTATGTCTACCAAGTTTTAAAATTTATACAGAGAATGATTGAACCTGGAAACTAACTCTGACAACGATTAAAGGCAAGTGTACCTATCGAACAATAGTATAGCTTAGGCAAGACCGAATTGTCGAACCCAAAGGAACTAAAAGTACTAATACTAACTTTCTTTTTATTATTTAGCCTAAAATAAAGTGAAGTTTCTTTAATCTAAATTAATGACTACTAAGCTAAAGACGTAAAGACAAGAAGAACGAATTGGGAAATACTTGAAGAAAAACTCTGTTGATCACGATGATACCCTCAGGAAGAATTCACCTAGATTTCACTTGTTATCTAACACTGAACCATACGATTTATTTACTTAGTTTGATCCGTAGGACTCCGTAACGTATATTAAACCCTCTCTCGAGGCGAATAACGTCTAAAACTAGGTTAATTAACGAAAATCTCTTTCTCGAATAATAACCCCCTAAAATAGCAGTAAATTGATTTATGGATTTCCATATTAGGTTTCACCCTAATCCGGAAAAATCTCGTCACCCTATCTCTAGGCGTGCGATCAACTCCGCTTAATTATGCTAGATCTACTCTTAAGCAGGGTCTATTCCTCCTCCACCTAAGCACATCAAATTTGGATTAAGCTCACATAATTAAGAACAAACTAAGTATTTATCATATAATTCAGAAATCAATAACAAGTTTCATCTAGGTTTCATCCCCTTCAGGTATCTGAAGGGTTTAGTTCATAACAAATAAAGAAAACATCTCAAGAGAAAAGATAAAACAAACATCAGAAATCCCTAAAACTCCCTGAAGGAATTGAAGGAGAAATCCGCAGCCTTAAGTAGAATTTTGGCTTCTTGGGATGGATCAACTGGCTATCTTCGAGTGATACCCACAAATCTGACCTTTCCGGTTTGGCTCCTTGGCCTAGCTAACCGCCCCCTTCAAGGATGAACCTAGGGGGTATATATAGGCTCTTGGAATGTGTTTCTTTGCACCAAAGTATCCAAATCCAAATTAAATTGTTCATTGCCACGACAAGGACACGGCCATGTCACACGCCCGTGTGACTAGTCTTTGGGTCGTGTTCGGATTTCTTTAATGAGGCACGGCCATGTAAATCGAGGGTCAGGCCGTGTTCTAGATGATCAACAAGGCACGGTCGTGTGGGCTTAAGTCCAGGCTGTGTCGATTTCCACCTTGGCCCAATTTGCTCCGTTTTGGGCCCATTTCTCGTTCTTTTTATCCTCGGGTGCTTTCCTGAGTATAAGACATGAAAAGAAAGGATTAAGAGCACCTTTTTATATAAATCGAGGCTTAAATCATCCAAAAGCATACTAAATGTAGGATTAAAATATGTTACTATTACGGTTTATCAAAAAACAATAAACCCGAGTGTCAACAGTGCGGGAGAAGACATTTTGGTGAATGCTGGAATAAGAGTACTAAAGCTTGCTTCAAATATGGTTTGCTAAATCACTTTATCTGAGATTGCCCAGAGTTATCTGAGAAAGAAAAAGTTTAGAATGTAAGATAGAGTAATACGACTATGAGAGGGAGACAACTAAGCAAAACGGGAAATGTATCCAGTGCTAGAGGTATAATTAGGGACTCAGTTGTGAGATCTAAGGCCAGAGCACCTGCTAAAGCCTACACTATTCTCGCTCGTGAAGAAGCATCGTCCCCAGATGTTATTACCGGTACTTTTTCTCTTTTCAATACTGATATACTTGCGTTGATAGATCCTGGATCAACTCATTCATATATCTACATGAATTTAGTGTTTAGAAAGAGTTTACATGTTGAGTCTACAAAGTTTGTAATTAAAGTATCGAACCTTTTAGGCAAGTCTGTTTTAGTTGATAAGATTTATAAGAATTGTCCTTTGAGGACTCGAGGTTATTGTTTTTCGTCTGACTTGATGCTTTTTCCATTTGATGAGTTCAATGTAATTCTCGGAATGGATTGGTTGACTCTGCATAATGATGTTGTGAATTGTAGACGGAAGGTTATAGAATTGAAGTGTCAGAATAATAAAATTCTTTGGATTGAATCAAATGAATCGAATGAATTGCCCATTGTGATTTCGTCTATGTCAGCTCAGAGATGTGTGAGAAAAGGTTGCGAAGCTTATCTTGCTTATGTTTTGGATATAAAGGTGTCTGAATCAAAGATTGAATCAGTGCCATTTGTCTAGGAATATCCGGATGTGTTTCCTGAAGAATTACCGGGGTTGCCACCTATTAGAGACGTTGAATTTGCTATTGAATTAATACAGGGAACTTCACCGATATCTATAGCTCCGTATAGAATGTCTCCAACAGAGTTGAAAGAGTTGAAAGCTCAATTGCAAGAGTTAACAAATAGAGGTTTTGCACGACCGATTTTTTCACCTTGGGGTGCGCCTGTATTGTTCGTCAAGAAGAAAAATAGTTGAATCAGAATGTGTATTGATTATGGTCAACTCAACAAAGTTACGATAAAGAATAAGTATCCATTGCCGAGAATAGATGATATGTTTGATCAGTTGAAAGGTGCAATAGTGTTTTCAAAGATTGATTTGGGATCTGGTTATTATCAGTTGCGAGTTAAAGACTCAGATTTGCCGAAAAATGCGTTCAGAACGAGTTACGGACACTATGAATTCCTTGTTATACCTTTTGGACTAACTAATGCTCCTACCATTTTTATGGATTTGATGAATCAGATTTTTAGACTGTATTTAGACGGATTTGTTGTTATGTTCATTGATGACGTTCTGATCTATTCATGAGATGAGTCTGAGCATGTCGAACATTTGAGGATTGTGTTGCAAACTTTGAGAGATAAGCAACTGTATTCTAAATTTATCAAATGTGAGTTTTGGCTCCGGGAAATTGGATATTTGGGACATATAGTTTCAGCGGATGGAATTCGAGTTGATCCGAGCAAGATATCTACAGTTATTGACTGGAAACCATCTAGAAATATATCCAAGGTCAGAAGTTTTCTAGGATTGGTCGGTTACTATCGACGCTTCGTTAAAGGATTTTTTTATGATTGCTACACCGATGACTAGACTGCTACAGAAAGATGTAAAGTTTGAATGGTCTGAGAAATGTCAACAAAGCTTTGATCAATTAAAAGCATTGTTAACTGAAGCACCAGTGTTGGTTCAACCTGAGTCGGGTAAAGAATTTTTGATTTACAGCGATGCCTTATTGAACGGTTTGGGTTGTGTGTTGATGCAAGAGGGAAAAGTGATAGCTTATGCTTCCAGACATTTGACGCCGCATGAAAAGAACTATTCGACGCACGATTTAGAGTTGGCCGTTATAGTGTTTATTTGACGAAAGGTGTGCCATGTGCCCTGATTTCAAGAATTAAAGTATCAAATGTCATAGAAAGATCTGAAGTTAAGATAGTGTTAAAGACTTGAGCTATTGAAAGATCATGAGTGGTTATTGATTAATCTCTGGGAAAGCAAATATAGTTACAGATGCTGAATGAAAAAAAAATATCCTTGTTTATTTTGTGAGTGGGTTACACGATTGATCTTAATTGATGATGATCCGATTTTAGTTAGATTAAAAGTTGAAGCGATGTTTTCATTGCAAGATTGAGAATCTCAGAAATGTGTTAATGAATGGTAAGCTAAACGAGTTCAGTATGAATTGATTTTTGATTCGGAATTTCAGGTCTGACCTGATGATTGATGTTATTGTTCTGAGATAGAAATTGTGTGCAGATGAATTCAAAGCTTATGCAGGAAATTTTTTTACGAGGCTCAGTAGTAGCTCGTTGGTTCATTCTAGGAGTAATCAAAATGTGCAGTTATTTGAAATAGATGTTTTGGCGATTGGGTTTCTCATTTGACAGATCGGCCGAGTTATATGTTTCTGAGGTTGTTAGCTCTCATAGAGTGCCATTCCCCATTATTTCGGATTGAGATCCGAGGGCTATATCCCAATCATGGAAAAAGCTACAAGAAACTTTGAATACACCGGTAAATCGGTGGTAAGTTTGAGAGAGTAATTCAAAACTTTGACAATATGCTCCGACACTGTGTGTTAAAGTTCAAAGAGATTAGAAAGAGATACACGAGGTTGATATGATTTGCGATTCTAGGAAATTATTAAAAGTAATTCATGAGGGTTGAAAGAAATTTCTTCTGGTAAGATTTTCAGGGACGAAAATCCCTAAGGGGGGAGAGTTGTAACAGCCCGATTTTGGGCCTAGTCGGAATAGTGGTTTTGGGACCACAAATCCGAAGAGGAAAAATTTTTTTTATTACATTTTTATGGTCTACGATTTCACGAAAGGATTTCGTGGAAATTTCTGAAACACCCTAAACCCGGCCCACGAGTCTCGACCAGATCTGGTATGTTCCTCGAGTAAAACTGTTCAAATCGGATTTGGATCTTTTGAAAATCATTGAGTGTTTTTGGGAGAAAACTCGAATTGGGTTGGGCTTAAGTTGGAAACCAGTTTATTTTTAAACATAAGTTTTTATAAAAATTCCATTGTCAAGTTTCCAAAACTTTAAATTGAAAGGTATACCGAATTTGTTTTAGGTTTCATCTTTAAATTAAAAATCATTTTCCTTTAGGTGTCAAAACATTTAGGGTTCATTCTTAAATAAAATTCACTTAGTCTTTAACTTGATAAAAATTTCGTATCGTAAGAAAATAATTAACGTGCATGCATAAGATAGTTCAGACTATGGCCTTATTACATCAAAACAAACCCGAAATAAGTTTAAAGTGCTTAAATAAAATGAAATGTCCAAATAAAATAATTTCCTTGCTGAGCATGGCCACCACTAAGCTCCTGCCAACCCGTCCATCACTGATCATCACCTGAAAAGTATTCCCACAACGGGGTGAGTCAAACAGACTCAATGTGTACACAAACACTAAGTCCAAACAGATTCAGGCATATCAACTCATACATATATATATATATATATATCATAATTCACAATAAATGATGCATTCCCAAACCCAAGCCTAGTTACCATCCGCTACACATCACCCGTACCAACCTGCACACCGTGGGGACTACTAAGTCAACCCTCCATCCGCTACACACCATCGAAGGCAGTCGCTGCAGTCAACGTGCTCATCGCCCTTATAAAATTCGTGGCATAGCCACCAGATAATATTTTGTGTCATGAGACACCACATTCAGATAATGTGACCGAAGTCACCACATTCAGATAATGTGACCGAAGTCACCACATTCATATATCGTGACAATAGTCACCACATTCACTTCCCCTTTCTCAATCACCCAAATGCCCATGACATACAAAACATGCCCATATTATGCCTTATATTTCATTCACATTCTTATAACTGCACTTATGTGCCATAACAGATATTTATCACACTCATAGTAGGAGCAGGAAAAGGTACCTGAGTACTTTGTACCATCACATGGTACCTTATCCACATTCACATTCTTATGAACACATATAACAAAATATAGCCATACATCTATGAAGAGTTAGTGTGGGGTACACACCTGGTACACTTATCGAATTCACTCCAAATCCCGAAAAGCCCGATCTATTACCTTAGATCTTTAACTCCTATATTCTGCCAACCTTAACATGTTAGAAAACCATTCGGCTAAAAACCAAATCCCAATAGGATTGTCAAAATCAACTTCTTACCTTGCCGCCGATTTGGTTACCAACTAAATCCCGAAAGTTCGTGATACTTCCCCCCAGCAATCGGCCAAACTCTAGATCACCTAAATGATTAGTTTCGGCTTTTGAATAGGTAAGAAATAAATCTAAGTACTAAAGTAGGGCCTTGGCCGATTGTTCATAAGTGTTTACCTTTCGATTTGAAATCCCGAAATCCTTGTATACCACTGTCGACTGCCCCTAAATGTCCTTAGTTAGATTCGGCTAGCATCATAATCAATATGACCGAATATAACCCCTCCTTACCTTACGATTTCAATTTCCACAATTGATCCTTGCTTCTTTAGTGATGTCGAAATTCCTATGGCCACATGTTAGGTTTATTCCAACATTAAAACACAATAGAATGGCCTATGGCCGAATCTTATATTTACTTACCTTAGATCCATGAAATCCCGAAAGATCCTTCCTTGCTGTCGACAATAGGCAAATCCTGAAACCCTCCTTCAGAGTTTCGGCCAAAAGCAAGAATGGGGTTAGATTCCTAGTTTTCGACAAGCCTAAAAGAAAGAGAAAAGAAATTGAATTTGATCTTACCCTTAGTCACCAAGTCGACATCACCTTTGCTTAACTCCTTAGAGAAATTTCTACTAAGGCTAACAAGAACTTGCTTTCGGCTTTTGGAAAGATTACGAGAAGAAGAAGAAAAGAAGAGGTTGATCAAGGTTTCGGCTTTTGATGCTATGAAGAAATCGGTTTGGAGATTTGAAGAGAGAAAGAGAATGGTTGCAGGGAGAATTCGGCAGAGAGAAAGGAAGGAAAAAGAAGAAGAATGACTAATGGCCTTAATTCCCCCTTTGGCCGAAATTATCACCAAGAGAATCCCTTGGCCGGCCATCACATGCTCCCTTATCAAACCCCTCATTTTTCTCCTCTTATCGCCTCATCCAAAATTAATAAAATAATCCCTCATTTATCACTTATCTTAATTATTTTATCACCCCTTTTATCTCTTAAAAATAAAAGGATTTAAACTCCTAAAATATAGCCTTGGTGACGTCCCTTGCTGCTCATCTCTGCTGAAAAATAAAAATTCCCTTATTGCTCCCATCGTGACTCGAACCTAGGCCCCTTTTCCCTTGCTTGTGGCGTCACCTACTAGGCCCTAAGTGGTGCCTTGCAACCACTTTACCAAGCCCAATTGTGTGACATATTTCCCCTATTTATTTTCTTAAGGCCTCTCAGGCTTAGCTCCCTCTTTTAGAATTAAAATCTAATAATTTCTAAGGCACTTGACTACACACTAAGGTTCACAAAAATTCATAGAACACATTAACAACACACGTAAGCATGCTTTCACATTCAATTAAGCAATTATGCATAAGCCATAATTTGGGATATTACAATTTCGTTCGAAAGTTTCGAGGTTTGGGCACTCAATT
This sequence comes from Gossypium australe, assembly GCA_005393395.2. Taxonomy (NCBI): domain Eukaryota; kingdom Viridiplantae; phylum Streptophyta; class Magnoliopsida; order Malvales; family Malvaceae; genus Gossypium; species Gossypium australe. The sequence goes on along the minus strand of CM016623.1, from coordinate 70,068,338 downwards.
TAGTCCAAAGGACTAAATTGTAAAAAAAGCAAAAGTTGAGTTCGACATGTTAGAGGTGTCCAATTGTTATGAAATTTTAAATTTGAGGTCCTTAGATGTTAATTAGACCATTGGTTAATTTGTTGGACAAAAATGTACATGAAATAGGTGAAATAGAATATTTTTAAGTTAGGGGCATTTTAGTCATTTAGTAATTAAAATGAATTAAAAACAAAATTAAAAGCCAATTTTTGTCCATCTTCAACCCCATGGCCTAATTTCACAAGGGGAAACCATGGATAGGGTTTTTCAAGCTTCCAAGCTCGATTATAAGTTTGTTCTAGCCCCGTTTTTAATGATTTTTACGTTTTTTAAATCCTCGTAACTTGATCTCTCTATTTCTAACATTTATTTGAGCTAGGGTTGATGTTTGAAAATTTACCCATATGAGAAATGCTTGTGTTTTGATGTTTAATGGTAGAATATGAATGCTCGGTGTGTAATAAACGACTTTTACTAAGTGATTTTCGGTGAAATTGTCAAAAAGGACTAGTTTGTAAAAAGTTATAAAATGTGTGTAAGTGTGTGAATAAATGGAAATTGTGGATTGCTATTGTTATGAAAATGGTTCGGATAGGCTTAAAATACAAGAAAATTGAATAAAAATTATTTTACGAGCCTAGGGCAAAAGTGTAAATATGTGAAACCTTAGGGGCAAAAATGTAATTTTTCCATAATATGATTTTTGGATCACATTGAATAATGTGACTAATAAATAGACTAAATGTGAAATTATATAAAAAATGAGGTTCAAACCTAGAACGGGGGAAAAATGAGAAATTGATGGTTAGGTCCTTCTTTGCCATTTTTGGTGTCGAGGTTAGTTTGTATGTAAATAATGCATCATTTTTACTTACGTTTTTATGTTTTGATATATTTTATGAGATGTGGCTGAATATTGAACAAAATTGACAAAGTATCTAAATATGAAAAATTTCCCAGTTGAACCTTAGGAATAAAAATGGATACGAGTGACATGTTCACTAGAAAACTATGTGAAATCTAAGTGAAATAATTGATCCGAGTGCTGGTCCATACGTTCTACCGGTGGCTGAGTTATTCGACATGTGTTACGGATACTTGACAGCTTGTGTAAGCAACACCTTGTAGTTTTGTCATGACCGACTATGTGAAACGAGTGATGGTCTTATGACCGACACTTATACCAGTGGTTGGGTAATCCGGCATGTGTTGGGGATACCTAATAGCTTGTGTAGTAGCACTGAGTAGTTACGTATGATCGACAGCTTGTGAGAGCAGACTCGTGAATGTGATTAGCTCGAGAGCAAGCCTATGTGAAAAGTGTGATATGAAGTATCTTTAGCTACAAGTGTGGCACTTATGTACAAATTTCCGTGGATCCGTTATTATTCTGATGCATTCAAGGGGAAATTAACTAAGTGAAAATAATGTGATCATGTAACGACTAAGTGTTATTGAATATGACTACGTGATGAATAAGTGCAGGTATAAGTGTGAAAATTTATGAACAATGTGCTCGATATTTGATAGAACCTTCTGTAAGATGAAATGGAGTAAGTGAAATTATGAAAGAGTAAATTTAGCAACAAAACAGTTTTGGACAGCAGCAGTTGTGTGACTTTGAAAAATCACCAAAAATGGTGGAAATTGAATTAGAGGTTGAATAAGATATGAAATTAAAGCAGAATGAGCCTATTTTTACATAAAAGAAATGGTGTAAACAAAAGAATTTCATATTCTGTGATATTCAAATTCTTGTGAGACAGTATCAGAATGATGTTAGAATCCCCTGTTCCGTATTTGGAAAATCATTAAAAATTGTATAAAAATAATTATGGTTTATAATTTAAATGCTTAAATTTATTAATGAGTATAATTTCAAGAGAAACAAATGAGAACATTATCCAAATTCTGTACAATGAGATAATGAATTTTTAGTTCAGAGGGGTCGGAACTGTCAGATAGTGAAAGAGGGGAAAGCTTAAAGAATAAATTGTACTTATTGGCTAAACCAAAAATTTTGGAAATTTTATGGTAAGAAGATATGTGAGTTTAGTTTCAGGTAAAATTAGCGGATCTTAATTTGGAGTTCTTTAGCTCGAGATATAAATAATTTAGTGACTGTGACTTGAGTAGATAGCTTGAGATGAACATGAATAAATAGTGGTACTATGTGCAATCATGATTGTATTATCTTCATAACATATTGTGAAGATTTATAAAAGTCTGTTAATAAATCACTTATTATTTACATACCTACTTACTAAGCTATAATGCTTACCCCTTCCTTTCTTTTTCCTATAGTGTCACAAATGCTAGCTCGAGTTAGAGGTTGTCAGAGATTCTATCACACTAAGAAGCTTTGGATTGGTATCGATGATTTTTATTCTAGCATTTAAAGTCTATGGCATGTATAGGGACTTGGTCATTTGTGTACATGTTATTATGAATTGGCCTAGAATATTGGCATATGCTAATTGAAGGTCATTGTTGTATAAGGCCATTTGATGTGGCCAATATTTGTTATGTTATAAGTTTATGATGAAGCATTAGATGGATGTGCATGCTTGTTTGGGTTGGATGAGTGAAGGTGTGATAGTTATGTGTGGCAAATGCTAAATGTGAATGGTTGAGTAAGTTATATGCTATGATTAGTTAAGTGTATGTGTGGTTGTGCATGATAAATGTGATTTGTAAATGGTATGTGGATGTCTTAGTGTGGATGCTTGAATGCTTAATAATACCATGTTGTGTGATGATAATTTTGTATAAGTGTATAAGTGTTTTGGGGTGGCAAAGGGCTTGGTAAATAGCCTTACTTGTGGCCACACGGCCATGTGCCTATGGTGTGTGAAGTCTGCACTTGATTTTCAGAAATTCAAAACGCCACACGGCCTAACACACGGGCATGTATATCAGCTATGTGAAGGACATGGCCTTGGACACGGGCGTGTGCCCTTGTTTTCCAAGAAATTTTCTAATGTTTTCCAAAGTTCTTAGTTTAGTCCCGGACCACTTCCAAAGTATGTATTGGGCCTCGTAAGCCCTGTTTAGGGACTCAAAGATAAAAATTTGAAAAGTTTTAATTTGGATGAAATTTTATGACTCGGTTTAATACGTTTACAAGTGTATGTGTTCCAGTAATGCCTCGTACCCTATTCTGACGTTGAATACGGGTAAGGGGTGTTACATTTAGTGGTATCAAGAGTCTAGCTATACATGCCATATGTTTTAGTAATGCCTCATAACCTATTCCGGCGTTGAATACGAGTAAGGGGTTTTACATTTCTACTTTGGATTTGTGGTCTCGAAACCACTATTCTGACTAGACCCAATATCAGAATGTTACAGCTTTGTATTCTAGCTAACTCGTGCCTTAATTATTGAATTTGTTAATGATTTTGTGAAGTGCCATGGATGAATACTTGAGCTTTTGAAAGTTTGATAATGGAAAATGACTATTTGTTGATAGATTTAATAGTTTTGTAAAGTGATTTTTGACAAAAATGTTAAAATGGGGTTAAATTGTGAAATATGCAAATTGAGTGGTTGAAATGTGAACTAAATGAAAGTTTTAAGGGCAAAAGTGTATAATTGCCTAATTATGTGCTTGTGGACTGAATTGAATGAATCAATGAATAAATGAGTTAATTGTTTCTATCTTTTATAGTTCTACGAAGCTTACTTTATTTAATTGTTTCTATCTTTTTATAGTTCTACGAAGCTAGCTCGGATCCGAGAATCGTCAGAGACTTCATCGCACTATCGATCATCTACTTTGGTACTTTGAGGCTATGTATATAGGGTATATGGCATGTATAAGCTTGAGTCATTTTGGTATGCTTGAAGAATGTGTAATTTGGCCATTTGTGTTGGCATCAAATGATAAACTTGATGATGCTTATGAATATGCAAATTGATCTACTTATAATGTTTGGTAATAAACCTATAATGAATGAATGGGATTGAATTGGTATGAATGTTTTTGGATTGGTTTTGTCTAATGAATTATACATGTGGATTATGCTTATAAAAGCAAGTTAAATAACTTGATATTTGATTAGGTAAATGATATGGATTTGAGTATTGAAATGGTTGATATGGATTTGGTATGTTTGTGTATTGGTTGATGAACTTTTGCTGCATATTTGTGACTTAAAATGATACTATATGAGCTTGTGTAGGTATGTCCAAAAAGGGTGGCAAATTGGCTTTGCAAATGGCCTATTTTTGTCCACACGGGCAGGGACACGGGCATGTGACTTAGCTGTGTGCGACACACGATCATGCTACACGGCCGTGTGTCCCCTGGTGCTGAAATTGAATTGAAGTCAGTATGCTCCACACGGTCTCACACACGGGCGTGTGGCTGGCCGTGTGGTATAAGTTAGTATACCCCCTAAATGACATACGGCCTAGTACAAGGGCGTGTGTGGCCACTTCGAAGGGAATACGAGCTGGACACACGGGCTTGTGGTTGGCCGTGTGACCCAAGTCAGAATACTCTCCAGTTTTCACACGGGCGTGTCCTTGGCCATGTGATGCAAGTCAGTATGTAAGCCATGTTTCTACACGGCCTAAAACACAAGCGTGTCTACTAGCCGTGTGAGGCACACGACCTGTTCACACGGGCGTCTAGCCCTTGAAAATTTTCTAAGTTTCTGAAATTTTCGTATGTTAACGGTTTAATCCCGAACCACTTCTAAAGCATGTTTAAGGCCTCATAGGCCCGTATAAGAGACAATATGATTGTATTGAATGATGTATGAGAATGAATGCTATATGTTATGTACTGTTCGGTAATACCTCGTAACCCTATTCTGGTGACGAATACGGGTTATGGGTGTTACAATTAATTGGTATCAAAGCTACGGTTTAGTCAATTCTAGGACTAACGTAGCATGTGCGAGAGTCTAGCTATACATACCATATATACCCTATGATAGTGTGATGATTCCTGACAGCTTAAATTGTGTTTTTGTATAGTAATGGATCCAGAAAGAGCTATAGCTAATGATGTAGAGAGTAACGCGCCCGCTCCTGCTCAAAGGGCAGCGCCATCCAACTCTAGACCTATAACAAGCAGCTACGAGGGAGAGGCTAAACAAGCCTTTTTCCAAATGATGAGTGAGTGGTTCACGGAGTTCGTTCGAACGAATCCTGCTACTTAACAACCTCCACCCCCACCTGTTCCTCAACAAATCCCTATTATTCCTCAAGTTATAGATCCAATACAGATGAACAAGCTACCAATAGATAAGATTTGGAAACATGAGGCTGAAGAGTTCCGAGCTACTATTGATGATGATGCAGAGAGAGCTGAGTTTTGGCTCGAAAATACAATCCAAGTATTCGATGAATTATCTTGTACTCCTGATGAATGTATCAAATGTGTTGTATCTTTGCTAAGAGATAATGCGTACCATTAGTGGAAAACGTTGATATCTGTGGTTCCTAATGAACGGGTTACTTAGGAGTTTTTCCAATCTGAATTTAAAAATAAGTACATCAGTCAAAGATTTCTCGATTAGAAGCATAAAGAGTTTCTAGAGTTGAAACAAGGCCGGATGACTGTCACTGAGTATGAAAGAGAATTCATACATTTAAGCAAGTATGCTCAAGCGTATGTGTCTACTGAGGAGATTATACGTAAATGGTTCATTGGTGGGTTGAGCGAGGATATAAAACTATTAGGGGATTCTTGAATTGAAAGAATTTTCCGTGCTGGTTGAAAGAGCTTGTAAAGCTGAGGATCTTAGCAAAGAAAAGAGAAAAGTAGATTCAGAAGCTAGAGACTCGAGAAAAAGAACGATGAATAAGTCGTATCACTCTTCATCAAAGAAATCTCGAGATTTGTTTAGCCTATCAAATACACCAGTGGAATATTCTAGTAGATATTGTGGGAAACAAATTACGAGTTCAAAAACTCCAGGTATGTTAGTGGCTAGTGTGGGTAATGTTAGACCAAATAAACCTGAATGTGGATGATATGGAAAACGACATTTTAGAGAATGTAGATTGAATGATAAAGCCTTTTTTAAATGTGGCTCCCATGAACATTTCATTTGGGATTGTCCTGAGATAGATGAGAAAGATAAGTCTCAGAATGTAAGATCGAGCAACCTTGTTGTGAGAGGAAGACCATCCCAAAATGTTGGAAACGTGACTGGTGGTAGAGGTGCGACACGAGACACTGCCGCGAGATCTGAAGCTAGAGCACCTATTAGAGCTTATGCTATTCGAGCTCGCGAAGTAGTGTCATCTCCAGATTTTATCCCCAGTACTTTCACTCTCTATGATACTAATGTGTTTGCATTAATAGATCCAGGATCAACTCATTCTTATATATGTATGAATTTAGTATCCAGTAAGACTTTGTCGGTAGAGTCTACTAAATTTGTGATTAGAGTATTGAACCCCTTAGGTAAATGTGTGTTGGTTGACAAAGTCTGCAAGAATTGTCCGTTAATGCATCGGGATTTCTGTTTTCTGGCTAATCTAATGTTGTTCCATTTGACGAATTTGATGTAATCTTGAGTATGGATTGGCTAACGGTGCATAGTGCTATAGTAAATTGTAGACGAAAGACAATTAAATTGAAATGTCAGAATAATAAGATTATTAGAATTGAATCTGATAATCTGAATAGTTTGCCAATTATGATCTTGTCTATGTCAATTCAGAGATTCGTAAGAAAGGGGTGTGAAGCTTATCTGGCTTATATACTTGATACGAAAGTGACAAAAAGAAAAAATGAAATAGTACCAATTGTTTGCACCTATCCAGATGTGTTTCCAGAAGAGTTACCAGGTTTACCACCTATCAGAGAAGTTGAATTTGGTATTGAATTAGTACCAAGGACAACGCCGATATCGATAGCTCCGTACAGAATGGCCCCGATAGAGTTAAAAGAATTGAAAGCTTAGTTGAAAGAGTTGATAGATAAGGGTTTTGCTAGACCGAGTTTCTCTCCCTAAGGTGTACCTGTGTTATTTGTGAAAAAGAAAGATGGCACGATGAGAATGTGTATAGATTATCGGCAGCTCAACAAAGTGACGATCAAGAACAAATATCTTTTGCCAAGAATAGATGATTTGTTTGATCAGTTAAAAGGGGCAACAGTGTTTTAGAAAATTGATTTGAGATCGGGTTATTACCAGTTGTGAGTTAAAGATTCCGATGTGCCAAAGACTGCTTTTAGAACAAGGTACAGACACTACGAATTTCTTATTATGCCTTTCAAACTAACAAATGCACCTGCTGTTTTTATGGGCTTGATGAACCGAATTTTCAGGTGGTATTTAGATCGATTTGTAGTCGTGTTTATTGATGACATGTTGATATACTCTTGTAAGTAATCTGAAAATGTCGAGCATTTGAGAATCGTGTTACAAACTTTAAGAGATAAATAGTTGTTTGCAAAGTTTAGCAAATGTGAATTTTTGCTACGAGAGGTTAGTTTTTTGGGACATATAGTTTCAACCGCGGGTATCTGAGTTGACCCGAGCAAAATATCTGCAATTATAGATTAGAAACCTCCGAGAAATGTAACTGAAGTCTATAGTTTTCTGGGACTAGTCGGCTATTATAGACGATTTGTGAAAGGCTTTTCAATGAATGCGACTCCAATAACGCGATTGCTTCAAAAAGATTTTAGATTTGAGTGGTCAGAAAAGTGTCAGAAGAGTTTCAAACAGTTGAAAGCATTATTGACAGAGGCCCCAGTGTTAGTTCAGCCTGAGTCGGGTAAAGAATTTGTAGTTTTCAGTGATGCATTATTAAATGGCCTGGGTTGTGTTTTGATGCAGGAAGGAAAAGTTATAGCTTACGCCTTGAGACAGTTGAAGGCACACGAAAAGAATTATCTGACACACGGTCTCGAGTTAGTCGAGATACTGTTTGCATTGAAAATTTGGCGCCATTACTTGTTTGGTGAGAAATGTCATATTTACACCGACCACAAAAGTTTGAATGATGACTCAGGAAGAATTGAATGCGACAGCAAAGATGGTTAGAATTGCTAAAAGACTATGAATTGATAATTGACTATCATCTGGGAAAAGAAAATGTAGTTGCTGATGCGTTGAGCCGAAATTCCTTATTTGCTTTACATGCTTTGAACACAAAATTAGTATCTTTTGTAAGCAAAAAGAGCTCAATGTGAGTCAACTTCTGATTCTGACTTTCGAATAGGGTTTGATGACTGTTTGATGTTTTGTGATAGAATATGTGTACCAAAGAATTCCGAGCTCATTCGAAAGATTCTAAATGTAGCACACAGTAGTCGTTTATCAGTACATCTGGGAAGCACAAAAATGTATAATGATTTGATACAGTTTTATTGGTGGTATGGCATGAAACGAGATATCTCGAAATTTGTTTTGAAATGTTTGGTTTGTCAGCAAGTCAAAGCTGAGCATCAAGTGCTGTCAGGGTTATTACAGCCTATTATGGTTCCAGAATGGAAATGGTATAGAGTAACAATGGATTTCGTATCAGGTTTGCCCTTATTTTTGAGAAAGAAATATGAGAATTGGGTTGTTGTTGACAGATTGACAAAATTAGCCCATTTCTTTCTGGTACGTACAGATTTCTCACTTGATAAATTGGCTGAGTTATATATCTCATATATTGTTTGATTGCACGGAGTGTGATCGTGTCTGTCAGAGTCTTAAAATTTACATAAAGAATGATCGAACCTGGAAACTAACTATGACAACGATTTGAGGCAAGCGCACCTATCGAACAGTAGTATAGTTTAGGCAAGACCGAAATGTCGAATCTCAAAGGAACCAAAAGTACTAATACTAACTCTCTTTCTATTATTTAGCCTAAGAATTAAGTGAATTTATTTATCTAATCTAAAATTAACTAATCAACTAAACTAAAAAGACAAAGAGAACGAAATTGGGAAAATACTTGAGGAAAAACTAATTGATTAAATCGACACCTAAGGAAGAATCAACCTAGACTTCACTTGTTATCTAACTCTGAACCAGACGATGTATTCAATTGACTTGATCCGTAAGATTCCCTAAGTTATATTAATCCCTCTCTCGAGGTGACTAATGTCTAACCCTAGGTTGATTAATTGAAATCTCTTTCTAATTAAAACCCCTAGAAACGCATTAACTCAATCTATGGATTCCCATATTAGGTTTCACCCTAATCCGGCAAAATCTCATCACCCTATCTCTAGGCACGCGATCAACTCCGCTTAATTATGCTAGATCTACTCTTAAGCAGGGACTTTTGCTCCTCCACCTAAGCACATCACACTTGAATTAATATCTCAGAAATATCAACATAAGAATTAAGAACACACAATTAAGAAAAAGTCAAATATTTATCATATAGTTCAGCAAACGATAATAAGATTCATCTTAGGTTTCATCCCCCTCAGGTATCTGAGGGTTTAGTTCATAATAATAAAAAAAGAATACATCTCAAAAGAAAAGATAAAACAAAACATAAGAAATCTCTAAAACCCCCTAAAGGAATTGAAGGAGAAATCCGCCGTATTGAGTATAATTCCGGCTTCTTGACATGGATCAATTGGCTATCTTCGAGTAATCTCCACAAATCTGACCTTTCTGACTCGGCTCCTTGGCCTAGCTAACTACCTCCTTCTAGGTTATACTTCGGGTGTTTATATAGGCTTTTGAAATAGGTTTCTTTGCCCCTAAGTATCCTTTTCCGAGTGAAATTTCTCTTCTCCATGATAGGGACACGACCATGGCACACGCCCGTGTGAATCGTGGCCAGGCCGTGTTCAAACTTTTAATGAGGCACGGGCATGTGGTCTTGGGCCTAGACCGTGTCGATTTCTATTTTGGCCCAATTTTGTCCGTTTTAAGCCCGTTTCTCGTTCTTTTCATCCTCGGGTGCTTTCTTGAGTATAAAACATGAAAAGAAGGGATTAAGAGCACCGTTTTACATAAATCAAGGGATAAATCATCCAAAAGCATACTAAATGTGGGCCTAAAATATGTTACTTTTACAGTTTATCAAATACCCCCACGCTCAAGCTTTTGCTTGTCCTCAAGCAAAATTCTCAACTTACAATTAAAACGAACTTTCTATAATTCATAATTCCTATCAACGATGTCTCATCATAATTCATAGATAATTTATACATGGATAATTTAAATCAAAGAGTCCTAAAGATTCAAACAATCAAAGTTATACATTTATAGCCTGAAAACGTTAGGTGTTTCCCCTTACCTAAATAGTTACCTCTGATTCGGAATTGACAAGAGTTGACATCCTCACTAAAGATTCACTCAAACCACTCGAAATGTTTAGGGTTCATAATTAAGCGCTCAAAAGTCAAACTTGAAAAGTTAATCCCATAGGCTTGCATGAAAATCAAATCTCCACCACTGTAAAATGAGATGATACATAGATCAAAAGGTCTTTAACAGGGTTGTAACGGCGCTTGGGTTATAGGTGTGGATAAAGGCTGAATTAGAAGGTTAGAATCGAGACTGACTTGACAAATTACCTAGCTAGAAACACGAACTGATAATAAATAAATAATTACATCAAATGAAAACTAGTAATACGAGCTTTTTCCTCAGGATGTGGAATTTCAACATTTAAGCTCACTTAGTAGAACTAAAACTGAATATACTTCATTTTTTAAGAACAAGTCATACAAAATGAATTTAACTACTGAAATAAAAATAATCAGGCAATCGATCAAATCAAATCAAATCTCGATATAAGGGTAGTCAAGAAGAATGGTGATAACAAATAGAAAGGGTTTTGGGTTAATATTAGTTGGTGAGTCAATAAATGGGTTGTTAGGATCAAAGGGGTTCACTAGGGGTTAATTATGAAGGTAGGCTTTTTACGGGGTAAGTGGGTTAAATACTAGGTGCCTTAATCATCTTTGTATATCAAACCAATGATGTGGTCTCAACATGTATAATCGAGGCAAGTTCTAGAATAACAGATCGATGTTGACACACTCATAAAAATAAAGTGAGCATAAAAGAATGTATGCTCTATAAGGCTTAAGATCTTTCAAAAATTATGGGTATTTTGATGTCAACCTTGTAAATTTCAAACTTTGAGGTAACATTCAGATTCAGGTAGACAACCTAAAAATTTTAAATTTCTGAAAAATAGACTTATCATGCTTGATTCTCTAGTATCCTACAAATTTAATCATCACTGCACAATTATCAATGAATTAATCTAAAACATATCAATAAGAATCATAATGCAGGGGAATTTCATTCTAATCATAATATGAGAGACTTACTTTAGAACAAGGCATAATTCAGGGATTTTCAAATAATTGATAGTTAACCCTCCCACACTTAAGTTGTACCTTGCCCTCAATGTACAAAGATAGATAATAGCATATAGTAAGATAATCAAAAGAGAGGGAGAGAAGTGAAACTTCCTGAATTATGGATGAAATTTTTGGAGGATGATCCGAGGCGTGGTGGCTGCTACTGAGCTCTATGCTAGATGAAGAAATTGGGAAGCTCGTATAGAATTAGCCAGGAAATATGATAAATTTAAAAGAAACTACTTATGTATTAAAGGACAAGAAAGCTAAAGGGGAAGAAAACAAAAAGTGAAATAAAATTAAAAGTAAAGATGAATGGACTGAGGCGTCCTTATTGTTGGATGGTTCGCGAGGTGGGTGTGATTTCTAGGGCTCGGGGGTGCTAGCGGTGGCGGAAGTGGCATGATTCCCAAGCAGCCTTTAGAACCTGACACTAAGAAACTAAAATAAAATAAACTAAATTAAGCATAAGATTGTCAAAGAGAAGAAAAATAAAGAAGAAGAGTGAAGAAGAAGAAAAATTAAATGGTCTCAAAGACCCTTGGCTTTTCGAGTGGATGAAGCGGCCGGCATGAACTTATGAAGATTGGTCTCCCTAAGGAGGACTTTGCTTGAATCCTTCCGTTTCTTCGACATGGCCAAAAGATTGAGAAGAATGTTGAGAAAACAAAAGAATGCTGAGAATATAGGGTGTAAGGGAGGAAAAAGGGTGAAAAATAGGTGAGAAGAGGGAGGGGTGGGTGGGTTAAATAGAATTTTCAAGTCAGGTGTATTCACACGCCCATGTACCGTGGGCGTGGCATCTCACACGGTCACATCGCACGGTCGTGGTGGGCTTCATTCGTTTCTCCCACGCCTATGCTCAGGTCGTGGTGGGTTTTGTCGGTGCCCGTGGGGTGGTGGTTGGAGTCCGTGACTTGAAGATTTTATTTGTTCTGACTTGTACTGTTCTTACCATGTCAGTACGGAGATTCTTGAGGTCCACACGGCCACGGCCACGGCCGTGTGCAAGGCCAAGTGGCCTGGAAATCTACACTTTTGGTTTGTTTATATTTAGGTACTATAAAGAAAGGATAAAATAGAATAAATAAGACAAAATAAAAAATAAAAGTGTAAAAGTTAATGGGGTTAGTACTCGGGTTGCCTCCCGAGAAGCGCTCGTTTATAGTCTTAAGCTAGACTCTCCTCTCATTTGTGTGTTCATGGTGGTTTGAGGAGTTGAAAGTCCTTCCTCGTGCTGGCGGTTTCATTATCATGATAGAGTTTATGACGAGTAGCGTTTATTCTCAAAGTGCCAAAAATAGGGTTACTTACCTCGACTGTTCCATACGGAAAAACATCGATTACCTTTAAAGGGATTTCCTTGCTTGTGTTAGGATCAGGAGGGGATACTCATGGGTCTGCTTTATCTAGTAATACCTGATCTCCAATTTTGAACTTTTGTGTCTCGTAGGGTAGCTTTGGTTCCGCTTCGGGTATCCCTAGTTCTCTTGTAAAATACTTCTTCCCCTCTTCTAGTTCATCGATCTGAATCCCTTGTTCCTCGTGAGTTATTTCCTTGTTGGAATAGGGTTTAGGACCGGGATCATGTTGTGGCGTTTCCTGAAAAGAAGGGTTAACCGAATGGTTATCAATAGAATTTACCTTCTCACCTTGGTTATTCGATGTTCTAGCTGAATCGAGGGCTTGGAGGGTGACTGTCTCGTCACCTACATAGAGTATAAGTTCGCCTGCATCAACATCAATTTTAGTTCTGGCAGTTGCTAAGAATGGTCTTCCTAAAATTAGGGGGATTGTGTTGTCCTCATCTATGTCTAAAACAACAAAGTCTATTGGGAATACGAATTTATCAAATTTCACAAGTACATCTTCAATTATACCCTTAGGAACTCTAATAGTTTTATTAGCTAATTGAATGCTCATCCTAGTTTGTTTGGGTTTCCCTAGACCTAGTTGTTTAAACAATTTATAAGGCATGACATTTATGCTTGCCCCTAAATCAGCTAACGCATTATCAATAGATAAACTACCAATTAAGCATGGAATTGTAAAACTCCCTGGGTCTTTTAATTTCTGTGGTAGTTTATTTTGCAACATTGCTAAGCACACTGCGTTTAGTTCCATATGTGATTCCTCGTCTATCTTCCGCTTATTTGTCAACAGCTTCTTTAAAAATTTCCTGGAATCTGGCATCTGCGAAAGAGCTTCAAGAAATAGTAAGTTATTATGTAATTTCTTTAAAAGTTTAAGAAACTTACTGAACCGTTCCTCTGTGTTGTCTTTCGTTATTGCTTGGGGATATGGTATGCGAGGTTTGTACTCTTTAATTACTGGTTTTGACTTTTTATTGACCTCAACCATATCTTTCTCTACCACATTCTTTTGCTTCAAATTAGGCTCGTCTAACCCCTCACTATCTTGAGTTGTTACGGCTTGAACTTGCTCCCTTAGGTTAGTCTCGGTGTTGCTCGGTAGTCTTCCCTGTGGTCTCTCAGAAATCTAATTAGCAAGTTGCCCGAATTGATCCTTGAACTCCTGTGACAATGGCTTAATTTTTGTTTCTACCTTCTGGAAACGTGTTTTTGAGGCTGATATGAAGTTTCTCAGCACCTCTTCAAGGTTTGGCTTCTTTTCCTGTGGGTAGGGTTGTTCTTGGAAGTTTTAGGATGGTTGTTGCCTTTAATTTCTTTGACCGCCCCATGAAAAATTAGGGTGGTTCTTCCAACCTGGATTATAAGTATTACTATAAGGGTTATTGTTAGAACGGAAATTGTTACCCATATAGTTCATCTACTCGCTCTCCATGTCCTGTCCGTAGGGTGGGTACTTAGGATTCACCACTCCTTCACTTGCGTCGCACTGCATAACTGGATGTGCCTGCGAAGAACCACAGAAACTATCAAATTTCTTATGTAGCAATTCTACCTGATTTGCTAGTGCAGTCACTGCGTCGACGTTGAAAACTCCAACTGCTTTGGCTGGCCTTGTCCTTGTAACTTGCCACTAATAGTTATTCAATGACATCTCCTCTATAAACTCGTAGGCCGTTTCAGGAGTTTTATTATTCAGGGTTCCACCGGCGGCTGAATCGATTAGCTGCCTTGTTAAAGGGTTCACACCATTGTAAAAAATTTGGACCTGTAGCCACAAAGGTAATCCGTGGTGTGGGCACCTTCTCAACAAATCCTTGCATCTCTCCCATGCATTATAAAGTGCCTCTGAATCTATCTGCACAAAAGAAGAGATATCATTCCTTAATTTGTCCTTTTTGGCCGGTGGAAAATATTTTAATAAAAATTTTTCGGTCATTTGAACCCATGTAGTGATTGACCCTCATGGAAGAGAATGTAACCACTGTTTGGCTTTATTTCTCAGGGAAAAAGGAAATAATCGAAGACGGATGGAATCATCAGAAATGCCATTTATTTTGAAGGTATCACAGAATTCTAGAAAATTCGCTAAATGTGTGTTAGGATCCTCATCCTGCAAACCATCAAACTGAACAAACTATTGTATCATCTGTATAGTGTTAGGTTTCAGTTCAAAATTATTTGCAGTAATAGTAGGCCTAACAATACTAGATTCAGTTCCTGTCAAACTAGGTTTAGCATAATCATACATAGTACGTGGAGCATGATGTTCTGCCATCTCTGGAGGTGGTGGATGATTTTCAGCGATCCTTTTAGTAGGATTGGTTTCGTCTTCTTGCTCTTCTTCTATGTAGTTTAAGCTTCGCCTTATCTCTCTGCGATTCCTGCGGACGATACCTTCAATATCGTTGTCGTAAAGTAGGAGTCCTGGCGGGTTCCTTCTAGTCATAAACTAAAGGTACCTGAAAGGAGTAAAAGAAAGAAAATTAGCAAAAATAAAAATAGACTAAATAAAAGTAAATTGCAAAAAATAAAAAAAATGGCTAAAGTAATAAAAATTGAGCTTTCTTAATATTTTAGTTCCCCGACAACGGTGCCAAAAACTTGATCGTGTCTGTCAGAGTCTTAAAATTTATATAAAGAATGATCGAACCTGGAAACTAACTATGACAACGATTTGAGGCAAGCGCACCTATCGAACAGTAGTATAGTTTAGGCAAGACCAGAATGTCGAATCCCAAAGGAACCAAAAGTACTAATACTAACTCTCTTTCTATTACTTATCCTAAGAATTAAGTGAATTTATTTATCTACTCTAAAATTAACTAATCGACTAAACTAAAGATGCAAAGACAAAGAGAACGAAATTGGGAAAATACTTGAGGAAAAACCAATTGATTAAATCGACACCCAAGGAAGAATCCACCTAGACTTCACTAGTTATCTAATTCTGAACCAGACGATGTATTCACTTGACTTGATCCGTAAGATTCCCTAAGTTATATTAATCCCTCTCTCAAGGTGACTAACGTCTAACCCTAGGTTGATTAATTGAAATCTCTTTCTAATTAAAACCCCTAGAATCGTATTAACTCGGTCTATGGATTCCCATATTAGGTTTCACCTTAATCCGGCAAAATCTTGTCACCCTATCTCTAGCGCGCAATCAACTCCGCTTAATTATGCTAGATCTACTCTTAAGCAGGGACTTTTTCTCCTCCACCTAAGCACATCACACTTGAATTAATATCCCGGAAATATCAACACAGGAATTAAGAACACATAATTAAGAATAAGTCAAATATTTATCCTATAGTTCAGCAAACGATAACAAGATTCATCTTAGGTTTCATCCCCCTCAGGTATCTGAGGGTTTAGTTCATAATAATAATAATGGAATACATCTCAAAAGAAAAGATAAAACAAAAGATAAGGAATCCCTAAAACCCCTGAAGGAATTGAAGGAGAAATCTGCCGTCTTGAGTATAATTTCGGCTTCTTGAGATGGATCAACTGGCTATCTTCGAGTAATCTCCACAAATCTGACCTTTCTGACTCAGCTCCTTGGCCTAGCTAACCGCCCCCTTCTAGGTTATACTTAGGGTGTTTATATAGGCTTTTGAAATAGGTTTCTTTGCCCCTAAGTATCCTTTTCCGAGTCAAATTGCTCTTCTCCACGACAGGGACACGGCCATGGCACACGCCCATGTGAATCATGGCTAGGCCGTGTTCGGACTTTTAATGAGGCACAGCCGTGTGGTCTTGGGCCTAGGCCGTGTTGATTTCTGTTTTGGCCCAATTTGGTCTGTTTTTAGCCCGTTTCTCATTCTTTTCATCCTCGGGTGCTTTCTTGAGTATAAAACATGAAATGAAAGGATTAAGAGCACCTTTTTACATAAATCAAAGGATAAATCATCCAAAAGCATGCTAAATGTGGGCCTAAAATATGTTACTTTTACGGTTTATCAGAGTGCCGTTATCTATTGTTTCGAATAGAGATCCGAGGTTCACTTTGCTATTTTGGAAGAAATTACAAGAAGCTTTAAGTACAAAGCTGCATTTTAGTATTGCGTTTCACCCTCAAATAGATGGTCATTTCGAGCGAGTTATTCGAATACTCGAGGATATGTTGCGATGTTGTATTCTTGAATTTAAGGGTAGCTGGGAGAAATATCTACCGCTGATTGAATTTGCTTATAATAACAGCTTTCGATCGAGTATACAGATGGCACCATATGAAGCTCTAAACGGTCGTAACTATCGAACACCGTTGTACTGGAATGAACTTAGCGAAAATAACATTCACGGGGTTGATCTGATCAAAGAGATTGAAGAAAAAGTGAAAGTAATACGCAATAGTTTGAAAGCAGCTTCGGATCGAAAGAAATCGTATGCAGACTTGAAACGGAAAGATATTGAGTTCTAGATCGAGGATAAAATGTTTTTGAAAGTATCGACGTGGAAAAAGATATTGCGGTTTGGTTGAAAAGGGAAATTGAGTCCGCGATTCATTGGACCGTATGAGATTATCGAGCGAGTCGGGCCAGTGGCATATCGACTATCTTTACCATCTGAGTTAGAGAAAATACATAATGTGTTTCATGTGTCAATGCTTCGACGATACCGATCCGATCCTTCACACGTCATTTCCCCGACCGAGGTTGAAATTCAGTCAGATATGTCATATGTTGAAGAATCGATTTGAATTTTAACTCATGAGATCAAAGAGTTGAGAAATAAGAAAATTTCATTAGTGAAAGTATTATGGCATCGACACGGGGTTGAAGAAGCTATGTGGGAACCCGATGATGCTATGAGAAAACAATACCCGAAGCTATTCACCAGTAAGATTTTTGGGGACGAAAATCCCTAAGGGGGAGAGTTGTAACAGCTCGGTTTTAACTAAATTGGAATAGTGGTTTCCCAAAAATCCAAAGTCAGAAAATTATTTTAATATTATTTTTGGTGTTTACAGCATGATAGTATGTATGTGTGAAAATTTCGTGAGCTAATTTTATCGTTCAATAGCTCAATTTGAGAAAAATGACTAAATCAAGTAAAATACAAAACTTGCATCCTACTTGTTAAGGTGTCTAATTGCTGTGATTTATTAAATGAAAGGTCCTTATAATGTTATTAGATCATTGATAGTGGAATTTGACATAGATGGCCTTATATTTGATGATTGAAATGTTTATTAATTAAGGTTAATTTAGTAAATTGTGAATTAAGTTTAATTAAACAAAGCAAAAGCCATTTTCATGTTATCATCTACTTCAATAGCCGAATGTAAGGAAGAAAATAAAGGTTTTAAAGCTTTGAAGGTTTGGCCATTGTTGTTCAAGCATGTAAGTCCATTTTGACTCGGTTTTTGATGATTTTTACGTTTTTTTAGATCGTTGCTTCATATTGTAGCTAGCCCGTGCCTTAATTTTTGAATTCATTAATGATTTTGTGAAGTGCCATGGATGAAGACTTGAGCTTTTGAATGTTTGATCATGGAAAATGACTATTTGTTGATAGATTTAATAGTTTTTAAAGTGATTTTTGACAAAAATGTCAAAAAGGGATTAAATTGTGAAATATGCAAATTGAATGGTTGAAATGTGAAATAAATGAAAGTTTTGGGCTGCTAGGGGCTTACGTATAAATCGGCTAAGCATGGGTTAAGTTGAATATTGTGAATTTTGTGTATTTATGAAATAGGGACTAAATTGAATAAATGTAGAATTTTAAGGTCTAAAGTGTAAAATTGCCTAATTATGTGCTTGTGGACTAAATTGAATCAATCAATGAATAAATGAGTTAATTTTGAATTCATATAGATCAAAAAAGAAAGAATTCAAATTTAAATCAGGGGAAAAGCAAGGTTATCGAGTAATCGATCCGATCCGTTAATTCCGAATACGAGGTAAGTTCGTATAAATGAACTTAAATGTGTATCTATTTATTGAATGGATGAAATTGAGATAGTAATTATTCTATTGGATGAATGTTGAGATATTAAATGAAATGTACAAGTTGAGTAAGGAAAGTTGCTGAATAAGACCATAGTCCAGCTATGGCAATCGAATAATAAGACCATAACCGGGTTATGGCATGTGAATGAAAGACCACGGCAGGGCCTTGGAATTGTATGTGAAAGACCATAGTTGGACTGTGGCATTGGAAAATCGATGAATTTGTATCGAAAGCATATTATAAACCGAAGCGGTTTGATAAGAGTATTGATAAGAAATAGAAAGGTATCGGTACATGTATGTACGGAAAACTATTCAAGTATTGAGATAGATGAAGTTGAGAACTCATGAATGAGGATATGAATAAATTTTATGCTAGCTTATGAATTCATGCTTTAGATGTTGATGACATTATCTATTTTGAATTGCTATATGAATTTTGTGATTATTTCATGTTCACATACAAACTTACTAACCTGTAAAGCTTACTTTATTTAATTGTTTCTATGTTTTATAGTTCTACCAAGCTAGCTCGGATCCGGGAATCATCAGAGACTTCATCGCACTATCGATCATCTACTTTGGTACTTTTGAGGTTTGAGGTTATGTATATATGGTATATGGCATGTATAGGCTTGAGTAATTTTGGTATGTTTGAAGAATGTGTAATTTGGCCATTTGTGTTGGCATAAAATGATGAACTTGATGATGCTTGTGAATATGCAAATTGATCTACTTATAATGTTTGGTAATAGACCTATAATGAATGAATGGGATTGAATTGGTATAAATGTTTGGATTAGTTTTTTCTAATGAATTATACATGTGGATTATGCTTATAAAAGCAAGTTAAATAGCTTGATATTTGAATATAAATGATATGGATTTGAGTATTGAAATGGTTGATATGGATTTGGTATGTTTGTGTATTGGTTGATGAACTTTGGTTGGATATTTGTGACTTAAAATAATACCATATGAGATTGTGTAGGTATGTGCAAAAAGGGTGGCAAATTGGTTTTGTAAATGGCCTATTTTTGTCCACACAGGGAGGGACACAGGCGTGTGTCTCAGCCATGTACAACACACGGTCATGCCACACAGCCGTGTGTCCCCTGGTGTTGAAATTGAATTGAAGTCAGTATGCTTCACACAGTCTTACACACGGGCGTGGTTGGCCGTGTGGTATAAGTCAGTATACCCCCTAAATTGCACGTGGCCTAACACATGTGCGTTTGTGGCCACTTCGAAGGGCACAAGGGCTTGACACACGGGCGTGTGGTTGGTCGTGTGACCCAAGACAGTATACTCTCCAGTTTTCACACGAGCGTGTCCTCGGCCGTGGGATGCAAGTCAGTTTGTATGCCCTATTTCTACATGGCCTAAGATACGGGCGTGCCTACTAGCATGGCCTAAGAGGGACACAACCTGTTCACATGGGCGTGTGACCCTTGTATGATTGAAAGTTTCTAAGTTTCTAAAATTTTTCGTATGTTAACGGTTTAGTCTCGAACCACTTCTAAAGCATGTTTAAGGCCTCACAGGCCCATATAAGAGACAATATGATTGTATTGAATGATGTATAAGAATGGATGTTGTATGTTTGTATTGATCGATAATACCTCGTAACCCTATTCCGATAATGGATACGGGTTATGGATGTTACACAATCATACATCAACACTCATTCCATTCTATACATTCATCAACTAAGTAGGTAACCATTCATGAGCATAAACATTTATCAAAGCTTTTAACATACCTTATAGCCTTGTTATAAGTTTACAAATTTGTGCTTCATACCAATTCCATTGAAATTAACCATCATTCAAAATGACTCAACCATTTAGCAAGAGTTATAAACATATCATTATCAAAATCAAAATCAATCATTTGGCACACATATCGTAATCATTATCATCCAAGATGACATTATACATATCAAGCTATATACATGCCACAAAATCGACTCTTAGACTACAAAAGATCTACCAAGATAGAATATGGATAGTCTGAGCTCCTAGTTGATCCGATCTTCACGTTCTGTAAAATATCTACAGGAAAAGAAAACATATTCAAGTAAGCATTATATATTCTTAGTACGATCATAGGTAATAAAACCATAAACTTACCTCATAACAAAACTAACATAACTAAATAAGTTTAACTATGTTCCCCATCACCATATGTCATAACTGAAAGGTGAGTTTTTGATATACAGTCATATAACTCATCCATTCGTTCAAATAAAACCAATTCAATAACATTTCATCAAGCCCATCAACAAATGTACCATATGATCACTGATAGTACTAGAAAGAACATATGTTTTCTCCCTACTTATTGGTTAATTTGTCTCCATTTAATTATCTTTAGCATATATTTTAGCATTTTTAGTTCAGTGATTTACATTTTATAACTCAGTGAATCCTAGCATATTTTATTCTTAATTGTGATATCTTATTGCAATAATATCACTACATGAGTAAACTCCAGATTGCATCCAGAATTGTTGACGCACCTGACAGTTTTCCGTAATTTCGCTGCATGAGTTAATCCCACACAGCATCCAAAATTGTCACCGCAACTTACGGATGTTTGGATAAGAACAAAAACTGTGTGAGCTATCTAGTTTGGTATAACCAACCTGTACATATAAGGACATAATAATTTTGAGGAAAGGACACCTATACTGTTGGAGCAGGACATAAAAGGGGACGTGAGAAGAAAAAAACGGAGATTTTTATTTTTCTCCTCCATCATCATCTTCATCATCTTACTTAAGCCTCTCATGAGTGAGCCAACGTGAAAACCAGATGCAGACTAGCTCCTGACGAGGAGACTTAAGTGCGAGATAAGAGGGAATAGAGAGATTTAGTCAAGTTGTCTATGGATAGTCTTCTCCATTCGATTCTTTCCTATTTCTTTCTAAATACTGGTGATTAATCTATGATTTTTGTTTGTATGGAAGTACACATGAATTCTTGGTTAAATGTTATCTTATTCAAGCTTGCTTTTATTGTTTAATCTTGGGGTTTGAATGTTTTTTTAGCACGAAAGTGTTATTGCAGTCATTGACACTAGAAAGTGCAGTGACAGTTTAAGCCAACAAGCATTTCAACGGAAGTTGAGTGAAGATTAGAGGAATTTAGCCCACTTGATCTAAATAGTTTTGTATTGCCTTCATCGGAAGTGAGGTTAATATGCATATTTAAGTCTCAGATTCAATAGAGGAGTGACGCTGGGTAAGATATACATTGAATTTTATTGCATCGACAATCACCTATACTTTTGTACCTTGAGAGCATTTAGTATTATGTTAAAGATTCATGTTGGGGATCCCAATTTATCATCATCATATTTTACTTAATTATTTTTAAAGTTATTGCATCGACAACTATCCTCACAATTTATCTTGTTTACATCTATTTATCACACCGACATTAATAGACAAAAGACTACCATCCCTATGGGACCGGTATCCAACATACTCACATCTATCTACTAGACTTGCATTGACAGTGTACACTTGCACATTATGACTATGACATTAAACAACCGACCAAGTTTTTGGGGCCGTTGCCGAGGATGGCATTTATTTGATGTTTATTTTTCTTTTTGTGTGTTTTTTACATTTTATTGTCTTTCTATAATATTTAGTATTCACTAACTAGCTTTCTTTGTTGTTATTTCTTTAACTTCAATTTAGGTGTTTTATGACCCGAAAAAATTTGGATTTTCTTGTCGATTTTGATCCAGAAATTGAAAAAACTATTCGGACTAGACTTCAAGAACAAAGAAGTATGGCTTTACCAAGGAACAATGCAGCCATACCCCCGATACTGCAGGAAAATGTAAATAACCCATTGTTGCCGCAAGATGCTCATATACAAAACTAGACTATACACAATTTTGTAGTACCTGTCTTGGATGATTTACAACCAGTAGTTGTCAGGCCAGCAATCCAAGCTGGGAATTTCGAACTTAAGCCATTAATGTTTCAAATGCTGGATTCTAATGGACAATATGCTAGGCTGGCACATGAAGATGCGAGAGAACATCTTAGCCTTTTTATTGATATGTGCTTCATTTAGTCAACAAGGCGTTCCTGATGATGCCTTGAAGATGCAATTATTTCCTTATTCCTTATAGGGAAGAGCACACACTTGGTTTTTTGGGCTATCTGCCGGATCAATTACTTCTTGGGATGCACTAGCAACACAATTCGTTTTGCGATTTAACCCGCCGACAATGAATGCTAGTCTTCGAAATGATATTGATGCTTATAATCAGCTAGATGGTGAAAATCTTCACACCACATGGGAATGTTATAAATCTTCACTTCGACATTGACCCATGTATGGGATTCAACCAGAAACACAAATTGAGACTTTTTATAATGGGTTGAATTCACATACAAGGAATCTTGTCGACACATTAGCCAATGGACCTCTGCTAGATTGTACTTATAACGATGCTGTGAGAATTCTTAAGAGAGTTGCTTAGAATGATTATCAATACCCTTTCTCTATAGCTGCACAAGTAAAAACTACTCAAGGAGTTATTGAATTGGATGCAATAACGACACTAAGTGCTCAAGTTTCTTCTCTCGAAAACATGATTAAAAATATGCAAGGGACGAGTGGCGTTGCACCTATACAAGTCGCTCAGCAAGTTGATGTTCCTACTTTTTCTTATGAAATTTTTGGTGACAACCATAGCTATGAAGATTGTCCACAACAAGCTATCAATGCATGTTATATTAGTAACATCCGCAACAATTCTTATGGAAATTCTTACAACAACTCTGCACTGATTTCGTTTGTATTTGGTCAAGGTATGCGGTTTATCGAAGATTTCGTTTGTCCTCCAGTTCGGTTTTTCAACTTGCCTTTCAGTCATTTCCTTGGCTTTTCTCGATGTATGCAACTCCGCCTGCAATGTCTCAATGGTTTTTTCAGATTCCTCGAGTTGATTTAACAGAGAGTTACTCACGTTAGGCTCTTTCTTTTGAATGAAGTTCTTGTCCTCATTGTTGTAAGGAGTGGTGAGCTGAAATTTATCAACAATTCCAACTTCTGATTCACTTTCACTTTTCGATTCATCCCAATCGAAATGGCTTTTAATTGCATCTCTCATGCTCGAAACATCTTGAAGGGAAAAGCAATGATTAATGATCCAGTCGAGGACTGAAGTTAATTCTTCGATGAATTTGTTAAGGTATGTTTTTCCATTCAAAAAATCATAACAAGCTTGCACAAAATGCTTTAAAACAGCACTGAGTTCCAAAGTTTTCCATTGGAAAACTCGAACTCTGTAGCCTGAAGGTGTTTCGGAGTGTTTTTACAAGAATGAATCCCTACTCTTCTCAGACATGGTCTCAGGGATATTATAATCCGTTGACGGTAAGTTGATTTCTTTAATTAGCTCAATTATCTTGCAAATTGATTTACAAGATTCAGGATGAAACTGCTGGTTGCTATTCTCTTTTGAGCAGATATTAACATCGGCATCCTCATTACATGAATCCACTTTCAAAGAACCATTCAACGATTTCCATGACACGTAGCTACTAATACAAGACAGATCAGAGGAACCAGGACGGTCTGAACCCTCTTTTTTTTGAAAACTTCTAGCAGTGTTCGGAGAGGTCATACAGGACAAAGCTTTTCAAATATCCTCAAGTATTTCATCTGGGTTTCTTTGAGTTGCACGGATTTGCTCAAAGATCACTTTCGTTATGTCCTCTATCCTACCAGAAACTTTGTTAAGCAACTGACTTTCGGGCTTCATTTCATTGTTCAACATGATATGGTCACCCTGACGGTCAGGAACAAGGACTATCTCTTTTTCCATTCAGTTTAGTTTGTAATGGTCTGAGCTTCCCATCACCTTCATCCGAAGAAACATGAGAACTTCCAGACAGTTTATCAACCGAGACTAATTTTTCCATTTCAACAAAGTCATCCATCAGATTTATTTTTAAAGACACAACAGTTTGGCATGACAATGACTTCCTTAATTGTCCACTCCTTAAATGCTCGAGTTCAAAAATCAAAGTTGAGGCCCCTGATTTTGCACTGCTAGCTTTATCATCTGCCTACTATTTGACTAATTGTCAATCATCTACCTACTGTTTGACCTTCAAAATTGTCGACGCAATCAAAGGTGTCGGCACAAGTAGATATATCTCTACCTTTACACTTCCCACAAAGATTTAGGAAGAATGAGCATGACAAGCAGTATCAGTTGTTCCTGGACACACTGAAGCAACTACAAATCAACATTCCTCTAGTGGACGCTCTAGTACAAATTCCAATTTATGAGAAATTTATGAAAGACCTCTTGTCTAAGAAGAAGAAGCTCACTGATATTGAAACTATTGCACTCACAGAAGGTTGTAGTGTTGTTTTGACAAACAAGTTGCCCCCTAAATTGAAGGATCATGGGAGCTTTACCATCCCATGTTCAATTTACAGTCATTATTTGGGTAAGGCTTTCTGCGACTTGGGAGCTAGCATTAACCTAATGCCACTATCTACTTTCAGAAAGTTGGGAATTGGTTACATGAAATCTACTGCAGTGACATTACAACTAGCCGATCGATCCTTGTCTCAACCTAAAGAGCAAATAAAATATGTCTTAGTTCATGTGGATAAATTCGTTTTTCCGATTGATTTTATCATACTTGACTATGATGCAGACAAGGAGGTTCCCATAATCTTGGGATGACCATTTTTAGCCACCAGTCGAACTCTCATTGATGTTTATAACGGTGAACTGACCATGCGACTAAATGATAAGCAAGTTACCTTCAGTGTTTTTGAATCTGTTCAATGTAAGGACAAAGAAGAATGTCATACTATCGATGTGCTAGATGATCTAATTGAGGAAGAATTCAATGACCAAAGCACAACACTTTCTAAAGAGTTTGTGGTGACATATAATGCCAAATGCTTAGAAAATTGTGACAATATGGTTGAAGTTAATAATCTTGAACTCAAGCATGGATGGCAGATTGAATCCTTAGACCTAGCCAATAGAACAACCCTAATTTTCAAACCAGCTATTGAAAAAGCTCCTGCTATGGAATTGAGACCACTACCTCATTATCTTAAATATGTTTTTCTAGGTGATCACAATACTCTTCCAATTATCATCTCTGCAACACTAGACGCAACTCAAGAAGAGAAATTGGTCCATATTCTCAAGCAACATAAACGAGATATTGCTTGGACTATTGTTGATATTCAAGGTATTAGTCTTTCTTTTTGCATGCACAAGATAAAGTTGGAAGATAAAGGTAAGCAATCGATTGAAAAGTAGAGAAGATTAAACGAGAAGATGAAAGAAGTTGTCAAGAAGGAAATCATAAAATGGCTTGATGCCGGAATTATTTACCCGATTTCTAATAAAAATTGGGTAAGTCTAGTGCAATGCTTGCCTAAAAAGAGCGGCATCACTGTGGTTCATAACGATAGGGACGAATTAATTCCTACATGCATTCCCACAGGATGGCGAGTTTGTATGGATTATCACAAATTGAATGTGGCCACAAAGAAGGTTCACTTCCCACTTCCCTTCATCGACCAAATGTTAATCGGCTTGCTGGAAAGGCCTATTATTTCTTTTTAGACGACTATTCTGGGTACAATCAAATTGCTATTGCACCGGAGGATCAAAAGAAAACAACCTCCACCTGCCCCTTTGGTACTTTGTCTTTTCGCTATATGCCTTTAGGTCTTTGTAACACACCAACCACATTTCAAAGGTTCATGATGACAATATTCTCATATATGATCGAAAACTCTTTAGAGGTATTCATGGATGATTTCTCAGTCTATGGGAATGATTTTGATCATTGCTCTGACAATTTGGATAAAGTACTAAAGCAATGTGAAGACACATCTTATTCTGAATTAGGAAAAATGTCATTTCATGGCAACTGAAGGCATTGTGTTAGGACACTGCATTTCTAGTCAAGGCATTCAAGTAGACAAAGCTAAGATGGAAATCATTGAGAAATTACCACCACTAACAAACGTGAAAGGTATTCACAGTTTTCTAGGACATGTGGGGTTTTACCGACGGTTTATAGAGATTTTTCAAAAATCGCAAAGCCCTTGTGTTCATTACTGGAACAGAATCGAAAATTCTTCTTTAACGATGCATGCCTGGATGCCTTTATTCAATTAAAAAATAAGCTAGTGAATGCACCCATTGTCGTTGCACCAGATTGGTCTCAACCTTTTGAAGTTATGTGTGATGCAAGCAACTTTGCCGTGGGTGTAGTTATGCTAGCAAAACTCTTACAGAGGCTCAACTCAATTATACCATCACCAAGAAAGAATTGCTGGCTGTAGTCTTTGCTTTCGACAAGTTCCATTCCTATCTTGTCAGCGCAAAGGTTATTGTATTCACTGGTCACTCGATGTTGAGGTATCTCTTTGCGAAGAAGGATGCCAAACCAAGTGACACACTAGATATTCATATTACAAGAATTTTACATTGAGATAAAAGATCGTAAAGGTTAATAGAATCAAGTTGCAGACCATCTATCTCGATTGGAAGTTGGCAGCGAAGATGAGAACATACTTCAAACTGTCAACTCATTCCCTGATGAGAAGTTATTTGCGGTAGATACAACCCATTGGTATGCAGATTTTGTTAATTATCTAGTGTGTAGAAAACTCCCATTGGGTGTCATAGGCCATAAAAAGGACATATTTCTTCGTGACGTAATGAAGTATCATTAGAACGAGTCATATTTATTAAAAGAATGCAATGACAACATCATTCGGCATTGTGTTCCGAAAGATGAGATGCTTTCAATCCTGAAGCATTATCATGATGCTCCTTATGGAGGTCATATTAATGGTATGAGAAGTTCTCCAATCAGGATTCTACTGGCCGACATTATTTAAAGATGCCCATAATTTTGTGAATTAAAGTGATAAGTTTCAGTGCATCGATTCTATATCCGAACACAATAAAATGTTGCAACAGCCAATTATGGAAGTTGAATTATTTAATGATCGAGGTATGGATTTTATGGGATCGTTTTTGAGTTCATTAGGAAATCTTTATATATTAGTATTTGTTGACTACGTCCCGAAGTGGGTAGAAGCTGTTCAGTCCCAAAGGATGATGCAAAGACAGTGCTAAATTTTTTTCACAAGCATATACTCACCGGCTTTGGCACACCAAAGACATTGATTAGTGATCAGGGTACACACTTTCATTGTAACCAAGTGGCGACTGTACTGAAGAGATATGGAGTTAATCATAGAATGGCTACCACTTATCACCCGTAAACAAATAGACAAGCTGAAGTATCAAATTGAAAAAATAAGAACATTCTTGAGAAGGTTGTTAACCCCTCGCGGAAAGATTGGTCTTTCTGATTGGATGATGCCTTATGGGCATTGCGGACAACATACAAAACTCCATTAGGGATGTCGCCGTATCAATTGGTTTTCAGGAAAGCATGTCACTTGCCAGTAGAACTGGAACACAAAGCAATGTGGGCAATTAAGCAAGTGAACATGGAATATGAAGCGGCTGGAAAGAAAAGACTGTTGGATAACACTAAATTGGAGGAGATTAGGAGAAATGCTTCTGAAAATGCTACAATTTACATGGAAAAGACCAAATGATGGCATGACAAGATTATTTTACAGTGACAATTTGTCGCGGGTCAACAAGTCTTATTATTCAATTCTTGACTCAAATTGCACCTAGATAAATTGTGTTGACGTTGGTCTAAACCTTTTAAAGTTGTCGCCGTATTTCCTCATGGTGCAGTTACAATTTGAGATTTGTGTGATGGACATCAATTCAAAGTGGATGAACAGAGGCTAAAACACTATTTTGGCAATAATGATCAAAAGCAGGCAAAGACCATTAAATTGGTCAAAAAGTTTTAATTTTTAAATTAATACTCCGTGATTTTATTTTATTTTATGTTTCGTTAAAGTTTATTTTCCTTCTTTTTTGTAGAATAATTAGGTACCATTGTCGACACATTGAAATCTTATTGTCAGCATATTCCATACATCTGCACTACCATTTATATCTCGTTAGAATCCAGAGAAATTTTGATTCCATTGTTGGATCAAAACTCACTCAGCATAATTTCTATTGGATACAACTCTTCCCACTAGCCCTATACCTCTCTACAAAATAACACGACTCTCCATCTTCCACTTTCACTCACAATAAATTCTCCTTCATTTTATCGACTGTAATGCATTCAAGCAACCATTTTTATTTCTTTTCTCTTCTAAAAATCCTATCTTTTTACCTTTAAATCGTTTACCCTCAACAAAAGATGGTAAAAATAAGAGGCTCGGGAAGCCACCAAATTTGTTGGGGAACATGCATTCTCTGCTACCATAGTCCGTGAATCGAAATCCTCAAGGCCAATGTAGGTAAAGGAGCCAGTAGTCTTTTTGAATAAAGTGGAAAAGGAACGATCTCACAACATATTGAAGCACAACTTTCATCCCGAGCAAAGCATTTCTCTTTCGCCACAACAAGATTTGGGTAAACATGTAACATCCTGAAAAGGGCCTATGCGTTTTCGGTTTAATTGTACGAAATGACATGTCTTATGTGTTATGAATGTGTTTTGAACATTTTTGGAAACCTGGAAATGTATGGAAATGTTAAGTTTAAAAGAGGAAAGTGAACATTTTTGGAAACTAGGAAATGTAAGGAAATGATTTAGAAATGATTCAAAAGAGGAAAGTAAACATTTCGGGAAACTTGGAAATGTGAGGAAATGTTAAGTTTAAAGGAGGCAAATGAAAATTTTTGGAAACTTGGAAATGTAAGGAAATGTCAAGTTTTAAAGTTTAAAAAGAGGAAACTAAGGCAAGGTGGCCTTAAGAAAATTAATAGGAGGAATTTGACACACAAACAGGCTTGGAAAAGTGGCCTGAAGATATCACTTAAGGCCCAGGTAGGTGACGCCACCAGCTATGCAAGTGGGCCTGAGTTCGAGTCACTTGGGGAGCAAATAAAAGAAATTTTATTTTGCTACAAGGAGTAGAGAGATGGACGGCACAAGGCTATATTTTGGGAGTTTTATTCTCTTTAAAATTCGGCTAAAGGATGGATAAATAATAGATTTATTTTAGATTATTTTCAAGAGATAATTGTTGGATTAAATTCTTTTATTAAGTGATAATTCAAAGGATAAAGTTATCAAAATAGAAGAGTGGTGGCCAAGTAAGGGATTCTGAGTAGTAATTTCGGCTATAAGAGGAAAAAAAATAAGGCTACTCATCAATTTTTCTTCCTCCTCTTCTCTCTGCCGAATTTCTTCTTGTTGTGGAGCATCCATCTTTTTCTTCTTTTCCTTTTAGCCTCCTAGCCGATTCCTTCTAACCCAAATATTCCTCTCTTCTTTCATCTTTGAAACCGAATGCATAGAGGGCTCATAGCCGATTGTTCATCAAGTCTCTAAGCCGAATCTCTGAAGTGGTGTCAGGAAGGATCTGTCGATTTCAATATAAAGGGGTAAGGATCTATAGTCATACTTGTATTCCTTTCTTTTAAGTCGAAAGTTAGTCTAATCCCTCCTATATCTTGTTGATTGAAATATGGAAGGTGAATTCTGAGATTTCAGATCTAAGGTATTTCGGCATCTCCATTAATCAGGAAGAGAGTTTCGGGATTTAAAGATTTAAGGTAAGATATATGTATATTCGGCCAAAGGCCATGTTTTATGTTTTAATGTTAGATTAAATCTAACATATGGTTATAGGAATTTCGACAGCATTAAGGAAGCAAGGATTCAATTCGGGATTTAAGATTTGGAAGGTAAGCATCTATGTATATTCGGCTAAGGCTTAGATTAGTATCTAGATCTGTTCTTTAAATGTTCAAAAGCCGAAAGCTAACCAAGTTAATTGATTCAATGCCTGGCCGAATACAAGGAGGAATAAAGCAAAGTTTTCGGGATTTAGTTAGCAGTGAAATCGGCAACAAGGTAAGTTTTAAGAATACAAATCCTACTAGGATTTGGTTTTATAGCCAAATAGGCTTTATGCTAATATATTAAGGTTGGCCGAATGTAGGAATTGAGATCTAAGGCATTAGATCAAGCTTTTCGGGATTTAAGTGAACCGCTAAGCAAATCAGGTGTGTACCCTACCCTAAGTCTTGATATGTTCATGGCTATGTTTAAATTAAATGTAATATTAAGAATGTGAAAATATGGCTAAGTACCATGCTATGGTACAAAGTACTCAGGTACGTTTCTTACTCCTAATAGGATTATGAAATATGTTATAAGTAACATGAGAATAATGATAAGATTGTGAACTTTGGCATGTTAATGCATAATATGATTTGGGCATATGGGTTATTGAAAAGGGGAAGTGAATGTGGTGACCTAAGACCACGAAATCTGAATGCGATGACCTAAGACCGCGATATCTGAATGTGGTGACCTAAGACCACGATATCTGAATGTGGTGACCTAAGACCACGAAATCTGAATGTGGTGACCTAAGACCACGAATTTTATAAGGGCGATGAGCACGTCGACTGCAACGGCTGCCTTCGATGGAGTGTAGCAGATGGAGGGTCGACTTAGTAGTCCCCACGGTGTACAGGTTGGTACGGGGAAGTGTAGCAGATGGAGGGTCAACTTAGTAGTCCCCACGGTGTACAGGTTGGTACGGAGAAGTGTAGCGGATGGCTAACTAGGTTTGGTTTTGGGTTGCATCATTGTTTTTTTTACTTGTTATATGAATATGTATGTGATATGATAATGCATGCCTGAAATGTTAGTTCTTAGTGTTGGTTACACATTGAGTCTGTTTGACTCACCCCGTTGTGGGAACATGTTTCAGGTGACGATCAGTAATGGACCGGGCTCGGCAGAAGCTTAGGGATGGCCATGCACAGTAAGAAATTTACGATTTGGACTTTTATTTTATTTCAAGTATTTTAAATTTTAATTTTGGGATTAATTGATGTAATAAGGCCATAGTTGAATTTCTTTACTTCACTTTGATTTATTATGTTACAAATAATTTATTAATTGAAAGATTAAGTAAGTTTTATTATCAAAACCAACCCTAAACGTTTTGTCACCTAAAGCTAAAGGATTTTCAATCAAATAAACTAGTTTTCAACTCAAGCCCAACCCAAAACAAATTTTCTTTCAAATCACACAAGTTTTTCCTAAGTCACAAAAGAATTTGAAACAGTTTACACCGGGGAACATACTAGATCCGGTCAAGGCTCGTGGGCCGGGTGTGGGGTGTTTCAAAACAAGTCTCCAAAACCATCTCGAAGTTAAAGTGGGAAACTTTTTGCAACCATTACTAGTACGTGAGTTCTATGCCAATCTCTACGATCATGAGTTAGAGTTTATTTTCGTTCGAGAAGGTTTAATACCATAGGACGCTGCAACCATCAATGAGTTGTGCAACACCAAGGTACATGTCGACGAACACTCCAAGTTCATGGAAGACATCACAGATGAAAAATGCGACCTATTGGTAAGAGACTTATGTGTTGAGAGAGCAATTTGGACGGGTTCCCATTAAAAGACCTATACGATGCACCGTCGCTTCCTGACACTACAAGGTAAAATTTGGTTGCACTTTGTCAGCTGCAAACTAAAGCCCTCCATTCACAGCAACATAGTGACCCTAGACAGAATGTGCCTGATACATTCTATAATCAAGGGCCGAAAAATTGATGTTGGTGCAATTCTTCACCAATAAATAGTTGATTGCAGTGTAAGGAAGACTGGGATCTTAGTTTTCCCATCCCTAGTGATGTTATTGTGCCAGCAAAGAGGAATCATGCCCCCATTGTGGTGAGGAAATCTTGGAAAATAAGGGCCCAATCAATAAAGCCTCTGTAGAAAGAATAACTCAAGGTAAGGACACACCAATACTGAAAGAGGCAGAGACTAGCAAGGCAAGTAAGGGCAAAGCCAAAGTTGACAGAAAAGGAACAGGCATGAATGCAGAGACATCATTATGGCGCAAACTGAAGGATGCCGAAAAATGGTAAATTCCATCAGCAACAGGTAGATTAAGCTTGTCGCTATAGTAGAAGATATTGAGTGATCCTAGAATTTTTTTTATGCTTATACCAGAGCTTGGAACAATTCTATTGTAGCCACATTAGGGCAACTGAGCCTATCCCCACTACCAAAATTCCCTGTGTTTCCACCAATCATTCATGATTATGACCTCTCTTCCTCAAATGACGACTTAGAAGACCGAGATAGACCGGTGGCATCCCCACCCATTGTGCAGGTCTCTGATACTGAGAAAAAAGAGGAATCCAGGGACATCGATGAATGCATGTGAAAGATTGATAGCTTATTTGAGGATCGCATTTTTGCTGATCAAGAGGACACTGTTATTGATAAGAAAGTTGATGCTACAGAAGAAGAAGTTGTCGTTAAAGAATAAGAAGTTGTTGAAAAGGAGAAAGAAAAATAAGAAGAATATTTTTTTGAGAAGGTTGTCACCGAACCCGAATCTATGGATGCAAATATTAAGAAGTTGGAACGAACTAGAGTGAGACCGGTGGAAGTTGCTGAGATCACCAGTGATAAGCAATGCAATTCATGGGCAATAGTGGTCTACTCTGGACCACTCCAAGTGGCCTCTCCTACACAAACAGCAGATGATGATGCTAGGGCTAAGCCAAGAACTGAGGAGCAATCTGAAGATTGCGCAAAGGCCAAAGAAAAGAAAAAGAAGTGCTCCAAGGATAAAAAAGAAAGAATAATGAGAAAAAAGGAGGAAAAAGAAACATCATGCAACCACATCGATGGCTGCAGATAACTAATTTAGTTTATTTTAAGCTTTAGTTGTAGTATGCATTGCATGTAGCTGTAGGTTTTATTTTAATAAGTATATATTGTCGTTGCTTTTCTATTGTCATTGCATGTTAATTTTAGTTGGGGGAACGCATATGAGGTTTGGAATTACACCCACATTTCAAAAATTTTCTT
The DNA here is from genome assembly GCA_005393395.2 of Gossypium australe. Lineage (NCBI taxonomy): Eukaryota > Viridiplantae > Streptophyta > Magnoliopsida > Malvales > Malvaceae > Gossypium > Gossypium australe. The sequence continues at coordinate 70,034,690 of CM016623.1, read as the reverse complement.
TGAAGCATACAAGGTTTACTTGTGGTTAATGCAAATGTGTTAGAAATTTTTTGTTACATTCGATGCTTAATTCTTGAAGCATGTGAATTATCAATGCATGAGTTGGATAAATTTGACTGAATGTTATATCTTCAATTCTTTGATGAATGATTTAGGCTACATTAGTAATGGATGACTAGTAGCATTCCTTGAATCTTGAATGAATCTGCCTTTTACAGCTGCTTATATATATGGTTATGAATAAAAGACACTCCAATGTGGGTGTATTGTGAAATGTTAAAAAGGGATCACTCCAATATAAGCGTTAGAAAAATGAATTTGGCCAAAGGCTGTCGCTGCATGAATATGTGTCAGCGTAATTACGTACTCCCTGGGGGTTTGTTGCACTCCATCATTACTTCTCAGGAACAAGGGTACAGTAATGCAACGATATCCCTTATTCACCAAAAAAAAAAAAAGAGACATATGTTGTACAATAAATGTTGTAGTGGTAAACATAATTTAGGATTTAATGCATGATGCTAGTTTTGATGAAGTTGCGATCTTATTCATTCATACTTATGTATTGTCAATGCAATATTTTGTCATCTGAATGTTACTCATTCATTGGGATTTTAGGTGATTCAAGTTGCTAGAATGATCATTTGCCTTAGAAAATTCTTGTGTAGCCTTGCTAGTTTTTGTTTTACTTGATTACAAGTAAAAACCCATGTTGGGGATCCTAGTTTATCATCATCATATTTTACTTTATTATTTTTAAAGTTATTCCATAGACAACTATCCTCACAATTTATCTTGTTTACATCTAGTTATCACATCGGCATTAATAGACAAAAGATTACCATCCCTGTGGGATCGATATCCTATAGACTCACATCTGTCTACAAAGCTTGCACCGACAGTGTACGCTTGAACATTATTGTTGTGACGTTAAACAGCCAACCAATCACATACATTTCCAATCAATATACAGAAATAGACAATACATTCTCTTTTAACAGTTAGCCTGATGAACTTAATGAATAGATAGGGATACGCGGGTAACTAAACCACACCAGTAGGCACCAAAGTACTTTAAAAGTAGGCACCAAAATTGCTGATCAGTAGGCATCGAAGTGCGAATCAATAGGCATTGTAGTGCAAATAAGCATGCACCATAGTACGAATCAATAGGCACTGTAGCGCAAATCCCGTACAAGTGCGTGACTAACCCTATTGGCATGGAAATTGTATCCTATCCTATTGTTCATATGGGTACAATTTACATGTCAGTACAATTCAATACAGTACAGTCTATTTCTTTCTCTCGTACCAATTTACACACAATTCACAGTATAATCAATACACATAAAATATTAAATACAACCACAAACATCACAATTATATATAAAAGTTTATCCTATGAACTTACTAGGTACAAACAACATTGGAGTTTCTTAATTAAATATGGAAGTGGACGTTAGAAGGAGTTTTTCGCATTGGAGTTGCTTAGATCAGGTGTGGGTCTAACTTAATACAAGTGTTATATATCTTTAAAAATGCCTAAATAAAATATTATTACTTGATTTTTGTCTTATGCAAATGCTTTATGTATTCTAAAATGATAGACTAAATTTGTCAAAACGGATAATACAAGTGATTCTGAACCAACTATTTTGTGAAAGTATATTGTTTGGTTATGTTTATTGCGGATTTGAATAGAATGTTGTTCTCATTCTCATGTTATGTGATATTATGGTATAATGATTATTTATGACTGTTAAAATGTGATATTTTGATACGTGATAATATGTGGTTTGCATGTCAAAACATGCCTATGCGATACTAAGTGTTTAATGATTCGATGAGCATGATTTACATGCCTAATGTAACACCCCTATCCCGTGTCACGGGAATTCATACATTCATTCATCATTCACAAGCATAATGTCCCTTAAAGGAGTCCTCGATACAATAAACATGCTTATAAATCGGGTCGGGACTAAACTGAAACACATACAAAATTTCTCAAAAATTTAAAAACTTCTCTAAAATACAGGGGATACACGCCCGTGGGAGGAAACCGTGTGCCCTCCACGGCTATTAGACACCCCCATGTGTCCTCCCCGTGGTCGACACTGACATACCTTCCAAGGCCACTAAGCACCCCCTGTACCTAGGCCGTGGTCGATCCTATCAAAATTCACACGGCTGCTAGGCAGATGGCATGACAGTGTTCCAAGGCCGTGTACTCTTATGCTAGCTACTGACTTAGCCCCATGGTTAATAGGCACGCTCGTGTGCCACAACCGTGTTACATTATAGGCCATTTTCAAGGCAAAAAATCCACCCATTTGGGTCTCACCTACAAGCAACATTTATCATCACATATCATGCATGTATGGCAACCAAAAACATACTAAATTGACCATTCAATCTATACATTCAATACCCATTTCATTCATGCCAACTTTCAAGACAAAACATATATATAACTAAAGCATATCTCAATCATTTTCCTACCCAAAAACTTGACCAATTCATGAGCATCAAACCATACCAAAACAACTACACATACCACATTTATCAAGGCAAAAGTATGAACCAATAATCAATCACATCTCATGACCAAGCTTATACATCAACTTATACTAAAAACTAGACTATACATGCCATATATAGTTATATACATTTCCAAAATGTACCAAAATGAGTTTATTAGTGTGACGATGATCCTTGATGGTCCCAAGCCTTCAGTAGCTTTGACAACCTATAAAACAGAGAAAACACAGACAGAGTAAGCTTCCCAAAAGCTTAGTATGTCAATATACAAACAAACTTAGCATGAATTGCACATAATCGAATTAATAAGATGACCAATATGGTTCCCACGACAAAAAATCACCTCATTCTTTCTCAAACTCATATGCTTAGCCGTAACTTACCATATTTCCAAATCACATACCATCTATGCATATAGTTCATCTAGTCAAGACTTTACATATCGTATTATCAATTCCATATACATATCATCATAATATGCTCACATAGATACTTACCTTATATACACAATTAGTATATAAGCAACGTACCTGAAACGGATATTCATTCACTTAATTTATCAAAGCTCGGATTTGCAATTCGTATCACAGACTTGCCCGTTGAATCATAATGAATCTAGTAAGATACTCAAAAAGTTCAGAATTGTCGTACAATGCCAACGTCACAGAAGAGGTCTTATATGCACTCTGATATCGATGCCACTGTCCCAGACAGGGCCTTACACGAATCAATACGATGCCGATGTCCCATACATGGTCTTACACGTAAGGATCATAACAATGCCAACATCCTAGACGTGGTCTTACACGTATAGCTCATATCGATGCCAACACCCTAGACGTGGTCTTACACGAGTCTCAAATCAACGCCAACGTCTCAGATGTGGTTTTACATGATAAAAACCGAACAGATACCTATGTCATGACTTAGTTAATCCTATCTATTCCTAGGTTCGTACGGGGCTTTTCGGACTTAGTCACTATTTCAAACTTATCTCGAAATTCATATGCATAACCTCTCATAAGCATCCATCATCAACATTAATCATATGAACAATTATTATTTCATACAAGTACGTTTATTTGCATAGTAACTTACCTCAGATTCGATCTATCGGAATGAAAACAGCTACTCGTTTACTTTCGCTTTCCCACAATCTAAGTCTGTTTTCCTCGATTCTTGATCTAAACATATTCAGAATTAACCATTTTATTCACTAATTCATTCAATTCAATCCATGCACACATATTTAGGGCTATTTATAAATTAACCCTCACATTTGCACAGTATATCAATTTAGTCCATTTTTCTCAAAACATCAAATTCACAAAATCAACCCACACTCATGCTTAGCCGAATGTACATATATATCATACAAGCCCATATTTTCCATCAAATTAGCAATTTAGTCCCTCAATTTTCTATTTTCACAATTTAGCCCTATTTAGCTAAATTCATCAAAACTTCAAGAACAAAACATGTTCATCTAGCTCAAATCTTTCATTTAACAACTAAACTCATTTCAAAACTAAACATATCATCAATGGCATTTTTCACAAACATCATTAATACACAAAATTGAGGCATGGGCTTGATAGTAGACATAGCAACGATCACAAAAACGTAGAAATTATCAAAAACGGATCAAAAACTAACCTTGAATTTAAGCTTAAACCTAGCCGAAACCTTGCTTTCTTCTTCTTTTCTTTTTCTTTTTGATATTCGGCCAAAGAAGAGAATTAAAAGATGAACACTCATCTTTTGTTTCTTTAATCTAATGTTATTTATTCAATTACTAAATTCCCCATCCATTAAACATATAAGACAAATTAATACTAAGGTTATTAAGACATTCTATCATCCACTATCTCAAAGATGGCTTATTTGCCATATAAGGCCTCCACTTTTACAAAGCCACAACACTTTGATACCTTAATAAATAGCAAGCAACTTTCACATTTAATGCAATTCCATCCTTTTGTCAAATTAAACACACAGACAGACAAATTAACTCACGAAAATTTACCACATGCTTAATCACATATCAACGGCACAGAAAATAATATTAAAATATTTTTCAGACTCGGATTCGTGGTCTCGAAACCACTGTTCAGACTAGGGAATAAACCGGACTGTTACACCTAAAATGTTATTTTGTAACAAAGAGAAAATGTGTTTATTATGGCAATATCACATGCATGGGATTGGGACATGTGTAAGGAGGAAGTACTGGCAATTAATCTGCATCACTAGTGGCTTTTCCACATTACTAACATCTTGTTTGCATTATTAGCAGTTTATCTGCATTGCTGGTGGCTTGTCCACATTACTGGTAGCTTGTTTGCATTACTGGCAATTTATCTGATTTTATAAATAACCCTGTGGTTACGATTTGATGACGGCATTTGGATGAGTTTCTCAAAATTCTTTTTAAATTAAAGTAATTAAAGTTTATTTTAATATTTGGTTACTTTGGGATTGTAATAAATTTGAGTATGGACTATGGCATGGGACTTTACTTTGGGGATTTTTCATTCTGATTTGCATGAATTGCTTGCATTACAATAAGTTTTAAAAACTGCATAAATTAGTATTTTATTAAGATTATGCATGAAACTTGGTTTTTATTAAAACTTGACAAAATCACTCTTTTTCACTTTGACAATGAAAACAAGTTTTAGACAAATATATGACTTAGGTTTTGAGATTTTAAATTTCCTATTGATGTTTTATCCAATTTACATGAAATATTGATTTTTAGGAAAATATGGTTTTAGCAAAATGGTTTGTTGCGCTTTTCGTAATAATATGCCAATGTAACATTTTTCTGCTACAAATCTAAAAACTGAGTTCTTAAAAAGATTAGACTTAGTTTCAAAATTTATAATGTTTACAAATGAGATTTCTAAAGACATTTGAATTTATGAATTTAACATGTTTTTTATTAAATAGTGACGAATAGTCAAGTTCTTTAGTTTTGATTAAATAAACAAATGATTTTGAAATATGACTGAAATTATGAAAGTTCTGAATAGCGACCAAACTTTTACAAATACATAAAATATCGAAATCATTGATTTCTAAGATTCTTGATTCCACTAGTTTTGAACAATTTATGCATATGGTTTAAAATGTATGTTTGAAAACTATAGAAGATTTTCTATGCCATTTCAGTGGCTTATGTAGCTTTGTGAATTTGGCCATAGTCTAGGTCGGGTTTAGTGTAACACCCCTAACTCGTCTCTGTCATTGGATTAGAGTTACGGAGTATTACAGGGAAAACAGAAACATTTAACTTTATATAGAAACAATTATTCAAATTTGTATACTAACATTTAATTAAATACTTCATTCATAGCACAAATGCACCTACGAGCCTTAAACCGAGCCTACGGGGTCTTAAAAATAGTTTGCAAACATTAAGGGAATAACTTGAAAAGAAACAAAAGATTTTAGAAAATTTTGAAAAGTTTGGAAACAGGGGTCACACAGACGTTCGACATAACCCAGGCTGTGTGGCTCGAAGACACGGTCGTGTGGTCAATCGTGTACAATTCAAAATAAGATCACACGATCGTGTCACTAGGCTGTGTAACACTCTGTGATCGTGTGGTTCATCCTGCACATAAAATTAAAATGACAAACAGTTGTATGTGTGGCACACGGCCTTGTGATAGCCCGTGTGCTACCAAAATGACCCTTAATGTAAGCAAATTCAACCTCAATTACTTGGAAATAAAACCAAACCATTTCCACATACTTTCACATGGTTAATACACCTTCAAACACACATAAAACATTCCAAATCAATCCACCTATGTGCCTAACCATTGGTACCACTAATTAAACATCCAAGTCAACTCAAATTCAATGTTACAATTTCTTACCTTAAACACCTATATCAAACATGTCAATTAACCATTTCTTTAACACTCCATTCTACCATAAGATATCTACTTCCAAGAGGTATAAACAAGCAACTAAAAAAACATTTACATAGACAATTACAAGCAATAATCAAGTCATATATACAAGTAAGTTCAAACCATCTCACATTGGCAAAATAACATAAAAAAATCCTATTACATGCCATTTATAACCATTAATAAAATAACTCAAAAACTACCAAATTGATGGATGGATAGTGTGTATGTGCTCCGACGAGGTTCCAACCGATCAATCTTTTCAATGATTTACAGGACAAAGAAAACAACTACATAAGTAACTGGTGCTTAGCAAGCTCGTATAATCTTAAATGTAAACTTACCTTTTAAACTCAGTTTATATAGATTTGATGCATAATTTCATTATCTATGAAATCCTCTACACATCACAAGTTCCACAAGTTAGTGAGCTCCACAAGAAAAACATATAATCTCGTCAAGTCATAAAACACATAATAGTAACATATCGAATATACCTTACATTCACCTTATTATCAATTTGCATAACTTATCAAAATCAAAGCATTATACCAATATATATTCCATTTCAACTTTCCTAATCAAATAACAATTCATATAATTAAGCTTATTCTTTCACGTCCTTATTACTCGTTGAACCAAATGAAACAACGTTGAATACACGGGAACCATGCTCACACAAAGTGTGCCTGTATTTGTAATCCTAACCATATCTGTAATGCTCCCACAAGCTGTGAAATGGGCCTGCTCACAAGAGTTGTAGGTCAGGATGTTAAGCTACACGATGCTGCTCACATGAGCTGTAGAGAATCCATAAGAAATGTAGGACCTCAACCGTCGATAGGACATCCAAGACCAACACCCAAAACTATATAACCCCTAAGGACATTTCATTTGTATCATAGGTACTCACAAGGTTCAAATGGGACACATTATATATCCTTTAATTCCTTTTTTGATATAACATTTCATATACATATTCATGAAATTTACATTTTCCATAATTTGTCAATTGATCAAATGAACCATTTAAACTTAATCGTTGGAATCAGAGTCTTAAAATTTATAAAGAGAATGATCGAACCTGCAAACTAACTCTGACAACGATTAAAGGTAAGTGTACCTATCGAGCAGTAGTATAGCTTAGGCAAGACCGGATTGTCGAACCCAAAGGAACTAAAAGTACTAATACTAACCTTCTTTTTATTATCTAGCCTAAAACAAGTGAAGTTGCTTAAATCTAATCTAACTACTACTAAGCTAAATACGCAAAGACAAAGAGAATGAATTGGGAAATAACTTGAAGAAAGACTCAGTTGATTTAAGACAATACCCTTAGGAAGAATCCACATAGACTTCACTTGTTATTTAACCCTGAACCATACAATTTATTCACTTGACTTGATCCGTAGGATTCCCTAAGTTATATTAAACCCTCTCTCGAAGCGAATAATAACTAACCCTGGGTTGATTAATTGAAATCTCTTTCTAATTAAAACACCTAGAATCGCATTAACTCGATCTATGGATTCCCATATTAGGTTTCACCCTAATCGAACAAAATCTCGTCACCCTATCTCTAGGCTTTAATTATGCTAGATCTATTCTTAAGTAGGGACTTTTGCTCCTCCACCTAAGAACATCTGACTTGAATCAATATCCCGGAAACATTAACACAAGAATTAAGCGCACATAATTAAGAACAAATCAAGTATTTATCTTATACTTCAGAAAACAATAACAAGTCTCATCTAGGTTTCATCCCCTTCAGGTATCTGAAGGGTTTAGTTCATATCAAATAAAGAAAACATCACAGAAGAAAAGATAAAACAAAACATAAGAAATCCCTAAAACCCTTGAAGGAATTAGAGAGATCTTCCATCTTGAGTAGAATTCTGGCTTCTTGAGATGGATCAACTGGTTATCTTCGAGTGATTCCCACAATTCTGATCTTTTCGGCTTGGCTCCTTGGCCTAGCTAACCGCCCCTTTCAGATAACACTTAGGGGGGTTTATATAGGCTCTTGGAATGTGTTTCTTCTCCCCAAAGTATCCAAATCTGAATGAAATTGCTCTTTGCCACGACAGGGACACGGCCATGTCACACGCCCGGGTGACTAGTCTTCAAGCCGTGTTCAGACTTCTTTAATGAGGCACGGCCATGTGAATCAGGGGTAAGGCCGTGTTCTAGATGATCAATGAGGCACAGCCGTGTGGGCTTAAGTTCAGGCCGTGTCAATTTTGTGATATGGCCCATTTACTCTGTTTTGGGCCCGTTTTATGTTTTTTTCATCCTCGGGTGCTTTCCTGGGTATAAGACATGAAAAGAAATAATTAAGAGCACCTTTTTATATAAATCGAGGCTTAAATCAACCAAAAGCATACTAAATGTGGTATTAAATTATGTTACTTTTACGGTTTATCAAATACCCCCACACTTAAGCTTTTGCTTGTCCTCAAGTAAAATTCTCAACTTACAATTAAAACAAACTTTCCATAATTCATAATTCCTATCAATAATGCCTTAGCATAATTCATAGATAATTTATACATGGATGATCTAACTCGAAGAGTCCTAAAGGTTCAAACAAACAAAGTCATACATTTGTAGCATAAAAACGTAGGTGTCTCCCCTTATCTAAATAGTTACCTTTGATTCAAAATTGACAAGGATTGACATCATCACTAAAGATTCACTCAAATCACTCGAGGTGTTTAAGGTTCAAAATTAAGCACTCAAAAGTCGGACCTGAAAGGTTAATCCCATAGACTTGCCTGAAAATCAAATTTCCACAACTGTAAAATGAGATGATACACAAATCAAAAGGTTTTTATAGGGTTGTAACGGGGCTTCGGTTAAGGGTATTGATATAGGCTGAATTAGAAGGTTAGAATCGAGATTGAATTGACAAATTACCTAACTTAGAAAAATGAACTAATCCTAAATAATTACATCAATTGAAAACTAATAATACGAGCTTTTTCCTCAAGATGTGGAATTTCAACATGTAAGCTCACTTAGTAGAACTAATACTGAATAAACTTTTTTTTCTAATTAAGAAAAAATCAATAATAAAAGATAAATTTAATTACTAAAATAATATAATTAAATAACTAATCAAATCATATCTCGATATAATGGTAGTCAAATGGAATGGTGATAACAAATACAAAGGGTTTTGGGTTATTAGTAGGTGAGTCAATAAAAAGGGTTGTTAGGATCAACGGGGTTCACTAAGGTTTAATTATGAAGGTAAGCTTTTTAGTGGAGTCAGTGGGTTAAAACCTAGGTGCCTTTATCATCTCTATATATCAAATCATAGGTGTGGTCTCAACATGTATAATCGAGGCAAGTTCTAGAATAACATTTCATAGTTGACACGTTCATAATCAATAAAGTGAGCATGGAAAAGAATATATGCTCTAATAGGCTCAAAATCTCACAAAAATTATTGGTGTTTTGACATCAACCTTGTAAATTTCAAACTTCCAGATAATATTCAGATTCAGCTCAACAACCTAGCAAAGATTTTAATTCTGAAAAATACACTTATCATGCTTGATTCTCTAATATTCTTCTAAATTAATCATCAATGCACAATTAACTATGACTTAATCTAAAACATATCAATAAAAATCATAAACCATCAGAAATTTCATCCTAATTAGTAATATGAGAAAATTACTTAAAAACAAGACTAAATTTAGGGATTTGAGAATAATGCAAAAAGGTAGACACTTTTACCCCCCACACTTAAGATGTATATTGCCCTCAATGTACAAAGATAGATAATGCCAATTAAAATAAAATCAAAAGAGAGGGGAGAAAGTAACACTTCCTGAATTTATGGATGATCTCCTTGGATTGGCAGAGGTCGTGGTTACGGATGACTTATGTAGTAGTGAATTACTCCTAGTGACTTGTTCGTTTATATGGAGTGTTCATTTGACATTGCGAAGTCACCATTTAGAAATCTCAGAGGCGTATTTAAATAAATATATGTTAGGAATACTCGAATGTTAGATGTTAATGATAATCATGATAAAAGTTTGCAAAAAGTTCAAACTAAGACAAATAGAAATTAAAATAAATGGAAAATAAAAGTAAAAAATTAAAATAAGGAAAAGAAAAACTAGATAAAAGGACTCAGAGGTCCTCATCATCGGTCGGGTCATGTGGTGGTGTCGGTGATGAGATATGAAAGTGATGGCATATCTTCTGGAGGGTGGCCTCATTCCCATCAAAACGTCTAGTACAATATTGCTCGAACTGGGTGAGGCGTGCAGAGATATCCGACAATGGAGCTGCTGCATGGGATAGCCGCTGGCTCGAGTTTGGTGCCTCTTGTGATGGTGGTGAGACATCATCAGTAATATCCTCGGGCTGCTCCTCGTTTGTGGGGACGGCTAATTGGTACTGAAGAGGGTCGGTCCCACGACGATATTTAATCATCCTCACATGTAGCATCGTCTGGATGCCCTGAGGTACCATCTGGCCCATCAATGTGAGTGAAGAGGTTTGTGCATCTATGTTGAGAAGACCAAAGTGTTGAGCTAATCGTGTCATATACAGCCCCATTGATAAAATCCCCACCGGTGTGGCTCTTTCTGGTGCTGAATTGCACCGGCTATGAAGTATGCGAGGTCAAAAATGTGCCCGCTCGCCATGCACGATAAGTAGTAGACATCGTGCGTATTTACCACGCCAGGGCTCTTTCGTCGACCCGTAATAGTGTAAACGAGAATGGCATGAATGTACCTCAGATATGGGGGAAGGGATGTCGCCTTAGAGTGACTGGGGTCGTAGATGCCTGTGGTGGGGGTTAAGCTGGGCCAACAGCTGATGGGGGTGCAGTGGAGCTGGTGGTTTAGTTGGGAGAGTGTATTTTCTTCTATAAATTCATATATATAGAGTCCAAGTACCATGCCAAATTGCGGTACGCTTAATTGATGTACCGTGCTCCTTAGCCGGAATTAAACTGTGCCTGGGTCATCATATTCTGCCATCACCGTCTGTAGGGTGAAAGTGGTGCAAAACTTAAGGGTGAGTTCTAAATATGTGGGCTCAATGATGGAGAAGAATTCTTCCCATGGGTTGGTCGAGAGGAGTGCTCGAATGTCGGTTGCTAGCCCGACCTGTTCGACGGCGTCCCAGTCAATGCACCTTCCAGTGTCGAGAGGTCTTTCCCAGAATGCCTTGTATCATTCTTCCTGGGCTTCTTGAGAGAATTGGAGGCACTGGCTGAGGACGAGCCGGGTCCCCTTCTTTTCTTGGTGGGGGCGGTCGTGGTTCGTTTCCCTCGTGATGATGACATTGTACCTGAATATTTGATAAACCGTAAAAGTAACATATTTTAATCCCATATTTATGATGCTTTTTGATGATTTATTCCTTGATTTATATAAGAGGTGCTTTTAATCCTTTCTTTTCATGTCTTATACCCAGGAAAGCACCCGAGGATGAAAAGAGCACAAAACAGGCCTAAAACGGAGTAAATGGGCTTTAGCATGAAATTGACATGGCCTGGCCCAAAGCCCGCACGGTCGTGCCTCGACGAACACCTAGAGCACGGCCTCAACTCCGCCTCACATAGCCGTGCCTCAAATTAGAAATCAGAACACGGTCTGGTCTCGATACACACGGGCGTGTTCCATGGTCGTGCCTCTGTCGCTGGAAAGAGCAATTTCATTCGGAAAAGTATACTTAGGGAGATAGAATCACATTTCAAGAGCCTACAAATATCCCCCAAGTACCACCTTTGTTGAGGATCGAAAGCGAGGCCAAGGAGCCAAGCCGAGAAGGTTAGAGTTAGGAAATAACGCAAGGATAGCCAGTTGATCCATCCCAAGAAGCGGGAGTTATACTCAAGACAGCGGAATTCTCCTTCAATTCCTTCAGGGGGTTTTAGGATTTTCTTATGTTTTGTTTTATCTTTTCTCTTGAGTTGTTCTTTTTATTCATTATGAACTAAACCCCTCAGATACCTGAAGGGGATGAAACCTAGAAGAATCTTGTTATTTGGTTTTTAAGTTATAAGATAAATTACTTAGTTTGTTCTTAATTATGTTGCTTAATCCAAATCTAATGTGCTTAGGTGGAGGAGGAATAGACCCTGCTTAAGAGAAGATCTAACATAATTAAGCTGAGTTGATCGAACGCCTAGAGATAGGGTTACGAGATTTTGCCGCATTAGGGTGAAACCTAATATGGGATTCCATTGATCGATTTACTGCTATTCTAGGGGGTTATTATAAGCGAACGAGAGTTCCACTAATTAACCTAGGGTTAGACGTTATTCGCCTTGAGAGAGGGTTTAATATAGGTTAGGGAGTCCTACGGATCAAGCTAAGTAAAGAAATCATATGGTTTAGGGTTAAATAACAAGTGAAATCTAGGTGGATTCTTCCTGAGGGTATCGTCGTGATCAATTGAGTTTTCCCTCAAGTTATTTTCCAAATCATTCTTTTCGTCTTTGTGTCCTTAGCTTAGTATTCGGCAATTTGGTTTAAAAGTAACTTCACTCTGTTTTTAAGGCTAAATAATAAAAAGAAAGTTAGTATTAATACTTTTCGTTCCTTTGAGTTCGATAATCCGGTCTTGCCTAAGCTAGACTACTGTTCGATAGGTACACTTGCCTTTAATCGTTGTCAGAATTAGTTTCCAGGTTCGATCATTCTTTTATAAATTTTTAAAGCTCTGATTTCAGCGATCAAGATTTTGGCGTCGTTGCCGGGGAACTAGAATATTAAGAAAACTCTATTTTTATTACTTTAGCCATAATTTTTATTTTTCACAATTTATTTTTATTTCTATTTTTATTTTTATTTTGCTGAAAACTTCTTTCTTTCTTTTTCCAACAGGTACCTCTAGTTTATGACTAGAAGGAACCCGAGAGGACCTTTGATATTCGATAGCGAAATCAAAGCTACCGCTCGTAGGTATTGCAGGGAAACCAGGCGAGCCCTAGATTACATAGAGAGAGAGAGAAAGAAGATAGATCCAAACCTAGTGAAGGGATGGACGAAAATAACCCACAACCACGCGATGTGGGTGAAAACAATGCTCCACGAACAATGTTTGATTATGCGAAACCGCATTTGACTAGAGTAGAATCGAGTATTGTTAGGCCTGCTATAGCCGCTAACAATTTTGAATTAAAGCATAACAAAATACAAATGATTCAACAGTTTGTTCAATTTGATGGTTTGCAGGACGAAGATCCAAACACGCATATAGCTAACCTTTTAGAGTTCTGTGATACCTTCAAAATAAATGGCGTTTCTGATGATGCCATATGTCTTCGGTTATTTCCTTTTTCATTAAGAAATAAAGTTAAACAATGGTTAAACTCGTTACAACGAGGGTCAATCACGACATGGGATCAGATGACCGAGATGTTTTTAATGAAATATTTTCCACCGGCCAAAACGGCCAAATTACGGAATGATATCTCTTCCTTTGTGTAGATGGATTTAGAAACACTATATGATGAATGGGAGAGATTCAAGGATATCTTGAGGAGGTGCCCACACCATGGCTTACCCTTGTGGCTATAAGTCCAAACCTTCTATAACGGTGTAAATCCCTCAACGAGACAACTGATAGATTCAGCCGCCGGTGGAACTCTAAACAACAAGACTCCTGAAGCAGCCTACGAGTTCATCGAGGAGATGTCACTAAATAATTATCAATGGCAGGCTTCAAGGACTAAACCGACGAAATCAACAGGAGTTTTCAACGTCGATGCCATGACCATGCTATCAACACAGATCGAGATGATGAACAAAAAGCTTGACAGCTTATGTTCTTCACAGGCACATCCAGTCATGCAGTGCGACACAGGTGGAAACATGGCGAATCCTGAGTACCCACCTTACCATCCAGGAGTAGAGGACGAACAGATGAACTATATAGGTAATAATTTTTGATCCAATAATAATCTTTATAGTAATACTTACAATCCAGGTTGGAGGAACCACCCAAATTTTTCGTGGGGAGGTCAAGGCAATCATGGAAATCAAAGGCAGCAACCTCCTCAAAACTTCCAAAATCAGCCATACCCACAAGAGAAGAAACCAACTATCGAGGAGATGATGGCAAAATTCTCAGTAGGCACAGAGAAACGTATCCAAGAAACTGATAGAGCAATTAAAAGCAATGAGAGCCGAATTGATGAAATTGCTAAGCCGGTCAAGGAAGTGACTAATGCAGTAGAACAGCTCGCAAAGCTGATGTCAGAACGACCGCAAGGACGTCTACCAAGTAATACCGAGATTAACCCCAATGAGCAAATTCAAGCCATCACAGCCCAGGGTAGTAAAGGGTTAGATGAACCCAATCCAACTCCAGAAAATAAGGTAGACGAAGGTAAAGTAGAGGTACATAAGAAAAGCCAAAACCGGTAATTAAAGAGTACCAACCTCGCATACCTTATCCTGAAGCAATAAAAAGAGACGATTCAGAGGAACAGTTCGGTAAGTTTCTTAAACTTCTAAAGAAATTACATATTAACTTACCTCTTCTTGAAGCTCTTTTTCAGATGCCAGACTCGAGAAAATTTTTAAAAATAGCTCTTGGCCAACAAATGCAAAATAGGTGAAGAGCACCACGTGGAACTAAACGCAACATGTTCGGCAATGCTACAGAATAGACTACCTCAGAAACTAAAAGATCTAGGGACTTTTACAATTCCATGTTTAATCGGTAGTCTAAATATTGATAATGTGTTAGCTGATCTAGAGGCAAACGTAAATGTCATGCCTTATTCACTATTTAAACAACTAGGTCTAGGGAAGCCCAAACAAACTAGGATGAGTATTCAGTTAGCTGATAAAACTGTTAGAATTCCTAGGGGCATTATCGAAGATGTTCTTGTAAAAATCGATAAATTTGTTTTCCCATTAGACTTTGTTGTCTTAGATATGGATGAGGATAATTCGATCCCCTTAATTTTAGGAAGGCCTTTTCTAGCAACTTCCAAAACAAAAATTGATGTTGCCACAGGCGAACTCATACTTCGTGTAGGAGATGAATCGATCAATCTTCAAGCTCTCGACTCGACCAGGAAAACAGTCAATGAAGGTAAGAAAGTCGCTTCAATAGATAATCAAATTGTTCAAACTTCATCGCAGGAAACATCACAAGGTAAAAAACCTGAGCCGATTCATAGACCCAAAATCGACAAAGAGGAATTACACAAGGAACAAAGCCTTAGGGTCGACAAATTAGAAGAGCGACAGATACACGTCGAAGAAGAGCTGGATCTGCACTAAGTAAAACTAGAAGAACCACCAGAAGAGCTCGTAGGAACATCAAACCACTTCAGGATAGGAGATCAGGTACTGTTAGACAAAGTCGATCCGCACAATGATTCAATAGAACCAATGGCAAAGGGAGAAATAATTCTCAAGGTACACGATATCTTTCCACATGGAATAGTCAAGGTAAGCAATCCAATATTCGGTACTTTTAAGGTAAACGCTTCTCGACTTCAACTCTGTCAAAGAAACAGAACTGTAAGCATGAGGGAAGTTATTCAAACCTTTAAACCTCCCTAAAATTTTCAAATATGAGGAAAAGTTTAGCTTAAGACTATAAACAAGCGCTTCTCGGGAGGCAACCCGAGTACTAACATTATTTCTTTTTCATTTGTTTTTATTTTTCTTTATATTTTCCTTTTTAAACTAACAAATGGTAAGGTTTCCCAGGTCACACGGCCTTACACACGGCCGTGTCCGTGGCCGTGTGGACCACCTGAACTGCCACACTGACAGGGCAGAGGCCGTGCAACTCAGTCCAACCAACCCCTAACATCACGGACCCAACCATTCTCCCTACGGGCACCAACAGATAGGGCACAACCGTGCCCTCAACCGTGTAAGACTACTGACTTCCACACCACGGGCAGAACACGCCTGTGCCTCCAAACCGTGCGAAGCTACTGACTTGACGAACACGGGCGTGTCGGCCCAAAGCACGGGCATGGGGTGACAAACACACTCCATAACACGGCCGTGCGAGATGGCCATGTAAATCGACACACCCTAGGACCACGGCCGTAGAGCAGCACCAAATTTGAACCTCTATTTAAACCCCTGACATCTTCCCCGTCCTTACATCTGATTTCTTCATTATTTTCTTTGCTTTTCACTCAGATTCTCCACTTACTAAGGCTCTAGATCCTTGAGCAAGCCAACACCATGCTGAAGAAGCAGAAGAAGCTAAGCATAGGTTCCTCAAAGAACGATCAACATGAGTTCATGCCGGCAGCTTCGTCTCAACACCAAGACAAGGATCTTTGGGACCAATTAGTTTTTATTTCTTCTTTCTCTTCTCATTTATTTTCCTTATCTAAGCTTCTCTACTGCTCTTTTCGTTTACTTCTATGTTAGTTTCTTAGTGTCAAGTTCACCAGGCTGCTAGGGAATCACGCCGACCACCAAAATGACTACACCACTCTCACCACGGCCACCACCTTCATAGCCCTAGAAGTCACACCCACCTTGCGAACCATCCTTCAATAAGGACTTCATAGTCCATTAGTATTCTCTTTTCGTTTCTGTTTTCTTCTTAGTCTCCTTCACTTTAGCTTGCTTTTCTTTAATTTTATCTTTAGTTTACTTATATTATGTCCTAACCCAATTTCTTCATCTAACGCAGAGCTCGGGAACCAACACCACCACCATACCGACGCCTTCGCCGTAGGTACCACATCCTCCACCAAACCCGCCAAGAATGCAGGGAGTACCTCTCACCCTCTTGATCTCTATAAAAATATCTATCTTTGTACATTAAGGACAATGTACATCTTAAGTGTAGGGGGTAAATATACCAAACTTTTTTCATTATTCTCAAATCCTTGATTTAGTCTTCTTTTTATGTAAAGTTGTCATATTACTAATTAGGATGAAATTTTTGATGATTTGTGATGATTATTGACATGTTTTAGAATAAATCATAGTTAATTGTGCATTGATGATTAAGTTTAAAAGAACATTAGAGAATTAAGCATGATAAGTCTACTTTTCAAGAATTAAAGTTTTGCTAGGTTGTTAACCTAAATTTGAATACCACCTTGTAATTTAAAATTAATAAGGATGATGTTAAAACACCCATAATTTTTGTGAGTATTTGAACTTTATAGAGCACACATTCTTTTTCGTGCTCATTCTTTGATTATGAGTGTGTCAACTATGGACTATTATTCTAGAACTTGCCTCGTTTATACATGTTGAGACCACATTTTTGATTTGATATACAGAGATGATAAAGGCACCTAGGTTTTAACCCATTAACTCCACTAAATAGCCCACCTTTACAATTAACCCGTAGTGAACCCCACTGATCCTAACAAACCCTTTTTATTGACTCACCTACTAATATTAACCCAAAGCCTCTTTGTATTTACCCTTTTTTTTACTACCCATAAATCGAGATTTGAGTTGATCAGTTACCGAAGTTTATTATTCTAATATTTAAATTTATCTTGTATTACTTAGTTTGTCCTTAAAAAAATAAAATAAAAATAAAAAAATTCCAAAGTACTCAATTTTAGTAGTTTGAAAAGAGAGCTTACACAATCAAAATCTATTTTCAAAAGAAAAGCTCGTATTAGTAGGATTATTACTTTTCAATTGATAATATTTCAGTTTGTTTAGGTAGGTACTCGTCAATTCGATCTCGATTCTAACCTTCTAATTTCAGCCTTTAGCCACACCTTTTAACCTAGCCCCGTTACAACCCTAACAAAAACCTTCTGATCTGTTTGTCATCTCATATTACAGTGGTGGAGATCTGATTTTCAGGCAAGCCGATGGGATTAACTTTTTCGGTTCAACTTATGAGCGATCTTTTCCTAAACCTTAAACACTTTAGAGTGATTAGAGTGAATCCTTGTGAGGACATCAATCCTTGTCGGTTTTGAATTGAAAAAGGTAGTCATTTAAATGAAGGGAGATACCTATGTTTTCGAAGTACAAATTCATGACTTATCTCGTTTGAATCTTTAGGACTCTTAAAATTGAAATGTTCATGTATGAATTATCTATGAATTGTGATAAAGCATTGTTGATAGGAATTATGAATCATGGAAAGTTCGTTTTAATTGTAAGTTGAGAATTTTGCTTGAGGACAAGCAAAAGCTTAAGTGTCGGGGTATTTGATAAACCGTAAAAGTAACATCTTTTAATCCCATATTTATGATGCTTTTTGATGATTTATTCCTTGATTTATATAAAAAGGTGCTTTTAATCCTTTCTTTTCATGTCTTATACCTAGGAAAGCACCCGAGGACGCAAAGAACACAAAACAGGCCTAAAACAGAGTAAATGGGCTTTAGCATGAAATTGACACGGCCTGGCCCAAAAGCCCGCATGGCCGTGCCTCGACGAACACCTAGAGCATGGCCTCAACTCCACCTCACACTGCTGTGCCTCAAATTAGAAATTTGAACACGATCTGGTCTCGATACACAAGGGTGTGTGCCATGGCCGTGCCTCTGTCACTGGAAAGAGCAATTTCAGTCGGAAAAGGATACTTAGGGAGAAAAAATCACATTCCAAGAGCCTATATATATTCCCCAAGTACCACTTTTGTTGGGGATCGAAAGCGAGGCCAAGGAGCCAAGTCGAGAAGGTCAGAGTTAGGAAATAACGCAAGGATAGCAAGTTTATCCATCCCAAGAAGCCGGAGTTATACTGAAGACGACGGAATTCTCCTTCAATTCCTTCAGGGGATTTTAGGATTTTCTTATGTTTTGTTTTATCTTTTCTCTTGAGATGTTCTTTTTATTCATTATGAACTAAACCCCTCAGATACGTGAAGGGGATGAAACCTAGACGAATCTTGTTATTTGGTTTTTAAGTTATATGATAAATTACTTAGTTTGTTCTTAATTATATTGCTTAATCCAAATCTAATGTGCTTAGGTGGAGGAGGAATAGACCCTGCTTAAGAGAAGATCTAACATAATTAAGCGAAGTTGATCGATCGCCTAGAGATAGGGTTACGAGATTTTGTCGGATTAGGGTGAAACCTAATATGGGAGTCCATTGATCGATTTACTGCTATTCTAGGGGGTTATTATAAGTGAACGAGAGTTCCACTAATTAACCTAGGGTTAGACATTATTCGCCTCGAGAGAGTGTTTAATATAGGTTAGGGAGTCCTACGGATCAAGCTAAGTAAAGAAATCATATGGTTTAGGGTTAAATAACAAGTGAAGCCTAGGTGGATTCTTCCTGAGGGTATCGTCGTGATCAAATGAGTTTTCCTTCAAGTTATTTTCCAAATCATTCTTTTCATCTTTGTGTCCTTAGCTTAGTCTTCGACAATTTAGTTTAAAAGCAACTTCACTCCATTTTTAAGGCTAAATAATAAAAAGAAAGTTAGTATTAATACTGTTAGTTCCTTTGGGTTAGATAATCCGGTCTTGCCTAAGCTATACTAATGTTTGATAGGTACACTTGCCTTTAATCGTTGTCAGAGTTAGTTTCCAGGTTCGATCATTCTTTTATAAATTTTTAAAGCTCTGATTTCAGCGATCAATATTCACGTAATGTTTGTATCC
This sequence comes from Gossypium australe, assembly GCA_005393395.2. Taxonomy (NCBI): domain Eukaryota; kingdom Viridiplantae; phylum Streptophyta; class Magnoliopsida; order Malvales; family Malvaceae; genus Gossypium; species Gossypium australe. The sequence goes on along the minus strand of CM016623.1, from coordinate 70,014,659 downwards.
AATTAAATCAAGTACTTTCATTTAGACCTTGGATATTAAAGGCTAAATACAATTATTTAAACTATGAGCAACCTATTCTATCTAATGACTATCCAAAACAAAATGTTCTATTTAACAATGGATTTGCAAAATAAAGTAAATAATACTTAAATTGAAAAAGAAACTAACTAACATACAAAAATTGAAATAAGTAATGGATTATTCTAAAAGAATCTAACTAATACTTAATAAAAATAAATAAATAAAATAAATAAAAGTCATTGTAAGTAAAACAAAAAAAAATATCAAATAGTCAGTTGAGAGAATGAAGTAATGAGGGAACCAGGGGTTGTGGTGGTGTAAGTCGGCTGGACAAGGGCGGAGTACGGTGGTGCTGTGAGGTTTTCTGCAGGTGCACGGTTGTGGCGAGGGTGTGGACTACTGCAGCAGGGCGGTCGCGTGGGCATAGGGTGCGGTTTTGTAAGGTTTTTGGAGAAAAAGGAAGGTTGAGAGGTTTTTAGAGGGTTGAGGACGTGGGAGTGGCCGGAATTGGAAGAAAAGGGGCTGAGAAATCGTTTAGGGTTGATTTGGGGGAGGGTGAGCGGTTTAAGTTGCTTAAATAGGGTTGAGAACACGGGTAGGGGCCACGCCCATGCTAGATTTTTATGCACCCGTGTTTTTCGTGATTTTGAATTTTGGGCGCGTTCAGGTATTTGGCCACGGCCGTGGGTATTTATGGCACGCCCATGTTCTTATTCACAAGGTCATGTAGAACGGGCGTGTTCCACCCGTGTTCGACAAGTCAGTATGTTGGCACGATGAGATAACACGGGCATGTCCAGCCTGTGTGTGGCAAGTCAGTATCATCACATGGTCGTCAGTCACGGGCGTGTTCTGCCCATGGTTGGTATGTCAGTATCTTCACACGGTCGTAAGGCACGGCTGTGTTCTGCCCGTGTTTAGGAAAATTTTATCTCTTGTCGTGCACGGCTATAGGTACGCCCGTGTTTCATCCCCTGGCCTAAAACCTATACTTCATTGGTACGGAGTTAGACGTTTAAAAGTAAAATGTTAGTGAATTAGTGCTTGGGTTGCCTCCCGAGAAGCGCTCGTTTAAAGTCTTAAGCTAGACTTACCCTGTTTTATTTCTAAAAGAAGGTTCACGAAGTTGAAGCTCCTCTCTCATATCCCTAAAATCTGCACCATTATAAATTTTGAGTCAGTGACCATTTACCTTGAATGTGCCTTTTGTGGGGTGAGTTACCTCGATTGTGCCATATGGAAAAATTGTTTTGATCATGAATGGGCCTAACCATCTTGATTTCAGCTTCCCAGGGAATAGTTTAAGCCTTAAGTTATATAGCAGGACCAAGTCCCCTACTTCGAATTGTTTTGATTTCTTGAGACAAGCATCATGGCGTCGTTTTGTTGCCTCATTGTATAGTTTTGAGTTCTCGTACCCCACAGCTCTCCATTCGGCTAGCTCGTTCATCTGCATCATTCATTTCTTTCCTGTAGTTTTAAGATCAAAATTTAAAAACTTTATGGCCCAAAAAGCTTTGTGTTCTAACTCGAATGGTAGATGACAGCTTTTCCCGTATACAAGTTTGTATAGGGATGTTCTTAGAGGGGTTTTAAATGTTGTTCTATAGGCCCATAGGGCATCATCTACTTTTAATGCCCAATCTTTCCTGTTTGATTCAACCGTTTTTTCTAGGATGCGTTTAAGTTCCCGGTTTGCTACTTCAACTTGCCCACTGGTTTGAGGGTGATATAGGGTAGCTATCCTGTAGTGTACTCCATATTTTTTTTAGAACTTTTTCAGATTGAGTATTACAGAAATGAGTGCCCCTATCACTAATGATAGCTCTAGGTGTTCCAAATCGAGAGAACAGTTTCTTGAGAAACTTAACTACTACCCTAGCATCATTGGTAGGTAAAGTTTCGGCTTCCACCCATTTTGACATGTAATCAACTGCCACTAGGATGTATTTATTTCCAAATGAACTAGGAAATGGTCCCATAAAATCAATACCCCATACATCAAATATTTCACATGATAACATATATGTTTGAGGCATTTCATCATGTTTAGAAATATTACATGTTCCTTGGCATTTATCACACGAAACGACATACCTGTTGGCATCTTTAAATAGAGTGGGCCAATAAAAACCTGATTCGAGTATTTTATGTGCTGTCTTAATGCCACTATAGTGTCCTCCTGAAGGTCCTGAATGGCAATGTTCCAGGATTTTGCTTGCTTCTGCCTTTGTAATGCATCTTCGAATCACCTGATCTGCAGATATAAGAAAAAGAAAGGGATCTTCCCAAAAATAGTTTTTCGCATCAGCAAAGAATCGCTTCTTTTGGTAATGTGTTAGTCTTTTTGGTAAGATGTTAGCGGCTAAATAATTCACGATATTTGCAAACCATGGTACCTTAGAATGTGTTATAGAAAAGGGTTATTCTTCGAGAAACGAGTCGTTTATCTCACTTTCACCGATCTCTTCGATATGTGGATTCTCAAGTCTAAAGAGGTGACCTACCACAAGATTTTCAGCTCCCTTCTTATCTTGTATTTCCAAATCAAATTCCTGTAAAAGTAAAATCCATCGTATGAGTCGAGGTTTTGCATCAGATTTAGTTAAAAGATAACGAAGAGCTGAATGGTCAGTGTAAATGACAACTTTAGACAATATTAAATACTTCCTAAATTTGTCAAAAGCATAAACTACAGCTAGTAATTCTTTCTTTGTGGTGGTGTAGTTTTCTTGTGCGGGTGTTAATGTTCTGCTAGCATAGTAAATTGGCTGAAAATGCTTGTCTCTTCATTGTCCCAAAACTGCACCTACTGCAAAATCACTTGCATCACACATTAGTTCAAAAGGGTAAATTCCAATCAGGTGCAATTATAATCGGAGCATTTATTAATTTATCCTTAAGGACATTAAATGCATCAAAACATTCCTAATTGAAATTGAAAGGAAAATCTTTTTCTAGTAATTTTGTTAAAGGCTTAGCTATTTTAGAAAAATTTTTAATAAATCTTCTATAGAACCCTGCAAGTCCTAAAAAGCTTCTAATAGCCTTAACTGAACTAGGGGGAGGTAATTTTTCTATGGTTTCAACCTTTGCTTTATCTACCTCAATCCCTTTACTAGAAATCTTATGTCCTAATACAATCCCTTCTCTAACTATAAAGTGACATTTTTCCCAATTCAAAACAAGGTTTGTCTCCTCACATCTCATTAGAACTCATTTTAAATTTTTTAGGTAGAGATGGAAAGAATTATCGAATACCGAGAAATCATCCATAAATACCTCCATAATGTCCTCCACAAGTTCGTCAAAGATTGCCAACATGCAACGCTAAAATGTAGCAGGAGCATTACATAATCCAAAGGCATTCTACGATAAGCAAACGTATCGTATGGGCATGTAAATGTTGTCTTCTCTTGATCTTCAGGAGCTATTGGGATTTGGAAGTAGCCGGAGAGTCCGTCCAGATTAACTCATTTTTTTCATTGGGCACCACAGTCATACCTCCTTTTTTTGGAACTACCTGCACAGGACTTACCCAAGTACTGTCAGAAATAAGATAAATTATCCCTGCATCTAGAAGTTTATTTACCTCGGCTTTGACCACTTCTTTCATGTTGGGGTTTAAGCGTCCTTGAGGCTGCACACACGGCTTGTATTCCTCTTCCATTAAAATTTTGTGGGTGTAGAACGATGGACTTATACCATTGATGTCAAAGATTTTCCAAGCTATGGCTCTTTTATGTTCTCTTAGTACCTGTATCAACTCCTCTTTTTCCTTGGGTTCTAGTTCTGAAAAGATAATTACTAGTAGCGTAGAATTGTTCCCAAGGAATGCGTATTCTAAGTGTTTCGGTAACTTTTTCAATTCCAGATTGGGTGGCTCATCAATGGAGGGTTTTTGTTTTAATTCGTCATTGTCTTTAATGCTTTCTTCTTTCATTTGTCTAAATGAAGATGTATTCAAGTTCAGCTCGTCGTCTTCATCTTTTTTCCCCTCTTCTTGTGTCAAGCACAATTCCATCATATCATCATGTTGTAAGAGTATGCCCAAAGATCAATCATGAGATGGTTGTAATAATATACTTGATTTACCATGTTTATTAATATAAAGCGTTGTCATTATTATTTCAGTTTTTCCTTCTGTGTGTACAAAAAAATTGTTTTATAATAATGTCCTGAGAATAATATGATTATTCTTAAAAGATCCTTAGTCAAGTATTATTGTTGACTAGGACAACAATAATGCATTAAGACTAACATGCAGTTGATTGATGATAAAGAGTTGTCATTGATATGGAGTGTCAAAATCAATGCATGAATATGTGTGTTAGAGAACAACATATTGGACTGCCTCGCTATGAATATGTTTCTTGGATTATTATGTAATTGTCACAACATTACTCATAGTGATTAATATGTATATGATCCTCAGACTTGAGATAATCATTATCCCAACATCGTGAGTTGTATATTTTGATGCAGTCAAACGTACACTGTAACTGTTTGTTCTATAAAGGCTGATGTTGGATATACCACAAACTATGTAGAGGGATATTGTTGATCAATATAGGATAAGTCCCTCCCACATAATGGGAGTAATATCTTAGGCCACTTGATTGAGTGAGACTAGAAATGCATGGCCATGCTCAAATAAGTTGACATGAGATGTCATACTAATTTGTATATCATAGCCTACTCAAGATATCAAGAAACATGGGATGGACTATACAAGTGTGACTATTCCATGACTTGTGTCCATTCCAGAGATAAAGGATTTAAGGATTAATGCATGAAAGGTTAATCACAAAAGTTATGTCAAATCATGACTTCTTATAACTTAGGTAACAATGATGCATTGCTAGATGCCACTCATTGTTTGTGACATTAGAATAGTTCTAGTATTACTACTAACGTTACAAGAACCTACAGGATCACACCCTATGGTTGAAATGAACGGAATAAAACATAGTTGGTATTGTGTTTGATTGTCACATGAATTAAATTAATTAAAGAATTAATTTAATTGGGCAATCACATATTGAATATATTATATGTACAAGGATGTTGTACACGTAATGAGAATTAATATATGAATTTAGTTCGTATATAAATTTAAATAAATATAGTTTACCGAAATCCATGTTATAATTAATGAAATTATAACTTTTTGGGTATAATTAATGTAATTATAATTTTTAGTTAAAACATTATTATATTTATTTAATTTTATAATTCATTAAAGATATACCGATTATAAAAGGTAATAAGTGATACAAAACTTATTCAGAGAAAAAAACCCTAAGAATTTGCTTGAAAAGTCTAGCAGCCGTCAAGCAAACAAAAACCTCTAAAACAGTTTTAGAGATTTCTGCCGTTCATAGTCAAACCGGGTGGATTACGTAGAGGCCGACATCGTAAAGGTTGCGGCTTGGTTCGACAGTAGAACAGAACTTTTGTTGCCGAGGCGTCGCTGGCTACTCAGATTGAAATTTTGGTAACTTCGAAACCTTTATTTCACCTCGATTCGTTCCTCACACATGGATTCATGGTTTGGATCGCCGAATTAATTTTATTTTGCTGCGCCATGGGGGTGCCGGCGTTCCAACACATGTATGATTTCCTATAATGAATTTTGAATGATATGATCAGTAGTATCAACAAAATAACAGGAATCATCTTATTCTCTAGAATATCGCATGGCATCATAAATTTGAAAAGTAACTTTCTCATCGCCTATCCTTAATGCAAGTTTACCGTCACCTACATCGATAATAGCGCTAGCAGTAGCTAAAAAATGACGCCCTAAAATTAAAGGAACATCAATGTCTTCATCCATGTCTAACACAACAAAATCAACAGGAAAAAATAAATATATCAATTTTCACCAAGACATCTTCGATAGCTCTTCTAGGATATTTAATAGATCTATCAGCTAACTGAATACTCATCTTAGTGGTTTTTGGTTCCCCAAGATCTAGTTGTTTAAACATTTTGTAAGGCATTAAATTAATACTGGCACCTAGATCAGCTAATGCCTTCTTAATATTTAAGCTACCAATTAAACAAGGAGTAGTAAAACTTCCTGGGTCTTTTAATTTGGTTGGTAACTTGTTTTGGAGGATGGCTGAGCATTCTTCATTAAGTTCCACTGTCGATACTTCTTCAAGCTTCCTTTTATTCGTCAAGAGTTCCTTTAAGAATTTTGTGTATTTTGGCATCTGTGAAATGGCTTTAACAAAAGGTAAGTTAATATGTATTTGTTTAAAAAGTTCAAGAAACTTACCGTATTGGGTATCTAATCGTTCTTTTTTCAACTTTGCTGGATATGGGACTGGTGGCTTACTTTCTTTGCATACTGGATTTACATCCTCATCTCGCTCATCCTTTGTTTTGTTATCTCCGTGTGGAATTTTTTCCATTGGTTCGACTTACTCCTTTCCACTTCTTAGTGTTACTGCCTTTACCTGTTCTGTTTCCTTAGAAAAAATCTCTGCCCGTATTTCACAAACCATCTCAGTAAGTAGTCCAAGTAATTTAATGAGATCCCCGACTAACTCAGTGAGTTCCCCAACATGGTTCTTTGTCTCTTTAGGTGTTTTCTCAGTATCTTGGAGATGATTTTCTGTGGCTGTCATGAATTTTTTCAGCATCTCTTCAAGGTTTGGCTTCTTCTCTTGCGGATATGGCTAATTTTGGAAATTTTGAAGAGGTTGTTGTCTTTGATTTCCTTGATTTCCTTGACCTCCCCATGAAAAATTTGGGTGGTTCCTCCAAGCTGGGTTGTAAGTATTACTATAAGGATTATTATTGGATCTGAAATTATTACCTATATAGTTCATCTGTTCACTCTTTGGGCCCGGTTGGTAGGGTGGGTACTCAGGGTTTGCCACAGTTCCACTTGCGTCGCACTGCATGACTGGGTGTGCTGCGAAGAACACAAACTATCAAGCTTTTTATTCATCATCTCTATCTGTGTTGATAGTATGGTCACTGCATCGAGGTTGTAAACTCCAGCTGATTTTGTCGGTTTAGTCCTTGTAACTTGCCACTGATAGTTATTCAGTGACATCTCTTCAATGTACTCGTAGGCTGCTTCAGGAGTTCTTTTGTTCAGGGTTCCACTTGTGGCTGAATTAGTTAATTGCCTCGTTGAGGGATTTACACCGTTATAGAAGGTTTGGACTTGTAGCCATAAGGGTAAACCATGGTGGGGAAACCTTCTCAAGAGATCCTTGTATCTCTCCCATGTGTCGTATAATGTCTCTAAATCCATCTGCACAAAAGAAGAGATATCATTCCGTAATTTGTCCGTTTTGGCCGGTAGGAAACATTTTAATAGAAATTTTTTGGTCATTTGTTCCCATGTAGTGATTGACCCTCTTGATAACGAGTTTAACCACTATATGGATTTATTTCTTAATGAAAAGGGAAATAACTGAAGACGTATGGCATCATCAGAAACGCCATTTATTTTGACAGTATCACAGAACTTTAAAAAATTAGCTATATGAGTGTTTGGGTCTTCGTCCTGTAAACCATCAAATTGAACAAATTGTTGAATCATTTGTATTGTGTTAGGCTTTAATTCAAAACTATTAGCAGCTATAGCAGGCCAAACAATACTCGATTTTGCTCCCGTTAAATGTGGTTTAGCATAATCAAACATAGTACATGGAGCATTGTTTTCTCCCACGTTATGTGGTTGTGGATTATTCTCGTCCATCCCTTCAGTAGGATTGGATCTGCCTTCTTGATTTTCCTCTGTGTAATTTAGGGTTCGCCTGATTTCTCTACGATTTCTTCGAGCAGTAGGTTCAGTATCACTGTCGTATACTAAAGGTCCTCTCGGGTTCCTTCTAATCATAAACTAGAGGTACCTGCTGGAATAGAAAGAAAGAGAATTTAGAAAAATCAAATTTTAACCTAAAATAAAAGTAAATTGCGAAAAAATAAAAATAATGTCTAAAGTAATAAAAATAGAGCTTTCTTAATATTTTAGTTCCCCGGCAACATCGCCAAAAACTTGATCGCTAGAATCAGAGTCTTAAAATTTATAAAGAGAATGATCAAACCTGTAAACTAACTCTGACAACAATTAAAGGCAAGTGTACCTATCGAACAGTAGTATAGCTTAGGCAAGACCGGATTGTCGAACCAAAGGAACTAAAAGTACTAATACTAACCTTCTTTTTATTATCTAGCCTAAAACAAGTGAAGTTGTTTAAATCTAATCTAACTACTAATAAGCTAAAGACGCAAAGACAAAGAGAATGAATTGGTAAATAACTTGAAGAAAAACTCGGTTGATTTAAGATGATAACCTCAGGAAGAATCCATCTAGACTTCACTTGTTATTTAACCCTCAACCATACGATTTATTCACTTGATCCGTAAGATTCCTAAGTTATATTAAACCCTCTCTCGAAGCGAATAATAACTAACCCTAGGTTGATTAATTGAAATCTCTTTCTAATTAAAACCCCTAGAATCACATTAAGTCGATCTATGGATTCCCATAATAGGTTTCACCCTAATCCGGCAAAATCTCGTCACCCTAACTCTAGGCGTGCGAACGACTCCGCTTTAATTATGCTAGGTCTATTCTTAAGCAGGGACTTTTGCTCCTCCACCTAAGAACATCTGACTTGAATCAATATCTCAGAAACATTAACACAAGAATTAAGCACACATAATTAAGAACAAATCAAGTATTTATCCTATAGTTCAGAAAACAATAACAAGATTCATCAAAGATTCATCCCCTTCAGGTATCTGAAGGGTTTAGTTCTTATCAAATAAAGAAAACATCTCAGAAGAAAGATAAAACAAAACATAAGAAATCCCTAAAACCCCCTGAAGGAATTGAAGGAGAGATCCGCCGTCTTGAGTAGAATTCCGACTTCTTGAGATGGATCAACTGGCTATCTTCGAGTGATTCCCACAACTCTGACCTTTTCGGCTTGGCTCCTTGGCCTAGCTAACCGCCCCCTTTCAGGTAACACTTAGGGGGTTTATATAGGCTCTTGGAATGTGTTTCTTCTCCCCAAAGTATCCAAGTCCGAATGAAATTTCTCTTTGCCTTGACAAGGACACGGCCATGTCACACGCCCGTGTGACTAGTCTTCAAGCAGTGTTTGGACTTCTTTAATGAGGCACGGCCGTGTGAATCGGGGGTAAGGCCGTGTTCTAGATGATCAATGCGGCGCGGACATGTGGGCTTAAGTCCAGGCCGTGTCGATTTCGTGATATGGCCTATTTACTCCGTTTTGGGCCCGTTTTATGTTCTTTTCATCCTTGGGTGCTTTCCTAGGTATAAGACATGAAAAGAAAGGATTAAGAGCACCTTTTTACATAAATTGATGCTTAAATCATCTAAAAGCATACTAAATATGGGATTAAAATATGTTACTTTTACGGTTTTTCAAAACTCATTAAGCATATAACTAGCATAATTATTCATTAACATTTTAAAAAACTACAAGTAATGAATTAACCATTGTACGAACTTACATCGACTAAAACAGTTGCAAAAATAAAGCCAACAATTATTCTGATACTTTAGTTTTTCCTCGATTTAAATTCGATTGATTCATTTCTTAATCTAAAGAATAATTTTCATTCAATTAATACAATTACAGAGCTTAAATAAACAATTTTATACTTAAATCCTTCCATCATCATTTTACAAAATTATCCCAACATTTTACCATTTCTTGTAACAGCCCATTTTTAGTCAAATCGAAATAGTAGTTTTGGGACCACAAATCTAAAGTCAAAATATTTAATTTTATTATTATTTTAATGTTTACAGCCTGATTGAATGATTGTGTGAAAATTTCGTTACGAAATTTTATCATTTAGTTGGTCAATTTGAGAAAAATGACTAAATCCTATAAAGTGCAAAATTGATGTTCTATTAGCTAAAGGTGCCTAAAAGCTATGGAACTTAAAAGAGAAGGTCTTTATGTTGTAATTAGACCATTATAATGATGGGTGGACAATTATGGGCTTATAATAGCTATTTTAAATGGTTTATTAGTAAGGTTAAATTGGTAAATTGATTATTAATGGTTTATTAAATAAAATAAAACAAAATCTTCACTTAATACTATCATCTTCAACCGAAATTCATAAGGGGGGAAAGCTATTTTTATGCTAAAATTTTGGCAACCCTAATCTCTTCAATTAGATCAAGAAAAGTGAAATACGGACTTGGATCAGGGAAAAGATAATGTTATCGACTAATAGACTCGATTCACCATTTTAGCATCCGAGGTAAGTTCGTATGTTAAAATTTTGTTTTAAATATATTTTATATGCTTTGATATAGCATGAATTGTGATTATGTGATTACGGACGAGTTCAGAAATGATTCGATGGAGATTCGACAGTTGAAATCCCGGTGGAACCTTAAGAATAGTTTAGGATGCTAGTGACATGTCATTAAGTATACTTGAGTTGGCTTCGGGCCATGATTTAGCACTATGTGTGCGAGATAAATTGATTTGGCTTCGAGCCATGCATATCCGCTGATTTGGCTTCGCGCCATGATATCAAAATTTCAGATAAGTTACCTCGATTTGGCTTCGGGCCATGATATAGGTACTTATCAAGTGAGACCTTGAGTATCCAACTTTTATTTTGAATGGTTCAACGGGTAAAAGAAGGATTTGATTGATTATGAGATTGGTATGAGATGGTACAGGTACGTACCGATATGAATTGAGTATTGAAAACTATGAAATTGATGAATTCTTTGGTAAGTTATATGAATGATCAAATGATGACTTAAGATTTAATAGGTTTGTTGCACATTGTTTTCTATTCTATGAATGATTAATGAATGATAATAGTTGCTCATTGTTAATGTACAAGCTTAGCTATATAGCTTACTTTGTTGTTTTTCCATGTTTTATAGTGATTTCAAAGCTAGCTCGGATTCGAGGATCATCGAAGACTTCACCACACTATCCATTGACTCTCTGGTACTTTTGAAACTACGTTTTAAGTATATGGCATGTATAGGTATTAAAGTCATGTTAATTATATTTTGGTAATGACTTTGGCCAAATGAATTGGCTTGTAAATACATATATTTTGGTTTGTATATATAGCCATGGATGATGGCTTAATTTTGGTATATTTGGTATGTTTGAATCATGTGCAAATACATGTACTTATGTTTTGTGCTTATTGAGTTGGTTGTGATGGTTGATGATAATAGGTACTATGAATGGTAAATTGATGACTTGCGGAAATAGGTATGCTCGTGAAATTAGGCTTAATAATGCATCTTTGATAATGGTCATTTTGATGATTGAGTAGACAAGGATTGATATGAGTTTAGTTAGTATGTTGTAGTACTTATGTGTATTAAATTGGTTAGTATTGAAATGGTAAGATCTAGGCTTGGTTTGGTTGTTTTGAACTGTATATTATGCTATGGTTTGGTGACAATTGTGTAGGTGAAAATGTGTACCAAATGGGGTGGCAAATTCGCTTGGTAAATAGCCTATTTTTGTCCACATGGGCAAAGACACGGGCATGTGTCTCAGCTGTGTGTGACACACGGTCATGATACAGGGTCATGTGTCCCCTAGTGTTGAAATTAAAATGAAGTCAGTATGCTCCACACGGTCTCACACACGGGCGTGTGATTGGCCTTGTGGCACAAGTCACTATACCCCCTAATTGGCACACGGCCTAGCACATGGGTGTGTGACTTGGTCGTGTTGCATAAATCAGTATACCCTACAGGATTGGCACGGCCTAACACACGGCCTCGCACACAGGTGTGTGTGGCACTTCGAAGGGCACAGGGGCTTAACACACGGGCGTGTGGTTGGCCATGTGACTCAAGTTAGTATGTACCCCTGTTTTCACACGGCCTGTGACATGGACGTGTCTAGTGCCACACGGCCTGGCCACACGGGGGTGTGTCCCCTGTTTGAAGCAAATTTTTCTATGTTTCACAAAAAAATTCCCCAAGTATCTGGTTTAGTCCCGAATCACTCTCAATGCATGTTTAAGGCCTCGTGGGCTCGTTTAAGTGACACTATGATTATTTATGATTGAATTGTATTTGACTTGATGAATTGTATATGAAATGTATGTTTAAAAGTGATGTAAGTTTGGTAATGCTCTGTAACCCTATTCCGGCGTTGAATACGGGTGAGTGGTGTTACATTTTGTAGTATCAGAGCTACGGTTTAGTCGAATGTAGGACAAACATAGCGTGTGTAAGAGTCTAGCTATACATGCCATATGTAAAATGTGATAGTGTGATGACTTCTAACATTTGAAAATGTCTTTTTATATAGCAAATGGATCCCAATAGAGTGATAGCTGATGAGGTTGAAAGTAATGCATCTGCTCACGCTCAAGGGACAGCGCCGTCTGATTCTAGACCCGTGACGAGTAGCCAGGGAGGAGAGTCTGAAGAAGCCTTCCTCCAAATGATGAATGAATGGTTCACTCAATATACTCGAACGGACTCGGCTGCTCAACAACCTCCACCCCCTCCTGTTCCACAACCTGTACCTGTAGTTCCTCAAGGAGTCGAGCTTTTATGATTGAACAAGCCTCCAATTGATAAGATTCGTAAACAAGGGTTTCAAAAGTTCAGAGCTACTATTAATGATGATCCTTTGAGAGCCGAGTTTTGGCTTGAAAATACTATCTGAGTGTTTGATGAACTTTCGTGTACACCAACTAAATTATTAAAGTGTGTTATTTTTCTTCTGAGAGACTGTGCATATCAATAGTGGAATACTTTGGTGTTTGTAGTGCCGAGAGAGCGACTGACCTGGAAATTCTTTCAGATCGAGTTCCGTAAGAAATATACAAGCCAACGGTTCCTTGATCAAAAGCATAAAGAATTTCTAGAATTGAAACAAGGCCGTATGACCGTAACTGAGTATGAAAGAGAATTCATATGGTTAAATAAATATCCTCGAGAGTATGTTTCTACTGAAGAGATAATGTGCAAGCAGTTTGTTGATAGGTTGAATTATCGCTGAAATCAGAGCTTTAAAAATTTATAAAAGAATGATCAAACCTGGAGACTAACTCTGACAACGATTAAAGGTAAGTGTACCTATCGAACAGTAGTATAGCTTAGGAAAGACTGGATTATCGAACCCAAAGGAACTAAAAGTATTAATACTAACTTTCTTTTTAATATTCAGCCTTTAAAATTAAAGTGAAGATTGTTCTAAACTAAATCGACAAGAACTAAACTAAGGACACAAAGACAAAAAGGATGAATTGGAAAATAACTTGAAGAAAACTCAATTGATCACGACGATACCCTCAGGAAGAATCCACCTAGACTTCACTTGTTATCTAACCCGTAATTATATGATCTCTTTACTTAGCTTGATCCGTAAGACTCTCTAACCTATATTAAACCCTCTCTCGAGGCGAATAACGTCTAACCCTAGGTTAATTAGTGGAACTCTCGTTCGCTTATAATAACCCCCTAGGATAGCAGTAAATCGATCAATAGATTCCCATATTAGGTTTCACCCTAATCCGACAAAATCTCGTAACCCTATCTCTAGGCGTTCGATCAACTCCGCTTAATTATGTTAGATCTTCTCTTAGGTAGGGTCTATTCCTCCTCCACCTAAGCACATTAGATTTTGATTAAGCAACATAATTAAGAACAACCTAAGTAATTCATCATATAACTTAAAAATCAAATAACAAGATTCATTTAGGTTTCATCCCCTTCAGGGATCTGAGGAGTTTAGTTCATAATGAATAAAGAAAACATCGCAAGAGAAAAGATAAAACAAAACATAATAAATTCCTAAAACCCCCTGAAGGAATTGAAGGAGAATTCCAACGTCTTGAGTATAACTCCGGCTTCTTGGGATGGATCAACTGGCTATCCTCGTGTTATTTCCTAACTCTGACCTTCTCAGCTTGGCTCCTTGGCCTAGCTTTGATGTCCCCTCAAAGGTGGAACTTAGGGGATATATATAGGCTCTTGGAATGCGATTCTTTCTCCCTAAGTATCCTTTTTCGACTGAAATTGTTCTTTCCAGCGATAGAGGCACGGCCATGTCACATGCCCGTGTGACTCATGGTCAGGCCGTGTTAGGACTTCTAATTTGGGACACGGCCGTGTGAGTCAGAGTTGAGGTTGTGCTCTAGGTAATCATCGAGGCACGGCCGTGTGGACTTTGGGTCAGGCCGTGTCACTTTCGCACTAAGGCCCGTTTACTCTATTTTGGGCCCAATTTGTGTTCTTTTCATCCTTGGGTGCTTTTCTGGGTCTAAGACATGAAAAGAAAGGATTACAAGCACCTTTTTATTTAGATCAAGGAATAAATCATCGAAAAGCATATTAAATTAGGGTTAAAATATGTTACAATTACGGTTTATCAAATACCCTCACACTTAAGCTTTTGCTTGTCCTCAAGCAAAATTCTCAATTTACAATTAAAACGAATTTCCATGATCTACAATTCTTATCAACAATGTTTTATCATAATTCATAGGTAATTTATACATGGATAATTCAATTCAAAGGGTCCTAAAGATTTAAACGAGATAAGTCATGAGTTTGTACTTTCGAAAACATAGGTATCTCCCTTTATTTAAATGACTACCTTTTCAATTCAAAACCAACAAGGATTGGTGTCCTCACTTTAAGATTCACTCAAATCACTCTAAAGTGTTTAAGGTTCAGGAAAAAGATCACTCGTAAGTCGAACCTGAAAAGTTAATCCCATAAGCTTGCCTGAAAATCAAATCTTCACCATTGTAAAATTAGATGATAAACAGATCAAAAAGGTCTTTATCAGGGTTGTAACGGGGCTAGGGTCAAGGTGTAGTTAAAAGCTGAAATTAGAGGATTAGAATCGGGATTGAATTGATGAGTACCTACCTAAACATACTGAAATATCCCCAACTAAAAATTAATAAACCTACTAATACGAGCTTCTCTTTTGAGAATAGATTTTGATTGTGTAAGCTCTCTTTTCATACTACTAAGATTTGAATACTTTGAATTTTTTTTTAAGAACAAACTAAGTAATACAAGATTGATTTAACTACTATAATCATAAACTTAGGTAACTTGATCAACTCAATCCTCGATTTAGGGGTAGTCAAAAGAAAGGGTGAATACAAAGAGGCTTTGGGTTAATATTAGTAGGTGAGTCAATAAAAAGGGTTTGTTAGGATCAATAGGGTTCACTAGGGGTTAATTGTAAAGGTAGGCTATTTAGTGGAGTTAATGGGTTAAAACCTAGGTGCCTTTATCGTCTCTGTATATCAAATCAAAAATGTGGTCTCAACATGCATAAACGAAGCAAGTTCTAGAATAACAGTTCATGGTAGACACACTCATAATCAAAGAAATAAGCACGAAAAAGAATGTATGCTTTATAAGGTTCAAAATCTCACAAAAATTATGGGTGTTTTGACATTATCCTTGTAAATTTCAGATTTCAAGGTAGTATTTAAATTTAGATCAACAACCTAGCACAATTTTAATTCGTGAAAAAGGGACTTATCATGCTTAATTCTCTAGTATTCTTTTAAATTTAATCATCAATGTACAATGTACAATTGACTATGACTTATTTTAAAACGTGTCAATAAAAATCACAAATCATCAGAAATTTCATCCTAATTAGTAATATGAAAACTTTTCATAAAAACAAGACTAAATCAGGGATTTGAGAATAATGAAAAAAAAGAAGTTAGGTATTTTTACTCCACTTTTACCCTCAGGGATTTGAGAATAATGCAAAAAGTTAGGTATATTTACCCCCCACACTTAAGATGTACATTGCCCTCAATGTACAAAGATAGATATTTTTATAGAAATCAAAAGTGAGGGTGAGAGGTACTCCCTGAATTCTTGGGCGGGTTTGGTGGAAAGTGTGGTACCTACAGTGAAGGCGTCAGTATGGTGGTGGTGTTGGTTCCCGAGCTCTGCGCTAGATGAAGAAATTGGGGAACTCGTGAAGGATTAGCCAGGGGTTATTAAGACATATAAAATTAAAAACAAGAAAGAAAAAGGAAATGAGACTAAGATGGAAAATGAAAATAAAAGAAAAGAAGAATGGACTGGAGAGTTCTTATTGGAGGATGGTTCGCAAGGTGGGTGTGACTTCTAGGGCTATGAAGGTGGTGGCGGTGGTGAGAGTGGTGTGGTCATTGTGGTGGTCAACGTGATTCTCTAGCAGCCTGGCGAACCTGACACTAAGAAACTAAAAGAAAAGTAAATGAAAAGAGCAGTAGAGAAGCTTAGATAAGGAAAATAAAGAAGAAGAGAAACAAAAAGGAACAATAAATTAGTCTCAACGACCCTTGGCTTGGTGATTAGTCGAAGCTGCCGGTATGAACTCATGGTAACCATTCTCCATTGGGGAGACTATGCTTCGCTTCTTCGACATGATTTTGTATTGCTCAAAGGTGTTAGAGATTTATAAAGTGAAGAATCTGAGAAGGGGAAAAGTAAGAAAAGAAAAGAATGTGAAGATGAAACTAGATGCGGGGAAGGGGAAGGGCTGTAGGATTTAAATAGTATTTGAATTCTGGTACGTTCACATGCCCGTGGTGTAAGGCCGTTTCGATTTACACGACCACCTCGTACGGCCGTGTTTGGTGGCCCATACCCGTGTTTCAGGTCACCATGCCCGTTTTTGTGAAGTCGGTATGTGGGTAAAGTTGGACTGTACGGGCGTGCTCTACCCGTGGTGTGCAAGTCAGTAGCTTCACACGGTTTAGGGGCACGGCCATGCCTTTCTGTCAGTGCCCGTGGGGAGGGTGGTTTGATCTGTGAAGTTGAGGGGGTGGTTGGACTGACTTGCACGGCCCTTGCTCTGTCAGTGTGGCGATTCCAGTGGTTCACACGGCCACGGACACAACCGTGTGTAAGGCCATGTGACCTGGAATTATGCACTTTTGGTTAGTTAAAAGGAAAAGAAAGAAAGGAAACTAAAAATAAAATTGAAAGAAAATATGGTTAGTGCTCGGGTTGCCTCCCGAGAAGCGCTCGTTTATAGTCTTAAGCTAGACTTTCCTCGTAATTGAAAATTTTAGGGAGGTTTAAAAGTTTGAATATCTTCCCACATGCTTACAGTTCTATTTCCTTGACAGGGTTGAAATCGAGAAGTGGTTACCTTGAAATTGCCGAATATTGGATTGCTTATCTCAACTGTTCCGTGTGGGAAGATATCGTGTACCTTAAGAGGATTTTCTCCCTTCGCCCTCAAGTTTGTTGTAGTGATGTGAGGATCGGTTTTGTCTAACAGTACCTGGTTTCCTATTTTGAAGTGGTTAGATGTCTCTAAGAGTTCCTCTGGTGGTTCCTCGGGTTTTACTTCGTGTGGTTCCAGCTCTTCTTTGACCTGTGTCTTCTGCTCCGCTAAATTGTTGACCCTAAGGCTTTGTTCCATGTGTTATTTTTCTTTGTCGACTTGGGGTCTATGAGTTGGCTCAGGCTTTAAGTCTTGTGATGTTTCCTGCGATGAAGTTTGAACAATTTGATTGTCTATTGAAGTATCTTTCTTACCTTCATTAATTGTTGTCCTGGCCGGTTCAAGGGCTTGAAGATTGATTGATTCATCACCTACACGAAGTATGAGTTCACCTGTTGCAACATCAATTTTAGTCTTGGCAGTTGCTAGAAAAGGTCTTCCTAAAATTAAGGGGATTGAATTATCCTCATCCATGTCTAAGACAACAAAGTCTACTGGGAAAACAAATTCATCAATTTTTACGAGAACATCTTCGATAATGCCTCTAAAGATTCTAACAGTTTTATCAACTAGTTGAATACTCATCTTAGTTTGTTTGGGCTTCCCTAGACCTAGTCGTTTAAACAGTGAATAAGGCATAACATTTATGCTTGCCCCTAAATCAGCTAACGCATTATTAATATGTAAACTCCCAAGTAAACATGGAATTGTAAAACTCCCTGGATCTTTTAGTTTCTGTGGTAGCCTATTTTGTAACATTGCCGAGCATGTTGCATTTAGTTCCACGTGATGCTCTTCATCTATTTTGCGTTTGTTGGTCAAGAGCTGTGTTAAAAATTTCCTCGCGTCTGGCATCTGGAAAAGAGCTCCAAGGAGAGGTAAGTTAATATGTAATTTCTTTAAAAGTTTAAGGAACTTACCGAACTATTCTTCTGAATCATCTCTTTTTATGTCTTCGGGGTAAGGTATGCGAGGTTGGTACTCTTTAATAACGAGTTTTGGTTTTTCTGGTGTTACCTCTGTTTTGCCTTCATTTACCTTATTTTCTGGCCTTGGATCAAGTTTATCTAACCCCTTATTTGCTTGAGCTGTGGTGGCTTGAATTTGCTCCTTAGGGTTAATCTCAGTGTTACTCGATAAACGTCCTTGCGGTCGTTCTGACATCAGTTTTGCGAGTTGTTCAACTGCATTAGTGACTTCCTTGACTGACTTAGTAATTTCCCCTATTCGGCTCTCATTGCTTTTGATTGTTCTCTCAGTTTCTTGGATACGTTTCCCTATGTCTACCGAGAATTTTGCCATCATCTCCTCGAGGGTTGGTTTCTTCTCTTGTGGATAGGGCTGATTTTGGAAGTTTTGAGGAGGTTGTTGCCTTTGATTACCTTGGTTTCCTAGACCTCCCATGAAAAATTTGGGTGGTTCCTCCAACTTGGATTGTAATTGTTACTATAAGAATTATTATTGGATCAGAAGTTATTACCTATATAGTTCATCTGGTCGCTCTCTGCTTCCGGTTGGTAGGGTGGGTACTCAGAATTCGCCACAGTTCCACTTGTGTCGCACTGCATGACTGGGTGTGCCTGCTAAGAACATAAACTATCAAGCTTTTTATTCATCATCTCTAGCTGCGTTGATAGCATGGTGACTGCATCAACGTTAAAGACTCCTGCTGATTTTGTTGGTTTGGTTCTTGAAGCCTGCCATTGATAATTATTCAGTGACATCTCCTCAATGAACTCGTATGCTACTTCTGGAGTTTTGTTGTTCAGAGTTCCGCCGGCGGCTGAGTCAATTAATTGCCTCGTTGAGGGGTTTACACTGTTATAGAAGGTTTGAACTTGTAGCCACAAGGGTAGGCCATGGTGTGGGCACCTCCTCAAGAGATCCTTAAATCTCTCTCATGCATCGTACAGCGTCTCTAAATCCATCTGCACAAAACAAGAGATATCATTCTGTAATTTGGCTGTTTTGGACTGTGGAAAATATTTCATAAAAACTTTCCGGTCATTTGATCCCCATGTAGTGATTTACCCTCGTTGTAACGAGTTTAACCACAGTTTAGCTTTATTTCTCAATGAAAAAGGAAATAACTGAAGACGTATGGCATCATCAGAAACGCCATTTATTTTGAAGGTATCACAGAATTCTAAAAAATTAGCTATATGCGTGTTTGGATCTTCATCCTGCAAACCATCAAATTGAACAAATTGTTGAATCATTTGTATTGTGTTAGGCTTTAATTCAAAATTGTTAGCAGATATAGCAGGCCTAACAATACTTGATTCTGCTCCAGTCAAATGCTGTTTCGCATAATCAAACATTGTGCGTGAAGCATTATTGTCCCCAACATCACGTGGTGGTGGGTGGTTTTCGTCCATCCCTTCAGTAGGATTGGATTTTTCTTCTTCTTGTCTCTATGTAATTTAGGGCTCGCCTGGTTTCCCGACGATTCCTACGAGCCGTTGCTTCAATATCACTATCGTATACCACAGGTCCTCTCGGGTTCCTTCTAGTCATAAACTAGAGGTACCTGCTGTAAAAAGAAAGAAAGAAATTTTCAGCAAAATAGAAAAAAATAAAATAGAAAGAATAAATTGAGAAAAATAAAAATTATGGCTAAAGTAATAAAAATAGAGTTTTCTTAATATTTTAATTCCCCAGCAACGGTGCCAAAAGCTTGATCGCTGAAATCAGAGCTTTAAAAATTTATAAAAGAATGACCGAACCTGGAGACTAACTCTGACAATGATTAAAGGCAAGTGTACCTATCGAACAGTAGTATAGCTTAGGCAAGACCGGATTATCGAACCCAAAGGAACTAAAAGTATTAATACTAACTTTCTTTTTAATATTTAGCCTTTAAAATTAAAGTGAAGATTGTTCTAAACTAAATCGACAAGAACTAAACTAAGGACACAAAGACAAAAAGGATGAATTGGAAAATAACTTGAAGAAAACTCAATTGATCATGATGATACCCTCAGGAAGAATCCAACTAGACTTCACTTGTTATCTAACCATTAATTATATGATCTCTTTATATTAAACCCTCTCTCAAGGCGAATAACGTCTAACCCTAGGTTAATTAATGGAACTCTCGTTCGCTTATAATAACCCCCTAGGATAGCAGTAAATCGATCAATGGATTCCCATATTAGGTTTCACTCTAATCCGGTAAAATCTCGTAACCCTATCTCTAGGCGTTCGATCAACTCCGCTTAATTATGTTAGATCTTCTCTTAGGTAGGGTCTATTCCTCCTCCACCTAAGCACATTAGATTTGGATTAAGCAACATAATTAAGAACAACCTAAGTAATTCATCATATAACTTAAAAATCAAATAACAAGATTCGTCTAGGTTTCATCCCCTTCAGGTATCTGAGGGGTTTAGTTCATAATGAATAAAGAAAACATCGCAAGAGAAAAAATAAAACAAAACATAAGAAATTCCTAAAACCCCCTGAAGGAATTGAAAGAGAATTCTGCCGTCTTGAGTATAACTCCGGCTTCTTGGGATGGATCAACTGGCTATCCTCGTGTTATTTCCTAACTCTGACCTTCTCGGCTTGGCTTCTTGGCCTAGCTTTGATGTCTCCTCAAAGGTGGCACTTAGGGGATATATATAGGCTCTTGGAATGCGATTCTTTCTCCCTAAGTATCCTTTTCCGACTGAAATTGTTCTTTCCAGCGACAGAGACACAGCCATGTCACACGCCCATGTGACTCGTGGTCAGGCCGTGTTAGGACTTCTAATTTGGGACACGGCCGTGTGAGTCAGAGTTGAGGCCGTGCTCTAGGTAATCATCAAGGCACGGCCGTGTGGACTTTGGGTCAGGTCGTGTCACTTTCGCACTAAGGCCCATTTACTCTATTTTGGGCCCAATTTATGTTCTTTTCATCCTTGGGTGCTTTCCTAGGTCTAAGACATGAAGAGAAAGGATTACAAGCACCTTTTTATACAGATCAAGGAATAAATCATCGAAAACCATATTAAATGTGGGTTAAAATATGTTACAATTACGGTTTATCACTGAACGAAGACATTAAACTTCTGGTTGGGATTTTAGATTTAAAAGAATTTGTTGTGTTAGTTGACCGGGCTTGGAAAGCCGAAGACTTTAGCCGAGGAAAGAAGAAATCTGATTCAGAGGCTGGAGATTCAAGGAAAAGACCAATGATTAAACCTTCTAATTCTTCATCAAAGAAATTTTGAGATTCGTTTAGTCGATCGAATGGATCATTGGGATATCAGAATAGAGATCGTGGAAATCAACATGTGAATCCTAAAGCACAAGCTACTTCTATTTCGAGTGTTGGCAGTGTGAGAAATGATCGTATGTCTGTCGAGTTTTAAAATTTATAAAGAGAATGATCGAACCTGGAAACTAACTCTGACAATGATAAAGGCAAGTGTACCTATCGGACAGTAGTATAGCTTAGGCAAGACCGAATTGTCGAACCCAAAGGAACTAAAAGTACTAATACTAAATTTCTTTTTATTATTTAGCCTAAAATAAAGTGAAGTTTCTTTAATCTAAATTAACGACTACTAAGCTAAAGACGCAAAGACAAAAAGAACGAATTGGGAAATAGCTTGAGAAAAACTCAATTGATCACGACGATACCCTCAGGAAGAATCCACCTAGACTTCACTTATTATATAACACTGAACCATATGATTTATTTACTTAGTGTGATCCATAGGACTCCCTAACGTATATTAAACCCTATCTCGAGGCGAATAACGTCTAACCCTAGGTTAATTAATGGAAATCTCTTTCTCGAATAATAACCCCTAAAATAACAGTAAATCGATCTATGGATTTCCATATTAGGTTTCACCCAAATCCAGCAAAATCTCGTCACCCTATCTCTAGGCGTGCGATCAACTCCGCTTAATTATGCTAGATCTACTCTTAAGCAGGATCTATTCCTCCTCCACCTAAGCACATCAAATTTGGATTAAGCTCACGTAATTAAGAACAAACTAAGTGTTGATCATATAATTCAGAAATCAATAACAAGTTTCATCTAGGTTTTATCCCCTTCAAGTATCTGAAGGGTTTAGTTCATAACAAATAAAGAAAACATCTCAAGAGAAAAGATAAAACAAAACATAAGAAATCCCTAAAACTCCATGAAGGAATTGAAGGAGAAATCCTCCGCCTTGAATAGAATTCCGGCTTCTTGGGATGGATCAACTGGTTATCTTCGAGTGATTCCCACAAATCTGACCTTTCCGGCTTGGCTCCTTGGCCTAGCTAACCGCCCCCTTCAAGGATGAACTTAGGGGGTATATATAGGCTCTTAGAATGTGTTTCTTTGCCCCAAAGTATCCAAATCCGAATGAAATTGTTCATTGCCACGACAGGGACACGGCCATGTCACACGCCTGTGGGACTAGCCTTGGGGCCATGTTCGGATTTCTTTAATGAGGCACGGCCGTGAAAATCTGGGGTGAAGCCTTGTTCTAGATGATCAACAAGGCACGGCCATGTGGGCTTAAGTCCAAGCCGTGTCTATTTCCACCTTGGCCCAATTTGCTCCGTTTTGTGCCCCTTTCTCATTCTTTTTAACTTCGGGTGCTTTCCTGAGTATAAGACATGAAAAGAAAGGATTAAGAGCACCTTTTTATATAAATCAAGGCTTAAATCATCCAAAAGCATACTAAATGTGGGATTAAAATATGTTACTATTACGGTTTATCAAATACCCCAACACTTAAGCTTTTGCTTGTCCTCAAGCAAGATTCTCAACTTACAATTAAAACGAACTTTCCATAATTCATAATTCTTATCAACAATGCCTCATCATAATTCATAGATAATTTATACATGGATAATTCAACTCAAAGAGTCCTAAAGATTTAAACAGGATAAGTCATACATTTGTATCATGAAAATGTAGGTGTCTCCCCTTATCTAAATAATTACCTTTAGTTCAAAACTGACAAGGATTGATATCCTCACAAAAGATTCACATAAATCACTCTTAAGTGTTTAAGGTTCAGGAAAAAATAATCACTCATAAGTCAAACCTAAAAAGTTAATCCCATAGGCTTGCCTAAAAATTAGATCTCCACCACTTTAAAATGAGATGATAAACAGATCAAAAGGTCTTTGTCAAGGTTGTAACGGGCTAGGGTTAAAGGTGTGGATAAAGGCTGAAATTTGAAGGTTAGAATCAAGATTGAATTGATAAATACTACCTAAAAATTACTGAAATAATAATTATATCAACTGAAAAGTAATAAACCAACTAATACGAGCTTTTTCTTTTGATAATTTGACTTTAACTGTATAAGCTCTCTACTAATACTGAATATGCTTCAATTTTTTTAAGAACAAACTAATAATAAATGATAAATTGAACTAATAATATAATCAGGTAACTAATCAAATCAAATCTCAATATAAGGGTAGTCAAAAGGAATGGTGATAACAAATACAAAGGGGTTTTGGGTTAATATTAGCTGGTGAGTCAATAAAAAGGGTTGTTAGGATCAACGGGGTTCACTAGGGGTTAATTGTGGAGGTAGGCTTTTTATTGGAGTGAGTGGGTTAAAAACTTGGTGCCTTTATCATCTCTGTGTATCAAATCAATGGTATGGTCTCAACATGTATAATTGAGGCAACTTCTAGAATAACAGTTCATAGTTGACACTCAATCAAAAGGTGAGCATGAAAAAGGGATATATACTCTATAAGGCTCAAAATCTCACAAAAATTTATTGGGTATTTTGATATGAACCTTGTAAATTTCAAAGTTCAAGGTAATATTTAAATTTAGGTTAACAACCTAGTGAGAATTTTAGTTCTGAAAATTAGACTTATCATGCTTGATTCTCTAGTATCTTAAAATTTAATTATCAATGCACAATTATCAATGACTTACTCAAAAGCATGTCAATAAAAACCATAAATCATCCAAAATTTCATCCTAATTAGTAATATGAGAAAATTGATTCAAAATAAGACTAAATTCAGGGATTTAAGAATAATGAAAAAAAGTTTGGCCGAATATGAGAATAATGCAAAAAGTTAGGCACTTTCTTCAAATAAATATTCACCCCCCACACTTAAGATGTACATTCCCTCAATGTACAAAGATAGATAATAACATTTACAGGATAAAGCAAAAGGGAAGGGGAAAGAATACTCCCTGAATTTTGGATGGTGTCCCTGGAGAATGGTAGAGGTCGTGGTGTCTGGTGACTTGTGTAGTAGTGAATTGCTCCTAGTGATGTTTTTGAAACTGCTAAGTCATCAGTTAAAAATCTAGGAGGCGTAATTAAATAAATGTTAGGAATACTCGAAGGTTAGATGTGGATGATAATCATGATAAAAGTTGTCAATGTATGAGGAAAATGTTCAAACTTAAGACAAATCGAAATTAAAATAACTAGAAAATAAAAGTAAAAACTTAAAATAAGGAAAAGAAAATCTAGATAAAAGGACTCAAATGTCCTCATCATAGGTCGGGTCCTGTGGTGGTGCTGCTGATGAGATATGGAGGTGATGGCATATCTGTTGGAGGGTGGCCTCTATCCCATCAAAACGTCTAGTGTTTTCAACAAAATACTGCTCGAACTGGTTGAGGCGTGCAGAGATATCTGCCGATGAGGTTGTTGTATGGGATGGCCGCTGGCTCGGAATTAGTGCCTCCTGTGATGGTGGTGGGACATCATCAGTAATGTCCTCAGGCTCCCCGTCGTCTGTGGGTGTCACTAATCGGTATTGAGGGGGGTCGGTCCCTCAATGATGTTTAATCATCCTCATGTGTAGCATCGTCTGAATGCCTTGAGGTACCATATGCCCAATCATCATGAGGGAGGATCTCTGGTCGTCGGTGTTAAGGAGGCTGAAATGTCGAGCCAACCGTGTTATATATGGGCCCATCGATAGAATTCCCTTCCTGTGTGCCTCTGTTTGATGCTGCATTGCACCAGCGATAAAGTATGCGAGGTCGAACACGTGTCCTTCTACCATGCATGATAAGTAATATACATTGTGTCAATTTACCACATTGGTGCTCTCACGACGACCTGTAATGGTGTGAGCGAGAATTGTGTGGATGTACCTCAAGTATGGGGCAAGAGCTGTCGCCTTGGAGCGACTGGGGTCGTAGACGCCAGTTATGGGGTGTAAGCTGCGCCAGCAGGAGAGGGGAGTGCAATGGAGCTGTCGGTTTAAATTGACATACCGTGTCCCCTAAACGGAATTGGACTGTACCTGGGTCGTTGAACTGTTCCATCACTATCTGCAAGGTGAAAGTGGTGCAGAACTCTAGTGTGGGCTCCAAGTATATGGGCTCGATGATTAAGAAAAATTGCTCCCACGGGTCGGTCGAGAGGAGGGCTCGAATATCGATTGCTAGCCTGACTTGTTCCAGCACGTCCCAATTGATTCACCTACCAGTGCCGAGGGGTCTATCCCGAATTTCCTTGTAACGCTATTCCTGAGCTTCCTGAGAAAATCGGAGGAATTGATGTCGTAGCTCGGAAGAAGCACTTGCTGAGGATGATCTGGGCCCCTTTCTTTTCTTGCTTGGGGCGGCTGTGGATCGTTTTGGTCATGATGATGACATGATACCAAGGGTGATGGTGGTGGTTTTCTGCCGGACACGGGCTGAGCACGGCGGTGGCGTGAGTTTGTAGCACGAACACGGTGGTGGCAGGGGCATGGAGTTTGGCAGCACGGCGATGGTTTGGACGTGGGGTGGGTTGTAGTGTGTTTTTAGGGAAGAAATGGGAGTTAAGGAGGTTTTGGGAAGGTGGGGAATATGGGTGTGGCCGGATTTTGGGAGGAAGAATGCTGAAAATTGTTTTTAGGGTAGGTTTTAGGAAGGTGACGGTTTAGTTTGGTTAAATAGGGGAGGGGACACGGGCTAGTGCCACACCCGTGCTCTATTTTAAAGTCCCCGTGTTTTTCACGATTTTAAATTTTTGGGCGCGTTCAGGTAGTTGGCCACGGCCGTGGGTGTAGTGGCACGCCTGTGTTCTTTTTCACACGGTCATGTAGAATGGGCGTGTTTCGCCCGTGCTTGGCAAGTCAGTATGTTGGCACGACTGGGCGGCACGGACGTGTTTAGCCCGTGCTCAACAAGTCAGTAACCTTGCACGGGTAGTTAGCACGGGCGTGGACTGGTATCGCAGCCCGTGTTGGGAAAAGAAATTCTTCTCTATTTGTGCACGGCTACTGGCATGCCCATGGTTCGTCCTCTGTCTTCCACATGGCCATGGGCACGTCCGTGTGTAAGGCCGTGTGGCCTAAAACCTGCGCTTTTACTATACTAATTTAGTATGGAGTTAGATGCTAAAAAAAATAAAAATAAAAATAAAATGTTAGTGAATTAGTGCTCGGGTTGCCTCCCGAGAAGCGCTTGTTTATAGTCTTAAGCTAGACTTACCCTGTTTTCATTTCTAAAAGAAGGCTCACGGAGCTGAAACTCCTCTCTCATATCCCTAAAATCTTCACCATTATAGATTTTGAGTCGGTGACCATTTACCTTGAATGTGCCCTTAGTGGGGTGAGTTACCTCGATTGTGCCATATGGAAAAATTGTTTTGATCATGAATGGGCCTGACCACCTTGATTTCAGTTTCCCTGGAAATAATTTAAGCCTTGAGTTGTATAGTAGGACCAAGTCCCCTACTTTGAATTGTTTCGACTTCTTTAGACGAGCATCGTGGCGTCGCTTTGTTGCCTCCTGGTACAGTTTCGTGTTTTCGTAGGCCTCAGCTCTCCATTCGTCTAACTTGTTCATCTGCATCATTCTTTTCTTTCCTGCAGTTTTAAGATCGAATTCAAAAACTTTATGGCCCAAAAAGCTTTGTGTTCTAAGCCGAATGGTAGATGATAGCTTTTCCCATATACAAGTTTCTATGGGGATGTCCTAGAGGTGTTTTAAATGCTGTTCTATAGGCCCATAAGGCATCATCTACTTTTAATGCCCAATCTTTTCTATTCGATTCAATCGTTTTTTCTAGGATACGCTTAAGTTCTCGGTTTGCTACTTCAACTTGCCCACTAGTTTGAAGGTGATATGGGGTAGCTATCCTGTGGTGTACTCCATATTTCTTTAGAACTTTTTCAAATTGAGTATTACAGAAAGGAGTGCCCCTATCACTAATGATACCTCTAGGTGTCCCAAATTGAGAAAATAGTTTCTTGAGAAACTTAACTACTACCCTAGCATCATTGGTAGGTAAATCTTCCGCTTCTACCCATTTTGACATGTAATCAACTGCCGCTAGGATGTATTTATTTCCAAATGAACTTGGAAATGGTCCCATGAAATCAATACCCCATACATCAAATATTTCACATGATAACATATATGTTTGAGGCATTTCATCACGTTTAGAAATGTTACCTATTCTTTGGCATTTATCACACGAAGTAACATACCTGTTGTCATTTTTAAATAGAGTGGGCCAATAAAAACCTGATTCGAGTATTTTGTGTGCTGTCTTAATGCCACTGTATTGTCCTCCTGAGGGTCCTGAATGGCAACGTTCCAGGATTTTGCTTGCTTCTACCTTTGAAACGCATCTCTGAATTATCTGATCTGCACATATACAGAAAAGAAAGGGATCTTCCCAAAAATAGTTTTTTGCATCAGCAAAGAATCGCTTCTTTTGGTGATGTGTTAGTCTTTTTTGGCAAGATGTTAGCGGTTAGATAATTTGCGATGTTTGCAAACCATGGTACCTCAGAATGTGTTATAGAAAAGAGTTGTTCTTCAGGAAACGAATCATTTATCACATTTTCATCGAGTTCTCTGATGTGTACCTTCTCAAGTCTGGAGAGGTGATCTGCCGCAAGATTCTCAGCTCCCTTCTTATCTTGTATTTCCAAGTCAAATTCCTGTAAGAGTAATATCCATCGTATGAGTCGAGGTTTTGCATCAGGTTTGTTTAAAAGATAACGAAGAGCTAAATGGTCAGTGTAAACGACAACTTTAGACAATATTAGATACTGCCTAAATTTTTCAAAAGCAAAAACTACAACTAGCAATTCTTTCTCTGTGGTGGTGTAGTTTTCTTGTGCAGCTGTTAATGTTCTGCTAGCGTAGTAAATTGGCTGAAAATGCTTGTCTCTTCATTCTCCTAAAACTGCACCTACTGCAAAATCACTTGCATCACACATTTGTTCAAAGGGTAAATTCCAATCAGGTGCGATTATAATCAGAGCATTTATTAATTTATCCTTAAGGATATTAAATGCATCTAAACATTCCTGATTGAAATTGAAAGGAACATCTTTTTCTAGTAATTTTGTTAAAGGCTTAGCTATTTTAGAAAAATCTTGAATAAATCTTCTATAGAACCTTGCATGTCCTAAAAAGCTTCTAATAGCCTTAACTGAACTAGGGGGAGGTAATTTTTCTATGGATTCAACCTTTGCTTTATCTACCTCAATCCCTTTACTAGAAATCTTATGTCCTAAAACAATCCCTTCTCTAACCATAAAGTGACATTTTTCCCAATTCAAAACAAGGTTTGTTTCCTCACATCTCATTAGAACTCATTTTAAATTTTTAAGGCAAAGATGGAAAGAATTACCGAATACCGAGAAATCATCCATAAATACCTCCATAATGTCTTCCACAAGTTCGTCGAAGATTGCCAGCATGCAATGCTGAAAAGTAGCAGGAGCATTACATAATCCAAAAGGCATTCTACGATAAGCAAACGTACCGTATGGGCATGTAAATATTGTCTTCTCTTGATCTTCAAGAGCTGTGGGGATTTGGAAGTAGCCGGAGAGTCCGTCCAAGAAGCAGTAATACATATGCCCAGATAGTCTTTCTAACATTTGATCTATGAAGGGTAGAGGGAAGTGATCATTTCCGGTGGCATCGTTCAGCTTTCTATAGTCTATACAGACTCTCCAACTTGTAACTGTTCTTGTAGGGATTAACTCATTCCTTTCATTGGGCACCACCGTCATACCTCCTTTTTTTGGAACTACCTGCACAGGACTTTCCCAAGTGCTGTCAGAAATAGGAGAAATTATTCCTACATTTAGAAGTTTAATTACCTCGGCTTTAACCATTTCTTTCATGTTGGGGTTTAACCGTCTCTGAGGCTGCACACATGGCTTGTATTCCTCTTCCATTAAAATTTTGTGGGTGCAGAATGATGGGCTTATTCCATTGATGTCAGAAATTTTCCAAGCTATGGCCCTTTTATGTTCTCTTAGTACCTGTATCAACTCCTCTTTTTCCTTTGGTTTTAATTCTGAAGAGATAATAACCGGTAGCGTAGAATTTTCCCCAAGGAATGCGTATTCCAAGTGTTTCGGCAACTATTTCAATTCCAGATTGGGTGGTTCATCAATAGAGGGTTTTTGTTTCAGTTCGTCATTGAATTTAATGCTTTCTTTTTGTGTTTGTTAAGGTGAAGACGTATTTAGCTCCTCAGCTTCATCTTCTTCCCCCTCGTCTGGCGTCGGCACAGTTCCGTCGTGTCATCATGTAAGATTTCCTGTAATGAGTTTTGAATAATATGATCAGTAGTATCAACAAAATAACAGGCATCATCTTGTTCTCTAGAATATCGCATGGCCTCATAATTTTGAAAAATAATTTCCTCATCGCCTATCCTTAATGCAAGTTTACCGTTACCTACATCGATAACAGCCCTACCGATAGCTAAAAAAGGACGCCCTAAAATTAAGGGAACATTAATGTCTTCATCCATGTCTAACACAACAAAATCAACAGGGAAAATAAATTTATCAATTTTCACCAGGATATCTTCGATAACTCCTCTAGTATATTTAATAGATCTATCAGCTAACTGAATACTCATCCTAGTGGGTTTTGGTTCCCCAAGATCTAGTTGTTTAAACATTTTGTAAGGCATTAAATTAATACTGGCACCTAGATCAGCTAATGCCTTCTTAATATTTAAGCTACCAATTAAACAAGGAATAGTAAAACTTCCTGGGTCTTTTAATTTGGTTGGTAACTTGTTTTGGAGGATGGCTGAGCATTCTTCATTAAGTTCCACTGTCGATACTTCTTCAAGCTTCCTTTTATTCGTCAGGAGTTCCTTTAAGAATTTTGCGTATTTTTGGCATTTGTGAAATGGCTTCAACAAAAGGTAAGTTAATATGTATTTGTTTAAAAAGTTCGAGAAACTTACTGTATTGGGCATCTAATCATTCTTTATTCAACTTTGCTGGATATGGGATTGGTGGTTTGCTTTCTTTGCGGACTGGATTTACTTCCTCAACTCCCTCATCCTTTGTGTTGTTGTTTTCATGTGGTAATTTTTTCTTTGGCTCGACTAATTCTTTTCCAGTTCTTAATGTAACTGCTTTTACCTGTTCTGTTTCTTTAGAAAAAAATCTCTGCTCATATTTCACAGATCATCTCAGTAAGTAGTCCAACTGACTTGGTGAGTTCCCCAACTGACTTAGTGAGTTCCCCAACTTGGTTCTTAGTCTCTTTAACTGATGTTTGTTGATCTTTAAGTGTTTTCTCAGTATCTTGGAGACGATTTTCTGTGCTTGCTATGAACTTCGTCAGCATCTCTTCGAGGTTTGGCTTTTTCTCTTGAGGATATGGCTGATTTTGGAAATTTTGAGGAGGTTGTTGCCTTTGATTTCCTTGATTTCCTTGACCTCCCCATGAAAAATTTGGGTGGTTCCTCCAACCTGGATTGTAAGTATTGCCATAAGAATTATTATTGGATCTGAAATAATTACCTATATAGTTCATCTGTTCGCTCTCTGTGCCTGGTTGGTAGGGTGAGTACTCAGGATTCGCCACAGTTCCACTTGCGTCATACTGCATTACTGGGTGTGCCTGCAAAGAACACAAACTATCAAGCTTTTTATTCATCATCTCTACCTGCGTTGATAGCATAGTTACTGTATCGATGTTGTAAACTCCGGCTGATTTCGTCGGTTTAGTCCTTGTAACTTGCCACTGATAATTATTCAGTGACATTTCTTCAATGAACTCGTAAGCTGCTTCAGGAGTTCTGTTGTTTAGGGTTCCACCGGCGGCTGAATCAATTAGTTGCCTCGTTGAGGGGTTTACACCATTATAAAAAGTTTGGACTTGTAGCCACAAGGGTAGACCATGGTGTGGACACCTTCTCAAGAGATCCTTGTATCTCTCCCATGCTTTGTATAATGTCTCTAAATCCATCTGCACAAAAGAAGAGATATCATTCTATAATTTTGCCGTTTTAGCCGGTGGGAAATATTTCAATAAAAACTTTTTAGTCATTCGCTCCCATGTGGTGATTGACCCTTGTGGTAACGAGTTCAACCATTGTTTGGCTTTATTCCTTAATGAAAAGGGAAATAACCGACGACGTATGGCATCATCAGAAACGCTATTTATTTTGAAGGTATCACAAAACTCTAAGAAATTAGCTATATGAGTGTTTGGGTTTTCGTCCTGCAAACCATCAAATTGAACAAATTGTTGAATCATTTGTATTGTGTTAAGCTTTAATTCAAAATTATTAGCAGCTATAGCAGGCCTAACAATACTTAATTCTGCTCCTGTTAAATGCGGTTTAGCATAATCAAACATTGTATGTGGAGCATTATTTTCTCCCAAATCATGTGGTTGTGGATTAGTCTCGTCCATCCCTTTAGTAGGATTGGAACTGTCTTCTTGATTTTCTTCTGTGTGATTTAGGGCTGGCCTGATTTCTTTGGGATTCCTACGAACGGTAGCTTCAATTTCACTATTGCATACTAGTGGTCCTCTCGGGTTCTTTCTAGTCATAAACTAGAGGTACCTACTGAAAAAAAAAGAAAGAAAATTTTGCAAAACCTACATTATTCTAAAAAAATAAAAGTAAATTGCAAAAATTAAAAATAATGGCTAAAGTAATAAAAATAGAGTTTTCTTAATATTTTAGTTCCTCGGCAACGGCACCAAAAACTTGATCGTATGTCTGCCGAGTTTTAAAATTTATAAAGAGAATGATCGAACCTAGAAACTAACTCTACCAACGATTGAAGGCAAGTGTACCTATCGAACAGTAGTATAGCTTAGGCAAGACCGGATTGTCGAACCTAAAGGAACTAAAAGTACTAATACTAACTTTCTTTTTATTATTTAGCCTAAAATAAAGTGAAGTTTCTTTAATCTAAATTAACGACTACTAAGCTAAAGACACAAAGACAAAAAGAACGAATTGGGAAATAACTTGAAGAAAAACTCAGTTGATCACGACGATACCCTCAGGAAGAATCCACCTAGACTTCACTTGTTATCTAACACTGAACCATACGATTTATTTACTTAGTTTGATCCGTAGGACTCCCTAACGTATATAAACCCTCTCTCGAGGCGAATAACGTCTAACCCTAGGTTAATTAATGAAAATCTCTTTCTCGAATAATAACCCCCTAGAATAGCAGTAAATTGATTTATGGATTACCATATTAGGTTTCACCATAATCCGGCAAAATCTCGTCACCCTATCTCTAGGCGTGCGATCAACTCCACTTAATTATGCCAGATCTACTCTTAAGTAGGGTCTATTCCTCCTCCATATAAGCACATCAAATTTGGATTAAGCCCACATAATTAAGAACAAACTAAGTATTTATCATATAATTCAAAAATCAATAACAAGTTTCATCTAGGTTTCATCCTCTTCAGGTATCTGAAGGGTTTAGTTCATAACAAATAAAGAAAACATCTCAAGAGAAAAGATAAAACAAAACATAAGAAATCCCTAAAACTCCCTGAAGGAATTGAAGGAGAAATTTGTCGCCTTGAGTAGAATTCCGGCTTCTTGGGATGGATCAACTGGCTATCTTCGAGTGATTACCACAAATTTGACCTTTCCAGCTTGGCTCCTTGGCCGAGCTAACCGCCCCCTTCAAGGATGAACTTAGGGGGTATATATAGGCTCTTGGAATGTGTTTCTTTGTCCCAAAGTATCCAAATCCGAATGAAATTGTTCATTGCCACGACAAGGACACAGCCATGTCACACGCCTGTGTGACTAGTCTTTGGGCCGTGTTCGGATTTCTTTAATGAGGCACGGCCATGTAAATCAGGGGTCAGGCCGTGTTCTAGATGATCAACAAGGCACGGTCATGTGGGCTTAAGTCTAGGGCGTGTCGATTTCCACCTTGGCCCAATTTGCTCTGTTTTGGGCTCGTTTCTCGTTCTTTTTATCCTCGGGTGCTTTCCTGAGTATAAGACATGAAAAGAAAGGATTAAGAGCACCTTTTTATATAAATCGAGGCTTAAATCATCCAAAAGCATACTAATTGTGGGATTAAAATATGTTACTATTACGGTTTATCAAGAAACAATAAAATCGAGTGTCAACAGTGCGGGAGAAGACATTTTGGTGAATGCTAGAATAAGAGTACTAAAGCTTGCTTCAAATATAGTTTGCTAAATCACTTTATCCGAAATTGCCCAGAGTTATCTGAGAAAGAAAAAGTTTAAAATGTAAGATAGAGTAATACGACTATGAGAGGGAGACAACTGAGAAATACGGGAAATGTATCCAGTGGTAGAGGTATAATTAGGGACTCAGTTGTGAGATCCGAGGCCAGAGCACCTGCTAGAGCCTACACTTTTCGTGCTCATGAAGAAGCGTCATCCCCAGATGTTATTACCGGTACTTTTTCTATTTTCGTTACTGATATAATTGCGTTGATAGATCCTGGATCAACTCATTCATATATCTGTATGAATTTAGTGTTTAGAAAGAGTTTACATGTTGAGTCTACAAAGTTTGTAATTAAAGTATCGAACCTTTTAGGCAAGTCTATTTTAGTTGATAAGATTTATAAAAATTGTCCTTTGAGGACTCGAGGTTTTTGTTTTTCGGCTGACTTGATGCTTTTGCCATTTGATGAGTTCGATGTAATTCTAGGAATGGATTGGTTGACTCTGCATGATGCTGTTGTGAATTGTAAACGAAAGGTTATAGAATTGAAGTGTCAGAATAATAAAATTCTTCAGATTGAATCAAATGCATCGAATGAATTGCCCATTGTGATTTCGTCTATGTCAGCTCAGAGATGTGTGATAAAAGATTGCGAAGCTTATCTTGCTTATGTTTTGGATACAAAGGTGTCTGAATCAAAGATTGAATCAGTGCCATTTGTCTAGGAATATCTGGATATGTTTCATGAAGAATTGCCGGGGTTGCCACCAATTAGAGACGTTGAATTTGCTATTGAATTAATACATGGAACTTCACCGATATCTATAGCTCCGTATAGAATGGCTCCAACAGAGTTGAAAGAGTTGAAAGCTCAATTGCAAGAGTTAACAAATAGAGGTTTTGCACGACCGATTTTTTCACCTTGGGGTGCGCCTGTATTGTTCGTCAAGAAGAAAAATAGTTCAATCAGAATGTGTATTGATTATGGTCAACTCAACAAAGTTACGATAAAGAATAAGTATCCGTTGCCGAGAATAGATGATATGTTTGATCAGTTGAAGGGTGCAACAGTGTTTTCAAAGATTGATTTGAGATCTGGTTATTATCAGTTGAGAGTTAAAGACTCAGATGTGCCAAAAAATGCGTTCAGAATAAGTTACGGACACTATGAATTCCTTGTTATGCCTTTTGGACTAACTAATGCTCCTGCCATTTTTATGGATTTGATGAATCAGATTTTTAGACCGTATTTAGACAAATTTGTTGTTGTGTTCATTGACGACATTCTGATCTATTCATGAGATGAGTCTGAGCATGTCGAGCATTTGAGGATTGTGTTGCAAACTTTGAGAGATAAGCAAATGTATTCTAAATTTATCAAATGTGAGTTTTAGCTCCGGGAAGTTGGATATTTGGGACATATAGTTTCAGTGGATGGAATTCGAGTTGATCCGAGAAAGATATCTACAGTTATTGACTGGAAACCACCTAGAAATATATCCAAGCTCAGAAGTTTTCTAGGATTGGTCGGTTACTATCGACGCTTCGTTAAAGGATTTTTGATGATTGCTACACCGATGACTAGACTGCTACAGAAAGATGTAAAGTTTGAATGGTCTGAGAAATGTCAACAAAGCTTTGATCAATTAAGAGCATTGTTAACTGAAGCACCAGTGTTGGTTCAACCTGAGTCGGGTAAAGAATTTTTTATTTACAGCGATGCCTTATTGAACGGTTTGGGTTGTGTGTTGATGCAAGAGGGAAAAGTGATAGCTTATGCTTCCAGATATTTGACGCTGCATGAAAAGAACTATTCAACGCACGATTTAGAGTTGGCCGCTATAGTGTTTGCACTAAAAATTTGGTGTCATCATTTGTACGATGAAAAATGTCACATCTTTACTGATCATAAAAGTTTAAAGTATATTATGACACAGAAATATTTGAATTTGCGACAACAGAGATGGCTCGAGTTATTGAAAGATTACGAGTTAGTGATTAATTACCATCCGGGGAAAGCGAACGTAGTTGCGGATGCTTTGAGTAGAAAGTCGTTGTTTGCTCTGAGAGCAACAAATACACAATTAACTTTGTTTGATGATGGTTCGATCGTAGCTGAGTTGAACGCGAGACCGTTATTTCTTCAGTAAATCTGTGAAGCTCGGAAATGTGATAATGAATTGAAAGCCAAACGAGTTCAATGTGAGTCGACTAGTGACTCAGAGTACCAAACCAGATCCGATGATTGTTTGATGTTTGAGATAGAATCTGTGTACCGAAAAATCCTGAGTTAATTCAGAAAATTTTACACGAGGCACATAGTGGTTGGTTATCGTTCATCCTGGAAGTACTAAAATGTACAATGATTTGAAGAAATTGTATTGGTGGTCGGGTATGAAACGTGACATTTCTGAGTTTCTATCGAAGTGTTTGATTTGTCAACAAGTGAAAGCCAAGCATTAAGTACCTTCAGGTTTACTTCAGCCTGTGATGATACCGGAGTGGAATGGGATAGAGTGACTATGGATTTCGTATCAGGATTACCCCTATCTCCGAAAAGGAAAGATGCAACTTGGGTCGTCTTTGATCAACTGATGAAATCAGCACATTTTATTCTGATACGTACTGACTATTCACTCGATAGATTAGTTGAATTGTACATTGTTGAGATCGTTACATTGCACAGGGTGCCAGTTTCAATTATTTTAGATAGAGATCCGAGATTTATGTCGCGTTTTTGGAAGAAATTGTAAGAAGTTTTGGGTACAAAATTGAACTTTAGTATAGCTTTTCATCTGCAAACTAACGGACAGCCTAAGCGAGTAATTCAGACTCTCGAAGGTATGCTCCGATGTTGTGTTTTAGAATTCAAAGGTCATTGGGAGAAATATTTGCCACTAGTTGAATTTGTGTATAATAACAACTTTCAATTAAGCATAAAGATGGCGCTCTATGAAGCTTTATATGGTCGTAAATACCGAACTCCATTGTACTGGACTGAACTTAACGAAAGACAGATTCACGGGGTTGATTTGATTAAAGAAATCGAATAGAAAGTGAAAGTAAGTCACGACTGTTTAAAAGCCACTTCAGATTGTCAAAAATCGTACGTGGATTTGAAACGAAAAGATATTGAATTTCAAATCAGTGACTAAGTGTTTTTGAAAGTGTCTCTGTAACATCCTAGATTAGGGGTTATGCATTCGTCCGTAATTCATGAGATAGTGGGCTCAATGGGTGTGTTGGATGTGTTCTGAGGAGTTTTAGGAACCCTAAGATATGAGGGAATGCATTGGAAATGATTTAGAAATGTTAAGTTTCAAAAGAGGAAAGTGAACATTTTTGGAAATGTCTTGTATTGGAAATGTAAGGAAATGTCTTGTCTTGGAAATGTAGGGAAATGGGTTGGAAATGTGAGGAAATGTCCTGGAAATGTAAGGAAATGATTTAGAAATGTTGAGTTTAAAGGAGGCAAACGAACATTTTTGGAAACTTGGAAATGTAAGGAAATGATAAGTTTTAAAGTTTAAAAAGAGGAAATTAAGGCAAGGTGGCCTTAAGAAAATTTATGGAGGAAATATGACATGAAATTGGGCTTGTAAAAGTGGCCTGGAAATGCCACTTAAAGGCTTAGCATGTGACGCCACCTACATGTGCAATTGGGCCAGGGTTCGAATCACTTAGGAAGCAGAAGGAAGCTTTTATTTTTGCGGCAACAAGAGGAAGAGATGGACGGCTTGGGGAGTCTTTGGGAGGAGTTTAAGATGAGGTTTTATTCTTATTAAAATTCGGCTAAAAGGGGTGATAAATGTGGATATCATTTCTTTTATTTTGATAGATAAGGAAGAGATAAAAGAGGATTATTATTAGTATTATTTTTATTAGGAGATAAGAGATACATATTGGATTAAGTTTTGTTGATAATTAAAGTGATAAATCAAGGGATAAAGTTATCAAAATAGAAGAGTGGTGGCCAAGTAAGGGACTCTAGCCTAGTAAATTCGGCTATAAAAGGAAAAGAGAGGCCATTCTGCATTATTTTCTGTTCTTTGGAAGCCTCTGCCGAATTCTCTTCACCAAATCTTCTTCTTCTTTTATTTTTGCCAAGCCGAAATACCTTGTGTTCTAGCCGAATCCTCCATCTTTATTCTTCCTTCTCTTTTCTTTCTAATCCCTCCAAAAGCCGAAAGTTGTGAGAGCATCATTTAGCCATAGCCGAGTCTCTGAAGGTTGAAGTGAAGGTGCAATCGATTTCTCCAAATAAGGAGATCTTTCGAGATTTACTAAGTGTCGACTACAAGGAAGGAGAAGTTCTTTTCCCGAAGATACACCATAAGCCGCGTGTTCCCTAGTTATTCGGTGAGTTTCGGGATTTAAAATCCACAAGGTAAGTGTCTATAGCATTCGGCCAAGGCCATGTTTGGTAAATAGATGTGTTTCCTTAATTATTTAAAAGCCGAAACTAATCTATTCAAGTAATCTAGTGATTGCCGATTTCAAGAAAGAAGGATACAAAGTTTTCGGCATTTGATTAGACATCAATCGGCAACAAGGAGTTAACGGATCTAAAGCAATAGATCAGTTTTTCGGGATTTCAAGGAATTCGTTAAGCAAATCAGGTGTGTACCCCACACTATCTTTAATATGTTTTATGGCAACATTTAATATAAGTATGTATAAGAATGTGAATATGGCTAAGGTACCCTAATGTGGTACAAAGTACTCAGGTACGTTTCCTACTTATACTAGGATTACGAAATATGTTATATTTAACATGTGAACAGTGACATGAATGTGAATTTAAGTATGATATGCATGATATGAATAATATGGGGCATTCGGGTTATATGAGAAAGGGGAAGTGAATGTGGTGACTTCGGTCTCACTATCTGAATGTGGTGACTTCGATCACATTATCTGAATGTGGTGACTTCGGTCACATTATCTGAATTCGGTCACATTATCTGAATGTGGTGTCTCATGACACAATTATCTGGTGGCTATGCCACAAATTTTATATGGGCGATGAGCACGTCGACTGCAGTGACTGCCTTCGATGGAGTGTAGTGGAAGGAGGGTTGACTTAGTAGTCCCCACGGTGTGCAGGTTGGTACGGGGATGTGTAGCGGATGGCATCTAGGTTTGGGTTCGAGTTTGCATCATTACGTTGAATTATTATGTGAACATGATATGTATGGTATGCCTTAATCTATTAAATTTTAGTGTTGGTTACACATTGAGTCTGTTTGACTCACCCCGTTGGTGTAACACCCCAAACCCGACCTAGACGTTACGACCGGATCTGGCATGTCACATGAAAGGAATGTTTAAAAAAAACTGTGCGTTCGTTAAAAAGTTCGTATTCTTTTTGAAACTCCGCGTTTTGTGGTTTGTTTATAAAAGTCGATTCATTTCAATGCCCATTTTACAAAGTTGTTATTAATTTGAATAAAATTGTATTTGTTGTGACAACCGAGCTTAAGCAATTTTGAATAAAAATAGTTTATTATCATTTTAGGAAAATCCCATATTGAACATTTAATAATGAACAGTAACCAAATTGAAAGCTAAAACCAAATAAAATACCAAAGGCCTTATTACAAACCCAAATAAAAACCGAAATTTAAAATAAATACCCAGACCAAAAGTCCATGTAAAACTGAATGTATCTAATGCATGGCTACCTCGAGTCCATCCGGCTCCTCATCCGCAATCTACGAGTCACTTGAAAAGATAAGGGAGAAGGTGAGTCACCAAGACTCAGTGCATAATCCCCCTCCCGGTTAATGCAACATGCTTACACAAATCATAACCAAGCAAATATATCATGCACCCAAACCTAGCCATCCATAACTCCGTTTCTACCCCGTATGGTACCAAACCACTGGTGGTGCCAAACCACTGGTGACCCAAAGTCACTGATATCCAATAATAATGTGGTGCCAAACCACTGGTGACCCAAAGTCACGAATAATCCATCTGTGGGGCCAACCCACGTTGTGATACCAAATCACTGGCGACAATCCCGTTATGTCAAATGTGGGGCCAACCCACTGTGGTGCTAAGCCACTGGGACGAGTCGCTATGAGGTGCCAAACCTCTGGTGACCCAAAGTCACGAATATCAATAATCCAACTGTAGGGCCAACCCACATTGTGATACCAAATCACTGGCGACAATCCCGATATATCAACTGTGGGGCCAACCCACTGTGGTGTTAAACCACTGGGACGAGTCGCTATGAGGTGCCAAACCTCTGGTGACCCAAAGTCACGAAATTAACTGTGGTACCAAACCACTGGTGGTGCCAAACCACTGGTGACCCAAAGTCACGGATATCAATCTTCCCCCTCCTCTCATCATACCCATGCAATATGACATAATAATTCGTATGCAGTATGACATGTATGCAAATCATATATCACAGATACCGTATGAAACAAATTACCATCATAATCAAAATAACAAAAACGACATAATCAAGCCAATCAACCTCTAAGGGTATAACAGTAATTTACCTTCTAGGGGTATTTTGATAATTTACCCACTAAGGGTATTTCAGTAATTTCGTACCTGGAATGGCCTTTCTGAAGGCCCAATGTCGCCCCGAGCGACTCGACTACCAATTTTGTCTTTACCGGACTATTGGGCCTAAAACCCGATTCCGGCCCATTCGGGCCCACACGCTCGTATGGCCCACCTAGCACAAATCTAGCCACGTATATGAATTCCACCTAGTCTAGTTCAACATATACTAAACAATCATACAATTTACTCATTTGGGCCCATGGGCCCATCGGGCCCACTTTGGCCCATCGTGGCCCAAGCAGCCCCAACCCACAAGAATACTACTGATGGCCTCAACTATCGCGTCGAAGCCCCACACGTGCACTCGCACGCTCGTGTGGCTACTATTGCCGTGATCAGCACTTGCATTTGCCGCTCTACAACTAGAGTAGAGAGAGTTACACACCTGATAGGACTCTGGTGTTAAACCGCGCTGCGCCCACTGCTGTGCCCAAACGCCCACCAAGGTATGTTTAGTCTCCTCCTAGGATGCTCTTTATATAGCTAGCTCTTCACCTTCATTCTTTGTGTCTTTCCGATGTGGGATCCCTTCGCCAGTAGAGTTTAAATTCAACTGAAACTCTTGCCGTCCAATCCGTAAAATAAATACTCCATTGCTTTTCATGAGATTCGAACCCAGGCTCCCTTGCAACATAATCCACGCCGCTAACCACTTGGCCACAAGCTCCTCTTGTGTCTTAAACCATGCGCAACTAAATATAAACTATGGACCAAATTCTAAGATCCAAGTAAAAAGAAACCAAAATGCAAAAGCCAAGACTTGAACCTTGGACCTCCTTCCTTCCTTGTGGCATCACCCCCTTGTCTCTTATGTGGCGTCACTTTGCCACTACACCACACACTCCACTTGTGTCATTTTCTCCACATTTTATTCTTAAGGCCTAGCTGCCAACTTCCAGGGTGTTTTTTCACCTAAAACCAAAATTTCCCTAAATCTAAAGTTTGATCCCGGGACTTTATAGAAGCCCTCTAACCTTTCAAAATCACTTACCTAATAAGTCTAACTTGCATTAATACCGTTCTCTAAAATTTTAAACGCTACTACTTCTAAGGCCCATTGGGCTCAATCCTACTAGGCCCAATTTCAGGATGTTACAGTTGGGGAATATTTTTCAGGTGATTAGCAGTAATGGACCGGGTCGGAAGGAGCTCAAAGGTGGCCATGCACAGCAAGCAAATTCTTTAATCTGGACATTTTATTTTATTTAAGTACTCTACAATTTTATTTTGGGTTTTGTTTTATGTAATAAGGCCTTAGTGAACTATTATATTTCTGTCTTACTGTTTAATTATGTTTACAAATTTTTATTAAGTTAAAGATTAAGTAATTTATTTTTGAATATACTCTATATGTTTTATCACTAAAATTAAAAAGGGTTTTCAATATAAGATCGAATTCGTTTTCAACTCAAGCCCAACCCAAAACAATAATATTTTTTAAAAATCACACAAGTTTTTCCTAAGAAGCAAAAGAATCTGAACCGGTTTTCTTGAGGAACATACCAGATCCGGACCAAGCTCGTGGGCCGGGTTTGGGGTGTTTCAATTTGGTATCAGAGCCAGGTTTCAAACCCTCGGCCTGGGGTTTAAGGCCCAAAACGTTTTCAAATCGAGCCCAAATGAGTTTTTATGAAAATATTTTTAAATAAGCAGGTTTTTCTGGCATGGCACCTAACTCTCCGACCCGAAGTCCACCAGGTAAGTACCCCTAACCTTTGTGTGAATTATAGTATGAATTGTAGAAGGGTAGAACTGGAATGGCACGTAGAGTAGTATGATAAGTATTTGGAACCCTAGGACTAGTTTACCGCAACTATTACATAAGACTTAATGACTAATTAAACAAACCTATGGCTAAGTCGCCG
Source organism: Gossypium australe (assembly GCA_005393395.2). Taxonomy (NCBI): domain Eukaryota; kingdom Viridiplantae; phylum Streptophyta; class Magnoliopsida; order Malvales; family Malvaceae; genus Gossypium; species Gossypium australe. The sequence continues at coordinate 69,972,566 of CM016623.1, read as the reverse complement.
AGTTAGGGTGTGGCAACCATTGTGCGCATGTCTAGGATTGGATCTGGAAGAGCCTGGTATTTAAGCAGTCCTAGTGACTCACCTTCTCTTCGCAAGAATCCTACCTGGTGCGTAGCTTCGGTTCATCCTAACCAAGAGGACTTATTCATAGGCTAAACCCCTAACTAAAACCCGAAAGGGATTAGCCACATTTTTATGGAAACCCTAGTTTTCAAACTTTTAAAAATTACCCTTTTGAATTGCAAACACGATTTTATAAAATTCTCTCAAATATTCTTGATTTGTGAAAATTACAAAAATACCCCTAGTGGTAAAATTACGAAAATGCCCTTGGTTTATAAAATGTCCAACTACCTAACAGTTTTACCAAAATTCCATTATTTTATAAATGTTCAAAAACCCTAATTTGCAAAATATCAAAATACCTTGATTTTGGAAAAAAAATTACAAAACTGCCCCTAACTTACAAAATTACCAAAGTGACCCTGATTTTCAAAATTTTTGCAACATCGTCGATTTGGAAAACAAAATTCTCAAAAATAACCCTCAAGTTTTATAAATTTGGAAATACCCCGGAAATATTAAACTTTACAAATTTACCCTGGTTTATTACCAAAATACCCCCGAGGTCCAAAATTACCGAAATACCCTCGGATTTTAAATTTTTCCAAAATACCCCGAGAATTTAAAAATTCCAAAATACTTTCTGACAAAATCACCAAGGAACTTTTTCTTTAGAAAAAATTACGAAAATACCCCTGTAGGGCAAATTACAGAAATACCCCTAGGTAGTGAGAAAACAGCAACAATGAAAACTACAACGTTTCTCTGAATGAACGAAAGTTCATAATTGAATGATGGATGTATGAATGAAGAGACTGTGTGCATGTATGAATACGAAAGAACCACTCCTAAAACTCTTTTCATAAAACTTCTTCGCGGGTAATTAGTGGAATAAAGGCTAATTCATAAAACTTCTTAATCAGATTAAATCGTGAAGTAGACATGAGTTCTAGAGGACGTGAACTTAAAGATTATACCTAGAAAGTATGATGGTTCTATTAAGATCAGAGTGCGCAGCGTAAGCATAGTGCGGTGAGAAGGATTGTACGACTGTTAATAAGTAATTTCAAGGACGAAATTATTTTTAAGGAGGGTAGAACTGTAACATCCTAGATTAGGGGTTATGCGTTCGTGCGTAATTCATGAGATAGTGGGCTCAGTGGGTGTGTTGGATGTGTTCTGAGGAGTTTTAGGAACCCTAATATATGAGGGAATGCATTGGAAATGATTTAGAAATGTTAAGTTTCAAAAGAGGAAAGTGAACATTTTTGGAAATGTCTTGTATTGGAAATGTAAGGAAATGTCCTGTCTTGGAAATGTAGGGAAATGTGTTGGAAATGTAAGGAAATGTCTTGTCTTGGAAATGTAGGGAAATGTGTTGGAAATGTGAGGAAATGTCCTGGAAATGTAAGAAAATGATTTAGAAATGTTGAGCTTAAAGGAGGCAAACGAACATTTTTGGAAACTTGGAAATGTAAGGAAATGATAAGTTTTAAAGTTTAAAAAGAGGGAATTAAGGCAAGGTGGCCTTAAGAAAATTTATGGAGGAAATATGACATGAAATTGGGCTTGTAAAAGTGGCCTGGAAAAGCCACTTAAAGGCTTAGCATGTGACCCCACCTACATGTGCAATTGGGCCAGGGTTCGAATCACTTAGGAAGCAGAAGGAAGCTTTTATTTTTGCGGCAACAAGAGGAAGAGATGAACGGCTTGGGGAGTCTTTGGGAGGAGTTTAAGATGAGGTTTTATTCTTATTAAAATTCGGCTAAAAGGGGTGATAAATGTGGATATTATTTCTTTTAATTTGATAGATAAGGAAGAGATAAAAGAGGATTATTATTAGTATTATTTTTATTAGGAGATAAGAGATAAATATTGGATTAAGTTTTGTTGATAATTAAAGTGATAAATCAAGGGATAAAGTTATCAAAATAGAAGAGTGGTGGCCAAGTAAGGGACTCTAGCCTAGTAAATTCGGCTATAAAAGGAAAAGAGAGGCCATTCTGCATTATTTTCTATTCTTTGGAAGCCTCTGCCTAATTCTCTTCACCAAATCTTCTTCTTCATTTATTTTTGCCAAGCCGAAATACCTTGTTTCTAGCCGAATCCTCCATCTTTATTCTTCCATCTCTTTTCTTTCTAATCCCTCCAAAAGCCGAAAGTTGTGAGAGCATCATTTAGCCATAGCCGAGTCTCTGAAGGTTGAAGTGAAGGTGCAATCGATTTCTCCAAATAAGGAGATCTTTCGGGATTTACTAAGTGTCGACTACAAGGAAGGAGAAGTTCTTTTCCCGAAGGTACACCATAAGTCGCGTGTTCCCTAGTTATTCGGTGAGTTTCGGGATTTAAAATCCACAAGGTAAGTGTCTATAGCATTCGACCAAGGCCATGTTTGGTAAATAGATGTGTTTCCCTAATTATTTAAAAGCCGAAACTAATCTATTCAAGTAATCTAGTGATTGCCGATTTCAAGAAAGAAGGATACAAAGTTTCCGGCATTTGATTAGACATCAATCGGCAACAAGGAGTTAACGGATCTAAAGCAATAGATCGGTTTTTCGGGATTTCAAGGAATTCGTTAAGCAAATCAGGTGTGTACCCCACACTATCTTTAATACGTTTTATGGCAACATTTAATATAAGTATGTATAAGAATGTGAATATGGCTAAGGTACCCTAATGTGGTACAAAGTACTCAGGTACGTTTCCTACTTATACTAGGATTACGAAATATGTTATATTTAACATGTGAATAGTGACATGAATGTTAATTTAAGTATGATATGCATGATATGAATAATATGGGGCATTCGGGTTATATGAGAAAGGGGAAGTGAATGTGGTGACTTCGATCTCACTATCTGAATGTGGTGACTTCGGTCACATTATCTGAATGTGGTGACTTCGGTCATATTATCTGAATGTGGTAACTTCGGTTACATTATCTGAATATGGTGTCTCATGACACAATTATCTGGTGGCTATGCCACAAATTTTATATGGGCGATGAGCACGTCGACTGCAGCGACTGCCTTCGATGGAGTGTAGTGGAAGGAGGGTTGACTTAGTAGTCCCCACGGTGTGCAGGTTGGTACGGGGATGTGTAGCGGATGGCATCTAGGTTTGGGTTCGGGTTTGCATCATTACCTTGAATTATTATGTGAACATGATATGTATGGTATGCCTAAATCTATTAAATTTTAGTGTTGGTTACACATTAAGTCTGTTTGACTCTCCCCGTTGGGGAATATTTTTCAGGTGATGAGCAGTAATGGACCGGGTCGGCAGGAGCTCAAAGGTGGCCATGCACAGCAAGCAAATTATTTAATCTAGACATTTTATTTTATTTAAGTACTCTACAATTTTATTTTGGGTTTTGTTTTATGTAATAAGGCCTTAGTGAACTATTATATTTCTGTCTTACTGTTTAATTATGTTTACAAATTTTTACTAAGTTAAAGATTAAGTAATTTATTTTTGAATATACTCTATATGTTTTATCACTAAAATTAAAAAGGGTTTTCAATATAAGATCGAATTCGTTTTCAACTCAAGCCCAACCCAAAACAATAATATTTTTTAAAAATCACACAAGTTTTTCCTAAGAAGCAAAAGAATTTGAACCGGTTTTCTCGAGGAACATACCAGATCCGGACCAAGCTCGTGGGCCGGGTTTGGGGTGTTTCAGTCTCCGTGGAAGAAAATTGTTAGATTTGGTCGGAAAGGCAAGTTGAGTCTGTGTTTCATCGGGACGTATGAGATCATCGAAAGAATAGGACTAGTGGCATATCGACTAGCTTTACCATTAGAGTTAGAAAATATCCATAATGTGTTTCACGTGTCGATGTTGTGACATTGCCTATCGGGTCCCTCACATGTGATTTTTTCGTCAGAGATTAAGATTCAGCCTGATATGACGTACAACGAGAACCAATCAGGATTTTAGCTCGTGAAATCAAAGAATTGAGAAATAAACGCATAGCCTTAGTGAAAGTTCTTTGGCATAAACACGGGATCGACGGAGCTACATGGGAACCCGAAGAAGCTATAAGAAAATAGTACCCTAACCTATTCACTGGTAAGATTTTCGGGGACGAAAATCCCTAAGGGGGAGAGTTGTAACAGCCCGTTTTTAGTAAAATCGAAATAGTGGTTTTGGGACCAAAAATCTGAAATCAAAATATTTATTTTATTATTATTTTAATGTTTACAGCATGATTGAATGATTGTGTGAAAATTTTATTAAGAAGTTTTATCGTTTAGTTCGTCAATTTGAGAAAAAGGACTAAATCGCGTAAAGTGCAAAATTGATGTTCTATTAGCTAAAGTTGCCTAATACCTATGGAACTTAAAAGAGGAGGTCCTTATGTTGTAATTAGACCATTATAATGATGGGTGGACAATTATGGGCTTATAATAGCTGTTTTAAATGGTTTATTTGTAAGGTTAAATTGGTAAATTGATTATTAATGGTTTATTAAACAAAATAAAACAAAATCATCACTTAATGCTATCATCTTCAACCGAAATTCATAAGGGAGAAAGCTATTTTCATGATAAAATTTCAACAACCCTAATCTCTTCAATTAGATCAAGAAAAGCGAAATACGGACTTGGATCGGGGAAATGATAATGTTATCGACTAATCGACTCAATTCGTTGTTTTAAAATTCGAGGCAAGTTTGTATGTTATAATTTCATTTTAAATATATTTTATATGCTTTGATATAGCATGAATTGTGATTATGTGATTACGGACGAGTTCAGAAATGATTCGATGAAGATTCGATAGTTGAAATCCTGGTTGAACCCTATGAATAGTTTAGGATGCTAGTGACATGTCATTAGGTATACTTGAGTTGGCTTCAGGCCATGATTTAGCACTATTGGTGCAAGATAAATCGATTTGGCTTCGGACCATGCATATCGACTGATTTGGCTTTGCGCCATGATATCAGAATTTCAGATAAGTTACCTTGATTTGGCTTCGGGCCATGGTATAGGTACTTATCGAGTGAGACCTTGAGTATCCGACTTCTATTCTGAATGGTTCAACAGGTAAAAGAAGGATGCGATTGATTATGAGATTGGTACGAGATGGTACAGGTACGTACGGATATGAATTGAGTATTGAAAACTATGAAATTGATGAATTCCTTGGTAAGTTATATGAATGATCATATGATGACTTGAGATTTAATAGGTTTGTTACACATTGTTTTCTACTATATGAATGATTAATGAATGATGATAGTTTCTCATTGTTAACATACGAGCTTACTAAGCTATATAGCTTACTTTGTTGTTTTTCCATGTTTTATAGTGATTTCAAAGCCAGCTCGAATTCGAGGATCTTCGAAGACTTCACCACACTATCCATTGACTCTTTGGTACTTTTGAAACTATGTTTTAAGTATATGGCATGTATAGGTATTTGAGTCATGTTAATTATATTTTGGTAATGACTTTGGCCAAATGAATTGGCTTGTAAATACATATATTTTGGTTTGTATATATAGCCATGGGTGATGGCTTAATTTTGGTATATTTGGTATGTTTGAATCATGTGGAAATATATGTACTTATGTTTCTTGCGTATTGAGTTGGTTGTGATGGTTGATGATAATAGGTACTATGAATGGTAAATTGATGACTTGTGGAAATAGGTATGCTTGTGAAATTAGGCTTAATAATCCATCTTTGATAATGGTCATTTTGATGATTGAGTGGACAAGGATTGGTATGAGTTTAGTTAGTATGTTGTAGTACTTATTTGTCTTGAATTGGATAGTATTGAAATGGTAAGATTTAGGCTTGGTTTGGTTGCTTTGAATTGTATGTTATGCTATGGTTTGGTGACAATTGTGTAGGTGAAAATGTCTACTAAATGGGTGGAAAATTGGCTTGGTAAATAGCCTATTTTTGTCCACATGGGCAGAGACACGGCCGTGTGTCCACTGGTGTTGAAATTGAAATGAAGTCAGTATGCTCCACATAGTCTTACACACGGGCGTGTGATTGGCCGTGTGGCACAAGTCAGTATACCCCTTAATTGGCACACGGCCTAGCACACGGGCGTGTGACTTGGCCGTGTTGCATAAGTCAGTATACCCTACAGGATTGGCACGACCTAACACATGGCCTGACACACAGGCGTGAGGTTGGCTGTGTAACTCAAGTCAGTATGTACCCCCTGTTTTCACACGGCCTGTGACATGGGCATGTCTGGTGGCCGTGTGAGACACACGGCCTGGCCACACGGGCGTGTGTCCCCTGTTTGAAGCAAAATTTTCTATGTTTCACAAAAAAATTTCCCGAGTATCCGGTTCAGTCCTGAACTAGTCTCAAAGCATGTTTAAGGCCTCGTAGGCTCGTTTAAGGGACACTATGATTATTTATGATTGAATTTTATTTGACTTGATGAATTGTATATGAAATGTATGTTTAAAAGTGCTATAAGTTCGGTAATGCTCCGTAACCCTATTCCGGGGTTGAATACGGATGAGGGATGTTACATTTCTGCAATTTAGTCTCTAAACCCAGAACTCACAAATTAACCACATGTAAAGAAGAATCATGCTAGCAAATTTTTACCTAGTCCCTACTCAATCTACTTTTATCAAAATTTCACTAAAATTTTATATAACTTTACTATTTTAGCAATTTAGTCTTTTAACTGAAAACTAACCAAAATCACTTTACAATCCTATTTAACTACCAAGCTTAATAATATATCATCAAACTTCAAAAATATAATTAATTCATCAATGACATAAATCAAAATATTTAACAATTTTACGAATTAGTCCATGGGTTAGCTAGATTAAGCTACAACGGTCTTAAAAAAACATAAAAATCATCAAAAACAAGCCGAAGCTTGGTTCCTCAACCATGGTAGTTTCAGTTGAACAAAAGAAAAATATGAAGAAGATGACACATTTTCCATGTTCTATCTATTGTTTATTTTTTTAATTATTTAAATTTTACATTATTTTATTTGAAAACATAACATAAACCGTCCACCAACATTTAAAAAGGGTATAATTACCTTTTTTTATCCTTAAAACTTTAATGATAATGCAATTTAACTAATAAAATAAATAGTACTTAACATTTACATATTTTTACGATTTAGTCCTTTTTTTCTTAATTAACTATCAAATCACCAAAAATTTTGGACCAAGTTTTAATACAGCTATATAATCACTCGATAAATATTTAATAAAATATTTATGGGCTCGGTTTTATAAAAGCGAGGTTTTGATACCTCATTTTGTAAAATCACTTGACATTAGGGACATACCACTTAAACTTAATTATTCGTTCAATTAAGAAAAAACATTAAATCAAATTTCATTGTATTTTTGTATTTGACTCATAAATTTTAAATAATAATATTTACAAACTTACTCGTTAGATTTGTGGCCTCAAAACCACCATTTCAAACACCACTGAAAAATGGGTTGTTACAACTCTCTCCCCCTTTGAAAATTTCATCCTCAAAATTTCTTACCAGAATAGGTTTGGTTACTGTAAACCCATAGACTCTTCTGTCTTCCAAGTCAATTATGTCTCCCCTAGCTTGTTCTCATTCAATTCTGACCAGTATAATGGGGTTGTGCCAATAGTTATCATGACAAAACTGATAATTGTTATTATAACAAAGTCAGCCAACACTAAATATTTTCCCAGTTACCCTAGGACTCAATAATATATCACTGTAATATATATCCTCCAAAATTTGAATTACCCGTTTCGACTGTCCGTCTGTTTGCATTATAGCTTCGTGAATTTCAAATACATACAACTCCACTGGCTTTCAAACGAATAATATGTTCTGACCAGAATAAAAATATGTCATTTTCATTAGTCTGAAAATAATAATCCTGATTGATTATCCCTTTCTCAATGTCAAATATAGTCCAGATACGAAATCCATCAACTCGCCTTTATATCCCATAAAAAATTATAACAAACAATAACTGTAATAGCTCATTTTTAGTCAAATCAGAATAGTTGTTTCAGAACCACAAATCCGAGGTAAAAATATTTATTTTATTATTATTTTAATGTCTACAGCATGATAGTATAATTGTGTAAAAATTTTGTTAAGAAACTTTATCATTTGAATGCTCAATTTAATAAAAAGGACTAAATCGCGTAAAGTGTAAAAGTTGAGTTCTATTAGCTAAAGGTGTAATAGCTATAGAACGCTATAGTAGAGGTCCTTAAGTGGTAATTAGACCATTTTTTATTTGAGTGGACAAATATGGACATTAATTAAGTGATATTAATGGTTTAATGATAAGGTTAATTTAGTAAATAACAAAATAAATTAAAATTAAAGTAAGAAAAAGAAAGGTATCATCTTTCTTCTTCATTTCTTCAACCACAATTTAGACTAGGAAGCCATTAAAGACCATCCAAACATTCGGCCAACCTTGGTGTGTGCATGTAAGTGACTTTTGACTCAGTTTTTAATGATTTCTATGTTTTCGGAGTTGTTGTAGCTTAATCTAGCTAGCCGAGGGGCTAATTTTTGAAACTGTTAAAAGTCTGGCGTTTTACCATTTATGAATATGTATATGTTTTGATGTTTGATTATAGAAAATGGATGGTTGTTGTTAGATAAACAACATTTGTTAAGTGATTTTTGATAAAATTGTCAATTAGGGATTAAATTGAGAAATGTGAAAAATTGTGTGGTAAATGTGTGAAATAATGAAAAAAATGGGCTGCTATGAGTATAGGTGAAAGTATGCTAGCATGGGTGTGGACTCAATTGCATGAATATACATTTTTATGAGCTACGGACTAAATTGTAGAGAAGTCTAAAGTTTAGGGGCAAAAGTGTAAAATTTCAATAATAAGAAATTTGGATTAAATTGAATTGAATGATAATTAAATAAGTTAAATTTGATTATATATAGATCAAGAAAAGCGAAGTTCGGAATTAGATCGGGGGAAAAACAAAATAGTGGATTGATAGCTTGCTTCTCACAGTATAAACCTGAGGTAAGTTCGTATGTTTATAAGCACTAATGTAATTGTGCCTTAAATGCTTTATAATTGTATTGTTAATGAATATAGCCTTACGAAAATGTTCAATTAAGATTCGGCAATGTGAAATCATGTTTGAACCTTAGGAATAGATAGGATACAAATGATATGTCATTAGGGGTTAGTGTGTTTTGGGTGCTGGTCCGTACGTTCTACCGGTGGCTAAGTTTTCTGGCATGTGTTGCAGATTCTCGCCAGCTTGTGTGAGTAGCACTGTGTAGCTATGTCTTGATCGTCAGCTTGTGTGAGCAGACCCAGTGATAGCTGGAGATGAGCATTTACGTATGAGATATGAGATTGAAATGGTTTTGACCATGTATTGGCACTCAGGGTGTGAGATTCCGGAGTATTTGATATTATTCAAAATGGTTCAACGGGTATATTGAATATATAAAAGGGTAAGAGATTGATACGTATCAGTGCAGGTATGTACAAAAACCATATAAGCATTGAATTCATGAAATTGATGAGTTCCATGATTAGCTTTGTGAATGAATATATATTAACCTTATGATTAAATGGAATTGTAGTATATTATGTTTATCTTACCTAAATTGTGAATGACTGGTAAGTTATACGTATTAGCAATATGAGCTTACTAAGCTTTATAGCTTACTCTGTTTACTTTTTCGTGTTTTATAGTGATTTTGAAACCTGCTCGGATTGGGAGTTGTCGAATATCTCATAACACTATCCAGCTATCATTTTGGTACTTTTGAACTTGTGTATTTGGCTATATGGCATGTATTGGTGTTATGGTTAGTATGGTCTGTATGTTTGTAATGTATATAGCCAATTGAATTGGCTTGTAAATGATGTATGTTTTGGTTATGTGTATAGCCATGTGATTTGGCTTGCTTTGGTAGTTTGGTTATGTATGAGTAAATGGCCTTTTGATATGTAGTTTATAAATTGATATGTGAATTCCTTGTTGAGAATTGGTATTGAAGGTAGAAAATGGTTGAAAATTGAGATTGTATTAGCATGATAAGTATTAGGCAAATAATGCATAGTTGAAAGTGATCATTTAGGTGATTTTTAGATGTGAAATTGGTATGAAATTGGATGGCTAATTGTGATACTTGTGTGCCTTGTGGTTGTTGGTATTGATACAGCATGAATTGGACTTGGTTTAGATGGGTTTAAATGCCTACTGAAGTTATGGTCATATGCAATTTGATTTGTGTAGGTGAATGCAAGTTTGGGTAAGAAATATGGCTTGGAAAATAGCCTATTATTGTTGACACGGGTGTGTGTCTCAGTCGTGTGTAACACACGGTTAGGTGACACGGCCGTGTGTCCCTTGATGTTTATTTAGAAACCAAGTCAGTAGCTCCGCACGGCCTAACACACGGGCGTGTGACTTGGCCGTGTGGCATAAGTCAGTATACCCTACAGTTTTAGCACGGCCTAGCACACGGCCTGGCACACGGGCGTGCGAGGCCATTTCAGATCAATTTTTGGGCGGATATCATCGAAATCATATTTAAAACACAATCAAGCTTAGTAGATTCAATAGAACTCAATACTTTGTTCTTGCATCTCAAATCAATCCGTTCTAACTACAATTCACTACTACATCATGAACAATCAGGTTATCGTTCCTAAGATAACGTCAAATTCAATAAAGAGGTAGTAACATCAAATCAACAGGAAAGTCGTAACATTAAATTCTTAGTGCACATTATTTGTAAACTAAATCAACTGTGACACTTTACTTAAATATTCATTATTTTGATAACATAACCAATCAGCTCAACCAATAAACTCTTTCTGTTACCAATGTTATACATATATACAAATGTGTCGACTAGAATCAATTAATGTATATATTGTAACATCAAAGATAGAAAAGGTAGCATTAATAACACAATTTCACTGGTTACTGATATCATCAATGGTCTCACATTACTCTATTTCATTCTATCTCTAACGTAAAACCCTGATGACACTGAAAATGCCTACTAGGTTCTTTCATTTTCTTTGGCGAGGAAGTAGAAAACATTTTGGATACAATTCGTTTATTGAAGTCTCAAAATTTTGTGTCACTTTGTTTCTTATAATAACAAATTTCTTCCATTTTCTGAGCCCAATCAAATAAAATTACGAACTCATGGGATTTCATTACACTCCAAGCATTTTAATCCCATTATTCAATCCATTTTTGAGACGAACACACAATTCATTTTCAATCGGTTTCATCTTATGAGCATATTTACTAAGCTGAACAAACTCTCGCTCGTATTCCGCAACTGATCTGATTCCCTGCTTCAACTCAAGGAATTCATTTTTCTTCTTATCAAGATTTCATTTGCTGATGTATTTCTTTTGGAATTCAATTCAAAAGAAATCTAGTTAACTTGCACTTTCAATACCGTAATAGTTAAAGTCGACTACCAGTGAAAAACCTCCTTTTATAACAGTGACACAGCACAATTCAAATAATATTCAAAAAAGCAACATTTTATCCAAAACTCTTGGTGTGTTTTCTAACCAATACTTAGGTCTAGCCAAAATATCACCCACTTTATTGTTAAACTCTTCAACTACACATAATTAGACTTTATGAATAAAAAACCTGTAAATATTTTATCGTATAGCATTTTAAGGACGAGGGGATGGAGGTCGTTGAGACAAGAAATTGACTCTTATATATACATTAAGCATATCACTCATCATATTAAGAAAGATACCATGAGCCTCATCTATAGGCTTAAGAAATTCAAGCATATCATGAACAAACCCTTGATCGGTGGCTGGAACATAACTCTCAGCTTCATCGGAATTAACTCGGTTTGATGACATCTTTTATTTATATGAAAAATAGAATCAATTGAGTCAAGAGACAACCCACTATCACAAGTTATAAAATTACATGTATTTTCAGACTCTCAACACATACATTCAGTCCGAGAATCGACCAAAACCATAACTATGATACAACTAATGTAAAACTTCTAACTCAACTTCGTCGCCAAATTAGGGTTACGGAGCATTACTGTAACACCCCAAACCCAGCCTAGAAGTTAGGCTAATCCGGCGTGTCACATTGAATAGTTTTAGCGAAAACCTTGTTTTCATTGAAAACCCTTCTAGAGAAAAGTTAAGTAAAATCCATTTTGCTTTCAAAACGAGGTGTAGCCAAGAACTATTTCCTTGTTACTATGTAAAAACAAATTTCCTTTGACAGCGGAAGCTCGTTCTTAAAACACAATTATTTTCAAAAAAAACTTGAAATTTGCTTAAAAGAAATAAATCAGGTTCCGTTTCAAAATTACAATGCATAGTGGAAGTAATGGAATAATTACAATCCGAAATAAAATAACTTAAAATCTAGAATTTAGATATTAAGAAAAGCAAGTCTAATCGTCCTGCTAGTTGGTCACCACTGAGTCCCTTCATCCGTCGAACCGCCTACTGAGGATCACTTGAGAAAAATAAAAGAGGGAGTGAGTTTTCAAAAACTCAGTGTGTACGACCCTCGTCAAACAAATAGCATACATATCATATTGTTAACATAATAATATCATACATGCAATGTTGTGCAAACCCTCCCCAAATAATCCATCCGGTACACATCATCTCCGTCCCGCTGAAACACTTCTGTGGGGATTTCTAAATCGACCCACCCATCCGATACACATCAAGGGTAGCCCGGTTGCGGTACTACCTAACGTTGCAACAAAGCTGCTAATCATATAATGGGCTTAAAAAGCCATCGATGGATCCACAGTTGTCAAGCAACCATGCGATCCTCATATACTTCCTCCGTTCCATAATACCCACCCATATGCATCCTAAATAGAATATCATATGAATGCAGCAAATGTACATGTAACATCCATAAATCTTACATTCCATACATAAGAGTATTTTAGTCATTTCATAAATCAAAGGTATTTCGGTAATTCTACCCTACAGGGATATTTCAATAATTCTTAACAGTATGAGTCTTAATTACGAACCTTGGCGCGCCAACAAGTCCTCGCGGCTAAAGTGAACAGACACTATGCACAAGGTAGGATTCCAGAGAAGAGGAGGTGGGCCACTAGGACCGCTTAAGTACCAGGCTCTCCCTAGATCCAATCCTAGACATGCATATGTCTATTGCCACACTCTACCCTAGCGACTTGTCCACAGACATGTTTGATTATTAAATTAAGTTTTATGTTGCTTAAGAATTCATCAGAACTAAGCCTAGAGTCCATTAAAACCCTAGCATGCATTTCTAAAATCCCAAAAGGCCCACTAAGCCCAATCATGTCCATATAGCCCATTAAGCCCAATCATGTATATGTAGCCCATTAGGCCCGATCATAATCAAATCATAAAACCATCCATATCAATCCATCATTGAATTTCACATATCAACTCTTACCGATTTGGGCCCACGAGCTCGGCAGGCCCATTTAGCTCCTTCTGGCCCGGTTGGCCAACAGTGGCCCGAGACTATGAGATCGCTCTCTTGGTCCCGGTAGTTGTATCGGTGTTCCCACACGAATGTTCGCACGCTCATGTGGTTGTAGGCGCCAACCTTTCAGTGTTTCGGCTTTTCGGCATTCCAGTTTTTCGATATTTCAACTTTTGCCGATTTGTCGTGTGTGAAGTGTATGTACACACTTGGTAAATGAGACGTGTTACACTATCCTCAGCCTTGAACCTACAACCAATACCAACCTCCAATCAATCACACACTTAACCACAATATTTACCAAAAACCGAAGCCTTACCTCAACCTTACCGTGTACCACCAGTCCTAATAGCCCTTCCTTAGCTACTACTCACGATTGTCCCCTAGATCTGCATCAATCTTAATCGTTAAAGACAAAATAATATGTGACTTGTATCCACTTAAGTCACCCTTTCCCTTACTATAGACTATTCAACCAACTTATCCCAAAATCAGGAACACTTACCCAAAAGCTGAAACATATGGATAGCTTTTCGACAAAGACTTGTAGATCCAAGCTTGATTCCGATTTTCCAAGATCCGATCCACCAAAAATCAAAGGAATGATGACAGCACGACAGAGCTTTGGTCACTAGAGTATTCGGCACAAGTTTTGGGGCGACGAAGAAATCGGCTCCAAAAGCCAAGGTTTTCGGCTTTTGAAGTCACGAATATTTGGTCCTCAACAATTGAGATGAAGGTGGGACGGCACAAGCAATGGAGGAAGAAGAGAATGATATTCGATTTAAGGCTTTAGGAGAGAAGAAAACAAAACACATAAGGAAGAGGCGAGGTTTAGAACAGAAAAAGTGAAGGAGAATTCGGCAGAGCACTATAGTTGCCGAAATAGCACAAAGGGAATTCCAATTGCCCAAATAGCACAGAGGGAATTCGGCACCCCCTATTTATACACAAAACTGAAACTCTGACTATCCCCCCAAAGTCCCAATCGGCTCCAACTCTTCCCCATCTCATCTCCTTGTTTTTCTCCCTGATAACTCCCCAATCCTTTTCTTAAATTTTCTCTTCTGATCACTCTCCTTAGAGTCCATCATCACACCACTTCCAACCTTCTAGGAGGCCAAAATTAAACTCCTAAAAAAATACTAAGCTAGGATTCGAACCTAGGATCTCCTTACTAGCCCATAACGCCACCTTCAAATACCCTAAGTGGCGTCACTTACCCACTCCACCACAAGGCTCTTTGATGCCATTTTTCCCTATTTTTATTTAAAAGCCCAACTACTCACCGCCCTGGTTCCTTTAATAATTAATTAAAAATCCCTTCTTCTCAAAGTTTGAACCCAAAACTTCTCCAACACCCCTAGACACTCCAAGTTTATTAAACCCTTAAAGCCAACATGTCATTTTTCATTTTCTTGCTTAAAAAGAATTTCTGAGACCCAAAGCCCAAAGCCCAATTCATCTAGGCCCAAAATTTGGGGCGTTACAATTACCGTACAATAAAATACATTTAAACATTTAAAGATTTATATTATATCATAAATCATTCATACACATGCATATTGTCCTTAAATCGAGCCCTCGAGGCCTTAAAAATAGCTTAGAAGCAAATAGGGACAAACGGGGGTTTTATTGCAAATTATTTTTATCTTATTGTTACTTTTCTAATTTTACTCTTTCTTTGCTTCTGGCAAGTATATCTAGTTTATGACTAGAAGGAACCCGTCAGGACCCTCGCTTTTTGACAGTGAGATAGAAAGTATAGTTCATAGAAATCGTAGGCAGATAAGGCAAAGTTTATAATACATAGAGGAACAGCAACAGGACAATACTAATACTACCGAGGAGATGGCTGATAATAATCTGCTTCCTCCGGTGGTTGCCAAAAATCCTGCTCCTCGTACTATGTACGACTATGCTAAGCCTAATTTAACTGGGGCTGAATGGAGTATTGTTAGACATGCTATTGCTGCAAATAATTTTGAACTGAAACCTAACAGTATTCAAATGATCAACAGTTTGTTCAGTTTGATGGTTTAAAGGACGAAGACTCAAATACCCATTTAGCAAATTTTTTAGAATTCTGTGATACTTTAAAAATAAATGGCGTTTCTGACGATGCCATTCATCTTCGGTTGTTTCCCTTCTCATTGAGGAGCAAAGCTAAAAAATGGTTGAACTCGTTACCACGAGGATCAATCACTACGTGGGAACAAATGACTGAAAAATTTTTACTTAAATATTTTCCGCCGGCTAAAACGGCTAAGTTGAGGAATGATATTTCTTCTTTTGAGTAGATGGATTTAGAAATACTTTACGATGCATGGGAGAGATACAAGGATCTACTGAGAAGATGCCTTCACCATGGGTTACCATTATGGCTACAGGTTCAAACCTTTTACAATGGTGTGAACCCCTTAACTAGGCAATTGATTGATGCAACCGCCGGCGATACACTAAACAACAAAACACCTAAGGCTGCTTACAAATTCATTGAAGAGATGTCACTGAATAACTATCAGTGGCAAGTAATAAAGACGAAGCCAATAAAGGCAGCCGACATTTTTAACCTCGACGCAGTCACCATGCTATCAAACCAGGTGGAGCTTTTAAATAAAAAGATTGATAGTTTATGTGGTTCTTCATAGGTACATCCAGTGATGCAGTGCGATACGAATGGAGGATGAATGGGCAATACAGAATATCCACCTTACAACCCGAGCACTGAGAATGAGCAAGTTCACTATATGGGTAACAATTCTAGACCTCAAAATAACCCTTATAGTAACACTTACAATCCAGGTTGGAGGAACTATCCCAATTTCTCATGGGGTGGTCAAGGGAATCAAAGACCGCAAACCCCTCCAGGTTTCCAACCACCCTACCAGTAAGAGAAAAAGTCGAATCTTAAAGATATGCTAGCAAAGTTTATTTCGGTGTCAGAGACTCATTTTCAGAATACCGAAACAGAGTTGAAAAATCAGAAAGCATCGATTCAAGGGCTTGAGAATCAAATTGGATAGCTGGCTAAGTTAGTTTTTGAAAGGCAACCAGGCAGTTTACCTAGTAACACCGAACCTAACCCAAAAGAGCATGTGAAGGCAGTTACACTAAGGAATGGGAAGGTGTTGGTTGAAGCTGAAAAGAAGATGCCACAAGAAACTAATAAGGAAAAAGGTGAGGAAGTAAATGAGAATGTAACACCGGTACTTAAAGAGTATAAACCACCGATCCCATATCCAGCAAAGTTGAAGAAAGACCACATGGACACACAATTCGGTAAATTTCTTGAACTTTTTAAACAATTACATATTAACTTACCTTTTATTGAAGTTACTTCGTAGATGCCGACATACGCAAAATCCTTAAAAGAGCTTTTACAAATAAAAGGAAGTTTGAAGAGCTATCAATCGTGGAGCTTAACGAGGAATGTTCAGCTATTCTCCAAAATAAGCTATCAACCAAATTGAAAGATCCAGTAAGTTTCAAAATTCCCTGTTTAATTGGTAGTTTAAATATTGAGAAAGCATTAGCTTATTTAGGTGCCAGTATTAATTTTACGCCTTATAAAATGTTCAAGCAGCTTGGTCTTGGGGAACCAAAACCCACGAGGATGAGTATCTAATTAGCTGATAGATCTATTAAATATCCTAGGGGATTATTGAAGATGTTTTGGTAAAAAGTTGATAAATTCATATTCACTGTTGATTTTGTTGTGCTTTACATGGATGAGGATGTTGAGGTGCCTTTAATTTTAGGACACCCATTTTTAGCTACTGTTAGGGATGTTATTGATGTAGGTGATGGTAAACTTGTGCTCAGGGTAGGTGACGAGAAAATTATTTTTAAAATTTATGATGTTATGCGATACTCTAGAGAGCAAGATGATTCCTATTACTTTATCGACGCTATTGATCATTCTATTCAAGATTCTTTTTAGGAAATCATACATAAAGACATGTTGGAACTGTGTCTTGCCCAAGGTAAGGAGGCAGATGACGATACCAATGAGATGGGGGAGATGCAAATTAAGTTAAATTCAAATACTTCTTCCCTAAGACAAAAGAAGTATGAGGGTATTGAAATAAACGATGAACTAAAACAAAAACTCTCTATTGAAGAGCCTCCCAAATTGGAACTGAAACAGTTACCAAATTACTTAGAGTATACATTCATCGGAGATAATTCTACACTACCGGTGATTGTTTCTTCAGAATTGGAACCCAATGAGAAAGACAAGTTACTACAGGTACTAAAGGAGCATAAAAGAGCCATAACTTGGAAGATTTCTGACATTAAAGGGATAAGCCCATCGTTTTGCACCCACAAAATTTTAATGGAATATGAATATAAACCATATGTGCAACCTTAAAGATGATTAAATCCCAACATGAAAGAAGTTGTTAAAGCTGAGGTAATTAAACTTCTGGATGCTGGAGTTATTTATCCTATTTCTGACAATACTTGGGTAAGTCCTGTGCATGTTGTTCCAAAGAAGGGAGGCATGACTGTTGTAGCCAACGAGAAGAATGAATTGATTCCAACAAGAAAAGTCACAGATTGGAGAGTTTGCATTGACTATAGGAAATTGAATGATGCCACGAGAAAAGATCACTTTCCCTTACCCTTCATTGATCAGATGTTAGAAAGATTATCTAGGCATATGTCTTATTGCTTCCTAGACGGACTCTCTCGCTACTTCCAAATCCCAATAGCTTCTGAGGATCAACATTTACATGCTCATATGGTACGTTTGCTTATCGTAGAATGCCTTTTGGATTATGTAATGCTCCTGTTACTTTTCAGCGTTGCATGCTAGCCATCTTTGATGAACTTGTGGAAGATATTATGGAGGTATTTATGGACGACTTTTCAGTATTCGGTAATTCTTTCCACCTTTTCCTTAAAAATTTAAAACAAGTTCTAATGAGATGTGAGGAAACGAACCTTCTGCTTAATTGGGAAAAATGTCACTGTATGGTTCGAGAAGGGATTGTGTTAGGTCACAAAATTTCTAGTAAAGGGATTGAGGTTGATAAAGCAAAAATTGAAACCATAGAAAAATTACCTCCTCCTAGTTCAGTTAAGGCTATTAAAAGCTTTTTAGGACATGTTGGATTTTATAGAAGATTTATTAAGGATTTTTCTAAAATAGCTAAGCCTTTAACGAAATTACTAGAAAAAGATGTGCCTTTCAATTTTAACCAGGAATGTTTAGATGCATTTAATACCCTAAAAAATAAATTAATAAATGATCCAATTATAATTGCACCTGATTAGAATTTACCCTTTGAACTAATGTGTGATGCGAGTGATTTTGCAGTAGGTGCGGTTTTGGGACAGTGAAGAGACAAGCATTTTCAGTCGATTTATTACGCTAGCAAGACATTGACGGCCACACAAGGAAATTACACCACCATAGAAAAAGAGTTGCTAGCTGTGGTTTTTGCATTTGATAAATTTAGACAGTATTTGATACTATCTAAAGTTGTCGTTTGCATTGACCATTCAGCTCTTCGTTATCTTTTAACTAAATCTAATGCAAAACCTCAGCTCATAAGATGGATTTTACTCTTACAAGAATTTGATTTGGAAATTCAGGATAAGAAAAGAGCTAAAAATCTTGCGGCAGACCATCTTTCTAGACTTGAAAATCCACATATCAAAGAACTCGATGAGAGTGAGTAAATGACTCGTTTCCTGAAGAACAACTCTTGGCTATATCCGACTCCGAGGTACCTTGGTTTGCAGATATTGCGAATTACTTAGTTGCTAACATCCTACCAAAAGGGTTGACACATCATCAAAAGAAGCGATTCTTTGCTAATGTGAAAAATTATTTTTGGGAGGACCCTTTTCTTTTTCGTACATGTGTAGATCAAGTAATTCAGAGATGTGTTACAAAGGTAGAAGCAAGCAAAATCCTAGAATAGTGCCATTTCAGACCAACAGGAGGACATTACAGTGGGACTAGGACAGCACATAAAATGCTAGATTCAGGTTTTTATTGGCCCACTCTATTCAAGGACGCTAACAAGTATGTTACTTCTTGTGATATATGTCAAAGAACATGTAATATCTCTAAATGCGATGAAATGCCTCAAATGTATATGCTATCATGTGAAATATTTGATGTATGGGGTATTGATTTTATGGGTCCATTCCCTAGCTCATTTGGGAATAAATACATCTTAGTAGCGGTTGATTATATGTCAAAATGGGTGGAAACTCAAGCTTTATGTACTAATGATGCTAGAGTGGTAGTGGGATTTCTTAAGAAACTCTTCTCTCGATTTGGAACACCTAGAAAAATTATTAGTGATAGGGGTACTCATTTTTGTAATACTCAATTTGATAAAATCTTAAAGAAATATGGAGTGCACCCCAGAACAACTACCCCTTATCACCCTGAAACCAGTGGGCAAGTTGAAGTAGCCAATCGAGAGCTTAAACGTATTCTAGGGAAAACTATAGAATCAAACAGGAAAGATTGGGCATTAAAAGTAGACGACGCTTTATGGGCCTATAGAACCGCTTTTAAAACTCCCATAGGAACATCCCCATACAGACTTATTTACGGGAAGAGTTTTCATCTACCATTTGAATTAGAGCACAAAGCATTTTGGGATATAAAATTCTTAAACTATGATCTTAAACTTTCAGGTGAGAAAAGATTAATGCAGTTGAACGAGCTAAATGAGTGGCGAGCGAATGCTTACGAGAACTCATGTCTATACAAAGAAGCAACAAAGCGACGCCATGATGCTCATTTGAAGCAACATAAGTAATTTGAAGTTGGAGATCTTGTTCTACTATACAATTCAAAGCTCAAGTTGTTCCCTGGAAAGATGAAATCAAGATGGTCTGGTCCATTCGTAATCAAAACCATTTTTCCCTATGGCACAATTGAGGTAAATCATCCGACTTATGGCACATTCAAGGTAAACGGTCAGCGACTTAAACTATATAATGGTGAGGATTTTAGGGATATTAGAGAGGAGCTTCAGCTTCGTGAACCTTCATAAAAAGAAGAAAACAAGGTAAGTCTAGCTTAGGACTTTAAACAAGCGCTTCTCGAGAGGCAACCCGAGCACTAACCCTATTCATTAGTTTATTTTTACTTTTATTCATGTTTTAATGCAGGTTTTTAACCCACACGGCCTAGACACACGGGCGTGTCCCTAGCCATGTGGATGTGAGGACTTCATTTATGATATTCAAAGAAATTGATAGGGGACTCCACAGGCACGACACACGGCTGTGTGTGATATCACTCGGGCGTGTCAAAATTCCACACGGGCGTGTCCTTTGCCATGTCGACCCTGAAGCTTAAAATGCCCAAGAATCGACAGAGACACGGCCTAAATTTACTGCATACGGGTGTGCGACACGGTCGTGTGGACTATACGGCCTGGACACATGGGCATGTCCAAAGCCGTATGAAAACTTGAGCCTAATTTTTCAAATTTTAAACAAGTTAAGGGGCTCTATGGGCGTGCGACACGGTCATGTGGACCACACGGCCTAGACACACTGGCGTGTCCAAGGTCGTGTGAAAACTAAGCATTCGCAAATCGCGACGAACACGAGCTAGGGACTCGACCACACGGGCGTGTGACACGGCCGTGTGACCCAACATGGGTCATTACATGACCGTGTCCCTATTTAAAGCTGACTTTCTTTTTTCTCTTTTCCTTACCTTTCCAAAACTTTCCCTCCAAAACCCTAGCCGCTACTCCCCATTTCAGCCACCGCCCTCCTCCTCCACTCTCCTCATTTCTCCCTTCTTCCCCAACCCAAAACTCTCCCTCCCTTTTCCTTCTACTTTTCTTTTCTTTTCCTATTTTCTCTTTCTTTTTCCCCCATCCTTCCTTGCACCCTCACCGCCGCCCCTTCTCCTTTTTTCCAGCCACCCACCCCCTTTCACATACTCCACACCCAGACTGCGCCACCCATCGTCGCACCGCTGACAACCACTCCACCGTCGATTGACCCTTTTCCCCCATTTTTGATTCCTCATTTAATTTTCATTTTTATTTTATCTTATTTTTATTATATGTTATTATCATTATTATTATTTTCATTCTTATTTCTATTTTGATTATTATTATTATTTCTAATCTCTTAGTTCTGTTGAATGTTTATATAATTTAGGTTGATTTTATTTGGTTCTATACTTAATTTAGTTGTTATTTTCGCACTATTTCTTAGTGATTCTATTACTTCACTTTAATTTCTTGCTAATAATCTTGTCTTCAGCTTACAATAAATTAGAATTGTTTATCTCTACCGTGTTTCTCTTTGATGATATTTTTTTATTTCGTAATACTATTATTCAGGTCTAGTTCACTATTAGTCAATTTGGTGATCCCCACTTGAATGTTTTTTTTGTCTATTATGTTTATACCTTTAATTTAAAATTTTTTTTGCTTGATTTCTGGCAGGTTTATTATGACAAATACTCAAGGTAAGACAAAGGTCATCATCCCCGCTTCGAAAAAGCAAAAGGGTCCCGGCACGACCTCCTCGAGCGCTTCAGTTGAAGTGCTCCACCCTTACCTCTGTTTTACCGCAGACCCACCGAAGGACCTATTTCAGCTCCTTCGAGCACGACCCCTAGGTTTGGGCCGCTACATCAACTGGGCCGCGTTGGAGCAGGTCCACCTCACTGACGAGGTTCGTGCCCTCATTATCACAGAGCGTCATGTCTGTCCATGACGAGCCCGGCACCATCGTCTTTCGCCTTGGCGGTTTGGTGTGCCACATGAGCGTCCCAGAATTTGGTGCTGCCTTGGGATTATACACAAAGGAGTTTATGAGGGTCGAGGACTTCCTCCAGCTCCACCGCCATATTCATTACTCGCCCTCGCATTGTTAGAACGATATCGGCTCTCTGACGACTTATGATCCCAGTCGCTCGAAGGTGACTTCCCTCTCTCCTACCCTAAGGTATATTCACGCACTCCTCGCTCATACTTTGACAGGTCGGAGAGAGAGCGCACACGATGCCTACTACTTATGGAGCATGGCTCACGGCCACATCATCGACTTGGCATACTTCCTGATCTAGCCTTCCGCCACCAGACTGACCGCCATAGGAAGGGCCCTATCTACTTAGGGCCTTACGTCACTCGCCTCACTCGACACTTCGGTCTCTTCACACCGGAGCCGTCCTCCTCGCTTACACTGGTTGGCCAGATGTCCCCTCAGGGCATCTCAAGCATGCTACATATAAGGATGATCGAGCAACGTCGTGGTTTCGGTCCCCCCAGTACCGACTGTCTCGACCTGATGATCAGGATGATCCTGAGGACATTACTGAAGATGTTTCTCCCCCTCACGATAAACCACCACACCCTCCACCACCGAGTCAGCGACCTTTCTCTTCTGCTGCTACTTTGACCGACATATCCGAGTGACTCACCGCTTAGAGCAGCAGTGTTATCAGCTATTCGATAGTCTCGAGGCCATCTTACAGCAGATATGCCACCATCTCCATATTTCACATTCGGCACCGCCACCTCGTGACGCATCTGACAATGAGGACATTTGAGTCCATTTATTTTTGTTATTATTTTTATTTTTTCTTTTTCTTTTTCTTTTTAGTCTATTTTCCTTTATGTTTCATATTATATTTTTAAAGACTTATCTTTTTTTATTTTGAACTATATTTTAGTTGTTATAATTATTCCTCATCGAGTAATCCCTTAATCTTCTTCCACAGTTGTGTTTATTTTCTTAATAGTTGCTCAAAATCATACACTTCACAACAATTCCGCATTCATTCTTCCACGAATTTCATCCAAAATTCAGGAAGTTTCACTCCCTTCCCTCTCTTATGATTTTCTTATTATATTGTCATAATCTATTTTGGTACATTGAGGACAATGTACATTGTAAGTGTGGGGAGGTTAATTATATCATTATTAGAAAATCCCTGAATTATGCCCTGTTCTTAAGTAACTTTCTCATATTACTATTAGAATAAATTTTTTATTGATTTATGATTTTTTTATATGTTTTGGATTAAGTCATAGGTAATTGTGCATTGATGGTTTAAACTTTAAGATATTAGAGAATCAAGCATGATAAGTCTATTTTCAGAATTAAAATTTCTAGGATGTTTCCCTAAATTTAAATGTTATCTTGAAGTTTGAAATTTGCAAGGTTGACATCAAAAACCATAAATTTTGTGAGGTTTTGAGCCTTTTAGAGCATATATTTTTCTTGCTCACTTTATTATTGGTTGTGAGTGTATCAATATTGATTTGTTATTCTAGAACTTGCTTCGATTATTCTTATCGAGACCACACCCTTGATTTGATATACTGAGATGATACAGGCACCTAGGTTTTAACCCATTTATTCCATTAAAAACCTACCTTCATAATTAACCCCTAGTGAACCCCTTTGAGCCTAATAAATCGTTTCTTGACTCACCCATTAATATTAACCCAAAACTCAATTTTTGCTTCTCCTACTTTATTGACTTCCCTTTTGTCAAGATTTGATTTGATCAGTTGCCTAACTATATTCTTTATTTCAGTTGTTAAATTCTTCTTATTATTGTAGATAAAAAAAGTGGAAATATATATTACTAGTTCTATGTTTTTTTTGAGCTTAAGCAGTTAGTGTCACATTTTGAGAAGAAGCTCGTGTTATTATTCAATTGTAATTATTTAGTATTAGTTTATTTTTCTCATTAAGTAAATTGTCAATTCAATCTCTATTTTTACCTCTAATTCAGCCTTTATCCGCACCTTTAACCCAAGCCCCATTACAACCCTTTCAAAGACCTTTTGATTTGTGTATCATCTCATTTTATAGTGGTGGAGATTTGATTTTCATGCAAGCCTATGGTAATAAATTTTCATGTTTGACTTTTGAGTGCTTAAGTTGAACCTTAAACACTTTGAGTGATTTGAATGAACCTTTAGTAAGGATGTCAATTCTTGTCGGTTTTGAATTAAAGGTAATTATTTAGATAAGGGGAACCACCTATGTTTTCGTGCTATAAAATTTGCGACTTGAATTGTTTGAATCTTTAAGATTCTTTTAGTTAAAATTATCAATGTATGAATTACATGTGAATTATGACAAGGCAATATTGATGAGAATTATGAATTGAGGAAGTTTAATTTTAATTGTGAGTTGAGGATTTTGCTTGAGGACAAGCAAACGCTTAAGTGTGGGGATATTTGATAAACCATAAAAGTAACACATTTTAATCCCACGCTTAGCATGTTTTTGGATGTTTATTTATAGAATTTGGTGAATTCAATGCTCCTAATCCTTTAAATTCATGATTCTATACTTAGGAGAGCATAGAGGAGCGAAAGGAACGGAAAACGGGCCAAAACCGGATAAAACGGGCCATCTTAAGGATCCACACGGCCAAAGCCCGCACCACACGGGCTGAACACATGCCCGTGTGAACCAACAAGCTGGACACATGCCCGTGTGTCAGCCCATGTCGATCGAAAGCCATGTAAATTCCCACACGGCCTGGGCCTCTTCACATGGGTTGATCACACGCCCGTGTCCCTGTCGTACCCTGCTTTGTTTTCATGCACAAAAAGCCAATTTTAGAGTTTCTGAGCCTTCTAAAGTCTATAAATACACATCAGAGGAAGACCCAAGGGAGCACGCAGAATAGATTGAAGAATTTACTCGAAGGAAGCTGTCGGAATCATCTAAAAGGCGGATTCACTCCAAGATTGAAGATCTCTATCAAGTTCTTTTGAAGTTTTTGGGTTCTTTATGTCTTGTTGTTTTCTTAATTCTATGATGTTTTCCTTTTACATTATTGATAAACCGTAAAAGTAACATATTTTAAGCCCACATTTAGCACGCTTTTGGATGATTTAAGCCCTGAATTGTGTAATTTGGTGCTCTTAATCTTTTGTTTTCATGTTTTATACCCAGGAGAGCACCGGATGATGAAAAGAATGGAAAATGGGCCCAAAATGGAGTAAATGGGCCATATCACGAAATCCACACGGCCTGGGCCCAAGACCACACGGTCGTGCCTCATTCAACAGCTTTGAACACGGGTGTGTGCCATAGGCGTGACCCTGTCGTCAGGAAGAAGAGTTTCACACGGATTAGGATACTTAGGGGCAAAGAAACACATTCGAAGCCTATATAAACACCCTAAGTGCAACCTAAAAGGGAGGAACCCAAGGCTTTAGTCAGGGGGCATCCAGCTAGGCCAAAGAGGGTAGATTTGTGGAGATTTACTAGAAGATAGCCATTTGATTCATCTCAAGAAGCCGAAATTATACTCAAGACGGAGGATCTCTCCTTCAAATCCTTCAGGGGGTTTTAGGGATTTCTTATTTTTTGTTTTATCTTTTCTTTTGAGATGTATTCTTTTATTATTATTATGAACTAAACCCTCAGATACCTGAGGGGGATGAAACCTAAGATGAATCTTGTTATCTTTTGCTGAACTATATGATAAATATTTGACTTGTTCTTAATTATGTGTTCTTAATTCTTGTGTTGATATTTCCAGGATATTAATTCAAGTGTGATGTGCTTAGGTGGAGGAGCAAAAGTCCCTGCCTAAGAGTAGATCTAGCATAATTAAGCGAAGTTGATTGCACGCCTAGAGATAGGGTGACGAGATTTTGCCGGATTAGGGTGAAACCTAATATGGGAGTCCATAGATCGAGTTAATGCAATTCTAGGGGTTTTAATTAGAAAGAGATTTCAATTGATCAACCTAGGGTTAGACGTTAGTTGCCTCGAGAGAGGGATTAATATACATTAGGGAATCTTATGGATCAAGTCAAGTGAATAAATCGTCTGGTTCAGAATTAGATAACAAGTGAAGTCTAGGTGGATTCTTCCTTGGCTGTCGTCTTAATCAATTGGTTTTCTCTCAAGTTATTTTCTCAATTTCATTCTTCTTTGTCTCTGCATCTTTAGTTTAGTAGTTAGTAATTTTAGATTAGATAAACAAATCCCTTAATTCTTAGGCTAGATAATAAAAAGAGAGTTAATATTAGTACTTTTGGTTCCTTTGGGATTCGACATTCTGGTCTTGCCTTAACTATACTACTGTTCGATAGGTGCGCTTGCCTCAAATCGTTGTCATAGTTAGTTTCTAGGTTCGATCATTCTTTATATAAATTTTAAGACTCTGACACGCGATCAAGTTTTTGGCACCGTTGCCGGGGAACTGAAATATTAAGAAAGCTTCATTTTTATTACTTTAGCCATTTTTTATTGCAAATTATTTTTATTTTTATTTTTTTTAATTTTTTTCTAATTTTCTTTCTTTTGTTCCTTTTCAGGTACCTATAGTTTATGACTAGAAGGAACCCGACAGGACCCTTACTTTACGACAGTGATATCGAAGGTACTGTTCACAGAAATAGCAGAGAAATAAGGCGACGTTTAAACTACATAGAAGGAGAGAAAGAAGCCAAAATTAATACCAACAAAGAGATGGCTGAGAACAATCCGCCACCTCTAGAGATGGCCGAACATCATGCTCCACGGACTATGTATGATTATGCTAAACTTAGTTTAACAGGAACTGAATCAAGTATTATTAGGCCTACTATTGCTGCAAATAATTTTGAACTGAAACCTAACACTATACAGATGATACAACAGTTTGTTCAGTTTGATGGTTTGCAGGATGAGGATCCTAACACACACTTAGCGAATTTTCTAGAATTCTGTGATACCTTCAAGATAACTGGCGTTTCTGATGATGTCATCCGTCTTCGGTTATTTCCCTTTTCTTTGAGGAATAAAGCCAAACAGTGGTTGCATTCTCTTCCACGAGGGTCAATCACTACATGGGACAAAACGATCGAAAAATTTTTATTAAAATATTTTCCGCCAGCCAAAACAGCCAAGTTAAGGAATGATATCTCTTCTTTTGCAGATGGATTTAGAGACACTGTACGACGCATGGGAGAGATATAAGGATTTGTTGAGAAGGTGCCCACACCACGGATTACCTTTGTGGCTATAGGTCCAAACTTTTTACAACGATGTGAACCCCTCAACAAGGCAATTAATTGATTCAGTCGCCGGTGGAACTCTGAATAACAAAACTTCTGAAGCAGCCTACGAGTTTATAGAAGAGATGTCA
Organism: Gossypium australe; assembly: GCA_005393395.2. Taxonomy (NCBI): domain Eukaryota; kingdom Viridiplantae; phylum Streptophyta; class Magnoliopsida; order Malvales; family Malvaceae; genus Gossypium; species Gossypium australe. The sequence goes on along the minus strand of CM016623.1, from coordinate 69,944,916 downwards.
CTGAATAACTATTAGTGGCAAGTTACTAGGAAAAGGCCAAGCCAAAGTAGCCAGAGCTTTCAACCTCGATGCAGTAACCGTGCTATCAAATTAGGTAGAATTGCTATGTAAAAAATTTGATGGTTTATATGGCTCTTTGCAGGCACATCCAGTTATGCAGTGCGATGCAAGTGAAGGTGTGGCGAATCCTAAGTACCCACCCTACGGACAGGACATGGAGAGCGAACAAATGAACTATATGGGTAATAATTTCCGATTTAACAATAACCCTTATAGTAATACTTATAATCCAGGTTGGAAGAACCACCCCAATTTCTCATGGGGCGGTCAAAGAAATCAAAGGCAACAACCATCCCAGAACTTCCAGCAACAACCTTACCCACAGGAAAAGAAGCCGAACCTTGAAGAGATAAAAAATTTCATAGCAGCCTCAGAAACACGTTTCCAAAAGGTAGAAACAAAACTTGAAGTATTGTCACAGGAGTTCAAGGATCAAATCAGGCAACTTGCTAAGCATATTTCTGAGAGACCACAAGAAAGACTACCGAGCAACACCGAGACTAACCCAAGGGAGCAAGTTCAAGCCATAACAGCTCAAGATAGTGAAGGGTTAGATGCGCTTAATTCAAAACAAAAGAAGGTGGTAGAAGAAGATATGGTTGAGGTCAATAACAAGCTGAAACCGGTAATCAAAGAGTACAAACCTCGCATACCATATCATACAAGCAATAATGAAAGACGACACAGAGGAACAGTTCGGTAAGTTTCTTAAACTTTTAAAGAAACTACATATTAACTTACCGTTTCTTGAAGCTCTTTCGCAGATGCCAGATTCTAGGAAATTTTTAAAGAAGCTATTGACAAATAAGCGGAAGATATATGAGGAATCACATGTGGAACTGAACGCAGTGTGCTCAGCAATGTTGCAAAATAAACTACCACAGAAATTAAAAGATCCAGGGAGTTTTACAATTCCATGCTTAATTGGTAGTTTATCTATTGATAATGCATTAGCTGATCTAGGGGCAAGCATAAATGTCATGCCTTATAAATTGTTTAAACAACTAGGTCTAGGGAAGCCCAAACAAACTAGGATGAGTAATCAATTAGCTGATAAAACTATTAGAGTTCCTAGGGGTATAATTGAAGATGTACTTGTGAAGATTGATAAATCTGTATTCCCAGTAGACTTTGTCGTTTTAGACATGGATGAGGACAACACGATACCCCTAATTTTAGGAAGACCATTCTTAGTAACTGCCAGGACTAAAATCGATGTCGACGCAGGAGAACTCATACTTTGTGTAGGTGACAAGACAGTTACTCTTCAAGCCCTCGATTCAGCTAGAACATTGAATAACCAAGGTGAGAAAGTAAATTCTATTGATAACCATTCAGTTAACCCTTCTTTTCAAGAAGCACCACAAAAGAACACAACTGAGACCGATCCTGAACCCTGTGCCAACAAGGAAATAACTCACAAGGAACAAAAGATTCAGATTGATGAACTAAAAGAGGGGAAAACACATCTTAAAGAAAAACTAGGGATACACGAAGCAGAACCGAAGCCACTTCCCTAGACAGACAGGTTCAAAATTGGAGATCAGGTACTACTAGACAAAGTAGACCCACGAATATCTCCACCTAATCCTACACAAGCAAGGAAATCCCTTTTAAGGTAATCAATGTCTTCCCATACGGAACAGTAGAGGTAAGTAATCCCATGTTTGGCACTTTGAAAATAAATGCTACTCGTCTTAAACTCTATAATGATAATGGAACTGCTAGCACGAGGAAGGACTTCCAACTCCTCAAACCACCATGATTATTCAAAATGAGAGGTAAAGTCTAGTTTAAGACTATAAACGAGTGCTTCTCGGGAGGCAACCCGAGTACTAACCCCATTACATTTTTACATTTTATTCTTACTTTTATTTTTCCTTTTTAGCACCTAACTATAAACTAATGAAGTGCAGATTTCCAGGCCACACGACATTGCACACGACCGTGGCCGTGGCCGTATGGATCTCATGAATCTCTGTACTGACATGGCAGAAATGATACAAGTCAGAACAAATAAAATCTTTGAGTCACAGACTCCAACCACCACATCACGAGCATCGACACAACCCCACGGCAGTGCAATGCGGCTGTGGTCGACACTGTTAGATCACACACGGGCGTGGCGACCTGAGTATGGGCGTGGGAGAAACGAACAAAGCCCACCACGACCATGCATACTACCGTGTGACATGCCACGCCCATGATACGCGGGCGTGTGAATGTACCTAACTTGAAAATTCTATTTAAACCACCCACCCCTCCCTCTTCTCACCCATTTAGCCCATTTAGTTTTCCTTTTCTTTCTCAACCCTCTCCCTACTTTTCCTCTCTAATATTTCACTAACAATCGAGCCACACCATAACTATGTCGAAGAAGCTGAAGGATCCAAGCACAACATCCCTGTGGGAGACCGATCTGCATAAGTTCATGCCGGCCGCTTCACCCACTTGACAAGCCAAGGGTCTTTGGGACCATTTAGTCTTTATTTTACTTTTCTCTTCTCCTTTATCTTCCTTCTCTTTGACTCTCTTATGCTTAATTTAGTTTATTTTATTTTAGTTTCTTAGTGTCAGGTTCTTCAGGCTGCTTGGGAATCATACCGGAACCACGACCACCGGCTCAACACAGCCTTAGGAATCACACTCACCTCGCGAACCATCCAACAATAAGGACTCCTCAGTCCATTCATTTTTTCTGTTAATTTTATTTTACTTTATTTTTTTTCCCTTTAGTTTTCTTGTCCTTAGATACATAATAGTTTATTTTAAATCTGTCTTAATAATTCCTGGCTAATTCTTCACGAGCATCCCAATTTCTTCATCTAGCGCAGAGCTCATTAGTAACCACCACACCAAAAGACGACACCTCTATCATATTTTTCACATCCTCCAAGGATTTCATCCATAATTCAGGAAGTTTCACTTATCTCCCTATCTTTTGATTTTCTTATAATATGATATTATCTATCTTTGTACATTGAGGGCAATTGTAACATCCTAAAAATTTGAGTATCATCTTGTTGCTTGTGTTAGCTCGGGTATGATTTTATTGTGTGCCTAATATAGTCTTGTGAAGGCTTGGAATTATTTGGATCTAGAATAATTTTTAGTAGTGAGTATTTTAGTGAAGTGGATCAAGTGACCCTGATACTTAAGTTAATTTAAGTGTCTAAAATTAGCATAAGATGAGCAATTGGCAAGGTGGTGTTGGCGCATGAGTAGTTGCATGAGGATAGAGGTTCAAATCCCTTGGCTAGCAATTAGATGACTTTTATTTTAGTTTTTTTATGCACTTGTATGGCATGTGTCAGTTAAACTTTAATTAAGGTAAGGATGGACTTTTTCATTTATGGATAGTAGACTAAGGGAAAAAGGCAAGTGATTAACTTAAGGTAAGGAATCAAAAGGTTTTGGTAAGTTAGGGGGACATAAGGCATGAATCAAGGGCTTTGTTTTGGAAGCTTTGAATGGTCAATTTGTCCATGAACATGGACGGTTTTGTGGTCTAAGGGGGGATGGCCGAATATTTTGGTAGCATAGGTAAGGATGGTAGTATGTTTGGTCATTTTTGGGGTTTCTTTTCACAAAAATTTCTTCTCATTTTCTCTCCCTAAACCGAATGCAATTGGTGCATTGTGAGCATTCTTGTTTTCTTCTTTTGGTCATTGTTTTTGACCATTTGGCCTCAATTTTTGCCTAATCCCTCAAGCTCCTCCTCTCTAATACCGAAATCACCATAACACTAAGGCCATTTTTCATCCCTTTCTTTTCTTCTCTTCTCTTCTCATTTACCTTGTCAAGGCCGAAATCTCCCTCTCCTTATTTCACCATTTTCGTAACCCCTAAAGCCTCATACTCTTTCTCTTCATTCTCTTGTTGAAGCCAAATCTCCCTATTGTCACCAAGCCAAATCGCATCAAGTCTCAACCTTTTCTCTTCTTCTTTTCACGATTTATCAAAAACCGAAACACATTTTCTCTTTTCTACTTTTCTCTATGGCCGAATGTTGCTAGCATCATTTCCATCAAAATTGTTTTCTTAGCCGAACCATCTTCTCATATATTTTCTCTTCATAATCATTCTTTCAAGCCAAGTGGTAAGAACCCTTTTCATTTCTTTATTTTCTAGCCGAATATGCATACTGTTTAGAGGGTCTTTTGATCGAAAATAGTACTGCTTATTCTTTCTTTAAACAATCCTATTCATCTTTATAGTGTCAAAGAAGGCTGAACTCGGGGTATTCATAATCTTCGTGACTCGTTAGAAAATTGAATCGAAGTGTTAAGGTAAGGATTTCTATATTACTTGTTATATCGTTTTAGATGGACTATTAATCGATTTCGTTTTTGGGGACTCTATCGCTCGATCATTATTTTTTTTCGTGAATGTAAGATTTTGGGGCAAACAAAATAGGTTCGAAAAGAGCGGTAAATAGTGTTTGGAAGAGGGGTGGTTTGCTATACCCTCAAATTTCAAACGAAGGGCGGGAATCCGAGACTTTACATTGGGTTGTGGACCATCTTCCGGCGAAAATCAATTATTTGAAGTCGTACGTACCCCCGAGCCATTGTTTGTTCGTGGTTCTTCATCGGGTTATGAACCATCAATCGGAGAGAAATCGCATATAGTTGTTGTTCGAGATTCCGAGGGTAAGGATTTAGATTACTTGTCATTTGTATAGTTTTATAAGTATTAGTGTTCTAATCAAGCGTGATAAATATTTAGGTATCGACGAGCGAGAAAGTATAGTTCTCACTGTTATCAGGTGTGTAGCCCTACACTAAATTTTCGATAGATTGATAGTATTAATGATAGCATGTGTTAATAAGAAATATGTATGATAATGGTTGCGGGTACCATTCAGTGGTACATGATATTCAGGTACGTTAAACCCCTAATACTTCGTTAATAATGCTATAAGAATGGATATGAGATGTGTATGATTCCGTTATGATTTTGGGGGTATATGGCATGATATCGAAATAATATGTTTATTGCATGGGCATATTGGTGATATTGATAAAGGGGAAGTGTTCCGTGGTTTTTACCACATTATCCGGTGACTATGTCACATATTCTATATTCGGTGACTTCTGTCACATATTATGTATCCGGTGACCTTGGTCACATATTATGATTCCGGTGACTTTGTCACAATTATCTGGTGGCCATGCCACAATTTATAAGGGCGATGTGCAGTTGACTGCAGCGACTGCCTTCGATGGTGTGTAGTGGATGGAGGGTCGATTTAGTAATCCCCATGGTGTGATTGGCAGGTACGGGTGGTGTGTAGCGGATGGATATCTAGCTGGGCTCGGGATTGCATTTCATTTTATATGTACATGTGATTATCTAGTTTGCTATATTATGGGCTTATGGCTAAATGTGATTTAAATGGGCTTTATTGCTATGATGATTGGGTTTTTAGTGTACTGTTGCACATTGAGTTTGTTGACTCACCCCTCGTGGGATATCTTTTTCAGGTGACACTTAGCGTGATGGACCGGGTCAGCGAGAACTACGTGGTGGCCATTGCTCAACTCAGTATATGGGTTTTCTTTTAATTAAACTTACTATGTTTTCTTTTATTATTTCGGGATTTATTTTGGGTTATGTTTTTGTAATAAGGCCGCCATAAACTGTTTTATTTATACGTTTTAAATTTTTATTCTGCTACGCTCAACTTCAACTAAATAATTATATATTTTTGACGAACAACTTAAATTGTTTTGACACCTAAATACCTATGGTTTTCAACTTAATAATAAGTTTTAAATTCGGTTCTTCTTTTGATATATAAATTTTCTAAAAACATAAAGTTAACGATTTAATAAGAAACAAACTTAAATCACAATCCGGTTTTCAACAAGATCGTACTTCAAATCTATTCTCTTACCACAAAATCACATGTTTTCCAAAACGACAAAACGAGTTTTTCTCAAGAAGCATACCAGATCCGGTCGGGGCTTGTGGGCTGGGTTTGGGGTGTTTCAACTTGGTATCAGAGCCCAGTTTTAAACACTTGGCCTTGGGTTTTGAATTCCACAACGTTTTCAAAATTAAGCCCAAATGAGTTTTTGTGAAAAGTTTTGGTTAAACTGGTTTTTATGGAAGCATGGCACCCTAGTTCTCGGCCCAGGTCCGCTAGGTAAGTTCTTTTGTTGATAAATTGATGTGAGTATTTTAATGTATGATACTTTAGTTGATAAGCCTAAGGAAACTATACTTTAGAGACATGGACCCTAGGTATATGTGTACTTCTACAGAAAAAACCACTGATTAAAACTCTGTTGCATAAAAGTTTCTTTAAACAAGAAAGTGAAAAGACTCTAATGCATAAAATTTTTGTAAAAACAGATAAGGCGCGAAGTAAACATGAGTTCTAGGGGACGTGGTCGTCGTGGACGCGGTAGAGGCAGAATGGCTGTGTCGGAACCAGTTAGGTCTGGTCAGGGTTCCGAAAATGAAGCTCCGCCACCGGCTGTTGGGGCGGAATTTGAAGAGCAAACTGGAGGAGATGACGCAGTATCGCAGGCTATGCTGCAAGTTCTAGAGAGAGTAACGGAAGCTAGTATGGGTAATGGAGCTCAAAAGTCAGTAGCTGAGAGACTTAGATCCAATGGAGCTGAGATTTTTAAGGGAGTATCTGGGGTAGCTCCGAATGTAGCGGAGTACTGGTTAGAGGCAGCCGAGAGGACTGCACTGCTGAGGAAAAGCTGAAAGGTGTTGTTTCGCTGCTTCGAGATGAGGCCTATCAGTGGTGGCTCACTGTCAAGGAGAGTATCCCTACGGATCGAGTGGATTGGGGGTATTTTAAGGTTAAGTTTGAAGGGAAATACGTTGGAGCTAGCTACATCGACTCTCAGAGAAAGGCGCTTCTGAATTTAGTACAAGGAAATAAGTCGGTAGCTGAGTATGAAGCGGAGTTTCTGCGGTGAAGTCGGTATGCTAGAGGGATTGTAGCTACTGATTATGAGCGGTGTGTTAGATTTAAGGATGGGTTGCGAGATGAGCTGCGAGTGTTGATTGCTCCGCATCGAGAGAGGGACTTTGCAGTCCTAGTGGATAGGGCGTGAATAGCAGAAGAAGTTAAGCGGACCGAGAGACAGAACCGGGACAGAGGTCAGAATAAGAATAAGAGGAGCTATGGATCTTCAGGGTCATCCGGGAATTTTCAAAAGAGACCTAGAGTTGATGGGCCGCGAGGTCAGCAGGTTGCTACGGGAGGACAGTACCGTACTTGTGCTCAATGTGGAAAGATGCACTCGGGTGAATGTTGGAAAAAGACAGGGGGATGTTTTAAGTGCGGGTCCAAGGACCATATGATTAAGGATTGTCCGATCGATACGGATAGGAACCGTCCAGCAGGTCAGGGTTTAAATCAGGCTGGCAGAGGTGGACAGCAGCTGTTAAGGGGTCGTGGTTCGAATGGCAGAGGTAATGGTTCTGGTAGAGGTCACGGAACTCCAGGCAGAGGTGGTGGTAACTCTGAGGCTAGACAGCCAGGTCTGGTATATGCGGTTCATCGCAGGGAAGATAGCGATGCACCTGATGTCATAACGGGTATGTTCCTTATTTCTGGGTTACCCTTTATTGCTTTGATAGATATAGGGTCAACTCATTCATACATCGCTAGTGAAGTATCTAGAACTCTGCTTGCGAACTCTGAAACTGTACCTAGGAAGATGACTGTACTTAGTCCTTTAAGACAGACTGTAGTAGTAGATAAGCTCTTTAAGGAAGTGCCTTTAGAAGTTCAAGGGACGCAGTTTCCGGCTGACTTAATGGAGTTGCCATTCGGGGAATTTGATCTAATCTTAGGCATGGACTGGCTAGTGAAGTACCGTGCAAATGTGGACTGTGCTGCTAAGCGCATGTCATTCAGAACCTTTGACGATAAGGAAGTAGTGGTGATGGGCGAGAGACGGAATAACTTGTCAAATGTAGTATCTGCCCTTAAGGCAGAAAAGATGGTTAGGAAGGGTTGTTTGGCTTTTCTTATGTTGGTCAGTGCCTTGGAGGCTAAGGAGGCAACTGTTGAAGGGGTCAGAACTGTAAGAGAATTTGTGGATGTCTTTCCGGAAGAACTTCCAGGATTGCCTCCGGATCGGGAGGTGGAATTTGGGATTGACTTGTTGCCTGGTACGGCGCCAGTATCTATCGCTCCGTACAGAATGGCACCGAAGGAGTTGGTTGAGCTTAAGGCTCAAATCTAGGAGTTACTTGATCGTGGGTTTATCCAACCCAGTGTGTCTCCATGGGGAGCACCGGTCTTGTTCGTGAAGAAGAAGGATGGGACTATGCGTATGTGCATAGACTATCAGCAGTTGAATAAGCTGACCATCAAGAACAAGTACCCTTTGCCAAGGATAGACGACTTGTTCGATCAGCTTAAAGGGAGCGGCGGTATTCTCAAAGATAGATCTACGGTCGGGATATCATCAGCTGAAGGTAAAGGAAGCGGATATCCATAAGACAGCTTTCCGGACAAGATACGGGCATTATGAGTTCTTAGTAATGCTATTCAGATTGACGAACGCCCCAGCTGAGTTCATGGATTTGATGAATCGGGTTTTCCAACCCTACTTGGATCAGTTTGTCGTTGTGTTTATAGACGACATTCTAGTGTATTCCAAGGCTGAGGTAGAGCATGAGGAGCATCTTCGGATAGTGTTGCAAGTGTTAAGGGAGAAGAAGCTCTATGCCAAATTCAGCAAGTGTGAATTTTGGCTGAAGGAAGTTGCGTTCTTAGGGCATGTGGTGTCTGCGGAAGGGATAAGGGTGGATCCTCGGAAGATTGAGGCAGCGTTGGATTGGAAACCACCTAAGTCTGTAGCTGAGGTTCGCAGTTTCTTGGGATTAGCAGGCTACTACAGAAGGTTTGTAGAGGGGTTTTCATCAATAGCTGCACCTTTAACAAAGTTGTTGAGAAAGGAGGTACCTTTCGTATGGGCAGATAAGCAGCAAGAGAGCTTTGAGAAGCTTAAGAAGGTTTTGACTGAAGCTCCGATTTTGATTCAGCTTGAGGCAGGGAAGGACTTTGTGGTGTATTGTGATGCTTCACACACAGGATTAGGATGTGTTCTGATGCAAGATGGGAAAGTAGTCGCTTATGCGTCTCGGCAATTAAGGCCACATGAGGTTAACTATTCGACGCATGACTTAGAGTTGGCAGCGGTAGTCTTTGCTCTTAAGGTATGGAGGCATTATCTGTATGGAGAAAAGTCAGTAATCTATACGGACCACAAGAGTTTGAAGTATCTGCTGACTCAGAAGGAGCTGAATCTCAGACAGCGAAGGTGGGTGGAGTTGTTGAAAGACTACGATTGTTCTATAGAGTATCACCCGGACAAGGCGAATGTGGTGGCAGACGCCCTAAGTCGAATAGTAGTGTCGGATCTGAGGGCGATGTTTGCACATCTTAGCCTTTATGACGACGGAAGTTTGTTAGCAGAGTTGTAGGTAAAGCCGACATGGTTGAGTCAGGTGAAAGAGAGGCAATTGGTAGATGATGATTTAAGTGCTAGACTACGGCAAGTGCAGAATGGGGAATTGGAAGATTATGGTGTTAATAGCGATGGAGTGTTGTGTTTCAAGGGTAAGGTCTGTATGCCAAAGGATGAGGAGCTGAGGCGAAGGATTCTTCAGGAATCGCATAGTAGCCCTTATGCTATGCATCCTGGAGGAAGTAAGTTATACAGAGATCTACGGGATCAGTTTTGGTGGCCTGGTCTTAAGCGGGAAGTTACAGAATTTGTAGGGAAATGTTTAACGTGTCAGCAAGTTAAGACTGAACACCAAGTTCCGTCAGGGTTGCTTCAGCCGATAAAGATTCCGCAGTGGAAGTGGGAGTGAATCACCATGGATTTTGTTAGTGGGCTTCCCCTTACGCCTACTATGAAAGACTCGGTATGGGTGATAGTGGATCGATTGACGAAGTCTGCACATTTCATACCAGTGCGGGTTGATTACTCTTTACAGAAGTTGGCGAAGTTGTATGTGGCAGAGATTGTGAGGTTGCATGGAGTGCCGGTGTCGATTATTTCGGATAGGGATCCGAGGTTTACGTCTCGATTTTGGAAAGTATTACATCAGGCTTTGGGGACCAGGTTAGACTTCAGTACGGCATTTCATCCACAGTCAGATGGCCAGTCTGAGCGAGTAATCCAAGTGTTAGAGGATATGTTAAGGGGTTGTGTGATAGACTTCAGAGGAAGCTGGGAAGAGTTTTTGCCTTTAGCAGAGTTTGCATACAATAACAGTTATCAAGCCAGTATTCGGATGGCACGTATGAAGCGCTATATGGACGGAAGTGTCGCACTCCTACGTGTTGGACAGAATTGGGGGAACGTCAAGTTTTGGGTCTAGAGATTGTGGCGGAATCCGAAGAAAAGGTTAAGGTAATTCGGGCTCGGTTAAAGGAGGCATCTGACAGGCAAAAGTCGTACGCAGATCTTAAGCGGAAGGAAATAGAGTTTGTTGTGGGAGATCAAGTATTTCTTAAAGTGTCGCCATGGAAGAAGGTGATGAGATTTAGTCGCAAGGGAAGTTAAGTCTCAGGTTTATAGGACCTTATCGGGTTTTGAAAAGGGGTGGACCAGTGGCATATCAGTTAGAGTTGCCTTCGGAGTTGAAGCAAATGCACGATGTGTTCCATGTTTCGATGCTACGTCGTTACCGATCGGATCCATCTCATGTAGTGCCAGTTGAGGAAGTAGAGCTAAGACCAGATTTGTCCTACGAGGAAGAGCCGATTCAGATTTTAGAACGGGATGTGAAGGTGTTACGGAGGAAATCAGTTCCTCTCGTCAAAGTGTTATGGCGTAACCATGGATCGGAAGAGGCTTCGTGGGAGCCTGAGAATGCAATTCGGCAACAATACCCTCACCTCTTTAAATCAGGTAAATTTCTAGGACGAAATTTTCTTTAATGGGGTAGAATTGTAACATCCTAAAAATTTGAGTATCATCTTGTTGCTTGTGTTAGCTCGGGTATGATTTTATTGTGTGCCTAATATAGTCTTGTGAAGGCTTGCAATTATTTGGATCTAGAATAATTTTTAGTAGTGAGTATTTTAGTGAAGTGGATCAAGTGACCCTGATACTTAAGTTAATTTAAGTGTCTAAAATTAGCATAAGATGAGCAATTGGCAAGGTGGTGTTGGCGCATGAGTAGTTGCATGAGGATAGAGGTTCGAATCCCTTGGCTAGCAATTAGATGACTTCTATTTTATTTTTTTTATGCACTTGTATGACATGTGTCAGTCAAACTTTAATTAAGGTAAGGATGGACTTTTTCATTTATGGATAGTAGACTAAGGGAAAAAGGCAAGTGATTAACTTAAGGTAAGGAATCAAAAGGTTTTGGTAAGTTAGGGGGACATAAGGCATGAATCAAGGGCTTTGTTTTGGAAGCTTTGAATGGTCAATTTGTCCATGAACATGGACGGTTTTGTGGTCTAAGGGGGGATGGCCGAATATTTTGGTAGCATAGGTAAGGATGGTAGTATGTTTGGTCATTTTTGGGGTTTCTTTTCACAAAACTTTCTTATCATTTTCTCTCCCTAAACCGAATGCAATTGGTGCATTGTGAGCATTCTTGTTTTCTTCTTTTGGTCATTGTTTTTGACCATTTGGGCTCAATTTTTGCCTAATCCCTCAAGCTCTTCCTCTCTAGTGCCGAAATCACCATAGCACTAAGGCCATTTTTCATCCCTTTCTTTTCTTCTCTTCTCTTCTCATTTACCTTGTCAAGGCCGAAATCTCCCTCTCCTTATTTCACCATTGCCGTAACCCCTAAAGCCTCATACTCTTTCTCTTCATTCTCTTGTTGAAGCCGAATCTCCCTATTGTCACCAAGCCAAATCGCATCAAGTCTCAACCTTTTCTCTTCTTCTTTTCACGATTTATCAAAAACCGAAACACATTTTCTCTTTTCTACTTTTCTCCATGGCCGAATGTTGCTAGCATCATTTCCATCAAAATTGTTTTCTTAGCCGAACCATCTTCTCACATATTTTCTCTTCATAATCATTCTTTCAAGCCAAGTGGTAAGAACCCTTTTCATTTCTTTATTTTCTAGCCGAACATGCATACTGTTTAGAGGGTCTTTTGATCGAAAATAGTACTGCTTATTCTTTCTTTAAACAATCCTATTCATCTTTATAGTGTCAAAGAAGGCCGAACTCGGGGTATTCATAATCTTCGTGACTCGTTAGAAAATTGAATCGAAGTGTTAAGGTAAGGATTTCTATATTACTTGTTATATCGTTTTAGATGGACTATTATCAATTTCGTTTTAGGGGACTCTATCGCTCGATCATTATTTTTTTCTGTGAACATAAGTTTTTAGGGCAAACAAAATAGGTTCGAAAAGAGCGATAAATAGTGTTTGGAAGAGGGGTGGTTCTGCTATACCCTCAAATTTCAAACGAAGGGCTGTGTTGGGAATCCGAGACTTTCCATCGGGTTGTGGACCCTCAACCGGCGAAAATCGATTATTTGAAGTCGTACGTACTCCCGAGCCATTGTTTGTTCGTGGTTCTTCATCGGGTTATGAACCATCAATCGGAGAGAAATCGCATATAGTTGTTCGAGATTCCGAGGGTAAGGATTTAGATTACTTATCATTTGTATAGTTTTATAAGTATTAGTGTTCTAATCAAGCGTGATAAATATTAAGGTATCGACGAGCGGGAAAGTATAGTTCTCACTGTTATCAGATGTGTAGCCCTACACTAAATTTCCGATAGATTGATAGTATTAATGATAGCATGTGTTAATAAGAAATATGTATGATAATGGTTGCGGGTACCATTCAGTGGTACATGATATTCAGGTACATTAAACCCCTAATACTTCGTTAATAATGCTATAAGCATGGATATGAGATGTGTATGATTCCGTTATGATTTTGGGGGTATATGGCATGATTATCGAAATAATATGTTTATTGCATGGGCATATGGGTGATATTGATAAAGGGGAAGTGTTCCGTGGTTTTTACCACATTATCCGGTGACTATGTCACATATTCTGTATTCGATGACTTCTGTCACATATTATGCATCCGGTGACCTCGGTCACATATTATGATTCCAGTGACTTTGTCACAATTATCTGGTGGCCATGCCACAATTTATAAGGGCGATGTGCAGTTGACTGCAGTGACTGCCTTCGATGGTGTGTATCGGATGGAGGGTCAATTTAGTAATCCCCACTGTGTGATTGGCAGGTACGGGTGGTGTGTAGCGGATGGATATCTAGCTGGGCTCGGGATTGCATTTCATTTTATATGTACATGTGATTATCTGATTTGCTATATTATGGGCTTATGGCTAAATGTGATTTAAATGGGCTTTATTGCTATGATGATTGGGTTTTTAGTGTACTGTTGCACATTGAGTTTGTTGACTCACCCCTCGTGGGATATCTTTTTCAAGTGACACTTAGCGTGATGGACCGGGTCAGCGAGAACTACGTGGTGGCCATTGCTCAACTCAGTATATGGGTTTTCTTTTAATTAAACTTACTATGTTTTCTTTTATTATTTCGGGATTTATTTTGGGTTATGTTTTTGTAATAAGGCCGCCATAAACTGTTTTATTTATACGTTTTAAATTTTTATTCTGCTACGCTCAACTTCAACTAAATAATTATATATTTTTGACGAACAACTTAAATTGTTTTGACACCTAAATACCTATGGTTTTCAACTTAATAATAAGTTTTAAATTCGGTTCTTCTTTTGATATATAAATTTTCTAAAAACATAAAGTTAACGATTTAATAAGAAACAAACTTAAATCACAATCCGGTTTTCAACAAGATCATACTTCAAATCTATTCTCTTACCACAAAATCACATGTTTTCCAAAACGACAAAACAAGTTTTTCTCAAGAAGCATACCAGATCCGGTCGGGGCTTGTGGGCTGGGTTTGGGGTGTTTCAACTTGGTATCAGAGCCCAGTTTTAAACACTTGGCCTTGGGTTTTGAAGTCCACAACGTTTTCAAAATTAAGCCCAAATGAGTTTTTATGAAAAGTTTTGGTTAAACTGGTTTTTATGGAAGCATGGCACCCTAGTTCTCGGCCGAGGTCCGCTAGGTTAGTTCTTTTGTTGATAAATTGATGTGAGTATGTTAATGTATGATACTTTAGTTGATAAGCCTAAGGAAACTATACTTTAGAGACATGGACCCTAGGTATATGTGTACTTCTACAGAAAAAACCACTGATTAAAACTCTGTTGCATAAAATTTTCTTTAAACAAGATAGTGAAAAGACTCTAATGCATAAAATTTTTGTAAAAACAAATAAGACGCGAAGTAGACATGAGTTTTAGGGGACGTGGTCGTCGTGGACGCGGTAGAGGGAGAATGGCTGTGTCAGAACAGTTAGGTCTGGTCAGGGTTCCGAAAATGAAGCTCCGCCACCGGCTGTTGGGGCGGAATTTGAAGAGCAAACTGGAGGAGATGACGCAGTATCGCAGGCTATGCTACGAGTTCTAGAGAGAGTAGCGGAAGCTAGTATGGGTAATGGAGCTCAAAAGTCAATAGCTGAGAGACTTAGATCCAATGGAGCTGAGATTTTTAGAGGAGTATCTGGGGTAGCTCCGAATGTAGCGGAGTACTGGTTAGAGGCAGTCGAGAGGATCATGGACCATTTGGACTGCACTGCTGAGGAAAAGCTGAAAGGTGCTGTTTCGCTGCTTTGAGATGAGGCCTATCAGTGGTGGCTCACTTTCAAGGAGAGTATCCCTACGGATCGAGTGGATTGGGGGTATTTTAAGGTTAAGTTTGAAGGGAAATACGTTGGAGCTAGCTACATCGACTCTCAGAGAAAGGCGTTTCTGAATTTAGTACAAGGAAATAAGTCGGTAGCTGAGTATGAAGCGGAGTTTCTGCGGGTAAGTCGGTATGCTAGAGGGATTGTAGCTACTGATTATGAGCGGTGTGTTAGATTTGAGGATGGGTTGCAAGATGAGCTACGAGTGTTGATTGCTCCGCATCGAGAGAGGGACTTTACAGTCTTAGTGGATAGGGCGCGGATAGCTGAAGAAGTTAAGCGGACCGAGAGACAGAACCGGGACAGAGGTCAGAATAAGAATAAAAGGAGCTATGGGTCTTCAGGGTCATCCAGGAATTTTCAAAAGAGACCTAGAGTTGATGGGCCGTGAGGTCAACAGGTTGCTACGGGAGGACAGTACCGTACTTGTGCTCAGTGTGGAAAGATGCACTCGGGTGAATGTTGGAAAACGACAGGGGGATGTTTTAAGTGCGAGTCCAAGGACCATATGATTAAGGATTGTCTGATGGATACGGATAGGAACCGTCCAGCAGGTCAGGGTTTTAATCAGGCTGGCAGAGGTGGACAGCAGCTGTTAAGGGGTCGTGGTTCGAATGGCAGAGGTAATGGTTCTGGTAGAGGTCGCGGAACTCCGGGCAGAGGTGGTGGTAACTCTGAGGCTAGACAGCCAGGTCTGGTATATGCGGTTCGTTGCAGGGAGGATAGCGATGCACCTGATGTCATAACGGGTATGTTCCTTATTTCTGGGTTACCCTTTATTGCTTTGATAGATATAGGGTCAACTCATTCATACATCGCTAGTGAAGTATCTGGAACTCTGCTTGTGAACTCTGAAACTGTACCTAGGAAGATGACTGTACTTAGTCCTTTAAGACAGACTGTAGTAGTAGATAAGCTCTTTAAGGAAGTGCCTTTAGAAGTTCAAGGGACGCAGTTTCCGGCTGACTTAATGGAGTTGCCATTCGGGGAATTTGATCTAATCTTAGGCATGGACTGGCTAGTGAAGTACCGTGCAAATGTGGACTGTGCTGCTAAGCGCATGTCATTCAGAACCTTTGACGATAAGGAAGTAGTGGTGATGGGCGAGAGATGGAATTACTTGTCAAATGTAGTATCTACCCTTAAGGCAGAAAAGATGGTTAGGAAGGGTTGTTTGGCTTTTCTTATGTTGGTCAGTGCCTTGGAGGCTAAGGAGGCAACTGTTGAAGGGGTCAGAACTGTAAGAGAATTTGTGGATGTCTTTCCGGAAGAACTTCCAGGATTGCCTCCGGATCGGGAGGTGGAATTTGGGATTGACTTATTACCTGGTACGGCACCAGTATCTATCGCTCCGTACAGAATGGCACCGAAGGAGTTGGTTGATCTTAAGGCTCAAATCCAGGAGTTACTTGATCGTGGGTTTATCCGACCCAGTGTGTCTCCATGGGGAGCACCGGTCTTGTTCGTGAAGAAGAAGGATGGGACTATGCGTATGTGCATAGACTATCAGCAGTTGAATAAGCTGACCATCAAGAACAAGTACCCTTTGCTAAGGATAAACGACTTGTTCGATCAGCTTAAGGGAGCGGCAGTATTCTCAAAGATAGATCTACGGTCTGGATATCATCAGCTAAAGGTGAAGGAAGCGGATATCCATAAGACAGCTTTCCGGACAACATACGGGCATATGAGTTCTTAGTAATGCCGTTCGGATTGACGAACGCCCCAGCTGCATTCATGGATTTGATGAATCGGGTTTTCCAACCCTACTTGGATCAGTTTGTCGTTGTGTTTATAGACAACATTCTAGTGTATTCCAAGGCCAAGGTAGAGCATGAGGAGCATTTTCGGATAGTGTTGCAAGTGTTAAGGGAGAAGAAGCTCTATGCCAAATTCAGCAAGTGTGAATTTTGGCTGAAGGAAGTTGCGTTCTTAGGGCATGTGGTGTCTGCGGAAGGGATAAGGGTGGATCCTCGGAAGATTGAGGCAGTGTTGGATTGGAAACCACCTAAGTCTGTAGCTGAGGTTCGCAGTTTCTTGGGATTAGCAGGCTACTACAGAAGGTTTGTAGAGGGGTTTTCATCAATAGCTGCACCTTTAACAAAGTTGTTGAGAAAGGAGGTACCTTTCGTATGGGCAGATAAGCAGCAAGAGAGCTTTGAGAAGCTTAAGAAGGTTTTGACTGAAGCTCCAGTTTTGATTTAGCCTGAGGCAGGGAAGGATTTTGTGGTGTATTGTGATGCTTCACACACAGGATTAGGATGTGTTCTGATGCAAGACGGGAAAGGAGTCGCTTATGCGTCTCGGCAATTAAGGCCACATGAGGTTAACTATCCGATGCTTGACTTAGAGTTGGCAGTGGTAGTCTTTGCTCTTAAGGTATGGAGGCATTATCTGTATGGAGAAAAGTCAGTAATCTATACGGACAACAAGAGTATGAAGTATCTACTGACTCAGAAGGAGTTGAATCTCAGACAGCGAAGGTGGGTGGAGTTGTTGAAAGACTACGATTGTTCTATAGAGTATCACCCGGACAAGGCGAATGTGGTGGCAGACGCCCTCAGTCGGAAAGTAGTGTCGGATCTGAGGGCGATGTTTGCACATCTTAGCCTTTATGACGACGGAAGTTTGTTAGCAGAGTTGTAGGTAAAGCCGACATGGTTGAGTCAGGTGAAAAAGAGGCAATTGGTAGATGATGATTTAAGTGCTAGACTATGGCAAGTGCAGAGTCGGGAATTGGAAGATTATGGTGTTAATAGCGATGGAGTGTTGTGTTTCAAGGGTAAGATCTGTATGCCAAAGAATGAGGAGCTGAGGCGAAGGATTCTTCAGGAATCGCATAGTAGCCCTTATGCTATGCATCCTGGAGGAAGTAAGTTATACAGAGATCTACGGGATCAGTTTTGGTGGCCTGGTCTTAAGCGGGAAGTTACAGAATTTGTAGGGAAATGTTTAACGTGTCAGCAAGTTAAGGCTGAACACCAAGTTCCGTCAGGGTTGCTTCAGCCGATAAAGATTCCGCAGTGGAAGTGGGAGTGAATCACCATGGATTTTGTTAGTGGGCTTCCCCTTACGCCTACTAAGAAAAACTCGGTATGGGTGATAGTGGATCGATTGACGAGGTCTGCACATTTCATACCAGTGCGGGTTGATTACTCTTTGCAGAAGTTGGCGAAGTTGTATGTGGCAGAGATTGTGAGGTTGCATGGAGTAACGGTGTCGATTATTTCGGATAGGGATCCGAGGTTTACGTCTCGATTTTGGAAAGTATTACATCAGGCTTTGGGAACCAGGTTAGACTTCAGTACGGCATTTCATCCACAGTCAGACGGCCAGTCTGAGCGAGTAATCCAAGTGTTAGAGGATATGTTAAGGGGTTGTGTGATAGACTTCAGAGGAAGTTGGGAAGAGTTTTTGCCTTTAGCAGAGTTTGCATACAATAACAGTTATCAAGCCAGTATTCGGATGGCACGTATGAAGCGCTATATGGACGGAAGTGTCGCACTCCTACGTGTTGGACAGAATTGGGGGAACGTCAAGTTTTGGGTCTAGAGATTGTGGCAGAATCCGAAGAAAAGGTTAAGGTAATTCGGGCTCGGTTAAAGGAGGCATCTGACAGGCAAAAGTCGTACGCAGATCTTAAGCGGAAGGAAATAGAGTTTGTTGTGGGAGATCAAGTATTTCTTAAAGTGTCGCCATGGAAGAAGGTGATGAGATTAGGTGATGAGATTTGGTCGCAAGGGAAAGTTAAGTCCCAGGTTTATAGGGCCTTATCGGGTTTTGAAAAGGGTTGGACCAGTGGCATATCAGTTAGAGTTGCCTTCGGAGTTGAAGCAAATGCACGATGTGTTCCATGTTTCGATGCTACGTCGTTACCGATCGGATCCATCTCATGTAGTGCCAGTTGAGGAAGTAGAGCTAAGACCAGATTTGTCCTACGAGGAAGAGCCGATTCAGATTTTAGAACGGGATGTGAAGGTGTTACGGAGGAAATCAGTTCCTCTCGTCAAAGTGTTATGGCGTAACCATGGATCGGAAGAGGCTTCGTGGGAGCCTGTGAATGCAATTCGGCAACAATACCCTCAACTCTTTTAATCAGGTAAATTTCTAGGACGAAATTTTCTTTAAGGGGGTAGAATTTAAAAATTTGAGTATCATCTTGTTGCTTGTGTTAGCTCGGGTATGATTTTATTGTGTACCTAATATAGCCTTGTGAAGGCTTGGAATTATTCGGATCTAGAATAATTTTTAGTAGTGAGTATTTTAGTGAAGTGGATCAAGTGACCCTGATACTTAAGTTAATTTAAGTGTCTAAAATTAGCATAAGATGAGCAATTGGCAAGGTGGTGTTGGCGCATGAGTAGTTGCATGAGGATAGAGGTTCGAATCCCATGGCTAGCAATTAGATGACTTCTATTTTATTTTTTTTTATGCACTTGTATGACATGTGTCAGTCAAACTTTAATTAAGGTAAGGATGGACTTTTTCATTTATGGATAGTAGACTAAAGGAAAAAGGCAAGTGATTAACTTAAGGTAAGGAATCAAAAGGTTTTGGTAAGTTAGGGGGACATAAGGCATGAATCAAGGGCTTTGTTTTGGAAGCTTTGAATGGTCAATTTGTCCATGAACATGGACGGTTTTGTGGTCTAAGGGGGATGGCCGAATATTTTGGTAGCATAGGTAAGGATGGTAGTATGTTTGGTCATTTTTGGGGTTTCTTTTCACAAAACTTTCTTATCATTTTCTCTCCCTAAACCGAATGCAATTGGTGCATTGTGAGCATTCTTGTTTTCTTCTTTTGGTCATTGTTTTTGACCATTTGGGCTCAATTTTTGCCTAATCCCTCAAGCTCTTCCTCTCTAGTGCCGAAATCACCATAGCACTAAGGCCATTTTTCATCCCTTTCTTTTCTTCTCTTCTCTTCTCATTTACCTTGTCAAGGCCGAAATCTCCCTCTCCTTATTTCCCCATTGTCGTAACCCCTAAAGCCTCATACTCTTTCTCTTCATTCTCTTGTTGAAGCCGAATCTCCCTATTGTCACCAAGCCAAATCGCATCAAGTCTCAACCTTTTCTCTTCTTCTTTTCACGATTTATCAAAAACCGAAACACATTTTCTCTTTTCTACTTTTCTCCATGGCCGAATGTTGCTAGCATCATTTCCATCAAATTTGTTTTGTTAGCCGAACCATCTTCTCACATATTTTCTCTTCATAATCATTCTTTCAAGCCAAGTGGTAAGAACCCTTTTCATTTCTTTATTTTCTAGCTGAATATGCATACTGTTTAGAGGGTCTTTTGATCGAAAATAGTACTGCTTATTCTTTCTTTAAACAATCCTATTCATCTTTATAGTGTCAAAGAAGGCCGAACTCGGGGTATTCATAATCTTCGTGACTCGTTAGAAAATTGAATCGAAGTGTTAAGGTAAGGATTTCTATATTACTTGTTATATCGTTTTGGATGGACTATTATCAATTTCGTTTTAGGGGACTCTATTGCTCGATCATTATTTTTTTCCGTGAACATAAGTTTTTGGGGCAAACAAAATAGGTTCGAAAAGAGCGATAAATAGTGTTTGGAAGGGGGTGGTTCTGCTATAACCTCAAATTTCAAACGAAGGGCTGTGTCGGGAATCCGAGACTTTCCATCGGGTTGTGGACCCTCTGCCGGCGAAAATCAATTATTTGAAGTCGTACGTACCCCCGAGCCATTGTTTGTTCGTGGTTCTTCATCAGGTTATGAACCATCAATCGGAGAGAAATCGCATATAGTTGTTGTTCGAGATTCCGAGGGTAAGGATTTAGATTACCTATCATTTGTATAGTTTTATAAGTATTAGTGTTCTAATCAAGCGTGATAAATATTTAGGTATCGACGAGCGGGAAAGTATAGTTCTCACTGTTATCAGGTGTGTAGCCCTACACTAAATTTCCGATAGATTGATAGTATTAATGATAGCATGTGTTAATAAGAAATATGTATGATAATGGTTGCGAGACCATTCAGTGGTACATGATATTCAGGTACGTTAAACCCCTAATACTTCGTTAATAATGCTATAAGCATGGATATGAGATGTGTATGATTCCGTTATGATTTTGGGGGTATATGGCATGATATCGAAATAATATGTTTATTGCATGGGCATATGGGTGATATTGATAAAGGGGAAGTGTTCCGGTGGTTTTTACCACATTATCTGGTGACTATGTCACATATTCTGTATTCAGTGACTTCTGTCACATATTATGTATCCGGTGACCTCGGTCACATATTATGACTCCAGTGACTTTGTCACAATTATCTGGTGGCCATGCCACAATTTATAAGGGCGATGTGCAGTTGACTGCAGCGACTGCCTTCGATGGTGTGTAGCGGATGGAGGGTCAATTTAGTAATCCCCACGGTGTGATTGGCAGGTACGGGTGGTGTGTAGCGGATGGATATCTAGGTGGGCTCGGGATTGCATTTCATTTTATATGTACATGTGATTATCTGATTTGCTATATTATGGGCTTATGGCTAAATGTGATTTAAATGGGCTTTATTGCTATGATCGATTGGGTTTTTAGTGTACTGTTGCAAATTGAGTCTGTTGACTCACCCCTCGTGGGATATCTTTTTCAGGTGACACTTAGCGTGATGGACCGGGTCAGCGAGAACTACATGGTGGCCATTGCTCAACTCAGTATATGGGTTTTCTTTTAATTAAACTTACTATGTTTTCTTTTATTATTTCGGGATTTATTTTGGGTTATGTTTTTGTAATAAGGCCGCCATAAACTGTTTTATTTATACGTTTTAAATTTTTATTCTGCTACGCTCAACTTCAACTAAATAATTATATATTTTTGACGAACAACTTAAATTGTTTTGACACCTAAATACCTATGGTTTTCAACTTAATAATAAGTTTTATATTCGGTTCTTCTTTTGATATATAAATTTTCTAAAAACATAAAGTAAACGATTTAATAAGAAACAAACTTAAATCACAATCCGGTTTTCAACAAGATCGTACTTCAAATCTATTCTCTTACCACAAAATCACATGTTTTCCAAAACGGCAAAACGAGTTTTTCTCAAGAAGCATACCAGATCCGGTTGGGGCTTGTGGGCCGGGTTTGGGGTGTTTCCAATGTAAAGCTTAAGTGTGGGGGGTTAACTATAGTATTATTTGAATGTCCCTGAGTTATGCTTTGTTCTAAAGTAAGTTTCTCATATTATGATTAGAATGAAATTTTCCTGATTTATGATTTTTATTGATATGTTTTGGATTAAGTCATTGATAACTGTGCATTGATGATTAAATTTTAAGATACTAGAGAACCAAGCATGATAAGTCTTTTTTTCAGAATAAAATTTTTTTTAGGTTGTTGACCTGAATTTGAATATTACTTTGAAGTTTGAAATTTTCAAGGTTGACATCAAAAACCCATAATTTTTGTGAGATTTTGAGCCGTATAGAGCGTACATCCTTTCATGCTCACTTTTTATGATGAGTGTGTCAACATTGATCGGTTATTCTAGAACTTGCTTCGATTATACATGTCGAGGAAACACCTTTGATTTGATATACAGTGATGATAAAGGCACCTAGGATTTAACCCACTTACTCCACTAAAAAGCCTACCTTCATAATTAACCCCTAGTGAACCCTTTTTAATCCTAACAACCTTTTATTGACTCACCTACTAATATTAACCCAAAAACCCTTTGTATTTGTTATCACCATTCTTTTTTACTACCCTTATATCGAGATTTGATTTGATCAGTTGCCTAATTATATTATTTCAGTAGTTGAATTCATCCTTATTTATTTGACTTGTTCTTAAAAAAAACGAAGTATATTCATTATTAGTTTTATAATTAAGTGAGCTTACATGTTTAAATTCCAAATCTTGAAGAAAAAAAAAAGAAAACAAAGCTCGTATTAGTAGTTTTCATTTGATGTAATTATTTATTATTAGTTCATGTTTCTAGTTAGGTAATTTGTCAGGTCAATCTCGATTCTAACCCTCTAATTCAGCCTTTATCCACACCTTTAACCTAAGCCCCGTTACAACCCTGTTAAAAGACCTTTTGATTTGTGTATCATCTCATATTATAGTGGTGGAGATTTGATTTTCATGCAAGCCTACGGGATTAACTCTTCATGTTTGACTTTTGAGTGCTTAATTTCGAACCTTAAAACACTTTGAGTTGTGTGAGTGAATCTTTAGTGAGTATGTCAACTCTTGTCGATTTTGAATCAGAGGTAATTATTTAGGTAAGGGGAGACACCTATGTTTTCGGGCTATAAATATATGACTTTGATTGTTTGAATCTTTAGGACTCTTTGAGTTGAATTATCCATGTACAAATTATCTTTGAATTATGATGAGGCATTATTGATAAATATTATGAATTAAGGAAGATCTTTTTAATTATGACTTGAGAATTTTGCTTAAGGACAAGCAAAAGCTTAAGTGTGGGGTATTTGATAAACCGTAAAAGTAACATATTTTATGCCCACATTTATCATGATTTTGGATGATTTAAGCCCTGAATTATGTAATTTGGTGCTCTTAATCCTTTGTTTTCATGTTTTATACCCAGGAGAGCACCGGATATGAAAAGAACAAAAAACGAGCCTAAAACGGAGTAAATAGGCCATATCACGAAATCCATGTAACAGACCGAATTTGACCCTAATCGGAATGGTGGTTTCGGGACCACGAATCTGAGTCTGAAAAATATTTAATTATTATATTTTGTATTTATTATATGTGAATTAATGTGTGTGAAAGTTTCGTAGAAAAATTTAATCGTTTGTGTGTTCAATTTAACAAAAAGGACTAAACCGCATAAAGTGTAAAAGGTGCATACTATAGTGTAAAGTGCTAGAATGATGATGGTTTTTTAATATGAGGTGATAAATTGGTAAATAACCCATTTCTAAGTTAGTGGGTGGTATATGACAAGATTAACCTTAAGTTTTATATTATATAATTTTATGATATAAGGTTAAAATAGTAAATAAATTAAAACCATATTATATGTTAATTAAAACATAAAAAAATGAACATGTTTACTCATCTTCTCTTGGCCGAATATTAAGGAAAGAAAGGGGAGCTAGGTTCTTTGAAATTTCGGCAACATTCAAGCCAAATTCAAGGTAAATTATTAGTCGGTTTTTGAAAATTTTTACGTTTTTGAGATCGTTGCTTCGAACAGTAGCTGACCCATGTTAGAATTTTTGAAACTAAGCATGCTTAATGTTTGGCCATTAACATGTTCATGTGGTTTTTGATGTTTGATGATTTTAAATTAAAGATATGTTAAAGATTAGTATGTTTTGTATTGGAAGTTTTGGTGAATTTGAGTATTTTGGGCTAAATTGCAAAAATGAATTTTTGAGGGGGCTAAAATGCAAAATAAATGAAAGAAATGAACTTGTAGGGTCCCTACGAATATTCGGCCCTTGAGTAGATTAGTGAAATTTTGTGTATTTTGTGTTTTATGCAAATAGGACTAAATTGTAAAAAGGTGAAACATTAGGGGCAAAATGGTAATTTGCCTGTTTATGTATTTTGGGACTAAATTGAGATGAAATGTACTTGAATGAGCTAAATTTTAATGTGTTTAGATCAAGAACAAAGAAAAACGGATTTGGATCAGGGAAAGACGAAGGTTATCGAATAGCCGATTTACGTTGTCCATCGATAGTCAAGGTAAGTCCTTAAGCACTTATATGTTAAAGAGTTAATTATGAACATGTTAAATGATGATATTTACGAATTTTGACTATAAATTTATGTGTTAGCCGGATGTAAAGGTGTTAAATCGGATTGAATATATTTTGTTAATGTGATATGAATAAATATATATATATGTATTCGACATGATACGTGGATGTAATATGATGTATATGGTTTGGTTGTGATGTTAGCATTAACAAATATGTATTGAAGAGTTAATTATGTTGATATTCGGGCTTCGAGCCTAGCAGGCTTTGTGCCAGTTAGTTATTTCGGGCTTCAAGTCTAGCAGGCCTTGTGCCGGTGAGTTATTTCGGGCTTCGAGCCTAGCAGGCTTTGTGCCGGTGAAATAGTTTGGGCTTATTTCCTAGCAGGCCTAATGCCGGTGTTTAACTTCGGACTTTGGGTCTAATAGTCCTAGTGCCAGTGTATAAGATTCGGACTAATGTCCAGTAGGTTCTAAACCGGTGAGCTGCCATTTCAAGCTTATTTCATGTGGTAATAAGGTCATGGGATAAATTATGTATGTTCAATCTTATAGAAGTGGAATTGTTAATTCGTTACAAGGTATGTATGATTTATATTCATGTACTATATGTACATGTATGTGTATGTTGCTATTAAGTAAATAGAATGATATGAGAAATGTGATATATAATCGAGTGGTAGGAAATGAAATACATGAACTATGCTAGGAGAAAGTTTTTATATGGTAGCACATGTGGTTAAAGTTATTCGTATAAGTGAATGGATATGTATGATGATGCGCAAGGTATTTGTATATGTGCATAATATTTTGTATTACTATACCTTGGTAAATAAATGATAGTTGACAGGTTAAGTGAGATAGAATATTCGGCCTTGATGAAATTTTAATTCAAGTCATGTTATTCAATGTCATGAATTGGTTGTTTAAATGCTTGGATAATTAAATGTTATAATGTGGTTGCTTAAGACTTACTAAGCTAGTGATCTTACTCTGTTTGTGTTTGTTATTCGGTTTTTTTTTAGATTTCATTCAAGCTTCGAGCTCTGGGGATCATCACCGAAGTCATTCACACTATCGACTCTTGTTGGTACCTATAATGTTTAGACTTTTTGGTTCTTAAGACATGTATAAGCTACCTAGTCTTTGAATGATATTTTGGGTAATGTATAAAAGCCATGCGAAAGTGGCTAGCTTTTAATGTTAATGTGTGATGATATAAGTCTATCCTTGATGTGAGATGCGTGTATGTTTTGGTTGGAAAAAAAATAAATGAGTATATGATATATGTGTACTTATATTTATATATGTTTCATGCTGAATAGGTAGGTTTTATGACTTATAACCTTGAAACGATTTGGGTTATAAGTAAATTCTGAGTAGACATTAGTATTATGGTTGTTCGATTATGAAATGAACTTATTGGAAGTGTATTTTTATAAAGTGTGGGTGTGAAGATGAATAAATGTCTCGGCTTGCATGATACTAGATGGGATAGTCGAGTCTTATATTTAAGCTTCATGAATCTACGGGTTCTGGGATATCTTTGTCATGAATGGGAAAGTTGGTTAGAAGTATATGTGCATGCATTGTATGTTCGGATATACTATTTGAGTAGTTAGGTTCGGGTTAGGAATGCATGAAATTGTATGTTTAAATGTTATGAAATGAAATGAAAGAAATAAGATTGTATTTGTAACAGTCCGAATTTGACCCTAATCGGAACGGTGGTTTCGGGACCACGAATCCGAGTTTGAAATATATTTAAATGATATATTCTGTGCTTATTATATGTGATTTAATGTGTGTGAAAGTTTCGCAGAAAAGTTTAATCATTTGTGTGTTCAATTTGACAAAAAGGACTTAATCGCATAAAGTGTAAAAGTTGCATACTATAGTGAAAAGTGTTCAAATGATAATGGCTTTTCAATAGGAGGTACTAAAAGGGCAATTAGCCCATTTTGGTAGGTAGTGGATGGTATGTGCCAACAATACCCTTATTTATAGGTTATGTTTATTTTATATTATAAGGTTATTTTGGTAAATTATTAATAACATAATAAATGTAATAAAACATAAAAAAATGGCCATTATCATCTTTCATGTTTGCTTGGCCGAATGTTGAGAAAAGAAATGGGTTTGGTTTCATTTGATTTTCGGCACCTACAATCACAAATTCAAGGTTAGTTTGATTTCGGTTCTTGATAAATTTTACGTTTTTTAGATCGTTGCTTCGAATACTAGTTGACCCATGTTAGATTTTTTGAATTTGAGCATGTTGATATTCGGCCATTGCTATGTTCTTGTGGTTTTTGATGTTTGATGATTTTATATTAAAGATATGATAAAGATTAGTATGTTTTGTATTGGAAATTTTGGTGAATTTGAGTATTTTGGGCTAATTTGTAAAAATGAATTTTTGAGGGGGCTAAAATACAAAATAAATGAAAGAAATGGACTTGTAGGATCCCTATGAATATTCGGCCCTTGAGTAGATTAGTGAAATTTTGTGTATTTTGTGTTTTATGCAAATAGAACTAAATTGTAAAAATATGAAACATTAGGGGCAAAATGGTAAATTGCCTGTTTATGTGTTTTGGGACTAAATTGAGATGAAATGTGTTTGAATAAGCTAAATTTTAATGTGTCTAGATCAAGAACAAAGAAGAACGGATTTGGATCGGGGAATGGCGAAGGTTACCGAATAGCCGGCCTACGTTGTCCGTCGACAGTCGAGGTAAGTTCTTAAGCCCATATACATCAAAGAATTATTTATGAACATAGTAGATGAATGAATTTAGCAATTTTAAGCATAAATATATGAGTTAGCCGAATGTAAAGGTATTAGATTGGATTGAATATATCTTGTTTAATGTGATATGAATAAGTATATTTGGTTTGATATGTGAATGTAATATGAAGTAAATGATTTGTTTGTGATGTTATCATTAAGAAATGTGTATTGAAGGATTAATTGTGTTGACATTCGGGCTTCGAGCCTAGCAGGCCTTGTGCCGGTGAATATTTCGGGCTTATTGCCTAGCATGCTAAATGCCAGTGTTTAAAATCTCGGACCTTGAGTCTAGCAGGCCTAGTGCCGGTTTATGCGATTCGGACTAATGTATAGCTTGTTATGCTGGTGAGTTTTCAATTCCCGAACTTTGATATTGAAATAGGAAAGTTATGAAACAAACCAAGAAAGCTCAAATTTATGAAAATGAAATTATGGGTTCGGCTATAAGGTATGTGTTAATCATACTTTAATATTATGCTTATATGCTACGATGATAAGTACATGAAACGATGAAAGAAAGTGATAAACATATGATAGATAGAATTTGTACATGTTCTATACCATGAGGAAATTGGTTGCAAGAAAGCATGAAAGAAGTAAGGCATTTGTACAGGTATAACTGTATGTATAAGTGTGTGGTTATCTATTTGGTAAATGATGTACTGTGGCAAAGTAATGAAAGTTGATTTATTAAGTGAGATGGGATATTCGGCTACAGTAAATTATATGTTAATTTATGAATGTTTAATGTCAAGAAATGATTATTTAAATACTTATGTAATTGAATGTTATATTGTGGTTGCTTAAGACTTACTAAGCTAGTGAGCTTACTTTGTGTGTGCACATTGTTTGTTTTATAGATTTCGTTCAAGCTACGGGCTCCGAGGATCGTCAGAGGAATCAACCACACTATCAATCCCTTTTTGGTACTTATATACTTGGTTTTTGAATCAAAGGCATGTATAGGTTAGACTAAGTTGTAAAACCAATGAGTTTTGGTCTTGTATATAAGTATAGCCTAGCCTTGCGAAAAAGGCTTATTTCCTTGGTTAACTTTAGTTTTTATGCTCTTTGATATAATGGTTGAATTTTAAAGTTAAGTTTGGTTATGTATGAATGGTTGAATGCCTGATGTGCTTGGTTCTTAGCAAATTCATCCTTGGCCTGTTACATGCATATTTAGGTCGATGTATGTTATATAGAGGGAAAGTTTGCGGATAAGAAGATTCCATGTGCTTTAGGTTAAATATGTCTAGGATGGACAGTGTCAATGTTTGAGTTGGAGAGTTTGCTTTATAATTAATATAACCATTCGAATAAGGCTTTTATCTTGTGCTAGTTTGATGTTGAGATATATGGATTGTAATGATCGAATGTTGTATATGTTTATGTTATTATGATGCAAGAATTATATGGATGTTTACATACGGTCAAAGTTAAATTATGTATGGAAGACAAGTATGTATTGGATAGGTATCTTTGGAAATTATGTGTGTGTGTGTTCACCTTAGTTTTTTTTAAGAAACATGAAACATGCTATGCAATAAATATGTGAGTTCGGCATTGCTAAAGAGAGATATCCAATGTAACTTATGTGCTATATGAATTAGTTAATTAAGTTTACTTTTCAATATGACAAATGAGCATGTATATGAGGTATATATATATATATATATATACGCATATCTATAAATGTATTAGCTATAGGTAAAGGTTTGATTCGATTGAGTAGTGGTTCTATCTAAGTTTAATACAAGTTATGCAATGTTCATGAAAATCTTATGTATGTGTTCTTGTATGTTCAACTAAGCTGTTAATTGCATAAATATTAAAGAAATGAACTTGTATATCTTGGCCATATAGTATAAAGTCTTTGATCATAGGGTTTGATCTCATTAGTTATTAAAATGAATTGACTTTTGAAGTATGTTTATTTTATTAATCAGTTACGAATGGTCATTTTGTGTTCATTGATTATTATATCTTGTATGACTTGGATTAAGGTATTAAACAGGTATTACACATGTGTGACTTGTCTGTTTATAATTGAATTATTTGATAAGATGTTTAACTAAGATTTAATTGATTGAACAGAAGTTTTGACTTATCTGGTAATGCTCGTAACCCTAATCTAGCGACGGATACGAGTTAGGGGTGTTATAGTATTATATGAAATTTGTATATGTGGTTGATCTAGTGATGGATATGAATTGGTAAAGATGATAAGTTTATAATTCATGGTATAATGGACATTTTGAATTTAGTTTAATTGGTATAATTTATACATATGTAACTTGATACACATGTGATAAACATTTGAATAACATATATTCGATGATTCAATGGTTTGAAATGTACAAGTATAAATTAAATCTCTTTGAGTTTAATAAGTGTATGAATTGGGATAAATGGCTGTGATGATCTGAGTTGAGTTCGGTAATGCCTCATAACCCTAATCCGGCGACCGATATGGGTTAAGGGTGTTACAATCCACACGGCCTGGGCCCAAGACCACACGACCGTGCCTCATTCAACATCTTCGAACACGTCCTGGCCACGACTTACATAGGCGTGTGCCATGGGCGTGGCCCTGCCGTCAGGAAGAAGAGTTTCACTCGGATTAGGATACTTAGGGGCAAAGAAACACATTCCGAAGCCTATATAAACACCCTAAGTGTAACCTAAAAGGGAAGAACCTAAGGCTTTAGTCAGGGGGCGTCCAGCTAGGCCAAAGAGGGCAGATTTTTGGAGATTTACTAGAAGATAGCCAGTTGATTCATCTCAAGAAGCCGAAATTATACTCAAGACGGAAGATCTCTCCTTCAGATCCTTTAGGGGGTTTTAGGGATTTCTTATGTTTTGTTTTATCTTTTCTTCTGAGATGTATTCTTTTATTATTATTATGAACTAAACCCTCAGATACCTTAAGGGGATGAAACTTAAGATGAAACTTGTTATCGTTTGCTGAAGTATATGATAAATATTCGACTTGTTCTTAATTATGTGTTCTTAATTCTTGTGTTCATATTTCCGGGATATTAATTCAAGTGTGATGTGCTTAGGTGGAGGAGCAAAAGTCCCTGCCTAAGTGTAGATCTAGCATAATTAAGCGGAGTTGATCGCACTCCTAGAGATAGGGTGACGAGATTTTGCCGGATTAGGGTGAAACCTAATATGGGAGTCCATAGATCGAGTTAATACAATTCTAGAGGTTTTAATTAGAAAGAGATTTCAATTAATCAACCTAGGGTTAGATGTTAGTCACCTCAAGAGAGGGATTAATATACGTTAGGGAATCTTACGGATCAAGTCAAGTGAATAAATCGTCTGGTTCAGAGTTAGATAACAAGTGAAGTCTAGGTGGATTCTTCCTTGGGTGTCGTCTTAATCAATTGGTTTTCTCTCAAGTTATTTTCCCAATTTCATTCTTCTTTGTCTTTGCATCTTTAGTTTAGTAGTTAGTAATTTTAGATTAGATAAACAAACCCTTAATTCTTAGGCTAGATAATAAAAGGAGAGTTAGTATTGGTACTTTTGGTTCCTTTGGGATTCGACATTCCGGTCTTGCCTTAACTACACTACTGTTCCATAGGTGCGCTTACCTCAAATCATTGTCATAGTTAGTTTCTAGGTTTGATTATTCTTTATATAAATTTTTAGACTCTGACACGCGATCAGTTATGAACTAAACTCCCTAAATACATAGGGAGGATGAAACCTAGATGAATCTTATTATTTAATAAATCTGAATTACGTGATAAATACTTGATCTTGTTCTTAATTATGTGTTCTTAATACTTGTTTTGATGTTTTCAGGAATATTAATTCAAGTTTAATGTGCTTATTCAGTGAAGAAAAAGTCCCTACCTAAGAGAAGATCCAACATAATTAAGCGGAGTTGATTGCAATCCTAGAAATAGGACAACATAAATCTACCGGATTAGAGTCAAATCTAATAATGGAATCCATAGATCGAGTTAATGCGACGATAGGGGTTTTAATTAGAAAGAGATTTCAATTAATCAACTTAGAGTCAGTTGTTCTTAGTCTTGAAAGAGATATTAACATAATTTACGGATTTCTACGGATCAAGTCAAGTGAATAAATCATTTAATTCAGAGTCAGAATAATAAGTGAAGTCTAGGTGGATTCTTCCTTGGGTATTGTCTTTATTCATTCGATTATTCTCTTCACTCTCATTCGTGTTCATCGTCATTTAGTTAGTCAATTAGTTACTTAATTTTAGATTAAAAACAAATCCCCTTAATTATTAGGCTAGATAATAAAAAGATAGTTAATACTAGTAATTTTAGTCCTTGAAGATACGATATTCCGATCTCACCACAACTATACTACGGTTCGATAGGTGCGCTTGCCTTTGTCGAAAAATTAGTTAGTTTCGAGCCCATCACATCTCAATTGTGAACTTATCGTTTCATTCCCTTTTCTTACCCATTGAACCAATTAGAATTACATTGGATACTCGGGAAAGCTCAAACAAAGTGTGTCTTTACATATAATCGTAGCCTTTTGTTTACATGAATGCTCACACGAGATGTGAAATTGGCCTGCTCACATGAGTTGTGGGTTGGAATTTAAGCTACACGATGTTGCTCACACGAGCTGTGGAGAATACACAGAAAATGCAGGACCTCAGCCATCCATAGGACATTCAAGGTCAACACCCGAAACATGAAATCCCTAATAACATGTCATTTGTATCCTAAGAATTCCTAAGGTTCAACTGGGATTCAATATCCGTCAATTCGGTATAACATTGATACATTTCTATTTTGACTTATTTACATCAAAAAACATAATAAATATTCAATTCAAACAACATTTGAATGATTACAGTTCATACGAATTTACCTGGCTAAATTGCAGCAATGACTAATAACAGGGGTTATTTGGTAATTTTCTCTTCTCCTCGATTTTTCACATGTTCTTGATCTAAATAATAATTCCATTCAATTCACTAATTCTAACAGAAAATTCAATTCATTATATGCAATTAATTCCTTTTTGACATTTTACAAAATTGTCCCAACATTTTATTTTATTCAATTTAGTCCCGGAGCCCAAAACATTCAAATTAACCATTTTTATTCAATTTCAAGTTTAGCTGAATTGTTTGGAACCCTATTATAGCGCATATTTGCAATTATTTCACATCAAATCCTTGTACTTTTACTAGTTTCACATTTTAGTCCTTAAACATTAAAATTACGAAAAATTACTTTACAAAATAGTCCTATCTAGCATCCAATGTAACACCCCTAACCCATATCCGTCGCCTAAATAGGGTTATGAAGCATTACCAGAGTTTTCATTTCAAAACAAACAACAATTATAAACATTTCAATTCATCTCATTAATCATATCAAAACCAATCCATCACATGCATATCATCCCTTATACGAGCCCTTAAGGATCTAAAAACACATTAGAATCAAGTCGAGACTAAATCAGAAACATATAGAATTTTTCAGAAAAGAATGAAACTTTTCAAAACTACAAGGGTCACACGGCCAAGCCATAGTCAGTGTGCCAAGCCGTTTGCTAGGCCGTGTAACAGCCTGACTTGAATCCTTTTGAAAGCTACAAGGACACACGGCCATGTCACCTAGCTGTGTGTCACACACGGATGAGACACACGCCCGAGTCTTTGCCCGTGTGGACGAAAAATAGGCCACTTCCAAGCATATTTTCTCACCCAAACATGCATCCACCTATAACCAATTTTCCACATATAAACAAGCACTCCAAAGCAAATATGGTACATTTGCATACAACCAATATGCCCAAAGGGCACCTCAATTTCAACAACTACACATACATAATCACATACTCAATTTTGTCAAAATGTTCACTAACTTCAAACTATGTTCACATAAAAAACATACCATTTGATTTACCTATACAATTCACACCAAATGATACCAAATGGGCCATTCATCAACTAGCATCAATGGCCATATAAGTCATTTATAACAAATGTACCAAATCACCACATTCAAACATATTACAGGACATTTTATAACAAGCATTTTAACTACCATTCCATTTTTAATCATTCAAGAATCAAGAACTAAGATATCAACCACTTTAAAGCCAAATATTTACATACCAAAACTAGTTCATATCATTCCCCAAAATACCATAAACAAAGGCCAAAACAAATGGCTACTTCAACAACCAAAATACTTATACATGTAATTATAACCAAAACTTAAAACACCAAAAGTACTGATATAGCCGATGGATAGTGTGATATAACTCCGATAAGCTTCCAACTTGAACGAGCTTTCGATTCACTGTAAAACACAGAAAATAACACAGAGTAAGCAAAAATGCTTAGCAAGTTCGTATAATTTATAACACAACTTACCATTTCAACACATAAGAAGAAAGTTAACATGGCATAATCCAACCACAACTTGGCCAAAGCCTAAGCATGTACACCAAACATGTTAGCCATTTAATCATATACATAGGCAATATAATCATGGATGAGCACAACATTTAATCTTGTATCATATGCATATATCATCCATTTCAATTCTCGATATATCATGTACCACCATTTCATTGAAATTCACATGTGTCCAAGTCTTAGTTTGTATCGAACTCTTACCATTTCTTTTTCGAATAATGCCTGTTGAACCATTTAAAATAACATTGGATACTCGGGATAGCTCACACATAGTGTTCTAACTAATATAACTATATTCCATCAATTCTTGTACATGTATGCTCACATGAGTTGTAATCAGAATGCTTACAGGAGCTGTGAATCAGAATTCTCATACGAGCTGTAAAAATGGGCCTGCTTACATGAGTTGTGGGTTGGAACATAGCTACACAGTGCCACTCACATGAGCTAAGGAATATCCATAACACATGCCGAACCTCATCCATTGGTAGGATGTGTAAGACCAACACATGAATCATGTAAACCCTAATGACATGTCATTTGTATCCTACGAATTCCTAAGGTTCAAGTGGGGCTCGGTAGTCGATGTAACATCGTTGGATATGCTGTTGCTATATATATATGGCAATTCACAATACATGTATAATTCAATTAAATGCATATAAGTACAATTTAATTACACGAACTTACCTCGACAATTAAAAGTAGATACGAAGGCGACTAATCCGAAACTTTATTTTTGCCCTGATCTAAAGTCGTACGAGGTTTGTCTTGATCTAAATGGATAAATTCAGTTCAATTCAATAATTATTCTATTCAATTTAACCCATTTTCTTTAATAAAATTATAATTTTGCCCCTATACTTTTAATTTCTTTTCAATTTAGTCCCTAGCTCATAAAAATTGAATTTCATGCAATTTTCCCAAAACCCATTATAGCCGAATTTCATACAGGTCCCTAGCAAATCCTATGTATCATTTATTTGACAATTTCACCATGTAAAATTTTCTATTTTTCAATTTAATCCTTATTTGACAATTTCACCAAAAATCATTTAACAAAAGTTGTTTATCTATCAACAACTAACCATTTTCTTCCATAAACCATCAAAACTCATACACATTCATTCATGGAAAAACTCTAATAGTTTAACAGTTTCATAAATTAGTCCCCGGGCTAGATAGACGAAGCTACAACAATCCCAAAAACATAAAAATCATTAAAAACAAAACGAAAATCACTTACATGCTTGCACTTGTACTAGTCGAATGTAAAAAACCCTAAAATAGTGTTTTTCCCTTGAAGAATCGATGGAGATGATGAATGCATGAAGAGAATGTTTTGTTTTCTTTAATTTTAACCTTTAATTACTTAATTACCAAAATAACCATAAAAATTATTCCAACTTTCAATAATACCAAGCCATGTACATCCACTATCTTCATTAAAGGTCTAATTACCACGTAAGGACTCATACTTTAAGGCTCTATAGCTATTTAATACTTTTAGCTACTAGAACTCAACTTTTGCACTTTACGCGATTTAGTCCTTTTTATTCAACTAGAACTCAACTTTTGCACTTTACACAATTTAGTCCTTTTTATTCAATTAAGCATATAAATGGTAAACTTTATTAATGATTTTTTTATACGGTACTACTATCATGCTATAGATAATAAAATAATAATAAAATAAATATTTCAACGTCTAATTTGTGGTCCCAAAACCATTATTCTAATTTTCACTAAAAACAGGTTGTTACAACTCTCACCCTAAAGGAATTTTCGTCCCCGAAAATGTTACCAAAAAAGAGGTTCGAATATTATTTTCTCATAGCTTCCTCGGGTTCCTAGGTGGCTTCCTCTATTCCGTGTCACTGCCAAAGAACCTTTACTAAAGTTATGCTATTGTTTCTCAATTCTTTCACCTTTCGAGCCAGAATGCTAATCGATTCTTCATTGTATGACATAGCAGATTGAATTTCAACATTCGTACGTGAGATAATAAGTGAAGGGTCAGACCGCTACCGTCATAACATAGATACGTGAACACACTATGAATCTTTTCTAACTCTGATGGCAAAACTAATCAATATGCTACGGGTCTAATTCTTTCAATAATCTCATACAGCCCAATAAATCGCGGACTTAACTTTCCTTTGTGACTAAACCGAAGAACTTTTTTCCAATGCGATACTTTCAAAAACACTCTATCACTAACTCGAAATTTAATGTCTTTACGTTTATGATCCATATTTGATTTCTGTCGATCCGAAGCTGCTTTTAAACTATCTTGAATCACTTTTACTTTTTCTTTAGTCTCTCAAATCAAATCAACCCCGTAAATCTTTTTCTCACTGAGCTTAGTGCAATATAACAGAGTTCAGCATTTACGACCATACAAAGCTTCATACGGTGCCATCTTTATACTCGACTGATAACTGTTATTGTACGCGAATTCAACCAACAATAAATATTTCTTTGGGTTGCCTTCGAACTCTAATACACAATAATGAAGCATATCCTCTAGTATCTGAATTACTCATTCGGACTGACCATCAGTCTGAGGATGAAATGCAGTGCTTAAATGCAACCGCGTACCTAGAGCTTCTTATAACTTTTACTAGAATTGTGATGTAAACCGCATATCTATATCCAAAATAATAGAAATAGAAACTGGTACCCTATGTAATCTGACAATCTCATAAACATATAGCTTAGCTAACCTTTCAAGGGAGAAATCTGTACGTATCAGAATAAAATCTGCAGACTTCGTTAGACGATCAACGGCAACCCAAATTGCATCTTTCTTTCTCGAAAATAGGGGTAAACCTGATACAAAGTCTATTGTAACTCGATCATATTTCCATTTCGGTATCATCACTGGCTGCAATAATCTAGAAGGTACCTGTTAACTTGCTGACATACTAAACATCTCGATACAAAGTTAGAAATCTCGTGTTTCATTCCTGGCCACGAATATATCTGTTTCAAATCATCGTACATCTTATTACTTCCTAAATGAATAGACAAGCTACCACTATAAGCTTCATGCAAGATTTTCCAAATGAGCTCTGGATTTTTTAGTATGCAAATTTTTCCTCTGAATAATAAGTAGTCATCAGATCCAATCTAAAATTCTGAATCAGAAGTTAACTCACTCTATGTCTGTTTAGCTAGCAACTTGTCACACTTTCAAGCCTCATAAATCTGTTGTAAAAACATCGGTTTAGCTTTCAATTTGGTTAAGATTGAACCATCATCAAATAATGCCAGTTTCGTATTCATCGCTTGCAAAGCAAATAAAGACTTCCTACTCAGAGCATTAGTAACTACATTCTCTTTTCCTGGTTGGTAATCAATGATCAAATCATAATCTTTCAGTAGTTGAAGCCATCTACGCTATCTCAAATTCAGATCTTTCTGTAACATTAAATATTTCAAACTCTTATGATTGTTAAATATGACACTTTTCACCGTACAAATGGTGTCGCCAAATTTTCAACGCAAACACAATAGTTTCCAACTCTAAGTCATGTGTCGGATAATTCTTTTCATGCGGCTTTAACTATCTAGAAGCATAAGTTATTACTTTGCCTTCCTGCATCAAAACAAAGCCTAAACTATTCACAGGTGCATCACTAAAAATCACAAATTCTTTACCTGATTCAGGCTAAACTAGTACTAGTCCCTCGGTCAATAGTGCTTTCAACTAACAAAAACTTTGCTGACATTTCTCGGACCAATCAAATTTCACATTTTTCTGTAATAGACGCATCATCAGTGTAGCTATCATCGAGAATCCTTTAATGAATCTTCTGTAATAACCAGCTAATCCTAGAAAACTTCTAACTTCGGATATATTTCTTGGTGGTTTCTAGTCAATAACTACTGAAATTTTACTCAGACCAACTCTGATGCCTTCAACTGATACAATATGTCCAAGAAAACCTACTTCAAGGAGCCAAAACTCACATTTGCTAAATTTGGCAAATAGTTGTTTATTACGCAGGGTTTGCAACACAATTCTCAAATGCTTGGCATGCTCCATCTCGTCTCGTGAATAAATCAGAATATCATCAATAAAAACCACCATGAACTTGTCTAAATACGGTCTAAAGATTCTGTTCATCAAATCCATAAATATTGTAGGTGCATTAGTTAAACCAAACGACATCACAATAAATTCATAATGTCTGTACTTGGTTCTGAACGTAGTTTTAGGCACATCCGAATAATTAACTCGTACATGATAGTAGCCAGAACGAAGATCAATTTTTGAGAATATTGTTGCACCTTTCAACTGATCAAACAAATCATAAATTTGCGGAAGTGGATACTTATTCTTGATTGTAACCTTGTTGAGCTAATGATAGTTAAAATAACAATAGGCAAGTCTTAACGAACAAAACAGGTGCAGCCCAAGGTGAGAAACTAGGTCAAGCAAAACCCCTATCTGTCAAGTCTTGTAACTGTGTTTTCAACTCTTTCAACTCAGTAGGAGCCATTATGTACGGTGCTATCAATATCGGTGATGTCCTTGATACTAATTCAATAGCGAACTCAACCTCTCTAACCGGTGGTAATCTAGGTAAGTTCTCTTGAAACACATCAGGAA
Organism: Gossypium australe; assembly: GCA_005393395.2. NCBI lineage: Eukaryota > Viridiplantae > Streptophyta > Magnoliopsida > Malvales > Malvaceae > Gossypium > Gossypium australe. The sequence goes on along the minus strand of CM016623.1, from coordinate 69,906,489 downwards.
ATTTAGAAACCACTGGCACTGATTCAAGCTTCGACTTAGTTACTTTAGAATCCAATACATATGCAAGAGAAGCATCGCAACCTTTTCCCACATATTTCTATGCTGACATAGCTAAAATAACACTAGGCAACCCACTCAAACTGTCTGATTCAATCTGGAGTGTCTCACCATTCTGACATTTCAATACAATAAGTTTTCGTCTACAGTTCACAATAGCATTATGCAAAGTTAGCCAATCCATGCTGAAAATCACATCAAACTTGTCAAACAGCAATAGCATCAAATCATCAAAAAAGTGTGACCCCGAGTCATCAAAGGACAGCTCTTGCAAACTTTATCAACTAATACATATTGACCTAGGGGGTTCGACACTTTAACCATGAATTTAGTGGACTCAACAGGCAATTTCTTACTAGATACCAAATTCGTGCATATATACGAAAGGGTTGATCCTGGATCAAATAAAGTAGTAACATCAGTATCAAAAATAAAGAAAGTACCGGTAATAACATATGTCGCAGAAGCTTCCTCTCGTGCGCGAATAGCATAAGCCCTAGCTGGTGCTCGTGCCTTGGATCTTGCAGTAGAGTCTTTCGTTACACCACGGCTACCACTCACATTTCCAGGATTACAAGGTGGTCTACCTCTCGCTGTAGTGTTGCTCGGTTTCATAGTCTGAACTTTTTCTTTCTCGGACTTCTCTTGGCAATCACTAATATAATGTTTGAAGGAACCACACCAGAAACATACTCTGTTCTTCAATCTACATTCACTATAATGTGGTCTATTACTGTGCTTGCACTCGGGCCTATTATCTCTGACACTATCACACTCGCTACAGATGTAGCCTGAGGCTTTGGACTCAAACGTCGGTTTCCTCGTCTCTACTGGAATACCCCACTGAAGTTGTGGAACGGTTGTGATGTTCTTTTAATCTCTTCGATGATGACTGATATGACTTCCCAGTTGATCTTTTACTCAAGCCTCTAGTGTCAAAATTAGCATTTCTTTTCTCTTTACTAAGCTCTTTGGCTTTATGTGTCCGATCAACTAAGACAACAAACTCTTTCAACTCAAGAATCCCAACTAGAAGCTTTATATCTTCATTTAACCCTTCATTGAATCTTTTACACATGGCAATTTCAGTTGGAATGCATTCCCAGGAATATTTACTCAGTCTGGCGAACTCTCGTTCATATTCTAACACAAACATACGGCCCTGTTTGAGCTCAACAAATTCTTTACTTTTCTGATCTAAAAATCTTTGACTAATGTTGTAATAACCAAATTTTGCCCGGTACAATACCCATGAAAAGAGCCAGAAAACGAAACAAAATTAAACAATAAAACCAAAAGCCATTAAAAAATAAACCCAATAAACCGTCCATGAAACATCCAAATTTCGTAAGCCCATTAGGAGCCCAATAAACAAAACCAAAACAAATAAATTTTAAATGTCCAATGTCCATTAAATACAACCAGACCCTAAACCTAATTTACAGACCCAAATGACCCATTATAATTCAATCCCAAAATAGCCCATTTTGACCCTATTTTTACAAACCCCAAATTAGGCCCAAATAATAATCCACTAATGATGAAAAAAAAACCAGTCCATTTATGGCCCAAATTCAATGTCCAAGTACAAGGGCCAAATACCAGACCCAAACCCGAATTACAAGCTGGCCCAAAACTACAGCCCAATAGCCCAAAACCTTAGGAGATTGTGGCAGAAGAGAAACCCTAGGATTCCCTCCCCTCAGCGTCGCCTCCCGACCTTGCCATCCTCACGCGTGACCCTTAGGCTACCGCGTGTCTCCCACGCGCGATTCTTCGACCTCCGCAGCACCAGGGACGCACCGAGACCGTTCGTTCCCCACACGTGCGTATGCTCGTTTCCCGAGCCACGCGCATCTCCCTCGTTGCTCGCCTGCACGCCCATGCCTCTGTCAGCCCCCATCAGGCCTCGGCAACCGCTCGCACCCACCAGCATCTGCACGATAGCCAAACGATCGACCATGCGCCTCGGGCCCCGACTCCACCAGCGCACTGGCCAACGATCGCCACAGGTCCTCGCCCATACCTGCAAAACAGAAAACAAGGAAACAACAGAGGAGGATGGAGCAAAACAATAGAAAAATAAATGTAATTCGTACTTTTGGCTATAAAAACTGTTCAGAGCCGATGTAAAAGGGGTTGGCTTCCGTTCTTAGAGAAAAAGGCAATCAAAAAATTGTAAACTATATTCCCCCGATTTTTCCACGCACAACGAATACCAAAAATCAAGAAAGGAATCAAAAAGGAAAATTTGGTACTCTATCACCCATTGAGAAAATCGAAAACCAAGATAGCAGTTAAAGGTTGATTTCGTTCTCCAGTTCTATTTGGGTTTTACTGCCGTTCCTTGATGATTTCGTTTTGTCTCAACTCTTTTAGCAAAAATAATCGGTTATAAAGAAGATGATAAAAGAAAAGGGGAGGGAGAATACCGGTTCGAGGGTTCCGAGTGGGAGTCATACCGTTGTCGGGGTTTCGGTCCTAAACAGAGGGCAATGAAACGTCGCTAAGCGCTTCCGTACGTCTACTTCGATGACGAATCGGAGGTCGAACGGCGTAGTCTTTGGGGTCGATAGAAAACGCGAATGAGAAGGGGCTCTGGTTGCGTTTCCAAGGCGGCGGGGATTAGGTTTCGAAGGGAGAAGAGTGGATTTAGGTTTCGGCTGAGAGAAGAAGAAGAAGGGGCTAGTTTTTTTTGATAAAATGCGGGTAGGGTTTCGTTTTAGGGAGGGGGTTGTTGGGTAATCGAGGAAACGGCCCCGTTTGGGGAAGTTGTGGGCTCCGCTTGCTGACCCGTTCAGCTACCCGGATCCGCGCCCTCGCTCCTAAAAAGGGGTATTTACGCCCTAGGTCCCCCGCGTTCTAGGCCTTTCGATTGTATCCCGTTTCTCATTCTTTTTTCGTTTATTTTTGACCCCATAATTTCGATCGTATTCCAACATGATCCCTACCCGCTTTTTCTTGGTCTATTACGATTTTGGCCCTCACATTTTATTCTAACTTAGTTCAACGGTTTTAAGGATTTTATTTATTTGTTTTGAGGTTTTATGTATATTATTTTTACAAAACATTATAAATGCTGTTGATTTTAAACTTTGAATTCATTTCAAATGTTTCCATACGTTATTTGTTTTATTTTCTTTATATATGCTTCACTTTAAACTGATTTTATTAATTAATTTTTGATTTATTATCTTTGATATTATTCTTTTTGTTATTATTGTGCGTATTATTGTCCCACCATCTTTATTATCATTATTCGTGTTACAAATATTATGCTAAACTCGCGTTACATTACCATTATTCACCGAACATAATCTCATTCATGTTTTAAATAACGTTTCTTTAAAATATAACCTAAATTTTCATCAATTTCATCCAAGAGAAAGTTTTTTAAATAAGGCAACATTCGATTTTTGGTATTTCGAGAGATCGTGCCCTATGTGTTGGGTTTCGGTTCTCTCGCTTCGCCAAAGATCGAATATCCTTTTAGTAGTTTTATGCGTGAGTCTCGAGGGTTAAGAGATGATCTTGGAATCGAGGATTAAAATCATCGTGTCCTATGTACTGGATGTGATGTTTTACTCCTTCGAAACAAGAAAATCTTGATATTAAATCCGAGAAACTAAAATATCTTTAAATTCTTTTCAAAAATTTTCAACTTTCGACATTGGGACATTAATTAATCAATTTGGTACCAATTTTGGGCGTGTCGAGGGTGCTAATCCTTCCTTGCACGTAACCGACTCCCGAACCTGTTTTCTCAAATTTTCAAAGACAAAAAAAAACATTGTTTTAGTAAAGCAAAATATTTTATTAAAACAAGGGTGATCTGATCACACCTAATAAGAGATCGGTGGCGACTCCCTATTTTAGTCGATTCTCGTTTTGTCAAAAAAATGGTTACGACAGCTTGGCGACTCCACTGGGGACGCGAGAGTCAGGCCGTAAATTGATTGATTTTTGTCCCTTCGATTGAAAAGTTGGAAAAACGTTTTAAAAAATCATGTTTCTCTTTGATGCATTCATTTGCGTTATATTGTCGAGTTTTGTGAAATATTTTGGCATTGCATTGCATGACTGCGGTCACACCCTTAAGTGGGAGTGAGAAGCTACTCTTTCGTGAGGTTTTTACCTCCGTGCAAGATAGTGGATCACTTTCGGGATACATCCGTACCTATGTCTTCGTGAGATCTTTATCTCCGTGCAGCCATAGGGAAATGTATTCCCCTGAACTGAACTCGGTCTATATGAGCCTATAATGGGTGAAGATCGAGGAATCCGCTGGTTCAGGTACCCTCGCTTTAGAACCAAACCACATATAGAAAGACCTAGGAGCCCATCGTAGGTAGAACCGTGTGAACTTTAGTCGTCACCCTAAATAGGAGTTTAATCATTTTCTGTTTATATTCCCTTTCGTACTTGATACTAACTTGTCGTGTTTTGCTCTTGTTGCATGGCATTTCATCATAAAAAGGTGTTGATCCACATTCGGTTTCTAAATAGAAAAGCTTAATATGGAAAAGGGATTTCTCAATAGAGTGGAGGATAATGCGACAGTGCAGGTGTGGTCCGAAAGAATACAGCAAGAAAAGGGGGATAGTCTGACAGTAGGGTATGAATCAGAGCTATGGGATTTTACCCGTATCAGCGCGGCTCAAAATGATCTACGAGAATTAAAGGAAATATGGAACTCATGGGGAAACGAGGACAAACAATTGCTCTACCATAACTACGGCGATCTGCCCTATCTGCTTGATATCAAGGTAGACGAGTACCTACTCCGAGCTATTACCCAGTTCTGGAATCCCGCCTACAGTTGCTTCACTTTTGGAGAGGTGGATTTGGTGCCTACCGTGGAGGAGTATACAACTTTGTTTCGGTGCCCGAGATTTCAAACTGATAAGGCGTATTCAAGGTTTGCAAATGTGCCGACATTCTCAAAAAGGTTAATGAACATCACTGGGATGAGCGAGCAATGGGTCACGACTCGGATTAAGCAAAAGGGAGATTGTAAGTGCATCCCTTGGAAACACTTAAGGGACTTGATCTTGGCACATCCTGATAAGAAGAAGAGGGTCGACGTCTTCGCTCTAAGTATCTATGGTTTGGCCGTCTTTCCCAAGGCGTTAGGACATATAGAGGATGCGGTTTCAGACCTATTCGATAAACTTGATAAGGGAGTTACACCCGTCCCCGCAGTCCTAGCTAAGACCTTCAGATCACTGAACGCTTGCCGAAGAGCGGGCAAAGGGAGGTTCGTGGGTTGTGCGCAGTTGTTGTTGTCTTGGTTTCATTGCCATTTTTGGAAGAGAGAGAAAACCTCATGCAAGATCTTTTTTGAGAACTACTCTCCTCTAGAGGAATTAACAAGTACGCCAAGACGAGATGACCTATCTGGAGAGAAGTGGATGGCGATTCTCCAAAACCTGCAAGGCAAAGATGTAGTATGGAAAGCTCCATGGACGATCACCGACGAGATCTTATATCGATGCGGAGGGTTCGACTGGGTCCCTCTACTCGGAATATGGGGAGCTGTTGGGTATGCCCCGCTACTAGTGATGGGGCAGTATCAATCGAGGCAGTTCATACCCGCGACACACGGACTAGCCCAATGTGAATTTTCGTACAAAGATGACAACTATAAGAAGAGAGTTCGCGAAATATCAGATGCATGGACCCAAACTCGAAAAATGAAGAGACTCGCCATGGGGCCCACGGTGACCCCCGAGTACAATCAATGGTGGGCCAAAAGAATCAATGATAACATCCCAGGGCCAATCCAAGGAAATACTCGACCAATAGAGGAACAGCTGCAAGTAATCCCAACTGAATTAGAAATTATCAAGCAAGATTTCGAGAGAAAGAGCCGAGAATTGGGTAAAAGGATAGAGCAACTAGAAGAAGAAAAGATGCAGTTAGGACTAGATGTTGACATCCATAAGTTCGAGGCTGAAAAATTTAAAAAAGGGAAGAACAAAGCCGAAGAAGATTTGGATAGTTTAAAGGCGGACTACAAGAAGTTGCGCATGTCTATCAGAACCGCGGGTCTAGGTAAGACATCGGAGCAATGGCAGCAAGAAATTGAAGAAGAAAAATCCAAGATCGATCAGTGGAAGAGGAAATTTCAAGAGGCTCGGGTACGAGAGGACGCTTTGAGAAAGAACCTGTCAGAAAGCCAAAGCGAAAAGGAGAGGTCACGCTCCCAAGTAGCAGAATTAGAAAAGTCACTGCACCTCCACCGTAGTCGTAACTCAGTAGTCGAATTAAGAGCCAGTCAGAACAAAATCGAGGAGATGAGAGGGAAGATAGGGGAGCTCGAGACCGCACTGCAAAATAGCAAAAACCGAGTGGAGCTCCTTGAAGCCAATAATGAACATTGGAGGGAGCAGCTCCACCATTCCCAAGAGTAGATCAGAAACAGAGACTATGTAATGGGCGAGGCTGTGGTTCAAATCCGAGAGGTGGCCGACCACTTACAAGCCTTAGCAGCTCGGGCTGATGCGTTAAGCCTGATGTACGAGTCGGGGTCAGAGCGAGGCCAGAGTTTAGCTTGGCTTCTTAGGAAAGTTAAGGACTTAGGCACTAAGGCCAAGTCGTATATGTAATTATCCGTTCTATGAAAAGAAATTTGTTTTCTAGTAAAGTTTATCTAATGAAATCGAATTAAGTCAACACCTTTGTGCATTCATACCATGCATTCGCATTACATGCATTAGCATCATATCGCCTTAACCATTCACTAAACTTAAGTTCACATAATCCGCAGCTACGACATTACGAACCTGGAATCACATCATCCCTATAGGACACGCTTAAGAACTAGAGCTATGGACGCCGAACTCAATGAGAGGATTGAAAGGATGGAAAGAACCCAGAAAGAGCTGCAAGAACAGTTAGCCAAGGCACAGCAAGAAGCGAGGGACCAGATGATGAGGTCTCGCGAGGAATCGCGAGAACATAAGGATCAAATGGATAGAATGTTGAAGATGTTGACGGCCATGTCCAATGGACAAGGACTTGCGCAAAGTCCTGACATTACGGAGCCCCATTCGAGGGATAATCAAGATCCGCTCTATCCCCCAGGATCCACGCCACCTCACGCTCATGTAACGCAAAGGGGATATCCTCAAGGGAACCCAGTAGGCCTGGAGCAACGACCCGTCCCACCTACCCATCTGGGGGAAGGTATATACGTATCAAACGCTGGGGATAATTCTGCTAACCCGATGGTTCCGGATTTGGATGATCCGATGGAAATAGCTAGGTTAAAGAGGGATGGCCATGATGCTGAAGAAAAATATAAGAGTCTAGAAGAAAGACTCAAAGCCGTGGAAGGTACCGGAACCTTCTCTGCACTAAGTGCCAAAGAGCTTAGTTTGGTGCCTGATCTGGTTCTACCCCCAAAATTTAAGGTACCAGATTTTGAAAAGTATGAGGGAACGAGATGTCCAAAGGCACATCTTATCATGTTTTGCCGAAAGATGGTCGGACACTTGAATGAGGACAAGCTATTAATACACTGTTTCCAGGATAGCTTGATCGGAACAGCCCTCCGATGGTACGATCAGCTTAGCACAGAGAAGATACGGTCATGGAAGGACCTGGCAACTGCATTCTGCGAACAATATAAGCATGTTACTGATGTGGCTCCCGACCGGATGACACTGCAAATGTTGGAAAAAAAGCCAACGGAGACCTTCAGACAATACGCTCAGAGATGGAGGGATCTCTCAGTCCAGGTCGAGCCCCCTTTAACTAAAAGTGAGGTAACGGTCCTTTTCATCAATACTTTGAGGGCGCCGTTCTACGAAAAACTGGTGGGAAGTGCCACGAAAGACTTTGCCGACCTCGTAATATCTGGCGAACTCATCGAAAACGGCATTAAATGTGGAAGAATGGAAGGCCCTGAGAGCTCTAAAAGACCAACACCTGCAAAGAAGAAAGACCCCGAAGCCCATATGGTGGGGACCGGGAGCCACTATGCTCCTAATCCATATCCGACTCGACCACGACCTCAGTTTCGCCCACCACCAAGTTCATACTTTCCTCCACAAAGCCCTTACTATCAAGCCCCTCCTCCCTATCCCGTTTATGCCACCGACACTCAAAGACCATTCACTATAATCCCATCAAATACCATGTCTGCCCAAAATCAGCCAAAAAACGAACAAAGACCAGTAAGACCCAACCCCGATAGACCCCAATTCACCCCCATTCCCGTATCATACGGAGAATTGTGCCCGAAGCTATTGGAAAAACAGTTAATCTCACCACATTACATGGCACCATTACAACCCCCGTTCCCAAGGTGGTACGATCCCAACGCTAATTGCATGTACCACGCCGGGAATCAGGGACACTCTACAGATAACTGTTTAGCCTTTAAGAGAAGAGTGCAAGGCCTCATCGACGTCGGGATCTTGCGGTTTGACGGTACCAACAATATGACAAGAAACCCGCTCCCTAACCATGCCACAGGGAACGTGAATATGGTGACACCGGAAGATAGGTGGCGAGCCAGAAGCTGTGTCTCTAGGATAAGGACACCTTTGGAGAAGGTCTGGGAAGTAATGATTGAGAAGGGCATGCTCGATAGGAATTTCAAGGAGGAAAACGCGAAGAGTCCAAGTTTCTGTGTCTTCCACGGCATATCAGGACACCATATCCAATCTTGCAAGGAGTTTAAAGAGTTGCTTCAAAGCATGATGGACAATAAAAAGGTGGAAATCTTCAATAAGATGGAAGAGACTGGTGGAAAGGAGATATGTGCATCTGAGGGCCAATCATCAGGACCTCCCTACAGTGCCGATCGGCCTTTGGTAATCTACTACGAGGCAAAGAAGGAATAGAGGAAACCAAAAATGATAATCCAAGTACCTTCCCCCTTTCCTTACAAGGATAGCAAGGCGGTGCCATGGAAGTATGATGTCAATGTCGCCATACCCGAGGCCACAACTGGAAACGTCAGTGAGGTGGGGCATTTTACCCGTAGTGGGAGGTGCTATTTCCCTGAGATGGTTGAGACGAAGAAGAAAGCCATTGGCACGAGTCAGAAAGGGAAGGCACCAATACACGAGGCCGAGGGCGAGGTTGAAATACAAGCTGAGCAAGGAACTAAGGAGCCGGTGAATGAGGAGGAGGCACAGGAATTCTTAAAGTTCATTAAGCACAGCGAATACAATGTCGTGGAGCAGCTGCATAAACAACCGGCAAAAATCTCAGTATTATCCGTATTGTTGAACTCAGAGCCACATCGAAACGCTTTACTGAAGGTGTTGAACCAAGCGTATGTGCCAAGCAATGTGCCCATTGAAAAACTCGATAGTTGGGTGAACAATTTAAACGCAGATAATTTCATCTCCTTCAGCGATGATGAAATACCACCAAATGGTAGGGGCTCTGTTAAAGCATTGCACATCACGACCGGGTGCAAAGGATATATAATACCGCATGTGCTTATTGACAACGGGTCCGCGCTCAATGTCATGCCGCTAGCTACGCTGTCTAGGATGCCCGTCGACATGTCTTACCTGAGGCCTTGTCACTCTGCGGTAAGGGTATTTGATGGAACACGGCGGGAAGTTATGGGAAAAATCGAGATCCCTTTAGAGGTGGGCCCGTGCACATACAATGTCGAATTCCAAGTCATGGACATTACTCTTTCATATAATTGCCTCTTAGGAAGGCCCTGGATCCACTCCGCAGGAGCTATCCCTTCATCTCTTCATCAAAAAATAAAGTTTATTACGGATAACCGCCTGATCACGATCGCCGGTGAAGAAGACATCGTCGCATCGCTATCTACTGACACACCCTACATCGAGGCAAACAAAGATGTGCCAGAATGCTCCTTCCGTTCCTTCGAATTCATCAACGCTACATTTGTCGCCGAAGGAGATAGGACTCCCACACCCAAGCTGTCAAGAAACACCAAGATGGGGGTCAAATTGACAGTAGGAAGAGGTGCCCGAGCAGGAAAGGGTTTAGGAAGACATCAACAAGGGATAGCTAGAGCGCTAAACCCTGTACACCACAAGGCTCCGTATGGCTTAGGATTCAAACCTGATGGATGGCAAAGAAGGAAACAACTGCAGAAAGATCAAAGAAAAAGGATTGCCCGAGCCTCAGGTCGGGAGGTAGAATGGGAGCCCATGACATATCCACCCTTAGTGAAAACCTTTACGTCCGCTGGAATGATGTACCCAGAGGGAGGTAGTTCACAAAACACGCTGCTATTAGTCGAGAGGGATCTCCAGAACTTCCACATAAACGTCGTCGACAAAGCGGACGATGCGACGAGAGGTCTTTCAAAGATACGCCTTGGCCCTTCTGGACATGTGTTGAACAATTGGACCGCTGAAGATCTTCTTGTAGTTTCTAGGATCCCTCCAAAGTAATTGTCAATGACAACCTTCGTTATTCCTCTAAGTCGAAGGGGAATTTGTTATAAAAGTTTGTATCAGCAGTCTAACTTTTAAATGAACAATCAATGAAGATGCATTTTGTCACTGTCTCTCATTCCCATTAGCCTCATGTCTATTCCCTCTTCTCACAATCTGTCCTTATACATTATACATTCATGTCATAGAAGCACATTTTTGTTTCCAATACCTCGATATTTCTCTATAGTTTCTTTTTACTTGTCAGGTGCTCAGATAACGACAGCGTGAACAATCCTGCTACTGATCCTAAAATCGACTTTGAGCAAGTGATTTGTTTAGGAGAATTCGAAGCCAACGAGGATGCCGAAGATTTTGTCTCGACCCCTGACTTACTAAAGATAATAGAACAGGAGGATAAACAGATACTCCCCCACCAAGAATCTATCGAGACGGTGAATCTGGGAAACGAAGAAAAGAGGCAAGAAGTGAAGATTGGGATCTCCATCTCAGAGTCCACCAAACACGACTTGGTCACCCTGCTTCATGAATACAAAGACGTGTTTGCATGGTCATATCAGGACATGCCCGGTTTAAGCGAAGATGTAATGGTTCACAGGCTCCCTGTGAAGCTAGAATCTAGGCCAATTCAGCAGAAGCTAAGACGGATGAGACCCGAGATGCTCTTAAAAATAAAAGAGGAAGTCAAAAAGCAGTTTGACGCCGGCTTCTTACAAGTCTCCAAATATCCGGAATGGGTGGCTAATATAGTCCCAGTACCAAAGAAGGACGGCAAGGTGAGAATGTGTGTGGACTACCGCGATCTGAATCGAGCAAGCCCCAAGGATAATTTTCCCTTACCACACATCGATACGTTGGTAGATAACACGGCAAAACATTCATTATTTTCCTTTATGGATGGATTCTCGGGTTATAACCAAATAAAGATGGCCCCCGAGGACATGGAAAAAACTACATTCGTGACGATGTGGGGAACCTTCTGCTACAAGGTGATGCCATTCGGTTTGAAAAATGCTGGGGCAACATATCAAAGGGCAATGGTGATGTTGTTTCACGACATGATGCATAAAGAGATAGAAGTTTATGTCGACGATATGATAGCCAAATCTCGGGGAGAAGGAGAGCATGTTGGAAACCTCCGGAAATTGTTTGAAAGACTGAGAAAGTTTCAACTGAAGCTTAATCCGGCTAAGTGTACATTTGGAGTAACCTCGGGGAAACTACTGGGCTTTATCGTTAGCGAGAGAGGTATCGAGGTCGACCCCGACAAAATAAAGGCCATACAAGACTTACCATCTCCGCGAACACAAAAAGAAGTCAGAGGGTTTCTAGGGAGATTAAACTACATCGCTCGGTTCATCGCCCAGCTTACCAACCAATGCGACCCAATTTTCCGACTATTGAGAAAACACAACCCTGGGGAATGGAATAAGGAATGCCAAGCTGCCTTCGACAAAATAAAACGATATTTGTCTAACCCACCTGTGCTAGTACCACCGACTCCAGGGAGACCGTTAATACTGTACCTAACGGTGTTCGAAAACTCAATGGGTTGTGTACTGGGGCAACATGACGAGGCGGGGAGAAAAGAAAGGGCGATCTATTACCTCAGTAAGAAGTTCACAGAGTATGAGGCAAAATACCCATCAATCGAAAAATTCTGTTGTGCTCTGGTTTGGGCAGCTCGAAGGCTTAGACAATATATGTTGTATCATACGACATGGTTAATCTCTAAATTGGACCCAATAAAGTACATGATGGAATCACCTGCACTCTCAGGAAGAATGGCGTGATGGCAGATCCTGCTATCGGAATACGACATCATCTGTGTAAGCCAAAAGTCGATAAAAGGGAGCGCAATAGCCGACTTCCTAGCAGCCCGAACCACAGAAGAATACGAGCATTAAGATTTGACTTCCCGGATGAAGATTTGATGTGCATCACAGAAAAAGAATGCGAATCGTCAAAAGAAGAGTCATGGAAAATGAGTTTCGACGGGGCATCAAATGCATTAGGACATGGGATCGGAGCAGTCTTGGTGTCACCAGAAGGGAGTCATTATCCATTCACTGCCCGATTAAACTTCTTCTGTACCAATAACATAGCGGAATACGAGGCTTGTATCATGGGGCTCCGCGCAGCTATTGAACGAGGCATCAAAATCCTAAAGGTATCAGGGGATTCAGCATTGGTGATTTACCAAATCCGTGGAGATTGGGAAGTGAGAGACTCAAAGCTGGTCAAATATCACGATCTTGTTATGGATCTGGTCAAAGAATTCGAAGAGGTGACCTTTAATTACTTCCCACGAGAGGAAAACCAATTGGCTGATGCCTTGGCCACCTTAGCTTCTATGTTCAAAACGAATCGAGAAGCGGAAGTAATGCCTCTCCAGATGAGCATATATGAGGCCCCGGCGCATTGTTTTAGCGTTGAAAGAGAGGCGGATGGACGACCATGGTTCCATGATATCTTAGGATATGTCAAACATCAAAGGTACCCAGAGCAAGCAAACGAGAACGACAAAAGAACAATCAGAAAAATGGCAGCAGGATTTGTTCTTGATGGGGACATCCTATACAAGAGAGGAAAAGATCAAGTGCTTCTAAGATGCGTGGATAATGTCGAAGCCAGAAAAATACTTGAAGAGGTGCATGAAGGAACTTGTGGAACACATGCCAACGGTTTCACCATGGCCAGGAAAATTATGAGACTCGGCTATTATGGTTGACAATGGAAAGTGACTGTATCAGCTATGCACGAAGGTGTCACAAATGTCAAATTTATGGCGACAAAATTCATGCAGCACCTTCGCCCCTCCACGTGATGACCTCCCCGTGGCCCTTTTCCATGTGGGGCATGGATGTTATAGGTCCAATTTCCCCGAAGGCCTCTAACGGCCATCGATTCATCTTTGTGGTCATAGATTACTTCACAAAATGGGTTGAGGCCACTTCGTTTGCAAATGTGACAAAAACCGCGGTTTGCAAATTCTTGAAAAAGGAGATTATATGTCGATACGGGCTGCCTGAGAAAATCATCTCGGATAACGCTTTGAATCTGAACAATAAGATGATGAAGGAAGTATGCGAACAATTTCAAATAAAGCATCGTAATTCCTCACCCTATCGCCCTAAGATGAACGGAGCGGTAGAAGCAGCCAATAAAAATATTAAGAAGATCATTGGAAAGATGACCGAGACATACAAAGACTGGCATGAGAAGCTCCCGTTTGCTCTATATGCATACCGTGCATGTGTACGGACCTCCACAGGGGCAACTCCTTTTTCGCTAGTATATGGAATGGAAGCTGTACTACCCATCGAGGTGGAAATCCCTTCTTTACGAATCTTAATGGAGTCAAAACTCGAAGAATCAGAATGGGTACAAGCTCGATATGACCAACTGAATCTGATTGAGGAGAAGCGCTTAAAAGCAATTTGTCACGGACAAATGTACCAGAAGAGAATGATCACGGCCCATGACAAGAGGGTACGACCAAGAGAATTTCGCGAAGGAGAGCTCGTGTTGAGGAAGATTCTCCCAATACAAAAGGATTCTCGAGGAAAATGGGCACCGAATTGGGAAGGACCCTATGTCGTAAGGAAGGCCTTCTCAGGTGGAGCTTTGATTCTCACTGAGATGGATGGGAAAGAGGTATCGAATCCAGTTAACTCGGATGCCGTGAAGAAGTACTACGCTTAAAAAAAAAAACAGGATGAAAACCCGAAAAGGGCGTCTTGATAAACAAATTGGGATGAAAACCTGAAAAGGCGTCCTAACGAAGGGGATTCACACATAAAGAGCAAGAACATTTGAACGGGGAGTCAAGGGGCGAGTTTATAATATTTGAAGTGGACTCAGAAGCTCAGGGTCTTCTACGCAAGGAGCTTCACTCAAAGGGGGTTCAGGGTGAAGGAGCACGGAGAAGTTCATGTGTTAGATATCTAGAGCATTAGTGACAATTGAATCTACTTTCTTTTTATGTTTTCCTTATTGAATCATTCCTTGTCAATTCTCTTTCCTTATTGCTTCGAAATAAATACAAACATAAGGTATCTTTTCCACACCCACCTGGCCATTATCATGCATTTCGTGTTTGGTTCGTTTAAATGGTAAACAGTGAAATTACATACTTTGAACAAAAGAAACGTTGAGCATTACCTGGACGAGAACCTGGTAAGTACAAGAAACCTCAAAGCAAAGACAAAAGTTCAACCAGGAGACAAAATGGGTGATATATGAGAGGTGCAGACTACTAGTAAAACTGGAGCACTAGTACAAAAACTGAAAGAAAGTCAAGAATCGAAGCAGTGGGTACAAGTCATCATAACAAGAGATACACGACAAACAAACCGAGAACACATGGCATAATCATATAGGCATAAGAGCATTTAAGACCAAACACGTGCATATCATGACAACATCACGCATACAGGTACACCAGTGAAGCAAGAAGCTATGACGATAATTGTACCGAACCATGGAAAAGGAAAACATCCGAGACGACACATTTTCAACTTCTGTTCGAAAATCAACTCATAATGCGAGAGGTGAGTTGAGCCTCGGGGCACGCCGAGGTATTTAATTTCTGTCTTTAAACTTCTGTTCGAAAATCAACTCATAATGCGAGAGGTGAGTTGGGCCTCGGGACACGCCGAGGTATTTAATTTCTGCCTTTAAATTCTGTTCAAAAATCAACTCATAATGCGAGAGATGAGTTGGGCCTTGGGACACGCCGAGATATTTAATTTCTGTCTTTAATTTCTGTTTTTAAATCCCGTTCAAAAATCAACTCATAATGCGAAAGGTGAGTTGGGCCTCGGGACACGCCGAGGTATTTAATTTCTGTCTTTAAAACTTCTGTTCGAAAATCAACTCATAATGCGAGAGGTGAGTTGAGCCTCGGGGCACGCCGAGGTATTTAATTTCTGTCTTTAAAACTTTTGTTCGAAAATCAACTCATAATGCGAGAAGTGAGTTGAGCCTCGGGGCACGCCGAGGTATTTAATTTCTGTCTTTAAACTTCTGTTCAAAAATCAACTCATAATGCGAGAGGTGAGTTGGGCCTCGGGACACGCTGAGGTATTTAATTTTCTGTTTTTCAGTTCTCGTTTGCAAAAAAAAAAAGGGGGGGAGAGCTGATCCATGTTGTGAGAACAAGGAAGCAGTTCGAAAAGTTCAGATTTATTTCCTCAAAAGTCCCAGTGGAGCGGTTGGTATATCGAAGCTACAAATCTCAGTGTCGTGAAATCACATTGGAGCAAACAAATCTCATCCTTTCGAAAATTGAGGAAAAGCAGATTGAAGCCGCGGGTCATGACACGAAAAAGCAACAGTGGCAGAGTGGATCAATGCAACAGGTTACAGTGGAGTGTGAAGTTGTTCGAGGGAGACAAGGACCAATAAACCCAAGCCCGCCAAGATCGGGCAAAATTGGTTCCTCTTTTGTCTTTGCTCTATTATCGTTTCACGACAATGAGCAAAGAGGGGCAGCTGTAATAACCAAATTTTGCCCGGTACAATACCCATGAAAAGAGCCAGAAAACGAAACAAAATTAAACAATAAAACCAAAAGCCATTAAAAAATAAACCCAATAAATCGTCCATGAAACATCCAAATTTCGTAAGCCCATTAGGAGCCCAATACGCAAAACCAAAACAAATAAATTTTAAATGTCCAATGTCCATTAAATACAACCAGACCCTAAACCTAATTTACAGACCCAAATGACCCATTATAATTCAATCCCAAAATAGCCCATTTTGACCCTATTTTTACAAACCCCAAATTAGGCCCAAATAATAATCCACTAATGATGAAAAAAAAACCAGTCCATTTATGGCCCAAATTCAATGTCCAAGTACAAGGGCCAAATACCAGACCCAAACCCGAATTACAAGCTGGCCCAAAACTACAGCCCAATAGCCCAAAACCTTAGGAGATTGTGGCAGAAGAGAAACCCTAGGATTCCCTTCCCTCAGCGTCGCCTCCCGACCTTGCCATCCTCACTCGTGACCCTTAGGCTACCGCGTGCCTCCCACGCGCGATTCTTCGACCTCCGCAGCACCAGGGACGCACCGAGATCGTTCGTTCCCCACACGTGCGTATGCTCATTTCCCGAGCCACGCGCGTCTCCCTCGTTGCTCGCCTGCACGCCCATGCCTCTGTCAGCCCCCATCAGGCCTCGGCAACCGCTCGCACCCACCAGCATCTGCATGATAGCCAAACGATCGACCATGCGCCTCGGGCCCCGACTCCACCAGCGCACTGGCCAACGATCGCCACAGGTCCTCGCCCATACCTGCAAAACAAAAAACAAGGAAACAACAGAGGAGGATGGAGCAAAACAATAGAAAAATAAATGTAATTCGTACTTTTGGCTATAAAAACTGTTCAGAGCCGATGTAAAAGGGGTTGGCTTCCGTTCTTAGAGAAAAAGGCAATCAAAAAATTGTAAACTATATTCCCCCGATTTTTCCACGCACAACAAATACCAAAAATCAAGAAAGGAATCAAAAAGGAAAATTTGGTACTCTATCACCCATTGAGAAAATCGAAAACCAAGATAGCAGTTAAAGGTTGATTTCGTTCTCCAGTTCTATTTGGGTTTTACTGCCGTTCCTTGATGATTTCGTTTTGTCTCAACTCTTTTAGCAAATATAATCGGTTATAAAGAAGATGATAAAAGAAAAGGGGAGGGAGAATACCGGTTCGAGGGTTCCGAGTGGGAGTCATACCGTTGTCGGGGTTTCGGTCCTAAATAGAGGGCAATGAAACGTCGCTAAGCGCTTTCGTACGTCTACTTCGATGACGAAACGGAGGTCGAACAGCGTAGTCTTTGGGGTCGGTAGAAAACGCGAATGAGAAGGGGCTCTGGTTGCGTTTCCAAGGCGGCGGGGATTAGGTTTCAAAGAGAGAAGAGTGGATTTAGGTTTCGGCTGAGAGAAGAAGAAGAAGGGGCTAGTTTTTTTTTGATAAAATGAGGGTAGGGTTTCGTTTTAGGGAGGGGGGTTGTTGGGTAATCGAGGAAACGGCCCCGTTTGAGGAAGTTGTGGGCTCCGCTTGCTGACCCGTTCAGCGACCCGGATCCGCACCCTCGCTCCTAAAAAGGGGTATTTACGCCCTAGGTCCCCCGCGTTCTAGGCCTTTCGATTGTATCCCGTTTCTCATTCTTTTTTCGTTTATTTTTGACCCCATAATTTCGATCGTATTCCAACATGATCCCTGCCCGCTTTTTCTTGGTCTATTACGATTTTGGCCCTCACATTTTATTCTAACATAGTTCAACGGTTTTAAGGATTTTATTTATTTGTTTTTATCCAAAATATTAATATTATTATTACCATTGTTTTGAGGTTTTATGTATATTATTTTTACAAAACATTATAAATGCTGTTGATTTTAAACTTTGAATTCATTTCAAATGTTTTCATACGTTATTTGTTTTATTTTCTTTATATATGCTTCACTTTAAACTGATTTTATTAATTAATTTTTGATTTATTATCTTTGATATTATTCTTTTTGTTTTTATTGTGCGTATTATTGTCCCACCATCTTTATTATCATTATTCGTGTTACAAATATTATGCTAAACTCGCGTTACATTACCATTATTCACCGAACATAATCTCATTCATGTTTTAAATAACGTTTCTTTAAAATATAACCTAAATTTTCATCAATTTCATCCAAGAGAAAGTTTTTTAAATAAGGCAACATTCGATTTTTGGTATTTCGAGAGATCGTGCCCTATGTGTTGGGTTTCGGTTCTCTCGCTTCGCTAAAGATCGAATATCCTTTTAGTAGTTTTATGCGTGAGTCTCGAGGGTTAAGAGATGATCTTGGAATCGAGGATTAAAATCATCGTGTCCTATGTACTGGATGTGATGTTTTACTCCTTCGAAACAAGAAAATCTTGATATTAAATCCGAGAAACTAAAATATCTTTAAATTCTTTTCAAAAATTTTCAACTTTCGACATTGGGACATTAATTAATCAATTTGGTACCAATTTTGGGCGTGTCGAGGGTGCTAATCCTTCCTTGCACGTAACCGACTCCCGAACCTGTTTTCTCAAATTTTCAAAGACAAAAAAAAACATTGTTTTAGTAAAGCAAAATATTTTTTTAAAACAAGGGTGATCCGATCACACCTAATAAGAGATCGGTGGCGACTCCCTATTTTAATCGATTCCCGTTTTGTCAAAAAATGGTTACGACAAATTTATTTCTTTCAAAACTCATTTTGGAAGAATTCCCAGGTTATCTGCTCTCTCGGCACGATTGAAATCAACCTGTTCCACCACTGGTAAGCTAAGTCTTTCAACAAAGATACCTTACACTTAACACATTCACCTGATGAACAAGATAGTTCGTCAAAAACCCTAATTGTATTCTCTAACCAAAATTTTGCTCTCTAAGGATTATCTTCATTAGTGGCTCTAAATTCTTCAACCTCGTATTTACGAATCTTATCAACAAGCATCTTATTAACTCGTAAAGGTTCCAAACCTTGAGGAATAATAGGGACCAGTTGGGGAACAATAGGGGGTGGAGGTTGTTGAGCTGCCAGGTTCATTAGTACAAACTTGGTAAACCATTCACTCATCATTTGGAAGAAGGCCTCCTTAGCCTCTTTGTAACACCCCTTACCCGTATACTACGCTGGAACCGGGTACGAGGCATTACCAGACTTAACAATACATTCTACCAAATCCCGAGCCACAAAATTTCACTTATAATTTAAACTTTAACAAACACATGCATACACAAGCATTATAACTCCATGACCAATATGAGCCACAGCTCGTGGCTAACTACAGAATAATCCTTATTACCATTATGAAGCAATACATTTAATCAAATTAATTAACACATATACAAAATGACTTAGTCAAGCCCCTATACATGCCATAACTTAAATACTTTATAAATAAAGATACCAATAGATACTTGATAGTGTGAAGCAATCTCCGACGACCTTCAACCCGAGCTTGTTTAATAGGACTCTGAAACATGGGAAAGAAAAGGGGGTAAGCTTATAAAGCTTAGTAAGTTCACATGTAAAAATAATAAGCATTAGCAATGAATTTAGCTTACTACTAAGCTGTCATAACTTGCATAAATAATGCTAAGTTCTTACTTTCTCAACTTACTCATTTGTAGCCTTACCAAAGCCTCAACAAGACAAATCCTCACAACAAGTTCTCTAATTGATACAATCATTAAATCACATGCTTATACCTTATTACTCATGTTCACATTAATCTGTCTTCTTGATTCGCTGTCACTAAATTATTTATTTCTTTAACCATAGAGCTCCAAATTACAAACTGCTAATTTTCTCTGAAACTAGACTCACATATCTTCATACCATAAAATTTCTAGAATTTTTGGTCTTGCCAATTAGTACAGTTTATTCATTAAAATTTCCCTTGTTTCACTGTTCGACTATTCTGACCTCTCTTCACTACGAATCAATTATTTCCTCGTACAAAATTCAAATGACCTTATTGTTTAGTTTATTTGAAACTAGACTCATTTAAAATTTCAGGAATATAAATTATATCAAATAATTATTTTTTTACAATTTTTAATGATTTTTTCCAAGATAGAACAGGGGATCACGTAGTCATTCTGAACCAGTCTCACAAAAAGTTAAATATCTCAAATTATACAAATCCTTTGTTTGCTCTGTTTCTATTATATAAAAATAGACTCAATAAGCATTAAATCAATATCTTATCCAACTTATAATTCAATTTCTACTATATTTGGTGATTTTTCAAAATCACGTAACTGCTGCTGTCCAAAACAATTTTATTTGTAAATTTTTGCTCTTACTCACTTTAGTTGTATTCATTACTTACCTATAATAATATTTCCAATTTCCGATTACATATCGAGCATATTTCTCATACGTTACACATGCATATACCTACACTTATCACTACAAGCCGCAAATAATTTCACTTAATCGATTTTCCCGGTGAACTCATCGGTAACCTCACCAAAGGCTCAAAATACAAAGGGAACCTTACTTAATAGCTTGCTTACGTACCTGCAACATTCTCACTTAACACATGAGTACTCTTTCATAATATAGGCATATTGCCAATCATGTCATAAAGTGTCACAAGCATAACTGAAAACTCATCACTTACTTAATACTTGACAATCTCAATTACTTACAATCTCAATATTAAATAAGCCTTAAATGCATACATGTACTCATACCTGTACTCTTTCTTCATGTTCTCACCTTGTCATTTCATTGACTTACTCTTTGGACTACTCAGGAACCTTTTCCTTTTTGAACTTACCATTGCCATGTCTTGACATGGTCTTACGTGGTATCCTTGCCTTATGAACTCACCAATGCCATGCCTTGGCATGGTCTTACGTGGGACCTTTGCCTTATAGTAACTCATTAATGCCATGTCTTGACATGGTCTTACATGATTTCCTTGCTTTATAGAACTTATCAATGCCATGCCTTGGCATGGTCTTACATAATATCCTTACCTTACCAAATGCCATGTTCCGAACATGGTCTTACATGGTATCCTTGTCTTACCAAATGCCATGTTCCAAACATGGTCTTACATGGTATCCTTGTCTTAGTGCCAATGCCACATCTTGATGTGGTCTTACATGGAGTCCATAATCAATGCCAATGCCATGTCTTGACATGGTCTTACACGGGATCCTTGCCTTACCAATGCCATGTCTTGACATGGTCTTACATGGTATCCTTAACCGTCAATTCCTCCTTAAATGCCATGTTATGAACATGGACTTTTCCGTCAATTCTTCCTTAATTGCCATGGTATAGCCATGTACTTTGAGATATCAATGCCTTGTCAAGTCATAGCTGAAACATACTTACTCAAATTCTCAAGGTTAGTCGCATAACTTAATAATAACATTACTAATAACAATAATTGCATAATAATAAAATGCTACTCAACTTACATACTTACATTCTAAATCTCATCATATCATCAACTTAACTTATTCTCATCAAACTATGCTAGTCAATACTTTCTTGTTATCATACAAAGCCATAATACAAAATATGGTCTAACATATAAATTATACAAGTTCTCTTTCCAATATCGAATTATTATCAAACATTAATCATTATATCTAAAACTCAATACTATAGTATTTATGGCCAAAATATCAATTTATCATTCAAATATGCATAATTAAATGCTTATTAAACATATGAACTTACCTCGATACCAAAATGATCATTTTACCAACTTTCTCGATTTTTGATTTTCCTCTCGTTCTAGGTCCAAATCTCATTTTTCGGGGTCTAAGACATCACATTTCACTTATTTAATTAATGTACTACTCAAAACAGTCCCTAACTCAAACTTGGCAAAATTACAATTTTGCCCCTAAACTTTTGCATAATTATGATTTTGCCCCTAGGCTCGAAAATTAAACTTCATCCCTTATTCTTATGTTTTATAACATGCTAATCATTTTTCCCTTCTATGGCAACATCGAATTCTTGCTCTAACATGCACTTATGTATATTAGGTATTTTTGCCAATTATGTCGTTTTACTCGTTTTCACTTAAAATCGCTTAGTAAAAGTTGTTTAACATAATTCTAAGCTTCATATTCTGCCATAAAACATCAAAATAAATACATTTAACCTATGGGTATTTTTCCAAATATGAACCCTAGGTTAAATTATTGCTAGAATAAGCTAAATCAAGTTACCGGGACTCCAAAACGTAAAGAACATGAAAAACGGGGCTAGAATGGACTTACCATGAAGCTTGGAAAGCTTAAAAACCCTATCTATGTCTTCCCACATGTCAAATTCGATTCGGCCTAAGCTTGAAGATGGACAAATTTGGCATTTAAATTTTGTTTTTAATTCATTTAATTCACTAAATTACCAAAATGCCCCTTAAAAAAAACTTTTGAAACATACCCATCCATGTCCATTTTTGTCACCAACTTAACCAATGGCCTAATTATCATTTAAGGACCTCCAATTTAAAATTTCATAACAATTGGACACCTCTAACATGTAGAACTCAACTTTTGCACTTTTTATAATTTAGTCCTTTTGACTAAATTGAGTGCCTAAACGTCAAAATTTTCGAATGAGATTTTCACAAAATCATTCCATGAAATTTTATACCATAAAAAATATAAATAAAATAAATTTCTCAGCATTGGATTTGTGGTCCCGAAACCATTGTTCCGACTAAGCCCAAAATCGGGCTGTTACACTCTTCTCCTCAGCCCTCAAATATGGGCCTTGTACCACTCAATGCTACTCCATGAACGGAGGCTTGAGCATTACTCTCAACTTTATCGAAGTCAGCTCGGTTGAATATCATTGCTATAAGAAAAAATACTTTACAACGGTCAGCAGATATCACACTATCACAAGTTATATAATGACACGTAGCCAGACTCATATACGCTGCGTTCAGATTGAGAATCGACTTAACCGTAGCTCTAATACCAATAAATGTAACACCTCTAATCCGTATCCGTCTCCAGAATAGGGTTATGGAGCATTACCAGAGTTTTCATTTCAAAAAAATAACAATTATAAACATTTCAATTCATGTCATTAATCATATCAAAACCAATCAATAACATGCATATTGTCCCTTATACGAGCCCTCAAGGCTCTAAAAACACATTAAAAACAAGTCGGTACTAAAATGAAAACATATAGAATTTTTTAGAAAATAATTAAAATTTTCAAAACTGTAAGGGTCACACGGCTGTATGGCCAAGTCGTGTGGGCAATCAAAGTAGGGACACACGGCCGTGTCTCAGCCCATGTCCGTGCCCATTCAACTCACTGACTTGGGTCACATGTCCAAGCCGCACGCTCGTGTGTCAGGCCGTGTACCCTTCGAAATGACCTCACACGCCCATGTGCCAAGCCTTGTGCCAGGTCGTGTAATAGACTGACTTGGATCCCTTTGAAAGCTTTAGGGGACACACGGCTACGACTGAGACACACGCTCGTGTCTCTGCCCGTGTGGACGAAAAATAGGCCACTTCCAAGCCATTTTTCTCACCCTAAACATGCATCCATCTACAACCAATTTTCCACATATAAACAAGCTCTCCAAAGTGCACCAAACCATGCCATAACAAGCTATACAAATATGGTACATTTATATACAACCAATATGCCCAAAAGGCACCTCAATTTCAACAACTACACATACATAACCACATACTCAATTTCGCCAAAATGTTCACTAATTTCAAACTAAGTTTACATAAAAAAACATACTATATGATTTACCCATCCAATTCACACCAAATGAGACCAAATGTGCCATTCATCAACTAGCATCAATAGTCATATAAGTTATTTATAACAAATGTACCAAATCACCACATTCAAACATATCACAAAGCATTTTATAACATGAATTTTAACCACCATTCCATTTTTAATCATTCAAGCATCAAAAACCAAGATATCAACCACTTTAAAGCCAAATATTTACATGCCAAAACTAGTTCATATCATCCCCTAAAATACCATAAACACAAGCCAAAACAAATGGCTACTTCAACAACCAAAATACCTATACATGCCATTATGACCAAAACTTAAAACACCAAAAGTATCAATATAGCTGATGGATAGTGTGATATAGCTCCGACAAGCTTGCAACCTGAACGAGCTTTCGATTCACTATAAAACACGAAAAATAATGCAAAGCAAGCACAAATGCTTAGCAAGTTTGTATAATGTACAACACAACTTACCATTTCAACATATAATAAGTAAGTTAAACATGGCATAATCCAACCACAACTCAGCCAAAGCCTAAGCATGTACACCAAACATGTTAGCCATTTAATCATTTAACATAGGCAATATAATCATGGATGAGCACAACATTTAATTCTGTATCATATGCATATATCATCCATTTCAACTATCGATATATCATGTACCACCATTTCAATGAAATTCACATGTGTCCAAGTCTTAGTTTGTATTGAACTCTTACCATTTCTTTTTCGAATAATGCCCGTTGAGCCATTTAGAATACCATTGGATACCCGGGATAGCTCACACATAGTGTGCTAACTTATATAACTATATTTCGTCAATTCCTGTACATGTATGCTCACACGAGCAGTAATCAGAATGCTCACACGAGCTGTGAATCAGTAACATTATCCGAAACTTACCTCGACGACTAAACATAGATACGGAGCCAACTAATTCGAAACTTTATCTTTGCCCCGATCTAAAGCTGTATGAGGTTTGTCTCGATCTAAACAGATAAAATAAGCTAATTCAATAATTATTCTATTCAATTTAATCGAATTTCATATTTAATAAAATTACAATTTTCCCCTATACTTTTGATTTCATTTCAATTTAGTCCCTAGCTCATAAAAATGGAAATTCATGCAATTTTCTCGAAACCCATCATACCCGAATTCCATATAGGTCCCTAGCAACTCTTATATTTCATTCATTTCACAATTTCACCATATAAAATTTTCTATTTTTCAATTTAATCCTTATTTGACAATTTCACAAAAAATCATTTAACAAAAGTTGTTTATCTATCAACAACTAACCATTTTCTTCCATAAACCATCAAAACCTATACACATTTATTCATGGAAAAACTCTAATAGTTTAGCAGTTTCACAAATTAGTCCCCGGACTAGCTAGATTAAGTTACAACAAGCCTGAAAATATAAAAATTATTAAAAACGGAACGAAAATCACTTACATGCTTGCACGTGTACTAGCCGAATGTAAAAATACCTAAAATGGTGTTTTTTTTTCCTTGAAGAATCGGTGGAGATGATGAATGCATGAAGAGAATGTTTTTTTTTCTTTAATTTTAACCTTTAATTACTTAATTACCAAAACAACCTTAAAAATTATTCCAAATTTCAATAATACCAAGCCATGTACATCCACTATCTTCATTAAAGGTCTAATTACCACATAAGGACTCATACTTTAGGGCTATATAGCTATTTAATACCTTTAGCTACTAGAACTTAACTTTTGCACTTTACGCGATTTAGTCCTTTTTATTCAATTAAGCATATAAACGGTAAAATTTCTTAACGAAATTTTTATACAGAACTACTATCATTCTGTAGACAATAAAATAAATATTATGATGATGGATTTGTGGTCCCAAAACCATTTTTCTGATTTCCACTGAAAATAGGTTGCTACATCCAAGCTTAAGATTCTACCATAAACTTTCAAGAACATCTCAAATTCATCCATGGCACATTCTAAAACATTTGATAATTTGAAAAATAGAGGTTCGGGTTAGCTGGGTCTAATTGCAACGATATCAAAAACATAAAAATCATTAAAAATCGGTGCAAAATGGACTTACATGCATAAATTGAAGCATGGTCGAACCTAACTTCTCCTTGGCTATGGCTTTCAGCTGAAACAAAGGAAACTAAAGGTGTTTTAAGTTATTTGTTTTCTAATTTACTAATTTATCCTTTAAAAACTAACATAATTTCATGCATTTATTCATCAAAGCCATCCATTATAAACTGAATTGGTACAATTACCATTTAACGAAGGTTTAATTGCATAATTGGTCCTTCAATTAAATTAAATTCCAACTAAATAAACTTATTTACAATTTAATCCTAAACTAATTAGGACTAAAAGAGAAAATAGCCCAAAAGCTAGTGGATTTAATCATGTCACCATCGCTTGGACTTTGTGGCAAACTTTTAATTCCCATTTTGGTCTTTTTTGCATTTTAAATCTATAGCGATTAACTTTTGCATCCTTTACAATTTAGTCCTTTTTCCTTAATTAACTATCCAAACATTAAAATTTCTTAACCAAATTTTAATACAACCTTAATAACATTCCGTAAATACTTAATAAAATATTTACAACTTGGTTTATAGAAACGAGGTCCCAATACCTCATTTGTTAAAACCACTTGACTTTAGGGTCATACCGCTTGAACCTAATTATTCATTTGAATAGCATAAATTGCCCTATTTAAAATTATCAAAGTGTAAAATAACTTCAACAATTTCAAAGTAAAAGCTTTAATATTTAAGAAAAATTGTAAAATAACACAGTTTTTCAAATGTAAGACCATGGTTGGACCATGGCAGTGTATATATATATGTAAGACCATAGCTAGGCTATGGCATTCTAATGATAATACCATAACCGGTTATGGCACTATGAGTGTAAGACCATGGCAATGCACATGTAAGACCATAGTCGGACTATGGCACAATATGAAACGTGTACCGAGGATTCAATCGTCTTTACAGTGTTCACTGAATATGGAAAGGGATGGCTTCGACCAACGATTAAAGAAAAAGGATGGTTTTAACCATCATTTAGCACTCTTGTGTGAGCTCCGGTAAGGGTTTCGATTGACTTCACTACGAAAAATATGGAAAGGTATGATGTACCAATGGTCAAAGTATGAATATTCATGATTTGAAAGGTATGATTTAAGTAATGCTATGTTTATGTACCATATCTTACCATGTGATGATATTGCTAAGTTATGTGTTTAATCACTAGTTTGTGACTATGGTAAATGTTATGTTTATGTCGTTTGTGTTATGCAAATGAAATGGTAAATGTTCAATATGAACCAAGACATGTGTGTATGAAACTTATTGAAATGATGATACATGGAAAACATGGTATGTTATGAAGGATGATAGATCCAATTGGATCATGCTCAAGTATAATGGTTATCTATGTTAATTTCACATGACTTATATTCAATCATGCTAACATGTGTTGTTGTTGGTGCTTGGGCTTGTGCCAAGTTTATGATTGAATTATATTATGTTTAATCTTAATGGAATACATTGAAATGGTAAGTGCTCAATTGGTAATGTACTTATGTCCATGAAAAGGTGAAATAAATCAAAGTATGTAATTTCTTATGCAATGGTTGATTATGTAGTTGATTCTAGACGAGCTATGTTTAAATGCACTAGTTTGTAGTCATGGTTGATATTATGTGTATATCTTGTGTGTTATGCATATGAAACGAGTGAGGAAAGGTAATGAAATGGTAAATTCATAGTTGAAATGAAATTTGATGAAAAGGGAGTAATGAGTTTGAATGATGTACTTTATGTGAGAAATTTACGTATGCTACGGATGAATATACCTATATCATGGATAAATACACTAAGTCGAGAATTGATAATATTGTTTAGGCTTATGATGAGCATTAGGAACAAAATAAAAAGAAAGTAGACAGAAAAGTGTATAATCTTATAGAATAGTTGATGATTATCTATTAAGTCCCATAAAATCCTATCATGTTATGAATGATAAATGTATGTGACATTAATGAACTTACTCATTTGTGAGTTGATGATCATATCGATTTATGAATCTTATGGCATTGCCATAGATTTATGTTTATTCTATAAATTTTATTATTGAAATGGATTATTCTGCTTAAATTTTATACGAACTTACTAAGCATACGTTGCTTATTTAGTTATTTTCCTTTACAGATTATCGGAAGCTCAGTTGAGTTGGAACCTAGTCGAAGATCCATCACACTAGCCATCGAATTTATCAGTAGATTTTGATGTTTTTAAGTCATGATTATAATGGCATGTATAGGTGTTTTATGTTTGATGATATGGCCATTATGTTTGGCTTGTAAATATGGTTTATGATTTATGACATTTTGGCATTTTTGGGCTTAATGGCTAATGTTGAAATGGTTTAGTGATGATATATTTTGAATGGCCAAATTGGCATGCTTGTGTGTGATATTGGCATGAAATGTTGCTTTGAATTTGTGAAACTTAGGTTATTTTGATGCCTTGATGGTTGGTGTGCTTTTGGCACTTTGATGCTAATGGTTGGTGTTTGTATGATCAAATTGATGCATGCTTTTATGGTCAAAGTGGTATGTGTTGGCATATTAGCAAAGTGATCATTCAAAGCACGTTTTGGTATGTATATATATTGGATGTTGGAACCATTTGATAATGTCTAGTTTTGTGTCATTTATATGGTTTTGGTACATGAGAGAAGTGGTCCAAATGGTAAAGTTAAATTGTTATGGTATGAACCTACTATGGTAAGGTTGGAATGTGTCAGTTAGGGTATGTTTTGGTATGGAAACAAGTCAATTGATAAATGGTTAAATATATACATGTTTAGGTATGTTTATGTATGTGTTTGAGGTGTCTTTATGGCATATTGGTTGTATGAACAAATACATAATGATCTAGTTTTATTATGCATATTTTAAGTATATTTTGAATGCTTTAATATAGGTGCAAATGGCTTGTGTGTGTAAGCTTGTTTTGGGTGAAAGAATTGGCTTGAAATGGCCTATTTCTTGTCCACACGGTCTAAGACACGGGTGTGTGTCTCAGCTGTGTGTGACACACAGCCATGCGATGTAACAAATCAATTTTGACCATAATCGGAACAGTGGTTTGAACCATGAATCCGAGTCAGTAGAATATTTTAATATTTTATATTGAGTCTATGATCTACGATTGAGCATGTGTTAAAATTACGTGAGATAATTTGCCCGTTTGTGTGTTTAATTTAAGGAAAAGGACTGAATTGCATAAGTGGTAAAAGTAGTTTTTATTATATTACAATGGTTAAATTGATTTGTCTTCTTATATATGAGGACTTAAGTTGTAAATTAACCAATTAGCATATAGGTGGACGGCATTTGGCTTTAATATTATAATGATATGTTTTTATATCATAATATTATATGATAAAATGTTATATTATAAAATAAGTTAATAATATAATAAAGAAACATGTTATTCATCATCATTTTTCACCCGTAAAAGCTGGAACTAAAGAAAAGAAGAAAAGAAGAAACCTAAGCAACATTCAGCCATTGTTGAGCTTAATCAAGGTATGAGTCTAGCTCGATTTTTGATAATTTTTACGTTTTTGAGATCGTTGCTTAGAAATCTTCAAGACCCATGCTTTAATTTTTGAGTTTGATGAATATTTTGAATTGAGCCATTGATGATAGTTGGTTGTTTAGGTTATTTAAGGATGAACTATGAAATATATGTGTTAAATTAATATGTTTTGTCTTTAGATTTTTGAAGAATTTGAGTATTTTGGATTAAATTGTAAAAATAAGTTTTAGGGGGACTAAATTGTGAAATAAATGAAATGCAAGGACTTGTATGAACACTATAAACATTAGGCCCTTGAGGTGTGTGGCCAAATTTTGTGTAATTTGAGTTTTGTACAAATAGGACTAAATTGTAAAAGTATGAAATAATAGGGGCAAAATGGTAATTTACCCATTTATGTGTTTTAGGACTAAATTCAATGAAATTCGTTTAAAATGTTGTAAATGATATTAGTTGTGGTATGTTTATTAACGTTTTAATGTTAATATGAATGAGTTGACTTGTGGTTTGATGAGTGATGCCTCGTAACCTTAATCCGACGACGGATATGGGTTAGGAGTGTTACATTTAATTGGTATCAGAGCTACGATTTAGTCGATTCTTGGACTAATGTAGCATGTGTAAGTCTAGCTATACATGCCATAATTTATAAATGATAGTATGATGACTTCTGACAGTGTAATGTTTATGCTCTTTTATATAGTAATGGACTCCGACCCCGAGCAAGCTGTAGCCGAAGATGTCGAGAGTGTAGCGGCCGCTCCCGCGCAAAGGACCACGCCAGAAGAATCGACTGGCTACGAGTAATCCTGATGAGGGGGCTAAACAAGCCTTCTATAATATGATGAATAATTGGTTCAATCAATACATACGAACCAATCCGGCTGTTCAACCACCCCTGAATTCGAGTATTCCTCCTGTAGTACCGGTGGTACCCCCGATTGTGAATCCTGAGAGAGCAAACAAGCCTCTGGTTGATCGCATTAGAAAACATAAAGCTCAAGAATTTAGAGCCGAAGATGATGACGATGCTGAGCGAGCTGAATTGTGGCTCGATAATACCGTTCGTGTTTTTGACAAGCTATCTTGCACACCCGATGAGTGTCTGAAGTGTGTCGTATCATTATTGCGGGATTCTGCCTATTATTGGTGGAATACACTCGTGTCAGTTGTCCCGAAAGAGAGGGTTACTTGGGACTTCTTTCAGACTGAATTTCGCAAGAAGTATATAAGTCAACGCTTCATCGACTCTAAGTGTAAAGAATTCCTCGAGCTCAAACAGGGTCGTATGACCGTATCTAAATACGAGCGCAAGTTTGTGCGGCTTAGTCGCTACGCTCGCAAGTGTGTTTTGTCAGAGGCTGCTATGTGCCGAAGGTTCGAAGATGGTTTAAATGAAGATATAAAGCTTCTGGTTGGCATTCTTGAAATTAACGAGTTCGTGGTACAAGTTGAACGAGCTTGTAAACCAGAAGAGCTGGGAAAGGAAAAACAGAAAGCTGAGCTTGATTTAAAAGATGTTCGGAAAATATCTGCGAGTAAATTTTCGCAGATGGCAATGAAAAAGTTCAAGAATGATGGTAGCCGATCCAAACTTAATACCGGGATTTCTATACGGGAGCGACCACCAGTGAGTTCTCGGGCTACATCCGTGGCTAGTGTTGGCAATGCTCGATCGAGCAAACCTGAGTGTCAGCAGTGCGGCAAACGACATTTCGAAGAGTGTTAGGGTAAATCCATTCCTCGCACTTGTTACAAGTGTGGCTCGCAGGACCATTTCATTCGGGATTGCCCGGAGACTGCTGGGAAGGGTACTGTTCAGAGTGCGAGACTGAGCGGCACTACAGCTAGAGGCAGATCGTCTCTTTTTGGGGGAGGTAGGAGTAGTGCACAGAGAGGGACTGCAGAAACGGTTGTTCGAGCAGATACTCGTGTACCGGCTAGAGCTTACGCCATCCGTGCTAGAGAGGAGGCCTCATTCCCTGATGTCATTACTGGTACTTTCACCCTCTTTGATACTAGTGTAATTGCTTTGATTGATCCCGGCTCAACCCATTCGTATGTGTGTGAAACATTAGTATCCAGTAAGACTCTACCTGTTGAGTCTACTGAATTTGTGATTAGGGTTTCAAACCCCCTGGGTCGATGGGTATTAGTGGATAAAGTGTGTAGAAACTGCCCGTTGATGATTCGAGACATGTGTTTTTCGGCAGATCTATTGCTATTTCCTTTTGACGAGTTCGACATTATTCTCGGTATGGATTGGTTAACAGTTCATGATGTGGTAGTAAATTGCAGACGAAAGACTATCAACTTAAGATGCCAGAATGACGAGATAATCCGAATTGAGTCTGCAGACTTGAATGGACTACCTATTGTGATATCTTCGATGTTAGCTCGGTAGTATTTGAGGAAGGGTTGCAAAGCCTACCTTGCGTATGTGGTTGACGACAAGGTAAGTGAAAAGAGAATTGAATCTATACCGGTTGTTAGAGAGTATCCAGATGTGTTTCCGGAGGAATTACCGGGATTGCCGCCCATCCGTGATGTAGAGTTTGAGATTGAGCTAGTACCAGGGACCACCCCTATTTTAATAGCTCCATACAGAATGGCACCGACGAAATTGAAAGAATTGAAAGCTCTGCTGCAAGAATTGACTGATAGAGGGTTTGCCAGACCGAGCTTCTCTCCCTGGGGTGCGCCCATTCTGTTTGTTAAGAAAAAAGATAGAACTATGAGAATGTGCATTGACTATCAGCAGCTCAATAATGTGACCATAAAGAACAAACACCCGTTGCCACGCATCGACGATTTATTCGGTCAGCTTAAGGGAGCCTCGGTGTTCTCAAAAATTGATTTGTGGTCAGGATATTATCAGTTGTGAGTTAGGGAATCGAACATACTGAAGACTGCTTTTTGGACAAGATACGGTCATTATGAGTTTTTGGTGATGCCATTTGGGCTCACTAATGCCCCTGCAGTTTTTATGGACTTGATGAATCGGGTATTTAGACCGTATTTAGATCGGTTTGTAGTTGTGTTCATTGATGATATACTGATTTACTCGCGAGACGAAACCGAGCATGCTGAGCATTTGAGGTTGGTGTTACAGATTTTGCGTGACAAACGATTATACACGAAATTCAGCAAATGTGAATTTTGGCTAAATGAAGTTAGCTTTCTAGGGCATGTTATTTCAGCATCAGGTATTCGGGTTGACCCGAGTAAAGTTTCGACCATACTTGATTGGAAGCCCCCGCGGAATATTTCTGAGATTTGTAGCTTTCTGGGACTTACTGGATATTATAGATGCTTCGTGAAAGGGTTTTCGATGATAGCAACTCTGATGACAAAATGGTTGCAGAAAGATGTTAAATTTGAGTGGTCAGAAAGGTGTCAGAAAAGTTTCGATCAGCTAAAGACTTTGTTAACGGAAGCTTCAGTACTTGTTCAGCCAGAATCGGGTAAGGAGTTCGTTGTTTTTAGCGATGCATCTTTAAATGGCTTGGGTTGTGTATTGATGTAGGAGGGTAAAGTTATAGCTTACGCTTCGAGACAGTTGAAACCGCACGAGAGGAATTATCCAACACATGACCTTGAGTTGGCCGCTATAGTTTATGCTTTGAAGATATGGCATCACTATCTTTTTGGTGAGAAATGCCACGTCTATTCGGATCATAAGAGTCTAAAGTATTTAATGACTCAGAAGGATTTGAATTTGAGACAACGACGATGGTTAGAATTGTTGAAGAACTATGAGCTTGTGATTGATTATCACCCGGGAAAGGCTAATGAAGTTGCTGATACACTTAGTAGGAAATCATTATTTGCTTTGCATGCAATGAATGCAAATCTAACTATGACCGATGATGGTGTACTCATTGCTGAATTAAGGGCGAGACCATTGTTTGTACAACAAATCCAAGAAGCTCAGGAGATCGATGATGATTTAAGAGTAAAGAAGAGTCAATGTGATTCAAATGCGAATTCAGAATTTCTAATAGATGCTGGAGGATGCCTACGGTTTAAGAATCGGATATGTGTGCCTAAGAACTCTGAATTGATCCAAATGATTTGTGAAAAGGATCATAATAGTAAATTGTCGATCCATCCGGGCAGCACAAAAATGTTTAACGACCTGAAATAGCATTACTGGTGGCATGGTATGAAACGAGACATCTCAGACTATGTGTCAAGGTGTTTAATATGTCAACAAGTGAAAGCCGAGCATCAGGTGTCGTCGGGACTTCTTCAGCCGATTTTGATACCTGAGTGGAAGTGGGATCGACTCACGATGGATTTTGTATCAGGCTTGCCGATGACGCCTAGTAAGAAAGATTCAATATGGGTTATTGTTGATAAATTGACAAATCGGCTCATTTTATTCCGGTACGTACCGATTTTTCAGTTGATAAGTTAGCTGAGCTGTACATATCGCAGAATGTGCGATTGCACGGGGTACCTGTTTCTATTGTTTCGGATAGGGAACCAAGGTTCACGTCGTGGTTTTGGAAGAAATTACAGGATGCTTTAGGTATTAAACTACACTTTAGCACAGCTTTTCATCCGCAGACAGATGGTCAGTCTGAACGAACCATTCAGATACTTGAGGATATGTTGAGGTGTTGCATCCTCGAGTTTGAAGGTACGTGGGAGCGATACTTACCTTTGGTTGAATTTGCTTACAATAATAGCTTTCAATCTAGTATCAAAATGGCACCCTACGAAGCTTTGTACAGTCGTAAGTGTCGTACACCACTGTATTGGATTGAGCTCAGTGAAAACAAGATACACGGGGTTGATTTGATTAAAGAGACTGAACAGAAGGTGGCAGTGATCCGTGATAGTTTAAAGGCTGCATCAGACCGTCAAAAGTCATATACGGATTTGAAACGTAAAGACATTGAGTTTTAGGTTGGGGATCGAGTATTTTTGAAGGTTTCACCGTGAAAGAAAGTACATAGATTCGATCGTAAAGGCAAGTTGAGTCCAAGATTCATTGGACCGTATGAAATCTCAGAACGTATCGGGCCAGTGGCTTATAGATTACAGTTACCACCTAAGTTAGAAAAGATTCATAATGTCTTCCATGTTTCGATGCTTCGTAAATATCGATCTGATCCATCACATGGGATTTGCCCGACAGAAGTTGAGATTCAATCTGATATGACCTATGAAGAGGAACCGATTTGTATTTTGAACCGGGAGATAAAAGAATTGAGAAATAAGAAAATTCCCTTAGTTAAAGTACTGTGGAAAAAGCACAGAGTTGAAGAAGCAACTTGGGAATCGGAGGATACGATGAAAGAGTGCTATCCGAACCTTTTTACCGGTAAGATTTTCGGGGACGAAAATCCCTAAGGGGGAGAGTTGTAACAGCCCAATTTTGACCCTAATCAGAACAGTGGTTTCAGAACCAGGAATCCGAGTCAGTAGAATATTTTAATATTTTATATTAAGTCTATGGTTTACGATTGAGCATGTGTTAAAATTACGTGAGATAATTTGCCCGTTTGTGTGTTTAATTTAAGGAAAAGGACTGAATTGCATAAGTGGTAAAAGTAGTTTTTATTATATTACAATGGTTAAATTGATTTGTCTTCTTATATATGAGGACTTAAGTTGTAAATTAACCAATTAGCATATAGGTGGACGGCATTTGGCTTTAATATTATAATGATATGTTTTTATATCATAATATTATATGATAAAATGTTATATTATAAAATAAGTTAATAATATAATAAAGAAACATGTTATTCATCATCATTTTTCACCCTTAAAAGCTGAAACTAAAGAAAAGAAGAAAAGAAGAAACCTAAGCAACATTCGGCCATTGTTGAGCTTAATCAAGGTATGAGTCTAGCTCGGTTTTTGATAATTTTTACGTTTTTGAGATCGTTGCTTAGAAATCTTCAAGACCCATGCTTTAATTTTTGAGTTTGATGAATATTTTGAAATGAGCCATTGATGATAGTTGGTTGTTTAGGTTATTTAAGGATGAATTATGAAATATATGTGTTAAATTAATATGTTTTGTCTTTAGATTTTTGAAGAATTTGAGTATTTTGGATTAAATTATAAAAATAAATTTTAGGGGGACTAAATTGTGAAATAAATGAAATGCAAGGACTTGTGTGAACACTATGAACATTAGGCCCTTGAGATGTGTGGCCAAATTTTGTGTAATTTGAGTTTTGTGCAAATAGGACTAAATTGTAAAAGTATGAAATAATAGGGGCAAAATGGTAATTTGCCCATTTATGTGTTTTAGGACTAAATTGAATGTAAATGTGCTTGAACAAGCTTAATTTGAATATGTTTAGATCAAGAACAAAAGGAGGTGGGATTGGATCAGGGAAAAACCAAATTGAACGACTAACCGGGAAGTTAAACTCGTTGATATTCGAGGTAAGATTTTAAGCAATTAAATTAATTAGAATTTTTTCTTTATAATATGTCAATGTTTAAGAGTGACAAGTGTATTGAATTTGGATATGCCGAATATGTCAATGAAGTTGATTAGAATTTGTATTAAGTAAGGTTGATTCGGTAGTTGAATTGAGTAGTAGAGAACATATATTTTAAATTTTCTTGATGTAAGTAAGTGTATGAAGTAGTAAATGACGGTATGAATGTGTTCAAAGTGAGGCTAGTACATGTTGGTAATGTAGCCGAATATGTGAGTTATATTGGGTATGAGAAAATATTTCATACTTACATGTATGTGCGATTACATGATTAATAGGGATTTGATCGTGAATGTATGTATGTGCATAGATGTAACACCCCAAACCCGGTCAACACACCACGACCGAATCTGGTATGTTACGAGGAAAATCGAAATTTTGAGAAGATAGGTTTCTGTTTAAAAGTTTGATAAAAACACTTCGCTATATAGTGTATTTGAGGAAAACTTGGGCAGGCTTGATTAAAATCCGATGGTGTATTTGAAAACCCGAAAATTTTGAAAACTTAATCAGATGTGTAGGTAAAACAAGTTTATCTCATTTAGAAATTCAAGTAGTTTCTTATTGTTACTTAAAACAGTTTGACTTAGCAGGAAATTGAGTTCAATTTTTGGAAAATGTTTGAGTTTTTATTTATCTCAAATTACCGAGTGATACCCGATGGTATAGTTTAAAACATATCGCTTGTAGTTTTGAAATCTTTATCTTTCCAAGTTCTAACAAATTTTAACCCAATTAATTTGTTAAGGCATATTCAAAATCTACTTTAAGCATAAACATAGCAAAACATAATTTAAAGGCCGTTTACAATCCAAAATAAAACCAAATAGGAATAGATAAACTAAAGTACCAAATTTTTAAAAGTCAGAGCAAATCCGTATTTATTCATGGCATGAGCACCTCGAGTCCATCCCGGCTCCATGTCCACGTCTAAGTGTCACCTGAAATGTCAAAGGAGAAGGTGAGTCGCAAGACCCAGTGCATAAATCCCCCTCCCGATAATACAACATGCTAACACACATCATAACAAAGCAATACAATTAATGCACCCGATCCTAACCATCCATAACACCTTTTCTACCACGTGTGGTACCAAACCACTGGTGGTGCCAAACCACTGGTGACCCAAAGTCACGATATCCATCAATGTGGTGCCAAACCACTGGTGACCCAAAGTCACGAATAAACCATCTGTGGAACCAACCCACGTGTGATACCAAATCACTGGCGACAATCCCGTATCTCTCAAGTGGGGCCAACCCACGGTGGTGTTAAACCACAGGGACGAGTCGCGATGAGGTGCCAAACCTCTGGTGTCCCAAAGACACAAGTGTGATACCAAATCACTGGTGACCGCAGTCACGAATCGTATGATGGGGCCAACCCATCGTGTGATACCAAATCACTGGCGTCAATCCTGTATAATCAACTGTGGGGCCAACCCACAGTGGTGCTAAGCCACTGGGACGAGACGCTGAGGTGCCAAACCTCTGGTGACCCAAAGTCACAAAATATCATCTGTGGTTCCAAACCACTGGAGGTGCCAAACCTCTGGTGTCCCAAAGACACGGATATCATATTTCCCCCTCCTCTCATATCACC
Source organism: Gossypium australe (assembly GCA_005393395.2). Lineage (NCBI taxonomy): Eukaryota > Viridiplantae > Streptophyta > Magnoliopsida > Malvales > Malvaceae > Gossypium > Gossypium australe. The sequence continues at coordinate 69,869,021 of CM016623.1, read as the reverse complement.
CATACATGTCATACTGATGCAAATCATGTAAATCATGCAGTCATGCTAATATGTTTAATATCGCATCTCATATCACATACATCAGCAACCACGATATCATATACCATTAATAGAACTCATAATAGGACGGACTTACCCGGATCCGTACACATACCCCATTGGGTATCATATCCCTCAACCATATTGTTTTGATCTTAATAGGCAAACAGGTTATTAAACATATCACTAAGTAGATAGTGTGTTAGTCTACACACCTGTTCGAACACAAGCTTTAACCAAAGAACCGATCTAAGACTCTCGATAGCCTCGACAACCTTGCTCCTATAATCGGCCAAACAAGGGATTAGTACTCATACCATTCGACCACAACCAATTAAACAAAAGGGGTTAACTTTGATCCCTTACCTTGCAATTGGTTTGGTTTCCTACCAAACCCCGAACCAAACGGTGGTTCTTCTGACAATCGGCCTTCCTCTAAAACACAAACAGTTAGTCTCATAAACCTTAGGCTTAACAAAAACTAAAAGAATGGACCATCAACCAACTTCTTACCACCACTTACCCAATGATCAAACAGAGGTAACTGCTTCACTTGGTTGCCACCAAAGTCCAAAGGCCCTATAGCGAAATGAATAACAAGAGATTAACCCCCTTCAATCAACCCAAAATCGGCTCTTAACCAAACCGAAAACAACAAAGCACTAGAGAGGAGAGAAATGGCCATTCGGCCAAGCACTTACCCAACACCAACCTATATTCGACCAACAACACACTAGGAGAGGGGAGAGATTCGGCTAATACCTTTAACAAAAAGAAAAGAGATTCGGCTTCACCCAAGGGAAAAGAGCACAAGAGAAAGATGGAGAGAGAAGGGGTGGATATTCGGCCAAACAAAAAAAGTAGAACAAAGAGGAGAAAGGTACATACGGTTTGAAAAAAAAAAGAAAAAGGAGGAAGGTATTTTGGAGAATGAAGTTTCGGCCAAGGAGGTTTCAAGAAGAAAAAGAGAGTATGAGAGGAAGAGAGGGGTTAGTCTTAGCTCAACACAAATGAACAACAATCAAAGAGGTGGAAGGGTTTGGCCAAAGTGAAAAAGAGATGAAAGTTTGAAGGCTCAAGCACATTCGGCTAACAAAGAAAACACAAAGAAAACAAGCAACATTCGGCAAGCTATAGGGGTTTGGTCTTTCGGTTTCAAGAAGTGAAGAAAATGAGAGAAAATTCTTTAGAAAATTCGGCTAACAAAAGACCAAAGAAAGAACTTTTGCTTGACACTCCAAAGACCGAAAATGCACAAAAGCCTAAGTGAATTTCGGCTACCACCCCCCTAACTCACTCACCCAACCAGCCACTCCCCAAAAACTCTCCTAAAATTCGGCCACATCTCCTCCAAACACTCCACACCACCACTTCAAATTATTTTGAACAAGTCCACCTCCTACAATCACTCTCCACCCACCAGTTGAGCATTTGACTTGGTCTTAGGCAGAGTTTGAACTGCCTACAACTCCTCCCCTCCATGCCGTCAAAATGAAAGCAAAATAGGAGCACTCTGCAGCTTGAACACAGGACCTCTCCCCTTGTCAATGGCGTCACACACACAAGCCTCAAGTGGCGCCTATCCTGCCACTCCACCAGCTCCTTTCTTGTGCTAAAATCCACCAAATAAAACCTTTAAACCCCAGCTTCCTCAGCTCCTCTCACCTAAGCCCAAAAACTAAAATTTTCCCTACCTCTCAAGCGCACACCTAGCTTACAACTAAGCTCCGAAACAGCAAGAACAACAACATAGCAGGCAAATAACATGCAAACAATGCCACAACAAAAATAGCCCCTAACCCGGGATATTACAATAGAAATGTTAAGTAACGGCTCTATGTGAGCGATACGTTACGATAAGTATGAAGTAACAGCTCTATGTGAGCGATACGTTACGAGAAGTATTAAGTGATGACACTAAGTGTGTGAGACATTGTTAAACCCTATTAACAATGTGCAAGTGTGAGGTTCGTTTTAAAGACTTCTATTATAAATGCAAATAAGTATACAAGAATGATTGAGTATATTTGTAACACCCCAAACCCGGTCAACACACCACGACCGAATTTAGCATGTCACAGAGGAAAACGTTTTGAAGAAAATCGAGTTACCGGTTAAATTTTAGTGAAAAACTCCTTGTTGCTCTATGTTTGTAGAAATCAGGTGCATGATTAGTTAAAAACCGATAGTTTACTTTGAAATCCTGGGAATAAATCTTTAAAACTTAGTTGTCGATCCATAGGTTAGAAAACATCTACTTCCTTTCTAAGAAAACCTGAATGATTAATTTGGAAATCGTTTGCATTTAAGTGTAGAAACTTAAATTTTGAAACCATTTAAGTTGTCGAAAACATTTGAGTTGTCATTTATTATCAAGTGATTTGTATTACCCGATGGTAAAGTTTTGAAAACCTTTGCGTTTTGTAGTTTAGAAAACCTTGCACTCATATTATTAAATTAACCAAGTAATTTTCTTAACCATGTTCAAAGTCTAGTCCAAAACATATGAATAATTCAAATCATAATTTAAAAGGCCTTATTACAAATCCAAATAAAAATGAAAACCTAATTTAAATAAAATAAAGTACCCAAACCAAAGTCCGTGTAAAACCGAATTTCTATTGCATGGCCACCTCGAGTCAATTCGGCTCCTCATCCGCGATCTACGAATCACCTGAAAAGATATGGGAGTAGGTAAGTCACCAAGACTCAGTGCATAATTCCCCTCCCGATTAATTCAACATGCTTACACAAATCATAACCAAGCAATATATCATGCACCCAAACCTAGCCATCCATAACTCCGTTTCTACCCCGTGTGGTACCAAACCACTGGTGAGCCAAACCACTGGTGACCCAAAGTCACGATATCCAATAATAGTGTGGTGCCAAACCACTGGTGACCCAAAGTCACGAATATTCCAATTGTGGGGCCAACCCACGTTGTGATACCAAATCACTGGCAACAATCCCGATATATCAAATGTGGGGCCAACCCACTGTGGTGCTAAGCCACTGGGACGAGTTGCTATGAGGTGCCAAACCTCTGGTGTCCCAAAGACACAAAATAATCTGTGGTACCAAACCACTGGAGGTGCCAAACCTCTGGTGTCCCAAAGACACGGATATCAAATCCTTCCCCCTCCTCTCATTTCACCCATAACAGTGCAGTTATTATGCAAATTATGCCATCATGCTTTATTATGAATCATAAAGCAAATATATCACATATCATGGTATTAAGCATCATATAGCAAATCATATCGAAACGGACTTACCCGAATCCTTGCTCATACCCATAAGGTATCATATCATGATCTTCACAGTTTTCGGCTTTTCACATATTTAGATTATTAATATATATATATATTTACTAAGTTATAAAGTGTGTAAGTTACACACCTGTTCTTACGCAAGTTCTAAATCCCGAAGACCCGATCTACTGCACTAGATCTCCTTGCCCTACATTCGGCCAACACTTAGATCAATAACATAGGCCATTCGGCCAACAACAAACCTTAGTCTCAAAAGCCTTCGGCTTTTCAACAACTTAAAGAATGATGAACTAACATAGATATCCTTACCACTTGCCTTACCAAATCTGATTGGAGAAGAAACCAAAGAAGATCCACTCTTGGTTGATATTCGGCCAAAACAAAATTAGAAGAAAAAGGGAGATTTCAGCAAAGGGTTGAGTGATCAAGATAATTCGGCTAAGGTTTTGAAAGAAGAAAAACAAATGAGATGCGGCTAAAGAATGAAAGAAAAGAGTGGCAAAGTAAAATAAAATGGGAGAGGAAGGATTCGGCTTTGAGCAACAATGGAAGAAAACTAAGAGAGATGGGAGAAAAGATGATGGGTATTCAGCTTAGCCTTAAAGAAAAGAGATTCAAAGAGTTTCAACAAAAAGGAAGAAAAGTAGAAGCTATGATCTTTGAACAGTTATGAAAAGAAAGAAAAGAGATATGAGAGAAAGAGAGGTAAGCACTTGGGAGAAAAAGAAGTAAAGTAAAACTAAAGAAGTTTAGAGGAACATTCGGCTAAGTGCTCAAGGGATAAACGACAACCACCCATGGGGATTTCGGCTTTAGGTTAAGAAAGAAAATAGTGCACAAGTGATCTCCTATTTCGGTTCCTAAAAGAAAAAAAACACACAAGCTTTCTAGACAACGAAATTGCACAAAAAGAATGCCCAAACCTCACTATGCATATTCGGCCTCCTCCCCCTTCAACATGACCGAAATTGTCACCAAAGACATCCCTTGGCCGGCCAACTCACATTCTCATCACAAATCCCACATTTTCCTCCTTATTTCCTCCTAATCACATTCAAAATTAAGCCAAGCCCCCCTAGCCCCCTATACAGTCTACATTCATGGTCAAATGGCCATAGAAAAATTTCCAAAACATCACTCCATACTTCAAGCCTTATGTCCCCTTATCATACCAAAACTTCTTGATTCCATACCTTAAATAAGCACTTGCCTTTTTCCTTAGTCTACTATCCATAAGTGAAAAAGTCCATCCTTACCATAAGTAAAATTTGACCAACACATGCCATACAAAAGCAAAAATAAAAGTCACCTTATTGCCATCCATGGGATTCAAACCTAAGCCCCCACACACTGCTTGTGGCGTCACCTCTTAAGGCCCTAAGTGGCGCCTCCTTGCCACTTTACCAAGCCCAATCTTGTGTTTAAATTCCCCACGAATTACACTTAACCCTTAGCTCCTTCAACTCCCTCTAACTAAAGCTTAAAAACAAAAAAATTCCTACAACTCGAGCCTACCCTTGGCCTATTCCTAAACCCTAGAACATCTCACTTAACAACACGACAATCCGAACTCATGCAAAACAATACAATCACAATTAACCCCTATTTCAGGATATTACAATATTATCCTATGCATATGCATGAATGACTAAGTTTGGGGTTGGTAAGTAAACTAGAGGTAAGTATCATTTCTATTAATTTAAGAGTGATAGAAGTTGATGTGTAAGTTGAATACTTGTTAATTATGTTTTATGTATAGGCTATATCACTCTTTTAAGTCTTTTATGGTCAAGATGTTTATAAAATGCCATACGAAAATGGCTATGTTTCTATGTTTGAGGTTGATTTAAGTGTGCTTGATGTTAGTTCCAGCAATCGTGTATGTTCGATTTTTGTCATAAGCTAATTTGGAAGTTGCTCCTTGACATTATATATTTATATGTATGTGTGTGATATTCGAATGCATGGGGATATATTTAAGTGAAACATATAGATTGAATGATGTTATACCTATTATATATATATTGAATGAGTTCGGTTAATGACTAAACCATGGCATATACGTGTGAATGTGTTAGTAAGGTTGCAAAATTGTTATTAAATGACATTAGGGACTAATTTGGATATAGAGTATTTGACCATATTATGTATAAGTTCTCGAATGTTATTGATATTGAATTACTTAGGTCATATATATATATGAAATTAAGAAATTTGAGTAATCGAGTTGTGTCTTTAAGGAAATTTAGCACTAGCGCAGTTAAAGGTTTTCGACTATTAGTATTGTCTTTGATCTATGTGTGAATTTGTTAGCAAAGTTTTGGTTCTGTATAATAGTCTAAAATGTTCGGTATAATGTTGAGGAATTGAACAAGGGAAATAGTATATATACTCGGCTATAGTGTTCAAAATGACCAAATGAATAGTGTTTTAGTTACTTGAATGAAATTCGTTTAAAATGTTGTAAATGATATTAGTTGTGGTATGTTTATTAACGTTTTAATGTTAATATGAATGAGTTGTCTTGTGGTTTGATGAGTGACGCCTCGTAACCCTAATCCGACGACAGATATGGGTTAGGGGTGTTACACGCGACACGGTCGTGTGTCCCCTGTAGTTTTTAAAAGGTTACGTTTCGAGAGTTACACGACCTAGCACACGGGCGTGTGGCTTGGCCGTGTGAACCAAGTCAGAGAGTTACATGGGCACAGACATGGGTTAGGACACAGCCGTGTGTCCCTACTTCGAATGCCCACACGGCCGTGTGACCCCTGCAATATGAAAATTTCTATCTTTTTCTATGAAGTTCTAAATGTTTCCAATTTAGTCCCGAATTGTTTCTAAAGTGCTTCTATGGCTTCAAGGGCTCGTAAAAGGGACATTGTGTATGTGTTTGATTGATAATTTCCATGATTTATGAAATGTTCGAAATCAAATGTTTTAATCTTTAAGTTTTTGGTAATGCTCCGTAACCCTATTCCGGAAACAGATACGGGTTAGGAGTGTTACAAGTCTTCTCTGCTATCCTCACTCACGTCTGCCAAATGTGGACTCGCATCGAATCATAAATTTTTTTCACAAAAATTACCAGTGGGGTAATTCTGCAATTTCTCTAAACTTTTAGGTTAAGTTGTAAATCAGAAAAATATCTCTAATTTTTTTAAATAATCTCTTCAGAAAATTTTCTCTCTACAACTTTCTCTTGAATTCAAGTATGTAAAATAATGGCTTAAGGCTCTTTTTATATAGGGAGAGTTTAGAGAATTCAACTATGATTAAACTTAATCACTTTAATATTAAATTTAATATAATATTTATCTAGATAAATATTATATTAAATTTAATATTAAATCTTATTAAAATAATAGAATGTTTATCTATAAGATAAACATTAAATTAAATGTAATATTAAGATAATCACTTTAATATGAAATTAATAAAATATTATTAAGATAAGTATTAAATTAATTTATATTAAACTATTAAAATTATATTATTTTTGGAATAGTTAATCTGAAATTAAATTCTCTGTTAGAGTCTCAGTAGGAGTGTAACTCTTTCATTGCTCAACCACCAAAGACCAACCATCGCCGGCCACCGGGACACCGCCAGCAGTGCTGTAACACTCCATACCCAGCCTAGAAATTAAGACCAAGTCTAGAGGCTACATCAATTTATTCTAGAACAAACCAACCTTTAACTACTTAAAATTCAACAATCGGAATTCATGTAAACAGTTAAATCAAACATAAAAAAAAAATCCAAACTTTCAAAATGTAATCCCAAAATAAACATGCAATAACATAAGTTCATAAAAATTGTAAAATAACTAGAGAGGAATGACCCAGCTCCTGCCACGCAGACTTGCATAAATTTGTGGGTTACCTGTAATTCAAACAAACAGAATAAATGAGTTTACAACTCAGTGTGTAACTTACGTTCTTAATTAAACAGTAATATAACATATGTGATTTCAGTTTGTCATTAGTTAGTAAATTCTTAGAATCGGATACAAAAACAGAAATAGAAATAGAGGATATCAGATACAATTGTAGAACAGTTCAGAGGCAGATGAAAATTCCTACCCTCAACCGCTACACACCATCTCCATCCATCCCTACACACCAATGGGTATCAAGTACCTATCTATCCCTACACACCACATAGTGACTATGTGTCACATTTCAAAAGATTGCAATCCAGCTGCCATATCAGAATGCGATAACTCGCCAAAGTCAGATATAAGGTTGTGGCTTAACCACTCAGTTCGGCAGATTATTAAACAGCCCACACTTTTTTCTCGTCACAATCTCGACCCAATACAGATATTGATATCACAGATTTCAAATATGCGTGTATAGAAATACCAGTTTAGATTATGCTCCTGTAAGGCTATCACAGTCATTTATCAAATTTCATGTTAACTATATGTATAAAAAATAACAGATTATTCAGTAACAGATCGTCAGATAACAATCTCATGATCTAATTCAGATTATACGGACCTTCTATTAGGCCTACATTTGATTCGAATGGCGATTACGACCCTTCAGAAAACTCCTAAATTTTGGCCCACAAGCTTGTGTGGATTCACACGGCTTGGGTTGTTGGCTCGTGTGGTCCACAAAGCCTAGCACACGCCCGTGTGGCCCAGCTCATTAACACACATGGCCTGTCATATGGTGATGTGACTTAAATTCCCAAAATAGTGAGTTACACAGCCTGGACACGTGCCCATGTCTCTGGCCCATGTGACCTTAATTCACATACAGTAAGTTACACAGTCGGGACACATGCTCGTGTCTTTAGCCTGTGTAACTCTGAATTTAAAATAGTGAGTTACACGGCTTGGAAACACGCCCGTGTCTCTAGCTCGTGTGATTTTAAATTCAAAAAAGTGGGGCAAACAGCCGTGTGGCGTCGACAGCCATGTTTCTTAACGTTGTCAAATTGCAGAAGTTTGGGTTTTTCGTTACACACCTAACACGATTTCGACGAGGAAGCAATCGGGAAGAACCCAAAACATAAAAACAACAACCCAAAGACCAAATAAACCATTATTCTCGAATCATTCGCTAGAATTAGCACTCCGACCAAGTTGTTGAAAAGTTTTGACGCAAACCTCAAACACGAAAAGATCAAAAATTACCTTCCTACAACATAGAAATTCACAGACTTAAAGCGTTGGGAAATTGTTAGCATTGAGACCTTTACCTAAAAGAAGACCAATCGAGCACTTAAACAACCAATTCGAGCAAATCAAATGAAAATCACAATTCCTACAAAACGAACGAACGTTAACAAAATTCAACAATAAAACTTACATATTTAACCTTTCAATCGAAATACTACGAAACACACGACCTCCTCGACAAAACCACAATGAGTTTTAATGAAAAGAACTCAAAACGAACAACAAGAAGAACCACAACTGGCAAAAATAAAAGAGGAAAGAAAAAGAAGGAGAAAAAAAAACATGGAAAGAAAACTAAAGAATGAAAGAAATAAGTAATCAATTCTAAAAATTATAACTTCACTTAACGGAGTGATACTAAAAATATATTCCTCCTTTGTTCACGCAAAGACTCAAACATATGACCAAATAGAATACAGAACCTTAACCAGTGAACCAGCAGGCTCATTCTTGAAACAAACTTACACAAAATTAAACTTAAGCCACAACTGCAAGGTTAAGGGTTAAGTCAAAACAAAGTAGCGAAATTCTCCAAAGTTGGATTCGAACCCTAGATCTCAAACACACAAACATACCACTTATCCGCTGAAATAGATTCATAACCATTAACACAAATAACAAACAACAGTTTAAAAATCCAGGGCGTTACAACTGTCGTGTCTGGTGATGTAGGTGCGATACCCTTACGGCACCCCGAGCCGGTTTGACTACTACTGGTTTGGTTTGGGTCAGTGACAACCACATTAGTCCAGTCTAGCCACCAATTGGACCGTTGGCCTGGTTTCACATACCAGGCTCGATTCGACCAGTTTTTGGGTCTTGGTCTTGGTTTTGGGCTCCTGAGCCCAATTTACGATCTCAGGTCCAATTTTCAAGTTCAATTACTCATTGGGCCAATTTTTTGACTTGAAAATTAATTTCCAAATATATTATATTAATTTTAATTAATTTGAGTAATTTGATTTTACTTTATCAAAATTAATTTTCCCAAAAATCACTTAGATTTTCCAAATTAATTTTTCAAAAAAATTCTTTAATCAAATTCTCTAGTTGAACAATTCTCACAACCACCTAATTTAATTCCACATCGAATAAATTGACTCAATTAAATTATTTCCAAAGTCATAGAATTTTCTTTTGATTCAAATGCAGGCCAATCGAGCTTTTGTTGAGCTAGCGAAGGGACAAATCAGACATATACAATTAAGCTCTAATAATTGCAATTATGCCCATAAGCATCGTTCCGATAATTCACAATTACTTAATCATGAAGTCAATCAACAAGAAGTCTCATGATTGAAAACTCCTTATTGTATATTCTTTACGAAAACAATTCATCTAACTATTTTGTCCAAGGACCTCGTCATGTGTGTGTTACCCTCATATGATATCCTTGATTCCTTTAAATTAAATATGTTCACTAAATATAATCCTATTTTATCTCATTTTCACCATTGTGTCTTCTTAACGATTAATATGATCACTATCAACAAATGACTGTGATAAATTGCTCGTTCAATAACTAGGAACCCGTATCAACGTTCCATATTTATCAATCCACACAATGCCAATGAAAGGATATCATTAACTCTTTAATTGAGCTATGAATTCCACCATTCCTAGTAAATCTATGCCATACACAAGTCATGTACCCAACATACCGGCTATGAGCTCGATCATCTTTAAAGCATAAGCCTCCACTTATATCGAAGCACATGAGTAGCATACGCATGGTCAGTGACTAACTCATGATTTACGTTAATTGTAACACCCCAAACCCGGCCTAGAAGTTAAGCCCAAATCTGGCGTGTCACATGGAAGTTTTTTTTTTCAAACCATCTCTGAGATTGTTAAAAACTTGTTTGAGAATTACACCCTCTTTGTTAAAACCCAAAACACTTAAGCAATTGTTATCTACTTGAAAACGTAATTATCTTTAAAAACCTTTTGGGTTGTGAAAACATATTTGAAATAAACAATTTACGAAAATGGGACATTTGGGAATAGAGTTGCAGAAGCATTTTGAAAGAAAATCCGAGGCCTTATTACAACATTTAACCCAAAATAGTAAAGCAATAAAATAAACGAGAAAGAAGTCTAAAGTCCAAATAAACCATTTCTAAAGTATGGCCTCCACTGAGTCGTCCATGGCCCAAGTCCACGTCACTGAGCATTACCTGAAAAGGTTAACAGAAAGGGGGGTGAGTTACAAGAACTCAGTGTGTAATCCCCTTACCGTTATCCATTGGGTCGTAATCCAATTAACAATATTTTGGGCCTAGCCCATTTTCAATAATAATAATGTATCAATTATAATATGAATATGAAATGCAATTCCCAAACCAAGCCTAGTATTTCCATCCACTACACACCACCCGTACCAACCAACACACCTATGTGGAGCTTTAGTCACCCACCCCGCCAACACATCAAACTGGGCATTAAGCTATATATCAAACTGGCCATAAAGCCATATATCAAACTGGGCATAAAGCCATATTTCAAATCGGTGAGTGAAAATCAAATCGGTGAGTCCACAGTCATCTCGAGTGACTCGTGCGACCCTAAAAATCAAATCGGTGAGTCCACAGTCATCTCGGGTGACTCGTGCGACCCTAAAAATCAAATCGGTGAGTCCACAGTCATCTCGGGTGACTCGTGTGACCCTAAAAATCAAATCGATGAGTCCATAGTCTTCTCGGGCGACTCGTGCGACCCTAACAAATCAATCACTTCCTCCAATTACATATCCCAACCCATGCAGTATGTCATGTATGCAAAGCACATTTCATAATGATGTATGAAATAGATTACCGTCATAACCAGATAACCAGAATACACACACAGTCGTGCTAATCAACCCATAGGGGTATAACGGAAATTTTACCCACTAAGGGTAATTCGGTAACTTCGCAACCTAGGGGTATTTCAGTAATTTTACAACCCAGGGGTATTTGGGTAACTTATCCTCCAAGGGTATTTCGATAATTTTGCAACCCAGGGGTATTTCGGTAATTTACCCTCCAATGGTATTTCGGTAATTTTGCAACCCAAAGGTATTTCGATAATTTACCCTCCAAGGGTATTTCAGTAATTTTGCAACCCAAGGGTGTTTCGGTAATTTACCCTCTAAGGGTATTTCGATAATTTTGCAACCCAAGGGTATTTCGATAATTTACCCTCCAAGGGTATTTCAGTAATTTTGCAACTCAGGGGTATTTCGGTAATTTCGCAACCCAAGGGTATTTCGGTAATTTACTCTCCAAGGGTATTTCGGTAATTTCGCAACCCAAGGGTATTTCGGTAATTTACCCTCTAAGGGTATTTCGATAATTTCACAACCCAAGGGTATTTCGGTAATTTACCCTCTAAGGGTATTTCGGTAATTTCGCAACTCTAGACTTAACTACAAATTTGGGGAATAAAAATTGAAACTGTCCATCTGCGTCATACTGACTAAATTGACTATAACTCGAGTTAGGAAACTCCAAATTTAGATCTGTAAAATTTCCTTGAAACTAGACTCATATATCTGCTTAATGTAAATTTTCCAGAATTTTTAGCCTAGTCATTTAGTACAGTTTATTCCTTAAAGTTTCCCTTGTTTCACTGTATGACAGTTCTGCCCTCTCTTCACAAAATCTCAGATATCTCATTGTACAGAACTCAAATAATGTTTTCGTTTGCTCCAAATAAAAATAGACTCACTAAGGATTATAAGAATATAAACCACATTCCATATTATTCTTTTACAATTTATGATGATTTTTCCAAGTCAGAATAGGGGATCACGTAATCATTCTGAACCAGTCTTACAAAAATTTAAATATCTCAAAATATACAAATCCTTTGCTTGCTCTGTTTCTTTTATAAGAAAATAGACTCAATTATATTTCAATCCATATCCCCTTCACTTTCTAATTCAATTTCCACTATTTTCGGTGATTTTTCAAAATCACGCCACTGCTGTTAACCAAAACTGTTTCATTGCAAAATATGGTTACCACTACGAACATAAGCACACCCGAGTGGTCACAGATGCCGGTTTCCAGATTTTTGGTCTTTTGACCAAATCACAGAACATTTCATGCAAATATTTAGAGAGATATGAGATTACACATCATTTCAAACATATATTCGGAAAGGGTATGAGATTATACACCTTATTCGAAATCCGTAACGCGATGCTCTTCGGCACCAAAAATCCGAGTCACTTCTTACGAGGGATAGGTGATCAGGCGATTTGATTTCTTAACAATGATGAATCTGTTTTTCACCGATTGACTTATGGAGAAAATAGTAGAAGCACGATGAAGAATAATAGAAGTTTCGATTATGGAGAACACAAAAGCAAACAAGTGAAAAGAGAATAGAAAAGAATGTGCAAAAGGGAATAGAAGAAAACATGAAACAAAGAACCCGAAATGTCTAAGGATAAAGCTTAAAATGTCAAAAATGCTAAGAACACAAGAGAATTTCAGTTTTTCTTCTTTTGCTACCCATCAAATGCCCAATTTCATGCCAAAATAACCCTTAGCCGAATTTCACCTATCACAAACCCCCATATTCGGCCAACTAACACCACTCCCCGCCAATCCCTTGATTCTCTCCCATTTTTGCTCCATGTTTTCCTCCATGTTTTGTTCCATTTGTCCCCACTCCATGTTTTGCTTCATGTTTTCCTCTACGTTTTGCTCCATTTGTCCCCACTCCACCTCTTCTCTTCTTTGAGCAAAAATAGAACTCTCTTGTTGCTTATCATGAGATTCGAACCCTTGCTCCCTTCAATAGCTCAACACGCCACTTGCCACCAAGCCACAAGCTCCCTTGTGTCTCCTAAATGCACCCACTTATTCTTAAGTCCTACTTCCATCACTCCTTTCCACTAAAAGGCCAAAAATTAAAATTCTTGCTATGGCCTAACTCGAACCCGAGACTTCATAGAAACCCCATAACTTTCCAAAGTCACCTTCCTAATAAGTCCAAATTATAATAGTTTCGTTTTCATATTCTCAAAAATTTTAAAACGTTTCTATGCTCAAGGTCCAATGGGCACAATTCTACTAGGCCCAATTTCGGGTCGTTACAATTCTACCCTTCTTAAAGAAAATTTCGTCCTCGAAATTTCCAATCAAGTACTAAACTTATTACTCAAATCACACCACTATGCTTTCGCTGCGCACTTCGATCTTAATAACACTAATGTACTTTTAACAAAATCTTGAATCCTCTTTCACAACCAATTATCTAACCATAGAAGCAAGCAGTCATCGACCACTTATACTTAAAATTTTTTTTTCTACACTCAATCATCACATCCAACCAAAACATACCTGACTTGATGGTGATAAAACAATCCCGAGCCTTATGCTCCTTAGACCCGCATCTCATACATGCTCCTAACCTCCTCCAGCATTCTCCCGGATGACGCCTTCTATAATAATAGCAAACCGAAAAGTTTGGACATGCTTTGATATGCTTTACGGAACGACATTGCGACCCAAAAGAATCACGATCTCTTTCCTTCCTACAGTCCACACTCCCAACTCGAAGTGCTTCTCCAATTCCTTTAACCTCTTCAAATAACTCCTTAACTAATTGAGTCAGCTCATTAACCTTATTCGATCATGAGATCCCGTCTCAGCCACTGACGCTGCCAACACCTCCTTTTCGGGCACATGCCTTGGTGCCAAAGATCTAGCCCTAGCACCTCGGCCTCTACCACGTCCGCGTCTACTGCATCCATGTCTTATAGCGTTCATATTCACTAATTTCGATTTAATCTGATTGCAAGTCTTATGAATCAACATACTATTCGATGTTTATTAAACCATGTCTTATGGAGTATAAGAGTTGAAGTAGTTTTCGCGAAACGTATCCTAAAGCCTCAATCTCTATAGTTTTTACTCCTAAAGCCAAAAGTTCTAGAGTATTTCTACGGTCATATCACAATAGTCATAATCATAAGATGATAACATATACTTACTTGACTTGGTGCCGGATACTCGTGGTGTCATACTTCCTTTAAAACATATAATTCAAACAGCTTTGGAAAATATTTTTGAACCCAAACCACAGCCGAGTTTAGCAAACTGAGCTCTGATACCACTAAATGTAACACCCAAACTTGGCCTAGAAGTTAAGCCCAAATCTGGCGTGTCACATGAAAGTTTTTTTTTTCAAACCATCTCTGAGATTGTTAAAAACTTGTTTAAGAATTACACCCTCTTTGTTAAAACCCAAAACACTTAAGCAATTGTTATCTACTTGAAAACGTAATTATCTTTAAAAACCTTTTTGGTTGTGAAAACATATTTGAAATAAACAATTTACGAAAATGGGACATTTGGGAATAGAGTTGCAAAAGCATTTTGAAAGAAAATCCGAGGCCTTATTCCAACATTTAACCCAAAATAGTAAAGTAATAAAATAAATGAGAAAGAAGTCTAAAGTCCAAATAAACCATTTTTGAAGTATGGCCTCCACCGAGTCATCCATGGCCCAAGTCCACGTCACTGAGCATTACCTGAAAAGGTTAAGAGAAAGGGGGTGAGTTACAAGAACTCAGTGTGTAATCCTCTTACCGTTATCCATTGGGTCGTAATCCAATTAACAATATTTTGGGCCTAGCACATTTTCAATAATAATGTATCAATTATAACATGAATATGAAATGCAATTCCCAAACCAAGCCTAGTATTTCCATCCGCTACACACCACCCGTACCAACCAACACACCTGTGAGGTGCTTTAGTCACCCACCCCGCCAACACACCAAACTGGGCATTAAGCCATATATCAAACTGGGCATAAAGCCATATATCAAACTGGGCATAAAGCCATATTTCAAATCGGTGAGTGAAAATCAAATCGGTGAGTCCACAGTCATCTCAGGTGACTCGTGCGACCCTAAAAATCAAATCAGTGAGTCCACAGTCATCTCGGGTGACTCGTGCGACCCTAAAAATCAAATCAATGAGTGAAAATCAAATCGGTGAGTCCACAGTCATCTCGGGTGACTCGTGCGACCCTAAAAATCAAATCGGTGAGTGAAAATCAAATCGGTGAGTCCACAGTCATCTTGGGTGACTCGTGCGACCCTAAAAATCAAATCGATGAGTGAAAATCAAATCGGTGAGTCCACAGTCATCTCGGGTGACTCGTGCGACCCTAAAAATCAAATCGATGAGTCTACAGTCATCTTGGGTGACTCGTGCGACCCTAAAAATCAAATCGATGAGTGAAAATCAAATCGGTGAGTCCACAGTCATCTCGGGTGACTCGTGCGACCCTAAAAATCAAATCGGTGAGTCTACAGTCATCTCAGGTGACTCGTGCGACCCTAAAAATCAAATCAATGAGTCCGTAGTCGTCTCGGGTTACTCGTATGACCCTAACAAATCAATCACTTCCTCCAATTACATATCCCAACCCATGTAGTATGTCATGTATGCAAAGCATATTTCATAATGAAGTATGAAATAGATTACCGTCATAACCAGATAAACAGAATACACACACAGTCGTGCTAATCAACCCATAGGGGTATAACGGTAATTTTACCCACTAAGGGTAATTCGGTAACTTCGCAACCTAGGGGTATTTTGGTAATTTCGCAACCCAGGGGTATTTCGGTAATTTCACAACCCAGGGGTATTTCGGTAACTTACCCTCCAAGGGTATTTTAGTAATTTTGCAACCCAAGGGTATTTCGGTAATTTACCCTCTAAGGGTATTTCGGTAATTTTGCAACCCAAAGGCATTTCGATAATTTACCCTCTAAGGGTATTTCGGTAATTTTGTAACCCAAGGGTATTTCGGTAATTTACCCTCCAAGGGTATTTCAGTAATTTTGCAACCCAGGGGTATTTCGGTAATTTCGCAACCCAGGGGTATTTCGGTAATTTACCCTCCAAGGGTATTTCGGTAATTTCGTAACCCAAGGGTATTTCGGTAATTTCACAACCCAAGGGTATTTCGGTAATTTACCCTCTAAGGGTATTTCGGTAATTTCGCAACTCTAGACTTAACTACAAATTTGGGGAATAAAAATTGAAACTGTCCATCTGCGTCATACTGACTAAATTGACTATAACTCGAGTTAGGAAACTCCAAATTTAGATCTTTAAAATTTCCTTGAAACTAGACTCATATATCTGCTTAATATAAATTTTCCAGAATTTTTAGCCTAGTCATTTAGTACAGTTTATTCCTTAAAGTTTCCCTTGTTTCACTGTATGACAGTTCTGCCCTCTCTTCACAAAATCTCAGATATCTCACTGTACAAAACTCAAATAATGTTTTTGTTTGCTCCAAATAAAAATAGACTCACTAAGGATTATAAGAATATAAACCACATTCCATAATTATTCTTTTACAATTTATGATGATTTTTCCAAGTCAGAACAGGGGATCACGTAACCATTCTGAACCAGTCTTACAAAAATTTAAATATCTCAAAATATAAAAATCCTTTGCTTGCTCTGTTTCTTTTATAAGAAAATAGACTCAATTATCTTTCAATCCATATCCACTTCACTTTCTAATTCAATTTCCACTATTTTCGGTGATTTTTCAAAATCATGCCACTGCTGTTAACCAAAACTATTTCATTGCAAAATATGGTTACCACTACGAACATAAGCACACCCGTGTGGTCAGAGATGCCGGTTTCCATATTTTTGGTCTTTTGACCGAATCACAGAACATTTCATACAAATATTCAGAGAGATATGAGATTACACATCATTTCAAACATATATTCGGAAAGGGTATGAGATTACACACCTTATTCGAAATCCGTAACGCGATGCTCTTCGGCACCAAAAATCTGAGTCACTTCTTACGAGGGATAGGTGATCAGACGATTTGATTCCTTAATGATGATGAATCCGTTTTTCACCGATTGACTTATGGAGAAAATAGTAGAAGCACGATGAAGAATAATAGAAGTTTCGATTATGGAGAACACAAAAGCGAACAAGTGAAGGGAGAATAGAAAAGAATGTGCAAAAGGGAATAGAAGAAAACATGAAACAAAGAACCCGAAATGTCTAAGGATAAAGCTTAAAATGTCAAAAATGCTAAGAACACAAGAGAATTTCGGTTTTTCTTCTTTTGCTACCCATCAAATGCCCAATTTCATGCCAAAATAACCCTTAGCCGAATTTCACCTATCACAAACCCCCACATTCGGCCAACTAACACCACTCCCCACCAATCCCTTGATTCTATCCCATTTTTGCTCCATGTTTTCCTCCATATTTTGTTCCATTTGTCCCCACTCCATGTTTTGCTCCATGTTTTCCTCCACGTTTTGCTCCATTTGTCCCCACTCCGCCTCTTCTCTTCTTTGAGCAAAAATAGAACTCTCTTGTTGCTTATCATGAGATTCGAACCCTTGCTCCCTTCAATAGCTCAACACGCCACTTGCCACCAAGCCACAAGCTCCCTTGTGTCTCCTAAATGCACCCACTTATTCTTAAGTCCTACTTCCATCACTCCTTTCCACTAAAAGGCCAAAAATTAAAATTCTTGCTATGGCCTAACTCGAACCCGAGACTACATAGAAACCCCATAACTTTCCAAAGTCACCTTCCTAATAAGTCCAATTTGTAATAATTCCGTTCTCATATTCTCAAAAATTTTAAAACGCTTCTATGCTCAAGGTCCAATGGGCCCAATTCTACTAGGCCCAATTTCGGGTCGTTACATTAATCATACCTTGAACGTCACAAGTGAATTAATTCATCTTGGGTCCAGTCTAATGTATCATTCTACCAGTGAATACATCTATGTCTCTACTCGTGGAGTCAATTGCTCTAATAGCCAAAACTAGCCATCTCTTCAATTAGAATTGTAGATGACATAACAATCCTTCTCAATATTTGAATCAAATTCTCACTTTGATTCTTTTACAAGATTACAGACTTATTTAGATTATCTACTAAAGTAAGTTGTCTTTCTCGCAATGTAAACATTCTTACAATGCCACTTATCTTCGGTTTGAACTTATACAATCAATGAGCTAATATTTGTTTGTCACAATTTCGCTATGCATGCAAAATATAAAAGACATAAATACAAAAGACATAATAGTGAAATGTGAAATTAACTTTATTTATTTATTCATCGTTCAAATAAATAGAAAACAATTACATATTTACTACAACATGGACACATTTTCCAACAAGATTATGAATAACATGAATGGCTAAATCCCTTAGGGGAGATTAATGAGTGGATGGGGATGTGACTAACGGAGGTTTTGGGATTTCTCGAGATAGATTGGTTGATATAAATTATGTGTTCTTAAACTGTTAGGCTTGACAACTCTAATAAGTTATCATAGGGTAGACGAGATTGAAAAATGAAGTCAAATCGAGTAAATCATAATTTATCCTAGTTGAGAAAGTGATGTCAAAACATAAGTGAGTATCAACCAATTGAATAAGTTAATTAGAACATGGAGGTAATAATTGTATGAAGCAGTGACTAATCTATTCTAGAACCCCAATCTGAAGTTAGTTGCAAACCCTGAAGCGAGTTAATTTTCCTGATTGGTTTATCAGTTTAACTCATTTGTTTATCTTTCCTTATTTCTTTATTTTTGGTATTTATTTATTTTTATCTTCTTAAACTATTTTATGATCCATCGTAATATTGAAATTAACTATTACTACTTAGACTTAGTATTATAAAAAGTATTTTCATTATTTTTTCCATCTTCCCTTAGATCCTCGGAATACTTATGATATTTCGTTGCACAACTATATTCCAATTTGACATGTGCACTTGTGGACACGGCCGTTCTCAATTCTTATATTTTTGGTGTTAGATTTATTCTATAAACAATAACTCATTTATAGGTGGTCAATAATTCGTGTATACATTCAAGTCCGAGTCAAGTTAATAGGGAATATAAAGTATGATTTGGATAAATGATGCATGAATTGAATTGATAATATGAATTGATATTATAAAAGCTTATATGTGAAATACGATTAAAGATAACATGTGAAAGACTATGCGAGCTAGTTTAGACAAGCCCTAAGGGTCGACATGGAACAAAATGAATCAATAGATTCGATACGGGAATGAAATATTGATATGGTTAATTGGTGAGAATTGAAATGGAAATATATGCATTATTAGTGATAGAATGTTAACATGATATGTCTGTATTAGATTGCAAATTGTGGCATTGTATGAATTAAAACACTTGGCATGATATGGTTGAAATTTGATCTTGCAATAGTTTACACTTATCTTGTAATCGTTTTGTTTGTATGACTTGAATCATGAAAGTACCATTGAGCTTTATTGCTAAGTGTACGGTTTGTTTATTCTGTGTGTAGGTATAGGTGGATCTCGAAGTTCCAAGAAGTGATTCAGCATCCAATCCAAAACCCTTGACTTAGCAGTGTTTGTATAAAACCTTTTATTTTCGATAAATGGCATGTACCTAAGGTTTGAGTTGGTTTTGTATCTTGAATGGTTAATTGGAAGGAATTGGTTAGTTTATGTCAATTTGAACTTAAGGATATGAACTACTTAAGTTATCAAGATTATTATATAATGTTTAAATGGTTAATTAGTGTATATGATCATATAAGTAATAAAAGATAGTGTCTTGGTAATTTGGTATCATGGACGAAATATTGTAATGCTTGTAACTTAGATGTTTATTGGTGTCAAATTGTTAATTGGTATGTTCGATAAAGTTTAGGTGTTGATTGGTTGAAAGTTAAGTTGTTTAATGGATTTTGTCAAAATAGTAAGTGAAGTTGCAATGACATGTTCTCAACGTCATGACGAGGAATTGACAGTGAGTGGGATCACGACCACGGGCTCTCCAATATCAGGGCGATACTCACTGTTTGTTCAAGGTCGTGACGCCAACTTGATAGTTTTGAATATTTTATATTTTGGTCCTCGTTTGATCTCGAGTTTTCAAAATAGCTTTCATAAGCTCGATTTAGCTTCGAAAGCAATTATATAACATGTGTTAATATGTAATGAACCTATTATTATGTAAATTGATTATTTAAATGGTAATTGAAATTGTAATTGCTCTAATAACGAATGTGACATCCTATCCCTCGAACCTGGCGATCGAATTGATATATATATATATATATATATATATATATATATATTTATCTAATCCCAATTTGAGGACATATCTTTTTGGGAACTAACAAAAGTTACACCGGTGGCTATAACATTTTATATTTTTTATCGTAAAAAGAAAAAAATAAGGAAAGAAAAGATCTTGAAAGTAAAAATATAGTTGGGCGAAACAATCGCCTTTGTTATTAGTTGTTTCGTGTTGGTATTAAAAAAAGCTATGGTTCCCAACATTTCGAAATTATTAGCATCATATTAGAATTCTATTGAAAGCCGTCAAAAAACCAAAATTACAACGTTTTAATAAAGCATAATAATGCTCTCAATCTCGATATTTTTTTTATATTGTGAATTTAATCTCTTTATTTTAAAATTTCAAAATTTAACAATTGTAGTAGAATAAATAACATTGTCAATGGACTTTTATTAAATTATGTGCATTTAAAAAAAAAAAAGTTTACTCATGGCCAGCTATACAACAATATATATTGACTTTCATTACTTTTTTAAAATACAATTGAATTAATGCTATAATGTCAAATTCAGAAATGAAAAACTTAAAATCCCAATATTTTAATTGCTTATTTGTCTTTTCACATGTGTAATTCTAGTCATGTTTATTGTCATATAATCTAGTTTAATGGAAGTTTTTGAACTATCCTATCAATTAGACTTTAATTATTAAATTAGAAAAGTAAATGAATAAATTATTTAGATTAAAAGTACATAAACTAAAATTTAAATATATAAAAAGTACAGGGACAGAGAGTTTGAATTAAACCTTTTAATAATGACTTAAATAATAAGACTCAGCAATTATACTCCAAAATTAAAGATAAATTAGGAATTCCGCATTATTTATTTTTGAGTTCAAGCCTCTACGACGATCAGCTTGAGGAAACCAAAAAAGAAAAAAGAACGCTACGTTTTCCATTTCATGGAGGTAGAAAAGAAGACGAGAAAATAACGTCCAGCGAAAAAACTAGAAAGAAAAATAGCAGGTTCAGAGACGAATGAGTGTTTGGCTATGTTTGATATTCGGATTCGCTACGTTGGTGAAAAGAAGGCGCTTAACGGTCTGCCATTGTATAGCATTTATTTTTTCTGTAATGGCACGTTCCTTCAATGTGACATCTTCCTCGTCCCTTCATTTCCTATAGAAAACGAAATAAATTAAACAAAAGAAAGAAGGGGGCAATTCGATAACAAATTATCTGTAGTGATAGAGAGAAGGAAAAGATAGATTTGGTAGGGTTAATAAGGAGAGAGAGAGAGGGGAGGGCAAGGAATGTGAAAGTCATGATTTAATTAGAGGCAGATATTTGGAGGTAAAAGCTTTTTGAATGGCAATTCGCTTCGCTTTTGGAAGAAGGATCTAGTGTTTATTACCTCTGCCTTGGATCTGAATCAAATCAGAAACAATGGTCTGGATTTGTTTCCCATGCGATTTTATTTTATTTTCAAGTTTACTTGTCTCTTTCCTAAATTCGCTTGATAGTTAAAATGTATGTATGCCTATTTTGTTGATTTTGGATTCTGTTTTCGTGAATCAATAGGCATTTCCAATCCAATGAGCTAATCAAAATTTAAGTTTTTTAAAAGAAAAAAAATACTTATTTCTCTTCAATATAGTTATTTTATTTATTTAGAAATGTGAATTTAAATTATATTTTATGCTATTTTGTCAAAAGTTCATTAAAAGTAAGTCTTTTGAAGAGATGATTGATTGCGTTCAATTAATATTCCAGTTTCTAGGACTAGAGCTGCATTTCTTGGTCCGCAATGTTCTTAATGGATAGCGAGTAATCTTGATATTGTTTTCTTCTCTCTTTTTTTTTTGCATGGTATAACCTTGACATTGTTATTCGTAATTAATAACTAAGTAGCTTTGCTCTAATTTGCTTAATGTGCTCATGTGGAGCACACCAAAGGAACGCATATATGCATGTCGAGCTCCACTTGAACTGAAAACCTTCGGTTAGGTTCTTGGTTTGAACCCTTCATCTATAAAAACCACATTTAGATCCCACCTTTTTAGTGTTGTGATGAATATCAAACTCATATGTGGACCTCAACGGAACACGAGTCTACCAATAAGTTAACCCTGTATCGTGTGAACATCTTATACTAACCTTTAGGAAGTAGCTAGATTACTAAAACTAATGGCAGCTCAGAGAGGGTTAGATGATCACAGCCTTATCCCTGTTCTTTTGTTGAGATAGTGATTTTTGTGACTTGAATTTCTGATTTCCAAGATGGAAATTCAAATTGATCGATGCTAGAAAATTGTTTTATGTCATGTTAGGAGCATCAAATTTGGATTTCATTTGTTCTATAAATTATAAGAATGAAATGCTTACATCATGAAAAAATTAGTAGGGTTTCAATATCATATATATTTGGAAAGTATCAATAGCATGAATTTGTTGAATTCATAAATTCCTTAGGAATTCCAAATTCATTATTACATCTGCAAAATTCATGGATTTGAGAAAAAAATCATGAATGCTACAATTGTATGGTGTGGTATCACTTATTTTACACTTTTTTTTTTAAAAAAATCCTATCTAAAATTTGAAATCCAAGTTCCCAAATGCAATCTTAAAAGGATTAAATGTGAGATGCATAAAAACTATTTTTGATCTACTTGATTAACTACGACTTAATTTTAATTTTCATAGTCTTGTTTTTTTTTTTTAAATAAATGGTATGCTAATAAACTTGACATGGACTCACAGGCTGCTCCATCCAGTATTATGATTGGTTCCCACGTTTGGGTGGAGGACCCAGATGATGCTTGGTTAGATGGGGAAGTGATAGAAATTAATGGGGAAGAGATTAAAGTAAAGTGTACAGCTAAGACGGTGAGTGCTTGTTCTCAGTATTTTGTGATTTGCTCCCCTCCCCCATTTTATTGGTATAGTTTAAGAACCAAAAACATAAATGGTTTTGGCTAGTTTTTATTTTAAAATATGAGCAAATGATAAGAAACTGAAATGTTCCCAATGTACATAATACAGAGGAGGATAATATGGATTTTTTTCTTAAGCAAAAAGAGACACAACACAACAAAAAGTATATACTGACAATGTATTAGTGGTGCTAAAATGTGCAGTACGAAGTTCATTCCGTAAGTCTTGTTATATTACCTATTCATGTTGGCTTTGTAGATAATCAACTGTTCATTCCATGAAAAATTAAAATGAAATATAGAAAGAAAAGAGGCTTTCCCTTAATAAAAAATATCACCATAGTTAGATTAATCCTAGATATGTTTTATCTTTTAGAGAAGACCAGCTATAGTCACTAAGTGGTAAGATGATGGCGGTGTGATCCAATATTTTTTCATATAATCAGATAATCAAAAATATCACCATAGTCAGACTAACACTATAATCTGGTAAAAAAATAACTAAAGGTTGAATTGCAAATTTTCCATATATTTAGTATCCAAGAATCATCTCAGATAATCATAAATTTAAAAAAAAAAAAAAAAAAACAGCTATCTGATGCAAGGGAAGCTAACAAAGATACTTTTCTTTCTGACTTCCTTCTGGAAGTCATGTGTTTTCGGAACTGCTTGTTTAAAACTTGTTCTTCAACTTATATGTGTACTATGTTGATCTTAAAGTGGTAAAACATATGTTGTTTAGATTATGAACATGGTTTATCACTTCATCTAACGACTCCTATCATCTATTCAAACGCTAAATTTCCTTCTCCATATTTGCTGGTTCACAACAATACTTTACTTTGTCTTTGTCTGAGTACATGAAAATGGAGTTTGAAAGGTTCGTGGCCTTTGCTTCCTTTCTTGTTGTGTAGGTTGTGGCCAAGACATCTAATTCCTATCCAAAGGATCCTGAATTTCCTGAATGTGGTGTTGATGATATGACAAAGCTAGCATATTTGCATGAGCCTGGGGTTTTGCAGAATTTAAAATGTCGATATGATGCTAATGAAATATATGTAAGTATTACCAGCTGATTTGCATCCCTTTTTTATTGCTTGTTCTAGCATATTTCTCATATTGCTTAATTTATTATGATGTTACAGTAGTGGAAAAATCCGATACCATGTTTCACTTTTGCAGCCCTTCGAGTATGGTTTATGTTGGCTGTGTCAATATGTTTCTTTAAATTGCTATATGGTTGTTTTAGGTTTTCTAGAGGAATGTATTGTTGTGTGCAGCTAAACATTCTGGTATTTGTTCCAGACCTATACAGGAGGTATATTGATTGCCGTAAATCCTTTTAAAAGACTGCCACATTTATACGACATTCAGGTGATGCAAAAGTACAAAGGGGCAGCTTTGGGTGAGCTGAGCCCACATCCATTTGCGGTTGCAGATTCTGCCTATAGGTAGTCTATTTTTATGCTTTCTCTTATCAGTCATAAATTTATTCTGCTTTCTTGATGTACATCATTGATTTTGTAAATGTTGTGTACAGACAGATGATTAATGAGGGAATTAGCCAAGCAATTTTGGTAAGTGGTGAAAGTGGAGCTGGTAAAACAGAGAGTACAAAGATGCTTATGCGCTATCTAGCCTATATGGGAGGGAGAGTTAGCAATGCAGAGGAACGGTCTGTGGAGCAGAAGGTCTTGGAGGTAGCTCAGACTACTTAACTTTTTCTGTTTTGCAGTATGTGAAATTGATGAATTTGATGTTGCATTTTTTTATTAAGGTCTCCTTACTTCTTTTCATGGAAAATGAGGTTGCTTGAATAAAAGAAAAAAAACTTCCTAATTTGTTTTTGCTTCTTACATTTGTAGTCTAATCCTGTTCTAGAAGCATTTGGCAATGCGAAGACTGTCAGAAACAATAATTCAAGGTTGGAAATCTATACTGAGACATAGGTTTATTCCTCATTCCTTGAGGATTTTTATTTTAAGTGTTTTGCTTTATATGATGAAAGCCCCCTGATTGAACATGATGGAATTGCAGTCGTTTTGGCAAGTTCGTGGAAATTCAATTTGATCAAAGGGGTAGAATTTCTGGAGCTGCAATAAGAACTTATTTGCTAGAACGATCTCGTGTTTGCCAAGTGTCTGATCCAGAGAGAAATTATCATTGCTTTTATATGCTTTGTTCTGCACGAAAGGAGGTAATGGTGTCTCCTCTGAGCTTTCTGCATTTACCTTCACCGAGCAATTCAGGTTTATTTTATAATACTAGTAAAAAGAACAAAGATGTCAAAGTCCTGTTATAGCTTATGCTTTTTCGGATATAGTTTTCCTTAAAACAAATGATGCCACGATAATTGGATTTGATTACTCTTTTCAACTGAAATGTGGTGTAGAAGTGTAGGGATGATATTAAAGTTGCTGAAATCAGGTCCCTATTAGCATAGCTTTCAGCACTTCAAGCTCTGTGTGCTGGGTTATCAGATTGTGGTTATTTTATCTGAAAATTTCTTTCTGTGTCAAAATATGCAATAGAACCCATGTCTAGAGCTTTGTGTTCTAGATTTACAAATATGATTAATGCAGTATGAGAACAGCACTATTTGGGCTCTTGTGATTAAAGTTTAAACTCCATTGTTTTTAACATCAGGTCATCATTTTTGCCTATGTTTACTAGTTTCTTGTTACCCAAGAAGACGTGTCAAAATATGCAATATAACCCATGTCTAGAGCTTTGTGTTCTAGATTTACAAATATGATTAATGCAGTATGAGAACAGCACTATTTGGGCTCTTGTGATTAAAGTGTAAACTCCATTGTTTTTAACATCAGGTCATCATTTTTGCCTATGTTTACTAGTTTCTTGTTACCCAAGAAGAATCTAAATCTTTTTTGGTTTTATTCCTAATACATGTTAACAGGATGTTGAGAAGTACAAACTGGGAAATCCTAGAAATTTTCATTACTTAAACCAGTCAAATTGTATTGAGTTGGATGCTCTAAATGATTCTGAAGAGTACATTGCAACTAGGAGAGCTATGGATGTTGTTGGGATTAGTGAGGAAGAACAGGTAACGCATCTTGGTCATTAGTTTAGTTGAAGTTATTTAACTTGGTTCTTTTTAAGTATTTTTTTGAGTGTGTCTATTTCAGGATGCAATATTTCGAGTTGTGGCTGCAATTTTACATTTAGGAAATGTAGAGTTTTCTAAGGGACAAGAAACAGATGCGTCTGAACCTAAGAATGATAAATCTCGATTCCATCTAAAAACTGCTGCAGAACTTTTCATGTAATTTGTCATTACTACTGTTATCCTTAAACATCCATCATGTCGTTCTTGTGTGTAGATGTGAATGGAAAAACTTTAATATGCCTTTATTGTTTAGGTGTGATGAGAAGTCTCTTGAAGAGTCCTTATGTAAACGTGTCTTTGTGACTCGTGATGAAACCATTACTAAAGCACTAGATCCAAATGCTGCAGCCCTCAGTAGAGATGCTTTGGCCAAAATTGTCTATTCAAAATTATTTGACTGGTAACTTTCAATCTACCATAGAGATCCATTCTGGAGAGACACAAGATCACAGGCTAAACACATCTTATCTAACATTTTTCTCTTAACATTTTGGCACTCTGGTTGCCCAGGCTTGTGGAGAAGATAAATGTTGCTATTGGTCAGGATAAAGAATCAAAATTCTTGATTGGTGTTCTTGATATTTATGGATTTGAGAGTTTCAAGACAAACAGGTGCTTAACCGGTATGCTTTGTTTTCGTCATTTACAGAAATCAATATCTTTCATGACATCCCTGTATCATTTTCATGATTGGGATGTCTAATTAGGGAATTCAACGTTTCAAGGCCATGATCTGTAGAGATTCCTTAAACATTATGTGGGTCTCTATTTCTAATTTACTTTGCTTGTCTTGGCTAGTGTGGCAACTACCGTTTAGTTTTTCTTTTTTGACAGATGTCGGCGTTTCATGTATTTTAAAGCCCAATTCTCTCTACATGTTTTGTCTGTTTTCAAGTTTTACAATGTGCACAACTATTTACCATATTCCGTAGTTTGGCACTATTAGCACTTACATGATTTTTGAAATTTTCATCCCATACAGTTTTGAGCAATTCTGCATCAATTTGACAAATGAAAAGCTACAACAACATTTTAATCAGGTTTATGCACTAGATTGGTGCTAGTGTCTTGAGGATATTTTTAGCTTTTAAGCTTTCAAAGCCATGCTTAACATGGCTAATGTTGTCATTTGCCAGCATGTCTTTAAGATGGAACAGGAGGAATATGAAAAAGAAGAAATTGACTGGAGTTATATAGAATTTGTTGATAATCAAGATATTCTTGATCTCATTGAGAAGGTATGTCATCACTTCTTCCATTTGAATTTAACTTTTCACCAGAAATCTAAATTCTGCTCTAATATTTTATATTTGTGTTTGTGTGGAAGAAGTTTATGCTTTTGTCATGAATTATTAAAAATCTTGCGGAATAAATTTTTGGATTTAGATCTTGATCTTTGCTTACTTGATAATATACAGAATTTAAACTCCATTTGCCAAGCCAAGTGGAATATGTGACAAAGATAGCTTGGCTATCATTAGTCACATTTTACTAATTTTTTTTTTATTATACTAATAGTTGGTTTTAACTTTTTTTTTTACAGGGTAGGATTCGCTAGGTTTTGTGAAATTTGTATGGTTATAAAAACCATTTTAAAAAATATGAAGAACTACAAATAATGTTGTGTTGTTTGCTGACTCTAAGATTATATAGAACTTGGATGATGGTGTTTCATACATTAGAAGCTATGATCTTGATTTTATGTTTGTTTGATATTGATCACAATTGTGTTTTAGGAAATTTCTTTTAAAAATCATGAAAAATTTAGGAGTAGTCTCTTGGTAGAATACTGCACTCTTAATTCCAGTGTCCTAGGTTCACTCTTTGAGTCCTTGAATGTTTATTTCTTATATTAAAGAAAATTTTAAGGCTAACTATACCTAGACCCTTGTGGTTTTAACTTTAGCATACATCCTCTAAGAAAAGTAGTAGGAAATATATTCGTAGAAATCGAGCACCCAAGCCTACTATATCAATTAACTATGTATGGTTACAAAGTTTTGTACAAGTTTTAGATAGACTAAAACTAGGAGATAATTATAGTATAGATATTCTAGATAGACTAAGGTTGTAGGATAATAAGATAAATACATGATAAGTAGAAAGATAAATTAAAATATCAAATCTTATAATGGTTCAATATTTTCATTTAGTTGTCCTTTTAGTTAGTGCCTCTCCAGCTATTTCAAAAATAACCTCCATTGCCAGGCTGCCAATAAGCCTCTCAAATTGTTGTTTTATTATCATAGTATAATTTCTTGGGTAAATGATTAGCGACTTTAAGTTTTCTCGAAATATCTTAATCCATAATATTAGACCTAGCAATTTGTGTATTAATGTCATAATCATGTTTAAATTATTTTATATTATAAATTTTGATAAGTTAATAATTTGTGTTATATAGATTTTGACATGTTAGGGTATTTATGTTGTCTTTGTGTTTCATTTCCAGGTCATGTCGTGCTTCCTATTATGTTTTAGTTATTGTTTCAACAATTGAAATTAGCGACCGGTTTAAATTGTAGGTGACCACAATTTTCAAATAGTAGATCTCTACTTGGTGTGCCTCTAAATACCCTAGACTTCTATAAGCAACATCCATGTGTTCTAGTTTGGTGATTGCATGAATTGACTTACCATATTAATTGCAAAAGCTATATATGGGTGTGTATTTGAGAAACTCATTCTACCAACTAGCCTTTGAAAATAATCCTTGTTCACCACTTCTTTAAGCTTGTCGGTTGTAACTTCAAGATAGGTTCAATTAGAGTCTCAATAGCCTTACACCCAATCAAATCAGTTTCTTCAAGTAATTCTAACACATAATTATGTTAAGAGATAAAAATACCCTCCTTTGTCTTGGCCAATACCATCCCGGCATAAACACTCGATGACAAATTTTTGTAAGAAACATGTTTTGGCATTGGTTGTTTGGTACAAATTTTAATTCCCTTTCATTTAGCAATTAGACATTAAGATAAAAAATAACTAGAAGTAGGATTAGGAGAACTAGGTGTACTAGCTTGGATAGACTCAGAATGAAGGTTACGAGGAGATCCAATAGAGTTTTGATCAACCTCCGGTTTAGATTCTTGACATTATGATAAGCATTGATCTTATTACTTTGAATTCATTTTCTCTACAAGTAAACAAGAAGTTTCTTTCGTACTTGTTGTCTTTCCACTGCATCCAAATTATTATGACTTTTAAAATCTAAACCTTGGTTTTCATTAGTTAAAACACTGGGTTTTGCATGTATGACATTTTAGAAATCAATATGGTATTTTGATTTACAAAAACATCTAAGTATCCCAAATCTTCAATATATCTCATCCTAGAGATGAGTTTCACTAAAACAGACTTAAAAAAGGTGACATTCATGGTGGCAAACCTTTTTTTTTTTGTAAATAAGATCATAACATTTGTATCCTTCTTGCTTCAAAATATAACCTACAAATAATTACTTCTTTTCTCTTAGGTCTAATTTACCTCGGTTGTGATCATGAATAAACACTTCTAATGGTTGGTTAGAGCACAACTTAGATAAAAGAAAAAAAAAAAAGAAAAACCTTTTGAAACTTTGAGGTGCATGAAACCTTGAAATCTTTATATTTATCCAATTGTAAGTTACATAGTTGTAAGAATAGATTCCTCCCAAAGCTACCTACGATATTTTTTTGTGAACAATAATGGTAGCAACCTTTAAACAAATTTAAAAGAGATGGTTGATGAATTTCAATGTCTTAAGTGAGAAATTACGTAGGTATTTATACACCATGAATAAATCTATCTAAGGAAATAATAAAGCTAAATATTTGTAAAAAGAACCCTAAAAGTCAAGAATTGTTATCCTTAAACATCAGCAATCCTAATTCAGTTAGTTGTCAACTCTCCCTATCAATTTGGTGCATAGATACCACACATCTCCAACTTGCACACCAGAATATGATAGGCCTTTTTGCTCAATCCTTTTTGTGAATATGTTAGCTAACTACTTGTCAAAAATCACATGAACTAAGTTTAAGGAGCATGTGGTCAATTTCTCTTTGATAAAGTCACTACTAATCTCAATATATTTTGTTCAATAATGTTGAATTGGATTTGAGCTACACTGATAATAGCCTTTTTGCCACATTACAAGGACATTTTCTTATTCCTTGACAAGTCCAATTCCTTCAACCACAAGAGTTCACAAACACCTTGAGCAATATCTCTGTACTCTACGTCAACAATTGATCAAGCGACTACACTTCTTGCTTCTCTAAGTGACAAGTTTTCCTTTGAAATGTTTAATACTTAGATGTAGACCTCCTATCTTTTAAAGATCTAGCCCAATCCATATTTATAAATGCTTTTTATTAGGAGATGACCAAATTTAGAAGAAAGGCCATTTCCTAGAGTAGACTTTAGGTAACGTAGAATGCGAGGGGCTGCTTATATGTGAGGTTCTCGAGGATCATGCATGAAATGATTTTACTATATTGATTGCATAAGCTATGTCTAGTTTAGTGTGTGAGATATAAATCAGTTGTCCAACTAGACCTTAATATCTCTCTTTCTCCACTGACTCTCCAATCCATGCTTTCAACTTATGATTTCTCTCAATAGGTGATTCTCTAGGCTTACACCTCATCAAACCAAATAATTGTTAGCCACTATAATATGTAATTTCTAAGAGAGGTTAATATCCCTTTCTCTAATCTGGAAAATTCAATTCTCAAGAAATTTTGTAGCTTCCCAATGTCTTTGATTTCAAACTCCTGAGCCAATTTTCTTTTAGTTGAGTCATCCCTTCTTTGTCATCTCTCGTCATTAGTATGTCATCAATATTAATAATAATAAGAGTGATCTTATTGTTAGATGTTTATGACGAGGGTATGCTTAGAATTGTTTATTCGATAGCCAAAAAAGACCATGTTTTTGCTGAATTTATCAAACCATGCTCTATGAGATCGTTCCAATCCGTACAAGGCTTTCTTTAATCTACACTTTTTTCCTCATGTTTTTTCATCCTCAAATCTAGGAGGAATCGCCATATTCTCCTTCTCTTCTAAGTCTCGATGTAAAAATGCATTTTTTACATTAAATTGTTGTAGGTCCTACTCAAGGTTGGTTGAACAAGACAACAAAATTTTGGAAGTGTTCATCTTTCCAACTGTGGCTAATGAATCAATTCAAAGGGAGATTCTACTTGTTTATTAACTCTAGACATTAAAGGAAGATGCCTACCAAACTAAAACGACTCACAATCTAATAAAGAAGATTTCTTAAACCGCAGACGCAATTTCTTCAAGCAAGGCAAGGAAGGATGGCCTAATTGACAATGTACCTTAAAAGGGGACAGCAAACTAGAATAAGCAACTGATCTTGGCAGTATTGTATGAAGAACGTAAAGACTTTCAGACCCATGGCCTTTACCAATAAGTTGCTTTGTCTTAAGATCCCAAAAGAGAAAATGATCAGGGAAAATGACAACAAATAATTTAGGTTATAGTAAACTTACTGATAGATATTAGGTTAAAAGTAAGATCAAGTAATTTTAACAAAGAGAAATTATGGAAATAGATGTGTTGGATTAATGGTGTTGGATCCAAGAATACATAAATGTTGATCTATCAGCTAAGACTACTTTAGTAATGTTTGTATGAGAATTAATGGTGTGAAAAATAGTTGAATTACTCATCATATGATCTGTAGCACTGGAATCAATGACCCATTTGGAAGTTGAGGAAAGAAGACACTTTTTAGAGACACATGACTCAGCAATAGCAGTGATAGAAGAAGTGTCTTTTTCAGATTGTAGGATGGTCTTGATACTTGATGTTTCATTATTTGATAACTACGATCTTTGAGCCTAATTTTGTAGCTTTACACAAAAACTTTTAATATGGCTTGGCTCATAACAATATTAGAACATGATTCACCCTATTTCTTGGTCGCGACTACTAGTCCCTTTGTAACGATTACTCGATCCTTTTGGTTTGTTACCACAAGCCACAAGGGCATTATTATTAGCTTGAACTAAATGAGAGCTTTCAATACACCGTCAAGGTATCTTGCAAAGATGTGATCTTAAATCAAAAGAGGATTTAAGGTTTAGTAGCCTCAAATTTTTTTAGAAGACCAGAAAGAAAGCTCATTATAGTCATTTGATCCTGATCAGTCTATTTAACTATCACGTTTGGGCTAAATGGTTGCAAAACATTAAACTCCTTGTATGCTCGATTGAAATTGAAAAAACATGTTGTGACCTATCTTGCCTATCTAGTTAGTAGAAGGCTTGGCATATTTTTTACATCAGTGAGATATTTCCTTTCTCAGAGTACAAAAAATTCAAATAGTCCATTAGTTCTTTATCAAATCCACAATTATTAGTTAAAGTGATTACCTCACTATTGATAGAATCGTAGATCTACAAGAAAAATTGTGCATCATTTCTTAACCAGGCCTACTTAGCAGCATCAATAGGTGGATTCTTGACCAAGTGGTCATCTTTATGATACTCTTTCAATAAATTTTTACGGTTTTGCTGTAGTCTAAATAGTCGGACCCATTCAATTTATGATATGTAATCATAAACATCACCGGAATTATCTTGCTTATTATAACTTTCAAATCAGTCACTATACTTTGTAAATTTGGTAATTACAAGTTAACTCCAAAAGCCCTTAAATAGCAAATAACCTCAAAAACACAAATTGCACAAACTTATTGATCTACAAAAGCCAAGTAAATTGAACAACTAGCCTTTAGAATAATAGCGAACTATAGTGAACAATAACAACACTGTTGGAACTTTAGATAACGAACAGTGATTGAAACTGAAGCTTGAGCTGAAAGGCTCTATGCTTCCAATAAAAAAAAAAAGAAAATTTGCTAAGAAAATGAGAGAAGCAAGAAAGGGAGCATTAACTTGAATGAAAAACACTCATTCAATTTTTATTACAAAACATCATTGTTTTATAGCTAATAAATAGCACTTAATTTTCACCTAACACACTTATTCTCACCTAATACACTTATTCTCACCTAATACACTTATTCTCACCTAATTCTCACCTAATACACTTATTCTCACCTAATACACTTATTCTCACCTAATACATCACTTAAATTAAATTACAACAAAACAAAGATTTGGATCACATAAAATAATGGTTTCAGCATAGTAAGTTTGCATGGGCTGCTTCTAGATGCTGTATAGGAATTAATTTTAACACTTAAACATAACAGCTGCACTTGCTTTAGCAGCTTCTGCATGCATGGCTCGACTGCATGGTTTATTTTTGATGTCCTTGTAGCTACATGCTATCCAAACTTCAACAAACACCCCAAAAACTCACCAAATGCCATCAGTGCCACCTCCAATTGAACACCCAACCATTGGGCTTGGTTCAAAACCGTGAATTGATGTTAGAGCCGAAGCCTGGTGAGCAGGTAACATCCTACATGCCCTCATGCTTCATTGTGTGACAATGGTGTGCAAAGATTTCAATGGTGCATGTGCTTCATGCGCTTGCCCTCTAGTCGTTGGAAATTCCCTAATAGCTGAGGAGACTCGTTTGCTCCTCCCTGTGTCGGTGGTGCACATTAACGATCATTTTAAAAGTGATATGAAAACATTTCATGTTTTAAAGCAGCAAAACATAGACTCAAAAAGTTGACCCGAGTGACTTTGATACTAGAAAAACGATATTTAGTGAAGGAGGAAGAAGAATGAAATCGATTTGGGTGAAAATTGTATATTTTTTTTCTACCTTGAGATGCATATTTGTACGCATTATAGCTTAATAGGAAAGGAAAGAGAATAATAAATCCCTAATATGGTCCATATAAATCAGCTATATACAGCTATAAAATTTTCTCTAACACTATGGAATAAGTTGTAGGTAAACAAAGATTGACAATGATTATGTAAAACCAGTAAGTCTAAGAAAAGAATTATAGCAATAAAGGCTTGTATGTAACACTCTATTTTTATGTTAAAAAACGAAGTAAAAATATGATACTAATAAATATTAACTTTGATAACATCTAAGAAAATTGGTAGAAAATATGTTCTTAGATCAAGAACATTGAATCCAAGCTATATGTAGGTACAAAGTGATATGTACGTAGAAATTTCTGGTAACTAAAAGTAGGATATAATTTAAGATGACTGTTTTAGATAGGCTTGGGGCATACGATAACAAGATAAATACTTTATAAGTACAAAGAAAAATCAAGATAAAAACGAGAATGATTAAATCTAATAAATTGAAATATCATTTTCAACACTTCTTATGATGTTTTTCGTTTTTCAACTAAAGCCTTCTCTTGAATGATTCAATCTAATTGAGTTATCTTTTTCAACACATCCTATGATGTTGTTATGGGCCAAATCTATGTTAGGAAATATTGTTAATCTAAAATCATTAATTAAGTCTTAGATAACACTTCTATTTCTTTCTTTAGGCTTCTTGATTATCTTTTTATTTTAGTTGATTTATTTTCCTTTGGTAATAGGTTTCCTCTTTTATGAAAAAGATTAGTCCTTGTTTAAAGAACAAATGGAATAATAAAATCTTAAGCAACATTTCTGAAAACCCTGAGAGTCTCTCTCTGAAGAGTTCCAAAGTTCTATTCTCCTTTTGATGAGATGAACTATCAATCCCAAACACACAATTGTAACAATTCCCTATCAAGATTTAATTATCATTGGCAATTGCAGAATCGTGGTTGGCAAACTAAAGAGCAAATATATACAAGAAGCTCGAGTGTACGCAAACAAAGATAGAACAGATGACTGATTAAATGCTTGATCATATGTTACCGCATGTTAACTATTTTTTTACTGAAACAAAAACCCAAGTGTTCGATCATAACAGTCTCTACCGGTTTCTCTTTCTTGTGTTATGCATCAAATCGTCCTAAACTCATCTTGACAAAAACGATAGCACTCACAACCGACTTCACTTGTTTGTTGATGTTGATTGTTGTATGAAATAAATACTCCATCCATTTCAAAATGTTAGCCACTGCCCTTCCGAACTTCTTAAAAATGAAATGTCAACATTGAAAGAATCTAAGTGATCATATCCTACAGACGCTGGAAACAAATTATTATGTTGACATTTTATGTTTGTTGATGTTCATAATTTATGCATATATTGAAAATGAAGCTACAGAGGACCTTTTTGAAAAAAGGGAGGGAGAATAATTTTCCATAATGTATAATATTACTTTTATCTATTAATGTTCACTTTTCTGCTTACAGAAACCTGGTGGCATCATAGCTCTTCTTGATGAGGCTTGGTAGGTATTAGAATACGCATGAACGATAAACTTATTTTAAGAATAAATGGTATTTTTTTTACCTAGAGTTGCTAGTTTGATTTTCTTTTGCTTCAATCACACAGTGAAGTTGTAACTATAACTCCTTTTATTTCCATAGCATGTTCCCCAGATCAACACATGAGACATTTGCTCAAAAGCTTTATCAGACTTTTAAAGACCATAAACGCTTCAGTAAGCCTAAGTTGTCGCGCACTGACTTCACCATTTATCATTATGCCGGCGATGTAAGTATCTCTTTATGCCAGGACATCCTCACGGAGGCACTTAAATAGCAAGATAAAAGATAAGGCTGATGGAAATATCTATGTTATTCTCCACTATATATAGAGAATATATAGGGTATTTGGCTGCTTATGACTCCTTACTCCTTACTCCAACTTTGAAAAGGGATGTTAAACTTGACATCTAACACGTTTAAATTGGTTAAGATTAAACAAGAAGAATCCAATTAGCTAACTCTACTCAAACTATGTATAGGAATCCATATATGTGGAATCTAGATAACAGAAACCGGTATCAGATTTTTGTTCTATAAATAATTAAATCAGTTGCATTAAATCCAATACGGTCTCATCATTCGCTAGAAATAGTCATAACCAGTTATGATTCTCTAATCTACTTTTGTGAAATCTTCTTAATATTGAGTGGAAGGAATTTCTACTACAGGTGACTTACCAAACCGAGCTTTTCCTGGATAAGAACAAAGATTATGTTGTTCCAGAGCATCAAGCCTTACTGGCTGCTTCAAAGTGCTCTTTCGTTTCAAGCTTGTTTCCTCCTTTACCTGAGGAATCTTCCAAATCATCAAAGTTTTCTTCTATAGGTTCTGGCTTCAAGGTCTGTTTTAGCTTTGGTGTGTCTGTTAAAGGCTGATTATATTCTTCATCTATTTTCTTTCATCTCATGCATACCATGTGCTTCATACAGCTACAACTCCAATCTTTGCTCGAGACTTTGAGTTCCACTGAACCACACTACGTTCGTTGTGTAAAGCCAAATAATGCTCTTAAGCCAGCAATATTTGAAAACAATAATGTACTACAACAACTTCGATGTGGGGTAAGTTTTGTCGTTTTGGTCAATGCCTAAGTAACATGTCTGTAAGTCCATTAGTTTTTATGCATGTTTGATTCCAGGGAGTGATGGAGGCAATTAGAATTAGTTGTGCCGGATTTCCCTCCCGAAAGCTGTTCCATGAATTTATAGATCGATTTGTCATATTAGCTCCAGAGATTCGAAATAAGAGGTAGCTTTTCATGATTATCCCTTGCAGTTCAAAATTATTACTTCTGTTTAGGTGCACCTTTTATTCTTTAGAATTATGTTACTAGAATTCACGAGTTACTTATTCAGTGGCAAGAAAGACGATATCGCTGCTTGCAAAAAGATTCTGGAGAAGAGTAACCTCACTGGTTATCAGGTACATGATGTATTTATAAATTTTCTTAAAGTTAAACTTTGGGACAGCTTTTGTCAATCCATTTATTTCTTAAGAAGTTCCTATATTTCATGCATGTCCACACTACACATTTATTGCATCAGTTTTGATATTTAGTATATTTTATTTTTTTGCTTCCATTAGGCTCTTGTACCACTTAATTCTGTACTTACAGACTTTCTGCTGTTGCAGATTGGTAAAACAAAAGTTTTTCTTAGGGCTGGTCAGATGGCAGAACTGGACGGTCAGCGAGGTGAGATTTTGGGAAGGTCAGCAACAAAAATACAGAGAAGAGCCTGTACATATATGTGTCGCAAAAAGTTTGTCTTGCTAAAATCATCTGCCACACAAATTCAAGCCTTTTGTAGAGGTAACAAGAGTTTCATATATGTGCAGACGTGATTGTTTCATAAGATGGAATTGCTGCTGTTATATGTATATCTATTGTCATTTTTTGTTTGATGAATATATCTATTGTCTTATATACCTTTTCTTTTGTTTTCTCTAACATTCTTGCAGGACAAATGTCACGCCATCTGTATGAGGGAATGAGAAGGGAAGCTGCTAGTTTGAAAATTCAAAAATATGCACGCAGGTTTCTAAAAAGGAAAGCATACAATAATTTGCGCTTCTCAGCTATTTCCATTCAGGCAAGTTTACGTGCCCTTAGTGCTCGTAATGAGCTTCGATCCAGGAAGCGGACTGTAGCTGCAACTGTAATTCAGGTAGAGATAAAAATTTCTTTTAAACAAGGAAACAGTAATAGCTATTACCTTCCTCTTTATTTCTCGTTTTACGCTATGTTTCTAAGAATTTAACCACGTGGAACTTATATTTTCCCCTTATTATCTCCAATCAACAGGATTCAGAAATAAGAGAGTATGTTGAATAGAACTTATTACTTAGATCCTGCATTTCCTTTATTCTAGATCAAACTATACTGAGTTCATTCTCATGTAGGGCCTAGGTTTTGCCTATAAAAGTAAAATCAAAAGGGAAAAGAAAGTCTAACATTCCCTCTTATTAGTTCTAAAAAGCCAGAGGAACCTCTGGTGTGCCCTAGGTTGTAAATAGTAGGATTGTGCTAAAGGAGGTTCTAGGTTTAACTATTTCCAATAAAAAAAAACAGCCTTTCTGTGTTATCTTAGTTGTCTTGCATTAAATATTGATGTTGGTTAATTTAACAAAATAAATCATGCCGATGTCTTTTATATCACAATTCCCAGCTGCAATTTTTTTTATGATTTCTGTTTGGATTCTGAAGCCATGTGAGTTCTTGTCTACTATAGACTCATTGTCGACGAAAATTGGCCAACCTTCGTTATCGTCGGTTAAAGGAAGCAGCACTTATCATACAATGTGCCGTGAGAGGAAGCAATGCATTTGGGGAATTAGTGAAGCTAAGAATGGTGAATTTGTCATTTCTTTATTTCTTTTATTCCTTTAATTTGCTGAAGCTATTGATCTAATCTTGTTTTCAACAAAATTTCTTGATAGATGATGATATTCCCGAAAGTATGCTATCGCTATGTGAATATTAATGTATTTTTTGCTCGTTTTGATTAATTATAAAACGAAGGAATATCTAGAACAAACCCCTACTAACAGCAGTTACTGAGAAATGGGATACTAATTCTATCTTTTGCGCTTATGTTGCTTGCATTTGTCCGTATTATAATATAATGTCATCTCTTGTAATCCTAGTTTTCTTCTATTCCTGCCAAAGGAAAACAATTCATTTGTTTGATGTGATCTTTTGTTAGTCTCATCTCTAAGGTGATAGGACGGGAATGATTATGTAAATTGATTACACCTTGTCTGTCTGCAGGCTGCCAAAGAAACTGGTGCACTCCAAGACGCCAAGGATAAGCTGGAAAAGCAAGTTAAAGAACTTACAAGCAGCTTGCAGTTGGAGAAAAAATTGAGGGTAGGTCTTTTCTTGATTACTTTACTAGAAGTAGATGAGTTTATAACTTTTCCATATATATTAAAATAAAATACTGAAATGAAATAATCGAACATGAAGAGAATGAGAGAATGAATTTTCTATCTTCTACACTCCATCAAACAATACAATAGATATACAGGTTTAGAGCCTACTCTATAAGGAAAGCAAATAAAAGTGAACAAAATCTAATCCCTCATAATCAACTATCTAATCTTCTTATGATTCACATATCCACACATTCCTTAACACTCCCTCTCTAGTTGGAGCATAGATATTAATTATTCCCAGATTGCTACAAATATAATCAATTCGAGATCCACTTAGAGATTTTATAAAGATCGCTTAATTGATCTCTTGTTTTTGACATAGCCTGTTGATATAAGTTTTTGTTGAATCTTCTCATGAATAAAATGATTGATTTTAATATGTTTGGTTTGTTCATGAAACACTGGATTGGAAAATATGTGAAGAGCAACTTGATTGTCACACTATAGTTTTGCTGGTAACGACATATGGGAGCCAAGTTCATTCAATAACTTTTGTAACCACATAACCTCACAGGTATATTGTGTCGTAGTTTTGATCTCAGATTCTACACTTGACTGTGATACTACACTTTGCTTCTTATTTTTCCAAGAAATTAGATTCCTTCCACCAAAAACACAACAATCTGTAGTTGACCTTATATCCATCTCTGATCCTGCCCAATCTGCATCAGGATTAACTTTAACTTCAAAAACCTATTTACATCCAATAGCTTTCTTTCCACCAAACAAATCCATCAATTCTCAAGTACTATTACCATCTAAAGCAGTCATCTTTTATATCATTGCATCACGCCGGCCAGGATGGGACAAAACTTCCCTAAAAGTCTTAGGAATTGAAATAGAGTTCGAAAATGTAATAAAAGAGCTAGTCATAACTGATAAATGGTCATAAGAAACATGAGTATATCTGTTCAAAGAAAATTATCCCAAGGTACCAAAATGACATTAAGCATACGTGACATAGTGATGTGAGACGGCCCGGGGTAATCGAGTCGTTCACGGTTTTTCCTGATCGTCTACGAGGAGTAATTGATCTTTCGGAAAGTAGAAGATTTGGGAATAAGTTTGCGGAGCTTTTGATAGGTTTTCTTTTTAATTATGTTTAAGTTAAGAATGGAGGTTGGATATTTAAGGGAAATGAGATAGATGGTAAATGGGTAGGTTCGGCTTAGGAAAGAAATGATGAAGATGGTATTTAAAAAAGGCTCGGTTTAAGGTTGAAATGAAGATAGATGAAAACGTAGGATATTTGATGGGGATGGATTATAGAACTTAAACTCGAGAAACGATTCAACACTATATGTTAGTGTCACCCCGGTTTCTATTCTGTTTAAGGTGGATTGCGGAAATGTCGAAGGGTTGAACGCCACACCGATTCGGTGATAAGTTCAAAAGAATTCGATTGACGCTACAAGCGCGCTTGATAAGTCAAACCGAAAACTCACTCTTGAACAAAATGTTCATAAAATTTAATCAAAGTTCAACAACCTTTACAAATGAAAATGACAAACTATTTATAGGCCTAAGCTAGGGTAGCCGAGTAGACAAACTTAATCTCAAAGTAATTTAATTATGCTAGAAAAGGCTAGAAAGTTTTGGAAATGAGGCACTAAATTGCTGGAGCTAAATTCAGCTGAATTGAAGCCCAAGGGACGGTTTCTAGAAGAACAAATGCACTTGGAGAAGTTGCATGGTTCATGGCAGCAGCTAGGTTCAGCCAATTGAGCTTAAATGAGCTCATTAAAATGCGACTCTTGGCTGAAAAGATATCAGCATTAAAGGAGGACGTGAACAGCCTTGAAAGTGTGAAAAGTCAGCTTCTAGATTGAGTAATAAACTTGGGAAGATGAATGCTTGAGGGAGGTTAATGGCCATGTCCATATTCAGCCACTTGGGACGCCAATGGGCAGCTCAATGATGAAGAAAATTCAGCTGGATGAATTTGGCAGTAGGGAGGTGAATGGCCTTGTCCAAATTCGGCCATAGCTTGAAAGAAGCTCCCAAAAGATGTCTCTTGGCCGAATGGTCACTTAGGAGATTCAAAGGGATTAGCCACATTCATGTAGCTAGACATGCATGCATTCTTCCATTCATTGTAACTTGCTGTTCATGCATTTAGCATTAAACACCTTCATGCATTCGGCCATACATGCATTTGCAAATTCGGTGCATTGAACCATTCATGAACTTTTCATTTAGTCCCTCCACATTCGGGTGCACCTGCACAACACATGAACCGAATCAAACTAAACAAAAATCAGCTGGACAAAATTAAAACACAACTTAGACATTTTAAATAACACTTAGAAAAATTAATTAGGACTCAAACAAGACACATT
This sequence comes from Gossypium australe, assembly GCA_005393395.2. Lineage (NCBI taxonomy): Eukaryota > Viridiplantae > Streptophyta > Magnoliopsida > Malvales > Malvaceae > Gossypium > Gossypium australe. The sequence continues at coordinate 69,827,235 of CM016623.1, read as the reverse complement.
GAAATTCGGCAGCAACATAAAATAAAACTTGCACATTAAATTTAATTCTAGAACTTAATTTAATTTGTCTTAGATTAGGACATAATAAAAGGGCTGTAGAAATTAGGACAAATTAAATAAGGGCTGTTCTAGACACATTAAAAACATGCAACATGCCATGACAAAATTATGAGTTGTAATAAACTAATTAGATTGACTTAAAAACTTATTTATTCCAGCAAGAAAATTAATGAATTGAAAAGAGCTTCAAACGAGCTCAATTGAGCTAAATTAAACTTAAACCGAGCTCAATGAGCTGAAATAAACTCATGTGAGCTGAACCGCATGGAAAGAAGTTGGATTGAGCTGAAAATGGACTGGAATCAGCTTGCACTAAGGTGCACGGATTGCTCAAAGTTCGGCCTTCAGGGAGCTCGAGAGGATTGGAAAGTGAATCTTGGGTTGCCCCGGGTATGCTCACATCACATAGTTATTGAACCACTTAGGGTGGGTTTGGATGGACGGTGCGTTTACCTGCGGTTAGTGTAAAAATAGCGGTGACGGTGAGATTAGATACTGTAGTGATACTATAGCGTGAGACAAAAAGTAAGTTAAACGCACCGCACCGCACTCAATCGCCCATCCAAACCCACCTTAGTTACTTTACAACAAAACTTCATATGGTTCTAATCTTATTTACTTGCCACCTTATTACCAATATTTAAGTTTCATACTCTTCACTCCTTGCTTGATGATGAGATAAGGATTGGGAGAGTCACTTCAAAATTTGCCTTCAAAACAATCTTTACCTACACGTTTAAAACAAAACATTAAGCTTGTAAAAGCTTGATAAGTACTAGAGAATTCAAACCTTACCACTAAGTTTAATTAACTATTTTAACATGATCATAGTAATTAGTCGTAGATAAAGTACACAATAGCAACAAGATTAACCTACATTCTTTTTCACTTAGCATACTTTAATCATTCATGCATTGTTCATGTATCACTCAATTTTGCCCTTGTAGACTCGAGTGAACAAAAAGGATAAACAAAATGAAATCAAAAATACAAGAGCACGTAAGTGCTAAATTTAGGAGCACCGAAGTGCAAGTTTTAAGAGCACCAGAGTACTAAATTCATGAGCGTGTTATGATATTCCTAATGACTTGCCATCTATATCCCACAAGTTCAAAACTTGTCTACAATAGCTTTAACATTATTATAAAATCAATATTCATCATAAGCACAATTAAGTTTCATATTTTCACAGCCACATAACTTTTTAACATTTTACAATTTAGTTCTTTTTTCTACACATTTAATCATATCAATAATAACTGCAACCATTTCCTATTTTCTTGAATCATTCAGACATTTACTAAGTTACAAGTACTTAACTCATAGCATTAGCATGCTCTTTAATTTATCATTTTAATAAAATCTAATTAGGTAAGAAAAAATTCTAGAGTACTTACAAATTTAGCTAAATTAGACTTTCTTCAAGCTTTGTCTACTTGTTTCCCCTTGTCTACACTCTTATCTTCTTCCTTCTCTTTCTCTTCATTTTACATCAATATCATAAAATATAAAAAATTTATATTCTTTATCCACAACATTTTCATGTTCAAATAATCAAAGTAGACATTAAACTATCATGAAGATCTTACCTTCAAACTTTAGTTCTTCACATTATCTAGATTTTCTCTCTTCAAGTATGAAAACTTTCCTTCTATTAAAAAATCTAAGCTTTCTAGGTTATAGTTTTTCTGAAGAAAGTTGATGGTTTTAAGCTTGGAAGGGTCTTTAATGGAGATGGAGGATCAATTTGTAAAGGAATGAAAAGTTTTTTCTTCTTCTCTATGGTGGTGATGTGAAAGAGATGGAGAAAGATGATGAATCTTCTCCATCTTTCTTTTAAAATATCACCAATATAATAATAAAAACATAATAGAAATAAAATAAATAATAAGATTTTTATTACTTATCCATTAAGAAAAATCTATCCATTATTATTGTCTACTAACTCTTGGTAAAATTGTTTTTCATGTCCTTACACGTCTCACTACTAATTTAATTTAATCATTTTTTACTATAAATTTCTCACTTTGGCCCTAACATTTTATAAAACCTTACAATTTAATTTATACCCAAAATTAATATTTTTTTAATAAATCATTCTTTTAAATTTTCTCCCGTATCATATTACCTTTTCCACTAACACTTATAATTAACATTTTATTTGTTCATACAAATTTGACTCATAATTGTTCAAAATTATTCCATTATGACCATGGGGTTTTTGAAGATGTTATATGAGATATTACTTCTATTATGCAAGAGGGACAAATCCCATCTTAATCACTCAAATCTTACTATACAAAGTGTGGCATAATCAACATCATTTTTTATAGTACATAATAATCCAAGAAACAATGTTGGGACTATGATGATCTTAAATCTAAGGATTATACATATAATTATCACTATAAGTAATATTGTGATTTATATAATAATCTAGGAAACACTTATCTAAAAAAGGAGAGCTTTGGCCAATTCAAGAAAATGTCTATTTTTTTCTTTTAGCCACTCTATTCTAGAAAAGAGTATCAACAGAAAAGGGTTGCTGAATAATACCATTTTAAGTCATAAACATTGAAAGCATAGCATAAAATGTATTTTATATTATCACTTCGCAAAATAAGAAAAAAAAACATTAAATTGAGTTTTAATTTCAGTACAAGAGGCACAAAAGATACAAAGTAAAGGGTAAAAAGACCTCTTCAGTTTTTCTCAAAACAATTTAATCATTTTCAATTTTGAAAGTGAACAACTAAGGATAATTAATCATGAAATTAATGTTTTTCATCAATTGTACATGATTTTGATTAGTATAATAATATATTTAGCCATCAAATTTTACGCATTCTGTCAATTTAGTCTTAATTTAACAAATTTATCCCGCAACATTTGTATAAATGTGTAAATGTTAATGTTGAATCTATTGAATTTTGTAGAATTAAGACCAAAATGACAAAATATGTAGACATTGAAGGCTAAATTTATTATTATACCAAAAAAAATTATGTACAATTGACAAAAAAACATTAATATTGTGCTCAATTGTCCTTAGTTGCTCAAATTTTATTGAGAGAGACCAATTTGCTAAATTTTAAAATTGAGAGGGATCAAAGGGGTCCTTTTACCAAAATAAATCACAACGATTTTTCATTAAACATAACAAAGTTACGCATGAATGATTGTCCAAAAAAATAATGAAACTCAGACTTTAAAGTAGTAGGACACGGACCCCAAACATCATAACGGACTAACTCAAAGGAAACTCAACTCTTTTATTGACTCTAGAAATAAAGGGAAGACCTAACCGGTAATGACCTCAAAGGGACATTGCATACTAGAGCAAGCAATAGGTCTCAACGTTTATGTATCAGAAAGATAAAAGACCTCTAAACTCATGACCTCTACCAATAATTTGTTTTTCATAAGATTCTAAAAGAGACAATGATTTGGAAAGAATAAGACAACTATTAAGGGTACAAGTAAGCATACTAACAATCAATAAGTTGGAAGAAAAATTGAGTATGTTTAACACATAACTGAGAAAAATAGATGATGTAGGATAACAATGCTAGATCCAAGAACATGAGAATTGGACCCATTAGCTAGAACAATTTTAGAAGTATTTTTATGTAGGTTAAAAAGATATTTGTATTATCCATTATGTGATCTATAGCACTAAAATCAATGATTCAATTGGATGATGAAGAAATGAGCCACTTAGTGGAGTTACCTAACTCGAAAATAGTAGTGATAGGAGTGAATTTTCCGGATAGTGAAATGGTCATAGTACTTATTGCTGGAACATGTGCTGACTATGCTCTCCTAGCCTAAGTCTGAAGCTTTTGGCAGTAACAAATTTTGTAGACAGACTCATGACAATAATAACACACACCTTGTCACGAGTAGTTGATCCTTGTGTCTTATTACCTTGACCCACCATACATTACTGAGTCTAAGCAGAATGTGGGTTTTTGGTCCGCAATATTCTTGTGAAAGCATCATGTAGAGAGAAAAGTTTAGATCCCAAAGTAATTTGGGCTCTGGTAGCCTCAAACTCTGGAAAACGACCAAAAAGAAAACTCATAAACATCATTTGTTCCCATTGGGTTCTTCATACACTCTCTTAAAGTCAATGAAGTAAGCTCTCAGAGATTTATTCTACTTCTCTAGATGATAAAACACTTGGAACACTTCATACATATGAGATATTTCATTTCCCGAAACATTAAAAATCCGGATACTTCACTAGTTTTTTAACAAATTCACAATGATTAATCAAAGCAATTACTTCACTGTCAATAGAATTGCGAATCTACAAAAATAGTTTGGCATCATCTCTTACCCACGTTTTCTGTGTGTCATCAGTGGGAGGGTTATTGGTCAAGTGATCACGCTTGTCAATAATTCTCAAGTAGATCTGAACCGTCTTACTACATTCAAAATAATTATATCCATTGACTTTGTGCTCTCTAATTTTAGACATAACCAAAATCATCTTACTCGCAACCAATCTAGAGTCAATCATCATATCTCTTTTTAAGAAAACTTAACATCTACAAAGAACAAATAGATTTCTAGATAAAATTCAACTGTAATTTAAAAAAATTTGAACACAAACCAAAAATAATGAAACTAGTCCAAATGACGATTAATCAACTCAAATTAATCTAGAAATAAGTAAAAACAATAGAACCAAAATAGTGTGAAACCCCAAAAATAACTAAATGACCTATGAAACCTCCTCTGATCAAGTAATCGATCACTAGGCTAAGGTCGGACAAGGGAGTCAACGTCGGGGACGAAAGCCGAAGGTGAGACAACACTCTACACACCTAGACATGACGGCATGTGAAGCAAAGTTGCAAACCTTTATGTGGTGCATAAGCCTTACGTGCAAGCCCTTTAGTCGTCGAAAGTTGTAGGTTTTCTGTGGAGATGATGGCACACCTGCTTGTGCTGGCCATGTATACGAACCCATGAAATACTCGAATGATTCCCGTTTAAAATAACAAAACGCGAACTCACTAAATCGAGCCAAAAGGCTATGACACCATGAAATAAAATACTAAAATGGAATAATAGAATATGAGGAGAATGACAAAATGAATTTTTGCGATATCAATCCTAGCCGCAACAAAGTGTAAGTACGAAGGTTGTTGGTTGGATTCCTTTTTGCGATATCAATCCTAGCCGCAACAAAGTGTCTCGGCCACTACGTAGCCCACCCAGTTAAGTACCAGAGAGAATACAAACTTTTTGGCTGCTAGACCTAGTTTGATTTTTCTTACACTCCTCTACATAATCTTGGATTGTATTCCTTTTATTAATATCATGTGTATTAAAAACAGAATAATTCCCCTTTTACTTTTTAAAGAAAATCATGAAAGATATTGAAATAATATTCCTTCCAAAAGAATATTAACTTTCATAATATTAACTCTGAAAAGATGTTGCAAATCGTATCCGCCATATAATCCCATTCGCCCAGTAATTTTATCTGCTAGGTTATTTTGTTCGCCATGCAATACTATTCGCCAAGAACTATTGTTTGCTGGATGATACTGTCCGTCAGGTGATACTTATCCCGCATAGTTGTATGTAGGAAGGTATACACCCATTCTATTGGTGTGAATTCTGTTTGCTTTAATAATAAGGTGTGACCTTATAGGTTCTTACAATGTTAATAGTAATACTAGAACATTTCTAATGTTACAAGCAATGAGTGACGTCTAGCAATGCATTATTGCTACTCAAGTTACAAAAAATCGTGACTCGACATAACCTTTCTGTGATAAACTTTTCATGCATCATATCCTTTTTCTCTTATATCTAGATTGGACATAAGTTATGATATAATCACACTTCTAATATCATATTTCTTGATAGTCTGAGTAGACTACTATAAACAAAAAAAAAAAGGAATTTTTCATATTAACTTATTTGAGCATTACCATGCATTTCTAGTCTCACTCTATCAAAATATACGACTCATGATGTTGGGAAAAATAATGATCTCAAGTCTAAAGATCATATACATAATTACCATTATAAGTAATATTTGTGACTATTTCATAATAATCCAAAAAACTTACTCATAACGGGTCAATCTAGTATGTTATTCTCTAACACACTCATGTATTGATTTTGACATCCCCATTTCAATGACAAGACTTTATCATCAATCAACTGCACATTAGTCTCAATTCATTATTATTATCCAATCCCACAATAATATTTGATTAAGGATCTTTTAAGAGAATTTATTATTAATAAGTTTATTTCTATGCACAGAAAAATAAACTTAAAGAATAATGAGAATGTCTTATATTAATAAAGATGTAAAATGAATATGTAATTACAACCATATCATGATTGCTCTTTGGGCATACTCTAACACATAAACTATGAAGCACCGACACGACTCTTCCCCTCTCGTGTTGGTGTTGTACGGGTGTCTGACACAAACATATCGCGGATACGCCTGGATATGTACGGCACATATTGAAATATGTCAAAGAAAAAAAAGAAATTGGACTTGGTCTTGGCACGAACAAGACACTAGTGTCCAAAAATGGATACAAATGAGCACGGACAATTGGCAGTCAATAAGCAGATGAAAAAGAAGCAGTCTACTGATGAATGAGAAAAAAAAGGAAGAAGACTTGTGGCGGTAGAAAGAAACAAGTGTCTACAGCATTAATTTTTTGGTGTATTGAACTCATCGCTTGATGAAGTGATGTGGTTTTTTTTTGGTAAAGGTTTTTTCAGTTGTTGAACTTTGGGTGTTTTTCCGAATTCAAGCTTTGGTCTTATTTAGCAATTGGCTGATAATTGATTGTTGATTCTATTAACTTATTTGGCCAACTGATTCTATTAACTGATTTGACCAACTAATTCTATTAACTGTTTATTTAAAAGTGTTTGGTAAAACTTACCTGAAAGCTAAAAGTTGATATGTGTTTGTAATACTTTAGTCTTTATTGGGTGAAATTATTGAAATAAAACATAATTATCAAGGAATTAAAACATCTATTGTGGAAATTAATTAGTGAATATTTTTGAAATTTTGAATAAACAAATTTCTTTAATTCCTTATTTGCAAATATTAACATTGTGAAAATTGATAAATATTAATAGTGTATCAATATAATTGTAAACTATATTCTTAGTGATAATTATGTCATGTTCTTAGTACGAAAATTAGTGATAATTATGTTACACTCTAAATAAATTTGTCAAGTAACACATTTCAATTAAGATAAAGTTGCATAAGAAATCATTTTACACAAGTAAATTGAAAATAAATTAAGAGTACATAAATATTTAAGAAATAGGTACATGTGTCAAAAGGAGTAAATTGAGCAAGCATGGTCAGATATGTCATTCTACGTATCTCATTCCTAATCAGTTGTGAAAAAAGTTGTTCATTGTAGCGTTTTAGAAGTTTTAACTCAACAAGTTTTTGTAAACCTCCATTCACCGTATATTACAATTAGAAGGTTTAACTACCTAATCCTCCATTTGTGCCTAGATCAGCTAAAAAAAACTCAAAACTCATATCCTCATTTTTTTGAAAATCATCGTGTCATCGTGTTCGTATCATGTCATACTCGTATTGTGTGTTCGTGTTTCATAGTGCATAAATATACATGTTTAGAGACTATCTTATAAGGAAAAAAATATAATCCCTAATAACCAGCTATCAAATCTTCTTATGATTCACATATCTACATATTGCTTAACATATATGTCCTAAGATTCTATGTCAATTCAAAAATAGCCTGAATATCTGATTAGTAATAAACTATTATGCGAATTTGTTTATGGAGAATTTCTTATGCTTTCCATTTTATTTATAGTCTGGGTGATGTTTTCCCTTTTCCGGACTAAATTATAGTGCCCTTGGTTTGCTTATAGGTTATGACAGCAGATGCATTTTCTTGGTATCATTAGAATGCTACCAATAATGCTTATGTACAAGTTACCTTTGGTAGAATTAGTCCATTTCTACTTAATTTCTCATGGTAAACATGCTATAAAGGATAACAACCATTAGCAGGATTACTGCAATTTGGTATTTTTCTTCTTCCTAACTGATTATTTTATTAGGGCAGGCTGAGCTTGAGGAATCCAAAAACCAAGAAATTGCAAGGTTACAATCTGCTTTGGAGATGACGCAACTTGAGTTGAAAGAAACAAAAGAAATGCAAAACAAGGAAGGTCAAACTGCAAAAAACATTTCTGTGACTCCGGAGGTTCCTGTTACTAATGATGTATTGGTGAAAAAACCTGCTGCTGAAAATGAAGGGCTGAAGGTATTATTATACACATTTTTGGCTTCTGAATAAGACCTTAGGTTTGACTAAAGGCTTCCCTTATGCAACTTGAGTTTTAGGAAACAAAAGAATTTCCACTTAAGGAAATTGCAGCTGCAAGCAGCAGTTCTGAACAAGTTCCTACGACTCAGGGAATCCCTGTTACTAGTGACGAATTGACAAAGAAACTTACAGCAGAAAATGAACGGCTGAAGGTATTGTTAGACATATGTTCCTCTGAATGAGAGCTTAGGTTTGTCTTTATGTTTCTTGAGATCTTGTTTGCCACAATGTCGTTGCAGGCTCTGGTAAGTTCATTAGAACAGAAAATTGAGGAAACTGAGAAGAAATATGAAGAAACCAGCAAGCATGCTATGGAGGCAGAGTCAAAGATAATTGAGCTAAAAACAGCAATGCAGAGGTTTATATGTTTGATGTTTTTATCGCTGTATGAATGTTTGTCAATAGGATTTTTCATTCTTTGATTGCAGATTGTCTGTATCTTTTAACAGGCTTGAAGAGAAGATTTTGGACATAGAAACTGAAGACCAGATTTTGCGACAGCAAGCATTGTTGAGTGCATCTAATTCAAAAACGTCAGAGACAGCTGCAACATCCGCAGTAAGCTTTCTTTAAACATGTTTTCCTTTTCTTTCTTGAGTTCTTTTTTCCCTAGATTAATTTTCACCTTATTTTTTTCTTGTTGGTCTTTATCTTCACCTTTCAGCCACTGGAAAATGATCAACAGGTAAGCAAGGAATGAGTGACTGTATACTTGGTTCTTTGATGATTCTATCATCCTGAGATGGAAAGTTCTTTGTGATAGGCACAAATGAGTCCTGGTTCATCAAAAAAAAGTTTGGGTAGAGAAGATAGTAAAACAAGTTCACAAAATGGAAGGCAACAAGTATTAACTCACATAATATGATTTTCCCTTTTCTAGTTTTTCGTTCTATTATATGAATCAGATGAAGTTTTTAGGGGCTAATTGTGATTGTGTATCACCTATCCACAGGAAAATGTAGATACTCTACTCAAATGTGTGTCACAGAATCTTGGATTCAGTCAAGAAAAGCCTGTAGCAGCATTTACAATATACAAATGCCTTCTCCACTGGAAATCATTTGAAGCAGAAAAGACAAGTGTATTTGACCGTCTTATTGAAATGATTGGATCTGCACTAGAGGTGACTTGTTTATTGCCAAAAAGCTCCTGTTTACTATAATCTCAAATCATAGTCCTCAATATTTAGTACAAAAAAGCTAGTGTAGAAAGTTGAGATTTGTAATTTGTTCAATGCTTTCATGTGATATTTTTCAGGATCAGGACAACTATGACCACATGGCTTATTGGCTGTCCAACACTTGTGCATTGCTGTTTTTGCTTCAACGTAGTTTGAAATCCTCTGGTTCAAGTGCTGATAGACCTGCTGCAACATCAATATTTTCAAGAATGACCCAGGTATTAAGATATTTCATTGACATTCTGCCTAATTTGTTTGCATGAAGTGCTCATGATTTAAAAATCTATAACTCTTCTTTAATATATCACTAGAAAAAAATGAACCCTACTTCTTTTAAAACTCTTGTGATATGATTATTATCGACATTTTCTTGAATTAATCTTTTGGCTGTAAATGAACCGAGCTTGAACGAACAGACCTCTGTTCATGTTTGTTTGTTTATTTCAAAATTTTTTTTCATGTTCGTTTATTTAGAAGTATGTGTGTTTGTTTTCGTTTGTTTAAGTTAAACGAACATATTCATGAACATTAAACAAACATGTTCATGAACATATAATTGAACTTGTTCACGAACAATGCTCATGAATAATAAACAAACAAACAACAAATAAACATATATATTATTTTTTTAGACATAGAATAGTCAAATATAAATATTAATAATTATAATAAATATAAAAATAAGCACACAAAGCATAACAAATTTATTATTATATACTAATGGAACAATAAATAAGCTTTAAATTATTTATTAAATAAGCTTTAAACGAACATAAACGAGCTTCTTCATGAACATAAATGAACTGAACAAGCTTTGTTTGTGTTTGATTTGTTTAATAAATGAGCCTCAAAATCTGGTTCATATTCATTTATTTAGTTTAATAAACGAACAAAAACCAAATTGTTCATCATTTACAGCTCTAATTATTCTAGAGCTTTTGAAGGAAAATTATGTGACATTTTTTTCTTTCTCAGAGTTTTCGTTCATCTTCTGCCAATTTACCGGTTGGTGTAGTGCAACTAGTTGAGGCCAAATATCCAGCTCTGCTTTTTAAGCAGCAACTCACAGCATATGTAGAAAAGATCTTTGGAATCATTAGGGACAAATTGAAAAAGGAATTGTCACGACATGTTTCTTCTTGTATTCAGGTATAAGGAGCTATGCATTTATTTTGTTTACTTTTAAAATTATGTTAGTTGATAGGTTGAATTCTGTTATTAGACCATGTACTTTGCCTAAGTTACTGATTTAGTACATGTACTTTAATTTGATCAATTTTGGTCTATACTTTTCGAATTTTTAAATTTTAGTCCTGACCAAATGATAGCAATTAAATCTGTTTGGTTAAATTCTGCTATTAGTCTATTATGTATAAAGTTGTAGATTTAGTCTATATTCCCCAACTAGATCATTTTTAGTTGTTATATTTCTCAAATTTCAAAATTTTAATCATAAAACAAATGACAATAATTAAATCTATTAACTGATTTTTTTTTTGAGTAATATATGAAAATAGGAAGCTGGCATGAAATTACACGTGTAATATGTTTGTTGCTTCAAATTTTGAAAAAAAGTAAAACTTAGTTTAATCAATTTAATCTGTACCAATTGGTGAAGACTAAAATTTTACAATTCTAAAAGTATAGGAACTGAAAATGCCCAAATTAAAGTACAATGACTAATAGCAAATTTAACCTAGACAGGAGAAAGCATTTTGATCTTTCTGCAGGCTTATTTTTTAAAACCATCTCCTCTCGTTGTATGGTGCCTTGCACATTATAAGTTGGCTGTGCTGCTTTCATTGAACTTGTTAGACTGTGTGCTTTCTTGTGATAAACTGAAACTGGATGTTTCAATATTAATTTACTTTAACTTGCTTTCACATATCAGGTTCCTAAGACTTCTGAAGAATCAAAAGATGGTACTTCTCCAGCAAGTCACTGGCAGAGCATTATTGAGTGCCTAAACCAGTTTTTAAGCACATTAAAAGATAATTTTGTACGTAATTTGCAATTCTGATGAGATTAAAGTGGAGTTTTTCCATTTTTTTTTATGAACCGTGAGCTTATGGTATGGTTTATTTTTAGGTGCCTCCAATACTTGTTCAGAAGATTTTCACTCAAAATTTTGCATATATGAATGTACAGATTTTTAATAGGTAAATCACTATTTCATCTTTATTTCCTATTACTGTAGATAATATAATAAGTGCTATATTCAAAATGTAATGTTATGATACAGCCTTCTTCAGCATAAACAGTGTTCAACATTTAGCAATGGTGAGTATGTGAAGTCTGGCTTAGATTCATTGGAAAAATGGTGCACTGAAGCAAAAGAAGAGGTAATTTCTTTAGTTCTGACTAATGAATGTTGAAAAAAGTGTCATTTTCACATACTACCAAGTAAAGTTTTAAGGTTTCATAGTTGTCTTTGGTGATTCCTCTTCCTACAGTATACTGGCTCAGCATGGGATGAACTTAAGCACACTAGGCAAGCAGTTGGATTCTTGGTATGTTTCTTCAGTTGTTCATGTTTCTAAGTTAGAATTTTGTTGCATTAAATTATTTTTACTCTTTTGGTTTGACGCATTTATACATGTCATTCTCATTTGATGCTATTTTTTTATAGCCATAATAACAAATATGGCCCTTATCGTTTGCATTTTTTTTGTCAACTTGGCCCTTATTCTTTTTCTTTTTTTGAGTTAAATTTGACCCTCAACCTTTTAAAAAGAGTCAAATTTGACCATCAACTTAAAAAAAAAGTTGAATGGTTATTTTTTTTAACTGAAATATTGACTAAAATGTTAATTTTTTAGACATGGCAGCCCGTATGGTAATCCACACGTACTTTATGCTAATTTCGAATTTTTTTTAACTTTTAGTTTTGAGTTATTTTATTATATCTATATTTTAATATTTTTATAATTATTAAATTATTTGTTGACGTTGCATATAAACAAATAGTGTATGTCAGCATTAAGTATTTGTGGGCTGCCATGTAGATTACCATGCCAACATGGTTAAGAAGATTAATGTTTTAATCAACATTTACATTATAAAACCGATTTGATTACTTTTTGAAAAGTTAATGGCAAAATTTAGCTAAAAAAAATAAGAGCTAAATTGACAAAAAATATAAACGTGAAGGGTTAAATTTATTATTATGCCTTTATATATATATTAAAAGTATCTTCTGTGCAAATATCTTTGTTAATTTTGGTACCTACCATCCCTTGCTCTCAGTTCCATCATGTAGTTTTCTTTAGTTTCTCTTATTTGAACAACTGTTTGTGTATTGTATTGTCAGGTTATGCCTGAAAAGTCCAAAATTTCGTACGATGAAATTACAAATGACCTTTGCACTGTAAGTCTCTTTATAACACTGCTTTAACAAAATGGAATTCTTCAGAATTTCAATATACATCTATATTCTGCTTCTTACATTATTATGTGTCCTAAATCACCAGGTTCTGAGTGTTCAACAATTTTATAAACTATGTACTCTTTACAGTGATGGTAACAACAATGAAAGTGTTTCGGCAGATGTAAGTTCGCCACAACAAATTGCACAAATTTCAACTTTACATTTTTTTCTCCTTTCATACGTTAATTAAACCTCTTCATTCTTGCCCAGGTCATGTCCAGCATGAAACTTCTTATGACAGATGACTCCGAAGATGATAGCAGCTCCTTTTTATTGGATGAAGATTCTAGGTAAGATAACTTCAACCAAAGTTGAAAAACTATAGCTTTTTTTTTTTTTTTTTGAGGTTAATGTGGTTCAGAGTCCAAATTATTGCTTATACTGTCTGAATGTAGCATTCCTTTCTTAGTGGAGGACATCACTGATTCCATGAAAGTACAAGATTTTGCTGATGTTAAACCCAGTGCTGAACTTACTGAGAATCCTGACTTCCAATTTTTACAGGAGTAAGGCACCGTATATCCAGCGCCAGTACTTAGAATCGGTGCCCTTTCATTGTAACATCCATGCCCCCTAATGTCCGATATATATTTGGACATGAGTATAAGATATAATCTTTTAAATATATAAAAAAAACTTCGAAACAAAAAAATAAACAAATTCGTGTTGGACATTTTAATCTGACACCACTAATCCATAGATATGGTCATTTCTCATCAGCATTATTTACAGTGATAGGAGGGGAAGAAAAATGTAATCTAGTCCCGTGGTAGGAGCTGATAAAAGCTACTCTGCCCCCAATCTCATATTGTACAAACTGAAATGCCAAAAGTATTTATAGTTTTTTTTTAATGCATTCATTGGGACATATTATTAATTATAAAGTGAAATACTAGCGAATTGATGTTTGAATTCATATTATTCATTGACAATTAGAAGAATTCGATTTAAAGTAATGACCTCAATTGCGCGGTCATTTAAATTCAATCGTTATTTCTCTTGATGGATCTAACAACTCACTCAATTAGCTATATAAATTTGTTTTTGGGTAGAATGGTTACGATAATTATGGATCGTATTGGTTCTTTTAATTGTATATTGCACAATACCGAATCAACAAGCTCTTTTTGACTTGATGCTATAATGACTTTGTGAGACTATTGAATTTGTCTCTTAAACTAAAAAAAGTTGAATATCAAAGTAGAGAATTTGAAGTATGGTTTCAAATCTCACTATTCTCACCCAGGTTAATTATGGACTTAAAGCTAGATTGAGTGGTTAAGTTAATCATAGAAAGTAATAAGTAAAACAAAGGAAATAATTGAATTTGTTTTGTGATTCTCAACCAAAGTACATGGAGCTCCTCTGCTTTCTCTCATTCATATCTTTTATAAAATAGAAATTCAAAACTCTATTCCTAATCAAATTACTAAAGATAAGTCTAAGAAAATATTAATAAAAATAAAAGATAAAAAAAGTAAAGCCTAATCCTAATAAAGATCGAAAAAATATTATTCTACAAATAAAGTTTAAAATTAAGATAAGAATTATAACAATTTAAAAAGTATTTTATACGTCTACAAATTGCTCACATCCCCAAAAAATCTTTCGACAATGATGTTTTTGACTTTCTTGACTTTCCTGGTTTTGCTCCATACCTAATTAAAACCCAAATAATAAGCTCAAAATTAGTGACACTTGATTTTAAAATATATCAAAATTAAGCTCAATAAATATGCAAATTGAGCATAATATCAAATCCTCCTACTTCTTACCCTCAAGCATACCCTTTAGCTCAATCTTTCGAGTCATTCATAAATTTTTCAAAAAAAAGTTTTTATTCCACGACCTTACTCAATTTCCGCAAAGGGATGTAATTAAAATAGCTTCTCAACCAACCTCAATTCAAACAATAAGTGTAGGAATCATCAAGTTTAATAGAACATAGAATTTATTTAATTATTCTCATGAAAACTAATTCTCATGAAAACTAACACTTAGCTGGACTTGCAAAGACAATTTTTCCCTTTTTATTAACACTTTTTTTTTTTCTCTTTTTCATTTAGGATATCGTCAAATTTTTTTATGCGAAATGAGATGACAATCCAAGCACCCCATCCTAATTACTCAATTAGATACATTTTTAAACTGTCATTTCACTCTACTCATGATTGTCGTGATGAGAGGAGTAACTTAGTGACTTGAAATGTCACTTGATCTTTTGACGTGAAATGGGATGACAACCTAAACACTCCATCCCAATTACTCGATTTGGTCATAGCTCTCAAAGTTTTACTCATAACCTAGGCTGTCAATAGAGTATTTTATTTGTTTTTCTCTGTTCTCTTTCTTTTTTTTATTCAAAGGAGAAATTTGTCTAAAAGAGTATATAAAGTGTCAAATTCCATGAAACATGTATTTAACACATAATAAAAATCCAATATTTAACAGATTCCAATAGTATATTGTAATAATCGAATCACAAGAAATCATTCATCAAACATTCAATTGCTTAAATTACTAAGGTAGTGGAATTTCAAATTAATTTCAAGTACTCAAAGAATGATTAGATGGCAGACATTCAATTGCTTAAATTACTAAGGTAGTGAATTTCAAATTAATTTCAAGTACTCAAAGAATGATTAGATGGCAGAATCAAAAGCATGTAGGGGAACAAAGAGGATTCTAGCCAAGTCGTGGGCATGAAATGTTGCATCATATAATGAAAAACAATAATTCATGTGCAAGAGTAAATGCAGCAAAGTCGTCGACGCACAATAATAACATGCAACAACAAATGTTAGAAATGATTTATCCCACTTCCCTTACTAATTCCACATTGCCTTCAATGTGTATGAGAAGTAAAATAAAGAGAAAAGGTAAGAGGTACTTGATCTGTCACAATTCGTTGTGGAAAATTAGACTATTTTCAACTTTTAATAAGTTTGATTTCAAGTTGTTTTATGTTAGTTTTCTTCATTTTCTATTTTAATAACTTAGACATAATTATTAGCAATGAAACACTTAGTGTCGGATTAACCTAGAATTTAGTGTCGTAACCATTTTTGACAAAAACGGGAATCAAACTTTGGTTTTAAAAAAAAAATAAAGAAAACGGGAGTCGCCACCGACCTTTTGTTAGGTGTGATCGGATCACCTTTGTTTTAATAAAACATTTCGATTTACTAAAACAGATGCTTTTGGTCTACGATTATTCGAGAAAACAGGTTTGGGAGTCGGTTACGTGCGAGGAAGGATTAGCACCCTCGCAACGCCCGAAAATCGGTACCAAATTGATTAATTGATGTCCCAATGTCGAAAGTTTAACAAAATTAGAAATGAATTTAGAAATTTGGGTCTTCTTTGGAAACGTTTGAGTCTTCTTTAGAATCGAAGATTAAGATCTCCTTGTTTCGAAGGGATCGAATATCACATCCAATACATAGGACACGATAATTTCAATCCTCAAATCCAAGGTCGTCTCTTAATCCCTAAGACTCATTTATTAAAATAACAAAAGGTTATTCGATTATTTGGTCAAGCAAGAGAACCGTAATCCAACACATAGGGCACGGTCCCTCGAATTTCCAAACACGGAATATTGCCTTATTTTTTGAAAAAATTTTTAGTTTTCAGGGTAAAATTGATGAAAAACTATGTTTTAAAGAAACGTTATTTGAAAATGGGAATAGGGTCATATGATGAATAATGATGATGAAACACAAATTATGTACAAAATACTATTATAGATATAGTAACGATGATAATGATGAAGCTAGTATATACAAATAATAATGCAATAATGATAATAATAGTAATTAGTAGTAATAGAAAATATATAATATAGTAATAATAATAATGATAATAATGATAATAATTATAGTACTAATAATATTTAATGATAATAGTAATGATATGAGGTATGCACAATGGAATAATATAAATATAATAAATATAATAACAATAATAATAGTAGGTATAAAATATGTACAAAAAAAAATAATATAATATAAGTATAGCAATAATAGACAATATATGTATAATATAATAATATAGAGTAATAATAATAATAATGATGATCATAATATATAAAAAGAGCAATTAGAAACGACTAAAATTGAAAGGAAACGGAATGTTTGGGGTAAATTCAAAATAAAATAGAAAGGGGAGGACTAAATTGTAACGCGCGAGGACTCGTAGGGACTACATGGGTAAATTACCCAGACTTTGATTGTGAGACGTTTCGAATGACCAAGTAAGGATTAAATTAAAAAGCAAAGCAGAGTAATGGGGCAAAATTAAAAAAAATGGGAAGAGTGAAAAGGATTCAATTAAACGGCGCCGCAAGAAAGAGGGACTCATCGTGCAAATACCCCATTTAAGGAGGCATGCACGGTTCCCCTGGTATCCCAAACGACGCCGTTTTAATTTCCCCTAACCCCAAATTTATTACCCTAATTCTCTAGGCAAAAAAAAGATCAGAAACAAACCTCCCCCCCAAAGCCTTTTCGTTTCAAAATACAAGAGAAGCAGAGAGAGTTGCCTCTCTTCTTCTTTTTTCGGCCGAAGGGATATCATCCGTCCGTCCGCCCGCCACCGTCGGTCGCCGTCCCTGTAGATCAAGGAGTTTCGCGGTTGTCGGATGAGCCCTAGGGTGGGATTTCTAAATCCCTCAAGCCGAAAGCGGAAGGGCCACTTTCGCCCTCCTATTCGCACCCGATCTCGGCCCCGGGGAGGAGCCTCCGACGATGGACTACGGGGCGATGATGCTGTCACGAGACAACCCCGTAAGCCCTTTCCTATTCTTTTCTTTTTTATCCTTTTTCTTTATGTGTTGATGAGCAAGAAAATCGAAACCAAAATAAAAAAAAAAAAGCGAAATCACCTTCTAATATTGTTGGTGTAATTCTGATTTTTATTGATCTATTGCTATCTCTTTTCTAGATCTGTCTCTTTTTTATTTGATTGCCGAAAAAAAAAATCCCCCCCTGTTACATTCTTTTTTGAAGGCTTTATAGCCGAATAGAAAACAAAAAATAATCCCTAGTTTATTCGCTGTTTGTGGTTTGTTTCCTGTTATTTTTGTCTTGTTCTTGCAGGTATAGCCGACAATGGGAGGTGGAGGCTCGCGAGGCGTACTTGGTGACGAGAATGACACGCGTGGAAGCTGGAGGCCAGTGGGTACTGTCGTGCGGCGCACTAGTGGAGGGGCAGTTGTAGTGGACGAACGGCGCAAGGTTAGGGGATTAGGGTTTGGTTGGCTGAAAGGTTTTAGGGTGAATGGGCCAGGGTTTGGTTGTATTTGGGCTTTTAATTGGGCTCCGAGTTTCAGTGTAAAATGGGCCTCGGGTTTCTTGTAAATGGACTTTGGACATTTAAAATTTTTGTTTTATTTCTGGCTGAATTTTGGGTTGTAATGGGCCAACGGTTTTTTTGGGCCCTGGGTTAATGAACCCGGGCCAAAATTGGTGATTACAGCTGCCCCTCTTTGCTCGTTGTCGTGAAACGAGAATAGAGCAAAGACAATAGAAGAACCAATTTTGCCCGGTCTTGGCCAAGCCTTGACTTGTTGGTACTCGTCTTCTTCAAACAAGTTCAAACTCCAATGTAACTCGTTGCTTTGATCCGCTTCACTGCTTCGTTATGTCTTCAGGGAGATAACATTTCCTATTCCATTGCTTCTTCAAGGGCACAGTAACTAGTACCTCAATCGCCTTCGATGTGATTTCAGGGAGAAGAGATTTGTGGCTTTGACCTTCTCCACCGGGACTTTAAGGAAATAAATCTGCACTTTCCAAACTGCTTTCTTGCTATCTTCGGGGAAACTTCGATCTTCATTCTACTCCACTGCTACTTTAGAAAGATGTAGCCTGTAGCTTTATTTTGCTCTTGCTCAATCTTTTTTGTCAAATTTGCTCAATGCGACTTCAGTCTTTCTTCTGTAAGTACCTCCGCGTGTGCCCCGAGGCTCAACCACACTCTCATGAGTTTTTTTTTTTTTTACCAACAGAAATTTGAAGAACTGAAATTGAAAATACTTCGGACTCTTGTAATAAGAACTAATTTTTGCAAGCAGAAAATAAAAACAGAAATTGAAAAGCAAAAATTGAGAATAACTCAGCGTGTGACTCCAGGCTCAACTCACTTCTCTCTGATATGAGTTGATATTTTGAAAAGAAATTAAAAGACACCTCAGGGAGTGACCCGAGGCTCAACCCACTTCTCTCTGATATGAGTTGATATTTTGAAAAGAAATTAAAAGACACCTCAGGGTGTGACCCGAGGCTCAACTCACTTCTCTCTGATATGAGTTGATATTTTGAACAGAAATTAAAAGACACCTCAGGGTGTGACCCGAGGCTCAACTACACTCTCATGATATGAACTCACTTCTCTCTGATATGAGTTGATATTTTGAAAGGAAATTAAAAGACACCTCAGGGGGTGACCCGAGGCTCAACTCACTTCTCTCTGACATGAGTTGATATTTTGAAAGGAACTTAAAAGACACCTCAGGGTGTGACCCGAGGCTCAACTCACTTCTCTCTGACATGAGTTGATATTTTGAAAGGAAATTAGAAGACACCTCAGGGGGTGACCCGAGGCTCAACTACACTCTCATGATATGAACTCACTTCTCTCTGATATGAGTTGATATTTTGAAAGGAAATTAAAAGACACCTCAGGGGGTGACCCGAGGCTCAACTCACTTCTCTCTGACATGAGTTGATATTTTGAAAGGAACTTAAAAGACACCTCAGGGTGTGACCCGAGGCTCAACTCACTTCTCTCTGACATGAGTTGATATTTTGAAAGGAAATTAGAGGACACCTCAGGGTGTAACCCGAGGCTCAACTCACTTCTCTCTGATATGAGTTGATGTTTTGAAAAGAAATTAAAAGACACCTCAGGGAGTGACCCGAGGCTCAACTCACTTCTCTCTGATATGAGTTGATATTTTGAAAAGAAAAGACACCTCAGGGAGTGACCCGAGGCTCAACTCATTTCTCTCTGATATGAGTTGATATTTTGAAAAGAAATTAAAAGACACCTCAGGGTGTGACCCAAGGCTCAACTCACTTCTCTCTGATATGAGTTGATATTTTGAAAAGAAATTAAAAGACACCTCAGGGTGTGACCCGAGGCTCAACTCACTTCTCTCTGATATGAGTTGATATTTTGAAAAGAAATTAAAAGACACCTCAGGGTGTGACCCGAGGCTCAACTCACTTCTCTCTGATATGAGTTGATATTTTGAAAGGAAATTAAAGGCACCTCAGGGTGTGACCCGAGGCTCAACTCACTTCTCTCTGATATGAGTTGATATTTTGAAAAGAAATTAAAAGACACCTCAGGGTGTGACCCGAGGCTCAACTCACTTCTCTCTGATATGAGTTGATATTTTGAAACTGGAATCTCAAAATATATCATCTGGTGGAACTCGGATGTCATCTTTCTCCTTGGTTTGGCGCAACCGTGGTCAAGACTTCTTGTTTTACTGGCGTACCTGTATGTGTCATGCGTGATGACGTCATGATATGCATGTGTTTGTCCTAAATGCCTACATGATCATGCCATGTTTCTTGGGCTTTTTTTTCATGTATCTCTTCTTGTTACTACTCTCATGATGACCTGCATTCACTGCTTCGATTCTTAACTCTCCTCAGGCTTGATACCCGCCCTCGGGTTATACGAGTAATTCGTGCTTCCCTTTTTTTTTTTTGGGGGGGGGCTATTGAACTTTGTCCTTGCTTTGAAGCTCCCGTATCTACCCAATTCTCATCCAGGTAATGCTCCATATTCTTTTCGTTTAGAGTGTGTAATTTCACTATTTACCCTTAAAATGAAACATAAAATGCATGAAAATGGCAAAGTAGGCATGAAAGGTGTTCCTCATATTTATTTCAAAAGCAACAAGAAAATTGACAGGGAATGACTCGATTAAGAAAGCATTATAAAAGGAAAACAAGTTTAGTTGTAATAAATGCTCTAGATATCCGACGTATGAATTTTTCCATGTTTCTTCGTCCCGAATCTTTTCGAGCAAGATTCTTCGTGTAAAAGATTCTTAAGCTTCAGAGTCCGCTTTAATACTATGATCTCGCAGTTTGACTCTTTGTTCAACCCATTTCTGCCTTCTCGGACCAGATTGCTTCCGTTTATCAGGATGCCTTTTCGGTTTTTTTTTTAGGCGTAATATTTCTTCACGGCATCTGAGTTCACCGGATTTGGTAACTCCTTCCCATCCATTTCAGTGAGGATCAAAGCTCCACCTGGGAAAGCTCTCTTTACGACGTATGGTCCTTCCCAATTCGGTGCCCATTTTCCTTGAAAGTCCTTTTGTATAGGGAGAATCTTCCTCAACACGAGTTCTCCTTCACGAAATTCTCTTGGACGCACCTTCTTGTTATGGGCTGCGACCATTCTCCTTTGGTACATCTGTCCGTGACAAATTGCTTTCAAGCGTTTTTCTTCAATCAGATTCAGTTGGTCATATCGAGCCTGAACCCATTCAGATTCTTCTAGCTTTGACTCCATTAAGATTCGCAGGGAGGGGATTTCCACCTCAATGGGCAGCACAGCTTCCATCCCATAGACTAGAGAGAAAGGAGTTGCCCCCGTAGAGGTACGCACACACGTCCGATACGCGTATAGAGCGAATGGTAGTTTCTCGTGCCAATCCTTATACGTCTCAGTCATCTTCCCAATGATCTTCTTGATATTCTTGTTAGCGGCTTCTACTGCTCCGTTCATCTTTGGACGATAGGGTGAGGAATTATGATGCTTTATTTGAAATTGCTCGCACACTTCCTTCATCATTTTGTTGTTCAGATTCAAAGCATTATCTGAAATAATTCTTTCCGGCAAGCCATATCGGTATATGATCTCCTTTTTTAAGAATCTGCACACTGCTGTCCTTGTCACATTAGCAAACGAAGCAGCTTCTATCCATTTTGTGAAGTAGTCTATGACCACAAAAATAAATCGGTGTCCATTAGAAGCTTTCGGGGAGATTGGCCCTATAATATCCATGCCCCACATAGAAAAGGGCCACGGGGAAGTCATGACATGAAGGGGTGAAGGTGCTGCATGAATTTTATCCCCATAAACTTGACATTTGTGACACCTTCGTGCGTAACTAATGCAATCGCTTTCCATTGTCAACCAGTAATAACCGAGCCTCATAATTTGCCTGGCCATAGTGAAGCCATTGGCGTGCGTTCCACAAACTCCTTCATGGACCTCTTCGAGTATCTTTCTGGCTTTAACAGTATCTACACATCTCAGGAGGACTTGATCTTTTCCCCTTTTGTACAGAATGTCCCTATCGAGAACGAACCCCGCTGCCAATTTCCTGATTGTTCTTTTGTCGTTCTCATTTGCTTGCTCGGGATATCTTTGATTCTTGACATATTCTAAGATATCATGGAACCATGGTTGCTCGTCTGCCTCGTTGTCAATGCTAAAACAATGCGCCGGGGCCTCGTATATGCTCATCTGGAGAGGCATTATTTCTGTTTCTCGGTTTGCTTTGAACATTGAAGCCAAAGTGGCCAGGGCGTCAGCCAACTGGTTTTCCTCCCGTGGGAAATAATTAAAAGTCACTTCTTCGAATTCTTCGACCAGTTCTATAACGAGATCGCGATATTTAACCAACTTTGAGTCCCTTACTTCCCAATCTCCACGGATTTGGTAAATCACTAATGCCGAGTCTCCGGAGACTGCCAAGACCTTAACGTTCTGCTCGATAGCTGCGCGAAGTCCCATGATGCAAGCCTCATATTCTGCTATGTTGTTGGTACAGAAGAAATTTAATCTGGCAGTAAAGGGGTAATGGTACCCTTCGGGTGACACTAGGATTGCTCCAATTCCGTGCCCCAATGCATTTGATGCGCCATCGAAACTCATCTTCCATGATTTCTCTTTCGACGATTCACATTCTTCTTCCATAAGGCATATCAAGTCTTCGTCTGGGAAGTCAAATCTCAATGGCTCGTACTCCTCAGTTGTCCGAGTTGCTAAGAAATCAGCTATTGCGCTCCCTTTAATCGATTTCTGGCTTACGTATACGATGTCATACTCTGATAGTAGGATCTGCCATCGTGCCATTCTTCCTGAGAGTGCAGGCGACTCCATCATGTATTTTATTGGGTCTAGCTTCGAAATCAGCCACGTCGTATGATACAGCACATATTGCCTAAGCCTCCGAGTTGCCCAGACCAGAGCACAACAGAACTTTTCGATTGTCGGATATCTTGTCTCACAGTCCGTGAATTTCTTACTGAGATAATAGATCGCCTGTTCTCTTTTTCCAGACTCATCATGTTGCCCCAAGACGCAACCCATTGAGTTTTCGGACACAGTCAGATATAGTATTAGTGGCCTTCCGGGGGTTGGTGGTACTAGCACCGGAGGACTAGATAAATACTGCTTTATCTTGTCAAAAGCCTCTTGGCATTCCTTGTCCCATTCTCCAGAATTGTGTTTTCGAAGGAGTCGAAAAATTGGATCACACTGCTTGGTGAGTTGAGCAATGAACCGAGCAATGTAATTCAACCTCCCTAGAAATCCTCTGACTTCCTTTTGTGTGCGCGGCGGCGGTAGTTCTTGTATGGCCTTTATTTTATCCGGATCAACCTCGATACCTTTCTCGCTGACGATGAATCCCAATAATTTTCCCGAGGTAGCCCCAAAGGTACATTTGGTAGGGTTAAGCTTTAGTTGGAATTTTCTCAGTCTTTCGAACAGCTTCCGGAGGTTCTCAACATGCTCTCTTTCTCCTTGAGATTTGGCGATCATATCGTCGACATAGACTTCTATTTCCTTATGCATCATGTCGTGGAACAGTGTCACCATGGCTCTTTGATATGTTGCCCCGGCATTCTTTAAACCGAACGGCATCACTTTGTAGCAGAATGTCCCCCACATCGTCGTGAACGTAGTTTTCTCCATATCCTCGGGAGCCATCTTGATTTGGTTATAGCCCGAAAATCCATCCATGAAGGAGAACAACGAATTCTTCGCCGTGTTATCTACCAATGTATCAATGTGCGGCAGCGGGAAATTATCTTTAGGGCTGGCTCGATTCAAATCACGGTAATCCACACACATTCGTACTTTGCCATCTTTCTTCGGTACTGGGACTATATTAGCTACCCATTCTGGATATCTAGAGACTTGCAGGAATCCAGCATCAAATTGTTTCTTTACTTCTTCCTTTATTTTAAGAGCATTTCTGGCCTCATCCGCCTTAACTTCTGTTGGATAGGCTTGCATTCAGGTTTCAGTGGGAGTCTATGGACCGCTATATCTTCGTTCAAACCTGGCATATCTTGATACGACCATGCGAACACGTCTTTGTATTCATGAAGCAAGGTGATTAGATCATGTTTGGTGTCTTCAGATATGGAGGTCCCGACTTTTACCTCTTGCTTCTTTTCTTCACTTCCTAAATTCACTGTCTCGACCGATTCTTGATAGGGCAAAATCTGTTTATCCTCTTGTTCTACCATTTTCAGTAGGTCTGGGGAAGAGGCATAATCTTCGGTGTCTTCTTCAGCCTCGAATTCTCCTACACAAATAGCCTTCTCGAAGTCGATTTTAGACTCGTAACAGATTGTTCATGTCGTTGATATCCGAGCACCTGAAAAGTAAAAAAAAGAAGACTATAGAGGGACATCGAGGTATCGGGTCCTATAAACGTGACATGATGATATGGGATATATAGGGACAGGTAAAGAAATGAATGTGGAACCGATGAGAATGAAAAAACGCGACAAAATGCATCTTTATTCATGTTTCATTAAAAGCTAGATAGACAAAATAAACTCTCACAACATATTCCCCTACAGTTTAGGGGTATACAAAAAGTTAATACTGAGCATTACTCCGGAGGGGATTTCGAAACTACAAGGAGATCCACAGCAGTCCAATTGTTCAAAGTGAATCCTGGAGGACAAGGGCGTATCATCGAAGAGTTTCCAATCGCATTATTCCCTTTGCCAATGACATTTATGCTGAAGTCCTGTAGACCCTTTTCTACCCATGACACCATACTCCGCGGGTCCTCTTCTCTCGGGAATATAATTCCGGCCGAGGTAAATATTTTCGACAAAGGCGGATATGTTATGGGTTCCCACTCTAATTCTCGACCTGTGACTCTTGCGATCCTTCTTTCTTGCTCCTTTTGCAATTGTTTCCTTCTTTGTTGCATGTCGGGCTTAAATCCTAAGCCATATCGAGCCTTGTGGGGTACCGGTTTTAGCGCTCTAGCCATCCCTTGCTGGTATTTCCCCAAGCCTTTCCTTGCTCGGGCTCCTTTTCCAACCGTTAGTTTGATTCCCATCCTGGTATTCTTTGACAACTTGGGTGTGGGGGCTTTGCTTCCTTCAGCAATGAAAGTAGCATTGATGAATTCAAAGGAACGGAAGGCACACTCTACTGCGTCTTTGTTCACCTTGATGTAGGGTGCATCGGTAGAGATGGCCGCAATGATGTCTTCCTCACCAGCAACGGTGATCAAGCGATTATCCATGACAAACTTTACTTTCTGGTGGAGAGATGAAGGGACTGCCCCGGCTGAATGGATCCAAGGTCTCCCTAAGAGGCAATTGTATGAAGGTGCAATGTCCATGACCTGGAATTCAATATTGTATGTGCATGGGCCCACTTCTAGAGGGATCTCTATCTTTCCCATGACCTCCCGTCGCGTCCCATCAAACGCTCTTACCGTGGAATGACAAGGTCTCAAATAAGACATATCCACCGGCATTCTGGACAGTGTCGCTAAAGGCATGACGTTAAGCGCAGACCCGTTATCAATGAGTACACTTGGTACTATGTATCCTTTGCAATAGGCCGTGATATGTAGTGCCTTGACGGAGCCCCTTCCATTTGGTGGTATTTCATCATCGCTGAAGGAGATGAAATTATCTGCGTTTAGGTTATTTGCCCACCTATCAAGTTTTTCCACGGGTACATTACTCGGTACATATGCTTGGTTTAACACACTTAATAGAGCGTTTCGGTGTGGTTCTGAGTTTAACAGTAGAGATAACACTGAGATCTTTGCTGGTTGTTTGTTCAATTGCTCCACAATGTTATACTCGCTGTGCTTGATGAACCTCAAAAATTCGTGTGCTTCGTCCTCACTCACGGGCCTTTTAGATTCTTGTCCAGATTGTACTTCAACCTCAGCCTCGGTTTCATGCATCGGCGCTTTCCCCTTTTGACTCGTGCTTACGACTTTCTTTTCCGGTTCGACCATCTTGGGAGAATAACACCTCCCGCTACGGGTGAAATGCCCCACCTCACTAATGTCACTAGTAGTAGCTTCGGGTATGATGATGCCTACATCATACTTCCATGGCACCGCCTTGCTCTCCTTGTAAGGGAACGGAGTTGGCATCTTAATTATCATATTCGGTTTTACCTCTTCCCTTTTTGCCTCGTAGTAGATTATCAAAGGTCGGTCAGCACTATAAGGGGGTCCTGATGATTGATCTTCGGATGCACATACATCTTTTTCGATGATCTCTTCCTTTTTATCATAGACCTCAAGCTCCTTATTGTTCACCATATCTTGGAGCAATTCTTTAAATTTCTCACAAGATTGGATACGGTGCCCTTCTATGCCATGAAAGACACAAAAACTTTGGCCTTCTATATCTTCCTCCTTGGAACTTTTGTCAAGCGGACCAAGCAAACCCTTTTTCATCATTATTTCCCATATTTTCCCCAATGGCGTCTTTATTTCGGAGACACGACTTTTAGCTCGCCGGCCATCTTCATTTGTCACCATGTTCACGTTCCCTTCAGTATGGTTAGGGAGCGGATTTCTGGCCACCGTACTGATCCCATCAAAACGTAGAATGCCCGCATCAATTAGACTCTGAACCTTTCTTTTAAAGGCTAGGCAATTATCCGTGGAATGCCCCCGGTTTCCAGCATGGTACATGCAGCTAGCATTAGGATCGTACCATTTAGGTAGGGAGGTTTCAAAGGTGCTATGTAATGTGGTGCTATTAGTTGTTTCTCTAGCAACTTTGGGCACAGTTCTCCGTATGTCATGGGAATAGGGGCAAACTGAGGCTTTTCGGGGTTGGGTCTCGTGGCCTCGGTTCATTTCTGGGTTGGCTCGGAGCGGTTGTGGTATTTGGTGAGAAGATGGTGAGTGGTCTTTGGGCATCAGCGGTATAGACGGGATAAGGGGGAGGGGTTTGATAATAGAGGTTCTGAGGAGGAAAGTAGAGGTTTGGAGTTGGGCGAATTGAGGTCGAGGTTGGATAGGGTATGGATTAGGAGTGTAGTGATTCTCGGTCCCTACCATATGGGTTTCTGGCTCCTTCTTCTTAAATGGCCTTTTAGAGCTTTCAGACCCTTCCATTCTCCCGTTCCTGATGCCGTTTTCGATGAGCTCTCCAGATATTACGACATCTGCGAAATCCTTTGTGGCATTCCCCACCAGTTTGTCATAGAATGGCGCTCTTAAAGTGTTAATAAAAAGGACTGTGATCTCCGTCTTGGTTAGTGGAGGTTCCACTTGAACCGAGACGTCTCTCCACCTTTGAGCATATTGCCTAAAGGTCTCAGATGGCTTCTTTTCCATCATCTGCAATGTTAGGCGATCAGGCGCTATGTCGGAGACGTGTTTATATTGTTCACAGAATGCTGCAGCTAAGTCATCCCATGATTGGATCTTTTCTCTTCCTAGTTGATTGTACCATCGGAGAGCTGACCCTATCAAGCTTTCTTGAAAGCAGTGTATCAGCAACTTGTCTTCGTCCTCATAACCGGCCATTTTCCGACAAAACATGATGAGATGCGCCTTTGGGCACCTTGTTCCATCGTATTTCTCAAAGTCTGGTGCTTTAAATTTTGGGGGCAAGACCAGACCAGGAACCAAACTGAGCTTTTTGACGCTCATTGCGGAAGAGGCTCTAGTTCCCTCTACTGCCCTGAGTCTTTCTTCCAGATCTTTAAACTTGTCTTGAGCGCCCTGATCCTTCATTCTTAACTTAGCTAGTTCCACAGGATCATCCAAATCTGGGACAATAGGGTCAGCTGGGTTAGTTCCGTGACTTGATGCAAATACTCCTTGCCCTAGATGGGCAGGTGGGAGTACAGGTGGGTGTTCTAGGCCTGTAAATTCATGGGGTGGAGTAAATCCTGGAGGATGGCCTTCGCTTTCTTTCCCGGTACTAGTTGTAGGGTCTTTTCCTTTGTTTGTTATCCCACTCATTAATTGGGTCATTTGGGCCACCATATCCTTTTGAGCCTTTTCCATCTGGTCTTTCAATTCTTTCTGAAACTTCTTCATTTGGTCTTCCATGTCCTTCTGGAACTGTTCGTATCTTTGGTCCATTGCTTTTGCCTTACGACGAGTGTTGTAGTAATGTATGATAGGTTGATCCTCGTCGGTTTCCAGGGTAACTTCTGTCACGTTTTTAACCAATTAGGCCCCTTTTTTATGCAAATGGTGTGATGTATGCGAATGGATGGAATGCAATGCATGGAATGAATGCAAGAAGAAAAAGGTGTTGATTTGATTCAATCCCATTAGATAAACTTTACTAGAAAACGAATTTCCTTTCATAGAACGGACGATTACATATACGACCTTGCCCTAATGCCTAAATCCTTAATTTTCCTAAGAAGCCAAGCTAAACTTTGGCCTCGCTTCGATCCTGACTCATACATCAGACTTAACGTGTCGGCCCGAACTCCCAGGATTTGCAAATGATCGGCCGCCTCTCGGATTTGAGCCACGGCTTCGCCCATTAAGTAGTCTCTGTTTCTGATCTGTTCTTGGGAACGGTGGAACTGCTCCTTCCAATGTCCATTGCCCGCTTCAAGGATCTCACATCGAATTTTGCTATCTTGTAATGCAGTCTCGAGCTCCTCTATCTTTCCTCTCATCTCCTCAATTTTGTTTTGACTAGCTTTTAATTCAACTACCGAGTTGCGACTACGGTGCAAAAGTAGTGACCTTTCTAATTCTACTACTTGGCGCGTAATTTCTCCTTTTCGCTTTGGCTTTCCAACAGGCTCTTTTTCAAAGCGTCCTCTCGTTCTCGAGCATCTTGGAATTTCTTCTCCCACTGATCGGCTCTGGACTTTTCTTCTTTAATTTCCTGTCGCCATTGTTCTGACGTTTTGCCCAAACCAGCAGTTCTGATGGACATGCGTAGCTTCTTATAGTCCGTCTTTAGACTATCCAAATCCTCTTCAGCCTTGTTCTTTCCTTTTTTCAATTTTTCGGCCTCAAATTTGTGGAGGTCAGCATCTAACCCTAACCGTATCTTTTCCTCTTCTAGCTACTCTATCTTTTTACCCAATTCTCGGCTCCTTCTCTCGAAATCTTGCTTGATAATCTCCAATTCAGACGGGATTACTTGCAGCTGTTCTTCTACTGGTCGAGAATTCCCTTGGGTAGGCCTTGGGATGTTGTCATTGACTCTTTTGGCCCTCCATCGATCGTATTCAGGCGTAATCATCGGCCTTATGGCGAGTCTCTTCATTTTTCGAGTTTGAGTCCATGCATCTGATATCTCACGAACTTTCTTCTTATAATTATCGTCCTTGTACGAAAACTCACACTGGGCTAATCCATATGTCGCCGGTATAAATTGCCTCGATTGATACTGTCTCATTACTAGCAATGGGGCGTACCCAACAGCTCCCCATATTCCGAGTAAAGGGACCCAGTCGAACTCTCCGCATCGATACAAAATTTCGTCAGGGATCATCCACGGAGTCTTCCATTCTACATCTTCCACTTGCAAATTTTGGAGGATCGCTATCCATTTCTCTCCTGATAGGTCGTCCCGCCTTGGAGTATCCGCTAATTCTTTCAGAGGAGAGTAGTTTTCAAAAAAGATTTTGCATGAGAATTTTTCCATCTTCCAGAAGCGGCAATGAAACCATGAAAGAAACAGTTGTGCACATCCTATGAACCTTCCTTCGCCCGCTCTTCGGCAGGCGTTCAATGATCTGAAGGTTTCGGCCAAAATTGCGGGGATAGGTGTGACTCCCTTGTCGAGTTTATCAAATAGGTCCGAAACCGCATCCTCTATGTGCCCTAATGCTTTGGGGAAGATGACCAAACCGTAGATGCTTAGAGCGAAGACGTCGACCCTCTTTTTCTTATCAGGATGTGCCATGATCAAGTCCTTCAAGTGTTTCCATAGAATGCACTTACAATCCCCCTTTTGTTTGATCCGGGCCATAATCCACTGCTCACTCATTCCTGTGATGTTCATTAGCCTTTTTGAGAATGTCGACACATTAGCAAACCTTGAATATGCCTTATCAGTTTGAATTCTCGGACATCGAAACAAAGCTGTGTACTCTTCTATAGTTGGAACCAAATCTACTTTTCCAAAAGTGAAGCAACTATAAGCGGGGTTCCAAAACTGGGTAATGGCTCGAAGTAGGTATTCGTCTACCTTGATATCCAGCATATAGTGCAGATCACCGTAATTATGGTAGAACAGTTGTTTGTCCTTATTGCCCCAGGAATCCCATATTTCCTTTAATTCCCGCAGGTCATTTTGAGCCACGCTGACGCGGGTGAAATCCCATAATTCCGATTCATGCCCCACCGTCAGGCTGTCTCCCTTTTCTTGCTGTGCTTTTTCGGACCACACTTGGACAGCTGCATTATCCTCCACTCTATCGAGAAACCCCTTTTCCATGTCAAGCTTTTCTATCTAGTAATCGAATGTGGATCAACACCCTTTCTATAATGAAATGCCATGCAATGAAAATGAAACACCACAAGTTAGTACCAGGTATAAAAGGAATTTAAAACAAACAGGAGATAATCAAACTCGTATTTAAGGTGACAACTAGGGTTTGCACGGCTCTATCTACAACGGGCTCTTAGGTTCCTCTATATGTGGTTTGGTTCTAGAGTAAAGGTACCTGAACTAGCAGATTCCTCAATCCTCACCCATTATAGGCTCATACGGACCGAGTTCAGTTCAGGGGAATACATTTCCCTATGGCTGCACGGAGATAAAAACCTCACGAAGACATAGGTACGGATGTATCCCGAAAGTGATCCACTATCTTGCACGGAGGTAAAAACCTCACGAAAGAGTAGCTTCTCACTCCCACTTAAGGGTGTGACCGCAGTCATGCAATGCAATGCCAAAGTATTTCACGAGACTCGACATTATAGCACAAACAAATGCATCAAAGAGAAACAAGATTTTCAAAACAACTTTCCAAATTTTCAATCAAAGGGACAAAAATCAATCAATTTACGGCCTGACTCTCGGAGTCCCCAGCGGAGTCGCCAAGCTGTCGTAACCATTTTTGACAAAAATGGGAATCAAACTTTGGTTTTAAAAAAAAAATAAAGAAAACGAGAGTCGCCACCGACCTTTTGTTAGGTGTGATCGGATCACCTTTGTTTTAACAAAACATTTCGATTTACTAAAACAGATGCTTTTGGTCTACGATTATTCGAGAAAACAGGTTCGGGAGTCGGTTACGTGCGAGGAAGGATTAGCACCCTCGCAACGCCCGAAAATCGGTACCAAATTGATTAATTGATGTCCCAATGTCGAAAGTTTAACAAAATTAGAAATGAATTTAGAAATTTGGGTCTTTTTGGAAACGTTTGAGTCTTCTTTAGAATCGAAGATTAAGATCTCCTTGTTTCGAAGGGATCGAATATCACATCCAATACATAGGACACGATAATTTCAATCCTCAAATCCAAGGTCGTCTCTTAATCCCTAAGACTCATTTATTAAAATAACAAAAGGTTATTCGATTATTTGGTCAAGCAAGAGAACCGTAATCCAACACATAGGGCACGGTCCCTCGAATTTCCAAACACGGAATATTGCCTTATTTTTTGAAAAATTTTTTAGTTTTCAGGGTAAAATTGATGAAAAACTATGTTTTAAAGAAACGTTATTTGAAAATGGGAATAGGGTCATATGATGAATAATGATGATGAAACACAAATTATGTACAAAATACTATTATAGATATAGTAACGATGATAATGATGAAGCTAGTATATACAAATAATAATGCAATAATGATAATAATAGTAATTAGTAGTAATAGAAAATATATAATATAGTAATAATAATAATAATGATAATAATGATAATAATTATAGTACTAATAATATTTAATGATAATAGTAATGATATGAGGTATGCACAATGGAATAATATAAATATAATAAATATAATAACAATAATAATAGTAGGTATAAAATATGTACAAAAAAAAATAATAATAATATAAGTATAGCAATAATAGACAATATATGTATAATATAATAATATATAGTAATAATAATAATAATGATGATCATAATATATAAAAAGAGCAATTAGAAACGACTAAAATTGAAAGGAAACGGAATGTTTGGGGTAAATTCAAAATAAAATAGAAAGGGGAGGACTAAATTGTAACGCGCGAGGACTCGTAGGGACTACATGGGTAAATTACCCAGACTTTGATTGTGAGACATTTCGAATGACCAAGTAAGGATTAAATTAAAAAGCAAAGCAGAGTAATGGGGCAAAATTAAAAAAAATGGGAAGAGTGAAAAGGATTCAATTAAACGGCGCCGCAAGAAAGAGGGACTCATCGTGCAAATACCCCATTTAAGGAGGCATGCACGGTTCCCCTGGTATCCCAAACGACGCCGTTTTAATTTCCCCTAACCCCAAATTTATTACCCTAATTCTCTAGGCAAAAAAAAGATCAGAAACAAACCTCCCCCCCCAAAGCCTTTTCGTTTCAAAATACAAGAGAAGCAGAGAGAGTTGCCTCTCTTCTTCTTTTTTCGGCCGAAGGGATATCATCCGTCCGTCCGCCCGCCACCGTCGGTCGCCGTCCCTGTAGATCAAGGAGTTTCGCGGTTGTCGGATGAGCCCTAGGGTGGGATTTCTAAATCCCTCAAGCCGAAAGCGGAAGGGCCACTTTCGCCCTCCTATTCGCACCCGATCTCGGCCCCGGGGAGGAGCCTCCGACGATGGACTACGGGGCGATGATGCTGTCACGAGACAACCCCGTAAGCCCTTTCCTATTCTTTTCTTTTTTATCCTTTTTCTTTATGTGTTGATGAGCAAGAAAATCGAAACCAAAATAAAAAAAAAAAGCGAAATCACCTTCTAATATTGTTGGTGTAATTCTGATTTTTATTGATCTATTGCTATCTCTTTTCTAGATCTGTCTCTTTTTTATTTGATTGCCGAAAAAAAAAATCCCCCCTGTTACATTCTTTTTTGAAGGCTTTATAGCCGAATAGAAAACAAAAAATAATCCCTAGTTTATTCGCTGTTTGTGGTTTGTTTCCTGTTATTTTTGTCTTGTTCTTGCAGGTATAGCCGACAATGGGAGGTGGAGGCTCGCGAGGCGTACTTGGTGACGAGAATGACACGCGTGGAAGCTGGAGGTCAGTGGGTACTGTCGTGCGGCGCACTAGTGGAGGGGCAGTTGTAGTGGACGAACGGCGCAAGGTTAGGGGATTAGGGTTTGGTTGGCTGAAAGGTTTTAGGGTGAATGGGCCAGGGTTTGGTTGTATTTGGGCTTTTAATTGGGCTCCGAGTTTCAGTGTAAAATGGGCCTCGGGTTTCTTGTAAATGGACTTTGGACATTTAAAATTTTTGTTTTATTTATGGCTGAATTTTGGGTTGTAATGGGCCAACGGTTTTTTTGGGCCCTGGGTTAATGAACCCGGGCCAAAATTGGTGA
Source organism: Gossypium australe (assembly GCA_005393395.2). Classification (NCBI taxonomy): domain Eukaryota; kingdom Viridiplantae; phylum Streptophyta; class Magnoliopsida; order Malvales; family Malvaceae; genus Gossypium; species Gossypium australe. The sequence goes on along the minus strand of CM016623.1, from coordinate 69,793,460 downwards.
TTACATTTAGAATGAATAAGGGACTAAATTGAAAGAGACCGCAAACTAGCAGCCTCTATTGAATGAAACAAGAAAGTTAGAAACCGAATCAGACATGGTCGAGATCTAATTCTAGTTCGGTTAGGTGGAACACACCGATTCCTTAGTGGGTGACATCATGATTAGCGATGCACGACTCTCATTATGTTGGTAATAGCATGGGAAGGGCTGTAAATAGCTGAGAGATGGCTTCCAGGGATGATTTTCTTCCCAACCTTGTTCATTTTCTTTCGTTCTTCATCTTCTTCGGTAGCTCGAAATAGGAGTAGTCATTGAAGGTGTAACACCCCTTACCCGTATCCAACGCCAGGTCAGGGTATGAGGCGTTACCTATCTTAAATACATGCAAACATACATTTCCGCGTCATAAAATTTCGTTCAATTTAAAAACTTTTCAAACTTTACCTTAAAGTCCCTAACATGGACCTATGAGGCCCAAAGCACTCTTGGGAAACGGTTCGGGACCAAACCGAGTTCTTTAGAGAACTTTAGAAAATGTCACTAAATACAAAGGGCACACGCCCGTGTGGAAGGGCGACACGCCCTTGTGACCTGATAACATGGCCATGTTGAAGGACCGTGTAACTCACACGGCCTAAACATATAGGGACATAACCGTGTCCCATGTTCGTGTGGATTTATTTCTCAATTCGAACCTACAGGAGTTTTCACACGGCCTGGCACACGTCCGTGTCCATGGCCCGTGTCCCTCACACGGCCATGACACACCCGTGTCTCAACCCGTGTGTAAAAACCTTGACATTCTGTTTTCGACGTCAGCAACATCATATGGTCACACGGCCAAGGCACACGCCCGTGTCCTTAGGCCGTGTGGCGAATTAAATTCCTAAATTCAAGTGCAGACTTCGCACGCCCTAGGCACATGCCCATGTCTTATGGCCGTGTCTTCCACACGGTTGAGACACATGGTCATGCCTTAGCCCGTGTGGTTACTACTAGACATTATGTTTTGCCAACTTAGGGTGCAGGGGGACACACGGCTGAACTACACGCCCATGGGGCAGACCGTGTGTCACACACAACCTAGACACACGCCCGTGTGTCTACCCGTGTGGACAATAACAAGGCTATTTACAAAGCCCTTTCCGCCACCCTTACTTGCACCAACAAAAGCCACATCAAATAACCTACTTATTCATGTCTTAATAAACCAAATACTCAACCATGCAATTTGCACATTCATGAAAAACATCATCATTTTTATATATCAATAATAAGTATTAGCCATCATCCATGGCTTATACAAAATAAATCAATCTTCAAGACAAGCCCACACATTTGGCCAAAACAACATGACACTTGACAAAGACCAAGTCCCTATACATGCCATACCAAATGTTCAGATTGATAGTGTGATCGAGCCTCTGACTTCCTTTGATCCCCGAGCTAGCTTGGTGGCACTATAAGAAAATGAAAAAGAAAAGGGAGTAAGCATAAAGCTTAGTAAGTTGCATATAAATAATTAACAACAATTACTATGCATTATCATACTCATAGCATATCATAAACTTGCTCCAAATTCTCAGATAATTAAGGGCATAACTTACTCATTTTCATCCTTACTAATTATACAGTATAAACCGAGCTCATTTCTCATGAATTTCATGTAGGTACCTGTATCACTTACAACATAATCGTGACATTTCTCACTTTAAACACAAGCTCTGAATTTCCTGTTGAACCAGTTGGAATACCAAAGGATACCTGACAAGCCTCATACAAGAGGGTAAAATGTCGATGCCATATCCTAGACATGGTCTTACACTGGCTCACATATCGAGGCTGATGCCATGTCCCAAACATGGTCTTACATTAGCTCTCGTCTCAATGCCGATGCCATGTCCCAGACATGGTCTTACACTGGCTCTCATAATGTGGTCGATGCCATGTCTCATACATGGTCTTACACTAGCACACATATCGCCCAAATGTCACGGCTTGGATATCCAATCTATTCCTAAGGTTCAACCGGGAGTATATCATATCATATTTCATCATGCATTTTCATAACAATAATCAAACATTTTATGCAACATTAATTATTCAATACATAATATCAATATAGTTGTATTATTTACGTACAACTTACCTCGGTATACAAAATTTGGGCGACTAGTTCGATTTAGTCCACTATCTTGGTTTTCCCCCGGTTTAAGTCCAGACTCCGTTTTTCTTGATCTATAATGACAAATTCACTTATTTAATCACCACATTAATCAAAACATTTCAAAATTCCTACTTTGGCAAAATTATAGTTTTGCCCTAAGACTTTCACAAAATTATGATTTTACCCCTAGGCTCGTAAAACGATTTTCATCAAATTTCCTCATTAACCAAGCCTAGCCGAATCTATTTTGAGCTTATAGAAACTCACAATTCCAATTATTTCAGACATTTACTACTCATGTTATAACTTTTACAAAGTAGTCCTTTTTGGTGTTTTCATAAAATTTTTTTTCACAAAAGTTGTTTATTTAACAACCAAGGTTCATTTTCTTCCATAAAAATTCAGCAAACAACACTAATGCTCTCATGAAAAAACCCTAGACTTTCAACCATAGTGCAAAATAGTCCCCTCATTAGCTAGATTAAGCTACAAGGGTTCTAAAAACACAAAAATCATCAAAAATGACTATCAAGATGACTTACTTGCAAGGATTAAAAGTTGCTGAAATTTTCAAGCGTCCATGGCCCTTTCTTGAGTGAAAAATTGGTGGAGAAGAAAAATGAAAAAGATGATATCCTTTTTCTCTTTATTTTATGTTTATTTATCAATTAAGTCACCAAATACTTCACTTAACCTTTGACAATGTCATTTCTTTGTCCCTATGGCCGACCAAGACCTTCCTAAGGGCCTAATTGCACATTAAGGACCTCCCATTTAAGGTTCTATAGTTATTTGACACCTTTAGCTTGTAGAAAAAAACTTTTGCACTTTATGCGATTTAGTCCTTTTTCAAAATTAAGCATGCAATCACTAAAATTAATTCACCAAAATTTTTGTGCATTCCTATAATCATGCTATAACACATAAAATAATATAAAAATAATTTCTACGGCCTCGAATTAGTGGTTCTGAAACCACTATTCTGACTAACCCCAAAATCAGGCTGTTACAAAAGGTTCTACATGGAGCAAACTTCATAAGGACTAAGCTGGAGAAGTGGGGAAAACAACAAGCGAGTAAGGTTCTTAACTCTTCTCTGAACGTAAGAGTTAAGAAATGAACCTATGGAGTTTCAGAACTATTTTACGGGTTCTGCATGTTATGAAAGTTTAAGCTTTTAAGATATAGCATAAATTTAACCAATATGTTTTTGGTTGTAAGTTTCCGTCAAGAGAATGAAAGCTCTAGCATATGGGAGAAGGAATAAGCTATGGAAGCGGTGAGGTGTCAGGTGAGTTCCAGACTCCAAACCCATTGTTATGGTTTACGTTGTTTAAGTAGGCCATGGTTGCATAAGCATGAAGCATGATAATATGAGCATGCATTGCATGAATGTGGGAAACCTTAAATGGCTAGAAGAAGATAGGATGGGAATGGGGAGAGAATCCATTAGTTATTGCTTTGGGTGAAGATTCGGACCTTATGGAGGGTGCACTGTGGTGTTTGAGGATCAAGTTAGGTGGTGTTAAGGAAGTAATGGGAGGAGGATTTGGGAAATGAAATTATGGAATGGTATTTATCGCGACGATGGTATCGATTGGTCCTTCAAGGCGACACCGTGACGACGGTATATGGCATAAAACCATAGATGAAATAGGCTATAATAGTTTGGTATGTGGTACGTAGCATAAGACCATAGATAAAAGATGTCATGGTGGTATGGCACACGGTAATGATAAGGGCGTAAGACCATGGATGAAAGACACCATGACAACAAGGTATATGGTAGAAGGGGTAAACAGTGTAAGACCATAGATGAAAGATGTTAAAGTAGCCACGTATGATGAGTAAGACTATGGATGAAAGACTCTATGGCATCATGAGGTAATATGCCAGGATAGTGAATCAGTGTAAGACTATAGATGAAAATCTCCATGGCATCCATAGAGATAAGTTCGCTGGAACAATAAACACGGGTAAGTTCATTAGGACAAAAAAAGACGTAATAAATGTATAAGACCATAGCTAGGCTACGACATCTCATAGATTCCACTATGGGAAAAATATAGTAAGTACACCATGATCTCAAGTGAGAGGTATGCGACTAGTACGAGAAACCCCGCTTGTGGGGAAGAGTTAAAAGAAAGTATGAATAGTGGTAAGCAGACAATGAGGAATCTGTCAAAAGTGATGAAAGTTGACAAGGCATAGGTGAACACCTAATGGGAAATGGAAAAGGGTAGGCCACATGGGAGCTAGCCTGATCAAGAAGAGAAATTATCCAAGATCATAAGTAAAGATTCGAAATAAAGAGCCACTAGGGAGAGATCAATAAAGTTATACGTGAGAAGTGTACCTTATAGGAGAATTGAGGGATGTGCTCCTAGAATAAAGGTTCTGTCCAAGGGACAGAATGTCTGACAAGAATATTACTCTTCGAGGAAATTCTAGTGCGGGTACACCGCAGGAAAGATAGCTCAGTAAGGAGGAAATGAGCGAGTGAGATGACATGCACGAATAGAAAAGTAATCTCCACTTGTGGGGCAGGAGAGTCCCTAAGTAAGGAATGGTGTGTGGGGTGAATTATTGGAAGTAATCCCCCACTACAATGGTAGAGTGGAATGAGAACGGATTTGTTAGTGGCGAGGCTTGTGGAAGGTCAGCACCACTTGGAAGTGCCAATAAGTCCTTTGAGACTAGTGTATATAAAGAGGGAGTCTGCCAAGGGCTAGTCTTGTAACGCCCTTCACACGACCCGATTTGAGTATTAGGCGTTACCCCTAAGGACAAACATACTTAGACTCTTTCTACACTTTCCTATGTAACTATTCTTACAATGTCTAATAAAATTTATTTTACCCTTGTACTGAATAACACCGTATATATTATTTAGAATATTTTTACATACAATGTATGTTTCACATTTACATACTAGATGAACTCATGTCTCACCTTCACTAAATACAAAAATCAGAGTACTAATACTTATGCGTAGGCATTGACTTTGCTATAAGGCTTTTCATAAAAACTTTGGTGTAGATTATAACTTCATTATAGTTCTTTTCTTCTCTTCTCTGTATGCATATCAGCACAATCAACCGCTCCCTCAGCGTGGCCTTAGAATTGTCTCTCAGCGCAATCATTTCTATCAATCCTGCATTTAGATGCATACATAGTAAGTTCATAAGAACTTAGTGAGACACTTCTATACATTCATTCATTATTTCCTATTAAACTTTAAAAGTTGCACCTTTCTTTACTTCTTGGACGAGTATTTACCAGAATTAGCACTTTACATAATAATCCTTTACTTACCTCACCCTCTTTAATACTTCATGCGCATTCCTACCTTAGTTGGTGTTGTTCGACTTATTTATGGGCTTGTGCTCACGACATACTTTTTAATTCACCTTTCATTCTAGGGGACAAGGAAAACTTCTATCGCTTCAGTATGATACATTATTTTCTAGTCTTCCTGTAACAGAATCGGGTATTTTGTGAAAATTGTAGACCATAAAAAAATATAAATAAAATAAATTTCTCAACATCGGATTTGTGATCCCGAAACTACTATTCCGACTAAGCCCAAAATCGGGCTGTTACACTTCCATTGTCTCAAGCTTGTTAGTTGTGCTTTCAGTTAGAGTCTGCCAATTTGGCGTTGTCTTCGAAATGTTACCATGAAGGCCATTCTACAGGCTGCACCATAAATGCATACTCTTCCTTTGTCACAAATAACCATAGAGTCATCATTGCACAGTAGATAGATAGCCAGTGAGGCATCCGAACAGATACACAAGATAGTCATAGAGGTGTCCATAAAATAGATAGCCACAAAAGGCATCCTTACATAACAGATTTCACCGTAAGGGTATCGACTTTAACATACTTCGCCACAAAGGCGCATTCATAAAGTCAGCCATTAAGACTCCATATAACAAATATCACCGTAAAGGATCATGAATAACAGAGAATAGCCATAAAGGCTTTCACATATATCAGGTTCTGCCACTAGGGCTCACATGTAATAAAGAATAGCCACAAAGGCTCCCATATATCCTAAAATAGCCACAAAGGCTTCCACATTTCGATAAATTTCATTTTCTATGAAAGGGATTTACCTAAAATCAATGCCTTGAGGTTTGCTCCTCATCGCCTGGTACTCGCCTAACCGTCCTTTATCTTTTTCCCCACATGACGCCATAGTCCTAAACTAGGTCTTACACTATGTGGTCTTTTTGCCATGGCCATGGACTTCCATATCAAAATTTGTGTTTACTATTTTAACGAACTCACATGCAAGCAGACTTTTTATGTGGACTTATGCTTGACTAACTCATTGCAACATAATTCAACATGCAAATGCTTTATGTTTCTAGACATGCAACAAAGACTCAATATGCAAGGACAATTATGCTTCAAGCATACTCATGCATGCATATATTTTTCAACAAAATAGAGACTTATCATTAAGCTCATGCTTTCTTGCATATTCATCATTTTCATACTATCTTTTCATGGCAGAGGCGCATTGTCATTTAGGCCTCAAGCCATACATACAAGCTTATCGCACATGTAAAGCTTTCATTTTGTTTCCTAGATCAATCTTTTAGCACCAAGGAAATAAACATGCAAACATGCATAAAAGAGTCAGTTTAGAGACTGAAAAAAACCTTACAAAATCTTCACAAAAGCCTCACCTTTATCTGTTTCAACATTAGACCTGGACTTCCTTTAAGTAGATCAGTTGACCCTAAGCATTAAACCACAAGAAACTTGTAACACCCCTTACCCGAGACCTTCGCCGGAATCGAGTATGTGGCATTACTAGACTTGACTAGAAGTTCAGGACATAAAAATTTAAAGCTGTCAAACTGCATCATGCTGACTAAATTGACCATAACTCGAGTTACAAAACTCGAAATTCAGATCCGTAAATTTTTTTGGAAACTAGACTCATATAAGAATTTACCATAATATTTCTAGAATTTTTCAGGTGGCCAATTAGTACAGTTTATTCATCAAAGTTACCCCTATTTCACTGCTCGACAATTCTGACCTATCATTACAAAAATACAGTTATCTCATTGTACAAATTTTCAATAATGTTCTTGTTTATACCAATCAAAAATAGACTCATTAAGAATTCTAAACATATAAACCATGCTTCATAATTATTTTTGTACAATTTATAACAGTTTTTCTAAAACAGAACAGTGACTCAGGAATTCATTTAGAGCAAGTCTACCTAAAACTTAAATATCTCATAATAGAAAAATCCTTTTCCTACTCTGTTTCTTTTCTGTAAAAATAGACACAATAAGGTTTAATTTCATGTCTAATTCACTTTCTAAACCCTATTTTTGGTGATTTTTCAAAATCATATCACTGCTGCTACTACATGCTGTTTTGCTGCAATTTATGGAAAAACTAGCTTCTAACCGAACATACCCACATCCCTAATTCAAGGATTCATTTCATATACATACATTTCCTTATCAAAAACGATTGAACTTTGATTAAAAATGCATAAACATCACCAACATAACCCGACATTCGTATCAAAAACACAAAAGCATACATAACTAAAAATTTAGCCATATTCGCATGGCTGTTATATACATGAACCTTAAGTTTTTCTCAAAACAAAGACAAAGTCTTTCCTATACATGCCTTCATTCTAAAACCAAAATGAAAGAGTACCAAAATATAGATTGATAGTGTGGGCGACTTTCCGAACGATTCCGACGAGCTTGTAGCTTGTACTCAATCTATAAAACAGGGGAAACATTTTACGCAATTAAGCTTACTAGCTTAGTAAGTCCTAAGTTCATAATAATATAACATTTAAAATATTCAACTTATGACATTGCACATATACATAAAAAAAAATATGTAAATTTTCACAAGGCCGATTACTATTAGTTCATCAATCCAAATAATTGCACTTCGGGAAACACATCGGGGTATTCGCACACTACTAATACAGATTCAATTTGTTTCTCGGACATTTTATTATCCAGTACATAAGCCAAATAAGCTTCACACCCTTTTCTCACATACTTTCGAGCTAACATTGAAGATATTACTGTAGGCAACCCATTTACGTCACAGGATTTAATTTTGATGGTCTCACCATTTCGACATTTCAAATCGATAAGCTTTCTTTTACAATCCACTACTGCCTCATGTGAAGTTAACCAGTCCATACCCAAGATTATATCAAATTCATCAAAGGGCAACAACATTAAATCAGCTGGGAAGCAATAATCCCGAATCATCAACGGGCAACCCCTACACACTTTATTTACAAGCACACATCTACCCAATGGGTTGGACACACGTATCACAAACTCGGTAGACTCAACTAGCAGAGTCTTTCCGAATTCTAAAGCTTCACACACATATGAGTGAGTCGAACCAGGATCAATTAATGCAATTACAGTAGTGTCATAAAGGGTGAAAGTACCGGTAATGACATCGGGGGAGGAAGCATCCTCTCTGGCTCGTGCAGCATAAGCTCTAACTGGAGCTCTAGCCTCAGATCGAACTGTAGTGTTCTTCGTTCCTTTCTGACTACCACCTACATTGCCGGAATGTCTGGGTGGTCTCCCTCGCATTGATGTGTTGCTCGGCTTAGTGTTCTGAACTGTATTCTGCTCAGTTAACCTCGGACATTCTCTAATAAAATGATCTGACGATCCACATTTATAGCAAGACCGATCATGAAATCTACATCTCCCTGAGTGCCATTTCCCACAGTGCTCGCATTCAACTCTATTCTGAGGGACGTTACCAACACTGGCTATCGAAGTAGCTCGAGAGCTCATAGGGGGTCGATCCCGTCTAGGTGGATCTGTAGTAGTTTTATATTGGTTATAGTCATCTCTGGACTTCTTGGTTGTGGAATGAAAGACCTTACCCGAAGATCTTTTACGAATGTCTCTAGCTTCAGTCTCAGCCTTTCTTTTCTCTTTCCCGAGCTCTTCAGCTTTGCAAGCTCTTTCAACTAAAGTCACAAACTCTTGAATTTCAAGAATGCCAACAAACATCTTTATATCCTCATTCAGGCCATCTTCAAATCTTTTACACATAATAGCTTCAGTAGAAACACACTCTCTAGCATATCTGCTGAGTTTGACAAATTTCCGTTCATATTCCGTCACGGTCATTCGTCCTTGTTTCAGCTCAAGGAATTCCTTTCGTTTTTGATCAATAAATCTTTGGCTGATGTACTTCTTACGAAATTCATTTTGGAAGAAATCCCATGTCACTTTTTCTTTCGGAACCACTGATACTAGTGTGTTCCACCAGTGATATGCAGTGTCCCTCAATAAAGATATAGCACACTTCAGGCATTCATCCGGAGTACAAGATAGCTCATCAAGTACCCGTATAGTATTATCAAGCCACATTTCGGCTCGCTCTGCATCATCATCATCATTGGCTTTAAATTCTTCAGCCCCAAATTTTTGGATTTTATCAACTGGGGGCCTACTAGATCTCACCGGATCTATCATCGGGGTTGCTGAAGGAATCGGAGTTGGATTATTTGGGGGTGGAGGTTGGTGTACAGCCGGGTTAGTTCGAATAAATTGGGCAAACCACTCATTCATCATCTGATAAAAGGCTTGTTTAGTCTCTCCTTCGTGGCTACCCGAAACAGGTCAAGAGTCTACCGGCGCTGATCCGTGTGTACGGTCAGGCGCTACACTCTCTACATCATCAGCTACGGCTCTTTCAGGATCTGTGTCCATTTACTATATAAAACAAAGTTCAGGCGGTCAGAAGTCACTACACTATCAATATATGATAAAGGCATGTATAGTTAGACTCACACGCGCTACGGTAGTCCTAGAATCGACTAAACCGTAAGCTCTGATACCAATAAAATGTAAAACCCCTTACCCGAGACCTTCGCCGGAATCGAGTATGTGTCATTACTAGACTTGACTAGAAGTTCAGGACATAAAAATTTAAAGCTGTCAAACTGCGTCATGCTGACTAAATTGACCATAACTCGAGTTACAAAACTCGAAATTCAGATCCGTAAATTTTTATGGAAACTAGACTCATATAAGAATTTACCATAATTTTTCCAGAATTTTTCAGATGGCCAATTAGTACAGTTTATTCATCAAAGTTACCCCTATTTCACTGCTCGACAATTCTGACCTATCATTACAAAAATACAGTTATCCCATTGTACAAATTTTCAATAATGTTCTTGTTTATACCAATCAAAAATAGACTCATTAAGAATTCTAAACATATAAACCATGCTTCATAATTATTTTTGTACAATTTATAACAATTTTTCCAAAACAGAACAGCGACTCACGAATTCATTTAGAGCAAGTCTCACAAAAACTTAAATATCTCATAATAGAAAAATCCTTTTCCTACTATGTTTCTTTCCTGTAAAAATAGACACAATAAGGTTTAATTTCATGTCTAATTAACTTTCTAATTCAATATACCCTATTTTTGGTGATTTTTCAAAATCACATCACTGCTGCTACTACATGCTGTTTTGCTGCAATTTATGGAAAAACTAGCTTCTAACCGAACATACCCACATCCCTAATTCAAGGATTCATTTCATATACATACATTTCCTTATCAAAAACGATTGAACTTTGATTAAAAATGCATAAACATCGCCAACATAACCCGACATTCGTATCAAAAACACAAAAGCATACATAACTAAAAATTTAGCCATATTCGCATGGCTGTTATATACATGAACCTTAAGTTTTTCTCAAAACAAAGACAAAGTCTTTCCTATACATGCCTTCATTCTAAAACCAAAATGAAAGAGTACCAAAATATAGATTGATAGTGTGGGCGACTTTCCGAACGATCCCGACGAGCTTGTAGCTTGTACTCAATCTATAAAACAGGGGAAACATTTTACGCAATTAAGCTTACTAGCTTAGTAAGTCCTAAGTTCATAATAATATAACATTTTAAATATTCAACTTATGACATTGCACATATACATAAAAAAAAATATGTAAATTTTCACAAGGCCGATTACTATTAGTTCATCAATCCAAATAATTGCACTTCATTTCATAAACCTGTATTACTTCGAAATCACAATTAAATATATATTCCAAGAATCACATACTCCAAATCATGTAATTAGAGCATTCATATCCATCATAAACTCAAATATACATAACATAGTTCTCATAGTATTAACTTGACTCAATTAATATTACGCATAACATACCTTACATACTTACCTGAGCCGTTAACTAAATACCATAATTAAGGTTTACCTTGAAGAATATTCGATTCTCTTTTGTAAACTATGTCACCGGCATTAAGCCTGCTAGGCGTAAAAGCCTGATAAGAAACACCGGCACAAGGCCTGCTAGGCATAAAAGCCCGATAAGAAACACCGGCACAAGGCCTGCTAGGCATAAAAGCCCGGTAAGAAACACCGGCACAAGGCCTGCTAGGCATAAAAGCCCGAGTCATGTCAATACAGTTAAACATTCCCAACACACTTCATAACTATTATATACTCATCTAATTCAATTAGGCTCGCTCGCATTGAACCAACAAAAACCATTTTATCATTATACAATCCAACAATTCCCATTATATACTCAACATAAATCATCAACCTAATATGTCAATGTACATTCGGCCATGATGTAAATGGATACTAATATTCATCAATTTTTAATATTCAAGATAACCATAATTAATTCTTTGACATGATTTAACTAAAGGACTTACCTTGGTTGTCGATAGTCCGTGCGAATCGGCTATTCGAGAACCTTCGTCTTTCCCCGGTCTAATTCCGTTTTTCTTTGCTCTTGATCTAAAACACATTAGAATTTAGCTCATTTAATCTCATTTCATCTCAAATTAGTTCCAAAACACACAAATGGGCAATTTACCATTTTGCCCCTAATGTTTTCCATTTTTTACAAATTGGTCCAATTTACACAAAACTCAAAATATGCAAAATTTCCTAACACTATGGCTAGGCCGAATCTTCCCCATAGCCATGGGTGTCCATGCATTTCATCTATTTGACATTTTAATCCTTCACAAATTTATTCTTTCAATTTAGCCCTATATACTCAAAATCATCAAAAACTCCAATACAAAACTTGTAAATCCTTAACATACCTTTAATCTAAAACCATTAAACATCAAAACTATCTAAACATGTTAATGGCCGAATCTTATATACATGGTATTTTCAAAAATTTAGACATGGGTCGGGTAATATACGAAGCAACGATCTCAAAAACGTAAAAATTATCAAAAACTAAACAAAATACATACCCCAAATTAAGCTCCCAATTGCCGAAATTTCAAGCTCCAAAAATGGGGTTTTCTTTTCTCACATTCGGCCAGGAGAGAATGTAGATGATAATGGCTTTGTTTTATGTTTTGTTTAATATATACACTAACATTATTTTTTTATTATTAAATAAACTAACATAACCTTATAAATAAAATTAAACTAACATATATATTAGGCTAGCTTGGCCCATTGCCGTCCATCACCATGGTTTATGGGTTACTTGTCCTTTTAGGACACCCATTTAAAAAGCCACAAGCAAATTAGTACATTTCACTTTAGTATGCAACTTTTACGCTTTTCGCGATTTAATCCTTTTTATCAAATTGAGCACTTAAACGACTAAATTTTTCTACGAAACTTTCACACTCACTAAATCACATATAATAAACACAAAATATAATATTAAAATATTTCTCAGGCTCGGATTCGTGGTCCCGAAACCACCGTTCCGATTTGGGTCAAAATTGGTCTGTTACAAAACTCATCAAGATTTGTTCATTTAACTCACTTCCTTTTAATTTTGAACATCAGAATCACATAGCAGAACCTCACTATACTTGCTTCATCAAGCTAAATAAATCTACTCTTTAGCAATATAACATGCAAGGTCACAATTCTTACGTTAATAGGGTCATCCTAGGGTTTAACCCATATTCCAACCTTATCCTAAAGGATGAGAGGGTTTTTCCCCTCAGCTATTCCTTATATAGGCAGAGAATACTTCTTTAGGAAGTAAGTGAATAGTGCCCATCACTTACCAGGTCAAATAAATATTTTTCCTTATCTTGTTAGATGTTTGACAAACGTCTTAGTCCTTGTGACTTACCATCTAGATACGGGACAACTATAAAAGTAACATGTGCAGGCACACTTACCTTGACCTAACATACTTTTGGGTCTTAACCCATCCTTCGTTAAGGCGTAGCTGATGACTTAAATGATCATGCTTTGGCATTTCATGCCTCTTTGGCTGTAACCTCATTTACTTGAGTCCCCTTAATGCTTTTCAAGGAATCCTTTCATAGTGATACTTCATATAGTATTTCTATATATATGTGTTGGTTACAGACCCAGATATTCGACAAGAATATTAGTGGGGTGAACAACACCTTATTTACTCATAGACTTCATAGTTCGCCATTTAGGAGTCAGCTTACGACGACCTCGCCTAATCATTGAGGCTTTTGCTTAGCTCTGAGGAGTTTTCCTACCTTACTTGATAAGCTCTTTGACCCGTCCTTAAACTTTATTAAGACTCAACAAATGTCACATCAATCATTTGGTAGTCTTATCCAAATCTTACGAATTCCAATAACTAATCAAGTACTTTCCTTTGGTTCTTTACTATCTTAGTTCAAATTTGGTTACCTCCAAACTATCTTTTACTTATATCTTAACCGACGCAAGGGAAATGTTACTAGATGCACTTATTGCTAACATAAACTTCCTTATCATAGGGTTCATTTTCTTATTACAGAGTCTGCCCAAAGTATTCACGCCAATAGAGGCTTCTTGGGCGAACCCTTCCTTGTTGGGCTTGCTGTTGATCACTACGTGCTAAACTAGTGTTTGCCAACTCCAAAGGTGTCACGGGCACACTCTGCCAATTCTTACAGATAGCCTAATTCTAACACTTATACATTTTTATTCTTTCCGTATCCTTCTCATATATGGAATAGTACTCAATTACCAAGGCTACGCTGGGCGAGATGTTACAAGTCCGGTCATGGAAGTCTGCTAAAGAAGGTATAAAATGACATAATATCAAATTCTATATCAAATCACATTCAAATACAAAGCCAATCGAATTTTTCAATGTATTCAATTTAGTCCTTAAACCCGGGAAAAACATAACTTTCAATCTAAGGCTTCAAATTGAAATTCGATTTCACATTTTCTCATTAGGGACCTCCTATTTTCTATTCCTACTAAAATTTCATAAAAATTTTACATTTTAATCAATTTGGTCCCTAATGTATGAAACTAACAATTAAGCTTTACAATTTAATCCTTTTTCTTAATCTAAGCTTAATTTGTTTCAAATTCACACCAAATTCATCCATATCTCAACTATGAAAACTTTCAAAAACTTCAACAGTTTTGAAAATTGATACATGGGCTAGCTAAATCAAGCTCCCACGATTAAAAAAAAAGCCATAAGAACCAAAGAAAAATGGCCAGGGACTTACTTGTAATTGATGCCGAATATCAAAAAAGATTTTTAAAGTTTTTCTTCCATGGAGGATGACATGAAAGGTAGAAGAAGGTGATACTTATCATCTTTTTTCATTAACATTATATATATATATATATATATATTATTAATTTTAATTAAGCTTAATTAATTAGCTTAATCATGGTTAATTAAGCTTAAATCTTTAATTAAGTTAAGTTAATGACATTTAACCCCACACCCCACTATCATCCATTTAAAATAGCTTTATGTGACATTTTAATCGTTTGGATAATTGTTATTTAAGTCCTCAAGCCTTTTCCTAATTAAAAATCTATAGAGATTAAACTTTTACGATTTTGTCCCTAAGCCTTAATTAACTATTAATTCGGCAAGATTACTATACCAAAATTTAATAAACAATATATTATACACATAAATATGATATTTAATATTTATAGAGTTGGTTTACAGAAACAAGGTCCCGAAATCGCAATTTTCGACACTATTAAATTTCGGGTTGTTACACAACAGGCCATGTTTTGAGACAATGATACTTGTCTCGAGACAGATATAGGCCATGTTTTGAGACAATGATACTTGTCTCGAGACAGATCAACATTGAAGCTAAGGGTGTGCTTTAAGGGAACCTTTTCTCAAGACAAAAGCATGTTTGTCTCGAGACAAGAAATCATAAAAGCTAAGGGTTGGTTCAGGGAGCCATGTTTCTAGGCAATCGTGTATTTGTCTCAAGACATATCTCTAAATGTCTTGAGGCATATCTATTGTGTCTCGAGATAGTATGCTCCAACGGTCATAGATAGTATGCTCCAACGGTCATATTTTGTTATTCTTGTCCCGAGAAAAGGGCTCTATGTCTCAAGGCATATGCTTGCAAGCTTGTAACGAATTGTAATGTGTTTACGCAAGTGTACATTGTTGTTCAAATAATAAGTAAGTAAAATGAGTTACCATCTCCACAGGGACTGTATAAGATTAATTAATTCGATTGAAAAATTATAATTAACAATTTGATATAAAAAAATTTAATAAATTTGGATGGTGATGATTTAATTAAATTAAATGCAATGAGTGATCCCCATGCAATTTCTAATCTAAATGCAGTTTTACCTAAATGTATGAATGAGGGCTTTAACAATAAAAAATAATCAACTTTAAATGAGCTAGGATTAATTAATTCAATTTACTTTCATCATACTAATATGTTCAGAATTATTTCCATGGCAACTCGATCTCTTATGGGTTTGGAAACCAAATTAAGTCCTCTCGGATCGTTTACTTAGTTAAATATGCAGTTTACTAATCGTATTAAACTAAGGGTTTCTTAGCATTTATGCAATGTCACAGGGACATTTACGTTTGCAACAAGTTAATTACATAAATCTAAAAACCATGCATGATAATAGAGCTAACTAAAGATATTATGAACCTTAACTTAGTCGGTTTTAATGACTTAAATTAAGCATTACACTTTTCAAGTATGCATCTACTAGTCATCGTCTAGTTAGGATCGCTTAGCTAATCTGAGTGTACTCAATCACGTATGAATGAAATGCATCATGATATTAATTGAAATATAATTAATTGAGGCACAAAACATTTTAACATGAATTGTAACACCCCAAACCCGGCCTAGACGTCACATGAAAGGAATGTCTAAAAAACTGTGCGTTCGTTAAAAAGTTCGTATTCTTTTTGAAATCCGCGTTTTGTGGTTTGTTTATAAAAGCCGATTCATTTCAATGCCCATTTTACAAAGTTGTTATTAATTTGAATAAAATTGTTTTGTTGTGAAAATCGAGCTTAAGTAATTTTGAATAAAAAAACGGTTTATTATCATTTTAGGAAAATCCCATATTGAACATTTAATAATAACCAGTAACCAAATTGAAAGCTAAAACCAAATAAAATACCAAAGGCCTTATTACATAACAAAATCCTAAAATTAAAAGCAGGTTTAAATAAAAGAACCGAGTTTACGAGAAAACATTGCAGGGCCACCACAAGTCTGCCTCGGCTCCCAAATCCGCGACCAGGGATTACCTGAAACATTTAAAAAGAGGGGGTGAGTTTACGAAAACTCAGTGTGCAATTCCCCTTACGAGTGATAACTGGGCCTAAACCCACAAAAGCAGATTGGGCCTTAGCCCTCACAATAAATACTTGGCGGAAGCACACATAAATCGAATCAGGCCGTAGCCCTAACATCACAGTATAGCAGATAACACATGCCAAATGATGCAAAACCCAATCCCAGCCTAAATTTCCATCCGCTACACACCACCCGTACCTGCCAATCACACCAGTGGGGATTACTAAATCGACCCTCCATCCGCTACACACCCTCGAAGGCAGTCGCTGTAGTCAACTGCTCATCGCCCTTAATACGTAGCATAGCCACCGGATAATGTGACAGAGTCACCGGATTCATAATATGTGACATAAGTCACCGGATAATGTGACAACGTCACCGGATACATAATATTGTGACATGAGTCACCAGATTAATGTGGTAAAACCACCAGAACACTTCCCCTTTACATTATAACCCTTGTGCCCATGCAATATACAAAGTTATGATGAAATGACAATGTAATCATTATGAACATATCAGACAACGTATGAAATGAATTACCATCATAATCAGAATAATAACATACAACATAATCAAGCTAACCAACCTTTAAGGGTATAACAGTAATTTTACCTACCAAGGGTATTTTCATAATTTACCCACCAAGGGTATTTTCGTAAATTCGCACCTGCAATGGCCTTTCCATAGGCCCAATGTCGCCATGAGCGACTCAACTGCCATTTCCGATCGTTACCGGACTATTGGGCCTAAGACCCATTTCAGCCCATTCGGGCCCACACGCTCGTGTGGCCCACCTAGCACAAATCTAGCCACGTATATAAGTTCCACCTACTCTAGTTCACTATATACTATACAATCATACAATTTACTCATTTGGGCCCACGGGCCCATTGGGCCCACTTCAGCCCATCGTGGCCCAAACAGCCCAACCCACAAGAATACTACTGATGTCCTCAACTATCGCGTCGAAGCCCCACACGTGCGCTTGCACACTCGTGTGGCTACTATTGCCGTGACCGGCACTTCGGCATTTGCCGCTCTACAACTAGAGTAGAGAGAGTTACACACCTGATAGGACTCTGGTGTTAATCCGCGCTCCGACCACTCCTATGCCCAAACACCCACCAAGGTATCTTAACTCTCCTCCTGGAATGCTCTTTATATAGTTAGCTCTTCACCTTCATTCTTTGTATCTTTCCGATGTGGGATCCCTTCGTCAGTAGAGTTTAAATTCAACTGAAACTCTTGCCGTCCAATCCGCAAAATAAATACTCCCTTGCTTCTCATGAGATTCGAACCCAGGCTCCCTTGTAGCATAATCCACGCTGCTAACCACTTGGCCACAAGCTCCTCTTGTGTCTTAAACCATGCGCAACTAAATATAAACTATGGCCCAAATTCTAAGATCCAAGTAAAAAGAAACCAAAATGCAAAAGCCAAGACTTGAACCTTGGACCTCCTTCCTTCCCTTGTGGCGTCACCCCCTTGTCTCTTATGTGGCGTCACTTTGCCACTACACCACACACTCCACTTGTGTCATTTTCTCCATATTTTATTCTTAAGGCCTACCTGCCAACTTCCAGGGTTTTTTTCTGCCTAAAACCAAAATTTCCCTAAAGCCAATGTTCGATCCCGGGACTTCATAGAAGCCCTCTAACCTTCCAAAATCACTTACCTAATAAGTCTAACTTGCATTAATACTGTTCTCTAAAATTTTAAACGCTACTACGCTTAAGGCCCATTGGGCTCAATCCTACTAGGCCCAATTTTAGGATGTTACATGAATTAAATAAAACTCATCAACTAAATATAATTATCCCAACAATTAGGATTTAAAACTTCATAGTTGATGTCAAAAGCATAAAACTCAAAGCAAACATGTTTAAATAAATAACAAGAGGAAAGAGTAAACTCTATTCAGTTTAACTGTTGAAACGCCGGTACCCCATGGCGCAGCAGAATAAAATTAGATCCGGCGATCCAAATCATGGATCCATGTGTGAGGAACGAATCGGGGTGAAATAAAGGTTTCAAAATTACCAAAACTTCAATCTGAGTAGATAGCGACGCCTTGGCAACAAGAGTTTTGATCTACTGTCGAATCAAGCCTCAACCTTTTCCAATGTCGGCCTCTATGTAATCCACCCGGTTTGACTATGAACGGAAGAAATCTCCAAAACTATTTTGGAGGTTTATTTGCTTGACGGCTGCTAGACCTAACAAGCAATCACTTAGGGGTTTTTTTTTATGTCAAGCTTTGTCTCCTTTTAATACCTTTTATAATGGGTGTCTTTTTCATTGGGCCTTTTATAATTGGTATCCTTTTAATTAGGCCTTTTATAATTGGTATCTCTTGAATGTATTATAAGATTAAATAAATATAATAAAGTTTTTAACCGAAAATTATAATTACATTAATTATATCCGAAATTTATAATTACATTAATTATAATAAGGATTTCGGTAAACTATATTTATTTAAATTTATATATGAATCAAATTCATATATTGATAAAATTATGTTATCATTATGTGTACAACATCCTTGTACATATAACATGTTCAATATTTGATTGCCCAATTAAATTAATTCTTTAATTAATTTAATTTATGTGACAACCAAGCATAATACCAACTATATTTTATTCCGTTCATTTCAACCATAGGGTGTGACCCTGTAGGTTCTTGCAACGTTAGCAGTAATACTAGAACGGTTCTATTGTCACAGACAATGAGTGGCATCTAGCAATGCATCATTGCTACCTAAGTTACAAGAAATCATGATTCGACATAATCTTTTGTGATTAACCTTTCATGCATTAATCCTTAAGTCCTTTATCTCTGGAATGGATACAAGTCATGGGATAGTCACACTTGTATAGTCCATCCCATGTTTCTTGATATCTTGAGTAGACTATGATATACAAATTAGTATGACATCTCATATCAACTTATTTGAGCATGGCCATGCATTTCTAGTCTCACTCAATCAAGTGGCCTAAGATATTACTCCTATTATGTAGGAGGGACTTATCCTTTATTGATCAACCATATCCCTCTACATAGATTGTGGTATATCCAACATCAGCCTTTATAAAACAACCTGTTATGGTGTACGTTTGACTGTATCAAAATATACAACTCACGATGCTGGGATAATAATGATCTCAAGTCTGAGGATCATATACATATTAATCACTATGAGTAATGTTGTGACAATTACATAATAATCCAAGAAACATACTCATAGCGGGTCAATCTAATATGTTGTTCTCTAACACACATATTCATGCATTGATTTTGACACTCCATATCAATGACAACTCTTTATCATCAATCAACTACATGTTAGTCTTAATGCATTATTATTATCCTAGTCAACAATAATACTCGACTAAGGATCTTTTAAGAATAATCATATTATTCTCAGGATATTATTATAAAACAGTTTATCTATACACACAGAAAGAAAAACTGAAATAATAATGACAACGCTTTATATTAATAAACATGGTAAATTAAGTATGTTATTACAACCATCTCATGATTGATCTTTGGGCATACTCTTACAATCTCCCACTAGCACTAAGACCAGTCACTCATATATCTAATACCAAGTGACTTAGTGTGACGATCATGCTTCTGCTGTGTCAGAGGCTTGGTCAGGGGATCAGCAATGTTATCATCTGAAGGTACTCTGCATATCTCTACATCCCCTAGATCGATAATCTCTCGAATAAGATGGTAGCGTCTAAGTATATGTTTGGATCGCTGGTGAGATCTGGGTTCTTTAGCTTGTGCAATAGCTCCATTGTTATCACATCAGAGTTCTATAGCATCTGATCTGCTAGGCACAACCCCTAGTCCAGTAATGAACTTTTTGATCCAAACCGCTTCCTTTGCTGCCTCACTGGCTGCAATATATTCAGCCTCTGTTGTAGAATCGGCTACTGTACTTTGCTTTGAACTCTTCCAGCTCACAGCACCACCATTAAGGCAAAACACAAAACCTGATTGCGATCGAGAATCGTCCTTATCGGTTTGGAAGCTGGCATCAGTGTAACCTTTTACACTTAACTCTTCCTCACCTCCATATAATAGGAACGTATCCTTAGTTCTTCTTAAGTACTTAAGGATACTCTTGACTGTGGTCCAGTGACCTTCACCGGGATCTACTTGATACCTGCTCGTCATACTTAAGGCATACGAGACATCTGGACAGGTACATAACATAGCATACATGATAGATCCAATAGCGGAAGCATATGGAATTTTACTCATACGTTCTCTCTCTTGTGGGGTTGAAGGACACATTTCCTTCGAGAGTGAAATACCATGTCTCATAGGTAGGAATCCTCTTTTAGATTCTTCCATACTGAACCTTTTAGTACTTTATCTATGTATGTACTTTGGCTTAGACCTAGTAGTCGTCTTGATCTATCTCTATAGATCTTGACTCCTAAGATTTAAGTGGCTTCGCCCAAGTCCTTCATAGAAAAACAACTTCTTAACCAAGTCTTAATAGACTGCAAGGTAGGTATGTCATTTCCCATGATAAGTATGTCATCCACATATAGTACTAAGAATGTGATAGTGCTCCCACTAACTTTCTTGTAAACACATGGTTCATCTTCATTTTTGATAAAACCAAACTCTTTGATTGCATCGTTAAAACGAATATTCCAACTTCGAGAAGCTTGCTTTAATCCATAAATGGATCTTTGTAGCTTACATATCTTTCTAGCATCCTTTGGATTTACAAAACCTTCAGGTTGTGTCATATACACATCCTCTTCAAGTTTCCCGTTAAGGAAAGCTGTTTTGACGTCCATCTGCCAGATTTCATAATCATGAAATGCAGCTATGGCGAGCAAGATCCTAATGGATTTAAACATAGCTACAGGAGAAAAGGTTTCATCATAGTCAACACCATGAATTTGGCGAAAACCTTTAGCGACTAATCGTCCTTTGTATGTTTGTACATTACCATCCATGTCTGTTTTCTTTTTGAAAACCCATTTGCACCCTATAGGTTTAACCCCTTCGGGTGGGTCAATCAAAGACCATACTTGGTTTTCATACATGGAATCCATCTCAGATCTCATGGCCTCAAGCCATTTCTTAGAGTCTGGGCTCGTCACCGCTTCTTGATAAGTCCTAGGCTCATCTTGATCTATAAGAAGAACGTCACCATGCGTTGTAATGAGAAATCCATATCTCTCAGGTGCACGGCATTCTCTTAAAGATCTGCGCGGTTGTTGTGTTTCTACAGTAGTTGTTTGTTCCTCAATTTCTTGTGGAATTTGTTGTTGTTCAATCTCTGGTTCAGTGGTATCTTGTGATTCTCGAATTTCTTCAAGTTCAATCTTTCTCCCACTTCCTTTTCTAGAAGTAAATTCTCTCTCTAAGAAGACATCAGTCCGAGCAACAAACGTTTTGTTCTCAGTGGGATTAAAGAAATAATATCCTTTGGTTTCTTTTGGATACCCTACAAAAATACACCTTTTAGATTTGGGTTCAAGCTTAGTAGACGTCTGACGTTTAACATAAGCTTCACAGCCCCAAATTTTCATAAAAGACATACTAGGACGTTTCCCAGTCCACATCTCATATGGCGTCTTTTGAACTGATTTAGATGGAACACGATTTAGTGTGAAAGCAGCTGTCTCAAGTGCATGTCCCCAAAAGGAAGTCGGTAGATCAGCATGACTCATCATGGATTGAACCATGTCTAACAAAGTTCGATTTCTTCTCTCAAATACTCCATTCCATTGAGGAGTACCAGGAGGAGTAAGTTGTGAGACAATCCCACATTCTTTCAAAAGATCATCAAACTCTAGGCTCAAGTACTCTCTACCTCGATCAGATCGAAGTGACTTGATAGTTTTGCCTAGTTGATTTTGTACTTCATTTTTGAATTCCTTGAACTTTTCAAGGGACTCAGACTTATGGCACATGAGATAAACATACCCATATCTACTGAAATCATCAGTGAAAGTAATGAAGTAGTGAAATCCACCTCTGGCCTGTGTATTTATTGGTCCACATACATCAGAATGTATTAGGTCCAATAAATCACTAGCTCTTTCACTTTTACCAGTAAAAGGAGATTTAGTCATTTTTCCCAATAAGCAAGATTCACATACTTCAAATTGTTCAAAAACAATTGAATTCAAGAGACCATCTTTATGGAGTTTGGATATGCGTTTCTCACTTATGTGGCCCAAACGATAATGCCAAAGATAAGTTTGATTTGAGTCATTTATTTTAGATCTTTTAGTATTTATGTTGTAAATGGGATTCGTCTGATCTAAAATATAGAGGCCATTAATGGATTGTGCCGAACCATAGAAAACATTATTGAGATAAAATGAACAACAATTATTCTTAATAATTATCTCAAAACCAATTTTGTCTAAACAAGAAATTGAAATAATATTTTTAGTCAAACTGGGCACAAAATAACAATCCTCTAAACATAAATCAAGTCCACTAGGCAAAGATAAAGTATATGTTCCCACAGCTAATGCAACAACTTTTGCTCCATTTCCAACTCGTAGGTCCACATCTCCTCTAGCCAAAGTCCTACTCCTTTGTAGTCCCTGTACAGAAGTACAAATATGAGAACCACAACCAGTATCTAATACCCAAGAAGTAGTAGTTGATAAATTAATATCAATAACATAAATACCTGAAGCAGACATTCTGCTTGCTTTAGCCTTCTTGACTTCTTCAAGATAGACAGGGCAGTTCCGTTTCCAATGTCCAGTCACACCACAATGAAAACAGTTTCCTTCCTTAGACACCCCACCTTTAGGTTTCAGTGCAGCCTTTCCTTTTCCAAATTTGGGCTTACCTTTACCCTTGGGCTTTGTTTGAACTTTGGCCTTTCCCTTGCCCTTGTTATTACGGACCATCAGTATGGGTTTGGGTCCAACCTTTTTCAAGTTGCCTTCAGCAGTTCGTAACATACTGAGCAATTGTGGTAGAGTCTTGTCAATTTCATTCATATTGAAATTGAGGACAAACTGGCTGTAGCTATCTGGCAACGATTGTAAAATAACATCAGTGGCCAACTCTTGGCTCAATGGAAACCCAAGCTTAGATAGGCTTTCAATATAGCCAATCATCTTAAGGACATGAGGTCCTACTGGGCTTCCTTCAGCCAACTTACATTGGAATAGGGCCTTAGAGATATCAAACCTCTCTTGTCGTGCTTGTCCCTGATAAAGTTCTTTCAGGTGCTCGATCATATCATAAGCAACCATGTCCTCATGTTGCTTCTGAAGTTCAGGATTCATAGTGGCAAGCATAAGACATCCAACATCTATCATGTCATCGAGATACTTCTTGTAAGCATCTCTATCAGTCCTCGAGGCATTAGCGGGTGGTTCATTAGGAAGTGGTTGTTCAATGACATATAATTTTCGTTCTTGTTTAAGGACAATCCTCAAGTTACAGAACCAATCAAGAAAATTCAAACCATTCAATTTGTCCTTCTCAAGGACCGATCGCAATGAGAGTGTGCTAGTGTTTGCAGCCATAATATATCTACAACAATTAAATATGCATGTGAGTAAATTTACCAATTTTATATCAATCATTAAAAAGACTTTATTAAATGATGTTCCCACTATTTTATTTCAAAATTAATAACCCTCGTATATTAATTTCGGAAAAACTTTCTCAAAAGTATTTCTAGTAGGTTAAGGATCCATATTTCACCACCTCTTAAGTCAGCTTTGGCTTTACTCTTAAGATTATGGTTATTTAGGTAAGCAACATTTGCTAATTACATCATATGTAACTCCTAATATTTGGTGAACAACTCTTGTTCTAATCATCTTATGATTTATCCAATTTACTTGCCTCTAGGTTTCTAATCCTATTAGAGTAACCTAGTTAAGTCATTAACCAATTTTTTAACCAGCTAATATCACTTGTTTATTCTTTGCGTTTAACCAAGATAAATACTAGTACTTCGCTTTGGCAGAACCTACATAGTATTGATCGAGGCCTTAACGAGGGCAAAATTGGAAGGCCATGTTGACTTAATATTTTAATAGAGGGATTTTATTAAGGTTGTTGCATCTCACCAATTATGGTCTACTTTAGCCCATTTAGTCTTCTAATCGATCTCATCAATTAATAGGGTTTATTATCACCAAGATTTAATATATATAATAGGCATGCTTTAGACATCCATAGTATCTCATACATGAATAAATAAAGCAATAAATAAATGCAATAGTTATAGCCCATAAACTAAGGTGGTTCAACCCAAGCCAATGGGAAAACCAAAAAGAAACCTAAAGGTGTAAGCCATTTCACAAGCTATCATTCACAATCATTGTCCCACCTTCCTTCTCGTTTGGCCCACAGCAACTCTTGCAAATTACAATATGTAGAAACTCGTTTTACATACGAGGGAATAAGATGAGAAGAAAAATACAAGAGAATAGAAGTAAGGCACGACACGCAGGCCGTATTTTAAAAAAATACAACCTTTTATCGAATGGGTCATTGGGCTATAACTATGCATTTCAAACACCGTGCATGTCAAAAATAGCATACATAATTCATTTTTTTTTCTTTGCTAAGGTGAATTATAAAATATCCTTTCAACCTTTTGTGGCCCATCAAGTTTATAAATTTCTTTTATTAACAAAACTCGGGGGGTCTGAGGAGGTCGGAGGAAGCGGGCCGAAGTCAAATGAAACCTCACGATTTGATAACTTTTATCAACAGAATCGTGTTTTTAGAATTTTAATCCTTGAGGTTTCATATTGGAACAACCCTTGTTCCACTAGCCAGTTAACACTTACTGGAAACTATAAATACCACCGTCGCATTATTATAGATTTGTTAATAGTTAACAGTAATAACATAAAATCGAATAGGCTACAACACCATGATTAACATTTAATCAATTACCAAAAGGAACAGTAATCAAGTTATGCTTAAACGATTTAAACAATCGAAAATACAATAAGATCAAAACATGCATCTCATACAATTGCATCACCCAAGTATTTAAACCCGAGTTCGTATCACACAAGTGGCTCTGATACCACTGTTGAAATGCCGGTACCCCATGGCGCAGCAGAATAAAATTAGATCTGTCGATCCAAATCATGGATCCATATGTGAGGAACGAATCGGGGTGAAATAAAGGTTTCGAAATTACCAAAACTTCAATCTGAGTAGACAGCGACGCCTTGGCAACAAGAGTTTTGATCTACTGTCGAATCAAGCCTCAACCTTTTCCGATGTCGGCCTCTACGTAATCCACCCGGTTTGACTATGAACGGAAGAAGTCTCCAAAACTGTTTTGGAGGTTTATTTGCTTGACGGCTGCTAGACCTAACAAGCAATCACTTAGGGTTTTTTTTTTTATGTCAAGCTTTGTCTCCTTTTAATACCTTTTATAATGGGTGTCTTTTTCATTGGGCCTTTTATAATTGGTATCCTTTTAATTGGGCCTTTTATAATTGGTATCTCTTGAATGTATTATAAGATTAAATAAATATAATAAAGTTTTTAACCGAAAATTATAATTACATTAATTATATCCAAAATTTATAATTACATTAATTATAATAAGGATTTCGGTAAACTATATTTATTTAAATTTATATATGAATCAAATTCATATATTGATAAAATTATGTTATCATTATGTGTACAACATCCTTGTACATATAACATGTTCAATATTTGATTGCCCAATTAAATTAATTCTTTAATTAATTTAATTTATGTGACAACCAAGCACAATACCAACTATATTTTATTCCGTTCATTTCAACCATAAGGTGTGACCCTGTAGGTTCTTGCAACGTTAGCAGTAATACTAGAACGGTTCTATTGTCACAGACAATGAGTGGCATCTAGCAATGCATCATTGCTACCTAAGTTACAAGAAATCATGATTCGACATAATCTTTTGTGATTAACCTTTCATGCATTAATCCTTAAGTCCTTTATCTCTGGAATGGATACAAGTCATGGGATAGTCACACTTGTATAGTCCATCCCATGTTTCTTGATATCTTGAGTAGACTATGATATACAAATTAGTATGACATCTCATATCAACTTATTTGAGCATGGCCATGCATTTCTAGTCTCACTCAATCAAGTGGCCTAAGATATTACTCCTATTATGTAGGAGGGACTTATCCTTTATTGATCAACCATATCCCTCTACATAGATTGTGGTATATCCAACATCAGCCTTTATAGAACAACCTGTTATGGTGTACGTTTGACTGTATCAAAATATACAACTCACGATGCTGGGATAATAATGATCTCAAGTCTGAGGATCATATACATATTAATCACTATGAGTAATGTTGTGACAATTACATAATAATCCAAGAAACATACTCATAGCGGGTCAATCCAATATGTTGTTCTCTAACACACATATTCATGCATTGATTTTGACACTCCATATCAATGACAACTCTTTATCATCAATCAACTACATGTTAGTCTTAATGCATTATTATTGTCCTAGTCAACAATGATACTCGACTAAGGATCTTTTAAGAATAATCATATTATTCTCAGGACATTATTATAAAACAGTTTATCTATACACACAGAAAGAAAAACTGAAATAATAATGACAACGCTTTATATTAATAAACATAGTAAATTAAGTATGTTATTACAACCATCTCATGATTGATCTTTGGGCATACTCTTACATTAACAGCCTTTTGGATCTATTCTGACTGACTCAGTTCAGTAGCCTTTCGGATATATTCTAACTGAGGTGCTTTACTCTTCTTAATTCAGTATCTATTATGACTAATGTGCTCCTCCATTTTGATGAAGGCTTCTTTTGCTAAGGGTTTAGAAGGTAGTCGGATAAGGAGTGCTTTTGATAAAGATTTTGAGGTTGAAGATGGAGAGGGGATGGATGGCTATGCAAGGGAAAAAGGGAGAAGGATTTGAGAGAACTAAATTGGGAGAGAAATGTAGAGAAAATGAAAAATAAGGGATGAGAGATAAGTGAGGGATGGCAAGGTATTTATAAGTGAGGAGTAGGGTTTGAGTTTACTAAAAATAGTTTAAAATTACCTTTCTTCCCTTTCTCATGTGGTCGACCATGTATCAAGGAAAAGGGATGACCAAGTCTTCCATTTTGAATTTGAATTTCAAGCTAAAGATAGCTATGTAGTGGGCAGTTTCAACAGGTAAGTTGTTGGGCTAAATTTTGATTGTTTTCCAACTTGAGGGACCTTCATTTAAATATCCCCAAAACACACTTTGGGCAGCCAATATTAAGTGCTAAAACTGGGCTTTTAATTCCCCTTGTTGGACAATTCTTCAGTCTAAAACTTAGCAGACATGTCCATCTTTTTATCACCTTTCTTTACTGGGTCAAATAGTCAATCCCTATGCCCAAATTGCATGTTCTTGCCATCCACATGGATAAATTGTGCATGGCCACCTTTTATTTATTTACATCATGTCTCCATAGCCTACCTATACAGTGAAAAATATACACATGAATAAATTAATATAAAATATGCCTGAAAATCATGTAATTAAGGATAATTTCACATGCTTTCTATTTTCATGTCTAAAATTACTAATTAAGTAAAATTCACTTATTTCAATAATAATTACTTTAGATAAACATAATAATTAGGTAAAAAGGAGGTAAAAACATATAGAAAAACCCTATATAATTTTGAGTTTACACACCCCTAAACTTAAACCATTGCTCATCCCGAGTAATGTTCATGCATAACACAATTATTGCTAAGGCAATTTTACAAAATGATAAAGTAACATCAATCTTCGCACATAATCATGCATCAACAAGATCATGCTAAAAATAATCTTTATTCACAAATAGCTCGAATGAAAATATTATTTATAACTTTATACTAAGTACATCATAATGTCAACATGAATCATTGTTTGCATGCTTTTTCAAAGTCATATATCACATTCACCAATCAACATGCTTTCTCTATAAACTAAAAATTGTAATCCCAAGGTTTAATTAGGGTCTTCATAAGTTGAACTCAGTAATTCCTCTCCACTAGTGTAGTCGGTATAATCATCTAATCAATAAGTCTTTTGTTAGGTTGTAATGGGGCTAGGCTAAAGGTAGGGATAAAGAGAAGTGATTTTTAGGTTCAAAACATCTTAACCCTAGCTTTGTTTTGGATCCTTTTGTGTCACAACCTTCATATAATTGGATTTTTGGAACACCCCCAAACTTATTTTGAACTCATGCTCAACTTTTTATTTATTTTCCAAACTTTGAGCAAACTTTTCTCTTTATTCATTTTCTTTTCTTCTTCTTCTTTTTTTTTTAAATATGTGAAGAGCATGTACATATTTTCATAATTCTCCTCAAACTTTGATCACCAAGACAAAAGTTTTGGTCAAGATAGGTGCAATAGAATAAAATAAAATTCAAAAAATGTTAATGTGGCTTATAATGTAGGTATTTTGCAATAAATAGGCCATTAAGCTCAAAATTAAGTTTCAAGGGATAAATCTCATAAGGTCTGCTTGAGAGGCTCAAACGATCCGAAGAAAGTGTGCCTATATCATATTAGAATCTTATACCTCCTAAGATTTTACCTCAAGAAAGTTACTAAGTCAAGTCTAAAGACTTAAACCTTCATACATGTCTATTTCTAAAGAAATCAAATTTTCATGGCAAAGAATATATAATATTAAGATCATACAAGCCTTCCATCACTCAAGATAACATACAAATAACTTACATAAAATAAAAAATCATGCTTGTATTTGAACAAACTCATGAATAAAAATTATTTCTAAATATTCATTTATTTGAACATACTTAAGCAAAAAGACTGAAACATACTTTAAAATTCATGCTAAATTTACCTTACCAAAAATTCATGTGAAATGCGTTACCGCCCTTTAAAAAGAAGCAATGTCCTCATTGCGAAAACAAAGTAATGAATGAAAACTGAACACTAGGTAGGGTTGCAAGAAAATTGAGGTGAGTCATAAAGACTGCTTAAGTACCAAGTCTTTCTCACAATCCAATCCTAAACATGCTCATTCACATTACCACATCACTTTATTTTCCTATGGAGAGGCATTGAACTTATTTTATTCATGCTTGCTATTTTATTATGTGAAAGCAAAATACTAACTACTAAATAAAAATAAACACCTGGAAAGAAATAAAAACTAAAGAAAAGAATTCACTCCTTTTTATTTATTTGACTTATTCTTCTCGTCTTCCTCCTTCCTCACTTTCTTTATCATCTTTCTTCCATGAATCAAAGATATAATCTGGGAACTTAGGAACAAAACAGTTAGAGATGCTTTTAAAAGTATTTCTTATAGAATCATCTCTAACTTTTGCATATTTCCAATAAGCCTGATGTTGGTTATGCATAAATTTCATCATATCCATCCTAGTTGATAATTTTGACTTCTTCACAGTGCTTGAAGAAGTGGGTATTAGATTAGTCAACTCTAGATCAATACTTGGTTCAACTGGCTTATCAGCATTTGGCTCATCTCTTAGTTCAAAAGCTTTCAGTTCTTATATCGATTCAGTCTCATTCTGTTCTTCCTCTGATTCTACCTCTTCTGTTTCAGTAACTTAGTTAGCTTTAGCTCTAGATTTGTTCGATGACTCATCAGTTTCTGGTTTTGTTGACTCAGGTTCAATTGGGTAGTTCATGGACATTCTCCATTAACCTTCCAAGACCATGTGCTGTAGTGCAACCTTGAACATATGGGCCCTTCAAGTTTGCTTTTGTCTTAACTTGGGCCCTTAATCAAAGTGAAGTTATCAAGGATGGGAAGTAACCATTTTCGGTCTTCTTTCTAGCACAATCATGGATCTCTTTAAGGATAATCTTCCCAATATTGATGGACCTTTTTATCATAATTGCATACAACAAAAGAATTCGCTCCATTGAGATGAACTGTGTGAGATAGGCATGAAACTATATCGAACAAAGTAAAACCATTCCTTAGCCAACGACTTTAAGTATTCCCTTCGGCAAGTATGACTACCATACTTCCTTATAGTCCATTGGGATCCCAGATTTGTTATAACATTAAGCACTTGTTAAAGAAAATCCCAATTTATATTTCCCATCATGATAAAGTACTCATCTTCTTCAACATCAGGTAGGTTAAACAAATCATTAATGGATTTAGAAGTTAAGGGTACTTTTTTATTACGAACAAAAACTTTAGTAGCATCTGGCTTAGTCAAATTGATATAGAACTCTCGAACTATATCTTCTTCCGGCAATGATCGTGCATCACAAAAATAATTCCAATTGAGGGCATCAATCGTCTTTTGAATAGGTAAAGGCACAATCATCTTATCATTGTTTTCCAAGTTGAATCCTTTTTCTGGCATCATAGGTTTATTCTTGAAGATTGAATCAAACCTTTCTTTCACTTCTTCATCTTGGATCACAATGGGCAGAGGTCTTATAAGATCTAGTTTTTTTGTGAGATGTAGACATTTTTCCCATAAAATAAGCAATATTTTAGCAAAATACTGGATAAAGAAATCGGCAAAGTATATGAGCATGGTGTTGCGGTGGCAATTGACTTGTGGCAGCGTGAAGCTTGCTACGATGATAGGATGCGGCAATGAATGAGCTGCTCCAAAAAAGGTTGTGCTGCGGTAATACTAGGAGCTTGCGACAAGGAAGAAATTTTAGGAAGAAATTTCAGGATTTAGGCCAACGACGAAGAGGAAAAAGAATGGGTGATTAGGTTTTGATCTAATAGCTTGAAGGCTTGTGAAAATTATGAAGGTAGCAAGAGGTAGAGGCCTATTGTAGCTTGGTATGATTTGGAACCATTCATGGTGTAGCCTCTAGTAAGATGGACCTAGAATGGCAAAACATTATACATGAATGTGTGTAAGACCATGTTGTTAATACCCATGTCATGATGTGATATGTCTGTATGTATGTTCATGGTGTAGCCTTTGGTAATACGTAAATCGAAATGGCAGATCATGATACATGAAATTCTGTGAAGTCCGTCAGGACAGTAAACATGAGATTTTTGTATTCTGCCTTTATGGCATGTTCTATTTGGCTCTTGTGGCATGATCTATCATGCATGTCTGGTAAGATTTGAATACCAATTTTTATGGTAAATTGTGGATAAATTCTATTAGTTCTGTAAAAAGTATGGCTAAGATATGGAATTGATATGCTCAGTGTGAATAAGATCTGTGATATAGTTGAATAAGTCTTAAGGGTTTTCATGAAAAGAGATGTGTATTTGCATGTTAAGAAGGGTATTCGCCATGGTGATATGTAAATATTGAAAATCAATGTATTCGTAGTTATAAAAGATTTAAGAAATTACTAATATGAGCTCATCTGTTTTATGTGAAGGTTGAATCTGAGTTTTGTGGAATCTACTATATCTGAGTTGTAGTATCTTCTTCTGAGATTATTCTGAGTTCAAGTCAAGGTTATTTTGAGTTCATGGGTTCTAAAATAAAATGATGTGGAATTCATCTCAATGGTCTATGTAGTATGTTATCAGTATGGGTCTATGTATTATGGAACTAATATATCTTTTGAGTGTGTTTAGTTCTGCGAAAGTATTTGCCAAAAGTATATGTATCCACCTGTGATGAATGTCTGAAAGAATATTTAGTTATTTAGATAAGGAAGATATGGGTATGATAAGAGTATGATAGTTGGTGGGTAAGGCTATGCTAGAACTGTAGCAGTATCCACTCGAAATATATGGTTCAGAAGAATAGTTGGCGCACAAAAGTTCCTATAAAAATACAAAGTATCTGTTAAGGCAATCTATGTTAAAGCTCATTGAGTTCTCTTGAATTTATTTATGTTGTGTTTATGTTTTAGGTTTCGATGTTAAGAGACCGCGCCTGGAGGGACGATGTCAGGACTACGCCAAGGATGCTGCAAGTGGAATATTATGCATACAGTGGAAGTATGTCATAGCTTTAGAACACGCCTTAAGTGTTAGTTATTAGTAAAACTTCTATATTGTAATGATCTATATGATGTCTGATGTAATAAGTTATTTTAAAAGCTTCTCTTCTTTTTAAATGTTAAGTTTTTCAGTTAAAAATGAAATAAAATATTTAAAGAAATGAGAAATTGTGATATGCTTTGTTAAATTGTTAAATATTGTGGCTAGTAACACTTGAAAATTTAGACTCGGGGAATCGGGTCAGGTTGAGGGTGTTAAAATTAATCTAATAATATAACTATTCAAGTAATATTGTTTGAATAGTTATAATTCTTTTTCAAAAATCAAGTGATATAACTCTTGACCAATAACAAAAAGATTTAACTTTTGGTTAATTACTCCCTTTCATTTATAGTTATTGGAACACTATAAATATTTGAAAATGTTCGAACAATCTCCCCCATCATTTTGAATTTTTTTTCGATTTTGATATTATTGGAAATCAATTTCCATAGATAAAGGTGCCTTACGATTGAACCTTCACTTAGTGGAAACATGTTAAAGTTAATTGAAATTGCATGTTAAACTAAGCTTTGAACCAATTATTCCATTTGATT
Organism: Gossypium australe; assembly: GCA_005393395.2. Classification (NCBI taxonomy): domain Eukaryota; kingdom Viridiplantae; phylum Streptophyta; class Magnoliopsida; order Malvales; family Malvaceae; genus Gossypium; species Gossypium australe. The sequence goes on along the minus strand of CM016623.1, from coordinate 69,760,100 downwards.
AACCGAACACATCTAACACTGATTTCAACACCGGTGAATGTATAGTATCCAAGGACTCTATTATGGCCATGTTTTTATGTCCTCTTTTTATGAGTGCTATTAGAGCGAAACTCTTAAGCTCCTAGAAGTGGCCACACTTCACACTCATATAGGTAGATCCCATCAAGTGTGTTCTCATAATTATAACACTTTAACATATTTATGTTATGGGTCCATTAAGAGTACATTACTCATCTTTCCCTCATCATTACGAGTACCTAGCTTTTTAATCTTAGGATGAATTTATTTATAGTGCTAGCAGTCACATACTAATGATGTACTTTTTCTCATTGAATTCAAGACCTTTCATTATACCAAGCGTTGAGTCAAGTTTCCATCATGGGTGAATCTAATTAATGGGCTTGAGTCCCAACCCTTTTGCGGTCTTATTGACTACATCTTTAGCAAGAATTTTTGTCAAAAGATCTATCAAATTTTCACTTGACCTCACAAAATTAATAGTGATCACTCCATCAGAGATTAATTTTCAAACATAGTTATGTTTTAATCCAATGTGTTTAGACTTTCCATTATATACTTGGCTATATGCCTTTACTGGAGTAGCCTCACTATCACAACAGATAGAAATAGGGGAAATTGGTTTACTGCTTCTTTAGATGGAGTAGCTAATGCAATAAATTCAATTGCCATGGTGGGATCAATAATACATGCTTGTTTCTTGGAACCCCAAGAAACGGCTCCTCCACCAAGAATGAAGATTCATCCACTAGTAGAAGCATGATCTTCCAAACTTGTAATCCTATTAACATTTGAATACCCTTCTAAAACTAAAGGATATCCATTATAGCATCACCCATAGTTAAAAGTTTTCTTTAAGTTCCTAAGTATTCTATTCAAAGCTTGCCAATGCAAACTACTTGGAGTACTTATTTACCTACTCAATTTCCCAACAAAATATGTTATATCTGGTCCTGTATAAGTCATTATGTACATACGACAACCAATTAGACTTGCATATATCAATTGATCATGTAACAGCCCAATTTTAGGGCTAGTCAGAATAATGGTTTCGAAACCAGTAATCTGAGGCCGGAGAAATGTAAATATTATTTTATGTGTTATAGCATGATTATATGAGTACATGAAATTTCGGTGAATTAATTTTAGTGATTAATTGCTTAATTTCGAAAAAGGACTAAATCGCATAAAGTGTCAAAGTTTTGTTCTACAAGCTAAAGGTGTTAAATAGCCATGGAACACTAAAGTAGAGGTCCTTATTGAGTAAATAGACCAATAAAAGTGGTGGCTGGACATGAATTTTCAATTCATGAAATTGGTCAAATGTTAGGTAGATTTTAGGTGACTTAATTGATAAAATACTCATAAAATAAAAAGAAAGCATCATCCTTTTCATTCTTTCTCTTCACCACAAAAAATATCAGCAAAAATAAGGGTTCTGGAAGCTTGAAATTTTAGCAACTCTTCACCCTTGCAAGTAAGTGATTTTAATGGTCATTCTTGATAATTTTTGTACTTTTGAGACCCTTGTAGCATAAGCTAACTAATGGAGGGACTATTTTGCAAAATGGTTGAGAATCTAAGTTTTTACCAAGTGAGTATTCATGTTGTTTACTGAAATTTTATGGAAGAAAATGAATCTTGGTTGTTAAATAAACAACTTTTGTGAAAGGGGTTTTATGAAAACACCTAAAAGGACCATTTTGTGAAGTTTATAAACTAGGTTGTAAAAGTGTGAAATAATTAAAAATTGTGAGTTGATATAAGAGTAATAAAGGTTCGGCCAGGCTTGTTAAAGGAGGAAATTTGATGAAAATTGTTTTACGAGCCTAGGGAAAAAAGTGTAATTATGTGAAAGTCCAAGGGCAAAACTGTAATTTTGCTAACGTAGAAATTTTGGAATGTCTTGATTAATGTGCTGATTAAATAAGTAAATTTTGTCATTATAGATCAAGAAAAATGGATTTCAGACCAAGACCGGGGGAAGACTAAGCTAGTAGATTGATTCAATCTAGTCACCTACTTTTTGTATATCGAAGTAAGTTGTACGTATGTATTGAACAATTAATATGGCAAAAAGTGTTTGATTATTTTTGTGAATGTGCATGATGAGAATTGATGTAGTAAAAACTCCCGGTTGAACTTGAGGAATAGATTGGATATCCACGCCATGACATTTGGGTGATATGTGTGCTAGTGTAAGACCATGTCTGGGACATGGCATCAGCATTTTACCCTCTCGTGTGAGGCTTATCGGATATCCTTTAGTATTCCAAATGGTTCCATGGGTTATTTAAAGCTTATGATAAAGATATGAAATGATATAATCATGTTGTGAGTGGTACAGGTTCTTACTCGAAACTCATGAGATATGAGCTTAGTTATGATGTCTTAATGCTAAGGATGAAATTGAGAAAGTTCGACCTATGAGAATGATTTCAGGACGATATTGTATTCTTTGGCTTATACTTGTGATGTGTAAATATGTAGTAAATCTACCATTGTTAAATCAAGAATGTTGTGCTGGTTTATAATATGCTATGTGTTTAAAGATGCATGGTTGATGTTGTTACTTATTTACATGCAACTTACTAAGCTTTATGCTTACTCCCTCTCTTTTCCATTTTCTTATAGTGCCGCCAAGCTAGCTCGGGAATCAAGGGACGTCGGAGGCATCAATCACACTATCACCTGAAGTTTTTCGGTATAGTTAGCTTAAATGTTTTGAGCGTGGCATGTATAGGGACTTAGTCTTTTTGTTAAGTGTCATATTGTGTTGGCCAAATGTCTTGGCTTGTCATGAAGTTGATTCATTTTGTATAAGGCCATAGTTGATGGCTAATTCTTGTTGTTGATAAATGCAAATGTTGGTCTTTCCATGAATGGAGTGTAGTGGCCGTGATGTGTGTATGTCTTGGTTGTGGCTGATTTGGTCAGATATATATGTCTGGATTGGTGTTACTTGATGTGGCTTATGTTGGTGCAAGTAAGGGTGGCAAAAAGGGCTTGGTAAATAACCTTGTTTTTGTCCACACGGGTAGATGCACGGGCGTGTGTCTAGGCCGTGTGTGACGCCCGGGCGTGTGTCTAGGCCGTGTGTGACGCACGGGCGTGTGTCTAGGCCGTGTGTGACACAGGGTCTACCCCATGGGTGTGTAGTCCGGCCGTGTGTCCCCTGCACCTTAATTTGGTAAAACAGAATGCACAGTGGTAACCACACGGGCTGAGGCACGCCCGTGTGTCTCAACCGTGTGGATGACACGGCCATAATACATGGGCATGAGCCCAAGTCATGTAAAGTCTGCACCTTAAATGTGAAATTAAATTTGCCACACGGCCTAGCACACGGGCGTGTGCCTTGGCTGTGTGATCCTAAAATGTTGCTGACGTCAGAAATAGAGTGTTAAGGTTTTAACATGCAGGGCTGAGAGACAGGCGTGTCATGGCCGTGTGAGGGACACAGGCCATGGACACGGGCGTGTGCCAGGCTGTGTGAAAATCGTTGTAGATTCGAATTGAAAAATAAATCCACACGGCTAGGGACATGGGCGTGTATGACCATACGATCTGCCCATACGTGCGTGTGCCCCTATTTTCAGTGAAATTTTCCAAAGTTTTCTAAAGTGCCTGGTTTAGTACCAAACCATTTCTAAAGTATGATTTGGGCCTCATAGGCCCATATTAGGGACTTTAAGATGAAGTTTGAAAAGTTTTAAATTTGAATGAAATTTCATAACCCGGAAATGTTTGTATGCATGTTATTAAGTTAGGTAACGCCTCGTACCTTGTTGCAGCATAGGATACGGGTAAGGGGTTTTACATTTAGTGGTATCAAAGCTATGGTTTAGTCGATTCTTGGACAAACCTAGCATGAGTATGAGTCTAGCTATAAATGCCATATATGTGATATGATACTGTGACGACTCTTGACGAATTTAAATTTTGTTTTCGTATAGTAAATGGATCCCTACAGAGCAGATACCACTAAATGTAACACCCCAAACCCGGCCTAGATGTTATGGCCGAATCTGGCGATGTCAAATGGTAGTGTTTTTTGGAAAGTGAGTTGCCATCAAAAACCTCTTTTATATAACCTCTTTACATTACCTTATGTTAATTCTAGGACGTCTTCTTCATTTTCAATACGTAATTCATTATCACAAAGTTATTCTCTTTTAAAATGTTATTAATTTTCAAAATGTCACTTATAGTGGAAGCTTTTAAAAACAGTTTGCGTATTTGAGTGTATTTTGTTAAAACGTTTGATTCTTTTTGAAAACTCGATTATCCCTACTACTAGCAGTTATAAATCAAAACAATAAAAATCCCAAATTAAAAATAAAAATCCAAAGAGGCCATGATACAGTAAATACCCCAACATAAAATCGAAATAAAAAATTAAGCACAAGGTAGAATGAAGTAGGTTGTGTGGCCACCGTTGAGTCCTCCGATGCACCGATCCGCCTATGTCTAGGGATTACATGTACAGATAAATCAAAAGGGTGAGTTTACGAAAACTCAGTGTGTAATCCTAGGTAAACAAACATATAGGAAGCAATAGCATTCTGAGCCTAAACCCCTTTTCAGTATTAGATTCAGTTTTAGATAGGGCCTTAGCACATCTCAGTACAGGTGCAGTCATGCATTAGGGCCTTGGCCCATTATAGTATCAGTAATCAGTACAGTATCAGATATGAAATCACAAAGTCCTACCCAGCCAGCCTCTATACTCCATCTCCGTCCAACCCTACACTCCATGTAGGGATATAATCAACCCACCCATCCCTACACTCCAAGTAGTACCGAATGCGACATTATACAATAATATGTAGCTGAGTTGCCAGTAAGTTAGGCTCGAAGCTTTTCAGTACACTTTCTCCGATCAATATCAACTCATCCCCATGCAATGCATCATACAATCATGTCATGCCAAATCATGGTATCATACGTATATTTATTACAGTTTTAATAGCATGCTCAATATGCAGTCATACATATATATATATATATATATCGTATAAGGGTATAACGGTCATTTAATTATTTTAGTCAATCATGGGTCTAAGTATGCTTACCGACCCTTCTGTAGGTTCGTAGTTGTGTCGGGTGACTTGTGCAACCTTAGCAGCAAAACAGTAAAAATGGGCCCACATGCCAATTTTGTCAGCCTGTGTGGGCCCACATAGCCCAAAATGGCCTTGACCCAATAATCCCACACACCCGTGTGGTTCACCCGTGTGGGGCCCACACGTCCCAATCTGGCCCGACCCATGAATCGCACATGGCTTGCCTCATCGATCACACCCCGGTGTCCGATCACACGGCCTACCACACGAGCGAACATACACCCGTGTGGCGTCGACTTCACGTCTTTCGGCTTTTTGCCGATTTCCATTCCCAAAGTCGCGTTTACACACCTGGCCCATTTTTTGTTGCTTAACCCCATGCGAGCACCCCAAGTACATAATATTTGATCAAATTACCATTCAATTATTCACTATGTAGTCAATTTAATCTTAAACTAAAACAAGTTATCCAACTTCCAGTGGGACAATCCATACCGTTAATCCAATAACAGGAAACTTCTACTCCCCTAACGCATCAACGACAATCCCTAGTCCCTTGGTCGACTCCTGATCAAAACAATACACAACCCCTTTAAAAACTAACTTCAAGTAACCCAGCGGTGAAGACACGAATACTTACCAAAAGAGTGTTAAAGAACATGTAGCAGATGATAACAAATGAAACCAAGAAAGAGAAAGCAACCACAGTTTCGATAGCAAGGATGGACCAAAAAAAAATCAATGAAAGAAAACAACAATATTTCGGCAGGGAGGTGGTAAATTGACGTTAGAAGGAAAAGCGTAGAGAGCCCAAAATTAAGCAAGGAAAAGAACAAGGGAGGAAAAGAGAAAGTAGACGGCAGCAACAGTTTGGGGGAGAGCACTTTTATCGTAGGGAAGAACAAAGTTGGAAAAGAAAAGAGAAAAAATCTAATAGGAACCCTCAGCAATATTCGGCCTTCAAAAATGGAAAACAGTTGACAGAAACAAAATGAAAAGAAAACCAATCCCGAGTCAAAATTTGAGAAAGCAAAAGAATTTCAAATTTGCACTAACTCTCTCTTCATATCCCTAAAATTTCTCCTTAAAATACTCACTACTAACCCACCATAATCCTCTCAACAATCAAAACCAACCCTTAGTCAAAATCTTCAGTATTTTGGTTGGACCACAATACTTACACGGTACAAGCAATAAAATAAGTCCTTTGTTTGCGCAGAGACTCAAACTCCAAATCTCTAGCTTATTTACACTCCACTTAACCACCAGACCAGTAGGCCCTTTCTGACATATTTTACCAACATTTAATTAAAAGCCTATTGTCTAAAGATATGACTTTATTCAAAGAAAAACAAAAATTTTTCCCAAGCCAAGGCTTGAACCCAAGATTTCTCAGACACTCCCAGAACACTTAACCACTGAAGTAGATACAGATTTGTGTTAGAAGCCCACGAAAATAATTATAAAGGATTTTTGGGGCGTTACAAGTGGCAGATGATATAGAGAGTAATGCGCTGGCTCCCGCTGAAAGGACAGCGCCAGTCGAGAGTGGGTCTGTGACACTAAGTCAGGGTGGAAGGGCTAGAGAAGCCTACCTCCATATGATGGATGCTTGGTATTCGGAGTTTGTTCGTGCTAATCCAAACACTCCATCTCCTCCACCCCCTTTAATTTCCTAGTCTGCCCCTATAGCTCCCCAAGTAGTGGAAATGATTAGAAGGGAAAAAGCTCTGGTTGACAGAATTCGGAAGCAAGGGGTTGAGGGATTTAGGGCGAATATAGACGATGACCGAGAAAGAGAAGAATTCTGGCTAGAAAATACCATTAGGGTATTCGACGAGCTGTCTTGCACACCTGAGGAGTGCATAAAGTGTGTTGTGTCACTCCTATAAGACTCGGCTTACCAATGGTGGAACACCCTTGTGCCGGTTGTACCAAGGGAGAGGGTAACATGGAAATTTTTCCAAGAAGTTTCTGAAAGAAGTATATTAGCCAAAGGTTTATCGATTAGTTGGTCCCTGGTGACTATGAAGAACAAGTATCCCTTGCCAAGGATCGATGATCTGTTTGACCAGTTGAAGGGAGCCACCGTGTTTTCAAAGATAGACCTGAGGTCTGGGTATTACCAGTTAAGAGTCAAGGAGCAAGATGCACCAAAAACTGCATTTCGAACGAGGTATGACCATTATGAGTTCCTTGTCATGCCCTTTGGCTTAACAAACGCCCCTGTAGTGTTTATGGACTTAATGAACCGTATTTTTCGACCGTACCTGGATAAGTTCGTTGTTGTTATTATCGATGCTATATTAATTTATTCTCGTGATGAGAGTGAGCACGCAAATCATTTGAGAACTGTTTTGCAGGCTTTAAGAGATACGCAATTGTATGCCAAGTTTAGTAAAAGTGAGTTTTGGCTCTGAGAGGTCAGATTCTTAGAACACATCGTGTCGGATGATGGAATTAGAGTTGACCCGAGTAAGATCTCGGCTATTGTTGAGAAACCACTGAGGAATGTATCAGAGATTAGAAGCTTTATAGGATTAGCGGGTTACTACAGATGATTTGTTAAAGGATTCTTCATGATTGCTACTCCGATGATGAGGTTGTTACAGAAAGATGTCAAGTTCAAATGGAAAAAAAATGCCAATAGGGTTTTAGAAACTAAAGGTGTTGTTGACTGAAGCTCCAATTTTGGTGCAGCCAGAATTGGGAAAAGAATTCATAATGCATAGCGACACATCCTTAAATGGATTGCGATGCGTGCTCATGCAAGAAGGCAAGGTATGTAACAGTCCGGTTTAGATCCTAGTCGGAACAGTGGTTTTGGGACCATAAATCTGAGTTAGAATAATATTTTAATATTATTTTATATGCCTATGATATGTGAATAAGCATGTGTGAAAGTCTCGTATGAAAAGTTGTCTGTTTGTGTGCTTAATTGGACAAAAGGGACTAAATCACATAAATTTTAAAAGTGGCCTTCTAATTATTTAGTGCCTAATTGATGTGGCTTTTGAATGTGAGGGATTTATGTAGCAATTTAGCCACTATTTTAGATAGTGGACGGTATTAGGTGATGAAATGTATACTTATATGTTTTTGTATATATTAAAAACATAAGTTAAAATTCATATTTTATTATTAAAGATTATAATAAGTAAAAGAAACATTGGTTTTATCATTTCTAAACTCATTCACCACCGAAAATCAAACAAGAGAGAAAGGAATAAGAAGCTAGGGCATTCGACATCCTTTTAGCTAGATTAATATGAGTTTTGACCTCGATTTTTGATAATTTTTACGTTTTTGTAATCGTTGTTGTCAGTTGAAGAATTGACGATGACTGTGAAATGTGCCATTGATGAAATGGTGAGTTTTGTGATAAGTTTATGTGTTAAATGAAATATATGTGTTAAATGAACATGTTTTGTTCTTGAATTTTTGATGAATTTAGCTAATTAGGGCTAAATCGTGAAAATGATAATTTGAGGGACTAAATTATGAATTTGATGGAAAATAGGGGCTTGTATGATATATATATGTATTCGGCTAAGCATTGTTAAATGATGATTTTGTGAATTTGATGTTTTGAGAAAAATGGATTAAATTGTTAAGTTGTACAAATGTAAGGGCTAAATTGTAAATGGCCCAAAATATGTGTTTTTGAATTGAAATGAATATGTTGGTATATAAAAGGGTTAAATTTGAATATGTATAGATCAAGAGCCGAAGAAATCAGACTTAGATCACGGGAAAGCGAATGTAATCGAGTAGCCATTTCTGTTCAGTTAAATGTGCATGAGATGTGTTGGTAATGTGCTTGTAGGTATGACCCTATTATGGGTGGCATATTGGCCTTGCAAATGGCCTATTTTGCCACACGGTTGTGGCACAAGGGCGTGCCTATTAACCGTGGGACTGAGTCAGTAGCTGATTAAGAGTACACGACCTTGGCACACGGACGTGCCTGGTAGCCGTGGGGTTTAGTCAGGATTGACCACGGCCAAAGTACACGGGTGTGCTTGGTAGCCGTGGAGCCAAGTCAGAATCGACCACGACCAAGGTTCACGGGCGTGCTTGGTGGCCGTGGAGTTAAGTCAGATTCAACCACGGGGGAGACACATGGGCGTGTCTAATAGCCGTGGGAGGCACACGGCCTGCTCACATGGGCGTGTATACCTTGAAACTTTAAAAAGTTTTAAATTTTTCTAGAATTTCTGTACCTGTTTCGGTTTAATCCCGACTCTGTTTAAAGCATGTTTTAGGTTTAGTTGACCTATAAAAAGGGACTCGATGATTGAGATTGATGAACAGTTGTATGAAATTTCTGTAAATGTTTCCGATCTGTCTGGTAATGTCTTTAACCTTAGTCCGTCGATGGACACGGGTTAGGGGTGTTACATTTGGTTGGTATCAGAGCTAGGTTTAGTCGATTCTCGGACTAACGTAGCGTGTCAGAGTCTAGCTATACATGCCATATATTTGAACAGTGATAGTGTGATGAATCCTGACGTATAAAATGTGATTTCCGCATAGTAATGGATCCTGAAAAAGCCGTAGCTGATGATGTAGAAAGTAATGCGCCTACTCCCGTGCAAGGGACAGCGCCCTTTGATTTGAGACCGGCTACGAGCAGTCAAGAGGGAGAAGCTAAACAAGCTTTCTTCCAGATGATGAGTGAGTGGTTCACTCAATTTGTTAGAAATAATCCGACTGTTTCGCAACCTCTGCCCCCGCTTATTCACCCTCAGACATCTGCTATGCCTCCGACTATGAATTTGAATTTATTGAACAAGCCTCCGGTTGACAAAATCCGTAAGTATGGGGCTAAAGAGTTCAGGGTTACTAGTGATGATGATGCCGAGAAGGCTGAGTTCTAGTTAGAAAACACGATCCGGGTGTTCGATGATATGTCCTTGACTTCGGAAGAAAGTGTTAAATGTGTTATTTCACTGCTTCGAGATGTAGCTTACCAGTAGTGGAAGACTTTGATTTCTGTTGTTCCAAAAGAACGAGTGACATGGGACTTCTTTCAGATTGAGTTCAGGAAGAAATATATTAGTGAGAGGTTCATCGATCAGAAACAGAAGGAATTTTTGGACTTGAAACAGGGTCGTATATCTGTTACGGAATATGAACGAGAGTTTGTCAGACTGAGTCAATATGCTCGTGAATGTGTATCTACTGAGGCAATAATGTGCATTGATTATCGTCTGTTGACCAAGGTGACAATAAAGAACAAATATCCGTTGCCCAGGATTGATGATTTATTCGATCTGGTTAAAAGGAGCTACTGTGTTTTCAAAGATAGATTTGAGATCGAGATATTATCAATTGAGAGTGAAAGATTCAGACATTCCTAAAACGGCTTTCAGAACGAGGTACGGGCATTATGAGTTTTTAGTTATGCCATTTGGACTTACGAATGCTCTTGCTGTTTTTATGGATCTCATGAACAAAATTTTCAGACCGTATCTAGATTGATTTGTGGTGCTATTCATAGACGACATTTTGATTTATTCACGTGATGAAAATGAGCATGCCGAACATCTAAAAATTGTGTTACAAACTCTGAGAGAAAGGCAATTACATACGAAATTCAGTAAATGTGAATTCTGGTTGCATGAAGTCAGTTTTCTGGGACATATACTATCAGCCTCTGGAATATGAGTTGATCCGAGCAAGATTTCTACTATTTTGGATTGGAAACCTCTGAAGAATATGTCCGAAGTTTGTAGTTTTCTGGGACTAGTTGGTTATTATCGTCAGCTTGTAAAAGGATTTTCAGTGATAGCTACTCCGTTAACCAAATTGCTTCAGAAAGATGTTAAATTTGAATGGTCCAAAAAGTGTCAGAGAAGCTTTGATCAGTTGAAAGCCCTTTTGACAGAAGCTCCAGTCTTGACATAGCCAGAATCGGGTAAAGAATTTGTGATTTATAGTGATGCTTCGTTGAATGGTCTGGGCTATGTATTGATGCAGGAAGGCAAAGTAATAGCTTATGCCTCAAGACAGTTAAAGCCTCATGAGAAGAACTATCCGACACACGATCTCGAGTTATCTGCAATTGTGTTTGCATTAAAGATTTGGCGACATTATCTGTTCAGCGAGAGATGTCATGTGTTTTCAGATCATAAGAGTTTGAAATATCTAATGACTCGGAAAGATTCGAATCTGCGACAGAGAAGGTGGCTAGAATTGTTAAGAAACTACGAGTTTGTGATAGATTATCATCCGGGTAAAGCAAATGTCGTTGCTGATGCACTGAGTAGGAAATCACTGTTTGCATTATGTGGTTTAAATGCTCAATTAGATCTGTTTGATGATAGTTCAGTGATAGCTGAATTAAAAGCAAAACCGTTGTTCTTACAACAGGTATGTGATGCTCAGAAAGTTGATAATGAGATATTAGCGAAACGAGCTCAGTGTGATTTGAATTCTGATTCTGAATTTAAAGTCATTGATGATTGCTTGAGATTTCGAGATCGTATATGTGTTCCGATAAATTCGGAGTTGATTCAGTTAATTTTGAGTGAAGCACATAACAATCGTCTATCTGTTCATCCGGGAAGCACAAAGATGTATCAAGATCTGAAACGACTCTATTAGTGGTTTGGTATGAAAAAAGATA